>CM046036.1:35785371-37160371 GCA_025215565.1 Flaveria ramosissima
CACCTTCATTCGGACGACTGAACCCTTTCGTTCGCATAGCTCACACGAACCAGATTCATTCGCACGACTGAACCAATCGCCCTGTTCAGTCGCACGGTTGAACCAATCGCAGAGTTCATTCGCACGAGAGGACCATTCGCATTCTTCAATCGCACCAGTTAAAGTTGATTTGATTAGACTCTAAGTTTAGTAACCATGGAAGATCAGATGTCAGCCTTTACTGCGGGGAAGGATTCAAGAATACAGAACCTGCTGCTGCTTGAGAGTGAGGTGGGTATTCACAATAAACCACCAAAGCTCTTGACTTTAGATGAGTTTCCTCACTGGAAGCAACGTTTTGAGATCTACCTCAATGGAGTAGATCCTAATCTGTGGGAAGCTATCGAAGTTGGATATAGTACACCGGTGGGAGCAGATGGAGTGAAACTAACGTTGAGTGGGATGACTGATGCTCAGAAAGTAAAGTATAATGCTGAGAAAAGAGTTTATGCTATGATAACTCAGTCGATCCCCAAAGACATATTCCACCAGTACTCAGAGAACAAGCAGTCCAAGAAATTGTGGGATGAGCTAGAGAAAAGGTATGATGGGAATGCATCGTTAAAGGCTATCAAGGCAAAGGAGTTAAAGAAGGAATTCGATAACTTCTCATCAATTGGTAACGAGGGGTTAGATGAAGTCATAGACAGATTCTACCATTTGATGAGCGAGTTGCATACACATGGAGTGGAAACTACTATGGAAGAAAAAGTAAGCAACTTCGCAGATGGATTGCCTGATAAGTGGGCCTCATTCGTGTCTAATCTTAGACAGAATGGTATACTTATAAAGCTGGATATAAATGACTTTATTCTTAGACTGCGTGAAGAAGCACTAAGGATGAAGTATAGAGCACAGAAGTCATCATATACACAAAACCCAGCTTTATACAATGCCACGCCTCAAGCTAAGACTTCTGGAGCACCTCTCCAGACAGCATTTGTGTCTAGCTCGTCAGGTCCTTCACATGCTTCTACTTCTGGATCAGACACGTCTGGGTCATCATGTACCCATTATATTGGATCAGAAGCAAGTGCTACAAAATTGAAGACCGAGAATCTCGGTAATGTGACCGTAGAAGTAGCAAGAGAGCATATGGATCTTCTAGCCGCTGTAGTTCATTCATATGATGGACTTGTAGCTGGGAAGATTGGAAACTGTCATTTGGCAGATGAAGACTACGAGCAGGTAGATGAAATGGAGCTTGAACGAATGGATATAATGTGGGCCTTAGCTAGTGCTGTCCGAAGGGCGAAGAAGTTTGTTAAGAAGACTGGACAGAACTTGATGCTACTAAGGATACCACATTTGGTTTTGACAAGAGCAAGGTGACTTGCTTCAACTGTGGAGAGAAAGGGCACTTCAAGAGGGAATGTGTCAAACCAAAGAAGACGGGTAATGGGAACCCGTTCTCATCCTTTACTCACCAAGACAAGCAAGCCTCTAGTTCTACTTCATCAAACAAGGACCCAAAAGCCTTGACTGCTCATGATGATGAAGGACAGGACTGGAGTTTTAGATTTGTCAACCCAGAATCCAACATTGCCAGTGTTGAAGATCTTGATGATGATTCTGCGAGTGAAGGTGATATAGCAGTTGATATAGCAATGTCACACAGTGAAGAAACAACTGCAGCTGAAGTCAGTTACACACCAAAGGAGGAAACTTCCAAGTCAGATTCAGAAAAGTCAGAATCACCAGAACCAGAGACGTCTGATGCTGCGTTGATGGCTAACTCCTCTGAAACAACACAGGTAAGTACAACTGACCAATTGTTTAATAATCATGCTTGTTCTAACTGTGATAAATTTAGGAATAGCATTGATGAAAAATTTGCTAGGTTATTAGATCACAATGATAACTTAGTAAAGGACTTACAACTATGCACTGAGGCCAATAGAGTTCTAAAACAAAATGAGCATAGTTATAAAGAAAAGATAGACCTATTGACTAAGCAACTTAGGGAAACCGAAGTAGTTGCCTTTAATCAATCAAATGACATTAGGTACTATCTAAACTCCCTAGAGGACACTAAGAAACAAAAGGCAGTTCTAGAAGTAGAAGTTAATTCATTAAAACAGAAACTGCATAGTTGGACTAGTTCTTCACACATAGTTCAACACTTAGTGAGAGAAAGAAATAATGGGGAGGGATTAGGATACAAAGTGGTTCCACCACCACCTGAGACCTTGATGAACACCAAGTCTAGACCAGTAAACAACAACCCAATCAAGGATCATGTGGTGACCACTCCTCTTGTTACTGATCCAGACACATCATGTTCATCTACTGAATCTGGACAGAAACAAAAGGAGGCCACTTCAAAGGCAAAGGGTAAATTGCCTTGTGTTAATCTGGAAAATGAATTTGAAAAGGTTAACTTAAAGTCAGGGTCAAACAGAGTCAAATCAGAACCCAAAAAAGACTTCAAACGTTAATTTTTCACATGATAAGTCTAAAACCAGTTAACCAAAAGGCTGAACAAGTTAAACAGGTCAAAACAGTTAAATTTGTTAAACCAGAGAAACATCAAACATGCAAGAGTCAAAACCTAAAGTGAATGATGTTACTAAAGTGTCACGCATTTCTCCACAAAGAAAGTCAAACTATAAGGTTGATAGCAGATTGTGCTACAACTGTGGAGAATGTGGACATATTGCTTCCTTTTGTCCTTTCTATCAGACACCTAGGAAGAAAATTGATCTTCAGGACTCTAGACCTAGGTCTTCTAAGAGGAGTTCTCTAACTCCACCTAGAAGATCTAGTGAACCTAAGGTTCAACCTGTAAGCCAGACGACTGTTTATCATAAACAGGCATTGCACAAATCTGGCTTATGGAAAGAAGAGTCTACCTGTGTGACTGATACTGATGACAAGAAGGAATCTGAGTTACCCTCACCTTCTAAAGGTCAATGGGTAGAGTTTATGATGTGTGATGCCTCTGGGAAACCCAAGACAGTAAAGGCTTGGGTTCCTAACCTAAACTAATACATTTACTTGATATGTGCAGGGTGTTCGATATAGCGCTGAGACTAACACGTGGATTATAGACAGCGGAGCATCCAGGCACATGACAGGAAATAGAGCCCTTTTATCAAATGTCAAAAAATAAAAGGAGGGCATGTCTCCTTTGCAGGAAACAAGGGAGGATACATCACAGCACAGGGAGAAGTGGGAAATCAGAAGGTGAAGTTTGATAAGGTGAACTATGTTCAACAACTTCAAAATAACTTGCTTTCTGTTTCCCAAATCTGCGATAAAGGATTTAAAGTCATCTTCGACAACAACAAGTGTTACGTGCTGAAGAAAGACTATATGATTCCAGAGGATCAAGTTCTGATGACTGCTTCAAGATATAAGGATCTATATGTCTTGGATCTGTCAACAGCTGCTCCAACGGATCAAGAGGTGCAGTGCTTTCTATCTAAAGCTACTGAGAAGGACTCAATCTCCTGGCATAGGAGAATGGGACACATTAGTCAACGGAAGATGAATCACTTGATTCAGAAGGATTTAGTGAGAGGAGTAAATGTCAAGAACTTCCAACTTCCTGACTTTTGTGTAGCTTGCAAGAAAGGCAAACAGACAAAGAAGTCTCATAAGGAAAAGAAAGTTCATTCAATAGAACTTCCTCTTGAACTTCTTCACATGGATCTGTTTGGTCCAGTCAGTACAAGGAGCATTGCAGGCGATCTGTACTGTTTTGTGGTCACTGATGACTACTCAAGGTTCACTTGGGTAATGTTTCTGAAATCCAAATCAGAAACATTTGAGTCATTCAAGGAATTAGTCACCACTCTGGAATCTCTCTACAAGCTAAAGGTTAGACAAGTACGCTCAGACAACGGGACCGAATTCAAGAATCAATGGATGGAGGCTTACTGCAAGGAAAAGGGGATTGTTCATCAATTCACTTCAGCATACACGCCTCAGATGAATGGAGTTGCTGAGAGGAAAAATAGGAGCTTGATAGAGACTGCACGGACTATGCTAGCGGACTCGAAACTGCCTATCCAATTCTGGAATGAGGCAGTAGCAAATGCATGTTATACACTTAATCGAGTCCTAATAGTCAAGCGCCACGGAAAGACATGTTATGAGCTACTACAAAGACGCAAACCGAATTTGGAGTATCTTGAACCTTTTGGCGCGCCATGTACACTTCTGAAGAAGACACAAGAAGGAAAATTCAGCGAGAAGGCAGATGAAGGAATCTTTCTAGGATACAACATACCGAATAAGCGAGTTTACAATAACTCAACGGGTCTTGTAGAAGTGTGGTGTAATGTCGACGTTCAGAGATATACCACACCACCTACAGGAAAAGGACCCGCCTACTTCTTCGATTATGATGGATTCTTCAAATCCTTCAACATACCTCTCTCTCCTCGGATGATGAGCTAGCAACTAGGATGATGTATGATATTCTGAATACACCATCTAGCACACAGGGAGAATCATCTACTCAGTCAGGGGGAGTAGTCAACGACAGTGACTCCTCCTCTGAAGATGAAGCTGAAGAAGATGACCAGAACAGTCAGGAGGAACAGGTTCCAGTACCAGCAAGTCCACAAGCATCTACGAGTGATGCACCTTCGACTTCAGAACCTCAAACTCCAACTACCTCAGATGCAGAACCAAATGTTCATAATCTTGGCTCTGAGGTAGCTGTTCCTACTACTCCAGGATCACGACTAAATGTTTATCATCCCCTTGACAATGTCATTGGAGATGTCAGATCAGGAGTACAAACCCGAAATCAGTTGTACTCAGCTGATTACGCCTCGGTTATGGAGAAAGGCTACATTCATGATGGTGCCTATCGATGTTTTGTCTCGCAGGTTGAGCCAAAATATGTCAGTGAAGCACTCAATGATGAGGCGTGGGTGAGTGCCATGCAAGAAGAACTTCTGCAGTTTAAGAAGTTAGGTGTATGGACACTAGTTGATAAACCTAAAGGTGCTAAAGTCATTGGCACTAAATGGGTACTAAAATGCAAGAAGGATGACCAAGGGGTCATTATCAGGAACAAAGCTCGACTGGTGGTTCAAGGTTTTCGCCAAGTCGAGGGAATTGACTACAATGAGGTGTTTGCACCCGTGGCAAGGATGGAAGCTATTCGTATCTTCCTTGCCTATGCATCGTACATGAAGATCAAAGTCTACCAATTAGATGTAAAGAGTGCATTCCTTCATGGGAAATCAGAGAAACAGTATACGTGAGTCAACCAGAGGGTTTTGAAGATCCCTATCATCGGGATAGAGTCTACAAGCTTGACAAAGCTTTATATGGGCTTCATCAAGCTCCTCGAGCTTGGTATGAGAAACTCTCAACTCATCTTGTGAAACACGGCTTTCGCAGAGGAGTAATTGACTGTACACTGTTTATTAAGGAAAAGGATGGCGACCTACTGCTTGTACAGATATACGTTGATGACATAATCTTCGGGTCAAAGAACGAAGAGTTATGTAAAGAGTTTGAAGCAGTAATGAAGAAAGAATTTGAGATGAGTGCCATGGGGGAGATGAAGTTCTTTCTCGGGTTACAGGTGGATCAAACACCTAATGGGATCTTTCTACATCAGACCAAGTATGTAGGAGACATTCTCAGTCGCTTTGACATGGAGAATGCTTCTGCTGCTGGGACTCCACTTGCTACTAATCATGATATAGCACCGGATGATAATGGAGATCTAGTAGATGCCACCATGTACCGAGGAATGATCGGATCTCTCATGTATCTCACTGCCTCAAGACCTGATATTATGTATGCTACATGTCTATGTTCAAGATATCAGGCTAAACCAAAGGTCAACCATCTGATCGGGGTCAAAGGATCTTTCGTTATCTGAAGGGTACACCTACACTTGGACTGTGGTACCCTCATGATGATGACTTTGAGCTTACCGCGTATAGTGACTCGGATTACGGAGGCTGCAAGATGAACTACAAGTCTACATCAGCAGGGTGTCAATTCTTTGGGAGAAGATTAGTTACCTGGCAGTGTAAGAAGCAGACATCGGTTGCCTTGTCAACCTGTGAAGCCGAATATGTTGCTGCTGCAAGTTGCTGTTCTCAAATCATCTGGATTCAACAGCAAATGCGGGATTACGGTTTAAAATTCTCATCTACTCCTTTTTTGTTGATAACTCTGCTGCAATTGCAGTAACTAAAAATCCGGTCCAACATCCTAAGACCAAACACATCGGTATTAAATACCATTTCATAAGGGATTGTTTTGAAAAGAACTTAATTGATGTGGTTAAAATTAATACTGATTTTCAACGCGCTGACCTCTATACTAAAGCTTTTGATAAACCACGTTTTCAATATTTATTAGAGGTCAACGGTGTTAAAAAGAAAAGTGAGGTAATTCCTGATGATGAAAATGTGTAGTCCGATGTCGTGTACTTAAATTTTATTTTATTTTATTTATTTTGATTTGTTATTTGATTTTAATTTTATTTAAACTCATGTTCTCTTGCTGTTTATTAAAATCCTAAAATAATTAAACCAGAAATGATTTTAGTATTTTAGGGGGAGAATATGTCAGCAAGTTAACATTAAAAAAAAAAAAAAAAAAAAAAAAAAAAAAAAAAAAATGAGGGAGAAAGAGTAGCGAGCTGAAATAAGGTAGACTTGTATTTGTGATACCGATTCAATAACTTTGGAAAATGATAGTACACAGGAACAAATCAAGAGGGACTTAAAAATTAAGGGTTTGTAATATGCAAAAGTTCAAAGAAATAAATCTGTGTAGTTTAAGCAACACCAAAAGGAAAGATGATAGAAAACTGGCAACTCCTAAGGTGACACAAAGAAAGTAGACTTAGAGGCTGCTAGACCATATATGATATGTTGGTAGATTCAACACAATAGACAACTAGACCGGATTGGTGATTTCAAGATAAAACTAAAGTGTTCAACTGACTGTGGGCGCCCATCTTATCACTGGTTAACACAATCAACAATATTCCAATAAGGGGTAATGAGCAATTAAACGCCACAAATGTGTGCGGATGACCATAACTAGAGCAAAGCAAAAGAAAAAAAATGAAAGACAAATGCAATAAAGCTAATGACTTATGTTGTTGGTGCATTTTGTGCAAAATAAATAAGCTGCTCTAACAAGGAGATAGGTTATGTGCCTCTCTGCTGTGCGATGGCACTGACCTGAGGATAAGCATAACCTAGATATTCTAGAATTCATTGTTGTTTGCCGCCTCTCTGCTGTGCGATGGCACTGACCTGAGGACAGGCTTCTCTTTGAAAGCTCTAAGAATAGTCTCTTCTTGTAATAATACCCGTAGACCGCTCAAAAGCTCCTGAGGGATGTTGATTACCATATAAGTGTGGGATCCACAAGTGTTAGTTGAAATAATTACACCTAAATAAGTCACCAGTCTGTGTCGAAAGTCTGTGTATGGATTTAAGTGGACAAACATACTGACAATCATTGTGGCTACTTTCTCAAAGGTTCAAATCAATGTGAAAACCTAAGAGTTTCAGTATGATTTCCTTATGTTGCTAACGACTCTGGATGAACACCGAGAACTTGAGCATCAAAAGGTTTTATAACAAGTCTCAAATGATTTGAATTGCCTGTATGATTCCAAAAATTGAATTGGTCCAGATGTGATCAACCTAAGTTGAAGCTATCTACTCCCGATCCAAATCCCGTAGATATCAATCTCTGGATTTATCTCTCACAAAAAGCCAAAAATATGTCTGATTATGTAATTAGTTTAAAGTCTTAAATTAGTTAGTTGTTTTAAGTTTAACTTGAGTCAAGTGTCGGGACTACATCAGGAAAATCAGAAGGAATAAACTCACTAAAAGGGTCATGTCTGAGATGACCATATGTTCTTTGAAAAGTTATATCAGTCACGTCTGCAGGTGACAAAGTATTTTTAAAAGGGTCACGTCTGAGGTGACCAAAGTGGTTAAAAGGATCACGTCTGAGGTGATCAATGTGTTTTCTAGATTAAAAGGATCATGTCTGAGATGATCAATAGTTCATAACGTTAATTAAACTAATATAAAAGAGTTAAAGGTAAATTGGGAATAGCAGAAAAATTAACTAAGTATGACCCATTCGCACGAATGGACCATACGTATGGTCTAACCATACGAATGAAGTCCATTCGCACGAATGGAACATACGATTAGTCCAATCGGATGCTTAAATGCGAACGAGTGAGTCAGTCGCACGACTGAACTTCAGTCGGACGACTGGAGAAGGGCGACTGACCCAATCGCACGACTGAGTCCCACTCGCACGACTGAAAGGTGCGAATGAACTCAGTCGCACGATTGGATCTAGGGTGGATATAAATAGAGGGGAGTCGGTCGCAGAGACTCCTCATTCGCAAAATCGCCCCTAAATCGCATATAGTACCGTTACTCTGCCCAAATTTTCTCTGCTTGATTTTACTTGTTGATTCTGTGATACTAACGTTCGTTCATCATCTTACAGGTATATTGAAGTCTTATTTCATCGAAATCATAAAGAATCAAACCCTAATTGATGAACACGACTGTGAAGAGCGAACCGAGAATGTCAAACCCTAATAACCTATTAAAACTAAGTAATATGTTAAAATTGGTTAAAATAGGTTATTAGGGAAGAGTAGGCGACACTAAAGAACCGGTTAATTGAATGTTAAAACTTGTTCTGCGTAGATTTGATCTTGGGACGACTGAACAGATGAGACGACGACTGGTCGTCCGGATGAACTTCAGTCGCACGACTGAAGGGTGCGAATCACTTAATCGCACGACTGAACCATGCGAATGAGACTCAGTCGCACGACTAGTGTAACCGCACAAGAGTTCATGCGCATGAGTCCAGTCGCACACTCAGTCGTGCGTATGAGGTCAATCGCACGTCTGAACCTCAATCGCATGATTCAGTCGCACGACTGTCTTCAGTCGTACATCCCCAATCGCATGACAGATATGTTTATTCAAAGTTTAAGTGTTGCTTTATACTCTTAGCCAATGAAACTAACGTTTATGTTATTATGTGTTACAGATGGCGGGTAGTTGGAATATGAGCACTAAGCACAACATTTGTGCTCACCTGGACTTGACTTCCAGGAATGCAGCCGACTTTGCTGGCATTATTACTTTCCTTCAGAGATCCAGGATCGCGTATGCTATATCTACTCCCTGCACACCGTACAGATCAGTGCAGCAGGCCTTTTGGGCTGGCGCATCGGTAGACAGATCCACCGAGCCTCACTGCATCAGGAGCTCGATCTTCGGTGAGGCTATCACCGTTTCTGAGGAGGATCTGAGGATAGTACTTCAGTTTGGGGACGATGCTGAGTGTCCCACACGTTTACACCCCCTCACTGTCCGTGGATGCTTCATGAGAGCCAAGTACTCTGGGGACATAATGCCGGGGTACTCAACAAGAGTAACCTCTGTCCCCAGTTTAAGTACTTGGCCCACGTGCTGCTGAAGTTATAGCATCACGGAAGGGTGGATTTGATGAGCTCTCGGACCAGATCCAGAACGCTTACGCAGCGTTGGTGCTGAACCATCCGTTCAGCTTCTCGAGGATGATATTCAGTTATCTGGTGGAGAACCTCGAGGGGAAGGGGAAGGAAGGCTTCTGTATGTACCCTAGATTCTTACAGATGATCATTGATCAGAAGCTTCCTTCCCTACCGAAGGAGAAGGAGGATGCTGTTATCCTCGAGGTCATGGACGACACGACTCTCGGCAGGATGAAGGTCTACAGGGGGAAGCAGGTGAAGCCCCCTGTCAGGAGGCTGTTTGGGCATCTGGCCCGGGTTGATTATGTGGCGCCAGCGAAGAGGAAGTGGCGCCACGAGGACAGTGACTCAGACGTGGAGCACATTGCTATACCAGAGTCAGACTCTGATGATGATGATAGTGGCGATGCCGGGGATGACATGCCTGCCCCATCTAGAGGCACAGATACAGAGATTATTCCCCGGGGTCAGCCACTGCCGGAGAGGTCGCAGAGATGGCCGGCTTCCATCAGGAGTTTGTCGCTGGTGACATGGAGGAGGAGGAGTCAGACGAGGAGCCCCTCACCAGGACTGTGGGAAGCAAAGTCGTTCCCACAGACCACGGGCTAAAGGTGGTCGGTGAGCACCCAAGGGACTCCTCGGCGAGAGATACTGACCCCAACTACATGTTCCGGGGTCAGGTAGCAGAGTTGCAGGGGGAGCATCCACTTCCTCCGGGACCAGGAGGAAGCGGATGGCTCAACCACATGGGATGAAGAAGAAGAAGCGTCGGTTGACCTTCGTGACTACCACTTCTACCACCACAGCCACCACCACCACCACTACTGAGATTCACCCATCACCACAGCCACCACAGCCACTACCCTACTACCACATCCACCACTTTACCCACCACCACTATATCTATCCCATCCATCACCAGACCATTCACCCCCACTTCACCACCATCAGCCCACCGACCCATATTCACCACAGCCACTGCCACCACCACCACACATCAGGCTGGACCGTCAGCCCAGCCCTCACAGGTACATGGATTCACTCTACCTCACATTGGGGTAGAGGAGCAGCTCTCAGCGCTTAACCGGATGGTTATGCGTCTGCTTGCTGCTGACGAGGAGAAGGCGGCCCAGATCCGCAGACTGACCGACTTGGCTGCTGCCCAATCTCAGCAATTGGCAGAGCAAGCTCGGGTCATAGACCAGCAGAGAGTTGAGGTGGCCCAACTCCAAGATACTCAGGCTCAGTCCGCCAAACGTATTGAGGAGTTGGAGTCGACCAACAAGACGATCATGCTGAGGCTGAAGGGGTCGAAGGATGAGCCCCTGAAGCTAAAGGAGGGTGACGGAGACGACGGAGATGATGATGATGAAGATGAGGATGATGATGAGGGAGATGATGATGATGAGGAGACAGAAGAGGAGAGGACAGAAGGACATGACGATGATGACGAGGCAGAAGGAGGGGATGCGGCTGCATCGGCCTCTGCCTCAGGTCAGGAGCGCAGATCCAAACGTCGACAAGACCAGTCATCCACTACTTCTGCTCCTCCGAGCGACACACCACAGATTCAGGATCAAAGTACTGATTAGATGTTTTATTTGTTTATTTACTTTGTACTTGAATCATGTAATGAAAAACAAATGTATTAAATGTTTATATATATTAAGTTAAGTTAATGTATGTCTGTTTGATTAATTACTAATGATTTATGTGTTGAATGTTTATATCAAACAGATCCAAACTTTCAGAGGGATGAGTTTGACTTTACTCCCCTTCAAATGGTCAAGACTCAGTTAACTATGATTCTTGACCTACAAGGGATAGTAAGACGGTCTGTGAGTTATACCCTGAAGAAGGGGAGATAATTCATGACCTGTCCGATGAGCAAATAGCTGAAATGTTCAAACTCAATCCCGATGAAATCGTGAAGGATGCTCCAACAGTGGACTCAACCAGTGATGAGGAACTGAACGACATAGATGAGGTTGAGATTGAAGACATCACTGCAGAAGAGTATCCTCAGTACGCTGACGCCGAGGGAAATGTGGTCCCCTGTTGGGGCCAACAATTTGGGTGATCCTAGTCAGTGATACTTTTGAGGTACTCAACAAGAGGAGCAAGAAGCAGAAAAGACTGCAGGAAACAGCCCAAGCCTCCAAGCAGATGTGATATTCGCAAGGGCTGAATGGGCTGCCTGTTTTTGAGGAAGTACGAGCCCAGCGGGCTGCACCAAAGAGAGATGCCTACACAAAGCTCTACAAAGTCAAGAAACACCATAAGGTGTCAGGCAGGATTATTCTCTTGGGCATATTTTGAAGACCTTAACGCGTATGCTGTTAAGAGGGAGCAGGGCATAGAGTACTTCAGGTTCCCACATGATCTGAAGACTCTACCTGGTTTTGAGCTCAACCAGCTGGCTAAACTAAAGCTGCTGTATGCTGACTCGAGGAAGATGTCAGGCTGGTTTGAAGCTGCCCTGAGGAAAGAGTACCACACCAGGTGGGTCAACTTCAAACCTCAACAACCTACGAGGTATATCAGACGTTCTGAAGTTGATCCCAGAACTGGAAAGCCAAAGATAGTGCTGAAGTGGAGTCCCCCGCGAACCATGTCAAGAATCCCTCTAAGGGAAATGCCACAGGACTTCACTCCCCACTTTAAATGGTGGTACTACGATTGGAGAACAGCTGAAGCGGTCATAGTTCTGAACAGAGAGGGCCAAATGGATACTATCAGGGTATTCGACCCAATGTGGCTAACCAACTTATCTGCTAATGATGTTTACACATTATATAAGTGGCCACTGTTCTATGACACGCAAGATATTGTACAAGCCCTCCAATTCCAAAACGTCATAAGACTCTGCTTTGCTTTTGAGATACACGCAGGAGTCACTAAAGAGGAGAAGTACAAGAGATATAGGAGGTTATGCAGAAGACAAGAGAATAGATAGATCTAGGTCCAAGGGGGAGTTTGTTGATACATGTATGTCCCTAGATCATGATTTGTAATGTAATGAACTTGTCTGTCTGATTTTGATGTAATTGTAATTGATTAATGAAATGATATGATTTGGTTGTTACTTGTAATGTTTAATATTTCATTAATGAGTTGTGATTGAATTGATTGGGTTTATGAATGTTTGAATGAGTGCACATTAAGTTATATTAAATAGAACATTCAAACTTAACTTAATGAAGTTCTCATGCGGATGGCCCATGCGAATGGACCACACGCATGAATAACTTCATACGATTGACTCAATCGCACGACTGAACCAGGAGACTGGATCAGTCGTATGATTGACACATAAGATTGACTCAATCGCACGACTGAACACTCAGTCGTGCGGATGAATCAACCGCATGGTTCAATCGCACGACTGAACCATACTTATGGCCCAGTCGCACGATTGACCAATACTAACCTATAAATAGACCCAATTCGTGGGAAAACAAAAGTATTCATCCCATTACGACTCCAGACGTACCCTAGCCGTCCAGAAGCCTCCCAAATCGTTCTCCAAGTTCATAGAACACATCAGATCGGTTCCCAATCGATTTCTGACGTTGAAATCAATTCTTGATTGATTCATCGTGTGTTCTCACTGATTGGATCGCCAATCAAATAGGATTCCGCACTATTTGAGTTGGTTTAACACGCAATCACTCGGTATTTCGTTCAAATACCATATATATATATATATATATATATATATATATATATATATATATATATACAAATCAGCTAGAATCACTCTCATTTGCAACTCAAACAACCAACTTTCAAAAGATAGAGTGTAGAGAGAGAAATTGGAGAAAAAGTGAGGATTCGAGGCTTGATTGATCAAAGGGTTGAAGATCTGCGTTTGTGGGCATCCAAGCAAGACCAAGAATCCAGGTAAGAATCATCATCTAAACTTCTCTTTAGATCATACCCGGATTCTAGGGTTTTGAAAGTGGTAAAGAATCATACAAAACTCACGCTTTTATGTATGAAAACATGTAAAAAGCTTAGATATAGCTTCATGGATGATAAACTAAGGATTAGAGGTAAAAAGTTGAAGTTTTGGGTTAAAAACGGACTGGTTTGTCATTTCAGCCCGTTCTGCGAAACTGTCTGCTCATCCAACGACATTGCGTATTAAATCTGCGAAACTATGAGCTTTCTGCGAAACTATAGTTTCGAAGGTAATTTTGCAGCCATGGAATTCCAATGAAAGTTGGTCGAAACTGCCAGCGAAACTGGCAGTGAAACTGCTTATTGGCAGCGAAATTGGTTAGAAATTAATCCCTTTGAGTTTTAACTTATCTACAAGCAGTGTTTGTGATCCTAGCTTAAAAAGCTTAGTTTAGAAGCTACTCACTGCATCCAGGGGAGTTCTAGAACCCCTAGTTTTAAAGGTTTTAAACTTGTTTGGGGCTGGAAATGCATTTTTAAACGTTTTTATAAGATTTAAGTGTGTACCCGCATGTTCATGTGTATGTGTATGTGGGTGGGTGATATATAATGATTATATGATGATATATATGTTTATGTTGTGTTTTCTTTATGTTCCTTATTACGTATTATTACGTAGCTTTACGTGGTGTTAGTACGATAATGAACGTAAAGTATTACTTTAATGAAGTGAAAGAAATAAGATAATGAAAAGTGGAACGTAAAGAATGAATGTAAACTCTTGCAAGCAAATGAAAGGAGGTTCACAACTCATTGAAGGGTTGTTAGCTCAAGTGTGTGCGTTTAGCTAACCCATGAGGATGCACACAGGGGTCTAATCCTCGTGATTGACCAGATGTATTGGAACCTTGTCGCTTACCCTGGTACTGGTGCAAGCACTTGTGCATGATGATGGAAGTCTATTTATATACTTCGGCCCAGTACCAGCCTTGTGCATGATGCTGGGGTATAGCACATTTCATTGGTTCAGATGAAAGTGAAAGATAATGATGAATGATGGCGAATGATAACGAATGACGTACGATGACGAATGGTGATGAAAGAAAATAATAAGATTATCTATGTGTATGTAGGATGTATGATCATGTGTAAAAGTAAAGAAAGGTTTTGGACGAAAGTAAAGTATTTTAATTATAAAACTAGAACTCACTCAGCAACGCTGACTTTTATGTATTTTCCAGTTGGCAGGTAATGGTTGCTAAGGATGGCACAGGCAGCTATTTGGAATGTTTTGGATGGCGTCCATTGTGTATAAACAATGACGTTTTTGTGATGTAATGCAAACAATGAGTTTTTGTACGGTTAACAATGTTGTATTTTCTTGCAAAAGCAGTTATTAATAAATGAAATGGTTTTTAAGTTATTCCGCTGCAATGTTTTTAGCAATTGTAAATGTATGTTTAATGCCTTATGTGCAATGATTGTCCAACTGTAAGCGTTCCGAGAATGGGGCCTTACAAGTTGGTACCAGAGCCAAAGTGTAACATCTTGTATTTTTTTAGGTTAAATTAAAGTTAACTTCGTTAAATTTGTTTAAGGATCATGTTTGTCATTCATGAAACTTATGGGTTGCTTATGCATATTACTTTAATTAGTATTTTAATTCTTTAATTTGTAAGGTTATATTGATAAATAATAATAATAATAATAATAATAATAATAATAATAATAATAATAATAATAATAATATAATAGTAATAGTAATTGTAACAATAATAATAATTTTGTAGAAATTATTAAAGTTAAAAGATGTTTATAACTTGTGTTTAAGAAGTCAAGGGGGCCTTATTGTCATTTTGTAAACAATAAATAAAAGGTTTTTTTTTTTTCTTTTTTTTTTGCATAAAATAATAAAGATGGAAATCTTCAGGGACCATATGTGTAAATTTTTCAAAACCAACCCAAACCCCCCTCTTGGACCCCGTATTTCCGGTCAACTCTCCGGCGGGGATCCGGCGAACTCCGGCCAACCCCAAACCACGCTAGAAACCTCCATTTTTCGAACCGAATCGCTCCAAAACGCCTTGTGTACCAACCTCGAACTTGAATGAACTTAATAATTGTGATTAAACACCGGTTACACACCCAAACGAATGTACAACCGTCGCCCTTTAATCGTGTAGCCGTTCGAACATTAAAGCACATTAATATTTCAATTAAACGATACTTAATCGATGGTTTGATCATCACTACACTCCTACCAAACAAAAATCTACCTGAAACAAGCCTAAACACCTTCAATCGAACATCACCCTCACCGTGTCTGCAAGACGACCGAACTGCATCTTCTACAATCGCTCCGGATCAATTGGTTGAGGGTTTTCGAGGGTCACAACCCACTGAAACTACACGCGAAGTTAATTGGATTGTAATCATCATTTGAGCAACAATCAGATTCCACGTTGGTCGCGACTCGTTCATAGTGGTGTTCAACTTCGATTCATCTTTATTCGGGTAATTAATTATACATACATGCTCGTATTAACTTGGGAAACAAAAACCCCATGATTTAGATCGTTAACAACATCGATTGGATCTTCAATTTTGGTTTGAACCAACCTAGGGTTCATAAGATTTGGGGGTGATTTGTTTATGATGCTTTTAAGACTTGGAAACCAAGTTTAACCGCGGCTGAGAGCCTTGGTTCACTGGTTCCCCACTCACATTCTGAACTAGAGGTCCCGGGTTCGAACCCGGCGACCTCCAGTATATTTTTTGGGCTTTTTCAGCCTTTAAAAAGATATAGAAAATTTCTAAAAAATTTATAAAAATTAACCTTGTAAACCTAAATTATTTTTGAAGTCACGTAATCAATTTCTGAAAATTTATGTTCTTATCTTTTATAAAACAAATGATATAATTAGTTAAATTTTTATAAAAAAATAGATTTTTAATGTTGATTAACTTATTAAATCATTATTTGTTCAAATAATATAATTAGATTATTTCTTATAAGTTAAACTTAAAATATAGTTTTAATCTACTAAATAGTTGTTTGTTCAAATAATATATTTAAACTATTTTTTTTATAAAATAGACATTAAATATTGTTAAAACTCACTAGATCATTATTTGTTCAAATAACAAATATATATTATTGTTTAAAACAAGAATTATCTTAAAAGATTGTTTAAATTATATTTAGACTTTGTTACAAATGGTTTCTTTATTTCATAGTATTAAAACGATTAAATAATATATTGACACAAAGCATAACCAAAATTTATCATGTTAGTTGGGTTATAATTAGTAACATCCCAAAATCCAATTAAAACCTTAGTTTCCGTTAAAACGTTAAACTTATTATAATTTAACTTTAACCTTGTGAATATATATATTTAGGTGCCTTGTGACGTTCATCTTGGAACAACGTTTATTATCAATCTTATTACTTATACTTTTAGCCATGTGAGTATTCCATACCCCTTTTTGCTTACTTTCACACTTTGGGGTGAAACATGTTAACTTATACTTTGCACTTGTAAACTTATTTGAGACTTGTAAACCTATGGCAATTTATCTTGTTAAGTTGTGGTTAGTTGAACTTTCGTGGTTACCATGTTATGGCGTTATATGTACAATCATTAACTATTGCTAGCCCAGCGAAGTCATAGATCTATGGGTAAGACAAGCCTGCTTGGTTGATCCAAGTACACTTAGCTGATCGTATATACAAGTACACTTTTAACGTTTGAGACTTGTAAAACATTGTCAAGGTTTGATTGTTGCATTGTTCATAGCATCCCTAATCACTATATTCACTAACTTATGACTTGAATTGCCATCTTTTATATATACTTATGTATTAAAAACTATGGAATGCTCACCAACATTATTGTTGACCCTTTATTTTTAACATGTTTCAGGAAATGCCCAAGTTTGATTATCTACACTTTGAAGCTTGCATCTAGGAATGGACCTAGACTAATAAATAAGATAGAATGATTTATTGCATTCTATGTTATGTTTTTTGTTTCCTTTGAAACTTATGATTGTAATGTGACAATTTAAAACTTATGTTTAAACTTTATTTGGTTTATTAATAGCGTTATGTGGCTATGAACGATCTTAACTCTCACTCCTCGACGTTTCCGCCGTCAAGGTTGGGGTGTGATACAAAGTTTAAGAGAAATGGGTAAATATTTTAAAAAACCTAAACTTAAATTGAGAATGGGACAAAATGGAAGGATGTCAGTCCGAGTAGCTACGTGCCATCAGGTATTTTCTGTAACGTTAACCGGTATTATGTGCGCATGTTATATGATTTGTTTGCCTTAGTAGATTTCGATACTGATATAGTCAGGATAGGAAATGCTTGGGGTATGAAGAGTAAAGTAAGTGGCTAATCACAACTGGCCACTGTAATTAGGGACTTACTATACTTGACATAAACTGAGCTATTACCTTGAATGGATGTGTTGGTGTTTGGATCTTATTACGTGTTTGGAGGATGGCTGGAGGTAGATCTTCAAAGGCTTCGCGAGGCGGAGGCCGTAGTGGACATGGTGCTGGACCACGGGTCACCAGAGGAAGGGCTAGGGCTGAAGAGATGGCACAGGAAGAGCCCGAGACCCCTCATCCGGAGGGTGGTGACGAGAGTGCCAACTTGAGGGCCTTAGTGAAGGAGGCAGTTGTGGAGGAGGTTCACCAGGTCATGTAGACGATCCTACCATTTGTGGTGACTGAAATGATTAAAGATGTGAGAGAAGGAGAGAGGAAGGAAAGGAGGAGGCCCATGGGGGAAAGGGAACAATCGGAGACTGAGACGGTTGTCACCGGTGATGAGGTGGAGGATCCTGTGCAAGAAACTGCACGAGGCTGTAACTATGGGGCGTTCCAGAGATGCAAGCCCCTTACTTTTGATGGCAATGGCACTGATGTCGCTACTCATCGGTGGGTGAGGGAGATGGAAGTTCTACTTGATATCAGCGAGTGCAGTGCTACCCACTCCTTCGTGGACTCGAACCTGTATTGGTGGGACAATATAATTTAGGCTGAGGGTAATAGAGCAATCGGAAGGATGAGGTGAGGCGAGATAAAGAATTTGGTGATCGAGGAGTTCTGTCCTCACAAGGAGCTCGACAAGGTTGAGAGAGAGTTCTTGCAGCTGGAGGCGGGAACCATGGCGCACCAACAGTACACCAACGAATTCAACGAGATGGCACGTCTGGTGCCAGATCACGTAACGCCTCTGTCACAAAAGATTAACAGGTATATCCAGGGCTTACCGGCAGATATCCGCAGGCACATGATCGTCGTCCGACCGAGCATGTTTAGGTCATTGGTTGATCTGGCTGGGAAGCTGTATGACGAGCAAGAAGTGGTGGTGGCTAAGGTGAATAAGAAAGGTGGCGGTGACAAGAACTGGAATAGGAAACGGTTTAGATAGGGTGGTGCCCCTTCAAACAACAAAGTTGTGAGGGTGGACGACCGGCGTGTAGCCACTCCTGGTGTGGGGTCGAAGAGGTGTGACAAGTGCGGGAAGGAGCATGCTAGGGAGTGTAGATGGGGGTAAAATATATGTTTCAAGTGTGGGAAGGAAGGACATGTGGACAAAAATTGTAGGGTGGTGAGGTGTTTTAACTGTGGTGAAATGGGCCACATGAGTAGGGACTGCAAGAAGCTGAGGGCTGAAGGATCTGGGGCCGACGAAGAAGGAAGGGAATGAAAGGCAGAGGGCGAGCACCAAGGCATTCACGATGACCCGGGAGGAGGCTAGGACGGACCCCGATGTTGTGTGAGGTACGTTTCTAGTAAACCAAACTCTTGCCTCTGTGTTATTTGATTCTGGCACTAGTATGAGTTTCTTTTCTGTTGTCTTTTGTGCTCAGTTGCCCATTAAGAGTAGAAGTATTGATGAGCCCTTCGATGTATAAACGGCCATAGGTAAGTCTACCAGGATTTCTGATCTAATAGAAGTGTTGGACCCTGAAAGGATCATACATGCCAATTCAAGTGGTGGGTTGATGGTTGTTCTGCTGGAAATCCCACAAGTCCAAGAACAGTGCGGATGAAGAATCTGCATGAAGAATAGATCACCAGTGTCGGCTAACCGTATTTGTCAATGCTAATGACCAAACACTAATGCTGATGAAAATTAACACATCTGCATTAGTTAATGCGGATGAACAAAAGAAATGCTGATGAAGACTTTTGTACTTAGACTAGTTCTCTGATATATAGGTCAGGGGTAGTATAGTCATTTTGTAAAAGGCATCTTGTCAGCCTATAAATAGAATAGAAAACCTCGTATGTGAGGTGATTGTTGATAGACATTATAGACAATCAGAATTTTTGTTTAGTCTTATGTTCTCAAGGTGTAATGTTACAGTTTAATGCTCAAACTCTAGCATTAATTGTTACGGATCACCTTCATTAATACAAAGAGCATTTATGAGTATTTTTTGCATTCAATGTTCCTTGATTGTTTGATTCCGCCGTACAATCATTGACTCAATCATCATATTCGGTCATTGTTGAGATTATCATTCTCACATCCAGTCAATTGTTATCAGAGATTTGGCTCTCGATTCTTCTTCAGATCTACCTAGATCTAAGTTGAACTCGATTGATCTGGTGATTGAGTTGCTGATAGAGTGTTCGACTACCTCTACTTAGCATACAAGTTGAAAAACTGCAGAAACTCTTCGACAATCACTGTTCATCCGTACTCATCTTCAAGAACAAACCCGTGAACAGTTGCTCAAATATTAAAAATCACAATAGAAACATACAAAACATCAGCAGATCTGGTTACTTAAGCCTGTTTTGGACTTTCTGGACTAATTGGACTTAACAATCAATCTAATCATTATTCAAACAAGTTAAAAACAACTTATTAAAATAGATTCACATAATTTCTCTGAACTTGGTCATACTCCAAAACCTCCAATGCTTAAACATAAATCTGAGTTTAAGCAATAAAAAATCAGATTCATGAACTATATTACAGGTGTGGATCTGGACTATTGGATTTCAATATGTAAAGGGCCTCACATTCCAGTGACACTTAGTGCTGGAATGGATGGGCTAAAAAGGCTTGGATATACCTGTAATATGATGACTACAAGAAGATAAAAGTTTATCTCAAAGCTTATTTTATACTCACTCAAGCACTGAAAATGGATGGGCTAAAAAAGTTTGAAAATATGGAACTGCTAAAGCTGTTTGGGATGCACTATTGATAATGTGTGAAGGAAGCAGTGAAGTGGCTGAAATTAACAAGGACAAGCTTGTTAATCAATATAAATCCTTTCATCACTCCAAGGGGGATTCAATCTCTAAACAACTGCATAGATTTGTGCAGCTAGTGAATGATTTAGAGATCATGGAGGTAACATACAAAGTAAAATAACTAAACAAAAAGATGCTTCACATCCTTCAAGGAAGTTGGAAACAAAATGTTACAATGCTGAAAAACACTCTTGATCTAGAGAGTACCACCTTGGACATAATGATTGCCAAAATAGAAGCTCTTGAACTGGATGAAAGGAGCAAGAACCTTGGTGGACCTTGAGTAATTGAAGCTTACAAATTTACATAAGACACTCACTCTGTGGAAAATGCATTCATCACTAAGGATGATAATTTTCTCTCCTCAAGAGATCAAGTAAAGACAACCGGTTTCATTGCAGCATCAACAACAAACAAGCCATCTATATCATCTCAACCAACAGGGTTTACTGCCACTACCTCAGCTACTCTTAAAGACCAAAGATCAGAAGAGCAAAAGGCAACTTACAATGCCTTTTGCTAGTTTTGAAGCTTACCTGAGGGGCAGACTCACTTCTGCTCATCTGATCCAAGAAGACTGAGAAGAAATGGATCCAGATGATGTGGAAGAAATGGATTTGCAGTGGCAAATGGCTATGAAAGCAATGAGAGCCAAGAAAGTCTTCAGAAAAGGGAGAAAGCTTAGCCTCAATGAAAACACAAAACTTGGATATGAAAAATCCAAGGTGAAGTGCTTGAACTGTGGTATGACTGGTCACTTCTCAAGAGAATGTAATTGTCACACCCCCAACCACGGCGGTTTCTCGCGGGCGTGAACATCATGGAAACCATAGTCATTGATCGACCACTACATGGTTTAGTAAACATACGTTGCAAATAAGTTTAAAAATACATAATTGTTTTCAGAGTTGAATTGCGGAAGTAGTAGAGCTAATGTAATTGTTTTCAAAACATGACAAGTACAACAATAAATGTCCCAAACAGCATGAATGGCCCTAAATGCGATGTGGACCAAGCTAGCTTAACTTGATGCAAGGGTCAAGTACCTGAGAAAACATGCATGAAAATATGTCAACATAAAGTTGGTGAGTTCACAGGTTTTAAAGTAATAGTAAACAGTGTAATGGACCACAAGTCTTTCCATGATTTGATTGTCGATTATACAATACTACAATATTATATAAGCACTGCTATCGAAGCTAGACTGTAACTGTTACAAATCGCCCCTACCCATGCCTACCGTGAGCATGAGTGTGAACATGCTAATAATGCACCCGTTTAGACCTCCAGTCAAGATTAGGGTAATTAATCCGGGTGGGGGTAGTCAATCCCAATATTACTATCCATGATTACCTCGCTTTGGGAAATAAACTAACGGTTCGATAACTGGGGACTTTCTACGGTAATTTAACAACTTATATAACATGTGAAATCATTAACAAGTAAATGTGTCAAGGAAAATAGTAATTTGCATGTAATCTCCCCCAAAAGGAAAATAAGTAAAATGGGGCCGTGAAACTCACCTGTAATGCACGTGTGAATTCTAGCAATAGTCTGTACGTATGATTGGTCTAGGAAGCTCCTAAACAAAATCACAATATATTCAAGAGGTCATGATTACTGACCCTAGATGGTCATGCATAACTCATCCACAAAGATAGTTTTGAAAATGTCACTTGACTAGTTAGACACATTGAGCCGTTAATGTTTTATTTAGATTTTTGTCTTCATAGTTATCTTAAAAAAACACATAATGTATTGGATGGGTTTTATATTAAGTATAATAGCATTATACATTTTATGTGTATGAGTTTCTTATCATCAAATACCTCCAAAAGTGTACTTTATATAAATATGGACATTGGACAGAAACAAGAGGATTTTTAGGTCTGGTTGACATCCTCTTTTCATGGTACAAACAATTTTTATAAAATCTGATATTTTACCACATCTAGATCTATGTCTTAGGTTTCCAAAAAAGTACATCTTGTAGTATATAACTAAGTTTAAGTGCCTCGAAATGGGTCATGAAGCAACAGATGTTAGTGCAACATTTTTCTGTATATGTCCATGGATTTCACCTTTTTGAGGGCTCAAACCCTACATTCACAAATAGAGCCTATAGTACTTTTAAACCTAACACCTTAAGCTAAGTTACCATAGAAGGAAAATCTCCATTTGATTACTTTAAGCATAACTTATGCCTCAATCTTTCTGCCCTATCTATTCTGCCAAAAATTCAGGTTCAACACTTTAATCATGTTTGTACGTTTTGGATAGGTTATACACATCTAAAAACTAGACATCCTATAGTTAATTTTAGGCTCAAGAAACTGTTCATTTGATCATGTTTAGGTCGAGTTATGGTGTCGAAAACACAGAACATGAATCTGCCAGAAATTGTCTTACATGTTTTGTTACTTTTTAAACTTTGCTAGAGCACTTTTGGATGAGTTAGTGAACATGAACACATCATGGTGATGTATAGAATATTAGAAACAAGGTGCTAACCTTAAACAAGCAAGGAGAAAGAGATGGTAGTCTTGAAATGCAAGGAAAAAGAAGACTTGATCCTTTGAACTAAGAACCAACCAAGGAAAAGTAGAGAAGATGTTGTAAGATGCTTGGAAGCTTCAAGAGTCACTTGGTTTTCAACAATAACACTTGATTCATCAAATATTTATAGAATACAAGTTGAAAATGATATGAGGTGGTGGAGGTGGTGTCTTGGTCGAATTTTTAGGGAGGGAGAGGAGGAGAAGAGATGTTAGGTGGTGGTGGTGTATAATGCACATCTACTTATAAAGCCAAGTCATGCATTAGATCCACCTCTCTTGGTGTCTTGCTAAACACATATGGTCAAATGGATGAAAGATGGAGGTGGCCATATATGGAAGGGCAACATGATGCTTTAAACCGTGTAAAAGTTGTTACACAAAGATGGCAAGTCTTGAGCTTCATAAAAGGCAAGCTTGTCTTGTGAGGATTTGACAAGGGAGAAGAAGAAAAGAGAGGTGAGGGGGGATAAGGGGATGGTTATGGGGGGGGGGGGGGGGTGGGAAATGGGTTGATTTTTCAATTTTATATAGTATTGGGTATTTGGGTGGTATTTATTGTATTTTAGTAATTTATATATATTTTAATATTTTTACTCTTTACTTTTTAAAATACATTAAAATTGTATAAGTACTTGTATAATATCATATCATTTAATATTTATGGTATGTTAATGATACATCACGTATTTAGTAGTTGCGTTAAAAGGATTCGTTCCGGGTAAAATATCACTTTACATGATTAGGTTTATTTATAAATTATGAGTTTTTCCAATGTGTTTAATTTGGAATCTAAAATACTTTGAAACAATGGAATCTAAAATACTTTAAAACACCTTAAAGTATTAACTAGGACACATATATTAATTATCACCAACGTTCGTATGTGTGCCGGTTGTATCGCGTGTAAAAAAATGGTAATTACGCCGAATCACCGATGCATGAAATGTAATGCATGAAATTTTGCAATGTATGAAATTTTTTCAATGCATGAAACGACTTTAATAATTGGAATTCAATTGAAAATCAAGTATTATAGGTGTAATTATAACCAAGTCAAGGTCAAGTATTGACCTGAAATTGCTGGTTGTCACATACTCCCCATGTTAGAAAGAATTTCGTCCCGAAATTCAGTTAGGGTTGTCTGCAGATGTCAGGGTTTCAAACAAGTAAGGGTAGTTGAGCTTCATTTGCTCTTCGCGTTCCCAAGTAAATTCGGGTCCTCGTCTAGAATTCCATCGGACCTTCACTATGGGAATGCGACTTCGTTTCATCTTCTTTACCTCTCGATCTAGGATCTCCACAGGTTTCTCAATAAAGTGAAGTTGTTCATCAATCTGAACCTCATCGAGCGGTATAACTAGAGTTTCATCTGACAGGCACTTCTTTAGAGTTGACACGTGGAAAGTGTCATGAACACTACTAAGTTCTTGAGGAAGTTTGAGCTTGTAAGCTACAAGACCAATCCTGGCTAGGATTTCAAATGGTCCAATGTATCTAGGATTTAGCTTACCATGTTTGGCAAAACAAATGACTCCTTTCCAAGATGAGACTTTAAGTAGAACCTTATCTCCCACTTGGAATTCCAATGGTTTACGTCTCACGTCAGCGTAGCTTTTCTGATGGTCACGCGCGACTTTGAGTCGGTTCTGAATCTGAACGATCTTTTCCGTGGTCTCGTGTAGGATCTCGGGACCAGTGAGTTGACTATCACCGACTTCTGTCCAACACAGTGGTGATCGACACTTCCTTCCGTATAATGCTTCAAAAGGTGCAGCTTTGATACTGGTGTGATAACTATTATTATAAGAAAACTCAGCTAAGGGTAAATGAGTATCCCAACGGTTTCCAAAGTCTATCACGCAAGCTCTAAGCATGTCTTCCAATGTCTGAATGGTCCGTTCGCTCTGACCATCTGTTTGAGGGTGGTATCCGGTACTCATATCCAACCGTGTAGCCAATGCCTTTTGTAATGAGTGCCAAAAACTCGAGGTAAATCGACTGTCTCGATCGGAGATAATGGAGATTGGTACTCCATGTCTTGAAACAACCTCTTTGAGATAAACTCTTGTCAACCTTTCTATTTTATCAGTCTCTTTAATTGGTAGAAAGTGAGCAGACTTTATCAGTCGATCCATAATTACCCAAATTGTATCACAACCGGTAGATGTCTTGGGTAGTTTTGGGATGAAGTCCATAGAAATCTGCTCCTATTTCCATTGTGGAATCTTCGGTTGGTGCAGTAATCCAAATGGTTTCTGATACTCCGCCTTAACCTTCGAACACGCGAGGCACTTGCTAACATAAATGGCTATGCCTGCTTTCATGTTCGGCCACTAGTATAACTCCTTTAGATCCTGATACATCTTATCAGAGCCCCAGTGGATGGAGTATCTTGATTTGTGTGCCTCGTTCATCACAAGTTCCCTTAAGTTTCCACAATTTGGCACCCAAATTCGGTTCATAAAGTATCGAGCTCCATCAGACTTGATCTTAAATTGTTTATCCATGCCGCAAAGAGATTCATTTTTCAAATTCTGTTCTTTTAGTGCTTTAGACTGAGCATCACGAATTTGAGTAGTTAGACTTGTATGAATCGTCATTCCTAACGCTCGCACTCGTAAAGTTTTGGTTCGTTCTTTCCTGCTCAGAGCATCTGCTACAACATTCGCTTTTCCAGGATGATAACGAATCTCACAGTCATAATCGTTTAGTAACTCGACCCACCTGCGTTGTCTCATGTTTAACTCCTTCTGATCGAAGATGTGCTGAAGACTTTTGTGATCAATGAATATAGTACACTTGGTACCATACAGGTAATGTTGCCAAATCTTTAGTGCAAAAACAACAGCTCCCAATTCCAGGTTGTGAGTAATGTAGGTTTTCTCATGCACTTTCAATTGTCGTGAAGCGTAAGCAATAACTTTGTCGTGTTGCATCAGGACATAGCCAAGTCCTTGTCGTGATGTGTCGCACAACACCACAAAACTATTTTCCCCCTCTGGTAGGGACATAATTGGCGCGCAACACAATTTCTGCTTTAACAATTGAAACACTGCTTCCTGCTTATCACCACAATCGAATTTCTTGTCTTTCGGAGTTAAGATTGTCAATGGTTGGGCTATTTTAGAGAAATTTTCGATAAAGCGTCAGTAATAACCTGCCAAACCTAGGAATTGTCGCACCCAGTCGGGGTCTTAGGTGCTTCCCAGCTCTTAATGGCCTCTATCTTGGATGGGTCAACATGTATTCCCTTCTCGTTAACCACATGCCCGAGAAATTGCACTTCTCGAATCCAGAAGTCGCATTTTGAGAATTTTGCGTATAATTTCTCATTCTTGAGTAGTTCCAAGATTAACCTTAAATATCGTTCATGCTCATCTTTGGCTCGTGAATATATTAGAATGTCATCGATGAAGGCGATCACGAATTTATCCAAATAGGGTTTGCACACTCTATTCATGAGATCCATGAATACAGCTGGTGCATTGGTTAACCCAAATGGCATGACCATGAACTCATAGTGGCCATAACGAGTTCGAAATGCGGTCTTGGGGATATCTTCCTCTTTGATTCGTAATTGGTGATATCCCGAACGTAAGTCAATCTTCGAGTAGTAACTAGATCCCTGAAGTTGGTCAAATAAGTCGTCAATTCGACGGAGGGGGTACCGGTTCTTAACGGTGAGTTTGTTTAACTCCCGGTAGTCGATGCACATTTGAAAAGATCCATCCTTCTTCTTAACAAATAACACCGGGGCTCCCCAGGGTGAGAAACATGGTCTTATGAATCCTTTATCTAACAATTCTTGTAATTGATTAGACAACTCTTGCATCTCTGATGGTGCTAATCGGTATGGGGATCGTGCTACTGGAGCAGCTCCGCGTACCAAGTAAATTCAAAATTTGACTTGCCTTTGAGGTGGAAGTCCGGGCAAGTCCTCGGGAAAGACTTCCGGATAGTCTCGCACGATGGGTATATCCTCGATTCTTTTCTCTTCGGTTTGCTTTTCCACTACGTGCGCTAAGATTGCAAGATAGCCCTTTCGCAAGTACTTCCGGGCCTTCATACATGAAATGATCCTTAACATCGTACCATACTTTTCCCCTTGAATCGATATGGTCTCTCCACTCAGAAGTGGAATGCGAACAATCTTCTCGCGACAAACGATTTCCGCTCGGTTTTTCGACAACCAATCCATGCCAATAACAACGTCAAAACTCCCTAGGGTTACCGGTAGTAAATCTATATCGAACGTGTGATCCGCCAAGCTGAGAGTGCATCCTTGTATGATCTTGTCGGTTTCGATCAACTTACCATCGGCTAACTCTATTGTATACTTAGAAGTCAAACGGGTAGGAGTAATTTCTAGTATTGGACTAAATTCTAGACACAAAACTTCTATCGGCACCCGTATCGAATAGGATTGATGCATAGAGACTATTGTTAGGACCTGGTATTTGAACGAAATACCGAGTGATTAGCGTGTAAACCAGATCAAATAGTGCGGAATCCTAATTGATTGGCGATCCAATCAGTGAGAACACACGAAGAATCAATAAAGTATTGAATCTAACGTTAGAAATCGATTGGGAATCGATCTAATGTGTTCTATGAACTTGGAGAACGAATTGGGAGGCTTCTGGAAGGCTTGGGTACGTCTGGAGTCGAAATAGAATGAATGCTTACGTTTTTCCACGAATTGGGTTGTATTTATAGGTTAGTATTGTTCATTCGTGCGACTGGACCATAAGTATGGTTCAGTCGTGCGATTGAACCATGCGGTTGATTCATCCGCACGACTGAGTGTTCAGTCGTGCGACTGAGCCAATCTTATGTGTCAATCATATGACTGATCCAGTCTCCTGGTACAGTCGTGCGACTGAGTCAATCGTATGAAGTTATTCATGCGTGTGGTCCATTTGCATGAGCCATTCGCATGAGAACTTCATTATGTTAAGTTTGAATGTATTAATTAATATAACATTATGTGTAATCATTCAAACAATCACAAACCTAATTAACCAATTCAATATCGACTCATTAATGAAATATTAGACATTACAAATCACAAACAATCAATATCATTTCATTAATCATTTCAAATTACATCAGAATCAGATAAACAAGATCTATTACATTTCATATCATGATCTAGGGACATACATGTATCAACAAACTCTCCCTTGGACCTAGATCTCTCTAATGTCTTGTTTTCTGCATCACCTCCTCATATTTCTTGTACTTGTCCTCTTTTGTGACTCCCGCGTGAATCTCAAACGCGAAGCAGAGTCGTATGACGTTCTGGAACTGGAGGGCTTGTACAATATCCTACGTATCATAGAACAGTGGCCACTTGTATAGCGTGTAGACATCATTAGCTGACAAGTTGGTAAGCCACATTGGGTCGAATACCCTGATAGTATCCATTTGGCCCTCTTTGTTTAGGATTATGACCGCTTCTCCTGTCCTCCAATCGTAGTACCACCACTTAAAGTGTGGAGTGAAGTCCTGTGGCATTTCCCTGAGTGGGATTCTTGACATTGTGCGCGGAGGACTCCACTTCAACACTATCTTGGGCTTTCCAGTAATGGCATCAACTTCAGACCTTCTGATATACCTTATAGGCTGTTGGGTCTGAATTTAACCCACCTGGTGTGGTACTCCTTCCTTAGGGCAGCCTCAAACCAGCCTGACATCTTTCTCGGATCAGCATACAAAAGCTTTAGTTTGGCCAGCTGGTTGAGCTCAAAACCTGGTAGAGTCTTCAGATCATGTGGGAATCTGAAGTACTCTATGCCCTTCTCCCTCTTAACTGCATATACGTTAAGGTCCTCAAAATACGCCCACGCTATGATCCTGCCAGACACCTTATGATGTTTCTTGACTCGGTAGAGTTTGGTGTAGGCATCCTGTTTAGGTGCAGCGCGTTGGGCTCTAACTTCTTCAAAACACGCAGCCCACTCAGCCTTTCGGATATCGACATCATCATTTGAGGCTTGGGTCGTTCCCTCTGTTTTCTCTGATTCTTGCTCCATCTTGTCTAACACCTCAAAAGTATCGCTGACGAGGGATTCACCCAGATTGGGGACCACATTTCCCTCATTGTCAGCATATTGAGGGTAGTGCTCGGCAGTGACATCTTCAGTCTCTATTTCATCAACATCGTTGAGCTCTTCGTCACTGGTCGAGTTGCATGTCAGAGCATCCTTCACAATCTCATCTGGATTGAGCTTGAAGATCTCTGCTAGTTGCTCGTTTGATAGGTCGTGAATTATTTCTTATTCTTCAGGGGTATAACTCACCGACCTCCTTACGATCCCTTGCAAATCAAGAATCATTGTTAGCTGAGTCTTGACCTGCTGAAGGAGAGCAACATCAAACTCATCCCTTTGGTAATTTGGATCTGTTTGATTTACACATTCAACATATCAACCATTAGTAATTAATCAAAAAAGAAATGCATTAAACTTAATATAAACATTGAATACATAGGTTTAAATACATGATTCAAATACAAAAGTAATTAAATACATAAACATCTAATCTTTACTTTTGTCCTGGATCATCGGCTCGTCACTTGGTGGAGCAGAGGAGGAAGCTGGTTGGTCTTGTCTATTCTTGGATCTCCTCTCCTGACCTGAAGCAGAGGCCGATGCAGCTGCATCTCCTCCTTCTGCATCATCATCTTCATCCTTCTCCTCTGTCCTTTCTTCTTCAGTCCCCTCATCCTCCTTCGTCTCATCTTCATCATCCTCATCATCATCTTCATCATCATCATCACCATCATCTCCGTCTCCCTCTTTGATCTTCAGGGGCTCCTCTTTAGATCCCTTTAGCTTTAACATGATCGTCTTCTTCGCCTCCTCCAACTCCTCTATCTTCTTGTTTGATGTGACACTATGTGCTTGGAGTTGGGCTATCTCATGGCTCCAATCTCACCATCATCCGCTCTTTGAGCAGCCATCTGTTGGGCCTGCTCCTCGATCAATCGGGCCTGCTCTCGGATCTGGTGCGGACTGTGCAGCAGTAAGGTCAGCAAGCTGGCGGATCTGAGTCGACTTCTCCTTGTCAGCAGCTAATAAGCGCATCACCATCCTGTTGAGCGCAGAAAGCTGTTCCTCTACCCCAATTGGAGGTAGAGGTGATTCATAAGTATGAGAGGGATGGGCTGAGGGTCCAGCTTGGTGGGTAGTGGTGGTGGTGGTGGTGGCTGTAGTGAAGATGGGGCTGGGTCTGTGAAATGGTGGAGGTGATGTGGGAGTGAAAAATATGGTGGTAGATGGCATCTGTATAGAGGTGGGAGGTGTGGAGGTAGTAGTAGTAGCTGTGGTGGCTGTGGTGGCTGTGGTGGTGGATGGTGTGGCTGTGGAGTGTAGTGGTGGTGGTGGTAGCGGTAGTGGCTGTGGTGGTAACGAAGGTCAATCGTCTCTTCTTCTTCTTTTGCCCGTGGGGCTGAGCCATCCTTTTCCTCCTCGTTCCCGTCGAGGTGGATGCTCCCCCTACCACACGGCTAGCTGACTCCGGTGCATAACTAGGATCAGCAGCTGTCTCTCCTGAGTCTCTTGGGCGTTCACCAACCGCCCTTAGCCCATACTCTATGGGAACAACCTTGCTTCCCACAGTTCTTGTCAAGGGCTCCTCATCCGACTCCTCTTCCTCCTCACCAGGAACAAAGTCCTGATGGAAACCAGCAGACTCGACTCTCTCACCAGCTGGGGCAGACACTGGAGGTATAACATCGGAAGCTGTGCCTCTCGATGGAGTAGGCATATCATCCCCAGCGTCCCCAATGTCGTCATCATCAGAATCATGCTCTGGGAGCAGTAGCCTCTCGTCATCTGAATCACTATCATCATGACGCCATTTGCGTCTCCCCGGCGCCATGTATCTCTCATTGGCCAAATGGCCGATCAACCTCTTCACCTGGGGCTTTACCTGCTTGCCCCTATACACTCTCATACGACCCAAGGTCGTGTCATCCATAATCTCCAGTGCCACGGCATCATGGCTCTCCTTGGGAAGTAAAGGCAGCTTCTCGTTGAAGATCAGCTGCAGAAACCTAGGGTACATACAAAAATCCTCCTTCCCCTTAGCCTCCAGGTTCTCCACCAGATAATAAAAGATCATACTCGAAAAGCTGAATGGGTGGTTCAGCACCAGTGCCACGTAGGCATTCTGAATCTGGTCTGATAGGTCATCGAACCCACCCCTCCTCGAAGCAATACACTTCAGGATCACATGCGCGAAGTACTTGTACTGGGGGCACAGGTTGCTCTTGTTGAGCACACCTGAGTTTATGTCCCCAGCGTACTTGATCCTGAGAAAGCAGCCTCTCACAGTAAGTGGATGTAATCTGGTGGGGTGATCAGTATCGTCCCCAAACTCAAGAACTCTCTGGATATCAGCAGCTGTAACCTCATATCATGACCAAGAATAGAGCTCCGTATACTGTAAGGCTCACGAGAACGATCAACTGAGGCATTCTCCCAGAATGCCTGATGTAACGACCTGTAAGGCGTACATGGTGTAGATATGGCCTTATGTATCCGGGAACGTCTAAGGAACGCAATGATCTCTGTAAACTCGGCCCCGTTCCGAGTCGTATGATCCAAATGAGCACATATGTTGTGCTTTGGATTAATGGACCATCTATCAGCCATTTTCCTGAAACACAAGACACAGAACCATTAGTACATAGTACATCAAAATTCAGTTCTAAGTGTAATGTTTAAATTCATTCTGATTCATTCGTGCGAATGAATCATGCGACTGAAGTCAGTCGGTTGTCCTTTCATGCGACTGAGCTCATTCGGGTGAATGTGACATGCGACTGAGTTCAATCTGCTGACTGAGTCTACGATTGGTTTAGTCGGCCGACTGAGCTCATTCGCATGGTTCATTCGGCCGATTGACCCAATCGCAAGATTCAATCGTGCGATTGGAGTTCATTCGGACGACCAGTCGCCTGTCACACTGTTCAGTCACCTGTGGTTCGAATCTTGATCAAAGCAGGTGATTTAACATGGGTTACCGGTTCACTAGGTTCGCCATCACGTTACTAATAATCTATTAAACTTAATTTTATCATTTTGCTTAGTTTAGGTCGTTATTAGGTCATTTTTCAGTCTGTTTCTTGTTATTGTTCGAAAATCGCAAATTAGGGTTCCATTCTTCAGATTTCATTGAGATATAACTTCAATCTACCTGTATAAACAACAGCGAACGTCAGAAGATCAATAATGATGTGAAAACAGGATCTAGAGAGATTTTGGCAGAGTAACGGTACGGAGTGCGAATTAGGAGCGATTGAGGGTGATGAGTAAAATGCGATCGACTGTGGCCCTTTAAATACTGAATCTGAGCTCAATCGGCCGACTGGCCTCATTCGCTCAGTTCATTCGGGCGACTGAGACTCGGTCGTGCGATTGGCTCAGTCAGTCGCATTCAATTGGTCGACTGAGGTTCAGTCGGTCGACTGACTCATTCGTTCCCTTTCATTCGCACCTTCAGTTAACCGACTGAGTCTCAGTCAGTCGACTGACTCATTCGCACCCTTCCATTCGGTCGAATGGATCAGTCTGATAAGCCATTCAGGTGAATGGCTCAATCTCATGTCCAGTCGTGCGAATGGGAGCCATTCGCATGGTTGGTCCATACTCATGGTCCAATCGTGCGAATGGGTCATACTTATTAAATTTTCTGCCATTTTTGAACATTTTACATTTAAAACCCTTTTAACTTTTGAAATTTACATTATGAGCATTTGATCATCTCAGACATGATCATTTTAACTTGAAAACTTTTTGATCACCTCAGACGTGATCCTTTTAAACAATTTAGTCACCTCAGACGTGACCCTTTTAAACACTTTGTTACCTCAGACGTGACCCTTTTAAACTTTGAAAACACATGTGGTCATCTCAGACATGACCCTTTTAGTTGAGTTGATTCCTTACTGATTTTCATGATGTAGTCCGACAAACAAACAAACTAAAATGACTAAATAAATTAGAAGATTTAAACTAAAGTACAAAAATAAAACTTGTTTTTTGTCTTTTTGTGAGAGATAAATCCTAAGATAGAAATCTACTGGATTTGGTTCCGGAATAGACAGCTTCAACTTAGATTGACCACATCTGGACCAATTCAATTTTGGAATCATACAGGCAAGTCAAATCATTTGGGACTTGTTATCAAAATCTTTTGATGCTCAATTCTTGGTTTTCATCCAGAGTCGTTAGCAAGTTTAGGAAATCATATTGGAACTATTAGATTCCCACATTGAGTTGAACTTTCAAGAATTGCAGCCACAATGATTGTCAATATGTTTGTCCTTTTAAATCCATACACAGACTTTTGACACAGACTGGTGATAGTTTTAGGTTTAATTATTTCAACTAACATTTTTGTGGATCCCACACTTATATGGTAATCAACATTCCTCAGGAGCTTTTGAGCGGTCTACGGGTATTAATACAAGAGGAGACTATTCTTAGAGCTTTCAAAGATAAGCCAATCCTCAGGTCAGTGCCATCGCACAGCAGAGAGGCGGCAAACAACAATGAATTCTAGAATATCTAGGTTATGCTTATCCTCAGGTCAGTGCCATCGCACAGCAGAGAGGCACACAACCTATCTCCTTGTTAGAGCAGCTTATTTTATTTTGCACAAAATGCACCAACAACATAAGTCATTAGTTTGATAGCATTTGTTTTTTCATTTTTTTTTCGTGCTTTGCTCTATTTATGGTCATCCGCACACATTTGTGGCGTTTACAAGCTCATTACCCCTTATTGGAATATTGTTGATTGTGTTAACCAGTGATAAGATGGAAGCCCACAGTCAGTTGAACCACTTAGTTTGATCTAGAGATCACCACTCAGGTCTAATCATCTATTGTGTTGAATCTACCGACATATCATTTGTGGTCTAGCAACCTCTAGGTCTACTCTCTTTGTGTTACCTTAGTAGTTACAAAGTTTTCTATCATCTTCCCTTTTATATTGCTTAGACTACACAGACTTATACTTTGAATTGTTGCATCTTTTCTAAATTAAATTTTAAAGTCCCTCTTGATTTGTTCCTGTGTACTATCATTCTCCAAAGGGTTTGAATCGGTATCACAGATACGATCTACCTTATATCAGCTTTCCACTCCTTCTCCCTCATTTTTTTTAATGTTATTGGCTGACTTATTCTCCCCCTAAAATACTAAAATCATAACTGGTTTAATTATTTTAAGATTTTAATAAATAGCAAAATAACATGAGTTTAATTTAAGCAAACTAAAATAAATAAGGAAAATAAAATAAAATAAAAAAATTAACTGAAACGCATCAGACTACACATGATCATCATCAGGAATAACATCACTTTTCTTTTTAACGCCGTTGACCTCTAACAAATATTGAAAACGTGGTTTATCAAAGGCTTTAGTATAGAGGTCAACGCGTTGAAAATCAGTATTAATTTTTGCCACATCAATTAAGTTCTTTTCAAAACAGTCTCTTATGAAATGGTATTTAATACCGATATGTTTGGTCTTAGGATGTTGGACTGGATTTTTAGTTACTGCAATAGCAGCAGAGTTATCAACAAAAATAGGAGTAGAAGAAAACTTTTAACCGTAATCCTGCATTTGCTGTTGAATCCAGATGATTTGTGAACAGCAACTTGCAGCAGCAACGTATTCGGCTTCACAGGTTGACAATGCAACCGATGTCTGCTTCTTACACTGCCAGGTAACTAATCTTCTCCCAAAAAATTGACACCCTGCTGATGTAGACTTGTAGTTCATCTTGCAGCCCCCGTAATCCGAGTCACTATACGTCGTGAGCTCAAAGTCATCATCATGAGGATACCACAACCCAAGTATGGTGTACCCTTCAGATAATGAAATATCCTCTTGACCCCGATCAGATGGTTCACCTTAGGCTTAGCCTGATATCTAGAACATAAACATGTAGCATACATGATATTAGGTCTTGAGGCAGTGAGGTACATGAGGGATCCAATCATTCCTCTGTACATTGTGGCATCTACCAGATCTCCATTTTCATCAGGTGCTATATCGTGATTGGTAGCAAGTGGAGTCCCAGCAGCAGAAGCATTCTCCATGTCAAAGCGACTGAGAATGTCTCCCACATACTTGGTCTGATGTAGAAATATCCCATTTGGTGTCTGATCCACCTGTAACCCGAGAAAGAACTTCATCTCCCCCATAGCACTCATCTCAAACTCTTTTCATAACTGCTCAAACTCTTTGCATAAATCTTCGTTCTTTGAACCGAAGATTATGTCATCGACATATATCTGTACGAGCAGTAGGTCTCCATCTTTTTCTTTGATGAACAGCGTGCAGTCAATGACTCCCCTGCGAAAGCCGTGTTTCACAAGATGAGTCGAGAGTTTCTCATACCAGGCTCTTGGAGCTTGATGAAGCCCGTATAAAGCCTTGTCGAGTTTGTAAACTCTATCCCGATGATAAGGATCTTCAAATACCTCGGGTTGACTGACATAGAATGTTTCTCTGATTTCCCCATGAAGGAATGCACTCTTCACATCTAATTGGTAGACTTTAATCTTCATGTACGATGCATAGGCAAGGAAGATACGAATGGCTTCCATCCTTGCCACGGGTGCAAACACTTCATTGTAGTCAATTCCCTCGAGTTGGCGAAATCCCAGAACCACCAGTCGAGCCTTGTTCCTGATAATGACCCCTTGGTCATCTTTCTTGCATTTAAAGACCCATTTGGTGCCAATGACCTTAGCACCTTTAGGTCTATCTACCAGAGTCCATACACCTAACTTCTTGAACTGAAGAAGTTTTTCTTGCATGGCACTCACCCACGCCTAAACATTAAGTGCATCACTGACGTATTTTAGCTCAAACTGCGAGACAAAACACCGATAAGCACCATCATGAATGTAACCCTTCTCCATAACCGAGGCGTAATCAGCTAAGTATAGCTGATTTCGGGTTTGTACTCCTGATCTGACATCCCCAATGACATTGTCTAAGGGACGATAGACGTTTAGGCGTGATCCTGGAGTAGTGGGAACAACTACCTTAGAGTCAAGATTATGAACATTTGGTTCTGCATCTGAGGTAGTTGGAGTTTGAGGTTCCGAAGTCGAAGGTGCATCACTGTTTGATGCTTGTGGACTTTCAGGAACTGGAACCTGTTCCTCCTGACTGTTCTGATCATCTTCTTCAGCTTCATCTTCAGAGGAGGAGTCACTGTCGTCGACTACTCCCCCTGACTGAGTAGATGATTCTCCCTGTGAGCTAGATGATGTTGAATCCTGAGATGGTGTATTCAAGATATCATACATTATTCTAGTAGCTAACTCATCATCCGAAGGAGAGATAGGGATGTTGAAGGACTTGAAGAATCCATCATAGTCGAAAAAGTAAGCGAGTCCTTTGCCAGTAGGTGGTGTGGTATATCTCTGAACGTCAACATTACACCACACTTCTACTAGACCCGTTGAGTTGTTGTAAACCCTCTTGTTCGGTATGTTGTATCCTAGAAAGATTCCTTCATTAGCCTTCTCGCTAAATTTACCTTCTTGTGTTTTCTTCAGGAGTGTGCACGGCGCGCCAAATGGTTCGAGATACTCCAAATTCGGTTTACGTCTTTGTAGTAGCTCGTAACATGTCTTTCCGTGGCGCTTGACTATCAGAACTCGATTCAGTGTATAACATGCATTAGCTACTGCCTCATTCCAGAATTGGATAGGCAGTTTCGAGTCTGCCAGCATAGTCCGTGCTGTCTCTATCAAGCTTCTGTTTTTTCTCTCAGCAACACCATTCATCTAAGGCGTGTAGGCAGAAGTGAATTGATGCACAATTCCCTTTTCCTTGCGGTAAGCCTCCATCCACTGGTTCTTGAATTCCGTCCCGTTGTCTGAGCGTACTTGTCTAACCTTCAGCTTGTAGAGAGATTCTAGTGTGGTTACTAACTCCTTGAATGACTCAAATGTTTTTGATTTGGACTTCAGCAACATTACCCAAGAGAACCTTGAGTAGTCATCAGTAACCACAAAACTGTACAAGTCGCCTGCAATGCTCATTGTACTGACTGGACCAAACAGTTCCATGTGAAGAAGTTCAAGAGGAAGTTCTATTAAATGAACTTTCTTTTCCTTATGAGACTTCTTCGTCTGTTTGCCTTTCTTGCAAGCTACACAAAAATCAGGAAGCTGGAAGTTCTTGACATTAACTCCTCTCACAAGATCCTTCTGGATCAAGTGATTCATCTTCCTTTGACTAATGTGTCCCATTCTCCTATGCCAGGAGATGGAATCCTTCTCAGTAGCTTTAGATAGAAAACACTGAACCTCATGATCTGTAGTAGAAGCTGTTGATAGATCCAAAACTCAAAGGTCTTTATATCTTGAATATGTCATCAGAACTTGGTCCTCTGGAATCACGTAGTCTTTCTTTAGCACGTAACACTTCTTGTTGTCGAAGATGACTTTAAATCCCTTATCACAGATTTAGGAAACAAAAAGTAAGTTATTTTGAAGTTGTTGAACGTAGTTCACCTTATCAAACTTAACTTTCTGATTTCCCACTTCTCCCTGAGCTGTGATATAGCCTCCCTTGTTTCCCGCAAACGAAACATGCCCTCCTTTTATTTGCTTGACGTTTGATAAAAGAGCCCTATTTCCTGTCATGTGCCTGGATGCTCCGCTGTCTACAATCCACGTGTTAGTTTCAGCACTGTAGCGAACACCCTGCACATACAATGTAAAGGATTAGTTTAGGTTAGGAACCCAAGCCTTTACTGGCTTGGGTTTCCCAGAGGCATCACATATCATGAATTCAACCCATTGACCCTTAGAGGGTGAGGGTAGCTCAGGTTCCTTCTTGTCATCATTATCAGACACAGAGGATGACTTCTCTTTCCATAAGCTAGATTTGTGCAAGGCCTGTTTGTGATAAACAGTCGACTGGCTAACAGGTTGAATTTTAGGTTCACTAGTTCTTCTAGGTGGAGTTAAAGAACTCCTCTTAGAAGACCTAGGTTTTGAGTCCTGAAGTTCAATCTTCTTCCTAGGTGTCTGATAGTAAGGACAAAAGGAAGCAATATGTCCACATTCTCCACAGTTGTAGCACGACCTGCTATCAACTTTATGATTAAACTTTCTTTGTGGAGACATGTGTGACACTCTAGTAACATCACTCAATTTAGGTTTTGACTTTGGTTCTTTTGATGTTTTCTCTTGTTTAACAAAGTTAACAGTTTTAACATGTTTAACATCTTTTTCCTTTTGGTTAACTGGTTTTTGACTTGAAACTTGTGAAAGATTAACATTAGTAGTCTTTTTAGGTTCTGATTTGACTCTGTTTGACCCTGACTTTATGTTAACCTTTTCAAATTCTTTATCCAGATTAACACAAGGCAATTTACCCTTTGCCTTTGAAGTGGCCTCCTTTTGTTTGATTCCAGATTCAATAGATGAACATGAGGAATCTGGATCACTAACAAGAGGAGTAGACACCACATGATCCTTGATAGGGTTATTATTAATTGGTCTAGTCTTAGTGTTCATCAAAGTCTCAGATGGTGGTGGAACCACTTTGTAACCCAATCCCTTCCCGTTGTTTCTTTCTCTCACTAAGTGTTGGACAATGTGTGATAAACTTGTCCAACTGTGCAGTTTCTGTTTTTAATGAGTTTACTTCTACTTCTAAAAATGCCTTTTGCTTCTTAGTGTCTTCTAGGGAGTTTAGATAGTACCTAATGTCATTAGCTTGGTTAAATGCAACTACTTCGGTTTCCCTAAGCTGTTTAGTCAAAAGGTCTATCTTTTCTTTGTAACTATGCTCATTTTGTTTTAATACTCTATTAGCCTCATTGCACAGTTGCAAATCTTTTACTAAGTTATCATTATGATCTAATAACCTAGCAAATTTCTCATATATGCTATTTCTAAAAGTATCACATTCAGAACAAGCATGATTATTAAACATTTGGTCAGTGGTACTTACCTGAGTTGGTTCAGAAGAGTTAGCCATCAGCGCAGCATCAGATGTCTCTGGTTCTGGTGATTCTGTCTTTTCTGTCTTTGTTGTGGTAGTCTCCTCTTTAGGCTTGTAGCTGACCTCAGTTGCAGTTGCTTCTTCACTATTTGACATCGCTATCTCAACTGCTATATTCCCTCACTCGCAGAATCATCGTCTAAGTCTTCTACATCAGTCCTGTCCTTCATCATCATGAGCAGTCAAGGCTTTTGGATCCTTGCTTGATGAAGTAGAACTAGTAGCTTGCTTGTCTTGACGAGTGAAGGACGAGAATGGGTTCCCGTTACCCGTCTTCTTTGGCTTTACATATTCTCTCTTGAAGTGCCCCTTCTCTCCACAGTTAAAGCAGGTCACTTTACTCTTGTCAAAGCCAAATGTGGTATCCTTAGTAGCTACCAAGTTCTGTCCGGTCTTTTTCACAAACTTCTTCGCCCTCCGGACAGCACTAGCTAAGGCCCACATAATATCCATTCTCTCCAGCTCTATCTCGTCCACCTGCTCGTAGTCCTCGTTTGCCAGATGGCAGTTTCCGATCTTCCCAGCAACAAGTCCATCATATGAATGAACCACTGCAGCCAAAAGATCCATGTGCTCTCGAGCTACTTCGACAGTGACATTACCGAGGTTCTCGGTCTTCAGTCTAGTAGCATTCGCTTCAGATCCAATATAATGGGTACCAGAAGACCCCGACGTGTCTGATCCTGAAGGAGAAGCATGTGAAGGACCCGATGAGCTAGACATAAATGCAGTCTGGAGAGGTGCTCTAGATGTCTTAGCTTGAGGCGTGGCATTGTACAAAGCTGGATTCTGAGTGTACGAAGACTTCTGAGCTCTGTACTTCATCCTAAGTGCTTCTTCTCGCAACTTTAGAATGAAGTCATTGATATCCAGCTTTGCCAGCATTTCATTCTGTCTCAGGTTAGACACGAATGAAGCCCACTTTTCCGGCAATCCGTTTGCAAAGTTAGTAACTTTTTCTACCATGGTAGTAGCAACCCCATGTGTATGCAGTTCACTCATCAGATGGTAGAATCTATCTATAACATCGTCCAAAATCTCGTTTCCCATCGATGAGAAGTTATCGAATTCCTTCTTTAACTCCTTAGCCTTGATTGCCTTCAGCGAAGCATTCCCGTCGTACCTCTTTTCCAACTCATCCCATAGTTTCTTGGACTGCTTATTCTCTGAGTACTGGTGGAAAATGTCTTTAGGGATAGACTATGCGATCAATGCATAGACTCTCTTCTCTGCATTATACTTAACCTTCTGCGCGTCGGTCATCCCTCCTAAAGTAAGCTTTACTCCATCGGCTCCCACCGGCGTACTATACCCAATCTCGATAGCTTCCCAGAGATTTGGATCCACTCCATTAAGGTAGATCTCAAAACATTGTTTCCAGTGGGGAAACTCATCTAACGTTAAGAGCTTTGGTGGTTTATTATGATTACCCACCTCACTCTCAAGTAGCAGCAGGTTCTGGATCCTTGAATCCTTCCCAGCAGTAAAGGCTGACATTTGATCTTCCATGGCGAATAACATTAAGTCTAATAAAACAAACTGTCAACTGGTGCGACTGAAGGATGCGATTGGGCTATCCGTGCGAATGAACTATGCGACTGGTTCAATCGTGCGGCTGCTGAATAAGTGATTGGTTCAGTCGTGCGAATGAAGCTGATGCGTATGAACACTGCGAACGAACGGTTCAATCGTACGAATGGAGATGCGACTAGGTCCAATCGTGCGTCTGGGCAATGCGAATGAAGTCCAGTCGTGCGAATGGCTCACTCGTGCGACTGAAGCTGCTGTTTTACGAAAATTTCTAGGTTAAACGTGTTTTAGCCGTAAAAATTCGAAATTTTGCAAACTCTAATCGCCTAAGTCCGTAGAAACCAAACTTTGATGAGCAGGGAACGTCCAAGATCACTTTTGACACAAAAGATTGCGTTTTTAGTGTAAAAACACAAACTTTTTATCAAACTTGATTGAATCACACGTAATCAAGAGCCAAAGCTCTGATACCACTTGTTAGGACTTGGTATTTGAACGAAATACCGAGTGATTAGCGTGTAAACCAGATCAAATAGTGCGGAATCCTATTTGATTGGCGATCCAATCAGTGAGAACACACGAAGAATCAATAGAGTATTGAATCTAACGTTAGAAATAGATTGGGAATCGATCTAATGTGTTCTATGAACTTGTAGAACGAACTGGGAGGCTTCTGGACGGCTAGGGTACGTCTGGAGTCGAAATAGAATGAATGCTTATGTTTTTCCACGAATTGGGTTGTATTTATAGGTTAGTATTGTTCATTCGTGCGACTGGACCATAAGTATGGTTCAGTCGTGCGATTGAACCATGCGGTTGATTCATCCGCACGACTGAGTGTTCAGTCGTGCGACTGAGCCAACCTTATGTGTCAATCATACGACTGATCTAGTCTCCTGGCTCAGTCGTGCGACTGAGTTAATCGTACGAAGTTATTCATATGTGTGGTCCATTCGCATGGGCCATTCGCATGAGAACTTCATTATGTTAAGTTTGAATGTATTAATTAATATAACATTATGTGTAACCATTTAAACAATCACAAACCTAATTAACCAATTCAATATCGACTCATTAATGAAATATTAGACATTACAAATCACAAACAATCAATATCATTTCATTAATCATTTCAAATTACATCAGAATTAGATAAACAAGATCTATTACATTTCATATCATGATCTAGGGACATACATGTATCAACAACTATTTACAACAAACGTACTCGTAACAATGTTCGGGTCCTGTCGGGCTTCTCCAGCTCCAATCACAAAAGCTCGACCACGTGCGTTGTTTCCGCCGGTTTGCTTCAAGTTTGGACAATCCTTGCGAAAATGTCCAGCAACGCCACATTCAAAGCACGCACGATTGTTTCCTATTTTAGGAGTAGGGTTGGGCTTTCGCAGTCCTTAGTCGCATGACCGAAACGTTTGCACTTCTGGCACATGGAATCTCCACATGCACCTAGGTGTTGAAAGTTACACTTGTTGCACTTAGGTAGGTACCCAGCATACCTACCTTTTGTCTTCTTCTCAGATGGGCCAGCACAGTAAAACCCCTAACAACCTCTTGCTTGTTTTGGTTTTGGTGCGAAGCATTTGGACCATGATTGTTGTCCCACTTCCTCTTGTTGTCATAGTTCCTTTCCACTGCCGTCTTCTTCACAAACGCTCCCTGACGTACAGCTTGATCAGTCAAGTCATGGGCAATCCTGAAAGCCTATTTGATGGTGGCTGGCTTGGATGAGGTCACCATGCTCTGAATTTAGGGTGAAAGGCCCCAAATGTACCTTTCCACACGCTTGAACTCCGGGTTAACCATGTGAGGGCATAGACGAGCAATGTCATGGAATCAGGTGGTGTAGCTTGTAACTTCTGCACCTTTCATGGTGTGGTTCCAGAATTCAACCTCAAGTTTTTTCAATTCATTCCGGGGGCAGTATTCATCGGTCAACATTTGTTTCAACTCATCCCAAGTGATTTGATAGGCAGCGTCAATACCCAAAGTCTAGGCATGAGCATGACACCAAGTGAGTGCTTGACCTTCAAAGGTACAGGTGGCGAATTTTGTCTTATTCTCCTCAGCACAGTTACTGATTCGCTGAACAGATTCCATCTTTTCTATCCAGCGGACCAAACCAACAGCTCCTTCATTACCGCGAAAGTTAAACGGTTTACAGTTCATAAACGTCTTGTAGGAGCAACCTTTGTTGTTGACATCAAAACCTGTGTTGTAAGTTTAATCATATTAGTAATAATTAAACATTAAGAACGGGCTTTGTATCTCAGGTCTTTAGCTACGCTAGACATTATAATACCTCCTGGCCACTGGCATTGCCTCCATTCACTTCAGATCCTCCTGCACTGCGATTCGCCTCGTGATGTGTGATTGCATCCGCCACTCGTTGCGCCACAAGCTGTTCGATATCCTCTGCTGTCATGGGAGTACCGCTTCCCACATTGGTTCTGACGTTTCTCCTTCGCGGTGGCATGTTTCTTCAAATCATAATGATAAGCAAGATAAGACAATATGTAATAATGTCAAACACATGTGCACCAAAAGTAAACAATCATAACAACCAAGCAACCACGCAATATATAAAAGATAACATAACTTGATAACAAATTGTACGAATTACAAAATATTTCCAGAGTACATACTCCTACAACAAGTTAATATCCAATATTACGTGAGCACAGCCCGCTCACGATAGGCAATTATCGGAATAAATGAGTGAATGCGCTTGTCTGCACTGCTGCCATGGCCATGAGCATACACACCGCTGCCAATGCAGTAGAGGACTCCAAGCGCTCTTCCATCACCATCACTCTTTCTTCAGCCACGGCCGCACGCTGCTCTGCCTGGGTAGCTCTCTGCTCTGCCGCCTCCACTCTCTGTGTCATAGATGACATGTCTTCCTGTACCCTGGTCAGTCGGTCATGCATCAAGTGTAATGCCTGATCATCGAGGTATCTGCTCTCCTCGATTGCTAGTAATCGGCACTCCACATGTCAAAGACTCCTGAACTTCTGTGAGTTCGGTACGTATCTCATGAAGCTGCTGATCGTGCCTCGTAGATCGTGCCACGAGGAGAGGCACGGTGAGCTCCACAGGCTCCTGTGTAAGGGGAATCGGATGGGAGGCACATGAAGACTCACCTACCTCGAAGGTGGAGGGAATACCCTCGGTGTCTCTCCACACGTCTAGTCGGCTGGGCATCCACTCCCACCGACGAACGTCGATTCTACGCCTTTTGGGCGCAGGCTCGGGCTCAGCGGTACAATCTTGGATGGGTGTCGCAGGACGGATCGGAATATGAACCCGCTTCCTAGGAGTGTGTGCAAGAAGCACACCTCTAGGGTGAGTCCGATAGCAACTGTAAGGGGGCGGTGGTACACCCAGACCAAAGATACGATGGGTGCCCACAACCACCGGCTCGGGACTAGCGGCTATAGGAGTGGGGTTAGCAGGCTCGGGGGTGAGGTGGAGGGGGTCAGGGTCTGCTAGCGGGGTCGGGTCAGAGGGCTGAGGGATCGAGTCAAATGGCTGGGTAATAGGATCAACAGAGTGAGAGGTAGGGTCACTAGGCTGGGAGGTGGCCTCGGAGGGCTCCGGGTCCGAAGTGACCGGGTCGGAATCATCCGGGTCGGGATCGTCCGGGTCAGAATCGATCGGGTCGGGGTCGACCGGGTCGGAGTCGACCGGGTCGGAGTCGACTGGGTTGGTATCGGCTGTCAGGGAAACTGTGTCAATGTACTCCGAATCTAGGTCAACTACCTCGGTGTCAGCAGGCTGCATGGTGGGATCTGTGGCCTTAGGAGTGGGGTCGACTGGCTGAGGATGAGTAGTGATAGGAACAGACCGTACGGATGGCTCAACAAAGATATGAGACATGGTCAGTGGAACGACCATCGGGAGTTGCGGCCCGATGATACGCACGACTCCCAGGACGAGCTCCTCCGGGAGGTCGGTATGAATCTCGGGTGTACACACCCACCAATACGTGCCGGGAGGAGGAGGAGTTAGTTCGGAGAGCCGAGTCGAGGGTAATGCCTCCGACGCGTCAGGTGTGGGGTCGGGAGTAGGGTCGGTGACAGGGATATCAGGTGGTGTAGGGGTCTCGGTCTCAGTAGCACCAGTAGGCTGGAGCACGACATCAGACGTAGGGATCGGGATGGCTGATGTAGATCCTCCGGATGAGGTCGGAGATGTCGGCTCATACTCCTCATCTGAGTAAAAAATGTATATCGGCATCCATGCAGATGACATCTCTAAGACAAGGCAACACACAAGTACACTTTATACAAGTTAAGTTAATATATAAAGCGATAAAGATATGTAATGAACTACGGTTATAGTCTAGGTCCACTAAATGCAACATAATTCCCTATAACCAATGGCTCTGATACCAATCTGTGACACCCCCAACCACGGCGGTTTCCCGCGGGGCGTGAACATCATGGAAACGATAGTTATTAATCGACCACATGGTTTAGTAACATACGTTGCAAATAAGTTTAAAAATACATAATTGTTTTCAGAGTTGAATTGCGGAAGTAGTAGAGCTAATGTAATTGTTTTCAAAACATGACAAATACAACAATAAATATCCTAAACAACATGAATAGCCCTAAATGCGACGTGGACCAAGCTAGCTTAACTTGATGCAAGGGTCAAGTACCTGAGAAAACATGCATGAAAATATGTCAACATAAAGTTGGTGAGTTCACAGGTTTTAAAGTAATAGTAAACAGTGTAATGGACCATAAGTCTTTCCATGATTTGATTGTCAATCATACAATACTACAATATTATATAAGCACTGCAACCGAAGCTAGACTGTAACTATAACAAATTGTCCCTACCCATGCCTACCGTGAGCATGAGTGTGAACAGGCTAATAATGCACCCGTTTAGACCTCCAGTCAAGATTAGGGTAATTAATCCGGGTGGGGGTAGTCAAACCCAATAGTACTATCCATGATTACCTCACTTTGGAATATAAACTAACGGTTCGATAACTGGGGACTTTATACGGTAAGTAAACAACTTATATAACATGTGAAATAATTAACAAGTAAATGTGTCCAGGAAAATAGTAATTTGCATGTAATCTCCCCAAAAAGAAAAATAAGTAAAATGGGGCCGTGAAACTCATCTGTAATGCACGCGTGAATTCTAGCAATAGTCTGTACGTACGATTGGTCTAGGAAGATCCTTAACAAAATCACAATATATTCATGAGGTCATGATTACTGACCCTAAATGGTCATGCATAACTCATCCACAAAGTTAGTTTTGAAAATGTCACTTGACTAGTTAGACACGTTGAGCCGTTAATGTTTTATTTAGATTTTTGTCTTCATAGTTATCTTCATAAAAACACATAATGTATTGGATGAGTTTTATATTAAGTATAATAGCATTATATTTTTTATGTGTATGAGTTTCTTTTCATCAAATACCTCCAAAAGTGTACTTTATATAAATATGAACATTGGACAGAAACAAAAGGATTTTTAGGTCTGGTTGACATCCTCTTTTCATGGTACAAAGAATTTTTATAAACTCTGATATTTTTACCACATCTATATCTATGTCTTAGGTTTCCAAAAAAGTATATCTTGTAGTATGTAACTAAGTTTAAGTGCCTCGAAATGGGTCATGAAGCAACAGATGTCAGTGCAATATTTTTTGTACATGTCCATGGATTTCACCTTTTTGAGGGGTCAAACCTTACATTCACAAATAGAGCCTATAGTACTTTTTAATCTAACACCTTAAGAAAAGTTACCACAGAAGGAAAATCTCCATTTGATTACTTTAAGCATAACTTATGCCTCAATCTTTCTGCCCTATCTATTCTGCCAAAAATTCAGGTTCAACACTTTAATCATGTTTGTACGTTTTGGATAGGTTATACTCATCTAAAAATTTCAAGGTTGGATGAGTTAAAAACTAGAAATCCTAAAGTTAATGTTAGGTTCAAGAAACTGTTCATTTGACCATGTTCAGGTCGAGTTATGGTGTCGACAACACAGAACATGAATCTGCCAGAAATTGTCTTACATGTTTTGTTACTTTTTAAACTTTGCTAGAGCTCTTTTGGATGCGTTAGTGAACATGAACACATCACGGTGATGCATAGAAGATTAGAAACAAGGTGCTAACCTTAAACAAGCAAGGAGAAAGAGATGGTAGTCTTGAAATGCAAGGAAAAAGAAGACTTGCTCCTTTGAACTAAGAACCAACCAAGGAAAAGTAGAGAAGATGTTGTAGGATGCTTGGAAGCTTCAAGAGTCACTTGGTCTTCAACAATGACACTTGTTTCATCAAATATTTATAGAATACAAGTTGAAAATGATATGAGGTGGTGGAGGTGGTGTCTTGGTCGAATTTTTAGAGAGGGAGAGGAGGAGAAGAGATGTTGGGTGGTGGTGGTGTATAATGCACATCTACTTATAAAGCCAAGTCATGCATTAGATCCACCTCTCTTGGTGTCTTGCTGAACACATATTTTCAAATGGATGAAAGATGGAGGTGGCCATTTATGAAGGGCAACATGATGCTTTAAACCATGTAAACGTTGTTACACAAAGATGGCAAGTCTTGAGCTTCACAAAAGGCAAGCTTGTCTTGTGAGGATTTGACAAGGGAGAAGAAGAAAAGAGAGGTGAGGGGGGATAAGGGGACGGTTATGGGGGGGGGAAATGGGTTGATTTTTCAATTTTATGTAGTATTGGGTATTTGGGTGGTATTTGTTGTATTATAGTAATTTATATATATTTTAATATTTTTACTCTTTACTTTTTAAAATACATTAAAATTGTATAAGTACTTGTATAATATCATATCATTTAATATTTATGGTATGTTAATGATACATCATGTAGTTAGTAGTGCGTTAAAAGGATTCGTTCCGGGTAAAATATCACTTTACACGATTAGGTTTATTTATAAATTTGAGTTTTTCCAATGTATTTAATTTGGAAACTAAAATACTTTGAAACAATCAAAAATACTTTGAAACACCTTAAAGTATTTATTAGGACACATATATTAATTATCCCCAACGTTCGTATGTGTGCCGGTCGTATCGCGTGTAAAAAAATGGTAATTACGCCGAATCACCGATGAATGAAATGTAATGCATGAAATTTTGCAATGTATGAAATTTTTCAATGCATAAAACGATTTCAATAATTGGAATTCAATTGAAAATCAAGTATTATAGGTGTAATTATAACCAAGCCAAGGGCGGGTATTGACCTGAAATTGTCGGTTGTCACAGTAATGCTCCTGAAAAAACAACAACAATTTCCAAAGGAATTCTCAGGGTCAGTCATCTTCACAACCAAGCACAAGCTTTCACTCCAACAATCAACAACAACAGTATCTTCACCAACAACAACATCAAAAACCATATCAGAGTCAGCCACAACTGACAAATCAAGCACATGAAAGCAGTCGGGCATCTTCAAATGCTCTTGTCATTAGACAAGATGGAGTGTGTGATTGGAGTTTGTATGCAGAGGAAGTAAAGCCTCAATTTCAAAATCATGCACTCATGGCTCACATCAATGATGGCCCAACTCCTATGCCATCTGAGGTAAAATCCAACCTTTCCATTGATAAATGCATTACTGAACTGCAAGGTTATCGTGAGCATAATCATAAAGTGGATGCTAAAATAAAAGAAGAAAAAGTCAAGTCAGAGATGCTCAAAAGAGAAATTAAAGGCTTTGAAATAAAAATCAAATCAATCATCTCTAACATTGAAAAATTGCATGGTGAAAAGTACACTCTTGCAGCTAAGAATGAGCAGCTAACTGAAAAGTTAGCTCAATCAAAAGCTGAGCAATCACTTACTAAAGTGAAACTTGAAAAGTTTCAAATGTCTTCAGTCAAGCTGCAAGAGATGCTAGACTCACAAAAAGATCCCAAGGATATGACTGGGATTGGGTATAATTCTTGTCTTACCTTACAATGACAACTACACTGTCATGCCTGAATCTGTCACATTCAAAGAGCAAAATGAACCTAACACTATTGAACCAAAATCAATAGTAAAACAAGTTACAAATCCTCAAAATAAACCAGATGTTTATATTAAAACAAATGAGGAGAAAATTAAATTAGGTTACCCAATTAAAATAAAGGAGTGTTTAGACAAGACAGTGAACGTCATCAAACCAACAAGCCCAATCAAAGCCATTGTCCCATTTCTGAAATTTATACCTGCAATTTCAAAAGAAAAGAAGAAAACTATGGCTTCAGTGAAACCTTTTGCGGAAAGAAGTTCTGATTATGAGATTAAATCTCCAAAAAATTCAAGAAAATCAGACGAAGTTTCACTGACAAAGAAAAACAAGATTTCAATGATATCAAAAACAAAAATCAATTCAGACCCCTAATCTTCAAAATCAAAACAGGGAGTTGGTTTTGACATTCGTAATAAAAAACATGTGAATCAATTAGAAACGGAGGTAAGAAGAAAGGTAAGGAAGCAAAACAATCAAGAAAAGACAAACCTAGTAATGTTGTGAAACAAACTACTAAAAGGGATGATCTTGCTTCCTCACCAAAGTCAAAGGTTGAGACTCAGTTGAAAACAGGTAAACCTACTGAGTCCTCAACATCAAGATCAGCTTCAAGAGACAAACACTTATATTGTGATGTGTGTGAAATGTCTAATCACAATACAGATAAGTGTTATTTCAATCAATACTGCTCTATCTGTGACATGAACAATCATTCCACTAAAAACTGCTATTTCAAAAAATATTGTTCAGTCGTGAATGACCAAACCACAATACATATGATTGTTTCTTCAAGCAAAAAGGCTTGAGACATCCCCAAAACAAACCCATCTCACCAATATCATCTGTGAAACCCAAAATCAGAAGTCATCTTCATAATAATCAATCAAGGACTTCTAGTTCAGATAATGACATGGGTAACATAAAAGAGTTGAAGAAAATTCAAAGAAACAAATATCACAACATCGGGCAAACGTCTGATCTTCATAAACCAAAAATGATATTTGATAATAAAAAACGGATCAGATTTCTTTAAAGAAGTAGGGACCAAAGGTTTCAATATTCTTCTGACTCTTCAGATGAAATTGATGAGATGAAACAAGCAAAATATCATCAGAGATCTCCCAGAACACCTTCCTCTAAGTCTCAGTTTAGTGGAAAGTACCAAGAAGTTACTATCATGGATAGGAACGGGAAACCCAAGACCATTATGACTTGGGTTCTATATTCTAATTAGTTCTTTTGTGCTTGCAGGGTCATCCTTAGAGGTCCAATAGGTTATGGTACATGGACAGTGGATGCTCCTAACATATGACTGGATATCGTTCCCTCCTTCACGACTTCAAGCATATACAAGGAACTACTGTTGCATTCGGAGGGGATTCACAAGGTGGCAGAATCACTGGTGAAGGATTTGTGACGAATGGGATGCTGAGCTTTGATAGAGTGAACTATTATGAACAACCGAATTTCAATCTATTCAGCGTGTCTCAGATCTGTGATAAGAAATATTCAACTCACTTCACTAACACTCATTGCTACATTCTAAAACCACGATTTCAAATACCTGAAGAATGGGTTGTCTTGAAGACCCCTAGGAAGAATAATACCTATGTCTTAAACCTTAATTCTGCCATTCCAAAAGAGGAAACCTGTCTTCTGTCAAAAGCATATTTTGATGAGTCACAGCTTTGGCACAAACGTTTGGGACACACCAATTTCAAAAACATGAACAAACTGGTCAAGGGAAACCCTGTCATTGGTTACCCCAAAAAGAAATTCACTTTATTGATCATTGTTCAGCGTGTCTCAAAGGGAATAGCCATTAGTCTTCCCACAAGCCAAAGCTGGTGAACACAAACAATTCTCCATTAAAGCTACTTCATATAGATCTTTTTAGACCAACTCATGTTATGAGTATTGGAAAGAAACAATATTGTTTGATGATCATTGATGACTTTTCAAGATTTACATGGGTTTTCTTTTTGCTTCGTAAAAACAAAGCGTCCCAAATAATAAAAGATTTCATCATAAAAATTGAAAACCAACTTGATCATAAGGTCAAAACAATCAGAAGTGATAATGGGAAAAAATTTCAAAATGAAGATGTGAGTTAATTTTGTATAACCAAAGGCATCGCTCATCAATTCAGTACAGCTAGAACCCCACAACAAAATGGGGTAGCTGAAAGGAGAAATAGAACACTGATTGAAGCAGCAAGAACAATGCTAGCCGATGCTAAACTGCCAATAACCTTTTGGGCAGAAGCAGTTAACACATCGTGCTTTGTGCAGAATAGAACTCTGATTGTAAAAGAAAGCAACAAGACTCCATATGAACTTCTTTTTCACAGAAAACCATTTATTGGATTTTTCAAGTCATTTGGTAGTCCTGTTTCAAAATTAAACACCCGAGACTATTTGGGAAAATTTTCATCTAAGTCTGATAAAGGATTCTTTGTAGGTTATTCTTTTGTTTCAAAGGCTTACAGAGTGTTTAACTCTGATTAAACATTATTGATGAATCAACAAATGTTTAATTCAAGGAACATTCATTTTCCAAATATACAAATGGTCCCGACTGCTTGTTTGATATTAACTCATTTAATCTTTTGATCAATTTCACTTGTCTGATGTAGGAAGCCTACATTCAGCCGCATCTTATTCAGGAGTAGAAAGAAGAGATAACTTTCCAATGGTTCCTCCAACCTCTTCTAATCATCTGAATGAAGATGTTCCATTACAAGCTAATCCTGTCAGAAAACCATTTCAAAAATCAAAGTGTTTCAACTGAAGCTGGTCTTAGCTTGTTACCATCACCTTCAGAAGACCCATCAACTGAAGTTAGAAATCAAGATCAAGCTACACCTCAGGTGGAAACAGAAAGAACCTCAAATGATGGAAGTAATCAAAGTGCTGCTAATGCTGAAGCAGTCACTGAAACAGAGTCTGATTATCTTCATAACTCCCCAATGGTACAAGATGAAGATGCCTCTCACCAAGATGATCTGAATGTCTCAAATCTTGATGTAACCATTACTGGTGACTCAATTCCAACCACTAGGATACACAAGAATCATCCTATAAGAAGCATTATTGGTGAACTTAATGAACAGGTAACAAGAAGCAAGTCAAGTATTGCAAACATCTGTTTGTTCTCATGCTTTCTGTGTCAAACAGTACCCAAGAATATCAAAGGGGCTCTTTAAGACAATAGCTGGATTGAAGCAATGCAGAAAGAATTGCTACACCTCATGAAACAAGAAGTATGGCAACTGGTAGATCTTCCCAAAGGACAATCTCCTATCGGTACCAGATGGCTGTACAAAAACAAAATTGATGATAGAGGGATTGTCATCAGAAACAAAGCAAGACTATTGGCACAGGGGTATACACAAGAAGAAGGAATTGATTATGACGAAGTGTTTGCACCTGTTGCCAGATTAGAAGCAATAAGAATCTTTCTTGCATATTCAGCATCCATGAAGTTTACTGGTTATCAAATACATGTGAAGTGTGCTTTTCTGTATGGAAAGATTGTGAAGAAGTCTATGTGAGTCAACCACCCGGCTTTGAAGATCATGATTTTCCTCACAAGGTGTACAAGCTTGACGAAGTCTTGTATGGTCTTCACCAAGCCCCAAGAAAGTGGTACGAGACTCTATCATCTTTCCTTCTTGAACATGAATATGAAAGAGGAAAGATTGATCAGACTCTCTTTAGAAAGAGAAGAGGAAGAGACATGTTACTGGTCCAGATCTATGTGGATGATAACATTTTTGGCTCAACAAACAAGCAACTCTGTATAGATTTTGAAGACCTTATGCATTCAAAATTTCAAATGAGTGCAATGGGGGAACTCACATTGTTTTTAGGAGTGCAAGTCAAACAGACGGCAGATGGAATCTTCATCAATCAATAAAAATATGTGGAAACAATGTTAAAGAAATTCCACCTTGCTTACTTTCAGTCTATGAGAACACCTATGGATACTAAAGTGAAGATAGGTCCAGATCCAGAAGGCAAATAAGTGGATCAGACTCACTATCAATCTATGATCGGTTCACTTATGTATCTAACATCCAGTAGGCCTGATATTATGTTTGGTGTTTATGTGTGTGCCAGATATCAAGCAGATCCCAAGGAGTCTCATGTGAATGATGTCAAGAGGATATTTAGATATCTTAAAGGCAAGCCTTCTCTTGGATTATGGTATCCAAAGGAAGGAGACTTCAATCTATATGCCTACACTGACAGTGATTATAGGGGATGCAACTTCAATAGGAAGTCCACTTCTGGCGGTTGTCAATTTCTTGGTTCCAGACTGGTCTCCTGGCAGTGCAAGAAGCAGACAAACGTATTTGTTTCAACAGTAGAAGCTGAGTATATAGCAGCATCAGCTTGTTGCTCTTAAGTTCTCTGGATATAAAACCAGATGCTTGATTATGGTTTTAACTTCTTGCACACTCCAATTCACATTGACAAGACAACAATTGTTTTTATTACAAATAATCCAGTTCAGCACTAAAAAACAAAACATAGTGAAATTAGATATCCTTTCATGAGAGATTGTGCTGAAACAAGGTTTATCAAATTGATCCAAGTTCCCACTGAAAATCAATTGGCTGATTTATTTACCAAGGCATTTGAACCTAGTAGGTTTGAATTCCTAGTTCAATCAATTGGCATGATTAACCTTGAATAAAATCAAAAACATCAAAAACAATTCAAAAATTTTAGAAAATCACAAAAAGAAGTAAATTTTGATATAGAATATGATATATAGTATGGAAAATGATATAATTACAGTAGTTATATCATTCACTGTGCTTAATTCAAAATTTGAAAGACTGACATGACTTACCTGATATGTGGGTAGGCTCAACTTGGAAAAGAAGATACATGCTGTGATGAATTAAAATCTTATTCAATTGTGAAACACTCATCTTAGAGTATGGGTTTTCTTCTCTGTTTTGCTAAGCAAAGACCTGATGAAACAAGCACATAGTGCTGATGTTGTTGGGTTTTGTTACAAGTTTATCAAAGTTAGTTTAACCATTTAAACTATAAAAATGCAGCGGATATTAGAGTTTAAAGTGAGGTTAACAATATGAAATTTGTACCATTTTAAACAATAAACAAAACCCAAGAACATGGATCATATATATATGTGAAATAGTATGCTATCAAAACCAAAATAACAACCATAGGGTGTTCATTGAAACAACCTTTCAAGCACAAGATGTTGTAGATGGATGAAATGGAGATGATGATGTTCTTGAATGTCCAACCCCAAAGAGAGAAAGCCTCAAGTTGTTATACCTACAAGCTCTTCAAAACACCTAGCTAGTTAGGGAGCACAACACCAAGACCCAACTCCTTCTTGAACAATCCGAAATTCAGCAAAGAAACTCCTTCAAGTCCAGCCCAGAAATTCCAAACTTTCAGCCAAGTTTAGAGAGAGTTTTTGCTTGTGTGTGTGAGAGAGAGTGTGTATTGATTGAAGAGTGCAAGTATGTCTAAAGTCTTGCAAAGACCAAGACAAAAATGGGTTCCCAATGCCCACAAGGGGGCGGCCGAAACTTTGTTCAAAATGGGTTCCCCCCATTTTGAAACTTTTATAAAATTGCACTCCTTTAAACCCTTAGTTTATAAAATTAAAACTATTTTAATTTTATAACATTAACTCACTTTTATTTGTTATTATTTAACCAACTTAAAAAATGAAGCAAATAATTTCTCATGAACAAATTATCCATATAATGTTGTTCTATCACAAAAGCAACGTTTTAGAAGACCTATTTTCTAAATTGGTGTCAATATTTATTTGTATGATCTCATCAACAAATAAATATTTGTTGGTGATTGTTTGGCTTGTTATTGGGTATGACCCGACTTGGATCATAACGTACTAACCACATCAATCTTGTATGTGTCTTGGGCATACAAGATCCAACAATCTCCCACTTGCACAAGATTCATAGAAGTTTGATGCAAGCAGTAAATACCACCTAACAACGGTTTACTACTCTTAATACTTATGACAAAGTGCCATTCAATAACATCATCCCTTTCAAGTACCTTACTCAAAATGTTTTAGGTGAATCAATCATCTATGCTTTTGTCACAGAGTGATCAATCTCTATTGATTTAACTTTATCAGGCCTTAGACATCTTACTCTCAACGAATAAGAGGGACAAATCCCATCTTGACTACATACGTCTCTCACAATTACCTTATATCATACCTGAACTCAGACTTATGTATTGCCATGTTTCAGAACAGTGAAGAAATAAGTCAAAGTATAAAATTTGGTAAATATCAAGACCCAATATGTATCTCAGGTCAGAGGATACCAAATGATATTCGCCTTTACTCAAAATTACTTATGATCAATCAAGAGGATTCCATGAAGTAATATTTGAGATGCAGGTTAGTCCAATATTTGTATCCTACAAATATCTATGAACTTTGGCAGCAACCCTTGCTCTATATTCATCCATATGAATATCTACCAATCCAAGTTCATAATAGTCTTACCTTCATACTTGTTCCCACAAGTATGAACGACTACGGATGTTTTGAGTAAACGTTTTACTCATGGATTTTAAACATGCAAAATAGGAATATTACTTGAAACACTATAACCAAATAATTTATTAAAGTGATAAAGGGTTACAATATCTTTGCCTTTTCAAGAAGCTTCGTGAGTGGATCCGCAATGTTTTGATCCGTGTGAACTTTGCGAATACATATCTTTCCCTTTTCAACTTCATCCCTTATGTAGTTGAATCTCCGTTCAATGTGCCTAGTCTTTTGATGTGCACGGGGTTCCTTGATTTGAGCAATCGCACCCTCGTTATCATAAAGAATTTTGAGGGGGTCCTGAATGGAAATGACCACCCCTAGATCGGCAATGAATTTCTTTAACCATGCAGCTTCCTGAGCTGCTAATGAAGCGGCAATGTATTCTGACTCAATAGTTGATAATGCCACCACATCTTGCTTAGAGCTCTTACAAGAGATTGCTCCTCCATTCAAGATGAAAATGTACCCCGATTGAGATCGTGAATCATCCCCATCAATTTGGAAACTCGCATCCGTGTAACCCTTTACTACGAGTTCCTCCTCACCAGATCCATAGATTAGGAACATATCTTTGGTCCTCCTTAGGTACTTAAGTATGTTCTTAACAGCCATCCAATGACTAATTCCAGGATTTTGTTGGTACCGGCATGTCATGCTCAAAGCGCATGACACGTCCGGCCTAGTGCGTATCATTGCATACATGATGGATCATATAGCAGACGCATACAGGATTCCCTTCATTTTGTCTTGCTCATCCTTTGAGCTTGGACATTGAGTCTTACTCAATATCGTTTCTCTTTGAATAGGTACGATACCTTTCTTAGAGTTTTCCATGTTGAACCTTTTCAAGATCTTCTCAATGTATGCACTTTGATTTAAACCTATCAACCGCCTTGATCTATGCATATAGATCTTTATTCCCAAAATATAGGCGGCTTCACCAAGATCCTTAATGGAGAAACAGCTTCCAAGCCAAGCTTTTACACCCTCCAAGGTTGGAATGTCATTTCCAAATAGTAAAATGTCATCGACATACAATACTAGGAAAGTGATGATGCTCCCACTAGCTTTCTTATATACACATGATTTATCAGCGTTTTTGATGAACCCAAATTTGATTACTTCTTCATCAAACGGTGATTCCAACTTCTCGATGCTTGCTTTAATCCATAGATTGATTTCTTTAACTTGCATACTTTGTTAGGATGTTTTAGATCGACAAAACCTTCGGGCTGAACCATATAGACATCTTCCTCAAGATATCAATTTAGAAAAGCGGTTTTGACATCCATTTACCAAATCTCATAATCATATTGAGCAGCTATGGCAAATAATATCCTAATAGACTTTAGCATTGCAATCGGTGAGAAGGTCTCATCATAATCAACCCCTTGAGTTTGAGTGAAACCTTTTGCTACAGGTCTAACTTTATAAGTATCCAAGTTTCCATGCATATCGGTTTTCTTCTTGAAAACCCACTTACTTCCAACTATCTTGGAGTTAAGAGGTGGTACAACCAAGTCCCATACTTGGTTGTCATACATACATTGCATCTCAACGTTCATGGCTTCAAGCCATTTGTCACAATCCAAATTGGACATTGCATCACGATAGGTGGTTGGTTCATTGGAATCTACCACATAGCATCCATCTACGAAAAATCCATATCTTTCAGGTGGATTACTAGTTCTACCAGATCTGCTAACGTTTTGTGAATATTGATCAACCACTTGATCATTCTTAACATCCTCATGTTGAGTGCTAGTGTCAACCAAACGTGTATCGGTTTGTGGTTCTTAATCCTCCTCAAGATCCACAGTTCTACTGCTAGTTCCTTTCGTAAGGAACTTAGCTTCTAAGAACTCAACCTTCTTGGCAACAAACTCCTTTTATTCCAATGGATCATAGAAATAATATCCCATAGAATCTCTAGGATATCCAATGAAGATACACTTAGTGGAACGACTTTCTAACTTGTTTGAGGTGAGAGTCTTAACATAAGCCTCACAGCCCCATACATTTAAATATGATAGTAATGGAACCCTTCCATGCCATATTTCAAAAGGTGTCGTTTCCACTTTCTTGGTTGGGGCCATATTCAAGATACGGGCCCCAAAGAGCAAAGCGAAACCCCAAAATGATAGAGGCAATGAGCTTCTAGCGATCATAGATCGAACCATATCCAATAGAGTTCGATTTCTCCGCTCGGACACATCATTGTGTTGTGGTGTTCCAGGTGGAGATAGTTGTGAGACAATACCACAACTTCTAAGATGATCTCTGAAAGCATCACTTAGGTATTCACCTCCTCTATCGGTGCGAAGAATTATTATTTTCTTCTTGAGTTGACTTTCTACTTCATTTTGGAAGACTTTGAACATTTCAAAAGCTTCTTCTTTGTGCCATAACATGTACACATAACCATATCGACTACAATCGTCGGTAAAGGTAATGAAGTATCTTTCATGGTAGCTAGTCATTGGTTTAAAAGGACCACATACATCCGAATGTATGATGCCTAATAAATCTTTTGCCCTTTCGGATTTGCCACTAAAAGGTGCCTTAGTCATTTTGCCTTGTAAACAAGATTCACATACATCAAATGAATCATATTCACTTGCTTTTAAAAGACCGTTCTTTTGAAGTGTTTGTATGCTCTTCTTGTTTATATGACCAAGACAGCAATGCTAAAGATAGGTATCACTTAAATCTAATTTGAGTTTCTTAGTGGTGGTTTGGTACAATGAGCTATCATATAATGTGTTTTCACGAACCAATTCATAAATACCATTAATAGGAATAGCTTTAAAATAAAATATGCCATTTAAAGAAACATGAATTTTATTTTCAATAAATGTTAAAACATAACCATATTGTCTTAATTAGGCAACAGAAATAATGTTCCTAGTCAAACTAGAAGCACGCAAAATATTGTTCAAAATTGCTTCCAAACCATTTGGAAGCTTCAAGATGTAGTCCCCTCGGCCTTCAACTTGAAATTTTGCCCCATTCCCTATGTAGAGGCTAACATCCCCTTTCTTGAAGTCCTTACTTCTTTTGAACCCCTGCATTAAGTTGCAAAGGTGAGTTCCACATCCGGTGTCCAATACCCATGTGTTAGAGGATATTAAATTTAGATCAATATGAATCATGAAAATTATACATGAGGTTTGCCCGGTATCCCTCTTAGCTTGCAACTCTTTGAGATGGACTGGGCAATTTCTTGCCCAATGCCCATTCTCCCACACTTAAAGCATGGGCCATTTGAAGCAACCTTTTGCTTCTTCTCCGCTGGTTTTGGTGGTGGCGCTCTTACCACTCCCTTTCCCCTAACATGTCCTTTACCCTTGGCAACATTTGCCTTGGGTGCGGGGTGAGCCTCTTCTTGTTCCCACCTTCATTGATGGTGAGAACGGGTAAAACCATTTTACCCATGGCCGCCTTGGCACTTTTGAGCATAGAGTAAAGCTCACTTATGTTCTTGTCCCACCCGTTCATGTTATAGTTCACGAAAAAGTTGTCAAACCTTTTTGACAAAGAGTTAAGGATCAAATCTGTAGCCAACTCCTTCGAGACGGGACACTTCAGCCTTTTGAGGCGGTCAATGTGGCTTTTCATCTTAAGTACATAAGATGAAACAGACTGGGTGTCATCCATACGACACGCATGGAGTGCTCGAACCGTTTCGAAGCGATCTACCCTTGCTTGTTGTTGGAACGTTTCCTTCAACTGGTTAATCATGTCGTATGCTCCATGATTTTCATACTCCCTTTGGAGATCTGGAGTCATACTTGCCAACATGAGGCAAGACACTTGGACCGAGTCCTCAGTGTATTTCACCCAATTATTAAAGGCCTCCTCATCCTCCTTATTAGGTTGATCAGGAATCGGATCATCTAAAATGTACGATCGTTTCTCTTGCTTGAGAACAATTCTCAAGTTTCGAAACCAATCAATAAAGTTATTATGATTTAGACGCTCCTTTTGGAGAATGGTTCTTAGAGATAGTGAGTGTGGGGATGGGATATCATTATTTTCATTGTTGTTGGTGTCCATCTACAAATTTAACAAAGTTCAATTTTAGTATTTTCGATATTGTTCATATTTTAATAATTAAAGCCCTTTTTAAGTGTCTTACACAATTTTAAAATTCTAGAATCCAACGTTACATTTAAATAGTGGTTAGGTGACCTTTATCCCATTATTTAAATTAACAAGGTAGTCAACATTTTGACAATGGCAACCCTTTGCAACTTCTAGAGGCATGAGATCGACTTAAACATCATATGTGTGGTCGACATGTTATCCCATCAACACCTTTGTAAACCATATTGTAGGTGATCCATTTAACATGGTTTGCAAATCAAGTTACCCTACTTGCACACACATGTTAGTTTTCCAACATAAGTGGTTAGGTGACCTTTATCCCACAAATATAGTATCCCACCTCAAATCACAAGTTCCCTCATAATGGTTAGGTGACCTTTATCCCATTAAGAGTTTCCAAGTGACTCAAGTGTTGTGCAAAAGGACGGTGTTAAACTAGTTTATAAAAGAAATTTTAAGTCATAATCTTAGTTTAGAAAACTCTATGTACCTTATATTTGCATGCTTTCAAATACAAGATACCTTGAATCCACATGAACTCCCACTTGAATCCACATCCAAATGCTTCAAGTGTCCATGTCTTTTGTGTCCTTCTTTGGGTCTTCATCTTGTGCATCTTCTTTTACAAAATCATATCCTAATACAATTTTTCTAATAAAAAAAATGCACCTAATCTATTTATTACATAACCAAATGAATAAATAAATTACAACCCAAAATACAAACAAAAATATTACAACCCTTTCAAGAATCAAAACCAACATGACAAAACACAATCAACCAAATCTAAAACACATAAGGTCAAGGCTATGTTATGCACCAAAAAGGTGTATCATATACAACATTCAAGAACAACAATGAACCCCTTTTGATAACCTTAAAGTTCTGGCAAACATGAACCAAAACTTTAGGGTTTTGTCCAAACAACACAATCAACCATTTGATGTTAATCTTTAAAGGTTTATACTAAAGCATGTAAGATTAAACCTTGAAACATAAGGGATTAAAACATCCATAACAAAACAGCCCCTAATGGGTTGAAAAAGTCCATGAAAACTAACTTTCCAAGAACTCTTGAAGCATGTATTCCACATAACCGGCTCTAGATGCCATTATTAGGTTTTGTTCAAGTTTATCAAAGTTAGTTTAACCATTTAAACTATAAAAATGCAGCGGATATTAGGGTTTAAAGTGAGGTTAACAATCTGAAATTTGTACCATTTTAAACCATAAACAAAACCTAAGAACATGGATCATATAAATATGTGAAATAGTATGCTATCAAAACCAAAATAACAACCATAGGGTGTTCATTGGAACAACCTTTCAAGCACAAGATCTTGTAGATGGATGAGATGAAGATGATGATGTTCTTGAATGTCCAGCCCCCAAGAGAGAAAGCCTCAAGTTGTTATACCCACAAGCTCTTCCAAACACCTAGCTAGTTAGGGAGCACAACACCAAGACCCAACTCCTTCTTGAACAATCCGAAATTCAGCCAAGAAACTCCTTCAAGTCCAGCCTAGAAGTTCGAAATTTTCAGCCAAGTTTAGATAGAGTTTTTGCTTGTGTGTGTGAGAGAGAGTATGTATTGATTGAAGAGCGCAAGTATGTCTAAAGTCTTGCAAAGACCAAGACAAAAATGGGTTCCCAATGCCCACAAGGGGGCGGCCGAAACTTTGTTCAAAATGGGTTCCCCCTATTTTGAAACTTTTATAAAATTGCACTCCTTTAAACCCTTAGTTTATAAAATTAAAACCTATTTTAATTTTATAACATTAACATACTTTTATTTGTTATTATTTAACCAACTTAAATAATGAAGCAAATAATTTCTCATGAACAAATTATCCATATAATATTGTTCTATCACAAAAGCAATGTTTTAAAAAACCCATTTTCTAAATTGGTGTCAATATTTATTTGTATGATCTCATCAACAAATAAATATTTGTTGGTGTTTGTTTGGCTTGTTATAGGGTATGACCCGACTTGGATCATAACGTACTAACCACATCAATCTTATATGTGTCTTGGGCATACAAAATCCAACAGATGTAATGATCCAAAAGATTCCCAATGAGGAACACATCCAAATTGGATGAATCAACAAAAGAATACATTTCTTGTGTATGAACATAAAGAATCCCATAATGGATCACCTTCCAAAGTGAAGTGAAAAATAATCCCAATGTGGATCAAATCATGAAAATAATCAAAGTAAAAGAATCCCAAGGAGGATCGGTGAAAATGAGATCTCATACCTTAAGTGACCTGGTCAAGTAAGTTGTAAAAATGTTCTACCATGCATTACATAAGGATGGTTGATCATACCATGTTGTTGTGTGTGAGGTACATGTTGAATAATCAAATCAATCAAAACATGACAAATATCACATGCATTAAAATATTAACTAGGTATGAGTTTAAAAACTAGGTATGAGTTTAAGAGGAGAAACATACCTACAATCAATAAGTTAATAAAACATGTCTAATTTACTAACAAAAAGACTGCACATGTGTAATGAAAGATTGATATGATCCCAACAAAAGGTATACTTCCACTTCATGTTTAAATCAAAAAACAAAAACATCAAAAATATTTCATATTCACTAGTTTTAAATTTTTAAAGTTTTTATCTAGTTATGGATATAAACTTTAGGTGGAGTAATTTAAAATTTTGATCACTTTGTATAGATATTTACTTTCTTAAATCTTATAAAACAAATCAAAAATAAACTGACAGTGTTGGTGCCGAAGTTTTACTATTGTATCTCAGCTTATGCAGATTCATGAAAGCATAAGAAGTCCAAGATCAGTCAAACAATCTTGTATCATATCTGATAAACAAGTCAATCCAAGAAAGAATTGACAACCCCAACAACAGTCAAAAACTTCATAAGACACAAGTCAATCAAAGACAGTTCTTCATAACAAGAAAGAAAAATCAGAAAAACAGAAATAATCTTTCTCCGGAAACATTAAGTTTTGATTCAAGTTCAAAATTTAATGCGAGTAAGTGCATTGGTTAATGCGGGTGAAGGTAACCCATCCATATAACCAATGCGGGTATCTATTTATGTCATTTAAAACAAAGTGAAACCAATGCGGACAAGACAACTCTACCGCATTTGTCAAAGAAGTACACATAAAAATTATGAAGTGTTAAAAACCTTTGCGGACAAAAGTGTTCAACCGCATTTGTTTATGTGGTAATCTTTTGTACTGCCGCATTTCTTTTTACTCATCCGTATTTCTTGAATGTGGTTGATTACAACACTTTTAATGTGTATCAAAATGAATAAACAAAGTGCTTAATCTCTTCTTTCATGATGATGAAAGTCAATAAATGCGGACAACTTCATTGTTCTGCCGTATTTGTTGAAGTAAATGTGGATAAAGGAATTTTACTCTACCACATTTGTTACAATGAACTAATGGTGTCTAACTTTGTTCAGCCGCATTTGTTACAATGAACAATGTTGAACAACTTTATTCAACCGCATTTGTTACAATGAACAAATGCTAACTAACTTTGTTTAACCGTATTTACAACAATGATCAAATGCTGTTAAGTTTTTACTCTTCCGCATTTGTAACAGTACACAAATGCTGATGAACAAAGCTCTTCCGCATTTGCTACAGTGATTTTAAAAATTGACCGCATTTGTACTGAAACTTGTAACTTTTGTAAAAGAACTTAATTGACTATTTAAAGCCATTTCAAAAGGTCATTTAATACTTTTCAAATTTGAGAGACTTTATAGTGTGACGAGCGAATTTCACTGTTCTTCATCAATCATCATCACCATCATCAAACCTGTGTTCTACCTTCATTCTATCTGATTAGTGCTATGTTTTGATTCACTACAACTGTAGTATCGAACAAAAGGTGACAATCCTTGAATTCTACGACCTAAAATGTCGGACTTTTGAACCTGTGATGAACTTAGAACCCTTGGTCAAAAATGGAAACTCAAAATCAAACTTGGATTAAGAAATGATGATCATTTTTGACTGCAATAAACAAGTTAACTAAGAATATTACAACAAACAAATGATTTTCACAACCTTGTTCATCGTATGAACAAAACAGAACAAAAGATTGACAATGTGAAATCAAATCTTGATTCTAAGAGTTAAAAGAGGTTAAAAACAACAAATATGATCATTCCAAACATGAAAAACAAAATAACAGTGATTATTCATGATAACATCAAGTATAGGCATGATTCCTATGGAACAGTACCCATAAACATTCAATTTTGACCATAAAAAGTCAAACTGGGAAATTTCACTTGGTGTATGCTTTACAATCTATTGAGTATTATCAAATCTTCTAATTCATATGTCTCTAATGCAGGATACATGGCAAATCTAACATGGAGTAAACTCCATAATTTCAGTGGTTATCTTGACCCTGATGTACCCGAGGCAGAAGGTCTTAGAGATATGATCAAATTTATATCCACTACCAGAGTTGCTCATGCAATTACAGTTAGACCAATTATTTATGAGAGATTCCTAAGGTCTTTTTGGAGCAATGCTGAGGTGACAGAGATAGATGGTGTAAGGACTCTGTCTTGAAGAATCTCTGATGATCATACATTGGTCATTACCGAACAAACTGCAAGACAGTGTTTGCAGTTTGGTGATGATGCCAACACTCCCTTAGAGCTTGAAGATGATGATATTACTACTTTCTTTGCCAACATTGGATATGAGGGAGGATATGAAGGCAAGCAGATTGTAAAGGGGTTAGTTGAGTTATAATGGAGGTTCCTCATTCATATCTACTAACATTGTCTGTCAAAGAGGAAGACTGGATGGAATAACATTCCAGTAACTACCTCATCTGCTATATGTGCTTTGTGCACTAACAGGCTATTTAACATGTCTGCTTATGTGTTTAATGGTCTGGTATCACACATTCAGGAAGGGAGAAGACATATGAACCTGATGTATCCAAGGTTCTTGCAATGCCTCATTAATGAAGCTTTCCCTGATATTGTACTTGAAGGACCTGTGCTGGATATTCCTCATTATAATGCCAAGTCTTACAAGTACATCTTGAAGAGAGATCCTAGGAACTTTTACACTGGAACCTTCTTTCCTTTGTTACCCTAGATGCTTCAGCAGATAAATCCAAAAGAACAAGCAGAAGAACAAGAGGCTCCTATTGATGACCCTGATCAAGAAGAAGAACAAGCTGCTCATGATCAACAAACTGTTGATGAGAAATTTGTTGAAAGGGATGAAGGACAGAGGCAAGTGTCACCTAGGTTGATGTAAGGGGTGATCTTCACACTGGGCCTTCTGTTCATGAAGTTGAAATAGTCTCACCTTTTATGCCCACACCAATACAATCACCATAATGGTCACCAATCCTATCACCATTCCCATCACCACAATTACACCCCATCATTTCTCCACATATATCACCCATACACTCACCTCATCATTCACCGATCCACCATTCACCTATATCTCCTGTTCAATCATCTCCTGCTACTACTAAGCCTGTTGCGTATGGTGATTCTGCCAGCTCATTAGATAAATCCAAATCATCATCTGATGAGGAGGATCATCAAAGACAGATGCCTGTTAGGCAGGTTACTTCTGAGGCTGTTCCTTCTGAAAGTGTTGCTGAATCAAGGGTGAATAGGCCTGATGAGAAGGATGAAATGATCCCTGAGCTGCTGAAGAAAGTAGCAAAGATGAAGAAATTGTTGAATAGAAGATCTAGTATTATCCAAGATAGACTTCTAGAATCGGATAAAAAAGAGAAGGAGTTAAAAGAGTTGAAAGAAAAGTATGAGGTTAAGAAGAAAGAGAAAGAAAAAGAGATAGAATGTTTGAAGACTGCTCTCCAACATTCAAGGGATGAAGTAAGTGGTCATGTTGACACATTAGCCATCCAAACTATAGCTATGGAAGAACAAGAAGGTATGATTGAAGAGCAAGTTGATATTATCATAGACCTGCAGAAACAGATAGAAACTCTAAACAAGAGAGTATCTGAGTTAGAGCTGCTAGTCATGATAAAAAGAGAAGCTGAAATGGAGAAAGATGATAAGGGAGAGAAAAGAGAAGGGAAAAGAAAAAGAGAAAGTGATAAAGATGACAGTGATGAGAGTTCATCAGGGGAGAGTGGTGATAACTCCCCTCCTGCCAAAAGGATGAAATTCTCTGAGACTGAGAAAGGGGCAGAAACAAGTGTATCAAAGCATGATGAACCTAACTTGGAAATGGTGATCTATACAAGCAAACAAGAAGAAACTCACACTGAAGAGGCTGAATTCAGTGATATGATTAAAGCCCTTGACATCTTCACTGCAGAAGAGTTCATTATAGATGATGATTTTTGGGATTTCATTATTGATCAGAGGCAAGTTGCATAACCTATTGTATTCATTCCTCAATCTTTTGTCCCAACTGAGAAGGAATTGAGTATGCAAATAGTGCCTGTTGTATCATTGTTTGATGAACAAAAAGAGCTTCTTAGAAGATTATGTGAAGAACAACAAAAGAGAGAAGAATCAGCAGCTGCTCTTGATGAAATAGAAAAGTCAGATGCTTAAAAAGTACCACAAGAAGCTGAAATGGCTGAAACCTCTTCTGTTCCAAGAATACAAACTTATACCAGAAGGAGGAAATACTTATCTGAAAAGGCAAAGGGTAAAAGACCAATGGTAGAAGAAGAACCAATCAAGAAAAAGTAAAAAGATGACCCCCGAATCCTTGCAGCCATTTCTAAATTCTTAGAAGAGCATGAAAAAGCTAAAGCCCAATTGAAAAAGAATGCTGAATTCATTGATTTAGAAGAAGGAGAGATAGAGGGTGGCTATGTGGTTGATGAACCAATAGCTCATGAAAGCCCTGTGATGGAGGAGGCATAAGTACAGAAGATGGTAGAGAAAGCCCAAACTGATGAGCTGATGGTAAAGGCAATGTTTTTGATCAACCATGGGTATGACCCTAATGAGGTATTCGGGTTGACATCTGAAGGAATGAAGGTAGAAGAAGAAAAGTTAAACAAACTGCTGGACCCTACTTATGAGACTGAGTATGAAAAAACTCTTTCACCCAAAGCTCCAGTGGTAAAATCATCCTCAAAGGCAAAGCAGACTTCCACTCCTCAACCGCTGTATCCTGATCCCTACAGTATGACTAAGAGGGAAATGAAGAACTATATGTCTGATCAAGGATTCACAAAAAGAAAACTGGGCAACATGAAGACAAATTCCCTAAGTGCTACCATCCTTAGGTTGATTAATGAAAAGAAAGAAAGGCTGAAGACACTGGAAGAAGAGATTACCAGTAAAAAGCCAAGAACCAGAGTCTCAGCACAAGACATGCAGTTCACCCATAGAGATCATGACTCTTTGGCACCTATTTTGCATAGATATCCTGAGTGGTTTGCAGAGCCTTCACAGTTGAAACTTGAAAAAAGGCTCACCACTGCAGAGATGATTAGAGGTATGTCTACTCCCCACGGCAAGACTGATTAGAAGATTATTGCCTGGAAGTATGACAGTGACAGGAACATGTTCATGGTTAAAAGCATATCAGGATTAGTCCAATTCTTCACACAGTATTGTGCTCTGGTGAACTCCCTGGAGATCAATGATCTTAAGGAACTAGCCAATCTAGAGTTGATCAATCACAAGGCTATGTTCAGGGGTTATGAGTTTGAAGATATTCTGAGGATGTTTAAAAGAACAGACAACTTCAAATCTCTAAAGACTATCTACATGAGGAAAGATAGATCCTTTGTTAACCTCCTTGAGAAGAAAAGAACAAAACCAGCTGAAGAAGTTGTGTTCCCTGAGCTTAAGGTGAAACCATCTGAATCTTTAAAGAGAAAGATGGTGGCTGGAACTCATTCCTCCAAACCAATCTCAAATGTCTATTATGATGAAAAGACATATGAGTTGGTTATTGAAAGAAGATGGGAAGAAAAACAAGGTGCTGTGATCAGATTGTTTAGTGGATATGAGGTGAGATTATTAGATAAATCCTATATGAACTATATATACACAAGGCACTTCAGAGAGATAAACAATAAGCTGGGAGAAACAGACATGCACTTCTTCTTAAAGTGCATTAAGATTCTGAAGATGGCATATGATAGAATCATTGCCAAGAGAGAACTGAGGAAGAAGAAGAAGACTCCTCTGCAGCTGGGAAATATTGTGAAGTTAGTGGTAGATATGGACGGGTACCTTCTGATTCATAGGGATGGACTTTCAACTGTGTCAATCGAGGAGCCCATTTCATTGAGAAAGCTACCCATTGAAGCAATTCACACTATGAGCCAGATGAAGATTCATGTGCTTAGTAGAGAAAAGATGTCTAAAGCCAATGACTTTGTCAACATGACAAAGGCCATTCTAGATCCATCACTCACAGAACCACTGGTCTCCTCTCCAGCTGCGCAAGACCCAGCAGAATCCTCACAACCTCATCCACCATCAGACCTTTGAAGTACTTAGACTGTATAATCCTTAGGGGGAGTATTGCTGGACCCTGAAAGGATCATACATGCCAATTCAAGTGGTGGGTTGATGGTTGTTCTACTGAAAATCCCACAAGTCCAAGAACCAATACGGATGAAGAATCTGCATAAAGAATAGAAGACAAGTGTCGGCTAACCGTATTTGTATATGCGGATGACCATAGAATAAATGCTGACAAGTGTTTGTATTCCACATTAACAAATGCGGATAGCCGAAACATATGCTGACAAGTAATTTGTACATCCGCATTTACTAATGCGAATGCTCAGCAATAAATGCGCCAAGTGTTTGCTCATCCGCATTTGTCAATGCTGATGACCAAACACTAATGCTGATGAAGATTAACACATCCGCATTAGTTAATACGAATGTACAAAAGAAATGTTGATGAAGAGTTTTTTACTTAGACTAGTTCTCTGATGTATAGGTCAGGGGTAGTTTAGTCATTTTGTAAAAGGCATCTTGTCAGTCTATAAATAGAATAGAAAACCTCGTATGTGAGGTGACTATTGATAGACATTATAGACAATCAGAATATTTTCTTTAGTCTTATGTTCTCAAGGTGTATTGTTACTGTTTAATGCTCAAACCCTAGCATTCATTATAACCGATCACCTTCATTAATACAAAGAGCATTTATGAGTATTTCTTGCATTCAATGTTCATTGATTGTTTAATTCCGCCATACAATCATTGACTCAATCATCATATTCGGTCCTTGTTGAGATTATCATTCTCACATCCAGTCAAGAAGGTTGTGACATAGAACTGGAAGGTCGTAAGTTTCCTACTAGACTGTTTGTGATGACCTTAAGCGGGTTCAATGTAGTCCTAGTAATGGATTGGTTAGCGGACTACGAGGCGAACATTGTGTGTAGCAAGAAGATGATTAGACTGATAGCGCCTGGCGGGAGTTCTGTGACAATCTACGGTGACCGAGTCACTATGATTCCGAAGGTGATTTTGATGGCGACGGCAGAAAAGTGCATAAGACGTGGATGTAGTGCCTACTTGGCCTACATGAAGGATGTGGATACGTGAACACCACAATTGTCTGATATACCTGCTATGTGTGACTTTCCCGACGTGTTTGAAGAAGATTTACTAGGACTGCCACTAGACCGTGACATCGAGTTCCAAATCGATCTGATACCGGTGCCCAACCTGTTGATAAGGCACCGTATCGGTTGGCTCCGTCCAAGATGAAGGAATTGATGGAGCAACTATAAGAGTTGCTCAATAAGGGGTTCATTAGACCGAGTATCTCTCCTTGGAGTGCTCTGGTTTTGTTTGTGAAGAAGAAGGACGGTAGTATGAGGATGTGCATCGACTACCGTGAGTTGAACAAGTTGACGGTGAAGAATTGGTATCCATTACCGAGGATTGATGACTTATTTGATCAGCTCCAAGGTGCCAGTTGGTTCTCAAGGATAGATCTCCGATTTGGTTACCATCAGTTAAAGGTGAAGGAACATATTCCTAAAAGAGCTTTTAGTACATGTTATGGACACTACGAGTTCCTCGTTATGTCTTTTGGTTTAACAAACGTGCCAGCTGCTTTTATGGACTTGACGAATCGAGTGTGTCGGCCGATATTGGATAAATCGGTGATTTTTTTCATCGATGATATCCTGATTTATTAGAGAAGCAAAAAGGAGCATGCCGGTCATATTCGGGAAGTGTTGGAGACGCTTAGAAGGGAGAAATTATATGCTAAATTCTCCAAGGGTGCGTTCTGGTTGCGCAAAGTTCAGTTCTTAGGTCACATAGTGAATCCTGATGGGATTATCGTGGACCCGACCAAGGTGGAGGCGGTGATGCAATGGAAGTCTCCAAAGACGCCTTCTGAGATCCATAGTTTCGTGGGGTTGGCGGGATATTATAGAAGATTCATTCAAGACTTCTTCAAGATAGCTTCTCCGTTGACTAAGTTGACCCGTAAGGATGTGAAGTTTGTGTGGGGTCAAGATCAGGATAAGGCTTTTGAGGAACTAAAGGCAAGGCTAACGCAAGCTCCAGTCTTATCATTACCCGAAGGAAGCAAGGATTTGGTAGTCCATTCAGATGCTTCTTACTCGGGGTTGGGTTGTGTGTTGATGCAGCGAGGAAAGGTTATATCTTATGCATCCCGACAATTGAAGGTTCATGAAATTAATTATTCTACTTAAGACTTGGAGTTAGCAGTTGTGGTCTTTGAATTAAAGATTTGGAGGCACTACCTGTACGGCACAAAGTGCACCATCTTCATGACCACAAAAGCTTGAAGTACTTCTATTGGATCTGGAAAGGCTGGTGTAACCAAAACCAAATCACTTAGAATATTTTGGTACAACAAATAAAGAACTTCCGAAGCCAAGTGTGGAACTTCCGAAGGAAAAAAGAGCTCCTCTGAAGACCAAGTGTAAAACTAACTTCCGAAGGAAAACTCCAACTTCCGAAGACAAAGAACTTACTTCCAAAGATCAAGACTTAGAATGACAGATCAGAAGTCAACTTTCGAAGTATAGAAGTCCTCAAGCCTCGGAAGTATAGAAACCTCTTCCGAAGTATAAGTGGCTTCGGAAGAACTTGTTCTTCCGAAGCCAACTTACCTTCGGAAGACACTGCTATTATCCAGTGGACATATGTATGGTCTCTCTGACACTCGCTGTAGACCTCTGAGATACTGCATGGCGTTTTCTCAAAAGCCATGTAGTTGACCATACTTTATTCTACTGTTTACCTATATAAGTTAGTACAGTTGTCATCTTTAGTTGGTGACAAAAGGTAAGTCATGGACATGTCATGACTACCATATCTTAGATAATACTTTATCTAACATACCTTAACTTTAGCATTGTAGTATATGCTTTAGTCTTAGGTTTCCAGCTGGTATAAAAGTATATCCGGCTGTAGGATCTAGTATATATAGTTTCTCATTGTAACTCATGTTTTATGCATGTCAGAGTCTTGTAATATCTTGAGCTGAGAAGTAATATATACAAGTGCCTTGAAAATTATTTCAGCGTGTTCCTTGCTACTTATTATATTATTATCAACTCTTGTAAAAGACTTTACTTCATCTGATTTGAGTGTTCTATAAGTGAGTTTGAGAGAAAACCAAGTGTTTAAAGTGACAAACCCGATCCTGCAATTGGTATCAGAGCTTTTTAGGCTCTTGATTGTGAGATCTTACCATCCTAATCAACCTGTTTTTTTACTCCTCCTTACACCACACTCAAAATGGCCCTCAACAAATCTTAAGTAGAGATGGGGACGATGACCAAAGCTTCCATCATCACTCCTGAAAACTTCAGGTCATGGAGCAGAAGAATGGAAGGCTTCATCAGGTATCAAGACAACAAGATGTGGCAATACATTGTCAATGGCCCGTATAAGCCAAAGGTAGCTGGTGGAAACGGTGCCATGATTGAGAATGATGTTGAAGATTATTCTGATGAGGACCGGAAGAAGCTAGACATTGACAACAATGCTATGACTATTCTCATGACTGCAATCCCCAACTCCATCATGGTGGGGTTTGAGCATTGGAAGTCTGCCAAAGAACTGTTTGATGCACTTGCTCAAATGTACTCAAGCTAAAATGACTCCAAGAAGGACTCACTGAAGCAGCAGTTCGAGAACTTCACCTACGTTGCTGGAGAGACTCTTAGCCAGTAATACTTCAGGTACATGGATCTCATTTCTTCCCTTCAATCTATGGGAATTGCTCATGAACTTAGAGACCTTACAAGTAAGTTAATGAGTGCATTACCCAATGAGTGGACATTCAACTGTGTCTCTATCAAGAGAACAGAGAACCTAAATACACTCACCATGACCGAACTCTATGGCATCCTTGATGGATACCGTTTGGAAATGGAGAGTAAGAGGGGTCATCAGACAAGAAGACCCTTGAGTCCTCCTGCTAGCAATGCTTTAATGGTTGCTGAAGGCTCAGGAATCTCCCAGCCTCAACAATACCTGACTTACACCCAACAGCCATCTTGTTCTTCTGGGCCATACATCACATTTCCTTAGACTCCAAGGTCTCAACAAGCTCAGCAAAGCTCCTTTCAGGACAGCTTTGCTTTTGTCTCAGGAAGTGGACACTCAAATGATTATCAATATTGCTTTGATGATCTAGAGTTCTCAAGCCCGGATGACGTGGAATACGTGGACATAGTCCAACATATTTCTCTACTAACCTACAGAGCAAAGAAGTTCTTTAAGAGAACTGGAAGGTAATTTTCCCAGAACCCAATCAACAGCAAATTAGGGTTTGACAAAACCAAGGCCAAATGTTACAACTGTAACCAACTTTGTCATTTTGCAAGGGAATGCAAGGCTCCCAAGTCCAACCCGGGAACCCCAAAGGCCTCCACACATCCCTCTACACCATAGCCCACAGGAAAGTCAAGAGAAACAGCTGCAATGGCTCAAGAAGTTGACTGGAGCTTCATGGTATAGGATGTGACTCCTGCTCAAGCACTCATGGCCGAAAAAGATGATAATAAGGTATATGAACATCTCTGTACTCTTGCCTGTATTGCTAAGGTTAAATTGTATCAGGACTACAATATGGAGATTAAATCTGATATTGAGTCTTTAAATGTTTTAAAATCTGATTTTAAAAGGGCTGAATCTGACTATCAAAGAAAAATTGAGTTAGAGAAAACTGTGTCCCTATTAAAACACGAACACACAAACTATAAGACTCAAATAAGGGATTTAATATCCAAATTGACTGAGGCTCAAGCCCAGCTTGTCACAGCTGAGGCTCAAGATAGGAAGTATGCTATTTCCGAGCAAAACTTCCAAGCCATTCTTGCATTATCCTCTCACTCAAAACTTTGTTACCAAAACAAAGGTGGGTTGGGAACCAATGAAATTGCTCCACCAAACTCCTATGAGTCTATAAGACAACAAAGGTGTGGTATTGAGGAGCAAGAGGTTCCATTTGCTGACCCACCTTCATATGAGTCAAAGAATGATGCAACTATGGAGACCATTACAGGGAAGAACCAGGTAATTATACCCTCTTCCACCAATGATGATCAAACCCTGACAACCAAAGCCAGAAGAAGCAGAGCTAAGGCAGTCAGAAAAACTGCCAAGAAAGTGGTTGAGTCTAAGCTAAAGATAGACCCAAAGCAAAAGGATGTATTTATCTCAGTTGGATTCCAGGTGGTTAGAAACTCTGATTCAGGAAAGGGGTGTAATACCAGTACTCTTGTCCTACCAAAGGATCAGAAGTTAAAGGGAAAGGTTGCTGATGAAGAAAGAAAGAACAAGAAACAACAATCCTCAAGTTCCCAAAAGATTAACATTGCATGCATAATGTGTGGTCTGCAAAACCACATGGCCAAAGTTTGTTACTACAATCCTGCTAGCACACATTATGCAAATAATGTTAAAAAGGAAGGAGTCAGGGAAGGTTTCTCATTTGGACCATATCAAATGGTTCAAGTGATGAAAAAGGGAAAGCTTGTTTCCAAAGCAAGGCTGCTTTCGGAAGAAGATCCTTCTTCCGAAAGGAAAAAGGCTTCGTAAGCTAAAGCTATCAAGACTCAAAAGAATAAAAGAGTCCCCTTGAAACCATCCCAGAAGAAGAATGCTTCGGAAGAAAAGGTGGTGAAGGCTTCTTCCGAAGAAAGAAGCTTCGGAAGAATGCCAAGCTACAAAAGCCTCAACAAGCTCATCCTTCATGATCAACCAAGGGATGGAATGGAAGATCAAGGAAGATGTTGTAGCCCAAACCTCTTCTTCAAAGACATCCATTGAACCCCCATGCATAAATTTTGGTTCAATTATGTCACTATCATTGGAAGAACCCAAGACCAACAAGGCTTGGTTTTCCAATCAAAACTAATCATCTCATCTTATGTGCAGGGACATCCATATGACAAGAATAACAATGTTTGGATTGTGGATAGTTGATGCTCCAGGCACATGACAGGGAACATATCTCTCCTTTAACAATTTCAACATTATGATGAAGGTCCTGTCCAGTTTGGAGGTGAGGCCGGAGGATATATTTCTGGCAGAGGAAGTATATCCAGTTGAAAATTAAAAACTGACAAAGTTAACTTTGTCAAGCAGCTTGAACACAACCTATTGAGTGTTTCTCAGTTCTGTGATCAAAAACATCAAATGCTCTTCACAGAACATGAGTGCATAATCCTCAAACCCGGGATGACAATTCCTCAGGAATTGGTGCTTCTTAGATCTCCCAGGAAAGGGGATATGTACAAGCTGGATATGAACAATGCTTCCCCAATAGGAGAAGTATCATGCTTTCTTTCCAAAGCTGATGGTGATGAGTCAACACTATGGCATAAACGAATGTGTCATGTAAATTTTAAGACAATGAATAAATTGGCTAAAAATAACTTGGTACATGGTTTGCCTAAAAAGGAATTTTTCTGCAAAGATAACTGTGTTGCATGCCTGAAAGGGAAGCAACACAGGGCATCTCATAAATCCAAAGTTGTTAACTACATCACCACCCCATTACACTTATTGCACATGGATCTATTTGGTCCCACAAGTATAATGAGCATTGGAAGGAAATCATAATGCCTTATGATTGTTGATGATTTTACTAGATTTATATGGGTATTCTTTTTAAGAACCAAAGATGAAACTGCTGAAACTTTGAAATCTTTTATTCTTAAAATAGAAAATCAAATTGATCACAAGGTTAAAAAAATTAGAAGTGATCAAGGGACTGAGTTTAAGAACCAAGTTCAGTGCTTGGTTTGGAGAAGCATCTTCCACCTGAAATCTCCAGTCAAAGCCTCCTTCTTCAACAGCAACAGCAGCTTATTGCTTTGGCTTCTCATTCTGAGGGGCTTTCTCAGTGTAGATTTGTCTGGTTTGTGCTTGGCCACCATTTGTTTTAGGTGCCTTGCATTCTCTAGCAAAGTGGCCCATCAAGTTACAGTTGTAACACTTGACTTTGCTTTTATCCAAGCCAAACTTTCCACTAGTTGCATTGCTTAGAAACCTCCTTCCAGTTCTCTTGTAGAACTTCTTGGCTCTATGAGTGAGAAGAGCCATATGCTGGACTATTTCCATATATTCCAGATCATCTGGATGGATACAGTCCAGGTCTTCAAGAGTAAAAAGAGAGTTGCCACAACTTTCATCAGAAGACACAAAGGTTTGAGAAGAGCTTGTCTCTTGGAATGGGCTTCCTTGAGTGTAGTTCTCCCTGGGTGTCTCTGGGAAGGTGATGAAAGGACCCTTAGGTGAGTTGTCAGGGTAGAATATGAGATGATGTTGGGGTTCTATGCTATCCCTTTCAACCACATGCAGGGCTGAACCCAATTGATTGTTGGAGTTGCTAGTTGAACCTTGCATGTTCATCTCCATCTGGTAGCCACTAAGAATCCCATATAACTCTATCATAGTAAGAGTTTTGAGATTTTCAGTCCTCTTGATCACCACACAATAATGTGTCCATTGCCTAGGAAGTGAGGACATGAACTTCCTTACAATGTCTCTGTTTTCAAGAGGAACTCCTCCATCCACAAGGGTATCCACTATCTCAACATACCTGAAGTATTGCTGAGTCATGGTTTCACCTGTTTTGAAGGTGAAGTTTTCAAACTGCTGCTTCAGGAGATCCTTCTTGTTCTCCTTGGCTTCAGAGGAGCCTTCATACATCAGTTTTAGTGCATCCCACAGCTGTTTAGCTGTTTTGCACTTCTTGAAACCTCTGTACACAGAGTTTGGAAGGGCAGTTTGAAGAGCAGTCATGGCTTTTCTATCAATCTCTACTCTCTTCCTATCTTCATCAGAGTAGTTACCCACATCTTTGGGGATCATACCAGCACCAGTAGCAGAAGGAGTGCTTGGTATGAAAGGTCCATTTTCAACAGACTCCCACATTCTTGAGTCTAGAGACCTGATGAAATCTTCCATTCTCATACACCAGGAATCAAAGTCATCAAAGTTATCAGTGGGGACTTTCATGGTTCCAGTTTCCATATCAGTCTTTGAAATGGATGCCATTTGAAAGTTTAGTATTTGTGTGTGTGAGGGATCTTAAGATGGTGAAATCTTATATCAAGAGCCTGAAATGCTCTGATACCAATTGCAGGACCGGTGAAGGGTGGTCACTTACAACACAACAACACAAAGAGGAGATTAACCAAACTTTTATCAAACAGTAAACTGGATTAACCACAATAATGATACTAAGAACACAAGTAACAAGTAAGAGACAGAACAAAAGAACACAAGAGATTGGGTTTCAAGGATGCAGTATACTGCTTTCTCAAGTTCTATTACAAGTGTTACAAAGCATAAAGAAAGATACTAGAACATGGAATACTTATACTACAACCTACAGCCGGCTATACTTTGAAAGCCAGCTGGATACAATTGACTAGACACAAACAAAATCAATTGTAGAATCAGAAGGCATGTCTGCCTTTTGACTTGTGACTATGACATGCCATAGCTCATATCCTAATATATTACAAAAAGGATAAAAGTACATAAAGTAGAAAGCATGGACTCAAGACCTCAATGTACAGTTACCAAAAGCATGGACCTTTAACCAACTCATGTAAGTTGGTGACTTTACAAAGTTGCAGCGGAAAGGTGGTCCAGCTTTATGGTAAAGTACATCGAATAAAGGCATATCTCTAAAAGTCTTCGGAAGAAATCTGTCTTCACTATTTGGCTTCGGAAGACTTTGTCTCTGAAGCTGCGTAAGACTTCACTTTTGGCTTCGAAAGATATTGGTCTTGGCTTCGGAAGATTTTACACTTAGAATATTTCTAGTGCATGGTGTAAAACTTTCGAAGCAATTCTACTTCAGTTCTTTAGTGCATTGCTTGCAGTGAGACTTTGGATGTTTTGGTTGCATCAGACTTATAGGAATCTCTACATGAACTAATTAGTGACAAAACTTAATCAACAAAATTAAGCAATTATGATCATAAATCAATCAATCCTTTTAATGATAATTAATTATCAAATCAAGGATTTTATTAATGAATTTGTTCAAATAAACTTGAACAATTGATGAATGTCAATCAATAACCCAGATCTACTATTCAGTTGATTTGAATATTGATCTAAGTTAATCAAGCAGTGAAACAATACTTGCTGAAAGATAATTAACTGTATTAATTGATTCACACAAAAAGGATTTGCTTAAAAACAGTAGATCTAATCTGCAAAAACTGACAAATCTAGTCAAACAAGCAAACAATTAAACACCATTAGCACTGATAGATTAATCGATCTAAAACAATAAGCACTTGGCTCTGATACCACGTGTGAATCCAAGGATCGCAATCAGGAATTATCGGTGTTAATAGGGAATCAAGTTAATGTTTGCGGAATCAACATTAACCTTGCTTAATTGTTTAATAAATAAATATCAAATATAATGATTAATGATTATAACAAACACAATGATATGAACACAATTAATAAGCAAACAGGATTTGATTCAAACGTATTTCATTAAAATTGATTAATGATTACAGATGAATAAATATTGAATAATAAATGCTTCGAGCTATTGTTGACGTGATGGCTGCTAGGGTTTATGTATGTGTGAATTGATGTGATGTTTGGGTTTGCCGTTTGGTTGCTCGTGTGTTCGTGTTCCCTTTTTTTGATGTGAAACCTTGGATCCATATTTATAGGCACACGTGTTTCAGTTAAGGAAACATCGGATCTCTTGGGATTTGCACAACTGTCTTGTTGACTTGTTGACTTGTAACACTTGTATGATTTAAATACAAGTGTTTGGACTCTGCAACTACATAGTCTTCCGTAGGTGTTTGTTCTTCCGAAGCTTTCATGTTCTTCCGAAGGTACTTGATCTTCCAAAGGCATTCTGTTCTTCCGAAGGTACTTAATCTTCTGAGGTATTTTGTTCTTCCGCATAAGATATTCAGATAATTTACTTGGTAAGAAACGTATCTATGGAAGAACAAAATGTTCATCCGTAGATGTTTTTTACACTTAGTCAATTTCAGTAATTGACCAAGTATTATGTTTGTACTTGAAATCATACACAAATCAACACACATATGGGTTAACCTATATACATAATGCATACATCAAAATAACGAATTATAATCATTCATTACAAGTATTGATTAAAGTTCTAAGCCTATATAAAATGATCTAGATCTATTGTTCCTAGATCTAACACTGTTGGATCAAGTAAGGCTGGTGCAACCAAAACTAACCACTTAGACTATTTTGGTGCAACTAATGAAGAACTTCCGAAGGCAAATGAAGAACTTCCGAAGGCAAATGCTGAGCTTCCGAAGCTTAAGCCTAAATGAGCTTCCGAAGAGAAACTCCAACTTCTGAAGACAAAGTCTTCCTTTTTCCGAAATTCAACACTTAGAAGAAATCAAGACAATGACTTCGGAAGTATAAAGACCTGGAGAATATCTCAAGCATCGAAAGAAGTAGCCTCTTCCGAAGTATAAGTGGCTTTGGAAGAACTTGTTTTTTTGAAGCCAGTTAACATTCGAAAGAACCTACTATGAACCACTGGACATAACTATGATCCTTCTGACACTCCGCTGCAAATTTCTGAGATACTACATGGTGCTTTCCCACGCCCATGTAGTTGACCATACTTTATTCAACTGTTCATTCCTTATCAATTAGTATAGTTATCAACTTTAGTTGGTGACAAAAGGTAAGTCATGGACATGTCATGACTACCATATCTTAGATAGTATTTTATCTAAGATACCTTATCTTTAGCAATGTAGTATTTGCTTTAGTTATAGGTTTCCAGTTGGTATCAAATTATATCCGACTGCAGGTGATAATATATATAGTTTCTCATTGTAACTCATGTAATATGCTTGTAAGAGTCTTTTAATACTTTGAGTTGAGAAGTAATATATACAAGTACCTTGAAAATTATCCTCCTATGTTCTTAGTTACTTAGTATATTATTATCAACTCTTAGAAGGGATTTTGCATCATTTAACTCGAGTGTGATTCAGTGAGTTTGAGAGACAATATTATGTTGGGTGACAAAAACAGATCCTGCAATTGGTATCAGAGCTTTTTAGGTTCTTGATTATGAGAACTTACCATCCAAATCAACCTTTTATTTTTCACCGCACTCAAAATGGCCCTCAACCAAAATATTTAAAGTTGAGATGGGGACGATGACCAAAGCACCTATCATCACCCCTGAAAACTTTAGATCATGGAGCAGACGTATTGAAGGCTTCATGTAAGGCCTCGTTACCGGAAAGCCTCACAGTTGGTTAATCATAGCATAAAATCAGTTTAATAACAAAACATTGCAGCTGAAATAATTAGACATTCATTTAGACCTTTGAAACCATATCGTACTCATACGTTTGTCCTTTAATTGTAAGCGAAACATATTAGTTGTTCTTAAATTACAATAAAGGTTTTCATAAACTTGAATGCCATCCATAGCTTCTCAAGTAGCTCTGTGTGCCATCCTCAGCATCAGCACTTACCTGCCAACTATTATGCATAAAAGTCAGCTTCGCTGAGCGAGTTCTAGTTTTAAATAATATAAGAAAATATAAACTTTTTCCTTCATATAATGACCATGCATACAACATAGTACATAACATTACATGCATCATAATAAGCATGTTCATTATCTTTCATTCTTTCATTATCTTTCACTTTCATCATAAACGAGATTGAACAAAGCAAGAGCTCCATGTTGATTGACAACAAATGCCAATCCCTGTCGGTACACATGAATACGGTAGCTAACCCCCGACAGTTGATCCACACTGCAAGGCACATATCCCGCTCATGAATACAGATCCATCATCATACATCAGACTCACATAAGTGAAGTCTATCATAGCGCTTGCAAGACTTTACATAATCAAACGGGCCCGGGGGTAACATTCATTAAGTTTCACTTTTCATTAATATCATATTCCACTTTAATATATATAATACTTAACTTATTAAGTACACAACATGCCAAGTACTAGTCATCATAAAACATAACTGACCCTTCGCGGGACAGCGGAGGTTCGGGGGCGGCAGCCCCTGACAGCGGGGTCCTAGGGGCAGCAGCCCCTAGTAGGGTCCAAGGGGCAATGCCCCTGGTTGGGGCCGGGCTGTTGTGTGCATAATAGAAAAATCGTTCTTCCTATTAAAGCACCTTAAAATCTTGGTCATTTAAAAATGTAAATTGAGTATGCATAATATCCCCAAAACATGGAAAAACTTATAAATAGGGGATCTAGAACTCACCTAGATACCACGAATAACTTCTAGGCTAAGCTTACAAGGCTAGGATCACTCTAAACAGCCTGCATATAAGCTAACACTCAAAGGGGTTAATTTTATGCCTAAATTCGCTGCTAATTTCGCTGCAAGATCAGCAATTTCGCAGCTAGATTCGCCAACACTTTCGCTGCTAGTTTCACCAGCAGTTTCGCTGCTAGTTTCCCTAGCATCTTCGCTGGCAGTTTCGCTGGCATCTTCGCTGCCAGTTTCGCTGCCAGTTTCGCCCAACTTTCGTTGGAAAACCATGTCTGCGAAACTACCTGCGAAACTATAGTTTCGCAGGAAGTGCTCATAGTTTCGATGCTTGAATATGCAATTTCGTTGGATGCATATGCAGTTTCGTAGATCGCATAAAAATTACGAACCAGACCGTTTTTAACCCAAAATCATAACTTTTTACGTCCAATCTCTTAGTTTATCATCCATGAGGCTAAATCTAAGCTTTATACATGTTTTCATACGTAAAAATGTGACCTAGAATCCGGGTTTGATCTACAGAAGGGTTTAGAGGTCGATTCTTACCTGGATTTGTTGCTTCTTTCTTAGGTCTTGATGCTCCAACACCCATATCTTCAATCTCTTAACCTTGGAAGATTCAAATCTTGAGTTTTCTTAACTTTTTCTCTCTACTTTCTCTCTCTATGAATTTTGGGAGCTAGGGTTCAAATGATGGAGATGGTGGCTGATTTAGGTAGGTTAAGGGCTGATTATGGGCCTTAATCACTTAGGCTCTTGCCCATAAACCCAATTTGGCCCATAACCCATTTCCCTCTTTTATTAAATACCCATTAATTAAGCCCATTATCCTTAATTACTCGTTTCGACTTTTCGGGGTGTTACAAGTCTCCCCCACTTATTTAGGTTTCGTCCTCGAAACCTGTCAGTCATCAAACAATTGAGGGTAAAATTTCCTCATCTCCTCCTCAGTCTCCCACGTAGATTCTGATCCTTTTCTGTGTCTCCACTGTACTCGTACTAGTGGAACCACTTTATTTCGTACGTGCTTCTCTTTCCAATCAAGGATGGCCACCGGCTGCTCTACATAATTCAGCCGTTCATCGACTTTAATGTCTTCTAATGGTACAACTGCATCATTATCTGCCAGACATTTCCTGAGATGAGATACATGGAACGTAGGGTGAATTCCACTCAACTCATCAGGTAGTTCTAATCTGTAGGCCACTTCTCCTACCTTTGCAATAATACGGAATGGCCCTATGAATCTTGGGCTTAATTTTCCCCTTTTTCGAAACCTGATGATCCCTTTCCAGGGCGATACCTTGAGCATAACCTTGTCACCAACCTCAAATTCTATCGGCCTACGCCTCTTATCAGCATAAGACTTTTGGCGGCCCTTTGCAGCTTTCATGAACGCCTTAATCTTATCTAACTTCTCAGTTATGACCTCAATCACTTCAAGACTCCCCAATTCCTTTTGCCCGATGTCACCCCAACACACGGGCGTTCTGCACTTCCTACAGTACAACATTTCGTAAGATGGCATACCAATGCTGGCATGGTAACTATTATTATATGAGAATTCCGCCAACGGTAAGTGCTCATCCCAGCTTCCTCCAAAGTCGATTACACAGGCTCGTAGCATGTCTTCTAAAGTCTGGATCGTCCTTTCCGACTGACCATCCGTCTGGGGATGGTAAGCCGTACTAATATGCAGTCTAGTCTCCATTGAGTCGTGAAACCTCTTCCAGAACTTGGACGTAAACCGCGTGTCCTGTGACAACCGACCTCTAGGTTGTTATCCTAACCCTAAATTACTTGCATCATTATCCATCTTATAAGTGCTAATAATTGAAACTATTCAACCCTACCATGAAATTGGAAACAATTCTTGTTACTTGATTCAAATTATGGTTTCATATGATTTTTATTATTGACTTTTAGTTAATTTAGGTTTCTACCTTTTAAAAATTTGTGTTCCGGGAATGTTGTCTAGTCACCCTTATAAAATTTATCTCAAGAGAAAACAATTAAAATGTGAGCATACACACTCACACTCTCATATTTTCGGCCCATGCATGCATGGACATGCACTAGATACCTCAATTAACACCATCCACTAAACAATACATTATACCCAATACTACAAAACTACACTACATAATAATAATTTATAATTAAAAATTAAATCAAAAACCCTCCCACTACATGCCAAACTCGGCCGCCCCCTTTCCCTCCACTCTCCTCCTCTCTACACCACCACCACATCCACCATTCACACTCCATGCAAGACATCAACTCTCTCCCTCTCTTGCCTCTTATTCGAATTCTCAGCAGAGAATACACACACACACACCTCAAATTCTCTCAATAATCCTCTCTAGTCCAGCACAAAATCATGAACCACAACACCAAGCAAGCATCGGCCAAGCTCAAACCGCAAGAAGGTGGCCTCATTCGCGAGTCTTGGACACACACCTGCACTTGTCCGACTTTTCCAGCCTTTGTTCGAGGTTCTACAGCCAAGTCCAAGGAGTTTCTAGCCATCCACAACCATCAACACCTTCCAAACCGTGAGTTGCATCAAGTGTAAGCTCCATGTTGTCGGTTTTGGACATTTCTCATGTTTTCTTCATTTTTCACCTAAAAACCTTGCTATTCCTTGTTGTAGCAGAAACTTCTCACCATCACCTTGTTCTTAAGGAGTTCCCAACGTTCTTGAAGGTAAATCACATGATATGATAGTCATTCTTGAGGTGGAAACCGATTTCCACCATGAAAACCCTCTTTTGGGTGTTTTGCATCATCTAACTTATGAATGTTGCAACTCTTGTAAACCAAACTTGTAACCTGCATATTAATGGCTTAATGGACTCCCAAGAATCTGTTTTAAAAGTTCCAAAAGGCTACATAACTCGAACCCATGGTTATTACATGGATTACACCTTGAAAATCATTCTTTCTACATGTAACAACACCCTTTAAGCATTTGTTTGAAAAACCCGCTCAACCAAGACTCATAACCTGCTCATGAACGACTTTGAGACACCTTAATAATCTGTTTCTAAAGCTAAATAAAGTGTTGGTAATGTTTAAGCTCAAGTTAAGATGATTTACACATGTGTTATGGTCGGTTATGACATTTTCTTAATATTTGAAGTCTATGGATGTGTAGGACAACTAGGCCACTTTTTGGGACTGAAATTTCAGTAGGTTTTGATGAATATTAAGAGTGTTAGTAATGTTTAATCTCTGGAATAAAGGACATGTTGTGATTAGCCCCCTTTTAGTCACTTTCGGGGCCCGAAAATATGGTAAAACGACCTTAAAAATAGTAAGAATATGAATTTAACACTCTTGAAAAGTATTCCAGGCTTAAAAACGATAAATAAAGTGTTCTGGAGTCAATGGGAAATTTAAGTGGTCAAATGAGCAAATAAATGATGTTTTAGCTAAAAACGGGTCCTGATCGAGCATCGTTTTGAGAAAAATCCATAGAATTGGAGTTCAAAGCTATGGTTTATAAAAATTATATGATTTTAGTAAGTTAAGTAATAAAAGACTTAAAGTACTTGAAAAATTGGTCAAACAAGCTTTAAATGGTCAAACCCGGTCAAAACCGCGTTTTAACAAGTCAAACGTAAAAACGAGATTTTCAACTATTAAAGGCCAAACTTCACAACCTAAGGAATTAAACTTGATAAAAATGTCTTTTAGATGATACCTGCTGCTCCAAGATGCAAATTTATGAAAACTCTAAATTAATGGTTAAAACTCTCCGGCTTTTACCGAAACCGGGAGCGTTAAACGCATAGTTTCTAATATCGGACCCGTAAACTAAAATTTTGAAGCACTTACTCTATAAAAAGTATAATATTACTCTAAGAATCTGATTTTTGGTCTGAAATGTCATAAAGGGCAAGAAACCAAACTTGAGGGTAGAAACTGTCAATTTTGAAACTTGAGGGACCAAACTGTAAAATTTTTCCAAACTTAATAACCGACTTCCAGGAAGCTAATAATCACTTGAACAACAAAAATTCTTAATATACTTAACCTAATTAAGTAAAAATCTCAGTTTTCATGAAGAAACCTTGACCTGCCATAAAAGGAAACTTTTTATACAAACCTTCACGAAACCAAAGCCTTACCCAATAGCTAAACTCTTGACACTATTATTGCACCTTAAATGAGTTTAGGGCAGTAGCTTATTACTTAATATGTACATGTTAGGGTGCTAGACTTGAGACACTCCCGGCACACAAGAGACTTTTTGACTTGAAACCTAAGGTGAGTTCTAGTGATCCCCCTTTTTACTATTGTTTTGGGATGAAGCATGCTCTGTTATTTATGAACTATAATTGTGCTGTACTTGATGATTGTATGTGGGACTTATGGTTACCTGCTGATTCTTATATCATGATCATTAATTCTTTCGTGAACTGCTTGTTTTATATGAATAGATCTATTTGGGGAATCCCCCACACACAGTGGCTTCCGTTCCAGGAAGGTTACCCCACTGAGATCCTAAGGGGTCGTTTGTGGCATGTAACAGGTTTTGTTAAGAAACTATGGTGAACCATCCGGGCAGGTAGGGTTCACTGGTTTGGGGCTCAGTTCTTCCTTCAGGAATATCCGGTTAAACACAACTTTAGAAGAGGCCAACCGAGACTTAGTGCAGGGTTGATTATGATTTTTCCCATGATGTTTAAACAATGATTACTTTCTTTTTAATCAAAGAAGAATTTGTTAAGTCCTTTTGTCTTTAAACTTTAAGCACTTGAATTCACCAACTTTTTAGTTGACACAAATTTCTTTTGAGCATGTTTCAGGTAAAGAATGAAGAGATCCTAGCTGTTATGAAGACCTAGACCTATCCCCGCGACCATGGCATTGGCATATTTTCCTAATGAACCATTTGAACAATTTCATGTTTAAGTTAAACAAGTACAATTTATTTTTATGGGTGATTGTAAAACTTATTTGGGGGCTTGATTTGTTTCTAGCCCCGGTATTTTTTAAATATTAATGCCATGTGATATTCTCTCCTTTGAGCTCTTGTAATGGTTTGTTTCCGCTGCCATATATTGTTGCTAGTCTGTGACGTCCCACCCTACCTGGGCCCGGGGTGTGACATGTCCCTATCCGAAACGATAGACACTGGCACGCCATGACGAGCCATGATCTCCTTGATAAATAACTCTCTCAACCTCTCAGAGGAATACGTCTCACGAATGGGTAGGAAATGGGCGCTCTTTGTTAGACGGTCAACAATAACCTAGATTGCGTCGCTTCCCCTCGCCGTGCGAGGTAGCTTCATGATGAAGTCCATTGTGATGTATTCCCATTTCCATTCAGGGATATCCAAGGGCTAGATCTTCCTATATGGCTTTTGGTGCTCTGCCTTCACTTGCAGGCAAGTCAGGCACTTGCTCACGTACTTAGCCACGTCTCGCTTCATTCCCGGCCACCAGTAATCTTTCTTCAGATCCTGATACATTTTCGTGGCACCGGGGTGTATGGAATATCGAGTTTTGTAAGCCTCATCCATGATTTTCTCCCTCAGATCCCCAAAGAGAGGGATCCACATTCTCCCAGATCGGGTTCTAACACCCAGGGTGTTTTCCCCTAAATCTGAAACTTGTGCTTTCATCCTTTCAGAGTTGACTCTGTCCTCTCTTAATGCCTCATCCTGGAACTCCCTCACTCTTTTCATAACATCAGGCGTCATGATTATCTGGCAAGCCCTCAGCCGAATTGGTTGGGGTCGTCCTTTTCGGCTAAGGGCGTCAGCAACCACATTGGCTTTGCCTAGATGATAATGAATTTCGCAGTCATAATCCTTGATCAATTCCAACCACCTCCTCTGCCTCATATTGGGTTCCTTTTGTTCAAAGAAATACTTCAGACTTTTATGATCAGTGAAGATGGTGCACTTCACCCCATACAGGTAGTGCCTCCAAATCTTCAATGCAAACACCATCGCGGCCAACTCCAAATCATGGGTGGGATAACTGGCCTCGTGAACCTTTAATTGTCTAGAAGCATAGGCTATCACCTTCCCTCGTTGCATCAACACGTAACCCAATCCTGCATATGAGGCATCCGAGTAAACCACCAGATCCTCGTTCCCTTCAGGTAACGTCAAGACAGGGGCTTGAGTTAACCTCATCTTTAGTTCTAGGAAGGCGTTCTCCTGATCAGTACCCCATTCATACTTCACGTCCTTTCGGGACAACTTTGTCAAAGGAGAAGCTATCTTCGAGAAATCCTGGATAAACCTCCTATAGTAGCCTGCCAGGCCTAAGAAACTGCGAATCTCGGATGGCGTCTTTGGAGGTTCCCATTGCATCACCGCTTCAACCTTCGCAGGGCCCACCCTGATCCCCTCGGGATTAACCACATGACCCAGAAATTGAACTTCTCAAAGCCAAAATGGGCATTTAAAGAACTTAGCATATAGCTTCTCACTTCTGAGCGTCTCCAATACTTCTCGAATATGATCGGCATGTTCCTCTTCACTTTTAGAATAAATCAAGATGTCGTTGATGAATACTATCACCGATTTAGCCAACATTGGTCGACATACCCTATTCATGAGGTCCATGAAAGCAGCTGGCGCGTTGGTTAAACCAAAGGACATGACGAGAAATTCGTAATGTCGATAACGCGTACGGAACGCTGTCTTAGGAATGTCTTTTTCTTTCACCTTTAGTTGGTGGAAACCAGACCGCAGGTCTATCCTTGAAAACCAGCTAGCACCCTGAAGTTGATCGAACAGGTCGTCGATCCTTGGTAACGGATACCGATTCTTTACGGTCAGCTTATTGAGCTCGCGATAGTCAATGCACAAATCTTTCTTCTTGACGAATAAAACCGGAGCACCCCATGGAGAGATACTCGGTCGGATGAAGCCTTTATCCAACAAATCTTGCAACTGGTCCCTCAGTTCTACCATCTCCGAAGGAGCTAATCGATACGGTGCTTTAGCGATAGGTTGTGCTCCCGGTAGCAAATCAATCTGGAATTCGATTTCGGGTCAGGCGGCACACCGGTCAGGTCTTCAGGAAACACGTCAGAAACTCGCGCACTACCGGCACGTCTGATAATTGTGGCTCTGGTGCATCCACATCTTTTACATAGGCCAAGTAAGCGCTACACCCACGCCTCAAGTACTTTTCGACTGTGATCATCGACACGACCTTCGGTACACAGCACACCTTATCTCCACGAATCGTAACAGAACTACCGTCGGGCACTGTTAAACGAATTATCTTCTTACTACATACTCTATTGGCTTCATAGGTAGCTTACCAATCCATGCCTAACATGCAACCTAGCAGGGAACTTACAATCCTCTAACTCAATCAGGCAATCCTCAACCACCTCAGTTACCTTAGTGGGCTTACCAATGGCTGTTTCTACATAGAAAGGCTCATCTAACTTTCTACTCTTATCATGCAACAAACTACAAAAGGCAGCAGACACAAAACTCCTACTAGCACTAGAATCAAAGAGCACAGAAGCATATTCATGGTCTACCAGAAACATACCTGAAACTACTTCTGGGTCTACCCTGGCCTCCTCGCGAGTTATGTTGAATGCCCTCGCCTTCGCCTTTGAACCGTCACCCCTTCCCTTATCTTCAGCTTTAACCGTTCCTAATCCTTCTGGTTTTCCTTTCTTATAGTCTCTTCCCACATGACCCATCTCGCCACACTGGTAACACTTCCCCACCTTGCAATCCCTAGCATAGTGGCCCTCGCCTCCACATTTGAATCATTTTCCCATCCCAACTCTGCACTCCCCTTAATGACCATTTCCACATTTTTTACATACCCCTCCTTCACCAGTATTTCCCTGTCTCCCAGACTGATCCTCAAACCTCATCCTCTTCTCTCCACTCCGGAAGTTATCACCTCCGAACCTCTTCCCATTTCCATTCTTGTTCCCATTCCATTTCTCCACCTTCTTCTGTACAGGCACTGGGTCTCTCTTATCGTACAACCTCCCAGCTAAATCCACCACAGACCTAAACGTACCCGGTTTGGCTGCAATCATGTGCCTTCTGATATCCACAGGCAAACCCTGTATGTATCTTTTGATCTTCTTGGATGCAGGCGTCACCATGTCTGGCACAAGTCTTGCAAGCTCATTGAACTTGGAGGTATATTCTTGATAAGTCATGTTCCCAGCCTTCAAATACAAGAACTCCTTTTCAATCTTGTCTAATTCCTGATGGGGACAATACTCCTCCAGCACTAACTCCTTCAACTCAGACCACTTCATTTTGGCTATCGATGGTTCCCTTCAGCATGGACAATATTCTCCCACCAGCATAACGATGAGTCAACGAAGGAATGAGTGGCAAACTTAACTTTTTGATCTTCTCGGCACTCACTGATTTCTAGTACCGCTTCCATCTCTCTGACCCAACGATGAGCGGCAGTAGCATTTCCGTTACCGTCAAAGGTTGGGGGCTTGCACCTTTGAAATGCCCCATAGTTGCACCCTCTAGTAGTCTCTCTCTCGGATTCCTCATCACTGTCGTCATCATGGACTACCACCTTAGGGTTTGATGGCTCCTCTTCAGATTCCTCAGTCCTCCCAGTGGACTTTCCTAAATTCTTCTCACTTTCCTTCCCCTTCTTCTCAGCTTTCTCTCCATCCTTGACTGCTTTGATCACCTCGGTCACCACCGAGGGTAAGACATTTTGCATGACATTGTAGACCTCATCAGCGATAGCCTCCTTCACAGTGGGTTTGAGGGTGGCTGATCCCTCCCCCTCCGGGTGACTATGGAGGTCTGTCTCCTCATGAACAGTCTCGAGAGCCTTAGCTTTGCTCCGGGTGACACGTGGTTCAGTAGTACGCCCGCCACGAGCACCTCCTCAGGTTGCCTTCCCAGATTTTCTACTAGCCATAACTGATTCCAATAAGATTCAAACACCAAAATGGTTATTCAAGATAATTGCTCAGATCATTATAAGTATGGTAAGTCCTTAATTACAGTGGCCAAGTGTGATTAACCACTTACCTTACCCTCATGTCCCAAGCAATCACTATCCTAACACATATCAGTATTCAAATCTACAAGCACATAAAACAAATAGCACACGTAAATAATTCCGGTTTTACTTGAAACTTTTACCTGATGGCACGTAGCTACTTGGATTGGCATCCTTCATTCGGTCCCATTTTCAGTTTAGGTTTTGAAAATAGTTTACCCAATTCTCTTAAACTTTGGCTCTGATACCAACTTGTAAGGCCATGTTCCCGGAAAGCCTCACAGTTGGTTAATCATAGCATAAAATCAGTTTAATAACAAAACATTACAACGGAAATAATTAAACATTCATTTAGACCATTGAAGCCATATCGTACTCATACATTTGTCCTTTAATTGTAAACGAAACATATTACTTGTTCTTAAATTACAATAAACATTTTCATAAACTTGAATGCCATCCATAGCTTCCCAAGTAGCTCTGTGTGCCATCCTCAGCATCAGCACTTACCTTCCAACTATTTTGCATAAAAGTCAGCTTCGCTGAGCGAGTTCTAATTTTAAATAATATAAGGAAATATAAACTTTTTTCCTTTATATAATGACCATGCATACAAAATAGTACATAACATTACATGCATCATAATAAGCATGTTCATTATCTTTCATTCTTTCATTATCTTTCACTTTCATTATAAACGAGATTGCACAAAGCAAGAGCTCCATGTTGATTGACAACAAATGCCAATCCCTGTCGGTACACATGAATACGGTAGCTAACCCCCAATAGTTGATCCACACTGCAAGGCACATAGCCCGCTTATGAATACAGATCCATCATCATACATCAGACTCACATAAGTGAAGTCTATCATAGCGCTTGCAAGACTTTACATAATCAAACGGGCCCGGGGGTAACATTCATTAAGTTTCACTTTTCATTAATATCATATTCCACTTTAATATGTATAATACTTAACTTATTAAGTACACAACATGCCAAGTACTAGTCATCATAAAACATAACTGACCCTCCGCGGGACAGTAGGGTCCTAGGGGCAGCAGCCCCTAGTGGGGTCCAAGGCGCAACGCCGCTGGCTGGGGCCGAGCTGTTGTGTGCATAATAGAAAAATCGTTCTTCCTGTTAAAACCCCTTAAAATCTTGGTCATTTAAAAACGTAAATTTAGTATGCATAATAGCCCCAAAACATGGAAAAACTTATAAATAGGGGAGTTAGAACTCACCTGGATACCACGAATAACTTCTAGGCTAAGCTTACAAGGCTAGGATCACTCTACACAGCCTGCAGATAAGCTAACACTTAAGGGGGTTAATTTTCTTCCTGACTTCGCTGCTAATTTCACTGCAAGATCAGCAATTTCGCAGCTAGATTCGCCAACACTTTCGCTTCTAGTTTCACCAGCAGTTTCACTACTAGTTTCGCTAGCACCTTCGCTGGCAGTTTCGCTGGCATCTTTGCTGCCAGTTTCGCCCAACTTTCGTTGGAAAACCATGTCTGCGAAACTACCTGCGAAACTATAGTTTCGCAGGAAGTCATCATAGTTTCGCTGATTGAATATGCAATTTCGCTGGAAGTCCTCATAGTTTCGCTGATTGAATATGCAATTTCGCTGGATGCATATGCAGTTTCGCAGATCGCATAACAATTATGAACTGGACCGTTTTTAACCGAAAATCATAACTTTTTACGTCCAATCTCTTAGTTTATCATCCATGAGGCTAAATCTAAGCTTTATACATGTTTTCATACGTAAAAATGTGACCTTTATGCGATTCTTTGCAACTTTTCAAAACCTAAAACCCTAGAATCCGGGTTTGATCTACAGAAGGGTTTAGATGTCGATTCTTACCTGGATTTGTTGCTTCTTCCTTAGGTCTTGATGCTCCAACACCCAGATCTTCAAAATCTTAACCTTGGAAGCTTCAAATCTTGAGTTTTCTTCACTTTCTATCTCTACGAATTTTGGGAGCTAGGGTTCAAATGATGGAGATGGAGGCTAATTTAGGTAGGTTAAGGGCTGATTATGGGCCTTAATCACTTAGGCTCTTTCCCATAAACCCAATTTGGCCCATAACCCATTTCCCTCTTTTATTAAATACCCATTAATTAAGACCATTATCCTTAATGACTCGTTTCGACTTTTCAGGGTGTTACACTTCATCAGATATCAAGATGAAAAAATGTGGTAATCTATCACCAATGGTCCTTACAAACCAAAGGTTGCAGCACCAGGTGGAAATGGTGCTATGATAGTGAAGGCTGTAGAAGATTACTCTCCTGAAGACCGCAATAAGCTGGACGCTAATAGCAATGCTATGACTGTTCTGATGACTGCTATACCCAACACTATTAAGGTGGGTTTTGAGCATTGCAAGTCAGCCTAAGAACTATTTGATGCTTTGTCCCAGATGTACTCCAGCTCAAATGACTCCAAGAAAGATTCACTAAAGCAACAATTTGAGAACTTCACTTATATTGCTGGAGAGACCCTTAGCCAGCGATACTTCAGATATATGGATCTTGTTTCCTCCCTTCAGATTGTGGGAATTGCCCTTGAGTTGAAAGATCTCTCAAGAAATTCATGAGTGCACTCCTAAATGAGTGGACGTTGTATTGTGTCTCTATCAAGAGGAAAGCAAACCTGAACTCCGTCACCATGACTGAACTATATAGGATCCTTGATGGATACCGTCTAGAGATGGAGAACAAGAGAGGCCACCAGATGAGCAGACCCTCAAGCCTTTCTGCTAGCAACGCTTTAATGGTTGTTGTAGGCTTAGGACCCCCCAACCTCAGTAGTACCTGACTTACTCTCAGCAGCCATCCTGTTCTTCTGGGCCATACGTTACATTCCCTGAGACTCCAAGGTCTCAACAGGCTCAGCCAAGTTCATTATAGGACAGCTACGCCTTTGTTTCAGGAAATGGGCATTCTAGTTACTTTCAGTATTGCTTTGATGATCTAGAATGTTTTAGCCCAGATGATGTCAAGTATGTGGACATTGTCCAATAGATGGCTCTATTAACTTACAGAGCAAAGAAGTTCTTCAAGAGAATCGGAAGGCAGTTTCCCCAAAACCCAACTAACAGCAAGTTTGGGTTTGATAAGACAAAGGCCAAATGTTACAACTATAACCAACTTGGTCACTTTGCCAGGGAATGCAAGGCTCCCAAATCAAACCCCAAAACCTCACAAGCCTCCACACATCCCTCTACACCTAAAGCAATCGGGAAGTCAACTAAAACAACTGCTGTAGCTCAAGAAGTTAACTAGAGCTTCATGGTACAGGATGTGACTCATGCTCAAGCATTGATGGCTGGAACTGATGACAACAATGTATATGAACACCTGTACATTGCTAAAGTTGAATTATATCAGGACTACAATATGGAAATTAAATTTGATATTGAGTCTTTAAATATTTTAAAATCTGATTTTAAAAGGGCTGAATCTGACTATTAAAAGAAAATTGAAGAGTTAGAGAAAACTGTGTCCTTGTTAAAACATGAACATACTAACTACAAGACTCAAATCAAAGATTTAAACTCCAAATGACTGAGGCTCAACCCAGCTTGTCACAGCTGAGGCTCAAGTAAGGAAGCATGATATCTCTAAGCAAAACTTCCAAGTCATTCTTGCATCATCCTCTCACTCAAAACTTTGTTATCAAAACAAAGGTGGGTTGGGAACCAATAAAATTGCTCCACCATACTCTTATGAGTCTATTAGACAACCAAGATGTGGGACTGAAGAGCAAGAAGTTTCATATGCTGACCCACTTTCCCATAAGTTAAAGAGTGATGCAACTATGGAGACCATCACAGGAAAGGACCAGGTAAATCAACCTATTTCTACCGGTGATGATCAACCCCTGACCACCAAAGCCAGAAGAAACAGGGCTTAGCCAGCTAGAAAAACTGCCAAGAAAGTGGCTGAGTCCAAGCAAAATAGTCCCAAAACAAAAGGGTGTATTAATTTCAGTCGGATTCTAGGAGGTGGGAAACTCTAATCCAGGAAAGGAGTGTAATCCCAGCACTCCTATCCTACTTGAGGATCAGAAGTTAAAAGGAAAGACTGTAGAAGAAAGCAAGAAATGCAAGAACAACAGTCACATCCCTCAAAAATTAACATTGCATGCATAATGTGTGGTCTGCAAAACCACATGGCTAAAGATTGTTACTAGAATCCTGCAAGCACATATTATACAAATAATGTTAAGAGAAGGAGTCAAAGAGGGTTTCACATTTGGACCATATCATATGGTTCAAGTGATGAAGAAGATAAAACTTGTTTCCGAAGTAAAGTTGCTTTTGGAAGAAACACATTCTTCCGAAGGGAAAATAGCTTCGGAACATAAAGCTAAGAAAACTCAAAAAAACAAGAAAGCTCCCTTGAAACCTTCCCAAAAGAAGACTGCTTCGAAAGAAAAGGTGGTGAAGGCTTCTTCCGAAAAGAAAGAAGCTTCGGAAGAATGTCTTGCTGCTCAAGCTTGAACAAGCTCATCTACAATGATCTACTGAGGGAGGGAATGGAAGATCAAAGAAGATGCTGTAGCCCAACCTTCTTCCTCAAAGACATCCATTGAACCCTCATGCATAAATGTTGGTTCAATTGTGTCATCATCATTGGAAAAGCCCAAGACCAATAAGGCTTGGGTTTCCAAATAAAAACTAACTTTTCACCTTATGTGCAGTATGACAAGAACAACAATGTATGGATTGTAGATAGTGGATGCTCCAGGCACATGACGGGGAAAATATCACTTCTTCAACAATTTCAACATTTTGATGGAGGTCCTGTTCAGTTTGGAGGTGAGGCCAGAGGATATATTTTTGGCAGAGGGAGTATATCCAATGGTAATTTAAAAATTGACAAAGTATACTTTGTCAAACAGCTTGAACATAATCTGTTAAGTGTTTCTTAGTTTTGTGATCAAAAGCATTAAATGCTTTTCATAAAACATGAGTGTATTATTTTTAAACCCAGGATGACAATTCCTCAAGAATTGGTGCTTCTTAGATCTCCCAGGAAAGGGGATATGTACCAGCTAGATATGAACAATGCTTCCCCACTGGGTGAAGTATCATCCTTTCTTTCCAAAGCTGATGGTGATGAGTCAACACTATGGCATAAACGAATGTGTCATGTCAATTTTAAAACCATGAATAAATTGGTTAAAAATAACTTGGTACATGGTTCGCCTAAACAAGAATTTTTATGTAAAAATAACTGTGTTGCATGTCTGAAAGGAAAGCAACATAGAGCATCTCATAAATCCAAAGTAGTTAACTCTATCAGCACTCCATTTGTAAGGCTCCGTTCCCGGGATAACCTCACAGTTGGTTAATCATAGCATAAAATTATTTTAATAACAAAACAATGGAGCGGAATAAAATAAACATTTACTTAAAATTTGCAATTGATATTGTGATCATACATTTGTCCTTTAATTGTAAATAAAACATGGTACTTTTTCTTTAAATTACAATAAAAGATTTCATAAATAGGAATGCCATCCATTGCCATCCAAGTAGCCTCCAACTGGTGCCATCCTCAGCATCAGCATTTACCTGCCAACTATTATGCATGAAAGCCAGCTTTGCTGAGCGAGTCCTAGTTTTAAATAATATAAGAAAATATAAACTTTGTCTTTCATATAATGATCATACATACATAACATTTGCGTCTTAATAAGCATGTTCTTTATCTTTCAATCTTTCATGATCTTTCGCTTCATCATAAACAAGATTGCACAAGGCAAGAGCTCCTTGTTGATCGACAACGAATGTCGATCCCTGTCGGTACACATGAAAATGGTAGCTAACCCCTGATGGTTGATCCACACTACAAGGCACATAGCCCGCTCATGAATATGGATCCATCATCATAAATCAGACTCACATAAGTGAAGTCTATCATAGTGCTTGCAAGACTTTTCATCATCAAACGGGCCCGGGGGTAACATTCATTAAGTTCCACTTTTTATTAATATCATCTTCCATTTTAATATATAATACTTAGCTTATGAGTACACAACATACCAAGCACCATTCATCATAAAAACATAACCGACCCTTCGCGGGACAGCAGGGGTTTGGGGGCGGCACCTCCTGACAGTGGGGTCCAAGGGGCAACGCCCCTGCCTGGGGCCAGGCTGCCAGGTCAACGCAAAAAATTTTTATATTTAAACATTTATATAGCACCTTTCTTTATAGAAAAATCGATCTTCCTGTTAAATCCTCTTAAAATCTTGGTCATTTAAAAAGTTATATTTAGTATGCATACAACCCTGTTAGGATTCCTATAAGTCTGATGCAGCCAAAACATCCAAAGTCTCTCTGCAAGCATGCACTAAAGAATAGAAGTAGAAATGCTTCGAAAGTTTTACACCTTGCACTAGAAATATTCTAAGTGTAAAATCTTCCAAAGCCAAGACCAACATCTTCAGAAGCCAAAAGTGAAGTCTTCCGAAGATTCAAAGACAAAGTCTTCCGAAGCCAAAGAGTGAAGACAAATTTCTTCCGAAGACTTTTAGAGATATGCCTTTATCTGATGTACTTTACCATAAAGCTGGACCACCTTTCCGCTGCTACTCTATAATGTCACCAACTTACATGAGTTGGTGAAAGGTCCATGCTTTTGGTAACTGTACATTGAGGTCTTGAGTCCATGCTTTCTACTTTCTGTACTTTTATTCTTTTTGTAATATATTAGGGTGTGAGCTATGGCATATCATAATCACAAGTCAAAAGGTAGATCTGCTTTTTGACTTTACATTTGATTTTGTAGTTGTCAAGTCAATTGTATCCAGCTGGCCTTCAAAGTATGGCCAGCTGTAGGATGTAGTATAAAGTATCTCAAGTACTTTTAACTTTCTATTGATGCTTTGTAACTTGTAATAGAACTTGAGAAGCAATATACAACATTCTTGAAAACCAAATACTTGTATTGTTTGCAATCTTGTTCTGTCTCATATTTACTTGTGTTCTTAGCATCTTTCATTAACAAGTTAACCAGTTCCCTATTTGATCTATTAAGTGTTCTAAGCAACTCTTCTTATTGTGTTGTTGAGTTGTAAGTGCATACCCTTCACCGGTCCTGCATTTGGTATCAGAGCATTTCAGGCTCTTGATATAAGATCTCACCATCTTAAGATCCCTCACACACACAAAATACTTAACAACTCAAATGGTAGCTATAACCAAAGCTGATATGGAAACTGGAACAATGACAAAGTCTCCACTGATCACTCTTGAGGACTTTGATAGTTGGTGTCAAAGAATGGAAGGCTTCACCAAGTCTCAAGACTCCAAGATGTGGGACTCTGTTGTTGAAGGACCTTACATACCAAGCACCACTTCTGTTACTGGTGGTGGTATGATTCCTAAGGCTGTGGCTGATTACTCTGAAACACATAGAAAAAGAATAGAGATTGATTAGAAAGCCATGACAGCCCTTCAAACTGCTCTTCCAAACTCCATCTACAGAGGCTTCAAGAAGTGCAAAACTACCAAGCAACTATGGGAAGCACTGAAGCTGATGTATGATGGGTCTTCTGAAGCAAAGGAGAATAAGAAGGATCTCCTGAAGCAGTAGTTTGAAAATTTCACCTTCAAGGCAGGTGAAACCATGACTCAACAATACTTCAGGTATGCTGAGATTATGGATACTCTAATGGATGTTTGAGTAACTCTTGAGAACATGGACATTGTAAGGAAGTTTATGTCCTCTCTTCCTAGACAATGGACACATTATTATGTTGTTATCAAGAGGACTGAGAACCTTAAGACTCTTACTCTCATAGAGTTGTATGGTATTCTTAGTGGCTATCAGATGGAGATGAACATGCAAAACTCATCTGGCAACTCCGGGAATCAACTGAGTTCAGCCCACCATGTGGCAGAAAGGGAAAGCATTAAACCACAGCATCATCTTATATGCTTCCCTGACAACTCACAAAAGGGCCCTTTCATCACCTTCCCAGAGACTCCAAGGAAAAGCTACACTCAAGGAAATCCTTTCCAAGAGACAAGCACTTCTCATGCTTTTGTCTCTGCTGATGAAACCTCATGCAACTTTCTCTTCACTCTTGATGATTTGGACTGTATCCATCCAGATGATCTGGAGTACATGGAGATAGTCCAGCAGATGGCTCTTCTCACTCATAGAGCGAAGAAGTTCTACAAGAGGACAGGGAGAAAGTTTCCAAGCAATGCAGCCAGTGGAAAGTTTAGGCTGGACAAAAGCAAAGTAAAGTGTTACAACTTTAACCAGATGGGACACTTTGCAAGAGAGTGCAAGGCACCAAGGACAAATGGTGGCCAAGCACAAACCAGACCAAACTACACTAAAAAGGCCCCCCAGAATGAAAAGCCAAAGCAGCAAGCTGCAGTTGCTATTGAAGAAGGAGGCTTTGACTGGAGCTTTCAGGTAGAAGATGCATCTCCAAACCAAGCACAAATGGCAGACCACGATGAAGCCAAGGTATTGGAACATCTTTGTACTCCTGAGTGCATTGTTAAAGTTAATAGATATAGGTCCTATAAATTAGAGATGAGATCTGATCTTGAGTCCTTAAATATCTTAAAAGATGATTTTAAAAGAGCTGAAAATGATTATAAACTAAAGATAGAGGATTTAGAGAAAACCATTTCAACTCTTAAACATGAGCATACAAACTACAAGACTCAGATAAAAGATCTCATTACTAAATTAACTGAATGCCAGGCTGAGCTTGTGATCAGCAAAGCCAAGGCAAAAAATGTGTTCTTGAAGAACAGACCTTCAGGAACATAATATCCTCATCCTTGCATGGAAAAGTTTGTTATCAAAATAAGCAGGGATTAGGATCTTGTGAGATAGCTCCTCCACACACAATCTTCTCTGTAAGTTCTCCTAGGTGTGGAACTTGTGAAGATGAGCTTCCTCTCATAGATCCTGTGACTGAAGAGGATGAAGAGGAGATGGTGGAGAATGGCTCTGAGAAGAGTGAAGAAGAGCATTCCAAGAAGGGTCACCATCCCTCTAAGGAGAGCAAAGTTGTTGGGATGACCAAGTTAAGAAGAAAGAACTTGATCAGGAAGGCCAAAAGAAAGTCCAAAAAGGCTAAAGAGATCAAGGCCACCTTCAATTCTGCACAAAACAAGTCTTCATCTCTGCAGTATTTGAAGTGGTAAAGGCTGAAGACACAAACTTGAACTCCATCAACAAGAGTTCTAGTTCATGTCCAAATCATCCCATCATCAAGAAGAAGGCTGATCAGTTGTGCATCACTGCTGTACAACCTGAACCATCCAGCTCCAAAGGTAGTTCTATACCCACAAGAACTGCTACAACATCTGCAAAGGTGAAGATCGAGAAGGAAAGTGATCAGGTTCAGCCTTGTTCACAAAGAAGAACTCCTAGAAGGAAGAAAATGGACTGTGTTATGTGTGAGAGTACTTCTCATCTTGCTAAGGGTTGTGTTTATAATCCAAAGAGTACTCTCCACATGACCAAGAAAGAAACTTCTAAGAGTTTGGAGAAGAAAAAGCAAGCTTCAGCAGGAAAATTTGTTTCCTTTGGAAGCTCCAAAATGAAGAAGAAGACAAGTGGAACAGTAGTCTCTTGGCAATGCAAGAAACAATCCTGTGTGTCTGCATCAACTGCTGAGGCTGATTACATTGCTGCTGCAAGTTGTTGTGCTCAAGTGCTTTGGATTCAAAATCAGATGCTGGACTATGGATTTAACTTTAAAGAGACTCCCATCCACACAGACAACAACAGTGTTATCTCCATCACAGAGAATCCTGTGCAGCACTCAAGGACAAAGCATATTAGTATCAGGTATCATTTGATTAGAGATAACTTTGAAAAGGGATTAATCAAACTAGTTAAAGTTAACACAAATGAAAAATATATTAACCTGTTCACCAAAGCTTTTGATGAGCAGAGATTTAAATATCTTGTATCAGCTATTGGGATGATTAACTTTGAATAACTTTTCTTAAAACTTAATCATATTTATTTCTAAAACCTGTGTGTCCTAAGTTGTCTATTATATCACCTTCATAAGCCCTTGTTTTCTTTGAAAGAAAATCTTTTCAAAAGACTTTTCTTAGATTTTTGAAAATCTTGATCTCTTCGGAAGATTCAAAATTACCTTCGAGAGAAGTTTATGTCTTAGTGAACAAATAATTGCTTCAGTGATTTTACCTTCGAAAGAAATTTCTGAACTATCTTCTGAAGCTTAAAATCAACTTAAGTACTTTGTATATTTTGAAAGAACAAGTTTCTTCCGAAAGCAATTTACCTTCGGAAGTATCTATTCTTCTTAGAATAAAAATCTCTGAGTGTAAATTCTCTTCCGAAGCAAAATTCTCAAAAAGCTTTGAAATCTCTTCCGAAGCCAATTTGCCTTCGGAAGCTTTTTCTTCAGAACTTCCGAAGCAAATAACCTTCGGAAGATGTCTCGACTTCCAAGAAAACTACTTTTTGGGCAAAAGTAAACTACTTTTCAGAGGTGGGACCGACATCCGGATTTCAAAGTTTATCCTCTTTCATTAACTTTGTCTCAGATCCTTTTCACATAAATGCCCAACGGTTCCCCCCTCTTTCACTATCTTCCTCAATTACACTATTCCTTAAACCTCAATTCTCCTAAACTGCCTTTTGTTCTTCATTGTTCTTCATCCTTAAGCTTCTAAAAATGGCCAACCTAAACCTCAGAAACAACCCAGATTTGTCCATGCAACTTCACAGGAAACATAACCAAGTTGCTCTGTTAAGCTCAGAGAAAGATGAAAGCTTCTCAGAGATTTGCCGTTTCTTGGCTCTATCAAACTACTTCACCTCCTAACCATTAATCCTACTCTCTATGAGGATCATCTGCTTGAATTTTGGAAGACCTGCCAAGAGGTCATTATGGATGGGGAGAAGGCACTTTTGCCACAGTGCAAGGGAGGACAATCTTCATCAGGGGCAGAAACAGCCCTTGTCCCAAAAATTATAAAGAAGCCAACTATAGGCTTTCCAGGGGTAGAAACAACCCTTGTCCCAAAAATGTTAGAGCTCATTGCTCAAGGTGACAACCTAGCAACACAAGCTAGTGTTGAACCCACACCTTCTACCTCTCAACCACCAAAAAGGCCCTAAGTCACCCTCACCTACGAAAGAAAATCCAAACGAACCCCTGCTCAAGCTATTGGGTCTGTGCAGACCCCTATATACTCACCCATACAGGAGGAAGTGGACACTAGAGCTCCCACTTCCCCTGAGGAGCAAACCACTCCCATCTCTTCAACAATCAGGGATGAGGTTCCTCATGCTCACCCTGATGAGCTCACAAGCCCAATTGCCTTAAGCATTCACTCTGAGTCTCAACACTCAAGTGAACAACCTTCAGGGGACAGTTACCATCCCTAGCCTTTAGACTTAAATCAACCCATTCCCAACCTCTTATTCTATACTGATGAAGACTTAGGTTTTCAGTGGGTACGTGAAGTCTCTCTACTCTTCCCCTACTTAAAGAGAGATGAGTACTCCTGAGTCTCCTTTGTCTAGCCCATATCAGTCACCCATCACTAAGGTGGATACATCTAAACCTGTTCAGGATATCCATATGGAAGAGGCTCTCACTTCTGCAAGTGATTACATCATTAAGACCTCAACCATGGCAACTCAGCCCATTGACACCTCAACTGAGGATGTCAATGTGCAGAGGAAATCCCGCAGCCAAGAACCTGAGGCTGGTGGTGAGAGAGAGGACTTTGGTCCAATCATCTCATCCCCCAAAGATTCTTCGGATGAAGGTGAGGGGAATCTAAGACTAAAGGTGCAAAAACTATCAAAAACATGCTCCTATTTAGTCTCTAAGGTTAGTCACCTTGAATCTCAGGTGACTACCCTGCAAAATAGGGTCAATGATCAGCAACTTGAGATATCTTATCTCAGGGAAAATTGCTGGGAAACCTTTAAGAGGACCTAAACCAGGAACACAGGAACCTGTGAATGTGATTGACCTAACCTATAGCCCACCTATGCAAGAGGGTGATGCTACGAAAAAGGGGGAGAAAGTCATTACAGTCACATAACCTAGGAGTTCTTCAGGGAGTATGGACATTGAGGATTCACCATCCTCACTTGCAACTGTGCATACGCAGCAACTTCCTCAAGTTCACATTAATGTGGACATTATAGACTCTGTCATTAGGAGTCTCTTTGAGGAAGGCAATTTAAGGGCTGTGTCATCTCCACCTCAAGGAACTTCAAACTACATTATTGGGTGGAGGTATGATGCTGATAGAAGAGCCCTCATTCTTCACAGAGTTCAAGGGCAGCAAGAAGTGTTCAATTTTCAGACCTTGGAAAACTATGAAGGTCTTGACCTGATCAACATGCCACTTGTCAACCCAAGCCAATCAAGACAAGCTGTCAGGTTAGCACTCAGGATTCAAGACAGAATTATTGAAGAGTTCAGCCTTAGAAGGAGACAAAGGCAATCAGGTAATGTCATTGGTCAACTTGATGCTGAGGCAGACCCTGAGATTAGCTTCAATGGGAAAACCTTAGCTGAAGGCCCAGTGATAGAGCTTGAGAGCCCTTTCACACCACAAACTGCTTCAGAAATTCATTCCCTCAGTGAAAAACCGGCTGGTGAAGGTGTCTCACAACCTCTCTCTGGCCAGAGCTTGGATGCTACACCAAGCAATGCAAGCCAAAGCTCTCTCCACCCTGAGTCACAAAGGTCTGTGGGTGACAAAGGGAAAAGGATTCTGACTCCTGAGGAGATTGAGAAGGAGGAGAGAAAGAGGAAGAGGAATCTAATTGGAGAAAGTTCCTCTGGGTCTTCAGGCTTTATGCAAGCTTCAATCAAGACTGCCCCCAGACCAAACACTCAAGAAGATGAGTTGAGGGCAGTCAGGATTACTTACCTGCAGACCAAGAACTATGACATAGATAAGATTATATCTCTCCCCTTAGAGCAATTAAATGAACTGGCTGACATGGAAGTGTCAAGAGAGATGAATGAAGCAGAGGATGCAAGGTTACTTCTCCAATTCAAAGAGGAGAAGAGACATAAAAGGTTATACAAGCATGCTCCAACTCTCTCCCCAGTTCAGGAAAGTCATGTGCAAGAGGATGTGGCTGCTACACAAGAACCTCAGGTAGACATGGAAACAAATAGGCAAAACATGATCAACTACTTGAGTGCCACTGGTCTCTACCAGGCATCTGCACTTCTTCCCTTGTCTTTTGAGTACATTGAGTTTGAGTATCTCAAACAGCTTGAACTTCAAGTGCTCAAAGAACAAAAAGCAACAAAGAAAAAGATGAGGGAAGATGCTGCAAAGTCAAGAGCCATCATCCAAAAGAGTATGAAGAATTCTGCTAACAAACAAAGGATGATGAGCTTCTTGAAGCTGTATGCATTCTTCGTAAGGAGACTTGGCCCTACGTCTCTATCCACAATGGATGAGCATATCAGGGTAATCAAGCAGAAGATCAAGAGTGTAGAGCAGATTGACTTATACTCTCCTCCAAGTCAAATCCCATCTGAGGTGGAGGTTAAGGTTGAACAACCTGAGACAACACAACCTGGACCTCCTGCTGAGCCTCAACAAGCTTAATCTTCTAATCCATAGCAGGGTCAAACTCCCTCTCCTTCTGAACCTGTGAAGGAGGAACACCCAACTGCGAAAGACAAGGATGATCAACAAGGTGCTGCCAACTAGTCTTCTAAGTTAAAGTCTTCTAAGAGGAAGAAGAGGATGGCTTCCAAACCAAAGTCAAAGAAAAAGAGGCTTGAATCATCCACCTCTACACCTCAGGCTGAGTCAGATCAATCTGAGGAAGTGCATGAAGAGGCAACCCAATCAACTCCAATTCAAGTGGCTCCTCTTGTAGCTGAGATACCCATCTTATCCTGGACCTCCACTACTAATCCAAAGAGATGGCATGTGATCAGATATCAAGGTGTTGAGAATGTCTATACATGGCAAGACATAATCAACCTACCTATGCATGATCTCTTTGAAATGAGAAGATATTATAAGAGTCTGAGTGATCCTAACCATCTTATGAAGAAGGGTATGGTCATCATCATCCTGAAGACTACAAATATCATAAGATATTTTAAATGTTTTGGTAGCATCAGCCTAGTGGGAGTTTTTAAGGATTCCTATAAGTCTGATGCAGCCAAAACATCCAAAGTCTCTCTGCAGGCATGCAATAAAGAACAGAAGTAGAAATGCTTCGGAAGTTTTACACCATGCACTAGAAATATTCTAAGTGTAAAATCTTCCGAAGCCAATACCAACATCTTCCGAAGCCAAAAGTGAAGCTTCTGAAGCTTCAAAGACAAAGTCTTCCGAAGCCAAAGAGTGAAGACAAATTTCTTCCGAAGACTTTTAGAGATATGCCTTTATCTGATGTACTTTACCATAAAGCTGGACCACCTTTCCGCTGCTACTCTGTAAAGTCACTGCAGGATCGGGTTTGTCACTTAAACACTTTGATTTCTCTCAAACTCACTTATATAACACTCAAATCAGATGAAGTAGAGTCTTTTATAAGAGTTGATAATAATATAATAAGTAGCAAAGAACACACAAAAATTATTTTCAAGGCACTTGTATATATTACTTCTAAACTCAAAGTATTACAAGACTCTTACAAGCATAGAACATGAGTTACAATGAGAAACTATATATACGAGATCCTACAGCCGGATATACTTTAATACCAGCGGGAAACCTAAGACTAAAGCATATACTACAATGCTAAAGTTAAGGTATCTTAGATAAAGTATTATCTAAGATATTGTAGTCATGACATGCCCATGACTTACCTTTTGTCACCAACTAAAGCTGGCAACTGTACTAACTAATAAAGGTAAATAGTTGAATAAAGTATGGTCAACTACATGGCTTTTGAGAAAACACCATGCAGTATCTCAGAGGTCTGCAGCGGAGTGCCCAAGAGACCATACTTATGTCCACTGGATAATAGTAGTGTCTTCTAAAGGTAAGTTGGCTTCGGAAGAACAAGTTCTTCCAAAGCCACTTATACTTTGGAAGAGGCTTCTATACTTTCGAGGCTTGAGGACTTTATTCATACTTCGAAAGTTGACTTCTGATCTATCACTCTAAGTCTTGATCTTCGTAAGTAAATACTTTGTCTTTGGAAGTGTGAGTTTTCCTTCGGAAGTTAGTTTTACACTTTGTCTTTGGAAGAGCTCATTTTTCCTTCGGAAGTTCAACACTTAGCTTCAGAAGTCCTTTATTAGTTGTACCAAAATAGTCTAAGTGATTTGGTTTTGGCTGCACCAGCCTTTCTAGATCCAAGAAACTCCCCCTAGGCTGATGCTACCAAAACCTCACTTGTTTCTGCTTCTCAAAGCTTTCAACACCAAGGATAGAAGATATTTGTCTGTTTCTTTGTTCTTCCTTGAAATGGTGCTGAGAAGCTTGTACAAGTCATTAGTGGATAGGAGATCCAGTCTATCACTCTAAATGACATGTACCCTCTGTTGTGTCCCCCTGAAAAGAGTTAGTTGACGGGAGTTATAGTCATACTCCTATCTAACTATGGATTCAAGTTCAGGACCTTGAACCATTTGTAGAAAGGCTTTGCCTTTGGTTGTTGATCCCTTCCTTTTCTCCTCCTCTCTCAGTTTCGGCTCTTCTTCAACTTTGGTCCTAGCAGTTAGCTCGGCATATGAAGACTGCCTAGATGATTTCTGATATGAGCAGCTACATCACAGTTTGAAGAGTTGGAGAATGGCTTCTTTGCTAACTCAGTAATATCAAATCTGCTTAAGTGTAGCAGAGATGAGGCACTTAGCCTGTTGAGCTCTCCATTCTCTCTTTCAACAACAAAGTTGTGAGAAGAGTCTTCGAACCTCCACTAGATGATCTTCTTCCTAGGTGCAAGAGGTTGTCTTGGCACTCGGTCACCTTTCTTGGTATCTAGCAGAGTCACCAGCCTTCTCCTTAACTTCTTTTCTTCCTTATTCAAAGTGTCTGAATTGAGGCCAAGGAGATTTGCAGCTTGGTCCAATGTTCCTCTGAGCAGATCAAGAAATTGATCTCTAGTGAGGGAACATGAGGATCCATCAACATAAGTCAAATTTACTGAATCCTCCTCACAGGAGATGTCGCTCAGGGTTGTGCAATTAATGAGCTTTGTCTTGATTGCCTTGAACTCCTCTAAGGGGAGATGTTTACAAGGCTGAGGGAATGGTTTGAGGGGTTGTTGGATAGGTTGAGGTGTTTGGGTTCTGGCTAGTGTTTTGGGTTGGAGGATGGGTAGTTTAGGTGGTTGGGGTGAAGAGGTTGGTAGGGGTGATGGTGTAGGTTCAGGGGTGTATGGTTCAGTGGTTGGTTCAGTTTTGATGGGGAATGGAAAGGGAATTGGTTCAGGTTGTGGTTGGGTTTGAAGTTGGGGTTGTGTAGTTGATTTGAAGATCATCCCCAGTCCCCTTCTGTACATCTCCTTCTTCTTTCCCGAGCGAATGTTAGCCTTTATGTCACTGACATGTCGTTGGAGGGTATTTTCATACATAAGACCCACCTGCCTACCAGAGAAGCCATGAGTCCGGAGATAGCTCTTCATCTAGGCCTTCTCACCTATCTTCTTGGCAGCAGCTAGTCCTGCTTCCTCTTCCTTCTTCTTCTTCTTCTTCTTTAGCATCAGCTTTTCCCTGGCAGCTTTCTTTCTCTCTTTCTTCATTTGATCTTGCTCTTTGTTGAAGAGCCATAAGATCGTATCATTGTTGTGTGGAGATAATTCTTCTAGAGAGAAACCTCTGGACGTTAGGAAAGTTATTCTTTCCCTCCTGAGCTGCTAATCAGCTTCTCTTTCTTTCCTCTCCCTTTCTTCCTCTAAGGCCAACCTTGCTGCCTCTTCTCTTTGTTGTTTTTGCAGCAAAGTTGCCTTTTCCAGGTCAACTAACTCCTCTAGTGGTAGCAGGAGTACATCTTCACTCGCAGCTCCTAGACTTACAAGTCTATCAATGATCTCTACTGTTCTTCTATTGTTGACTGCCTCCTGGTTGGGTGCAGCTGCTTTGCTACTGGTAGCTAGCAGTTTTTTCCAGTTGGAAGTCTACCTTTTATTTTGAGTTTTTCTAACCTTTCTTCCTCCTGAAGCTCTTCCTTAGTCATCTTCCTCTTTCCTTGGATGTCTTCGGAAGTGCTAGACTTTGAGGGTTCTTTGATGGAAGGTTCAGGTTGAGTAGTAGAGATGGAAGCTGGAGTTAATGTTGATGTTTGAGCTAGGGGTTGAGTGAGAAAATCCTCCCTATTAACCTCAGATGCAAGTTCTAGGATTGCATCTATGACTATTAGATCATCAGATAAGGAGAATAATCCTTCCACAGCTGCAATTTCAGCTTCAGAAAATTGAAATTGTTCTTCCGAGGCTTGGACTTGTGCTTCGGAAGTCTGTAAGAATTCACTATCTGTCCCAACTATCTCAATTGCTAGGCCATCAGTCCTTGTTTCCGCTTAGAAGTTAATCTCAGGTTCCACTTGGACCTTCGGTTGACCAATTTCCTCAATAGTGGTAGAAGGTGCATTTAACCTCTGAAGGTCTTGAGCTCCGAAGTAGATCACAGACAGATCAGGACTTGGCTGTTCAATAAGAGATTCCAATAGGAACTTGTTGAAGAACCTGTTGAGATCTTGGGAGCATCCTTTGATCCATTTGAATTACAACTGGAGGAGGCTCAGGAAAAACTGAAGCTTGTTGTATAGGATATTTTGAGCTTAGGGAAGTGAGAGCTTGACTTTGTGGCTCCTCTTGTCTTTGGCTTTGTCCCTGAACACTCTCCTCCTTTTTGGTAGCATCATCCTGAGAGCTTGATAAGCTAGAGGAAGAGATCAAAGAGACCTGAATTGGTACGTGCCTAACAGACTTTTCAATCAGTTTCTCAGCTAGTTTGGCCTTGAGATTTTCAATCTCAAGTTGCTGAGTAGCAGACCTATCCTCTAAAGTCCTAATCTTAGACTCAAGATTTGAGACTTTAGAAAGTAGGTATTCAATGGTGAGTTGCAATCTTCCCTCATCTTCTTTTGAAGAATCACGGGGAGATAAGGTAACGTACCTTGTATGTTCATCCTCACCACCAGATGTGGTTTCTTGGCGCCCTGGTTTCCCGTTCTCAATGATGTCTCTTTCATAGTCATCAAAGGGCATGGTTGCCGTAGATTCAGTCTCAGTAATGTTACCACTGTCCTGAGGATCCATTGAGGCTCCTTCAGTAGTGGCAGCTGAATCTACATAAGTCCCCTCCGCATCAGTGGGACTCACCTCAGTAAAGGCTTGCTGATGGGGGCTAGAGATAAGAGATCTCTCTGGGCTCTGTTGATCCTTGAGAGGGTGTTGTGGATCAACTTCATTGCCCTGAAGAAACATAATCTCTTCATCAGCTCCGATTAATAGGCCAGTAAAGGATATGGAAGTAAAACCTAGTGACCCGGGACTTTGATCAATGTCTAAAGGCATTGAGCCTGTGATGGAGCTGTCCCTTTTTGGCTGCTCAGGGGAGTATAAAGACTCTCCCTGTGGGTTTTCAGCTTGGGTTTTGGGCTCATGGGCCTGAGACTGAGGAGACTCAAGACCCATATTGAGGTCAATTGTGAAGGATGGTTGGACCTCAGGCTGAATGCGAGCCCATTGTTCCACTCTAGCCTTTTTTGGTAGAACAGGAGGAGCTTGTTCAATCAGAGAAGATTGAACAAGGGTTCGTCTGGGGCGTCTTTGATAAGTGATGGTAATGGGGGGAGAAGGTAGATTTGGCAAAGTGAGGATAGTTGCTGGTGTTGGTTCATCACCTGTGGGGTTAACAAGGATGTCACCAGAAGCCATTGGCTCAATCATACCTGGAAGAAGTGCAGTATCTCTTCCGGTGAAGTTGGTGGACACTCTCTTCAAAGTTTTGAAGATGGTCGGCCTCATTTGAGGAACAATCACAGCAGCTGCACAGACAAGCTTGCTCTGGTCCAGCTCACAATTGATTATGTGCTGGAGAAACCTGGGATACATGAATAATGTATCCCGTTGAAGGTTTCCCATGAGATTGGTCATCACAAATCTTGAGTAGATGAAGCGGAGGCTTCTCACCAAACCATGAATTAGGCGCCCAAGTTCATATGGGATTTGATCCCATCCCCCAGATTTGTTGGACAAGCAGTGAAAAACTACATGCAGCAAGAACTTCCAGTTGTAAGAGAAGTTGAATTTGTGACGGTTGACATGCTAACATCTCCACCATATCCCATTCGGATATAAGTATTGTCCAAATCTGCTTTGGGGAATTCTGTAGGAGCGCCCACATCATGAAGCTCTAGATGCTCCCTGATGATTTGTTCAGAAATGACCAACTCCTGGCCACAGATGCTCGATCAAATGACACGAACCCCATTTAGGGTTTCAATCTGACCGTTTACCCAAAATTCAGACATATGCTTTGAGTAAACTGTAGGGTTAACAGTCAGGGCAGTGTAGTAAGAAGATTGGGTTAGAAAGGAGATGATATCTGAGAAGTCAGCATCCCTTGAAGAATCAACGAGTGCGACTTGGTTGTGCTGAGGGTTAAGTGCCATTTGAGAAAGTTGCTTTGGGTAAATTGAATATGAAGAAAGCTTTTAGGGCAGTAATTTTGGTAAAAAGGATGAAAGTGGTTAGCCGGAGGTATTTAAACGGGTGGAATGGTGGTTTAAAAGGGGTTTGAATAAGATGATGGGAGGTTTCAGTGGATGATGTGACATGGGCGGTAAGGTTAATCCTTTTAAATAATCTGACATCATTAACAAAATCTTTATTTTTTACAGAGTGGGGCCCAAAAGATTTCCGTTACACAGTAAAATCTTTCTTCCGAGTATAAAGCAGTTCCGAAGGTAATGTTCTTTCGAAGGCAAATTTAATTCCGAAGGTAAATTTTTTACTTCTGAGAGTATATGTTGCTTTTCGAATGGAGAATGTTACAAGCTTCGGAAGTAGATCTGATATGAAATCAATCGCTTCTTCTGAGACTTAACAACTCTTCCGAGAAGAAAATTATCCTTGGAGGAATTTGCTTCGGAAGATATGGAAAATATCTTCCGAGGGTTAATTCCCCTTTGGAAGAATTCATACATAGATAAAATTTTAGAGAAAGACCTTTTGTAACAGGGCTTAGATTGTTGACATAAAACTTTACACATTAAAAAAGGTTTTCAAATGAGATAGACTAATCAAGGTTTATCATCCCAATAGCTGTAATGAGATATTTGAATCTTTGTTCATGAAAGGCTTTGGTGAACAAGTCAGCATATTGTTCATTTGAATCAACTTTGATTAGCTTGATAAGATTTTTCTCATGAATATCTCTAATGAAATGATACCTGATATCAATGTGTTTAGTTTTGGAGTGCTTCACTAGATTTTCAGTAATGGAGATAGCACTGTTGTTGTCAATGTGGATAGGAGTGCTCATGAAGTTGAATCCGTAGTCTATCATCTGGTTTGGGATCCACAGCAGTTGAGCACAGCAACTTGTAGCAGCAATGTATTCAGCTTGAGCAGTTGATGTAGAGACACAGGATAGCTTCTTGCATTGCCATGAGATGATCCTTCCACCAAGAAATTGACATCCACCAGATGTTGATTTCTTGTTAATATTGCAGCCACCATAATCACTGTCAGAGTAACCATAGAGATTGAAATCACTATTTCTTGGATACTAGAGACCTAGTTTAGGTGCTCCTTTAAGGTATCTAAGGATTATCTTGGCAGCAACTAGGTGAGACACCTTTGGAGCAGCCTGATATCTTGCACAAATACAAGTTGCAAACATGATATCGGGTCTACTTGTTATGAGATACATCAGAGAACCAATAATTGCTCTATACTGATGTTGATCAGTATCCTCCCCCTCAGAGTCAGGCAGAGATTGTGGTTTCTAGGTATAGGTGTTTTTGCTGCCTTACAATCTTTCATATCAAATCTTTCTAAGATGTCATTGACATACTTAGATTGACTGATAAAAAACCCTTCCTTCATTTGCTTCACCTGAGTTTAAAGTAAAAAGTCCATTTTTCCCATGGAACTCATCTCAAACTACTTCTTCATGATGCTCTCAAAGTCTTTACACATATGGTTATTTGAGGAACCAAATATGCTGTCATCAACATAGACTTGAACGAGAAAGAGGTCTTTCCCATACTTCCTTATGAAAAGAGTCTTATCAATGGTACCTCTAGTGTAACCATTCTTCAGAAGAAACTGAGACAATGTCTCATACCACAGCCTATGTGCTTGGTGCAGCCCATATAGAGCTTTATCTAATTTGCACACATAGTTGGGATGTTGTGGATCTTCAAATCCCGGAGGTTGGCATACATTGACTTCCCTATCTATATCCCCATATAGAAAGGCACACTTGACATCAAGCTGGTAGACAGTGAAATTCTTGGATGTAGCATAAGCAAGGAAGATCCTAACAGTCTCAAGTCTTGCAACAGGTGCAAAGACATCAGTATAATCGATTCCCTTCTCTTGAGTGTATCCTTGAACCACCAGTCTTGATTTGTTCTTTATAATCAAGCCTCTATCATCTCTCTTGTTTCTGAAAACCCATTTAGTGCGTAGGTACTTGACTAGATGGTAGCAGACATAGGTTCCAAACCTTTTGTCTTTTGAATTGAAGCAGCTCCTCTTGCATTGATTCAACCCAGCTACTATCTTTCAAGGCATCTTCCACCTTCTTGGGTTCCATTTGGGATAAAAAACATGAGTACAAGCAGACATTCCCATTGTGAGTTGGTCCTCTTGTTCTCACGCCTTCAAAGACTTCCCCTATGATGTTCTCAGCTGGATGAGTGTTGTGAATCCTAAGTCTAGGAATTAACTCCAGTTGCAAAGATAAATCCAAATTGGACATATTTTGCTCAGGAGCTTGAACACTTGGTTCAACTGATGTTTCAAACTGATTCAATGAGGACTGATTGAATAAAAAAGAAACATCATCATTTGTTTGCTGTGAAGCAGCATTAACAGTTGCCTGTTCCTTCAAGATGTTGCTTTCATCAGGTTGGTGTTGTGCAGGGTCACCTGAAGACGTTTGAGAGTCAACAGGTGAACCGCTTGTTGAAGCTCCACTATCTCTTAAGATGGTTATACTACCAGATCTGCCAATAGTGGGAACTTGATTTGTTGCAGCTCTTGGCGAACTTGGAATAGGTCTGGGAAGCTCAAACAGTTGATCATCATCCGAATCACTTTGAGCACCTGTTCCAGTTGAAACATTCTCACAAGATGGTTTAGAATAGTTTGGAAACAATTCTAAATCAAATATATGATCAGGGTCATTTCCCCTAACACAAGGAGTGTGCTCATTAACTACAATGTTGAAAGATTTCTCAAATTGTTGATTTTTAATGTTATAAACTCTATAAGCTTTAGCGTTAGAGGAATATCCAACAAAGATGGCATCATCCGACTTTCTAGAAAATTTTTCCAAATTGTCTTTTGTGTTAAGTATGGTACACCTGCTGCCAAAGGACCTTAGAAAGCCAATGAACGGTGGCCTCTTGTTCCTCAGCTCATAAGGGGTTTAAACAGTTTCATCTTTGGTTCTTAAAAAGAATACCCATGTAAATCTATTAAAATCATCAACAATCACAAGGCAATATGATTTCCTTCCAATGCTCATTATACTTGTGGGACCAAATAGATCCATGTGCAACAAGTGTAATGGAGTGGTGATGGAGTTGACAACTTTGGATTTATGAGATGCCCTGTGTTGCTTCCCTTTCAGGCATGCAACACAGTTATCTTTGCAAAAAAATTTCTTTTTAGGCAAACCATGTACCAAGTTATTTTTAGTCAATTTATTCATTGTCTTAAAATTTACATGACACATTCGTTTATGCCATAGTGTTGACTCATCACCATCAGCTTTGGAAAGAAAGCATGATACTTCTCCCATTGGAGAAGCATTGTTCATATCTAGCTTGTACATATCCCCTTTCCTGGGAGATCTAAGAAGCACCAATTCGAGGTTTGAGGATTATGCACTCATGTTCTGTAAAGAGCATTTGATGCTTTTGATCATAGAACTGAGAAACACTTAACAGGTTGTGTTTAAGTTGTTTGACAAAGTTAACTTTTTCAACCCTTAATTTTCGATTGGATATACTTCCTCTGCCAGAAATATATCCTCCGGTCTCACCTCCAAACTGGACAGGACCTCCATCATAATGTTGAAATTGTTGAAGGAGAGATTTGTTCCCTGTCATGTGCCTGGAGCATCCACTATCCACAATCCAAACATTGTTATTCTTGTCATATGGATGTCCCTGCACATAAGAAGAGATGATTAGTTTTGATTGGAAACCCAAGCCTTGTTGGTCTTGGGTTCTTCCAATGATAGTGACATAATTGAACCCAAATTTATGCATGGGGGTTCAATGGATGTCTTTGAAGAAGAGGTTTGGGCTGCAGCATGTTCCTTGATCTTCCATTCCATCCCTTGGTTGATCATGGAGGATGAGCTTGTTGAAGCTTTTGCAGCTTGGCATTCTTCTGAAGCTTCTTTCTTTTCGGAAGAAGCCTTCCCCACCTTTTCTTCCGAAGCAGTCTTCTTCATGGATGGTATTAAAGGGGCTCTTTTATTCGTTTGAGTCTTGACAGCTTTAGCTTCCGAAGCCTTTTTTCCTTCGGAAGAAGGACCTTCTTCCGAAAGCAACCTTGCTTCGGAAACAAGCTTTCCCTTTTTCATCACCTGAACCATTTGATATGGTCCAAGTGAGAAACCTTCCCTGACTCCTTCCTTTTTAACATTATTTGCATAATGTGTGCTAGCAAGATTGTAGTAACAATCTTTGGCCATGTGGTTTTGCAGACCACACATTATGCATGAAATGTCAATCTTTTGGGAATTTGAGGATTGCCGTTTCTTGTTCTTTTTCTCTTCATCAGCAACCTTTAACTTTAACTTCTGATCCTTTTGTAGGACAGGAGTGCTGGTACTACACTCCTCTCCTAAATCAGAGTTTCTAACCACCTAGAATCCAGCTGAGATGAATACACCCTTTTGCTTTGGGTTTATCTTTAGCTTAGACTAAGCCACTTTCTTGGCAGTTTTTCTGGCTGCCATAGCTCTGCTTCTTCTGGCTTTGGTGGTCAAAGGTTGATCATCACCGGTAGGAGAGGGTATAATTACCTGGTTCTTCCCTGTGATGGTCTCCATGGTTGCATCACTCTTTGACTCATGAGAAGGTGGGTCAGCAGATGGAACCTCTTGCTCTTCAGTACCACACCTTGGTTGTCTTATAGACTCATAAGAGTGTGGTGGAGCAATTTTATTTGTTCCTAACCAACCTTTGTTTTGGTAACAAAGTTTTGAGTGAGAAGATGATGCAAGAATGGCTTGGAAGTTTTGTTCAGAAATAGCATACTTCCTAGCTTGAGCCTCAGCTGTGACAAGCTGGGCTTGAGCCTCAGTCAATTTCGATATTAAATCCTTTATTTGAGTCTTATAGTTTGTGTTCATGTTTAATAGGGAAACAGTTTTCTCTAACTCCTCAATTTTTCTTTGATAGTCAGATTCAGCCCTTTTAAAGTCAGATTTTAAAACATTTAAAGACTCAATATCGGATTTGATCTCCATATCGTAGTCCTGATAAAATTTAACCTTAGCAATACAGGCAGGAGTACAGAGATGTTCATATACCTTATTCTCATCTGTTCCGGCCATGAGTGGAATAAAATTGTATCAGGACTACATTTAAAAATAGTTTTCTATTTTAAGAATAAAAGATTTTCAAGTTTCAGCAGTTTCATCTTTGGTTCTTAAAAAGAATACCCATGGTCGGAACAGATGAGAATAAGGTATATGAACATCTCTATACTCCTGCATGTATTGCTAAGGTTAAATTGTATCAGGACTACAATATGGGGATTAAATCCGACATTGAGTTAAATTGTATCAGGACTACAATATGGAGATTAAATCCGACATTGAGTCTTTAAATGTTTTAAAATTTGATTTTAAAAGGGCTGAATCTGACTATCAGAGAAAATTTGAGGAGTTAGAGAAAATTGTGTCCCTAGTAAAACACGAACACAAAAACTATAAGACTCAAATAAAGGATTTAATATTCAAATTGACTGAGGCTCAAGCGCAGCTTGTCACAGCTGAGGCTCAAGCCAAGAAGTATGCTATGTCACACCCCAACCTTGACGGCGGAAACGTCGAGGTGTTAGGGTTAAGATCGTTCACAGCCACATAACGCTATTAATAACCCAAATATATATTAATCATAAGTTCCAATTGTACCATTACAATCATAAGTCTTAAAGAAATTAAAAAGCATAACATAAGATGTAACAAGTCATTTTATTTCATTTATTTATCTAGGTCCATTCCTAGATGTGTATGCTTCAAAGAGTAGAAATCAAGCTTGAGTATTTCCTGAAACATGTTAAAAATAAAAAATGTCAACAATAATGTTGGTGAGATTTCCATAGTTTTCGATACATAAGTATATAAAAGATGGCAATTCATGTTGTAAGTTAGAGAACAAAGTAAACTAGGGATGTAAGACAGAATGCACAATCAAACCTCGACAAAGTTTTACAAGTCTCAAACGTTTACAAATATATACGATTAGCTAAGTGTACTTGGATTAACCAAGCAGGCTTGTCTGGCCCATAGATCTATGACGTCGCTAGGCTAGCAATAGTTAATTACTGTACATATGTTCGTGCAGGACCGGTTAAGGGCTTAACAATTACAACACAACAACACAAAGAAGAGATTAACTAAACTTGATCAAACAGTAAACTGGATTTACCAAGATATTGATACAAAGAACACAAGTAAAGATAAAGAGACAGAACAAGAGATTTGGGTTTCAATGAGGCATTATATTGCTTTCTCAAGTTCTTTTACAAGTGTTACAAAGCATAAAGAAAGATACTAGAACTTGGAATACTTATATTACAACCTACAGCCAACTGACTAGACACAAACAAAATCAATTGTAGAATCAAAAGGCATATCTGCCTTTTGACCTTGTGACTATGACATGCCATAGCTCACCTCCTTATCTATTACAAAAAGGATAAAGTACATAAAGTAGAAAGTTACAGACTCAAGACCTCAATGTACAGTTACCAAAAGCATGGACCTTTTCACCAACTTATGTAAGTTGGTGACTTTACAAAGATGCAGCGGAAAGGTGTCCAGCTTTATGGAACAATACATCAGATAAAGCATGTTACTTAAAGTCTTCGGAAGAAATGTGTCTTCATAGGATGAAGCTTCGAAAGACTTTGTCTCTGAGGCTTCGAAAGACTTCATGTTTGGCTTCGAAAGATATTGGTCTTGGCTTCGGAAGATTTTACACTTAGAATATTTTCTAGTGTATGGTGTAAAACTTCCGAAGCATTTCTTCTTCAGTACTTAGTGCATTTGTTGTAGAGAGACATTGGATGTTTTGGTTTGCATCAGACTTAAAGGAATTCTTACTGTCAGGATCAGTGATCACAATTTCGATGGATTAGTGAGTAATGCAGCGGAATAAGATCAAGAATTAGACAAATTATAGCAAGAGTTTGATATTTGTAAACAAATACGAGAGAATATATTTCTGTGATAAGGAATGATTCAATTATACCAAATATTTCTATTCAGTCATTTACACATTACAATAAGGTTGACACTCCTTATATAGAGTGCAATCACTGCTGCTATCACGGGATAGTGACAACTGGCAGATCTATTACAAAAATAACTAACACTTAACAAACTACTGAGATGTTCACAACTACTGAGAACATGTCAGAGTGCTAAGTATAAAACATTAAACTACTGATAAGAAACTACTGAAACTACAACGACTGAAGAACAAACTCTTCAGTCGTTTTACAAAACTACTGAAAAGATAAAACATAAAACTACTGAAAGTAAACCGTCACAACTACTGAAGAAGTCCTCTTCAGCTGTTATGACAACGTCTGAAACTTGGTCTTCAGCACTTGTGTTCAGACTTTGTCTTCAGCACTTGTGTTCAGACTTTGTCTTCAGCACTTGTGTTCAGACTTTGTCTTCAGCACTTGTGTCTTCAGACTATCTTCAGCACTTGTCTTCAGACTTTGTCATCAGGTGTTGTCTTCAGCTGTTGTGGACTTCAGTAGTTGTTGTGACGTCTGTGGGACTTAAAGGTTTTTCTGATCTGGCTCATTGGTTCTTTTGGTCCAACAAACTCCCCCTGAACCAATGCAGCCAAAACCTTTAACTTTATTGAGGTCCCACTTATTGTTGGCAAAATGGTTGGTCTTTTTCCTTTTTGATCAGTTGAGAAGATGACCCATATAAGCACTGACTTGGAAATAAGTCTCTGATGATTTGGTTGGCAATGTATGGATGGGAGCTCTGTATTGGGGAATTGGACACTGAGCTGTTCCTCCATCCATGAGACTCACTTCCCATGTATAAGCCTATAGGATTCTCTGGTGTATGCTCTGAGAAACATAATTTGTTCCTCCATGGTAAGATTTTCTGGTTCACCATCAAACAATCCTTCACGCCCATACAGCTCTGAGATGTACTTGGCCTATTTGCCAGTTTTGAGCTCAACTGTTGTAATCTGTCTGTATGCAAACTCATCTGGGTGAGTACCTTCAAGTAACAGACTGAGCTCATTTTGTTTGAAGTTCTCAAGCTTCTTGTAGACTAACCCCTTTTTAATAACTATGTTCTCTAACATCTTTTGGGGTGGCTGTTTAGTCTCATAAGCCTTCTTGAAGTCTTCTACAATTTCCCAGGGTGATACTACAAGGACCACTGTGATCTCTTCATCTACGATCCTTTTTACTTGGCCCTTGTATCTCGCAGGAATGTCTTTCTTTACAATTCTGTGAGCCACCCTAGGATCAGGCCATATTCTCACCTTTTCCTTTTGATATTGAAATGTGTTAGCAAGGGTGTACAATCTCAGAGCCTCTTTCTTCATACTTATTATTGATGAAGAAGCAGCATAAGTTTTGTCTATGCTTTTCAGCATCTCCTCATCATGAAGCCTTTGCTGCTGTTCTTCTTCTATCTTTACTCTCACTGTTTCCATCTGTGAGGTGGGAGTGATGGGTATAGGTTTGGCTTTAGGCAAAGTTAGGACTGCGGAAAGAGGCAGCCTATCTTCTTCCTCATCATCCTATTCTTCTTCTTCTTCTAGCCTCAACATCCTTCTCTTCTTCTTCTTGGATGCATCATCGGCTGTTGGTTTTGAGGGTAAAGGAGTTGGTTTAATGGGTTGTGGTAGTGGTGATTTTGAAGTGGTAGGTTTTGCAGGTTGTTCTAGCATTCTTGTAGTGAGTGAGGCTTTGGAGTGTTTCGCTAGTTCATTTCTGTTCCCAGCACCTGCCTCATTTAGTGCTTCAATCACCAGTCCCTTAGTGTATGCTTCAGACGTACAGATCTTGGTGGTTATTGCCAAGATACTGTCCCTGGTCCATGACTTAATCTCGATCAATGATCTCCCAAGATACTTTGCAATGAATCTGATCATGATCTCCAGTCTTTCTCTTTCTAATGCATCATAACTTGCCCATCTTGAGTTAATTTCTTCAACTTCAAGTCTTCTAATCTCTGAGTCAAGCTGTGCAGTATCGAACCCTTGTCTATACAGTTGATCAATAATGGAGTCCATTGATTTACTATGTGTATCATCCGCCATTTTGATCATCTCATCAAGTTTGAGTTCCTTTTCTTTTCCTTCAACCTTGCTCTTCTTATATGTGATGTGAAAGTCTTTATGACTTTCACCCACTTGATCAATATTAGCTCCCTTCACAAACTCTTCTTCCTTCTCAGTCTCCTTCACAACCTCCTCTTCCTTCTCAGTCTCCTGTTCTTTCAGTATGCTCTTCCCTTTTGCTTTCACTAACTGACTCTCCCCCTTTTTGGTTGCATTGGTTGCAAGGGTTTGAGTAGTAGAAAGCCTTGTGCTCACAATCTCCTCCACCAGGGGTTGTATGATTGAGGGAAGCCTCTCATTCATGGTTTTGATCACAATATCTGTGATCATTGGGGTGATGAGAGGTAGGGATTTCTGGAAGATAGCAACTGTTTGCTCAGAGGGGTTCTGTCCCTGAGAAGCAGTGCCAGAAGTAGAGGCTGGTGGGTTGTAAGTTTTGATTGGCTGAGTGTTTGGGAGACCTTCAGGTGAAGGTGCCATCTGTGGGTGTATGTTGGTGTCAGATGGACTTGCTTCTTGAGAGAATTGGTCAAGTAGTCTTTGTAGTCTACTAACTTCTTCCTCAAGAATTGTGTTCTGGGCTAGAACATCATAAAAGAAGCCCAGGTCATCATCAGCAAATGCTGAATCACCTGACCTCCTGCTTGTAGCAGGATGTACATGCACTGGGTGTAGACCAGTTTTAGCATGTGCCCCTTTTTCTTGGAACTAGGGACTTCCAGCCTCAGGACGATGTCCTTCATCAGTTGTTGCCTCTGATGAGGTCTTAGCAATGTTACCAGCCTCAGTCTGATCATGTGCTGATTCAGAAGAGGTGGCAGCGTCACCAGATATTCTGGTCTCCATATCTAAACCAGGAGACTGAACATTTAAACCCCGGTGCTGTGGGTTGTCAGATGCATGTTGATCCTCTTCCTCAATGGTTGTGGTTGTCCCCTTTGTTAGTGTTTGGAGGGGAGGAGGAGAGGCATGCAGCTGAGTCAGCACGTTTGCAATTATAAGTGTTGGACTTTGGGGGGCATTTTCATGGGGAGATAGGGTAAAGTCAGTATGCACCTGGGGAGAATGTTGCTCTTCAATGGTAATTTCCTCAAATGAGGAAGATTCCAGATTTGTGGGTACCCCTTCTTTAATTGCTTCAGGCTCCTTTTGAGAGGAATCCTAAGCGGCTGTGATTGGTAGAGTCTTTGATACTGCTGGGGGGTTTACACCAGCAAGTATATCCTGCCTTGGTGGTACAGGAGCATCTTCAGGGGACTCATCTCCCTGAATAGCTGTTTTGGGTCGTTTTGTTTTTGGTTTGGTGGGGACTCTGGATTTGGTGGTGGTGGCTGTGGGTTCCAGCTGCGTGGGTTTGCGCAGCTTGGCAGCCATTTTCAGTGATTGGTCAGAGTTGTGCCGGGAGTATACTTCAGGCAATACAGCCATAGCAGGGACTCCCAGGCCAACAAGTCCCTCAGCTTGAAGCTGGTTTTCAATTATGGCCATTATGAACCGAGGATATAATATCCAACGGTTGGCAAGTTGTTTTTGGGCCATATCCTTGAGCTCTAAAAATAGTATTTCAGAAAAATTTAAAGGTTGTTGCTCAAGGATGGAGTACAGTACCTGTTGCCACCTTGTGGACATTTGATCCCATGATGAAGTCTTGGGGGCAAGGCAGACGTTTACCATATGAAAGATGAGACGTTTGGCATCTTGGAAATGTTTCTTCAATATGGTAGAGGCACTCAGGTTACCTTCGTATCCATGGTAGGCAAATGATAGATCTGTTGTGCCCTTTGGATAACTAGTTGGGAAAGCGGCATCATCCAGATTGAGGGTTTGGCGAAGAATGTCTGGAGTAATGACCACTTTTTGGTTATGGACAAACGATTGAAGAGACTCTGTGTCATTCTCCTCAGAGACAAGAGTGACGTTTGTCCAGAATTGGCTAAGAGATTCGGCATATATGGTGGGGTTTAATAGAAAAGCTGTTTGGTAAGGTGACTGGACCATTAAATCAATGGCGTTGTGAAACTTGGTCTAGTATGGCGATTTTGTGAGATGAGCGACACAGTTGTGTCGTGGTTTTAGTTGCATGGTCGCCATTGATGAAGAGAGGGTACAGAGTTTTTGAACGTTAGGTTTGAGAGGAGAAGTGAGAAAAAAAAACTCTGAAGGTGGGATAAGGTATTTAAAGGGTAGGGTTATGAAACGACTGAAGGGTTTTGGTGTTAGTCATCATTTGTTGAAACTACTGATGACGTGGCATTAATTTTCAGAGGTTTGAAATGACTGACCGTATTGGTGTGATCATCAGTTGTTATAAAACAACTGAAGACTTGGTTTTAACCGTCAGACGTTGAAACAACTGAAGTCTCTGATTTAGTCTTCAGTAGTTATAAAACTACTGAAGACAATTTTGACTTCAGGTGGTGAAACAACTGAGGACATGGTGTTTGTCATCAGTAGTTGTGAAACTACTGAAGACAGTGGTTTTGTCATCAGTTGTTGTAAACAGTTGAAGACTTGGTGTTAGTCTTCAGTAGTTGTAAACTACTGAAGACATAGGTTTGGCTTCAGTTGTTTAGAAACAGCAGTTGTAGAAACAACTGAAGAGAAATTACTCATCAGCTATTTTCGTCAATTCATAGCTTTTCAGCTGTTTCAGTCTGACCTCCACACTTACTCATCAGACTTAAATCTGAGTTTCAGAGGTTTCATTGGTCATCAGTACTTATCTGCATTTCTGACATCAGTAGTTGTAGCTACATCAGCGGTTGTGATTTCATCAGCTGTTGTAACTACATCAGCTGTTTTAACAAATAAAGTACTTTAGTACTTGTGAGGAATGTAGCCTTCAGTAGTTATAAAAACTACTGAGGGGAAAGGAACTCATCAGTACTTATATATGACATGGTTACCAATGATCATCAGTATTTATTACTGAGATCATCAGTAGTTGTCACTTATTCTAGCTGCAGCATACCAAGCCTTAACACCAGGTTGTGGAAAGTTAAACTATCCAAAGGCTTAGAAAAAATGTCTACAAGCTCATCAGCACTAGGAACAAACTTTGGATCAATCAGACCTTCTTCAAAACAATCTCTAATAATATGGTGTCTGATTTCAATATGTTTAGTCCTAGAGTGCTAGACAGGATTCTTGACAATACAAAGAGCTGAAGAGCTATCCATTAACAATGGGGTCTTAGTCTCTGTTATGCCATAATCCAATAATTGGTTTTGAAGCCATAGTACCTGAGATGTACAGCTTGCAGCAGCAATGTACTCGGCTTCAGCAGTTGATGTAGCAACTGAGGTTTGTTTCTTACTCTGCCAAGAAATCAAACAGTTGCCTAGGAATTGACATCCACCAGAAGTTGATTTCCTGGTCAACTTACACCCTGCATAATCACTGTCAGAAAAAGCAACTAATTTACCAGAATGTCTAGTAGAATACCATAAACCTAGAGATGGAGTTCCTTGCAGATATCTAAAGATCCTCTTGACTGCAATCAAATGAGACTCCTTAGGTGCAGCCTGAAATCTAGCACAAACACATGTAGCAAACATAATATCTGGTCTAGAAGCTGTTAAGTACATCAAGGACCCAATCATACATCTGTAAAGTGTTTCATCAACCACTTTACCTTTCTGATCTGTATCCAGTTGTGTGGTGTTGCACATGGGAGTAGAACAGGGCTTACAATCAAACTTTTCCAAAAGATTTTTTGTGTATTTGGACTGATGAATGAAAATTCCATCAGCCTTTTATTTGATTTGCAAACCCAGAAAGAAATGTAATTCTCCCATGGCACTCATTTCCAACTTTTGGTGCATCAACTTTGTAAAGGCATCACACAACTGTGGATCAGAGGATGCAAAAATAATATCATCTACATAAATTTGAACAAGTAGATTATGCTGCCCAGCTTTCTTAATGAATAAAGTTTTATCTATGGAGCCTCTAGTGAAATTATTTTCCAGAAGAAAGTTTGATAATGTCTCATACCAGGCTCTAGGAGCTTGTTTCAACCCATAAAGAGCCTTATCAAGCTTATACACCCAATTAGGATGTTTATTGTCTTCAAAACCTGGTGGTTGACATACATAAACTCTTCTTTAATTTTCCATACAAAAATGCACTTTTGACATCCATTTGAAAAACTTTAAGATTTTGATAAGCAGCATAAGCTAAAAACAATCTAATTGCTTCCAGTCTGGCTACAGGGGCAAAGGTTTCATCATAATCAATACCTTCTTCTTGTGCAAACCCCTGAACAACCAGTCTGGCCTTGTTCTTAACAATAAGCCCATTTTCATCAGTTTTGTTCCTAAACACCCATTTAGTGCCTATTGCACACTTACCTGGAGGTAGAGGAACCAGTTCCCACACTTGTTGTTTCTTGAACTGAAGAAGCTCAAGCTGCATGGCATCAACCCATCCATTGTCCTTTAAAGCAATGTGATAATTCTTTGGCTCTTGCTGGCTGATGAAGAGAGCATAGAAGCAGAAATTTGACAATTGACTTCTTGTTGATACGCCAGCAGTGATATCACCAATGATTTGAGACATAGGGTGATTCTTCAGATCTTGGTACACAATGAGATCAGTGCAAGTGTTTGTAGCAGGCTCAGCAGCAACAGATGGTGATGGTGAAGCATTTCCTTGAAACCAATCAGTAGATGGTAATTCAAAGGAAGTTGAAGTTGTAGAAATCTCATCAGCATTTGTTGTGGATTGTGCTGCTGGAGCTAGAGGAACATCAGGTCTAGCTGAATCAGGCAGTTGATCACTAAACTTGAAGAGGTGAGTACTACTATCATCATCATCAGCACCAGCAGTACCACCAGGTGGTGAACTGTTGACAGGAGCAACAGCAGGAGTTTGATGAGGAACATATTGCAGTATGTCCAAATCAAATATCTCCATAGGGTTTTGTGGAATCTTGTCCTTTGGAGATTCATTAAACTTAACATGTAGAGTCTCTTCAACCATCTTTGTTCTACAGTTGAAGACTCTGTATGCTTTGCAAGTTGATGAATAACCAACAAAGTACCCTGCATCCACCTTAGAATCAAATTTTTGGAGTTGATCCCGTGTGTTGAGAATGAAACAAGGACATCCAAAAGCTCTGAAGAATGAAATTAGAGGGGCCAAATGATGAAGAACTTCATATGGAGTTTTCATCAACCTCTTATTTACTAGAGCTCTATTTTGTACATAGCAAGCTGTATTGACAGCTTCAACCCAAAAAGTCATTGGCAGTCCAGATCAGCCAACATGGACCTTGCAGCTTCAATGAGGGTCCTGTTCTTTCTCTCCACTACTCCATTTTGTTCAGGAGTTCTTGGAATGCTAAAATGCCTCTTGATTCCCTTTGAGAGGTAGAACTCATCAAGTGTATTGTTTCTAAATTCTTTTCCATTATCACTTCTAATACACTTGACTGAGAGGGAATACTGCTTCTCAACATACAACACAAAGTTGATAATCTTCTGAGCTGCTTCATCCTTTGAATGCAAGAAGAAAGTCCATACAAATGTGGAGTAATCATCCACAATTACCAGACAGTATTTCTTCTTAGCCATACTCATCACTCTCACAGGACCAAAGAGATCCATGTGAAGAAGCTGTAAGCAGGCATTGGACTTAGGTTCTTCTATGGAGGGAAATGAAGCTTTGTGCTGTTTTCCTTTTAAACAAGCAGTGTAGTCATCTTCACATTTGAACTCCTTCATAGGCAATCCCCTTACTAAACCATGGTTTATCAGCTGATTTATGTTTTTAAGATTAACATGACCCAGCCTTCTATGCCATAGTGTAGATTCTTGAGGGGAAGCCTTGGAAAATAGGCAAGGATGGCCTTTGAGATCTATTTTCTTGGAAAGATCTAAGGCATACACTCTTCCTGTCCTGTTGGCCTTAAGGAGAGTGTATTCATCCAACACCTTATCAATCAAACTTAGAACTTTGGATGACAGAATCCGACAGTTCTGACTTGTGAAAAGAGCAACATGGCCTTTGTCACACATTTGACTGACACTCAAGAGGTTGTACTTGAGATTTTCCACATGGTTAACATCATCAAACTTTATTTCCCCATTGGAAACAAAGCCTTTGCCGATGATGTAACCCTTTGCATCATTGCCAAAGACACAAACCCCTTCCTCCTTGAGAGTAGTCATTAAGAAGTGATCTGTTTCCTGTCATATGCATGGATCCTCCACTGTCTACATACCAGATGCCTCTATGGCATGTTGAAGAACCCTGCAGAACAAAACAAATTAGTTAGATTTTGAGACCCAAACCTTTTTGGTTTTGGGCCTGTTCACATCAACAGATGGTAGACTAACAGGTTTGTTGGAAATAACAGCCTGAGAGGAAGAAGATGGTGAAGAAGAGGAATCCTTTGGCTTGGACCTCCTTTTCTGTGGTTTCAACATAGGAACATCTAATTGGTTAACTCTTCCCAATAGATGTTGAACCATCATAACCAGCTGTGTCTGATTTTGTGATAAAGCTTTCAGCTCTTCAGACACATTAGCATTGGAGTTTGATAGTTCTTATGTTGCACCTTCTTCTTTTGAGCAATCTCAACTGTTACCTGTTTAACCCCTTCCTTTTTGGATTTCTTTTTGGACTTAAGGGTTACAGGATTTGATGTTGCTGGTACAAATGTGGCTTCAAACTCATTTTTCATTTTAACCATTTTCTCTTTAATTTCCTCTTTATGTTTGAGTTTGGATCCTCTTTTGTACCAACAATCATCTGTAAGATGATTAAACAAACCACATACTTCACATGGTTTCTTTTTCATCTTATGTTGATCATCAACTAAAGAGGATGAAACTACTGAAGACTTGCTCTTCAGTACTTTGGAAGCATTATTTGCTTTCTTGACTTCCTCTTTAGTAGTCTTCAAACTCTTTCTACTGACAGTTTTCTTCTTTTCAGTGCTGACAGTAGTTGGAGTTTGAACTTCAGGTGTTAAATCTTGCTCTCCAGTCCTTTCAGGACTTCCAGAAATAACTCCTGAGTTGATCAACTCTTTGATCATGTGAGTGTCAGCAATGGAACCATCAACATCAGCTGATAGGTTCTGAGAGGGCTTAGTGCTGACTTCTACTTTTGATGATGCTCTATCAAAAAGTGAATCACATGATGAGGTGGATTGGTTATTGCTTTCTCCATCAGATTTCACTTCTACTCCTGGAGCAAAATCTGTAGGAGGAGCAGTGTGATTATAACCAATGCCAAACTTCACATTGGAAGCTGATTGCTTACTAAGAAGCATTTCAAAACCTTTGCATGATTGTACCCATCGATCACACTCTACTTGGGTGACTGCAAGGGTTTCTTTGAGACTTCTCTGGTCTTCCAGAATAACCTCTAGCTTAGCCTTTTCATCATTTAATTGGCATTTAAGCTTATAAATCTCATCACTTTTACTATTAAGAACAGACTCATACTCAGCTTGTCTTTTGGAAATGGTTTTCTCAAACTCAAGTTTTTGATTTATTAATGCTACATTTGCCTCTCTAATAGAGACAAAGGAAGCTATGCATGATTCAGAACATAACTTGGCTTTAGCCTCTGAAGATACCTGAGTTACCTGTGAAGATGATGCATTTGAGCAGAACCCTCAGTAGACTCCAGAGCCATAAGTGCCAGATTCCCAAAAGGACTATCACCACCATGTTGATCAGCACCTGTGAACAGTTGTTCATGACCAGACATGTCATCTGGCAAACTGCTCCAGTCAACAACTTCAGAGGTGAAGAAGCTATGTTGTTGAGGTTGAGGAGGTTGATGAGATGGTTGAGGTTCTGGTAGAGCATGAGGTTGTGGTACCATAGGAGCTTGAACTTGACTGGTTTGTGGCATGTAATAACAAGGGTAAGAGTATGGCATTTGACCCTGAGGAACAAAATATGCAGGAGATTGTGGTTGAGAATGATGACTAGAATTGACATGATGTTGCCCTTTGTTTTGTTGACTTTGCTAGGGAAAGTCATAAAAGGTGCAGAGGAATTAGATCCAGATGATCTACATTCTCTAGAAAGTGTCCAAGCCTTTGGCATTTGTGACACCTCAACTTACTCTTGTTAAAACCAACTTTGGTTTTGCCAGAGAGTCCTGGGAACTTTCTTCCAGTTCTTTTGTAGAACTTCTGAGATCTGATATTTATCAAGGCCATTTGGCTCAAAATATCCATCTCTTCTAAGTCATCATCAGCAATCCCCTTGAGATCATCCATGATGAAGCATAGATTGTCATTATTACACCCAGTAAACTGACTATCAACACTCACAAATGCTGAATCAGAAATGTTTGAAGAGAAATCAATATGCTCATCATACTGGCATTCAGATGAAGCATATTCTAACTCATGACTAACCAAGGCAGTGTTGCCTGGTACAAAGTCTTCAGTGAGCTTACCAGATGAAGACAGTTTTCTTTTTTGTTCTAACTCTCTCTCAAATGTGAGCAATTTCCCATGGAGTTGGGTGAGAGATAGTTTGTCCAAATTTGCACTGGAGCGTAGGACAATAGTATATGTGTCCCATCTCTCAGGCAGTGATCTGAGAAATCTGTTATTCATCTGGGTATCGGTGTACTCATGTTTGACCATTTTTAATTCAGAGATCAAACAAGAGAACCGCTCAAACTATTGAGTCAGTGTCTCACCCTTCCTATGAGAGAATGTCTCATATTGTTGGGCAAGGATCTCTCTATTATTTGCCAAGACCTCATCTGTTCCTCCAAATTGTTCTTTCAAGGCATTCCAGAGGTCATGGCCAGATTCATAATGCATTAGCCCAGAATAGATTTAATTGGGTAGTGCCATGGCCAGAATTCCATGGGCTTTTGCATCAATCTCAAACAATTTCTTATCCTCATCTGAGTATTGATCCTTCCTCTTCGGAACCATTTGATTGGTTTCCGGGTTATTCACCATAGGCTTGTGTGGACCATGTACCACTGATGTCCAACAACCTGAGCTGTTAACAGACAGGTGATGGAGCATACGTCGTTGCCATATGTTATACTCATTCCTAACCAGCATTGGAGGCTTGGTTGAGGAACCAGTATTGTGAGGATCATTGGAAGGAGTAGTCATTTTAGGTCCAAAAACAATTTTATTCAAGCTTTTAAAGATTTTAGACAGACCACAACAAACTCAATGAAAACCAAGAATAAATCTCAGGATGAATGACCAAAAACACAGAAAATTCAATCTCTATAACCGTTTCTTGCAAAAATGCTAATTCAATCAAACTTGGATCTTGAATAGCAGTTTCAATGATCAATTATTAGATCGATCAATGATTAACCAGCTCTGATACCATTTGTCAGGATCAGTGATCACAAGTTCGATGGATTAGTGAGTAATGCAGCGGAATAAGATCAAGAATTAGACAAATTATAGCAAGAGTTTGATATTTGTAAACAAATACGAGAGAATATATTTCTGTGATAAGGAATGATTCAATTATACCAAATATTTCTATTCAATCATTTACACATTACAATAAGGTTGACACTCCTTATATAGAGTGCAAACACTGCTGCTATCACGGGATAGTGACAACTGGCAGATCTATTACAAAAATAACTAACACTTAACAAACTACTGAGATGTTCACAACTACTGAGAACATGTCAGAGTGTTAAGTATAAAACATAAAACTACTGATAAGAAACTACTGAAACTACAACGACTGAAGAACAAACTCTTCAGTCGTTTTACAAAACTACTGAAAAGATAAAACATAAAACTACTGAAAGTAAACCGTCACAACTACTGAAGAAGTCCTCTTCAGCTGTTATGACAACGTCTGAAACTTGGTCTTCAACACTTGTGTTCAGACTTTCTCTTCAGCACTTGTGTTCAGACTTTGTCTTCAGCACTTGTGTTCAGACTTTGTCTTCAGCACTTGTGTCTTTAGACTATCTTCAGCATTTGTCTTCAGACTTTGTCATCAGGTGTTGCCTTCAGCTGTTGTGGACTTCAGTAGTTGTTGTGACGTCTGTGGGACTTAAAGGTTTTTCTGATCTGTCTCATTGGTTCTTTTGGTCCAACACTTACAAAGTCCCCCTAGGCTAATGCTACCAAAACATTTAGAAGATCTTCAGATGTTAGTAGTCTTCAGCACAATCATGACCATACCCTTCTTCATTAGATGGTCAGGATCATTCAGACCTTCATAGTATCTTCTCATCTCAAAGAGATCATGCAGAGATAGATTGATTATGTCTTGCCAAGTATAGACATTCTCAACACCTTGATCTCTGATTACATGCCATCTTTCTGGATTGGTAGAGTAAGTCCAGGATAAGATGGGCGTCTCAGCTGTCAGAGGAGCCACTTGCATTGGAGTTGATTAGGCTGCCTCATCATGCACTTCCTCAGGTTGATTTGACTCAGCCTGAGGTGTAGAGGTAGATGACTTAGGCTTCTTCTTCTTAGACTTTGGTTTAGAAGCCATTCTCTACTTCCTCTTAGATGACTTTAACTGAGAAGACTGGTCTGCAGCACCTTGTTGATCATCCTTGTCTTTCTCAGTTGGGTGTTCCTCCCTCACAGGTTCAGAAGGAAAGGGAGTTTGACCCTGCTTTGGATCCGAAGATGAAGCTTCCTAAGGCTCAGCAGGAGGTCCGGGTTGAGGTGTCTCAGGTTGTTCAAACTTAACCTCCACTTCAGGTGGGACTTGACTTGGAAGAGAGTGTAAGTCAATCAGTTCACCACTCTTAATCTTCTGCTTGATTACCCTTATATGCTCATCCATTGTGGATAGAGACATAGGGCCAAGTCTCCTTCCGGAGAATCCATATAGCTTCAAGAAGCTCATCATCCTTTGTCTATCAGCAGACTTCTTCATACTCTTTTGGATGATGGCTCTTGACTTTGCAGCTTCTTCCCTTAGGTTCCTCTTAGTTGTCTTTCTCTCTTTGACTAACTCAAGTTCAAGTTGTTTTAAGTACTCAAACTCAATAAAGTCATAGGACAAGGGAAGAAGTGCATTTGCCTGATAGAAGCCTGTGGCACTCAGGTAGTTGATCATTTTGATCCTATCTTCTTCTTTGTCTACCTAAGGTTCTTGTGGAGCCACATCTTCTTGTACAGGGCTTTCTTGAACTGGGGAGAGAGTGGAAGCATGCTTGTAGAGTCTTTTCTGTCTCTTCTCCTCTTTGAATAGGAGAAGTAACCTTGCATCCTCTTTTTCTTTCATCTCTCTTGACACTTCCATGTCAGCCTGTTCATTCAGTTGTTCTAAGGGGAGAGAGATGATTTCATCAATGTCATAGTTCCTGGTCTGTAAATAAGTAATCCTGACTGCCCTCAACTCATCATCTTGAGTATTTGGTCTGGGAGCAGCCCTGATTGCAGCTTGCATAAAGCTTGAAGACCCAGAGGAACTTTCTCCCCTTAGCTTCCTTTTCCTCTCTTTCTCTTCCTCCTCAATTTCTTCAGGAGTCATAATCCTTTTCCCTTTGTCACCCACAAACCTTAGTGACTCAGGGTGGATAGAGGTTTGGCCTTCATTGCTTGGTGTAGCATCCATGCTCTGGCCAGAGAGAGGCTGAGAAACACCTTCACCAGCAGGTGTCTCTAAAGGAGTGTGAATCTCTGCAGCAGTTGATGATGATGAGACAGGGGTCTCAGGTTCTGCCACTGGGCCTTCAGTCAAGGTTTCCCCTATGAAACTAATCTTAGGGTCCACCTCAACATCCAGTTGACCGATGACATTGCCTGATTGCCTAAGTCTCCTTCTTAAAGTGAACTCTGCAAGGATTCTGTCTTGGATTCTTTGAGCCAATCTGTCAGCCTGTCTTGAGTTGCTTGGATTGACAAGTGGCATATTGACTAGATCCAATCTTTCATAGAAGTTCAAGCTTTGAAAATCAAATACTTCTTGTTGCCCTTGAACTCTGTGAAGAATAAGGGCTCTTCTATCAGCATCATACCTCCACCTTATGATGTAGTTTGAAGTTCCTTGAGGTGGGGATGACACATCCCTTGGTATACCTTCCTCAAAGAGACTCCTGATGATAGAGTCTATAGAGTCCACATTAATGTGAACTTGAGGAAGTTGCTGAGAATGCACAATTGCAAGTGAGGATGGTGAGTCCTCTATGTCCATTCTCTGTGAAGAACTCCCAGGTTCTGTGGCTGCAATAACTTTCTCCCCCTTTTTGGTAGCATCACCCACTTGCATAAGTGAGCTGGAGGATAGATCAATCACATCCACAGGTTCTTGTGTTCCTGGTTGAGCTATTCTTAAAGGTCTCCCAGCTAGTTTTTCCTTAAGATATGAAATCTGAAATTGCTGATCATTGACCCTGTTTTGTAAGGTAGTCACCTGAGATTCAAGGTGACTGACCTTAGAGACTAAATAGGAGCATGTTTTTGACAGTTTTTGCACCTTTAGTCTCAAATTCCCCTCTTCTTCATCAGAATAATCATTGGGGGATGAGATGATTGGACCAAAGTCCTCTCTCTCACCACCAGCTTGATGTTCTTGGCTGCTGGTTTTCCTCTGCTCACTAGCAATCTCAGTTGAGATGTCAGTGGGCTGAGTTGCCATGGTTGAGGTCTTAATGATGTAATCACTTGCAGAAGTGAGAGCCTCTTCCATATGGACATCCTGAACATGTTCATAAGTGTCCACCTCAGTAACAGGTGACTGATGTGGGCTAGACTGAGGAGAATCAGAGGTACTCATCTCTTTTTGAGTAAGGGAGGAGAAGAGAGACTCATGGTACTCACTGAATCCTAAGTCTTCATCAGTATAGAAGGATAGGTTGGAAATGGCTTGATTTAGATCTAAAGGCTGGGGATGGTAACTATCCCCTAAAGGTTGTTCACTTGAGTGTTGAGACTCAGAGTGAAGGCTTAAGGCTGTTGGGCTTGTGAGCTCATCAGGGTGAGCATGAGGAACCTCAGCCCTGATAGTTGAAGAAATGGGAGTGGTTTGCTCCTTAGGGGAAGTGGGAGCTCTAGTGTCCACTTCCTCCTGTAAAGGTGAGTATATGGGGACCTGCACAGACTCAATAGCTTGAGCAGGAGTTCGTTTGGATTTTCTTTGGTAGGTGAGGGTTATTTGGGGTCTTTTTAGTGGTAAGGAAGAAGAAGGTGTGGGTTCAACACTAGCTTGTGTTGCTAGGTTGTCACCTTGAGCAATGAGCTCTAACATTTTGGGGACTAGGGCTGTTTCTACCCCTGAGAAGCCTACAGTTGGCTTGTTCATGATTTTAAAGATGTCGGGCTTCATCTGTCCCAATTTAAGAATATTACTTGTTTCCCTCAACTGTGAGCCCAGTTCACAGTTAAGAATGTGCTGAACATATCCAGGAAACATGTAATACTCTAAGGAGTCCAAGTTTGCAAGTAAATTGGTATAAAAAATTGAGAGTACCTGAACTTGACCCCTTGAACCATTCCATGCACTATAAAGGAGAGATCCTCAGGAATCTGGTCCCACCCTCCATGCTTGTTTGACAAGCTGTGGATAACCACATGGAGCAGGTATTTCCACTGGGATGAGACCTTCCCTTTCCTGAAGGTCTTTACAGAGAAATCTCCCTCATAGCCCATCTGCTCAAAGGAATGATTGACAGCTTTCTTTAGGAAGGACAACTCACCTTCTTCATCATCCACTTGCAAATGATAGTTGATGATGGCCGGAGTGATGAAGATTGTCCTCCCTTGCACTGTGGCAGACAGTGCCTTCTCCCCATCCATAATGACCTCTTGGTAGGTCTTCCAGAATTCAAGCAAATGATCCTCATACAGAGTAGGATCAATGGTTAGGGAGGTGAAGTAGTTGGATAGAGTTAAGAATTGGCAAATCTCTGAGAAACTTTCATCTTTCTCAGAGCTTAACAGAGCAACCTGGTTGTGTTGCCTGTTAAGTTGCATGGAGAAATCTGGGTTGTTTCTGCGGTTAAGGTTGGCCATTTTAGAAGCTTAAGGTAGAAGAAAGGTAGAAAGCAAAGGCGGTTTTGGGAATTAGGTTTGAGGAATAGTGGAATTGAGGAAGATAGTGAGAAAGAGGGGGAACCGTTGGGTATTTATGTGAAAAGGGATTTGAACCAAAATTAATGAAAGAGGATAAACTTTGAAATCCGAAAGTCGGTCCCACCTCTGAAAAAATAGTTTACTTTTGCTCAAAAAGTAGTTTTCTTGGAATTCGAAAAGCTTCCGAAGGTAAATTATCTTCGGAAGTTTTAATGTAAAAGCTTCCGAAGCTAAAATGACTTCGGAAGATTTTCCTGAGAGTCTTGAAAATTTTGCTTCGGTAGAGAAATAAACACTTCAATGCTTTGTATAAGAAACAACAAAGCTTCCGAGAGTTAATTTTGCTTTGGAAGGAAAAAGTCCTTAAAAACAAATAAGTGTCTGGGATAAGAATTTAAGCTTCGGAAGATAGATTTAGACTTCTTCCGAAGGTAAAATTTCTTAGACAGTTATTTATTTTGAAGACATGATTTTCTTCCGAAGATAAAATTTTATCTTCCGAAGGATCAGAAAATTTTCAACTATATAAGGAAAGTCTTCAAAAAGAATTTTATATCCAAAGAAAACATGAGCTTATGAGAGTGATGAACTAGACAACTTAGGACACACATATTTTAAGAAATAATTAGAATTAGTTTTAAGAAAAGATCTACTCAAAGTTAATCACCCCAATAGCTGATATTAGATATTTAAATCTCTGTTCATCAAAAGCTTTTGTAAACAGATCAGCATATTGTTCATCTGTATGAACTTTGACTAGTTTAATTAATCCCTTTTTATGGTTATCTCTTATTAAATGATACCTGATATTGATGTGTTTGGTCCTTGAGTGCTACACATGGTTCTCAGTGATAGAGATAGCACTATTGTTGTCTATGTGGATAGGAGTCTCCTTGAAGTTAAATCCATAGTCCAGCATCTGATTTTGAATCCAAAGCACTTGAGCAAACAGCAGCAGCAGCAATGTATTCAGCCTCAGCAGTTGATGCAGACACACAGGATTGTTTCTTGCATTGCCATGAGACAACCCTTCCACCAAGGAATTGACATCCCCTAGATGTAGACTTTGCAGTCATGTTGCAACCACCATAATCACTATCTGTATAAGCATACAGATTGAAGTCAGGATTCTTTGGGTACCATAAACCAAGTGTTGAAGCACCTTTGAGGTATCTTAGAATCCTTTTGACAGTGATTAAGTGAGACATCTTAGGGTTGGCTTGATATCTTGCACAAATACATGTAGCAAACATGATATCAGGCATGCTAGCTGTAAGATACATAAGAGACCCAATCATAGCCCTGTATACATGTTCATCTACACACTTCCTCTCAAGATCAGGTCCAAGGGAGTGGTTTCTAGCTATGGGTGTCTTAGCAATCTTACAATCAATCATGTTGAACCTCTTGAGTATGTCCTGAACATACTTTGACTGACTTATGAAGATGCCATCTTCAACTTGCTTCACTTGAATTCCCAGAAAGAAATTGAGTTCTCCCATTGCACTCATTTCAAATCTGTCTTTCATCAGCTTCTCAAAGTCTTTGCAGAGCTTTGGATTAGTTGAACCAAAGATGATGTCATCTACATATACTTGAACTAGCAATAAGTCATTTCCTGTCCTTTGATGAAGAGAGTTCCATCTATAGTACCTCTCCTGTATCCATGTTTACAAAGATACTCAGACAATGTCTCATACCATTTCCTGGGTGCCTGATGCAGCCCATAAAGAGCTTTGTCAAGCTTGCAGACATAATCAGGATGATCAGGGTCTACAAAACCAGGTGGCTGTTTGACATAAACCTCTTCATCAATCACTCCATATAGGAAAGCACACTTTACATCAAGTTGAAAGACCTTGAAGTTCTTGGATGCAGCAAATGCCAGGAATATCCTAACAGCTTCTAATCTTGCTACAGGAGCAAAGAGATCAGTGTAGTCAATCCCTTCTTCTTGTGTATATCCTTGAACAACTAATCTTGCCTTGTTCTTGATGATAATTCCTCTATCATCCTTCTTATTCCTAAAAACCCGTTTGGTTCCAATGGTAGTCTTCCCATGAGGAAGAGGACAAAGGTTCCAAACTTTCTGCCTTTTAAATTGAAGTAACTCTTGTTGCATAGCTTCAACCCAACTTCCATCCTTTAGATCTTCATCAACTTTCTTTGGCTCTATCTGAGATAAGAAACAAGAGTGAAGACAAACATTTGCTTCATAAGTTTGTCCTCTTGTTCTTACCCCTGTGACAGTATCTCCAATGATGTTTGTGGTGGGGTGAGACTTGTGGATCCTTAGCTGAGGGATCACAGCAAGTTGCTGAGAAAGATCCAAATTTGAGAAATTTAGATCTGGCATAGATGATTCACCCTCCACATTACCACACTTATCAAGATTAACTTGATCCAATGAGTGTGTGACATCATTGATGTTGTCATCTATGGTGTGGTTATTAGCATCAAGGAATTCATTATCACTTTCACCATCACCATTTGTCATTGTAGTGCTGACAGAAACCTCATTTGCTGAAGTAGTTCCAACTAGAGCTGAAGATGTATGAGTTGAGGGTCTTCCTAGCTCAAATCTTGGATCAGGATCACCTGTATTTTAGATTTTCTGCAGATCCTGAAACATTCTCACAAGATTTGTTAAAACAGTTGGTAACTAAATCAAGATCAAATAGCCAATCAGGACTAGAACCAGCCACACAGGGTGTGTGTTCATTGAAAGTCACATTGGCTGACTCCTCAACAATTCTAGTTCTGAGATTGTATACTCTATAAGCCTTGGCTTGGGAAGAATATCCAATAAAGTGTCCATCATCTGATTTCTCAGCAAACTTGGCAATTTGATCCTTGGTATTCAAGATGGTGCAGGGACATCCAAATGACCTGAGAAAGCCAATGAAAGGTTTTCTCTTGTGCCAAAGTTCATAAGGAGTCTTACCATGTGTCTTAACTACCAAAACTCTGTTTTGCACATAGCAAGCAGTATTTACTGCCTCTGCCCAGAAGGTGATGGGCAATTTAGAGTCAGACAACATAGTTCTTGCAGCTTCAATTAGTGTTCTGTTTCTCCTCTCAGCAACTTCGTTTTGCTGAGGAGTCCTGGGAGCACTATATTGTCTTCTAATACCTTTTTCATCACAAAATGTATCAAGGATTTGATTCTTGAACTCAGTTCCTTGATCACATCTTATGGTTTTGACCTTGTGATCACTTTGATTCTCAATTTTTAAGATGAAATTCTTCAGGATCTCTGGGGTTTCATCCTTAGTTCTAAGAAAGAAAACCCAAGTGAATCTTGTAAAATCATCTGTGATCACCAAGCAATAAGAGGTCCTTCCCAGACTCATTACACTGGTGGGGGCAAAGAGATCCATATGTAATAAGTATAGGGGAGTAGTGATGGAGTTCCTTTCCTTAGGCTTGTGAGATACCTTATGTTGCTTCCCTTTCAGGCATGCAACACAACGATCATCACTTTTAAACTCTTTCTTTGGCATTCCAGTTACCAAATCATGTTTAATTAGTTTATTCATGTTCTTAAAGTTTACATGGCACATTCTTTTATGCCATAGGAAAGACTCATCACTATTTGCTTTAGATAGAAAGCATGAAACTTCTCCAGAGGGAGATGTTTCTTACAAATCCATCTTGTACATGTTCCCTTTCCTAGGGGCTCTGAGTAGGATGTGCTCATGAGAAATGACCACTCCTGGCTTGAGAACAATGCACTCATGCTCAGTAAAGAGCATGTTATGACTCTGATCACAAAATTGGGATACACTCAGAAGATTGTACCCAAGCTCCTTAACAAAGTTTACCTTTTCAATGCTGAGCTTACCATTTGTGACCTTGCCCCTTCTTGAAATGTAACCACCTTCATCTCCTCCAAAAGCAACTGGTCCTCCATCAATTCTCTCAAAGTTATAGAGTAGAGACCTATTGCCTGTCATGTGCCTGGAACAGCCACTATCAATTATCCAGACATTCCTGTTTGTCTTGAGATGTTCCTGCACAAAGAAAATGATTAGTTACATTTGGAAACCCAAGCCTTACTTGTCTTGGGCTCACTAAGTATAATAGAAGGTAATGCAACAGTAATAGATCCTATGGTTGTACTAGGGGGATCTTCAGCTGTTGTTGATGAAGAAACTTCAGTCATTTGGTCTTTCTTAGACTTCCACGCCACCTTTGGAGTCTTGGACTTGACCTTCAAAACCTTGGAAGCTTTTGGGACTTCACAAGTTTTGATAACTGAACCTTCGGAAGATTCTACAGTCACTGCAGCAGACTTCAATGCTTCGAAAGAACTCCTTTCTTCCGAGACCAATTTTTCTTCCGAAGGTAATTTTCCATTTACCTTCTTCTTTGATCTGGAGCTTCCGAAGGAAACAGATTTTCCTTCCGAAGCTTGAATCTTCTTGAAACTCTTTGAAGTCTTTGTATTGGTCATATGGATAGTACTTTTAGGATTATATGGGCAATCCTTAGCAATGCGAGAGGTACTTTCACACATGACACATAACATTTTCTTCTTCAAAAGAGTCTCCTTATGAGAGCAAGACTGTCTTTGGTCACATCCCTTCTCCACCTTCATCTTTGTAGATGCTGAGACAGTCCTTTTGGGCTGTGAACTATTCTTGGAGTTTGATGGTCCAGGCTGTGCAGCAGTGGTACACAGCAGATCAGTCTTCTTCTTTGTACTGAGATGATTTGAACAAGAACCAGAACTCTTAGCTGAGGAGTATTGGTTGATGTCTTCAGTCTTTACTACTTTAAACCCTGTAGAGATAAAAACTTGTTTCTGCTTAGAATCAAAAGTAGCCTTGATCTCTTGAGCCTTCTTTGCTTTTCTTTTGCTCTTTCTGATCAAGTTCTTTCTCTTTGACTTGGTCATCACAGTAGATTTCTTCTCCTCAGAAGGATAGTGGCCCTTAGTAGAATCCTCCTCTTCACTCTTCTCAGAGGAATTGTTCACTATCTCTTCTTCATCCTCTTCACTTATAGGATCTATGAGAGGAAGCTCATCTTCACAAGTTCCACACCTAAGAGATCTTACAAACAAGATTGTGTGTGGAGGAGCTATCTCATTTGATCCCAGTCCCTGTCTATTTTGATAGCACACTTTGTTGTGCAGGGATGAGGATATCATGTTCTTGAAGGTCTCTTCTTCAAGAACACTTTTTTCTGCCCTGGCTTTGCTGATCACAAGCTCAGCCTGGCACTCAGTCAACTTAGTTATGAGATCCTGGATTTGAGTCCTAAAATTTGTATGTTCATGTTTTAATACTGAAATAGTTTTCTCTAAGTCCTCTATCTTTAACTTGTAATCATTTTCATACTTTCTAAAATCAGACTTTAAAATGTTTAAGGACTCAAGATCAGATCTCATTTCCAAGTTATAGGACCTGTATCTTTTTACTTTAGCAATGCATTCAGGAGTACAGAGATGTTCCAATACCTTGGCTTCATCATGGTCTGCCATTAGTGCTTGGTTTGGAGAAGCATCTTCCACCTGAAAGCTCCAGTCAAAGCCTCCTTCTTCAACAACAACAACAGCATTTTGCTTTGACTTCTCATTCTGAGGGGCTTTGTCAGTGTAGTTTGGTCTGGTTTGTGCTTGGCCATTATTTGTTTTTGGTGCCTTACACTCTCTAGCAAAGTGGCCCATCAAGTTATAGTTGTAACACTTGACTTTGCTTTTATCCAAGCCAAACTTTCCACTGGTTGCATTGCTTGGAAACCTCCTTCCAGTTCTCTTGTAGAACTTCTTGGCTCTATGAGTGAGGAGAGCCATCTGCTGAACTATTTCCATGTACTCCAGGTCATCTGGATGGATACAGTCCAGGTCTTCAAGAGTTAAGAGAGAGTTCCCACAACTTTCATCAGAAGACATAAAGGCTTGAGAAGAGCTTGTCTCTTGGAATGGGCTTCCTTGAGTGTAGTTCTCCCTGGGTGTCTCTGGGAAGGTAATGAAAGGACCCTTTGGTGAGTTGTCAGGGTAGCATATGAGATGATGTTGGGGTTCTATGCTATTCCTTTCAACCACATGCAGGGCTGAACCCATTTGATTGTTGGAGTTGATAGTTGAACCTTGCATGTTCATCTCCATCAGGTAGCCACTGAGAATCCCATATAACTCTATCATAGTAAGAGTTTTGAGATTTTCAGTCCTCTTGATCACCACACAGTAGTGTGTCCATTGCCTAGGAAGTGAGGACATGAACTTTCTTACAATGTCCCTGTTTTCAAGAGGAACTCCTCCATCCACTAGGGTATCCACTATCTCAACATACCTGAAGTATTGCTGAGTCATGGTTTCACCTGTTTTGAAGGTGAAGTTTTCAAACTGCTGCTTCAGGAGATCCTTCTTGTTCTCCTTAGCTTCAGAGGAGCCTTCATACATCAGTTTTAGTGCATCCCACAGCTGTTTAGCTGTTTTGAACTTCTTAAAACCTCTGTACACAGAGTTTGGAAGGGCAGTTTGAAGAGCAGTCATGGCCTTTCTATCAATCTCTACTCTCTTCCTATCTTCATCAGAGTAATTGGCCACATCTTTTGGGATCATACCAGCACCAGTAGCAAAAGGAGTGTTGGGTATGAAAGGTCCGTTTTCAACAGATTCCCACATTCTTGAGTCTAGAGACCTGATGAAACCTTCCATTCTCATACACTAGGTGTCAAAGTCATCAAGAGTGATCAGTGGGGATTTGTTCATGGTTCCATTCTCCATATCAGTCTTTGAAATGGATGCCATTTGGAGAGTTTAGTTTTTGTGTGTGTGAGGGATCTTAAGATGGTGAAATCTTATATCAAGAGCCTGAAATGCTCTGATACCAATTGCAGGACCGGTTAAGGGCTTAACAATTACAACACAACAACACAAAGAGGAGATTAACTAAACTTGATCAAACAGTAAACTGGATTTACCAAGATATTGATACAAAGAACACAAGTAAAGATTAAGAGACAGAACAAGAGATTTGGGTTTCAATGAGGCAGTATATTGCTTTCTCAAGTTCTTTTACAAGTGTTACAAAGCATAAAGAAAGATACTAGAACTTGGAATACTTATACTACAACCTACAACCGGCTATACTTTGAAAGCCAGCTGGATACAATTGACTAGACACAAACAAAATCAATTGTAGAATCAAAAGGCATATCTGCCTTTTGACCTTGTGACTATGACATGCCATAGCTCACATCCTTATCTATTACAAAAAGGATAATGTACATAAAGTAGAAAGTTATAGACTCAAGACCTCAATGTACAGTTACCAAAAGCATGGACCTTTTCACCAACTTATGTAAGTTGGTGACTTTACAGAGATGCAGCGGAAAGGTGTCCAGCTTTATGGAACAGTACATCAGATAAAGCATGTTACTAAAAGTCTTCAGAAGAAATCTGTCTTCATAGGATGAAGCTTCGGAAGACTTTGTCTCTGAGTCTTCGGAAGACTTCATTTTTGGCTTCGGAAGATATTGGTCTTGGCTTCGGAAGATTTTACACTTAGAATATTTTCTAGTGTATGGTGTAAAACTTCCGAAGCATTTCTTCTTCGGTACTTAGTGCATTTGTTGTAGAGAGACATTGGATGTTTTGGTTTGCATCAGACTTAAAGGAATCCTTACAGTTCAACATTACATGGTAGGCACAAAGTTCAATTAACCACATCAAACAAGTAATTTGCCATAAGTTTACAAGAATCAAACGTGTTTACAAGTGCAAAGTTTATAATGTAACATGTTTCACCCCAAAAGTGTAAAAATATAAAAAGGGGTATAGAAATACTCACTTGATCAATATGTATATAATTGATGATTAATAGAAAATAATACACGCCGTTCCAACGTAATCCTTCACAAGGTACCTATGTATATATATTTACAAGATTTTAAATTTAATAATAAGTTTAACGAATTCACGAGAACTAGGGTTTCATCTTGGTATTTGGGGCTTGTTAAATAATTATATTTAACAAATAGAATTCATTCATATTCTCTTGGAAATATATATATATATATATATATATATATATATATATATATATATATATATATATACATACATATATATATACATATACATACATATATATATATATATACATATATATATATATATATATATATATATATATATATATATATATATATATATTTATTTATTTATTTATTTATTTATTTATTTATTTTATATAAAAATGTGAAAGGTAACACTTATAACAATTTGAAAGGTTCTTAAAGTTTGGATAAAATTTTTATAACAAAGAGAATTTAGCACTAACTAACAATATTTATTGAAAAGAACATTCGAACCAATAATAATTTTAGTGATTTAAAATCATTATTTAAAATCTATTTTATAAAAATAACTAAATACAATCTTTGATTTATAAAAATATTAGAATATTTAAAGAAATAAAATTTTCAGAAATTGATTAAGTGACTTTAAAAATAATTTAAGTTCACAAAATTGATTTTTAATAATTTTCAAAAATTTATATAATTTTTTTAAAGCTGAAAAGCCCTAAAAAATATTGGAGGTCGCCGGGTTCGAACCCGGGACCTCTAGTACAAAATGTGAGTCTAGAACGAGTAAACCAAGGCCTTAGCCGCGGTTTAACTTGGTTCCCAAAACTTAAATAGATCAGTTACAAAACAACCCCAAATCGAATGAACCCTAGGTTGATTCGAACCAAAATTGGATATCAAATCGTTGATGTTATTGTTCTAAATCATAGGGCTTTTGTTCCTTAGGTAGAATCGAGGTTGCGACCGTGTTTAATTTAGCTGGATGATGATAGAACTCGAGAACGCAAAGTAAAAGGTAGCCGCGATGTGTAGAATTGATTTCAGGCGATTTGGTTGATGATAAGCCAATTGTTTGCAGGTTTAGCTTCAACAAAGGATGAGAAATGAATGCCCTCTGTCAATTTGTGATGATGTCGTACAAAAGGTGAGGTTTGATCAAGTCACAGGTCGCGACGTATGGTGATGAGGGAACTCGATGATTAGGTTTGTTTTAGATGGAATTGAGGGTGATATTCGTTTAGAGGTTTCTAGATGGTTGTTTATGTTGAGTTAATTAGATTATTATTGAGCATTAATGTTCGAACGGCTATGATGTTTAAAGCTTTGGTTATGCTCTCGATTGAGCTTACTAACCGATGTTTTAATTCGATTTCAAGCTGCATTCAAGTTCGAGGTTGGTTCCAAAAGGTTTTGGAACGGTTTTAGGAACAAAATCGTTGCATTTTGGTGGTTTAAAGAGTTGGTCGGAGTTGACCGGAGTTTGGCCGGAAAAAGTGGCCGGATTTGCGGGGTTTAAAAGAAAAAGAGTGGGGGTTGGTTGTTTTATTAAGTTACACAACTGGTCCCTGCGGTTTACTTTTTATTATTTTATGCCCAAAACTTCCATTTAAGGTTTTAAATATGACAAACTAACCCCCTAACTTAATTATCTTAAGTTTTTAAACATTTCAAATATTAGTAATTTTTTATATTATTATTAGTATTATTACTATTATTCTAGTTATTATTATTATTACGACTTATTGTTATTATTACTATTATTATTATTATTATTATTATTATTATTATTATTATTATTATTATTATTATTATTATTATTATTATTATTATTATTATTATTATTATTAGTACTAATATTATTATTCTTATTATTATTTCTATTGTTATTATATTTATTATGATTATTGATTATTATGTAATAAGTAACATTAGTAACTTTCAAATTAAAGAATTAAAGACAAGTTAAAGCAATAAGCATAAGTAACCCATGAGTTTCATATTAGGAAACAAATAAATAAACATAACAAACCCATAAGTTTTATAAAGAAATAATCAGTCCATACAAGAACTTGACAAGGTTAACTTTAATTAACTCAAAAATACAAGATGTTATAGTCTCCCCAACTTAAAATAATTTCGTCCAGAAATTAAGAATGAATTAGGCGAACAAATGCGGGTATCTCTCCTTCATATGATCCTCACGCTCCCAAGTGAACTCAGCTCCACACTTGTTCTCCCAACGAAACTTAACGATTGGAGTAGTTGTGGTTCTCGTTTTCTTCATAATGCGATCCATAATCTCAACAGGTTTCTCAACAAAGTGCAATGTCTCGTCGATCTGGATGTCTTCCAATGGAACATGCAAACTCTCGTCGGCCAAACACTTTCTCAAATTTGAGACATGGAACACAGGATGAACTCCACTAAGGTTGGAAGGTAGTTCCAGTTTATAAGCCACTTTCCCAACCCTTTTCAGGATTTTGAAAGGTCCTACAAATCTTGGAGCTAGTTTACCCTTCTTTCCAAAGTGAACAACACCTTTCCACGGTGAAACCTTACGAAGAACCATGTCGCCAACTTGGAACTCCAATGGCTTACGACGCTTATCGGCATAACTCTTTTGTTGACTTCTTGCCACTTCAAGGTTCTTGCGGATTGTGGAGACTTTATCAGTCGTGTCTTGTATAAGTTCAGGACCAGTGATGAAATTTTCACCAACATCGGTCCAGCAGATCGGTGATCGGCATTTACGACCATACAAAGCCTCGAATGGTGCCATCTTGATACTTGAGTTATAACTATTGTTATACGAAAATTTCGCGAGCGGTAAATGCGTATCCCAATCACCACCAAAGTCAAGGACACAAAGACGCAGCAGATCCTCGAGGGTTTGGATTGTTCGTTCGGTTTGACCATCGGTTTGAGGATGGTAAGCCGTACTTAGATCCAATTGAGTACCCAAGAGTTCTTGCGTAGACGACCAAAAGTGCGAAGAGAAACGAGCGTCTCGGTCGGATATGATGTGCAACGGCACGCCATGACGACTCACAATTTTCTCAATGTAGATGCGAGCCAGTCTTGAAACTGTGTATGTATCTCGTATGGGTATGAAATGTGCCGTCTTGGTCAAACGGTCAACAATGAACCATATGCTATCATGTCCACGAGGAGTACGAGGCAACTTGGTTATGAAATCCATGGATATATGTTGCCATTTCCACATAGGGATTTCGGGTTGCTCAAGTAAACCACTTGGTCGCTGATGCTCGGCTTTGACTCTTGCACACGTGAGACACTTTGAAACATAAGACGCGATATCTTTCTTCATCCCAGGCCACCAATATTGACCACGCAGGTCCATGTACATCTTATCGGAGCCAGGATGAATGGAAGATCAGGTTTGATGAGCTTCGTTCATAATGAAATGTCGAAGGTTATCACGATTCGGAATCCAAATTCGATTCAAGAAGTACCACATGCCATTCGGTTTTGTCTCCAGTTGTGACCGAACGTTAGACAACAAGTCTTCATCATTCCCTTCGTCGGTTAGTGCCGCTTGTTGAGCCTCGTGCATGCATAACTCGAGGTCACTATCAATCCTTATGTTTTGAAGTATGATAGTAGCCTCGTTGACATCCACATGAATCTCGGTATCAAATTCTCCTACCGTATAAAACCATTGCCTTCGATCTCGGATTTCTTGGAGCGAGACAGTCTGGTTATGGACCTTGCGGCTTAGCGCGTCGGCTACAACATTTGCCTTTCCAGGATGGTAGCGAATGTCACAGTCGTAGTCGCTAATCAACTCGATCCAACGTCTTTGTCTCATTTTGAGATCCTTTTGGTTGAACACATGTTGGAGACTCTTATGATCGGTGTAGACTATGCATTGCATCCCATAAAGGTAATGTCGCCAAATGTTCAATGCGAAAACCACGACACCAAGTACAAGATCATGGGTTGTATAATTCACTTCATGAACCTTCAATTGCCTCGACGCGTATGCTATGACTTTGCCTCGTTGCATGAGAACACAACCAAGACCTTGATTAGAGGCATCACAGTATACGGTAAAGTCTCCGTTTCCATCGGTTACACAACTTGCGTTTCAATGTCTGGAAAGCCTCTTCTTACTCGGGTCCCCATTCAAAGAGTCGATTCTTTTGGGTTAGCGCCGTTAACGGTTTAGCAATCTTCGAGAAATTTGCTATGAACCTACGGTAATATCCCGCTAAGCCTAGGAAAGAACGAACCTCGGTTGGGGTTATGGGAACACACCAATTCTTCACGGCTTCAATTTTAGCAGGATCAACGTGAATTCCTTGGCAATTCACCACATGCCCTAAGAATTGAACCTCTTCCAACCAAAATTCACACTTGGAAAACTTGGTGTATAATTGCTCCTTCTTCAAATATCCAAGAACTTGTCGCAAGTGCGTCTCTTGATCGAGTTTCGTCTTGGAATAAATAAGAATGTCATCAATGAACACGATCACGAACTTATCCAAATAGGGTTTACATACTCGATTCATGAGATCCATGAACACGGCAGGTGCATTGGTCAAGCCAAAAGGCATGACCATGAACTCGTAGTGTCCATATCGAGTACAAAAAGCGGTATTTGGAATGTCGTCATCATGAACACGTAATTGATGATACCTAGAACGTAGATCGATCTTTGAAGAGATCATCGATTCGAGGAAGAGGGTATCGGTTTTTGATAGTAAGCTTGTTGAGTTCTCGGTAGTCGATGCACATGCGAAATGAACCATCCTTCTTCTTCACAAATAGTACAGGTGCACCCCACGGTGATGAACTAGGGCGAATGAACCCCTTATCGGTCAACTCTTGTAGTTGACTAGCGAGTTCTTGCATTTCAGACGGTGCAAGACGATAAGGCGATTTAGCCATAGGGTTTGCACCAGGAATTAAGTCAATCTTGAACTCAACTTCTCGCACGGGAGGTAGCCCCTTAAGATCCTCGGGAAAGTCCCGCACGACAGGAATGTCTTTCAATTCCTTACCCTTGGCTTTCGTATTAACTACATATGCCATGAAAGCCATGTAGTTTTTACTTAAGCACTTGCGAGCCTTGATGCAAGACATAAGTTTGAGTCTTTGGGATGATTTCTCCCCGAAGACCTTCAAAGTAACACCCGTCAGTAAAGGAATTCGAACACATTTCTCGAAGCATAGAATTTCCGCACGATGCTTGGCTAACCAATCCATACCAATGATAACATCAAAGCTTCCCAATTGCATAGGAATAAGGTCGACGAAGAACTCGTGTTCGTTAAGGCTCAAGGTGCAATCGCGTATTAAGACATCAACGACAATAGATTTTCCATCGGCGACTTCGACCGTGAAAGATCTTTCCAGGTTAACACGCGGTTTAGAAAGTATATGCTCGAATTCCAAGGACACGAAACTCCTATCCGCACCCGAATCAAACAATACAGATGTATAATGATTATTTACAAGATACATACCTGTTTGGTAATAACCCATTATTGGTATGATGAACACAGATAGAAATTTTTTATAAGACAAGAAACGATTTAAAAGGAGTTCAACGACGTACCATTCACCACGTCGTTGTTGGCTTGGGCTTGATTGACATTGATGTTGAAAGTCCTTCCACAAGCCGGTGGAACAGTTCCCGCATTGCGAGGACATTGCGGACGAATATGACCAGGCTCACCACAATTATAGCAGGTTCGGTTGGTAAGCATTGCAGTGTTGTTTGGCGCGCGAAGGCAAGTAGTTACCAAGTGTCCATACTTCCCACACAACGAGCAGACTCGGCATGGAATGTTGCTTGAATGATGGTACTTGCACGTGTTACACATAGGATGTGGACCAGCATAGACTTTAGCCATGGGAGCTTGATTCGCAACCACTATTTGTTTTTGAGGAGCATTTGGGGCGGTCACAGCGTAGTTGCGTGTCGGGGTGAACTTACGCTTCTTGTTTTAGGAAAATGACTCAGCCTTTACCTCCTTTGTTGCCTCGGGTGTCACCTTCGCAGTAGACTTGGAACCCTTTGCCGACATAGTGCCAACCCTTATATGATTTTCGGTGAGCTGTGCAGTGATAGTAATCGCCTCCTCCAAAGTTGTGGGCCTACTACCCACCACGGCATCTTGAATTTTAGATGGCACCCCCTTGATAAATTTCTCAATGTTACGGGGCACGGTGTCCACCATGTGTGGTAGGATCATACTCAACTCATGATGCAAGGTGGAATAAGCCAAGTGATTCCCACCATCTTGTTTGAGGTTCCAGAACTCCTCCTTTAGCTTTTGCAACTCGCTCCTCGGGCAGAACTTTTGGATCATGATATCCTTAAATATTTCCCAGGGCAACGCCATTGCAACCTCAGTTCCACGGTTTCTCTTATGACTTATTGTTATTATTACTATTATTCTAGTTATTATTACTAATATTCTAGTTATTATTATTATTATGACTTATTATTCTAGTTATTATTATTAGTATTATTATTATTATGACTTATTGTTATTATTACTATTATTACTATTATTATTATTATTATTATTATTATTATTATTATTATTAGTTCTAATATTATTATTCTTCTTATTATTTCTATTTTTATTATATTTATTATGATTATTAATTATTATGTAATAAGTAACATTAGTAACTTTCAAATTAAAGAATTAAAGACAAGTTAAAGCAATAAGCATAAGTAACCCATGAGTTTCATATTAGGCAACAAATAAATAAACATAACAAACCCATAAGTTTCATAAATGAAATAAACAGTCTATACAAGAACTTGACAAGGTTAACTTTAATTAGATAAAAAATACAAGATGTTACAGTCTCCCTAACTTAAAAGAATTTCATCCCGAAATTAAGAATGAACTAGGCGAACAAATGCGGGTATCTCTCCTTCATATGATCCTCACGCTCCTAAGTGAACTCAGCTCCACACTTGTTCTCCCAACGAACCTTAATGATTGGAGTAGTTGTGGTTCTCCTTTTCTTCATAATGCGATCCATAATCTCAACAGGTTTCTCAACAAAGTGCAATGACTCGTCGATCTGGATGTCTTCAAATGGAACATGCAGACTCTTGTCGGCCAAACACTTTCTCAAATTTGAGACATGGAACACAGGATGAACTCCACTAAGGTCGGAAGGTAGTTCAGTTTATAAGCCACTTTCCCAACCCTTTTTAGGAATTTGAAAGGTCCTACAAATCTTGGAGCTAGTTTACCCTTCTTTCCAAAGCGAACAACACCATATGACAAGAATAACAATGTTTGGATTGTGGATAATGGATGCTCCAGGCACATGACAGGGAACAGATCTCGCCTTCAACAATTTCAACATTATAATGGAGGTCCTGTCCAGTTTGGAGGTGAGGCCAGAGGATATATTTCTGGCAGAGGAACTATATCCAACGAAAAATTAAAGGTTGACAAAGTTAACTTTGTCAAATAGCTTGAACACAACCTATTAAGTGTTTCTCAGTTCTGTGATCAAAAGCTTTAAATGCTCTTCACAGAACATGTGTGCATAATCCTCAAACCCGGGATGACAATTCCTCAGGAATTGGTGCTTCTTAGATCTCCCAGGAAAGGGGATATGTACAAGTTGGGTATGAACAATGCTTCCCCAATGGGAGAAGTATCATGCTTTCTTTCCAAAGCTGATGGTGATGAGTCAATACTATGGCATAAACGAATGTGTCATGTAAATTTTAAGACAATGAATAAATTGGCTAAAAATAACTTGGTACATGGTTTGCCTAAAAAGAAATTTTTCTGCAAAGATAACTGTGTTGCATGCCTGAAAGGGACGCAACACAGCGCATCTCATAAATCCAAAGTTGTTAACTCCATCACCACTCCATTACACTTATTGCACATGGATCTATTTGGTCCCACAAGTATAATGAGCATTGGAAGGAAATCATATTGCCTTGTGATTGTTGATGATTTTACTAGATTTACATGGGTATTCTTTTTAAGAACCAAAGATAAAACTGCTAAAACTTTAAAATCTTTTATTCTTAAAATAGAAATCAAATTGATCACAAGGTTAAAATAATTAGAAGTGATCAAGGGACTGAGTTTAAGTACCACGTTCTTGACTCATTCTGTAACTCAAAAGGGATTGCCAGACAATATAGTGTCCCTATAACTCCTCAACAAAATGGTGTTGCTGAGAGGAGGAACATGACACTTATTGAGGCTGCTCGGACTATGTTAGCTGATTCAAATCTGCCTCTAACATTCTGGGCAGAGGCAGTCAGCACTGCATGCTATGTGCGAAACACGGTCCTTGTAGTTAAGCCACATGAAAAAACCCCTTATGATCTACGGAACAAGAGGCCACCGTTCATTGGCTTTCTAAGGTCCTTTGGCAGCAGGTGTACCATACTTAACACAAAAGACAATTTGGCAAAATTTGCTGAAAAGTCGGATGATGCCATCTTTGTTGGATATTCCTCTAACTCTAAAGCTTATAGAGTTTATAACATTAAAAATCAACAATTTGAGGAATCTTTCAACATTGTAGTTAATGAGCACACTCCTTGTGGTAGGGGAAATGGCCCTGATCATATCTTTCATTTAGAATTGTTTCCAAACTATTCTAAACCATCTTGTGAGAATGTTTTAGCAGGAACAGGTGCTCAAAGTGATTGTGATGATGATCAACTGTTTGAGCTTCCCAGACCTATTCCAAGTTCTCCAAGAGTTGCAACAAATCAAGTTCCCACTATTGGCAGATCTGATAGTATAACCATCTCAAAAGATAGTGGAGCTTCAACAAGCGGTTCACCTGTTGACTCTCAAACCTCTTCAGGTGACACTGCACAACACCAAGCTGATGGAAGCAACATCTTGAAGGAACAGGCAACTGTTAATGCTGCTTCACAGCAAACAAATGATGTTGTTTCTCTTTCATTCAATCAGTCCTCATTGATCGAGTTTGAAACAGCAGCTGGACCAAGTGCTCAAGCTCCTGAGCAAAATATGTCCAATTTGGATTTATCTTTGCAACTGGAGGAAATTCTTAGACTTAGGATTCACAATACTTATCCAGCTGAGAACATCATAGGGGAAGTCTCTAAAGGCGTGAGAACAATAGGACAAACTCACAATGGGAATGTCTGCTTGTACTCATGCTTTTTATCCCAAATGGAACCCAAGAAGGTGGAAGATGCCTTGAAAGATAGTAGCTGGGTTGAATCAATACAAAAGGAGCTGCTTCAATTCAAAAGACAAAAGGTTTGGAACCTATGTCCGCTACCATCTGGTCAAGTACCTATAGGCACTAAATGGGTTTTCAAAAACAAGAGAGATGATAGAGGCTTGATTAACAAGAACAAAGCAAGACTGGTGGTTCAAGGATACACTCAAGAGGAGGGAATCGATTATACTGATGTCTTTGCACCTGTTGCAAGACTTGAGGCAGTTAGGATCTTCCTTGCTTATGCTGCATCCAAGAATTTCACTGTCTACCAGCTTGATGTCAAGTGTGCCTTTCTATATGGGGATATAGATAGGGAAGTCTATGTATGCCAACCTCCAGGATTTGAAGACCCACAACATCCTAACTATGTGTGCAAATTGGATAAAGCTCTATATGGGCTGCACCAAGCACCTAGGCTGTGGTATGAAACATTATCTCAGTTTCTCCTGAAGAATGGATACACTAGAGGTACCATTTATAAGACTCTTTACATAAGAAAGTCTGGGAAAGACATCTTGCTCGTTCAAGTCTATGTGGATGACATCATATTTGGTTCCTCAAATGACCAAATGTGTAAAGACTTTGAGAGCATCATGAAGAAGAAGTTTGAGATGAGTTCCATGGGAAAAATAGACTTTTTCCTTGGAATTCAGGTAAGCAAATGAAGGAAGGGTTTTTCATTAGTCAATCTAAGTATGTCAATGACATCTTAGAAATATTTTATATGAAAGATTGTAAGGCAGCAAAAACACCTATACCCAGAAACCACAATCTCAGTCCTGACTCCGAGGCGGAGGATACTGATCAACATCAATATAGAGCAATTATTGGTTCTCTGATCTATCTCATAGCAAGTAGACCTGATATCATGTTTGCAACTTGTATTTGTGCAAGATATCAGGCTGCTCCAAAGGTGTCTCACCTAGTTGCTGCCAAGAGAATCCTCAAATACCTTAAAGGAGCACCTAAACTAGGTCTCTGGTATCCAAGAAATAGTGATTTCAATCTCTATGGTTACTATGATAGTGATTATGGTGGCTGCAATATCAACAAGAAATCAACATCTGGTGGATGTCAATTTCTTAGTGGAAGGATCATCTCATGACAATGCAAGAAGCAATCCTGTGTCTCTATATCAACTGCTGAAGCTGGATATATAGCTGCTACTAGTTGCTGTGCTCAGCTACTATGGATTCGGAACCAGATGATAGACTATGGATCAACTTCATGAGCACTCCTATCCACATTGACAACATCAGTGCTATCTCCATTATTGAAAATCTAGTGAAGCACTCCAAAACTAAACACATCGATATCAGGTATCATTTCATTAGAGATATTCATGAGAAAAACCTTATCAAGCTAATCAAAGTTGATTCAAATGAACAATATCCTGACTTGTTCACCAAAGCCTTTGATGAACAAAGATTCAAATATCTCATTATAGCTATTGGGATAATAAACCTTGATAAGTCTATCTCATTTGAAAACTATTTAATGTGTAAAGTTTTATGTCAAAACAATCTAAGCCCTGTTACAAAAGGTCTTTCTCTAAAATTTTATCTAAATATGAATTCTTCCGAAGAGGAATTAACCCTCGGAAGATATTTTCCATATCTTCCGAAGCAAATTACTCCCAGGATAATTTTCTTCTCGGAAGAGTTGTTAAGTCTCGAAAGAAGCGATTGATTTCATATCAAATCTACTTCCGAAGCTTGTAACACTCTCCATTCGGAAAGCAACATATACTCTCGGAAGTAAACACTTTACCGTTGTAAGTAAATTTGCCTTCGGAAGAACATTACCTTCGGAAATGCTTTATACTCGGAATTATTGTGAGCTGGACCAGAGCAAGCTTGTTTGTGCAGCTGCTCTGATTGTTCCTCAAATGAGGCCGACCATCTTCAAACTTTGAAGAGAGTGTCCACCAACTTCACCGGAAGAGATACTGCACTTCTTCTAGGTATGATTGAGCCAATGGCTCCTGGTGACATCCCTGTTAACCCCACAGGTGATGAACCCACACCAGCAACTACCCTTACATTGCCAAATCTACCTTCTCCCCCCATTACCATCACTTATCAAAGACGCCCCAAACGAAACCTAGTTCAATCTTCTCTGATTTAACAAGCTCCTCCTGTTCTACACAAAAAGGCTAGAGTGGAACAATGGGCTCCTACTCAGCCTGAGGTCCAACCATCCTTCACAATTTACCTTAATATGGGTCTTGAGTCTCCTCAGTCTCGGACCCATGAGCCCGGAACCCAAGTTGAAAACCCTCAGGGAGAGTCTTTATACTCCCCTGAGCAGCCAAAAAGGGACAGCCCCATCACAGGCTCAATGCCTTTAGACATTGATCAAAGTCCCGGGTCACTAGGTTTTACTTCCATATCCTTTACTGTCCTACTAATCGGAGCTAATGAAGAGATTATGTCTCTTCAGGGCAATGAAGTTGATCCACAACACCCTTTCAAGGATAAACAGAGCCCTGAGAGATCTCTTATCTCTAGCCCCCATCAGCAAGCCTTTACTCAGGTGAGTCCCACTGATGTGGAGGGGACTCATGTAGATTCAGCTGCCACTACTGAAGGAGCCTCAATGGATCCTCAGGACAGTGGTGACATTACTGAGACAGAATCTACGCCAACCATGCCCTTTGATGACTCTGAAAGAGACATCATTGAGCAAGGGAAACCAGGGGGTCAAGAAACCACATCTGGTGGTGAGGATGAACATACAAGGTATGTTACCTCATCTCCCCGTGATTCTTCAAAAGAAGATGAGGGAAGACTGCAACTCACCATTTAAGACCTACGTTCTAAAGTCTCAAATCCTGAATCTAAGGTTAGGACTTTAGAGGATAGGTCTGTCACTCAGCAACTTGAGATTGAAAATATCAAGGCCAAACTAGCTGAGAAACAGATTGAGAGGTCTGTTAGGCACGTACCAATTCAGGTCTCTTTAACCTCTTCCTCTAGCTCATCAAGCTCTCAAGATGATGCTACCAAAAAGGGGGAGAGTGTTCAGGGACAAAGCCAAAGACAAGAGGAGCCACAAAGTGAAGCTCTCACTTACCTAAGCTCAAAATACCCTATGCAACAAGCTTCAGTTTTTCCTGAGCCTCCTCCAGTCGTAATTCAAATGGATCAAAGGATGCTCCAAGATCTCAATAGGTTCTTCAACAAGTTCCTGTTAGAATCTATTATTGAACAGCCAAGTCGTGATCTATCTGTGATGTACTTCGGAGCTCAAGAGCTTCAGAGGTTAAATGCACCTTCTACCACTATTGAGGAAGTTGGTCAACCTAAGGTCCAAGTGGAACCTGAGATTAACTTCGAAGGGGAAACAAGGACTGATAGCCCAGCAACTGAGACAATTAGGGTAGATAGTGCATTCTCACATACTTCCGAAGCACAAGTCAAAGCCTCGGAAGAACAATTTCAATCTTCCGAAGCTGAGATTGCAACTGCTGAAGGACTATTCTTGTTGGAACTGTAAAAGATAGTCTATATTATCAACACAGTGAAAGTCAACCAAAATCAACGTCACGATCAAAGTCAACAATTGTCAAACCCGACACGTTCGAGACGAGGAACCGGGACGAGACGTTGAAGATTTAGATGACTAGGAGTTTTATTGTAATAAATATATTTTGTATGAACAAAATATATTTTACTTTCTTTGAGTCATGTTTTAGTCTAAATATATAGTCTAGGGGGTTATGTGTAAATATGGAAACTTAAACTAGACTATAAATAGCCTAATTGTAATTAGAATTAGGTTAATGGTTGCATGACCAATAGATTGAGGGATTATTGGTAAACAATATTATTTGCAATCTAATTGAAGATCAAAGGGGTTTTGATTGTGATTATCATATTTTGATCTAATTCTTCATGATTTGATTCAAGTTTGATTATCCTGGAGCTACAATTTGGTATCAGATTGTGATGTTTAAAAAAAATAAAATAAAAAATAAAAAATAAAATATTGGTGGCGAAATTATTCTTTCGCTAATTGTTTCGCAAAGCGAAATTGCAATCTCGCTAGGTTTTCTAATTAGTTGTTAACTAGTTATCTCCTAGCGAAATTACAGTTTCACTGGCGAAACTGTAAATTCGCCTAGCGAATTTATAGTTTCGCTAGCAGCGAAACTATTTGCTATTTAAGTCATGTTTGCGAAATTTTTCTTATAATTTAGCCAAACCGTTCAGTGTAGTTCTTAGGGTTTCTCTGTGACTTTACTTGGCGATTTTGCTCTGTGTTTGTGTTTTGGACTGATAATTAGTGTTATTTGCTTCGCTTGTGAGTTTCGAACCTTGTTACATCTTTTAATCTGGTTAAAATCATATCCATTTAAGTAATTTGGATTGTGACTCTTCGGTGGGTTCGCTGTTCTTCCAGTGAAACTACTGATTCTTCTGCGAAACTGAACGAAAGTTCTCTTCTTTTCAGCGAAACTGTAAAGTTATGCTGTCCGGGCGAACTTAACAGTTTCGCCATATTTTCTTTAGTTTCGCAATGTCTGGTCTTTAACTTGCACAGTTTCGCTTGATCTTGTTTTCTTCTGAACAGCGAAACTAATTTTAGAACAGCGAAACTAATTTGTAACAGCGAAACTATGTTTGTGCTTGGAGAAACTAATTGCGAAACTTCTTTAATCTATACTCATCTTGTCGAAATTGCTTTTTGTTCTGCGAAAATAACATGTTTCAATGAGCGAAATTATTGTTTCGCTTGTCGAAACTGTTTGTTTTCTTTGTCGAAACTGACTTTGTTCAGCGAAACTATCATGTCTTAGTGAGCGAAACTATTGTTTCGCTTGCCGAAACTGCTAGTTTCTTTTATTTTAGGCTTATTTTCTTATTTTCATTATTTCTCATTCAAATTTAATTGTTTTCCTTCTCAGGTTATCATGGCAAATCTCAAATTTGATGAGAGGAATAACATCACTGTTATTTTAGATGATACTCTCCCCAAGGCAGCTGGATTTCGTGATTGTATCAGATGGCTTCAGAGATCACCTATTGCCTATGCAATTTCTCACTCGCCGACTATTTATGATCTTCATATTAGAGATTTTTGGAGATCAGCAGAATACGATACTAGAGGAGATGTACAGAGAATCACTGCTAAAGTTATTGATCATGATGTGACTATCACTGCTGAGAGTGTTTCTAGGATTCTTAGACTAGATGAAGATTCTGGAGATGAAGTAGCTATGACAGAGTCTGAAGTGTTTCAAGCTTTCAGAAGAATGGGGTATGAGGGACCAGCTTTTGGTTCAAGGAAAGAGATCAAGAAGTCTTTCTTATCTAAGGAGTGGAGATATATCGCTCATGTTTTTATTATGTGTCTAGATCACCGTAAAGGTGGATCTGATGGACTTAATCTCGATTGGGCTAAAGCTATGGTGCTGTGCTGTAAAGGGGAGAAGGCCAACATAGCTAGACTGATTTTTGCATATATGGCAGAGAATGTGATGGCTGTAAAGAAAGACGAATGGCTGTTATACCCTCGCTTTCTTCAGATGATTTTTGATGATCTTATTCCTGATGTTCCAAAGCATGGTGAAATCAAGAGACTGGTGCAGATGAACCCTCGTATTTTTGCTGATTGCTGTGCTATCCGTCATGACTTTAGTGGTAAAATCACCCATCTCTGGGAGAATATGTATCCTCCAGAACGCTGGAATTATATTAGACGGGTTGATGAGTCTGAGAGTAAAAGGGCTGAAGAAACAAGGGTACAACAAGCTAATGCTAATAAGAAAAGGAAGAGATACGCTAAAGAAAAGGATTATGATTTTGAAGAGGATATTGATGCACAAGCGGAGGAGATCAGGGTAGAGAAAGAAAGGAGATCTAAGAAGAAAACTGATTTTGTTGAGCCTGAGCGGAGAACCAAACATAGACATGAGGGATTTACAGCCAGAAGAGAGGATAGTGCAACTCTTGATGAGGATGTGATACGTAATCTAAATACTTCGTTGGCGAATGAGCTGAGTATGATTAAGACTAAACTTATGAATCAGGAGATCAGAGAAAGAAGGATGAGGTGATTAAGGGAATGCAAAGAATGTTAGTTGACCAAAATAAACTGATTAAGAAGTTGTTTGAGGAGATTACTCAAATGAAAGTTGCAGCCGGCCTACCTAGTATACTGACTCAATCTGAGTTAGATGATTTGACTGATACATCTAAGTACTCATTTTTGAATGTGGGTACTTCATCTAAGGTAGGAGAGGGTACTTCTGGAGCAGCAAATACTGGAGAAGGAGAACATGAGATACCAAGAGAGGAGGTTGGAAGGAATGATGAAGAAGATATTATTGAGGCTGGGTTTGTAGACTTGCAGTTTGATTTTGACAAAGATATTGTTGGTGAAGAAGTTGTTGTTACAGGTACCACTAAGGGAGTATCTGATAGAGGGAAACGGTTGGTTGATGAAGAGGAGGAAGATGAACAATTGATAGACTATGATTCGAAACCAGAATTTTATGAAGTTGATGAGCGACCACTGATTTATGTTGCTAAGAAGGGAGAAGATGATGCTGATGTGTTTGAAATGGATAAGAATGATTGGTTGGTCAAGGAGAAGGAGGTGGAAGAAATTACTCCTTTATTTCAAAATCTGGAGGGATTAAGCAGGAAGGAAGCAGATAAGAAGATCATAAGTTGGTGCTATAATCCCAGTTTAAAGATGTTCATGATCAAAAGAAGAGGAGGAAATATCACCTATATGCTTAAGAGGAAGGCTTTTAAGACCTTGCCCAAATGGGATTTGAGACGTTTGGCAACTTTGCCTTTGATCAATGCTCAATTAAGTGAAAGAGCATTATTTCTTGAGAAGGAAATAAAAAATGGTCTTAATGATAATTTCGAGTCGTTTGGATATATGAAAGCTGAAAGAAAAAGGTCAAAGAAAGATAAAGATTGGGAGACAGGTAAAGGAAGGATTGTACTGAGAGTCAAACCTCCAAAGACTGTAAATAGGGTAAGATTGGCTGATCCTCTTCCCCAACAACTACAGGACTTTGAAAAGTGGTTTTATGACAACAATACTGGAGAGGCGGTGATTAGAGTTAAACATGGAAAAGAGTTCAGAGTGTTTGACCCGATGGAGTTATTTAGCTTCAGTGATGAAGATCTTTTGGTACTATGTGAAAATCACATTGAGGCTGGGGCTGGAGAGAAAACAAGAAAAGAGTCCAGTCTGTTTATGAATGTTGCAAACAAGATAAGAGGAGTAAGGTCGGAGGTTAAGAGGCTAGCTGAAAGGGTGAGAGCTCAGGATGATTTTGCCATGGATGTTCAAGATTTGACCAGGCAGTTTGCAAAGGCTAGTGGTCATTCTGAAGAAGCTAGTGATGCAGGAAAGAACCTTGGAGGATCAGTGGCTAAAGCTTCTGAAGATGTTGCTGCAGGAGGTGATGAAGATAGATCAACAGCAGCAGAGGAAACTGGTGCCGACAAGTCAAATCAAGACAAGTGAAGATAGTGAGGTCCAACCTAGGGGGAGTATTGAAGATCATGTTTAGGTTGGACTCACTTTAGTATAGTTGTTTACTTTACATTGTAATAGGACTTTTGTTAGTTTCATTTTGTATGTTCTTAGTAATTAGTAGTTTTGGCAGTCCAGCGAAACTGTGAGCGAATCTATACATTCGCTCACAGTTTGCTGTTTTGGTTTACCCGGCGAACTTGTGTTCTGCCGGGCGAAACTATAGTTTCGGCATGACAGTTTCGCTGGTAGCGAAACTGTCAGCGAAACTATGACTGCTATATATACTTTTGTCAATTCTCTTTGTAAGGTAAGCTTGCAAAACCCTAATCGTGGATCATTGTTGCAAGTTACCAATTCTAAGCAGTTTTCACACAGAAATACTATTGTGCTTGATGTTATTGATTGCTATTGTTCATTTGATTATCAAATATGTGTTAGAATTCTCTTCTATCTTCTCAATTGTTGTTGTTTAGCATGAATGTTTGATATTGAGCAATTCATCACTTCAATTGTACTGTTTTTCGATCACATGGACCAACAATTCTCCTTATCCGATGATCTAATAGTCACAAATGCAATCCTAGAACTTGCATCTGAGGTTAATAGGGAGGATTTTCTCACCCAACCGCCACCTCAAACATCAGCATTAACTCCAGCTTCCATTTCTACTACTCAACCTGAACCTTCCATCCAAGAACCCCCAAAGTCTAGCACTTCCGAAGACATCAAAGGAAAGAGGAAGATGACTAAGGAAGAGCTTCAGGAGGAAGAAAGGTTAGAAAAACTCTAAAGAAAAGGTAGACTTCCAACTGGAAAACTGCTAGCTGCCAGTAGCAAAGCAGCTACAGCCAACCAGGAGGCAGTCAACAATAGAAGAAGAGTAGAAATCATTGATAGACTTGTCAGTCTAGGAGCTACGAGTGAAGATGTACTCCAGCTACCACTAGAGGAGTTAGTTGAGCTGGAAAAGGCAACTTTGCTGCATAAACAACAAAGAGAAGAGGCAGCAAGGTTGGCCTTAGAGGAAGAAAGGGAGAGGAAAGAAAGAGAAGCTGGTCAACAGCTCAGGAGGGAAAGGATAACTTTCCTAACCTCCAGAGGTTTCTCTCTAGAAGAATTATCTCCACACAACAATGATACGATCTTATGGCTCTTCAACAAAGAGCAAGATCAAATGGAGAAACAGAGAAAGAAAGCTGCCAAGGAAAAGCTGATGTTGAAGAGGAAGAAGGAAGAAGAAGCAGGACTAGCTGCTTCGAAGAAGATAGGTGAGAAGGCCTGGATGAAGAACTATCTCCGGGCTCATGGCTTCTCTGGCAGGCAGGTGGGTCCTATGTCTGAAAAGACCCTCCAGCGACATGTTAGTGACATAAAGGCTGACATTCGCTCGGGGAAGAGGAAGGAGATGTACAGAAGGGGACAAGGGATTATCTTCAAATAAACTACTAAACCCCAACCTCAAACCCAACCACAACCTGAACCAATTACCTTTCCATTCGCCATCAAAACTGAACCAACCACTGAACCATACACCCCTGAACCTACACCATCACCCTTACCAACCTCTTCACCTCAACCACCTAAACTACCCATCCTCCAACCCATAACACTAGCCAGAACCCAAACACCTCAACCTATCCAACAACCTCTCAAACCATCTCCTCAACCTTTTAAACATCTCCCTTTAGAGGAGTTCAAGGCGATCAAGACAAAGCTCATCAATTGCACAACCCTGAGCGACATCTCCTTGAGGAGGATTCAGTCAAATTGACTTATGTTGATGGATCCTCATGTTTCCTCACTAGAGATCAATTTCTTGATCTGCCCAGAGGAACATTGGACCAAGCTGCAAATCTCCTTGGCCTCAATTCAGATACTTTGAATGAGGAAGAAAAGAAGCTAAGGAGAAGACTAGTGACTCTGCTGGATACCAAGAAAGGTGTCCCGGTGCCAAGACAACCTCTTGCATTGTTGAGTTAGCAGAGAAGCCATTCTCCAACCCGTCAAACTCTGATGTAGCTGCTCATATCAGAAATCATCTAGACGGTATTCATATGGCCGAGCTAACTGCTATGACCAATGTTGAAAAAGAGTTGAAACTGAGAGAGGAGGAGAAAAGGAAGAGATCAACAACCAAAGGCAAAGCCTTTTTACAAATGGTTGAAGGTCCAGAACTTGAATCCATAGTTAGATGGGAGTATGACTATAACTCCCGTCAACTAACTCTTTTCAGGGGGCGCAACAGAGGGTACATGTCATTCAGAGTGATAGACTGGATCTCCTATCCACTAATGACTTGTACAAGCTTCTCAGCACCACTTCAGGGAAGAACAACGAAACAGACAAATATCTTCTGTCCATGGTGTTGAAAGCTTTGAGAAGCAGCAACAAGTGAGGTTTTGGTAGCATCAGACTAGGGGGAGTTTGTTGGATCTAGAAAGGCGGGTGCAACCAAAACCAAATCACTTAGACTATTTTGGTACAACTAATAAAGGACTTCCGAAGCTAAGTGTGGAACTTCCAAAGGAAAAAGGAGCTCTTCTGAAGACAAAGTGTAAAACTAACTTTCAAAGGAAAACTCCAACTTTCGAAGACAAAGTATTTACTTCCAAAGATCAAGACTTAAAGTGAAAGATCAGAAGTCAACTTCCGAAGTATGAAAGAAGTCCTCAAGCCTCGGAAGTACAGAAGCCTCTTCCGAAGTATAAGTGGCTTTGGAAGAACTTGTTCTTCCGAAGCCAACTTACCTTCGGAAGACACTACTATTATCCAGTAGACATAAGTATGGTCTCCCTGACACTCCGCTGCAGACCTCTAAGATACTGCATGGTGTTTTCTCAAAAGCCATGTAGTTGACCATACTTTATTCCACTGTTTACCTTTATAAGCTCTTACAGTTGCCAACTTTAGTTGGTGACAAAAGGTAAGTCATGGACATGTCATGACTACCATATCTTAGAAAATAATTTATCTAAGATACCTTAATTTAGCATTGTAGTATATGCTTTAGTCTTAGGTTTCCAGCTGGTATCAAAGTATATCCGACTGTAGGATCTAGTATATATAGTTTCTTATTGTAACTCATGTTTCATGCTTGTAAGAGTCTCGTAATACTTTGAGTTGAGAAGTAATATATACAAGTGCCTTGAAAATTATTTATGTGTGTTCTTTTCTACTTCTTATATTATTATCAACTCTTATAAGAGATTCTACTTCATCTGATTTGAGTATTATATAAGTGAGTTTGAGAGAAATCCAAGTGTTTAAGTGACAAACCCGATCCAACAATTCATTAAGTTCCACTTTTCAATAATATCATCTTCCAATTTATATTTATTACTTAGCTTATGAGTACACAACATACCAAGCACCATTCATCATAAAAACATAACTAACCCTCCGCGGGACAGTAGGGGTTCGGGTGCGGCAGCCCCTGACAGTGGGGTCCTAGGGGCAGCAGCACCTAGTGGGGTCCAAGGGGCAACGCCCCTGGCTGGGAAACTTGATGGGAAACTTGATGCCTAGTTCATGGGTTGGTAAAAGGCATCTGTTTTAACTATTCAAGGTTTGTGCTGACCAACTTAATGGAGAACCTTCAAAGGGAAACATTTTACATGTATCCCCGGTTCATTCAGCACATCATTAACTGTGAGCTGGACCAGAGCAAGCTTATCTGTGCAACTGCTCTGCCTGTCCCTCACATAAATTGGGTTCAAGCTATGTAGGAGGAGCTGCTTTAATTCAAAAGGCAAAAGGTATAGAACCTATGTCCTCTTCCTCAAGGGATGACCACCAAGTTGGTGTTCAGGAATAAGAATGATGATAGAGGACTTGTCATCAAGAATAAGGCAAGACTAGTTATTCAAGGATACACTCAAGAAGAAGGAATTGACTACACAAATGTATTTGCTTCTGTAGCAAGACTGGAAGCTGCCAGGATATTTCTAGGTTTGCAGATCCTGATCATCCTAATTGTGTCTGCAGGTTGATAAGGAAGGAACTAGTATAAGACTCTATCTCAGTATCACTGTCAGCATGGATACCAAAAAGGTACTATAGATGGAACTATCTTCATCGAAGAAACAGGAAATGACTTAATGCTAGTTCAAGTATATGTAGATGAGATTATTTTCAGGTCAACTTATCCAAAGCTCTACAAAGACTTTGAGAAGCTGATGAAGGATAGGTTTGAAATGAGTGTCATGGGAAACTCAATTTCTTTCTAGGAATTCAAGTGAAGCAAGTTGACAATGGCATCTTCATAAGTCAGTCAAAGTATGTACAAGACATACTTAAAAGATTCAACATGACTAATTGCAAGGTTGCTAAGACACCCATAGCTAGAAATCAATACCTTGGTCCTGATCTTGAGGGGGAGTGTGTAGATGAACATCTTTGCAGGGCTATGATTGGGTCTCTTATGTACCTCACAACTAGCAGGCCTGATATCGTGTTTGCCACATGTATTTGTGCAAGATATCAAGCCAACCCCAAGATGCCACACCTGGTCACTATTAAGAGGATTTTAAGATATCTCAAAGGTGCTCCAACACTTGGCCTTTGGTATCTAAAGAATTCCGACTTCAATCTGTATGCCTATACATATAGTGACTATGGTGGCTGCAATATAACTGTAAAGTCTACATCAAGGGATGTCAATTTGTTGGTCAAAGAATAGTCTCTTTGCAATGCAAGAAACAATCATGTGTATCTGCATCAACTGCTGAAGCTGAATACATTGCTACTACAAGCTGGTATGCTAAAGTCCTTTGGATTCAAAATCAGATGCTTGACTATGGATTCAACTTCAAGGAGACTCCCACTCACATAGACAACAATAGTGCTATTTCTATCATAGAGAATATTGTGCAGCACTCAAGGACAAAGCACATCAATATCAGGTATCATTTGATTAGATATAACTTTGAGAAAGGATTAATCAAACTAGTCAAAGTTAACACAAATGAATAATATGCTGATCTATTCACCAAAGCTTTTGATGAGTAGAGATTTAAATATCTCATCATCTATTGGGATGATTAACTTTGAGTAGCTTTTCTTAAAACTTAATCATATTATTTCTAAAACATGTGTGTCCTAAGTTGTATGTTTTATCACCTTCATAAGCCCTTGTTTACTATAGAAGAAAAATCTTTTTGAAAGACATTCCTTAGATTTTTGAAAATTTGTATCTTGTTATACTTCGGAAGATATGGTTTTACCTTCAGAAGAAACTTAAGTGTAAGGATTCCTATAAGTCTAATGCAGCCAAAACATCCAAAGTCTTTTCGCATGCATGGACTGAAGTACAAAAGTAGAAATGCTTCGGAAGTTTTACACCATGCACCAGAAAATATTCTAAGTGTAAAATCTTCCGAAGCCATGACCAACATCTTCTGAAGCCAAAAGTGAAGTCTTCCGAAGCTTCAAAGACAAAGTCTTCCAAAGCCAAAGAGTTAAGACAAATTTCTTCTGAAAACTTTTAGATTAATGCTTTTATCTGATGTACTTTACCATAAAGCTGGACCACCTTTCCACTGCAACTTTGTTCAGTTACCAAGTTACATGAGTTGATGAACAGGTCCATGCTTTTTGGTAACTGTACATTGAGGTCTTGAGTCTGAGCTTTCTACTTTATGTACTTTTATCCTTTTTGTAATATATTAGGATGTGAGCTATGGATGTCAGAGTCACTAGTCAAAATGCAATCTGCCTTTTGACTCTACATTTTATTTTGTAGTTGTCTAGTCTTATGTATCCAGCTGGCCTTCAAAGTATGGCCGACTGTAGGATGTAGTATAAAGTAGCTCAAGTACTTGTAACACTCTTTCTATGCTTTGTAATACTTGTTATAGAATTTAAGAGAGCAATATACAACATTCTTGAAAACCATACTCTTGTGTTGTTCGCAATCTTGTTCTGTCTCTTACTTTAGTTGTGTTCTTAGTATCTTTCATATAAGTTACCAGTTCCTTATTTGATCTGTTAAGTGTTTTAAAGAACTCTCCTCATTGTGTTGTTGTGTCGTAAGTGACCACCCTTAAACGGTCTTGCATTTGGTATTAGAGCATTCTAGCCTCTTGGTTATAAGATCTCACCATCTTAAGATCCCTCACACACACACAAAATAGTTAACAACTCAAATGTCAGCTATTACTAAAGCTGATGTGGAAACTGGAACTATAACAAAGTCTCCACTGATCACTCCTGAAGACTTTGATACTTGGTGTCAAAGAATGGAAGGCTTTATCAAGTCTCAAGACTCAAGGATGTGGGACTCTGTTGTTCAAGGATCTTACATACCAAGCCCCTCTTTAGATGCTAGTGGTGGTATGATTCCAAAGGCTGGGGCTGACTGTTCTGATGAAGACAGAAAAAGAATAGAGATTGATCGGAAAGCCATGACAGACCTTCAAACTGCTCTTCCAACCTCCATCTACAGAGGCTTCAAGAAGTGCAAAACTATCAAGCAACTATGGGAAGCACTGAAGCTCATGTATGAGCGGTCCAATGAAGCTAAGGAGAACAAGAAGGACCTCCTGAAGTAGCAGTTCGAAAACTAGACCTTCAAAGCAGGTGAAACCATGACTTAACAATACTTCAGGTATGTTGAAATTATGGATACTCTAATGGATGTTGGAGTAACTCTTAAGAACAGGGACATTGTGAGGAAGTTTATGTCCTCTCTTCCTAGACAATGGACACATTACTGGGTTGTTATCAAGAGGACTAAGAACCACTCTTACTCTTATAAGTTGTATGGTATTCTCAGTGGATACCAGATGGAGATGAACATGCAAAACTCATATGGTAATTCAAAGCAATCAACTGAGTTTAGCCCTCCATGTGGTTAAAGGGAAAGCATTGAACCACAACATCATCTTATATGCTGCCCTGACAACTCACAAAAGGGTGCTTTCATTACCTTCCCAGAGACTCCAAGAGAAAGCTACACTCAAGGAAGTCCATTCCAAGAGACAAGTTCTTCTCATGCTTTTGTCTCTGCTGATGAGATCACAGGCAACTTTCTCTTCACCCTTGAAGACTTGGATTGTATCCATCCAGATGATCTGGAGTACATAGAGATAGTTCAGCAGATGGCTCTTCTCACTCATAGAGCCAAGAAGATCTACAAGAGGACAGGGAGGAAGTTTCCAAGCAATGCAGCAAGTGGAATGTTTGGGCTGGATAAAAGCAAAATGAAGTGTTACAACTGTAACCAGATGGGACACTTTGCAAGGGAGTGTAAGGCACCAAGGACCAATGGTGGCCAAACACAAGCTAGACCAAACTATACTAATAGAGCTCCTTAGAATGAGAAGCCAAAGCGGCAAGCTGTAGTTGCTGTTGAAGAAGGAGGCTTTGAGTGGATATTTCAAGTGGAAGATGCATTTCCAAACCAAGCACTCATGGCAGACCACGATGAAGCCAAGGTATTGCAACATCTTTGTACTACTGAATGCATTGCTAAAGTAAATAGATACAGGTCCTATAACTTAGAGATGAGATCTGATCTTGAGTCCTTCAATATCTTATAAGCTGATTTTAGAAGAGCTGAAAATGATTATAAACTGAAAATAGAGGACTTAGAGAAAACCATTTCAACTCTTAAACATGAGCACACCAACTACAGGACTCAAATCAAAGACCTCATAACTAAGTTGACTGAATGCCAGGCTGAGCTTGTGATCAGCAAAGCCAAGGCAAAAAAATGTGTTATTAAACAAGAGACCTTCAAGAACATAATATCCTCATCCTTGCAGCAAAAGTTTGTTATCAAAATAAGCAGGGACTGGGATCTAATGAGATAGCTCCTATACACACAATCTTGTCAGTAAGATCTCCTAGGTTTGGAACTTGTGAAGATGACCTTCCCTTCATAGACCCCTTGACTGAAGAGGATTAAGAGGAGATGGTAAATAATGGCTCTGTGAAGGATGAAGAAGAGCATTCTAAGAAGGGTCACCATCCCTCTGAGGAGAGTAAAGCTTTTGGGATGACCAAGTCCAAAAGAAAGAACTTGATTAGGAAGGCCAAGAGAAAACCCAAGAAGGCTCAAGAGATTAAGGCCACCTTCAACTCTGCACAGAAACAAGTCTTCATCTCTGCAGGATTTAAGGTGGTTAAGGCTGAAGACATAAACATGAACTCCAATAACAAGAGTTCTAGTTCTTGTCCGAATCATCCCATCATTAAGAAAAAGGCTTATTAGTTGTGCACCAATGTTGTACAACCAGAACCATCCAGCTCCAAAGGTAGTTCTATCCTCATAAGAATTGCCACAGCATCTGCAAAGATAAAGATGGACAAGGAAAGTCATCAAATTCAGCCTTGTTCACAAAAAAAGACTCCTAGAAGGAAGAAAATGGTTTGTGTCATGTGTGGGAGTACTTCTCATCTTGCTAAAGATTGTGGTTACAATCCAAAGAGTACTCTCCACATGACCAAGAAAGAAACTTCTAAGAGTTTAGAGAAAAAGAAGCAAGCTTTGGAAGGAAAATCTTTTTCCTTGAGAAGCTCCAAAATAAAGAAGAAGACAATTGAAACTTGCCTTCGGAAGAAAATTTGGTCTCGAAAGAAGGGAATACTTTCGTAGCACTAAAGCCTGTTGTAGTGAAATGTTAGGCCCTATTCCCGGGACACTCACAGTTGGTCATTCATCGCACAAAAAACATAAAATATACAATTAAAATTCATTAAAACATCGTAACAGAATAACTTAAAACCATTTCATATATTAATGAATGCTTTTGCAAAACAATACAACATTGTTAACGGTTACAAAATATCATCGTTTGCATTACATCACAAAAATGTCATGATTATACAAAATGGATGCCATCCAAAATAAGCCAAGTAGCACCCCCATGCCATCCTCAGCAACAATCACCTGCCAACTAGAAATACATAAAAAGTCAGTGTTGCTGAGTGAGTTCTAGTTTTATAATAAAATACTTCGCACTCGTTTAGAACCGTTCTTTACTTTCGTTCGCGATCATGCATCATACGTACAAATAGATAATCTTATCATTATCTTTCATCATCATTCATCATCGTACGTTACTCATTATCGTTCATTAATTCTCATTCTTATCATACATTCTTACATTCATACGTTCATCATTATTTTTCGATGACATGTACTATACCCCAAACATCATGCACAAGTGATGGTACTAGGCCGAAGTCTACAAATAGACTTCCATCATCATGCACAAGTGCTTGCACTAGTACCGGGGTAAGTTCATTCATCATTATCTTTACTTTCATTCCGGACTGATGCCATATACCCCAAACATCATCCACGAGCGCTGGTACTGGGCCGAAGTCTATAAAAGGCTTCAAACATCATGCACAAGTGCTGGCACTGGTACCGGGGCAAGCAACAAGGGTCCCATAGATCTGGTCAATCACAAGGATTAGACCCTTGTGTGCAGCCTTTGGGACAGCTAACCCACACACAGTTGAGCTAATGACATTTCAGAGTCGTGCACCTCCTTTCACTTTGCTTGCTAGACTTTTCTTTCATTCATTCATTCCTTTTTTATGTATACATTCATTCATTCTTTACGTTTCTCTTTTCATTATCATTACTTCCGCTTTACGTTACATAATACATTACGTTTATTAACATAATCACACCACGTAAGGCTACATAATCAAACGCAAGGAACCTAAAGAAAACATAACATATACATACAAAACATCATCACACATCATTATATAATCATCACATATCGTCCACTCACATACACATACACATACTAACAAGTACAAGTCATTTTAGAACATAACCGACCCTCCGCGGGACAGTAGGGGTTCGCGGGGGGTAGCCTCTGACAATGAAGTCCTGGGGCAGCAGCCCCTAGTGGGGTGCAAGGGATAGCACATTCTGTTATAGAAACATCGATCTTCTTGTTAAAAACTCTTAAAATCATGGTCATCTAAAAACGTATATTTGGTATGCATTTTCAGTCCCAAACAAGTTTAAAACGTTTAAATAGGAGATCTAGAACTCACCTGGACCGATGAGTAGCTTCTCAATCAAGCTTTCTAAGCAAGGGTCACACTACGCAGGCTGCAGATAAGTTAACACTCAAAGGGATTAATTTCAGCAAAATTTCGGTGCTAATTTCGCTGCAAGATCAGCAGATTCGTTGCTAGTTTCACCAGCAATTTCGCTGCCACCTTTGCTAGTTTCGCTTACAGTTTCGCCCAACTTTCGTTGGAAAACCATGTCTGCGATGAAGCTCCATAGTTTCGCTGGATGACTACACAGTTTTGTTGGACGAACACCCAGTTTCGCAGAACGAGCTGTAATTATGAACCAACCCATTTTAAACCCAAAACTTCAATCTTTTACACCAAAAACCTTGGTTTATCTAAGCTTTTTACATGTTTTCTTACACAAAAACGTGAGTTTTGGACGATTCTTTGACACTTTCGAAAACCACAAACCCTAGAATCCGGGTTTACTCTAAAGAAACGATTAAATGATGTTTCTTACCTGAATTCTTGGTCTTTTCTTGTTGTTTGGATGTCCACAAACACCGATCTTCAATCTCTGGATCAACCGAGCCTTGAATCTTCACCTCCTCTCTACTTTCTCTCTCCACATTCTCTCTCTAGAAGTTGGGTGCTTGAGTTGCAAATGAGAGAGTGCTTCAGCTGATCCGTTTATATATAGCGGGCGTTCCCGGGACCTTAAACTCTTCCAACACGTAACTCGTACGGTTAACTCGGTCCATAAACCATTTCATGCTTATTTTCATTAAATAACCTCGGCTAAGCCCTTTATTATTAATGGTTCGTTTGACTTTATTTTGGGCGTTACATAAAAGCAAGATATTCCGAAGGTTCGGTCATCAAAACTTCTGAAGTAAACAAAACTTCCGAAGTATTGAAGGTCAAGTCTAAGCTTCCAAAGGTGGTGTGGAAGACAAAGAAAGACTAAGTGGCTAAAAGTTCTTCATCAACATCAGCTAATGATCCTCAAAATATGACTATAGGATCAACTAATGTTGCATTGTCTTCAACTTTTATTGATGAGCCCAAGACCAATAAGGCTTGGGTTTCCAAATGTAACTAATCATCTCCTTTTTGCAGGGACAGCTCAAGACAAACAGAAAAATATGGAGGTTACATATTTATGGAGTACCGGTTGATTTTGGTGGAGATGTAGGAGGTTACATTATAGGAAGGGGCTGGGTCACAAATAGTAAGCTTAGCATTGAGAAAGTAAATTGTATCAAGGAGCTTGGGTATAATCTTTTGAGTGTATCCCAATTTTGTGACTGATGCTCTTTATTGAGCATGAGTGCATTGTTCTCAGTCCAGGGGTGGTTATTCCTCATGAGCATATCCTGCTTAGAGCCCCCAAGAAAGAGAACATGTACAAGATTAATTTGCAAATAGTGATGAGTCTTTCCTCTGGCATAAAAGAATGTGCCATGTAAACTTTAAAAACATGAATAAATTAATTAAGAATGATTTGGTAACTGGAATGCCAAAGAAAGAGTTTACAAGTGATGACCACTGTGTTGCATGCCTGAAGGGGAAGCAACACAAGGTATCTCACAAGCCAAAGGAAGAAACTCCATCACTACTCCCCTACACTTATTACATATGGATCTCTTTGGCCCCACCAGTGTAATGAGTCTAGTAAGGACCTCTTATTGTTTGGTGATCATATATGACTTTAAAAGATTCACTTGGGTCTTCTTTCTTAGAACTACGGATGAGACCCCTGAGATTCGGAAGAATTTCATCTTAAAGATTGAGAATCAATGTGATCACAAGGTCAAAACCATAAGATGTGATCAAGTAACTGAATTTAAGAACAAAATTCTTGATACATTTTGTGCTGAAAAAGGTATTACAAGACACTATAGTGCTCCCAGGACTCCTCAGCAAAATGGTGTTGCAGAGAGGAGAAACAGGACACTAATTGAAGCTGCAAGACCTATGTTGTCTGATTCTAAACTGCCCATCACCTTCTAGGCAGAGGCAGTGAACACTGCTTGCTATGTGCAAAACATAGTTTTAAAAGTTAAGACGCATGGTATTACTCATTATGAACTTTGGCACAAGAGAAAACCTTTTATTGGTTTTCTTAGGTCATTTGGATGTCCTTGCACTATCTTGAATACCAAAGATCAAATTGCCAAGTTTGCTGAGAAACCAGATAGTGGACATTTTATTAGATACTCTTCTCAAGCTAAGGCTTATAGAGTATACAATCTCAGAACTAGAGTAATTGAGGAGTCAGTCAATGTGACTTTCAATGAGCACACTCCCAGTGTGAAAGGTTCTGGTCCTGATTGGCTATTTGATCTTGAATTATTTACCAACTGTTTTAACAAATCTTGTGAGCATGTTTCAGGATGCATAAATATACTACGCATAGGTGATCCTGACCCAAGATTTGAGCTGAGAAGACCTTCAAGCTACATACCTTCAGCTCCAGTGGTAACTAACCCTGCAAATGAAGTTTCTACCAGCACATCATTAACAAAACCTGGTGATACTTCTGGGGTGCCTTTAAATTCCAGCTTAGAGGCACAAAACTCAGATGAAGAAGCTTCAAATGTAGAAGAAAATGGTGGTGGTGAAAGTGATCAAGAATTCCCTAATGCTAACAACCACTCCATTAAAGACAACATCAATGGTGTCACACACTGATTGGATCAAGTCAATCTTGATAAGTGTGCTTATGTGGAGGGTGAATCCTATTGCCAGATCAAAATTTCTCTAATTTAGATCTGTCTATTCAACTTGTTGTGATCCCTCAGCTAAGGATCCACAAGTCTCACCATACCACAAACATCATTGGAGATGTTGATTAAGGGGTAAGAACAAGAGGACAACCCCATAATTCAAATGTTTGTCTTCACTCTTGTTTCTTATCCCGGATAGAGCCAAAGAAGATTGATGAGGCTCTAAAGGATGGAAGTTGGGTTGAAGCTATGCAGGAGGAGCTGCTTCAATTCAAAAGGAAAAAGGTTTGGAACCTATGTCCTCTTCCTTAAGGGAAGACTACCATAGGAACCCAATAGGTGTTCAGGAATAAGAAGGATGATAGAGGACTTGTCATCAAGAACAAGGCAAGACTAGTTGTTCAAGGGTATACTCAAGAAGAGGGAATTGACTACACATATGTTTTTGCTCCTGTAGCAAGACTTGAAGCTGTCAGGATATTCCTAGCTTTTGCTACATCCAAGAATTTCAAGGTCTACCAATTTGATTTCAAGGTGTGCTTTTCTCTATGAGGTGATTGATGAAGAGGTGTATGTCCGACAACCACCTGGGTTTGCAGATCCTGATCATTCTGATTATGTCTACAGGCTTGATAAAGCTCTTTTTGGGCTGCACCAAGCACCAAGGAAGTGGTATGAGACTCTATCTCAGTATATCTGTTACTATGGCTACAAAAGGGGTACTATTGATGGAACTCTCTTCATCAAAGGGACAAGCAATGACATAATGCTAGTTCAAGTATATGTTGATGACATTATCTTCGGGTCAACTAATCCAAAGCTCTGCAAAGACTTTGAGAAGCTGATGAAAGATAGGTTTGAAATGAGTTCCATGGGAGAACTCAATTTCTTTCTATAAATTCTAGTGAAGCAAGTTGACAATGGCATTTTTATAAGTTAGTCAAAGTATGTACAAGACATACCTAAAAGATTCAACATTACTGATTGCAAGGTTGCTAAGACATCCATAGCCAGAAACCACTCCCTTGGACCTGAACTTGACGGGGAATGTGTTAATGAACATCTCTACAGGGCAATGATTGGGTCTCTTTTGTACCTCACAGCTAGCAGACCTGATATCATGTTTGCCACATGTATTTATGCAAGATATCAAGCCAACCCCAAGATGTCACACCTGGTCACTATCAAGAAAATTATAAGATATCTCAAAGGTGCTCCATCACTTGGCCTTTGGTATCCAAAGAATTCTAACTTCAATCTATATGCTTATGCAGATAGTGACTATACTGGTTGCAACATGACTGCAAAGTCTGCATCTAGGGGATATTAATTTCTTGGTGGAAGGATAGTCTATTGGCAATGCAAAAAACAATCATGTGTGTCTGTATCAACTGCTGTAGTTGAATACATTGCTGCTGCAAGCTGCTATACTCAAGTGCTTTGGATTCAAAATCAGATGCTGAAATATGAATTTAGCGTTAAGGAGACTCCTATCCACATAGACAACAACAGTGCTATTTCTATCACAGAGATTCCTGGACAGCACTCAAGGACAAAGTACATCAACATCAGGTATAATTTGACTATGGATTAATAAAAGTAGTCAAAGTTAACACAAATGAAAAATATGTTGATCTGTTCACCAAAACTTTTGATGAATAGAGATTCAAATATCTTGTATCAGCTGTTGGTATGATTAACATTGAGTAGCTTTTCTTAAAACTTAAGCATATTATTTCTAAAACGTATGTGTCCTAAGTTGTCTATTTTATCACCTTCATAAGCCCTTGTTCTTTTTGGAAGACAAATCTTTTTAAAAGACATTCCTTAGATTTTTGAAAATTTTGATCTTTTTATCCTTCTGAAGATTTTTAATTACCTTCGGAAGAAACTTATGTCTTAGAAAACAAATAACTACTTCAGTAGATTTACCTACGGAAGAAATTTCTGAAATATCTTTCGAAGCTTAAAAACTCTGAATAATAAATCTCTTCCAAAACAAAATTCTCAAAACCCTTTGGAATATCTTCCGAAGCCAATTTGCCTTTGGAAGCTTTCTTTTAGAACTTCCGAAGCAAAATAACCTTCTGAAGAGTTCTCGAGTTCCAAGAAAACTACTTTTTGGGCAAAAGCAAAAAACTACTTTTTCAGAGGTGGGACCGACATCCGGATTTCAAAGTTTATCCTCTTTCATTAACTTTGTCTTAAATCCACTTCATATATATACCCAATGGTTCCCCCATCTTTCACTATCTTCTTCATCTGAACTATTCCTCTAATCTAAATTCACTCAAACCGCCTTTGCTCTTCACCTTCCTTCAGCCTTAAGCTTTTCAAAATGTCCAATCTAAACCACAAAACAACCCTGATTTCTCCATGCAACTTCATAGGCAACACAACTAGGTTGCTCTGTTGAACACTAAGAAAGATGATAGTTTTTCAGAGGTTTGCCATTATCTGGATTTCTCCAACTACTTCACCTCCCTAACCATTGATCCTACTCTTTATGAGGATCATCTGCTTGAATTTTGAAGACCTGTCAAGAGATCATTATAGGTGGGGAGAAGGCACTGTCTGCCATAGTGCAGGGGAGGACAATCTTCATCACTCCAGCCATCATCAACACTCATCTTCAGCTGGATGATAAAGAAGGTGAGTTGTCTTTTCCAAAGGAAGATGTTAGTTATTCCTTTGAGCAGATGGGCTATGAGGAAGATTTCTCTGTAAAGACCTTCAAGAAAGGGAAGGTCTCATCCCAGTTGAAGTACCTGCTACATGTGGTCATCCACAGCTTGTCAAACAAGCATGGAGGGTGGGACCAGATTCATGAGGATCTCTACTTCATAGTGCATGGAATGGTTCAAGGGGTCAAGTTCAGATACTCTCAGTTTGTATATACAAATTTGCTTGCAAACTTCGACTCCTTAGAGTATTATATGTTTCCTAGATATGTTCAATACATTCTTAACTATGAACTAGGCTAAAGTTAAGGGAAACAGGTAATATTCTTAAATTGGGACAGATGAAGCCCGGCATCTTAAATTCATGAAGAAGCCAACTGTAGGCTTCTCTGGGGTAGAAACAACCCTTGTCTCCAAAATGTTAGAGCTCATTGCTCAAGGTGACAACCTAGCAACACAAGCTAGTGTTGAAGCCACACCTTCTACCTCTCAACCACCAAAAAGGCCACAAATCACCCTCACCTACCAAAGAAAATCCAAACGAACCCATGCTCAAGTTATTGAGCTTGTGCAGTCCCCCATATACTCACCCATACAGGAGGCAGTGGATACTAGAGCTCCCACTTCTCCTGAGGGGCAAACCACTCACATTTCTTCAAGAATCAGTACTGAGGTTCCTCATGCTCAGCTAGATGAGCTCACTACCCCAACTGCATTAAGTCTTCACTTTGAGTCTTAACACTCAAGTGAACAACCTTTAGGAGACAGTAACCATACCCAGCCTTTAGACTTAAACCAACCCATTCCTAACCTTGAATTCTATACTGATGAAGACATAGGTTTTAGTAAGTACCATGAGTCTCTCTACTCTTCCCCTACTCAAAGAAAGATGAGTGCTCCTGAGTCTCCTATGTCTAGCCCACATCAGTCACTCATTACTGAGGTGGATCTCTCTAAACCTGTTCAGGAGATTCATATGGAAAAGGTTCTCACTTCTGTAAGTGATTACATCATTAGGACCTCAACCATGGCAACTTAGCCCATTGACACTTCAACTGAGGCTGTCAGTGAGCAGAGGAAATCCAGCAACCAAGAACATGAAGCTGGGGGTGAGAGTGAGGACTTTGGTCCAATTCTCTCATCCCCTAGTGATTCTTCTGATGAAGATGAGGGGAATTTTAGACTAAAGGTGCTAAAACTATAAAAAACATGCACCTACCTAGTCTCTAAGGTTAGTCACCTTGAATCTAAGGTGACTACCCTACCCTACAAAACAGGGTCAATGATCAGCAACTTGAGATATCTTATCTCAGGGAAAAACTAGCTAGGAGACCTTTAAGGAGAGCTCAAACAGGAATACAAGAACCTGTGGATGTGATTTACCTAACTCCTAGCTCACCTATGCAAGAGGGTGATGCTACCAAAAGGGGGAAAAAGTCATTGCAATCACACCTGGGAGTTCTTTAGGGAGTATGGACATTAAGGACTCACCATCCTCACTTGCAATTCTGCATACTCAACAACTTCCTCAAGTTCACTTTGATGTGGACTCTCTAGACTCTCTCATTCAGAGTCTCTTTAAGGAAGGCATTCCAAGGGCTATGTCATCCCCATCTCAAGGAACTTCAAACTACATCATGGGTGGAGGTATGATGCTGACAAAAGAGCCCTTATTCTTCAAAGAGTTCAAGGGCAGCAAGAGGTATTCAACTTTTAGACCTTGAACTACTATGAAGGTCTTGACCTGATCAACATGCCACTTGTCAACCCAAGCCAATCTAGACAAGCTGGCAGGCTGGCACAACGGATTCAAGACAGAGTTATTTGAAGATTAGCTTGATGTTAAGGCAAACCCTAAGATTAGCTTCAAAGGGAAAACCTTGACTAAAATCCCAGTGATAGAGCCTGAGAGCCCTGTCACACCAACAGCTACTTCAGCAATTCATTCCCTAATTGAAACACCTGCTGTTGAAGTTGTATCACAGCCTCTCTCTGGCCGGAGCTTGGATGCTACACCAAGCAATAAAGACCAAAGCTCTCTCCACCCTGTGTCACAAAGGTCTGTGGGTGACAAAGGGAAAAGGATTTTAACTCTTGTGGAGATTGAGGAGGAGGAGAGAGATAGGAAGAGGAAGCTAAGGAGAGATAGTTCCTCTGGGTCTTCAGGCTTCATGCAAGCTGCAATCAGGGCTAACCCTAGACTAAACATTCAAGATGATGAGTTGAGGGCAGTCAGGATTAATTACCTACAGACCAGGAACTATGACGTTGATGAGATTATATCTCTCCCCTTAGAGGAACTCAATGAACTGATAGACATGGAAATGTCTAGGGAGAGGAAGGAAGCAGAAGATGCAAGGTTGCTCCTCCAAATCAAAGAAGAAAAGAGACAGAAAAGACTATACAAGCATATTCCTACTCTCTCTCCCCAGTTCAAGAAAGCCCTGTGCAAAAGATTGTGGCACCTCCACAAGAACCTCAGGTAGACAAAGAAACAGATAGGTAAAATATGATCAACTACCTGAGTGCCACAGGTCTCTACCAGGTCCTTTGAGTACATTGAGTTTGATTATCTTAAACAGCTTGAACTTCAGGTGCTCAAAGAACAAAAACCAATAAAGAGAAAGATGAGGGAAGAGGCTGCAAAGTCAAGAGCCATCATCCAAAAGAGTATGAAGAAATCTGTTGATAGATAAAGGATGATGAGCTTCTTGAAGCTATATGGATTCTCCGGAAGGAGACTTGGCCCTATGTCTCTATCCACAATGGATGAGCACATTAGGGTAATCAAGCAGAAGATCAAAAAGGGAGAGCTCATTGACTTACAGTCTCCTCCAAGTCAAGCTCCTTCTGAAGTGGAGGTTAAGGTTGAACAACCTGAGACAACACAACCTGGACCTGCTGCTGAGTCTTAGCAAGCTTCATCTTCTCATCCACAGCAGGGTCAAACTCCCTCTCCTTCTGAACCTGTGAGGGAGGAACACCCAACTGGGCAAGACAAGACTTATCAACAAGGTGCTGCAGGCCAGTCTTCTCGGTTAAAGTCTTGAAAGAGGAGGAAGAGGATTGCTTCTAAACCAAAGTCAAAGAAGAAGAAGAGTCTGAATCATCCACCTCCAAGCCTCAGGGTGAACCAGATCAACCTGTGGAAGTGCATAAAGAGGCATCCCCATCAACTCCAATTCAAGTGGCTCCTCTTGCATATGAGAGACCCATCTTATCCTGGAGCTTCACAACTAATCCAGAAAGATGGCATGTGATCAGAGATCAAGGTGGTGAAGATGTCTACACATGGAAAGACTTATTCAACCTACCTTTGCATGATTTCTTTGAGATGAGAAGATAGTATGAGAGTCTGAGTAATCCTGACCATCTAATGAAGAAAGGCATGGTCATCATCATGATGAGGACTGTCAACATATATAGATCTTCAAATGTTTTAGTAGCATCATCCTAGGGGGAGTTTGTAAGGATTCCTATAAGTCTGCTGTAGCCAAAACATCCAAAGTCTTTTTGCATGCATGCACTAAAGTACTGATAGGATCGGATCTAGTTTGATCAATTAGATTTGAATTTGCAGCGGAATATAACAGAAATAAGATCAAATTCAAGCAAGATAAGTATGAATATGCAATCACACTATGACGATTATAGAGAGAACTTTTCTGTTACTGGAATATTTTCATTCACGCTAATGCTTCGGTTGCAAAACAACTAGGTCAACATTCCTTTTATAAAGGAATGTGACGTCAGCTGATGTCACTTGATAATGACATCTAACTGATTTAACAAACTACTGAAAATAACTAATCTACTGAAGATGTCCACAACAACCGAGGACACCTTCACAAAAAGCTAAGTGTAAAACAAAATTACAACTCCTGAAACTATAACATCTGAAGTGTAAGAACTTCAGATGTTTTACAATAATAAAACTACTGAAAAGTAAAAACATTACAACTACTAAAAGGAAACACTTCAGTTGTTTGAGACAACTTCTGAGAACTTGGTCTTCAGACTTTGTCTTCAACATATGTCTTCAGACTTTGTCTTCAGCCTTTTATCTTCAGACTTTGTCTTCAGACACTGTCTTCAGACTTTGTCTTCAACATATGTCTTCAGACTTTGTCTTCAGCCTTTTATCTTCAGACTTTGTCTTCAGACTTTGTCTTCAGCTGATGTAGATCTCTTCAGTTGTTGTGATGTCTGTGCGACTTAAAGGTTTTTCTGATCTGGCTCATTGGTTCTTTTGGTCCAACAAACTCCCCCTGAACCAATGCAGCCAAAACCTTTGAGCTTATTGAAGTCCCACTTATTGGCAGACAAATTTTCTAAATCAGCTCAGAATACACCAAGTCAAGCTCAGGCCAGGAAGAGGTTTCAAAAATTTGTTTGGCAAAAGATGAATGGGAACTCTGTCTTGGGGAATTTGGACACAGAGCTGTTACCCCAATCATTAAATCTACTTCCCAATGATGAGTCTGTAAGACTCTCTGACATAGGCCTCTAGTAGAACAACTTTATCTTCAATTATGAGTTCTTCAGCTTCACTCTCAAAGAAGAACTCAGGCCCATAGTACTCAGACAAGTATCTCACAGTCTTTTCGTTCTTCCGCTCCACAGTTGTTATTTCTCTGTAAGCAAACTCATCAGGATGAGTACCTTCAAGTAACAACTGGAGCTCATATCTTCTGATTTCTTCAAGCTTCTTGTAAATTAACCCCTTCTTCACCATTTTGTTTTCCAACAAAGTTTGTGGGGTCATCTTAGTCTTGTAAGCTCGCTTGAAATCATCAAGGATTTCCCAGGGTGACACTACAATGGCCAGCATTATCACATCATCCACAGTCTTTCTCACTTGGCCATTATATCTACTTGGAATATTTTTCTTATGAATCCTTTCACTAACTCTAGGGTCAGGCCAAATCTTTACTCTCTCTTTCTGATACTGAAAAGTAAATCTGAGAGCATACAACCTCTGAGCATGTTTCTTCATTGCTTGTATGGATGAAGACTTAGGAAATTCCTTATCAACCATCCTTAACAGCTGCTCATCGTGTTGTTTCTGCTGGTCTTCTTCTTCAATCTTCACCTTAACCATTTGCCTTTGAGTATCAGGAGTGATTGTTGTTGGTTGACTCCTGGGCTCAGGTTTCTTCATCTTAATCACAGCAGAGATTGGCAGACTATCCTCCTCATCATCTTCTTCTTCTTCTTCCATCCTCAACACCCTTCTCTTTTTCTTAGGTGCATCACTGGTGGTTGATTGAATGGGTTTCTTGGGTAAAGGAGTTGGTTTTGAGGGTTGTGAGGTTGGTTGTTTTGATGATTGTGAGGTTGGTTGTTTTGTGGGTTGTGAGGTTGATTGTTTTGGAGGTTGTGAGGTTGATTTTGAGGGTTGTATTGGTAAGGGAGATTGTAAAGGCTGCTCTATCATTTTGGTTGTGAGGGTGGCTTTGAATAACTTAGCCATGTCAGACCTTTTCCCAGCACCAGCTTCATCCAGAGCTTCTATGATCAAACCTTTGTTGAAGGTTTTAGAAGAGCAGATTTTGGTGGTTATCTCCAAAATACTGTCTCTAGACCATGACTTTACTTCAATGATAGGTCTTCCCAAGTGTTTTGATAAGAATCTGATCATAGCTTCCAATCTTTCCCTTTCTTTCTCATTGCAGCTTGCCCATCTATTCTCAATCTCCTGAATCTCTAGCCTTCTGATCTCAGAATCAAGTTTGGCAGTGTCAAATCCTTGTCTGAAGAGCTGATCAATGATCTTATCCATGGATCTGTTGTGTTGCTCATCAGCTGCTTTGATCATTTCCTCCAACTTCTTCTCATCTTCAGTCTGTTCAGCAGCACCTTTCTTTCTCTTGTAAGTAATTATCTCTTTTCCTTTCTTCTCTTTGGCTTCTTCCTCTTCAACTCTCTTTCTTTTATCTTCTTTCACTGACTTAGACTCCCCTTTTTGGTTGCATTGGGTTCAGGGGTTTGAATGTCAGAAAGTTTATTGGACACAGCATCATCAACAAGGGTTTGAAGATTTGAGGAAATCCTCTCATCAATGGTTTGATGGACAATAGTAGTGATGATGGGAGTGATGAGAGGTAAGGAAGATTTAAAAGCAGCAACCATTTGCTCAGTGGGGTTCTCTCCCTGAGAAATGGTGCCTGAAACATAGGCTGGTGGCTGATTTGTTAAGAGCGGCTCAGTGTTTGGGAGAGCTTCAACAGAAGCTGCCATCTGTGGGTGAATTGGGGCAGATGGACTTGATTCCTGAGACATTTTGGCAAGCAGTTCTTGTAATCTGCATACCTCAGCCTCAAGAATTGTGTTTTGGGCTAGAACTTCAAAGAAAAAGCCCATGTCATCATCAGTTTTGGCTGAATCAGCTGACCTCCTAAGTAAATCAGGATGAACATGTGCTGAGTGTAGATCAGTATTCACATGTGCCCCTTTGTCTTGGAACTGGGGACTTCCTGCCTCAGGATTAAGTCCTTCATTGGCAGTTGCCTCTGGTGAGGTCTTAGAGATGATACCAGCTTCATCCTGTTCATGTGCTGAAACAGGGGAAGAGGTAGCCTCACCAGATGTGCTAGTCTCCTCATCTACACTGGGAGATTGAACTTTGTAATCCCTATGCTGTGGGTTGTCAACTACATTATAATCCTCTCCCTCCGTTGTTGAGGTTTTCCCAGTGTTAACAGCACTTGTGCAATGACTGCAGTTGGGCTTGTAGGGGTGGTTTCAGTGGGAGATAGAGGTGAAAAGGATTGTACCTGGGGTGAATGGTGCTCTTCAATGGCAATCTTCTCAAGTGAGAGAGATTCCAGTAATGTGGTTTCCCCAATGTTGGTTGCATCAGATCCTGTTGAGAGGATACCTGAGCGGTTTCAGCTGGTAGAGTCTTTGAAACTACAAGGGGATTAAGACTAGTAGTTTCATCCTGCGTTTGTGCTGCAGGGGCATCATCAGGGGACTCAACTCCCTGAGTAGCCTTTTTGGTTTTCTTGGATTTTGGTTTGGAGGGGACTTTAGATCTGGAGGTGGAGGCTGTGGATTTGAGTTGTGCCTGGAGTATACTTCTGGCAAAACTACCATAGCAGGGACTCCAAGGCCATCAAGGCCATCAGATTTTAATTGATTAAGAATTATTGACATAAGAAACCTTAGATATAATATCCATCTATTAGCCACAGGTTTCATTGCCAGATCTTTTAATTCCAAAAATATTATTTCAGAAAAAATTAAGCTTTGGCATTCAAGGATAGAATACAATACTTGTTGCCACCTGGATGACATTTGATCCCATGAAGATGTTTTGGGGGCAAGACAGACATTGATCATATGGAAAATGAGACGCTCAGCATCATGGAAGTGCTTCTTCAGAATAGTAGTAGCACTTAGGTCACCCTCATAGCCATGGTTAACAAAGGATAAATTAATGGTGCCTTTGGGGTATCTGGTGACATAGGTGGCATCATTCAGGTCTAGGGTTTGACGAATGATCTCAGAAGTGATGACCACCTTTTTCTTGTTGACAAACGACTGGAGAGTGATCGAGTCATCATTCTCTGCAGTATGAACAGTGACGTTTGTCCAGAATTGGCGAAGGGTATCAGGATAGATGGTAGGATTCAAGAGGAAAGCTTTGTGATATTGGGAATCAACCATCAGATCAATGGCAGCATCAAACTTGGTCCAAAAGGCTGATTTGGTAAGGTAAGCGACACAGTTGCATCGAGGTTTGATTTGCATGGTCGCCATTAATGGAAGATGAACGTTTGGAAAGTGAGTTATGAAAAGTTTGAAGTTAGGGTTAGGTATTTATAGGTTATGAAACGGCTGAAAGAAAACAACTGAAAGTTTTGGTGTGAGTCATCAGTTGTTAGAAAACAACAGAAGACATGGTTTTAACTTTCAGATGTTGTAAACAACTGAAGACTTGGTGTTAGTCATCAGTAGTTGTAAACTACTGAAGACTTGGTTTTGGCTTCAGTTGTTTTGAAATGAAACAGTAGTTGTTGTCGTCAATTCACAAAGTTCAGCTGTTTCAATGACCTTAACACTTACTCATCAGATCATCTGATTTTCAGATGTTTCATTGGTCATTAGTACTTATCTATTATAAAAGACATCAGTAGTTTGAACTACATCAGTACTTTTCAACAAATGAAGTACTTCAGTACTTTTAAGTAGTTTAGTCTTCAGTAGTTATAAAAACTGCTGAAGATAAAATGACTTATCAGCACTTATTTTTGACAGCTTTATACGAATGCTCATCAGTACTTATTAACTAAGAGCATCAGTAGTTGTCAAATTATTCTAGTTGCAGCATACCAAGCCTGAGCACAAGATTATGGAAAGTTGCACTGTCCAAAGGCTTAATAAATATATTTGCAAGCTCATCAGCACTAGGCACAAACTTTGGATCAATTAGACCTTTTTCATAACAATCCCTGATAAAATGATGTTTGATCTCAATATGTTTGGTCCTAGAATGCTGGACAGGATTCTTAACAATACAAAGAGCTGAAGCACTATCCATTAGTAAAGGAGTCTTAGTCTCTGTAATGTCATAATCCAATAATTGATTTTGAAGCCAGAGTACCTAAGATGTACATCTTGCAGCTGCAATGTACTCTTCTTCAGCTGTGGATGTAGCAACTGAAGTTTGTTTCTTACTCTGCCAAGAAACTAAACAGTTGCTTAGAAATTGGCATCCACCAGAAGTTGATTTTCTGGTTAACTTACACCCTGCATAGTAACTATCAGAGAAAACAACTAATTTGCAAGAGTGCCCAGTGGAATACCAAAGTCCTAGAGATTGAGTTCCTTGCAAATATCTAAAGATCCTTTTGACTGCAATCATATGGGAATCTTTAGGTGCAGCCTGAAATCTAGCACAGACACAAGTTGCAAACATAATGTCTGGTCTAGAAGCTGTAAGGTACATCAAGGAACCAATCATACATCTGTAAAGAGTTCCATCAACTGCTTTACCTTTCTGATCAGCATCCAGTTGTGTGTTGCTGCACATGGGAGTAGAACAGGGCTTACAGTTTTGTAAATCAAACTTGGTTAACAAATCCTTTGTGTATTTTGACTGATGAATAAAAGTTCCATCAGCCATTTGTTTGATTTACGAACCCAGAAAGAACAGTAATTCTCCCATGGCACTCATTTCAAACTTTTGTTGCATCAATTTATGCATCACACAACTGTGGATCAGAGGATGCAAAAATAATATCATCTACATAAATTTGAACAAGGAGCTTATGCATGCCTACTTTCTTAATGAATAAAGTTTTATCTATGGAGCCTCGAGTGAAATTATTTTGAAGAAGAAAGTTAGATAGTGTTTCAAACCAGGCTCTGGGAGCTTGTTTCAACCCATAAAGAGCCTTATCAAGCTTATACACCCAATCTGGATGTTTATGATCTTCAAAACCTGGTGGTTGACACACATAAACCTCTTCTTTTATTTTACCATATAAAAATGCACTTTTGACATCCATTTGAAAAACTTTAAGGTTATGGAAAGCAGCATAAGCTAAGAACAATCTGATTGCCTCTAGTCTGGCGACAGGGGCAAAGGTTTCATCATAATCAATACCTTTTCTTGTGAAAACCCCTGTACAACCAGTCTGGCCTTGTTCTTGACAATTTGGCCTTTTTCATCAGTTTTATTCCTAAACACCCATTTAGTGCCTATTGCACACTTACCTTGGGGTAGAGGAACCAGTTCCCACACTTGCTGCTTTTGAAACTGAAGAAGCTCAAGCTGCATGGCTTCAACCCATCCATTGTCTCTTAATGCAGCATGATAGTTCTTTGGCTCTTGCTGACTGATGAAGAGAGCATAGAGACAGAAATTGGACAATTGGCTTCTTGTTGAAACACCAGCATTAATATCACCAATGATCTGGGACATGGGATGATTCTTCAGTTCTTGATACTCAATAATATCTGTGCAAGTGTTTGTAGGAGATTCAGCAGCAACAGATGTTGATTCAGACTCTTGAAACCTAGAATGGGACATGGGATGATTCTTCAGTTCTTGATACTCAACTTGCTCTTATCAAAACCAACTTTGGTTTTGCCAGAGAGACCAGGGAATTTTCTACCTGTCCTTTTGTAAAACTTTTGAGATCTGATATTGATCAATGCCATTTGGCTAAAAATATCCATCTCTTCCAGATCATCATCAGCAATTCCTTTCAAATCATCCATCAAAAAACACATGTTATCAACACTAAACCCTGAGTTACCATCAACTCCAACAAAAGCATGGTTTCCACTGTTTGATGAGAAATCAATATGCTCATCATAGGAACTTTCAGATGTAGCATATTCTGACTCATGACCAACCAGAGCAGTGTTTCCTGGTACAAAATCATCAGTGAGCTTTCCAGATGAAGACAATTTCCTTTTCTGTTCTATCTCTCTCTCAAATGTTAAGAGTTTCCCATGAAGTTTGGTGAGAGATAGAGTATCCAGATTTGCACTGGAGCGTAGGACAATGGTATATGTGTCCCATCTCTCAGGAAGGGATCAGAGGGATCTGTTGTTCATCTGACTGTTTGTATATTCATGTTGAACCATTTTTAGCTCAGATATCAAACAGGAAAATCGCTCAAACTGTGAGTCAATGTCTCACCCTTCCTATGAGAGAATGTCTCATATTGCTGGGCAAGGATTTCTCTATTGTTTGCTAAGACCTCATCAGTTCCTCCAAATTGTTCTTTCAGAGCAACCTAGAGATCATGAGCAGTTTCATGATGCATAAGCCCAGAGTAGATTTCATTAGGCAGTGCCATGGCCAGAATTCCATGGGCTTTAGCATCAATTTCAAACAGTTTTAAATCCTCATCAGAATATTGTTCCTTCTTCTTCGAAACCATCTCATTGGTTTCAGGATTACTCACCATAGGCTTATATGGTCCATGAACCACTGACTTCCAACAACCTGAACTGTTAACAGACAGGTGATGGAGCATTTGGCGTTGCCATATGTTATACTCACTCCTAACAAGCGTCGGAGGCTTAGTTGAGGAGCCAGTATTGTAAGGATCATTGATTGAAGTAGTCATTTTCACCAATTCAACCAAATTCAATGAGATTATAATAAGTCTAGCTTAAAAACTCAACAACACAATTTGAATCTCAAATTAATTGACCGGAAGCGACAGAAAATCAAACTCTATAACCAATTCTTGCAAATTTGCTAATTCGATCAAACTTAGATATCAAAAGAGCAGTTTCAATGATCAATTGTTAAATCGATCAATGATTAACCAGCTCTGATACCATTTGATAGGATCGGATCTAGTTTGATCAATTAGATTTAAATTTGCAGCGGAATATAACAGCAATAAGATCAAATTCAAGCATGATAAGTATGAATATGCAATCACACTATGACGATTATAGAGAGAGAACTTTTCTGTTAATGGAATATTTTCATTCACGCTAATGCTTCGGTTGCAAAACAACTAGGTCAACATTCCTTTTATAAAGGAATGTGACGTCAGCTGATGTCACTTGATAATGACATCTAACTGATTTAACAAACTACTGAAAAAAAACTAATCTACTGAAGATGTCCACAACAACTGAGGACACCTTCACAAAAAGCTAAGTGTAAAAAAAAGTTACAACTGCTGAAACTATAACATCTGAAGTGTAAGAACTTCAGATGTTTTACAATAATAAAACTACTGAAAGGAAACTACTGAAAAGTAAAAACATTACAACTACTGAAAGGAAACACTTCAGTTGTTTGAGACAACTTCTGAGAACTTGGTCTTCAGACTTTGTCTTCAACATATGCCTTCAAACTTTGTCTTCAGCCTTTTATCTTCAGACTTTGTCTTCAGACTTTGTCTTCACACTTTGTGTTTAACATATGTCTTCAGACTTTGTCTTCAGCCTTTTATCTTCAGACTTTGTCTTCAGACTTTGTCTTCAGACTTTGTCTTCAGACTTTGTCTTCAGCTGATGTAGATCTCTTCAGTTGTTGTGATGTCTATAGGACTTAAAAGTTTTTCTGATCTGGCTCATTGGTTCTTTTGGTCCAACAAGTACAGAAGTAGAAATGCTTCGGAAGTTTTACACAATGCACTAGAAAATATTCTAAGTGTATTTGAAGCCAAGACTAACATGAAGCTTTAAAGACAAAGTCTTCCGATGCCAAAGAGTGAAGACAGATTTCTTTCGAAGACTTTTAGATACATGCTTTTATCTGATGTACTTTACCATAAAGCTGGACAACCTTTCTGTTGTAACTCTATTCAGTCACCAACTTACACGAGTTGGTGAAAAGGTCCATGCTTTTGGTAACTATACATTGAGGTCTTAAGTCCGAGCTTTCTACTTTATGTACTTTTATCCTTTTTGTAATATGTTAGGATATGAGCTATGGCATGTCATAGTCACTACTTAAAAGGCAATCTGCCTTTTGACTCTACATTTGATTTTGTAGTTGTCTAGTCTTATGTATCCAGCTACCCTTCAAAGTATGGCCGGCTGTAGGATGTAGTAAAAAGTATCTCAAGTACTTGTAACTTTCTTTCTATGCTTTGTAATACTCGTAAAAGAACTTGAGAGCAATATACAGCATTCTTGAAAACCATACACTTGTGTTGTTTGCAATCTTGTTTTGTCTCATACTTTACTTGTGTTCTTAGTATATTGCATATAAGTTACTAGTTCCCTATTTGATCTGTTAAGTGTTCTAAAGAACTCTCCTCATTGTGTTGTTGTTGTAAGTGACCACCCTTAAACGGTCCTGCATTAAGTCTAAAAGAACAAATAACTACTTTAGTAGATTTACCTTCGGAAGAAATTTTAGAAATATCTTCCGGAGCTTAAATTTTACTTGAGTACTTATATGTTTTTTAAGAACAATTTTCTTCCGAAAGCAATTTACTGTCAGAAGTTTAATTCTCCTTAGAAAAAAATCTTTGAGTATTAAATCTCTTCCGAAGAAAAATTTTCAAAACTCTCTAGAATATCTTCCAAAGTCATTTTGCCTTCAGAAGCTTTTCATCAACAACTTTCGAAGCTAAATACCTTCAAAAGCTTTTTCGACTTCCAAGAAAGCTACTTTTTGGGCAAAAGCAAACTACTTTTCAAAGGTGGGACCGACATCCGGATTTCAAAGTTTATCCTCTTTCATTAACTTTGTCTTAAATCCATTTCATATATACACCCAACGTTCCCCCCTCTTTCACTCTCCTCTTCATCTGAACTATTCACAAAACCTAAATTCACCCACACCGCCTTTGTTCTTTACTTTCTTCGTTCTTAAGCTTCCAAAATGGCCATCGTCAACCGCATAAATAACCCAGATTTTTTCCATGAACTCCATAGACAACACAACCACGTTGCTTTATTGGACTCTAAGAAAGATCCTAGTTTCTCAGAAGGTTTGTCAATTCTTGTCTCTATCCAACTGCTTCAACTCCCTGACCATTGATCCTACTCTCTATGAGGATCATGTGCTTGAATTCTAGAAGACCTGTCAAGAGGTCATTATGGATGGGAGAAGGCACTGTCTGCCATAGTGTAGGGGAGGACAATCTTCAGCACTCCAGCCATCATCAACACTCATCTTCAGCTGGATGATGAAGAAGGTGAGTTGTCCTTTCCAAAGAAAGCAGTCAATCATTTATTTGAGTAGATGGGCTATGAGGGAGATTTCTCTGAAAAGACCTTCAGGAAAAGGAAGGTCTCATCCCAGTGGAAGTATATGCTTCATGTGGTCATCCACAGCTTGTCCCACAAGCATGGGGGTGGGACCAGATTCTTAAAGATCTCTCCTTCATAGTGCATGGAATAGTTCAAGGGGTCAAGTTCAGGTACTCTCAATTTGTCTATACAAATTTACTTGCTAATTTGGACTCCTTAGAGTATTACATGTTTCCTAGATATGTCCAATACATTCTTAACTTTGAACTGGGCTTACAGTTGAGGAAAACAAGTAATATTCTTATATTGGGACAGATGAAGCCCAACATCTTTAAAGTCATGAAGAAGCCAACTGTTGGCTTCTCTGGGGTAGAAACAGCTCTTGTCCCAAAAATGTTAGAGCTCATTGCTCAAGGTGAAAACTTAGCAACACAAGCTAGTGTTGAACCCACACCTTCTACTTCTCAACCACCCAAACAGCCACAAACATTCCTCACCTACCAAAGAAAATCCAAACGAACCCGTGCTTAAGCTATAAAGTTTGTTCAGGCCCCCACATTATCACCCATACAGGAAGAAGTGGACACTAGAGCTCCCACTTTTCCTGAGGAGCAAATCACTCACATCTCTTCAAGAATCAGTGCTGAGTTTCCTCATGCTCAGCCTGATGAGGTAATTAGCCCATCAGCCTTAAGCCTTCACTCTGAGTCTCAACACTCAAGTGAACAACCTTCAAGGGACAGATACCATCCCCAGCCTCTAGATCTAAATCAACCCATTCCCAACCTAAAATTCTATGATGATGAAGACATAGGATTCAATGAGTACCATGAGTCTCTCTACTCCTCCCTACTCAAAGAGACAAGAGTGCACCTGATTCTTCTATGTCCTACCCATATCAGTCACCTATTCCTAAGGTGGGTCTCTCTGAACCTGTTCAGGAGATCCATATGGAAGAGGCTCTCACTTCTGCAAGTGAATATATCATGAAGACCTCAACCATGGCAACTCAAGCCATTGACACTTCAACTGAAGTTGTCAGTGAGCAGGGGAAATCCAGCAGCCAAAAAGATGATGCTGGTGGTGAGAGTGAGGACTTTCGTCCAATTCTCTCTTCCCCCCATGATTCTTATGATGAAGATGAGGGGAACATGAGACTAAAGGTTCAAAAATTGACAAAAACCTACAGCTATCTAGTCTCTAAGGTTAGTCAGCTTGAATCTCAGGTGACTACCCTTCAAAATAGGTTCAATGACCAGTAACTTGAGATATCTTATCTCAGGGAACAACTAGATGAGAGACCTTTAAGGAGAGCCCATCCAGGAACACAAGAACCTATTGATGTGATTGACCTAACTCCTAGCTCACCTATGCTAGTAGGTGATGCTACGAAAAAGGGGGAGAAGTCATAACAATCACAGAACCTGGAAGTTCTTCACAGAGTATAGACATTGAGAACTCACCATCCTCACTTGTAATTGTGCATACTCAGCAACTTCCTCAAGTTCACATTGATGTGGACTCTCTAGACTCTCTTATTTAAAGTCTCTTTGAGGAGGGTATTCCAAAGGTTATGCCATCTCCACCCCAAGGAACTTCAAACAATATACTTGGGTGGAGGTATTGTAAGGATTTCTATAAGTCTGATGCAGCCAAAACATCCAAAGTCTCTCTCCATGCATGCACTTAAGTACAGAAGTAGAAATGCTTCGGAAGTTTTACACCATGCACTAGAAAATATTCTAAGTGTAAAATCTTCCGAATCCAAAACCAACATCTTTTGAAGCCAAAAGTGAAGTCTTCCGAAGCTTCAAAGACAAAGTCTTCCGAAGCTCTAAAGACAAAGTCTTCCAAAGCCAAAGAGTGAAGACAGATTTCTTCCAAAGACTTTTGTGAACATGCTTTTATCTGATGTACTTTACCAAAAAGCTGGACCACCTTTCTGCTGCAACTCTGTTCAGTTGCCAACTTACATGAGTTGGTGAAAAGGTCTATGCTTTTGGTAACTATACATTGAGGTCTTGAGTTTGAGCTTTCTACTTTATGTACTTTTATCCTTTTTGTAATATATTAGGATGTGAGCTATGGCATGTCATAGTCACTAATCAAAAGGCAAGCTGCCTTTTGACCCTACATTTGATTTTGTATTTGTCTAGTCTTATGTATCCAACTGGCCTTCAAAGTATGGCCGGCTGTAGGATGTAGTATAAAGTATCTCAAGTACTTGTAACTTTCCATCTATGCTTTGTAATACTTGTAAAAGAACTTAAGAAGCAATATACTGTAGGATTCTATGTGCCCAAGACACTTAGAATATTGATGTGGTTAGTACGTTATGATCCAAGTCGGGTTATACCCAATAACAAGCTTAGCAAACACCAATTAATATTTAATTGATGATATGATCATGCAATTAAATATTTACACCAATTTAGAAAATGGGTTTTCTAAACAAGTTGCATATGAGATGGAACAATTTATTAGGATATTTTGTTCAATAATATTATTTGTAATGTTATTTAAATAAGTTAGATAACATTACAAATTAATAATGGGAGTGTATATATTATACAATTAAAAGGTTAGTTGTATATATCTAGTAAGAGGACTAGTTAACATTCTTAATGTGCGATAAAATTTAAGAGGGAAACCTTGGTTTTAATTTCATTTGCCCCCCCCCCTCCTTAATGGTCATTGGACCATTGTTGTCTTGAAAACACACATAACTTAAACTAGTCTTGCACTCCACATTCACACGACTCAATACATGCAAGAACTCAAAAAAATAATTTCTCTCTCTCTCTCAAAAAGCTACGGCCAGGAGCAGCAGCCTTAGGAGGTTTTGAGAGCTAATTTTTGTTGTTTTGGTGTTGAATCTTCCTAACAAGAAGGTGCTTTGCAAGGAGGCTTGGGGTATACAAGCTTGAGGGCTCCTTCCTTGGAGTTTTGGCCGAATATTCAGCATCCTTTCTTCTCTTCTTTGGTCGATTTTAGAGCTGCAGAAAGGTAGATATGGCAGCCCTTTGTGGTTGTCATATTATGTTGTTTTATGTATACATAGCATGTTTATTCACATACAAAAGATCCCTTTTGATTTGGGTTTGTTTCTCCATCTTAAAACATCATTAAGAACATGAAATTTTCAGATTATAAACATGTTATAATGATATACTTCCGCTGCGTTTTTATGTAAGTTTAAATGGTTAAACTACGGTTTTGGTGTTCTAACAAACCCATCAATGGCATCAAGAGCCGGTTATGTGGATAACTTGCTTGTTCATAGTCTTTAAAATCGGTTTTAAAGAAGTATTATCTACTAATTATGGCTGATTTTGGGCTGCTATATTTTGTATGAATGATTCCCCAAACTTTCAAGGTCATATCACACATGCTAGTGATTAGATCTTGAAAGATATATATATTATGAAATGTTGATTGTTTGGACAATGTTTAAAACCCAAAATTTCAGTTTATGTTGGCTGAAATTTGGTGGTTTTAAGTGGGGTTTCATTATATGTTTGGATGATATGATCATTGGATGTTAGTGTGCATAACCTAGCCTTTGGCCTTTTGATTTGGATGATTGGAATGGTTGGTTTTTATTCATTCAATTGGGTTGTAATATTTATGTTTATCATTTGGGTTGTAATTATTTATTCATTTGGTTATGTAATTAATAGATTAGGTGCATTTCTTTTATTAGAAAAATGTATTAGGATACAATTTTGTAAAAGGAAGATGCACAAGATCAAGACCCAAAGATGGACATCAAAGACATGGAACTTGAAGCGTATGGATGCAAGTTCAAGTGGGGGTCTATGATGACCTCAATTTTGTGTTGATTTCAACCCTTTGGAAAGACCAAATGACCACACTTGTGATGGCAAACAAGTGTGGTCACAATAGTAGCTAAGGTTATGCACATTATGGTTGTTTATGCTTATGCTTGTTTGAATGTTTGTTATTTGATTGTATGGTTGAAATTTTGACATGCATTACAAACTAATTAACAAACTTAACAAGTTATAAAATGATGGTTTTTAATCATTAAAAGTAATAAAAGGTTATTAAAATGATTTAATGATTTTAAATATTAAAATTGGTTTTATTAAAAGAACCATAGGGTATCTTGTATTTGAAAGCATGCAAATACAAGTACATAAAGTTTTCTAAACTAGAATTATGAAATCTCTAAAATTTTGACCAACAAGTTTAACACCGTCCTTTTGCACAACACTTGAGTCATTTGGAAACTCTTAATGGGATAAAGGTCACCTAACCATTTAGAGGGAACTTGTGACTCAAGGTGGGGATACCACATTGGTGGGATAAAGGTCACCTAACCACTTATGTGGGTAAACTCACACGTGTGTGCAAGTAGGATAACTTGTTTGCAAACCATGTTAAATGGATCACCTAAATATGGTTTCCAAATGGTGTTGATGGGATTAACATGCCGACTTACATATGATGTTTAAAGTCGATGCCATACCTCTAGAAGTTGCAAATGGTTGCAACCGTCAATCGTTGACCACCTTATTAATTTAAATCGTGGGATAAAGGTCACCTAACCACAATTTAAATGTAATGTTGGGTTCTAGATTTTAATATAAAAATGACCTTAAAAGGCATTAATTATTAAAAATAGCTATATCAAAAATACTAAAATAAGATCTTTGTTAAATTTTGTAGATGGCCACCAACAATGAAAATCACGATAACTCATCCGCGTCCAACCAATCATTACGAGCGATCCTCCAAAAGGAACGTCTAAATCATAACAACTTTATTGATTGGTATCGAAACTTGAGAATCGTTCTCAAGCAAGAGAGAAGATCATATGTTTTAGACGACCCTATCCCCGATCAACCTACTGAGGATGATGAGGAGGCCTTCAACGATTGGCTAAAGTACACTGAGGACTCCGTCCAAGTGTCTTGTCTCATGCTAGCGAGCATGACTCCGGATCTCCAAAAGAAGTATGAACATCACGGAGCTTATGACATGATAACCCAGCTGAAGGAAACGTTCCAACAGCAAGCAAGGGTTGAGCGCTTCGAAACGGTTCGAGCACTCCATGCATGTCGTATGGACAACAACCAATCGGTTTCATCTTATGTACTTAAGATGAAAAGTCATATTGACCGCCTCGAGAGGCTTAATTGTCCCGTCTCGAAGGAATTGGCCACGGATTTGATCCTTAATGGCCTTACCAAGAAGTTCGAGACATTTGTGTTGAATTACAACATGAATGCATGGGACAAGAGCATTGGGGAGCTTCACTCAATGCTTAAAACGGCCGAGGCGGCCGAGGCGGCCATGGGTAAAAGGGCTTTACCCGTTCTCACCATCAATGAAGGTGGGAACAAGAAAAGGCCTCATCCCGCACCCAAGGCAAAGGTTGCCAAGGGTAAAGGACCCATATGGGGAAAGGGGAAAGGGGTGGTAAGGGTACCACCCAAACCACAAGAGAAGAAGCAAAAGGTTGCTACTAATGACCCATGCTTTAAGTGTGGGGAGATTGGACATTGGGCAAGGAATTGTCCTGTCCATCTCCAAGAGTTGAAAGCCAAGAGGGATGCCGGGCAGACCTCAGGTACAATATACATGATTCATATTGATCTTAATGTTACATCTTCTAACACATGGGTATTGGATACCGGATGTGGAACTCATATTTGCAATTTGTTGCAGGGGTTCACAAGAAGTAGGGACTTCAATCAAGGGGATGTTAGTCTCTTCATGGGCAATGGAACCAAAGTCCAAGTTGAAGCTCGTGGGGACTACATCCTAAAACTTCCAAGTGGCTTGGATGTTATTTTGAAGAATGTTTTGTATGCTCCTAGTCTGACAAGGAACATTATTTCTGTATCCCAATTAAGACTTTATGATTATGTATTATCTTTTGTTGAAAATGATATTCATGTTTCTTTAAATGATATGTTCTATTTTAAAGCTATACCCATTAATGGTATTTATGAATTGGTTCATGAATATACTTTAAATAGTTCATTGTACCAAACTAGCACCAAGAAACTCAAGTTGGATTTGAGTGATACCTATCTTTGTCATTGTCGTCTTGGTCATATAAACAAGAAACGTATACAAACACTTCAAAAGAATGGTCTTTTAAAAACGAATGAATGTGATTCATTTGATGTATGTGAATCTTGTTTACAAGGTAAAATGGCTAAGGCACCCTTTAGTGGAACTAACGAAAGGGCAAAAGATTTATTAGGAATCATACATTCGGATGTATGTGGTCCTTTTAAGCCAATGACTAGGAATGGTGAAAGATATTTCATTACCTTTACCGATGATTATAGTCGCTATGGGTATGTATACTTATTAAGGCACAAAGATGAAGCTTTTGAAATGTTCAAAATCTTCAAGAATGAAGTGGAAAATCAACTCAATAAGTCAATTAAAGTTCTCCGTACCGATAAAGGAGGTGAATGCCTAAGTGATGCTTTTCAAGATCATCTTAGGAGTTGTGGGATTGTCTCACAACTCACTCCACCTGGAACACCACAACACAATGGTGTGTTTGAGAGGAGGAATCGAACCTTATTGGATATGGTCCGATCTATGATGGCTAGAAGCACATTACCTCTATCATTTTGGGGTTTCGCTTTGCTCTCCGCGGCCCGTATTCTAAATATGGCCCCAACCAAAAAGGTGGAAAGGACACCTTTTGAGATATGGCATGGAAGAGTTACATCCCTATCATACTTAAGGGTCTGGGGTTGTGAGGCTTATGTTAAGACTCCCACCCCAAACAAATTGAAAGTCCGATCCACCAAGTGTATCTTTATTGGATATCGTAGAGATTCTATGGGATATTATTTCTATGATCCACTAGAACAAAAGGTGTTTGTTGCCAGAAAGGGTGAGTTCTTAGAAGCAAAGTTCCTTATGGAAGGAACTAGCAGTAGAACAGTGGATCTTGAGGAGGATCAAGAACCACAACCTGATGCACGTTTGGTTGAAACTAGCACTCAACATGAGGATGTTGAGGATGATCAAATGGTTGATCAATACACACAAAACGTTCACAGAAGTGGTAGAACTAGTAATCCACCTGAAAGATATGGATTTTTCATGGATGGATGCTATGTGGTAGATTCAGATGAACCAACCACATACCATGATGCAGTGTCCAATTTGGATTGTGACAAATGGCTTGAGGCCATGAACGTTGAGATGCAATCCATGTATGACAATCAAGTTTGGGAACTTGTTGTACCACCTTTTAATTCCAAAGTAGTTGGAAGTAAGTGGGTTTTCAAGAAGAAAACCGATATGCATGGAAACTTGGATACTTATAAAGCTAGACTTGTAGCAAAGGGTTTCACTCAAACTCAAGGGGTTGATTATGATGAAACCTTCTCACCTGTTGCGATGCTGAAGTCTATAAGGATATTGTTTGCCATAACTGCTCAATATGATTATGAGATTTGGCAAATGGATGTCAAAACGGCTTTCCTAAATGGATATCTTGAGGAAGATGTCTATATGGTTCAGCCTGAAGGTTTTGTTGATCCAAAACATCCTAATAAAGTATGCAAGTTAAAGAAATCAATCTATGGATTGAAACAAGCATCTAGAATCTGGAATCATCGTTTTGATGAGGAGGTAAAGAAATTTGGCTTCATCAAAAACGCTGATGAGGCTTGTGTGTATAAGAAGGCTAGTGGGAGCACAATAACTTTCCTAGTATTGTATGTTGATGACATACTACTATTTGGAAATGACATTCCAACCTTTGAAGGTGTAAAAACCTGGCTTGGAAGTTGTTTTTCCATTAAGGATCTTGGAGAAGCTCTATATTCTGGGAATAAAGATCTATAGGGATAGATCAAGGCGGTTGATTGGTTTGAATCAAAGTGCATACATTGATAAGATCTTGAAAAGGTTCAAGATGGAGAACTCTAAGAAAGGTACCGTACCTATTCAAAGAGGAACGATATTGAGTACGACTCAATGTCCTAGCTTAAAGGATGAGCAAGATAAAATGAAGGCAATCCCATACGCATCTGATATTGGATCCATCATGTATGCAATGATATGCACTCGACCGGACGTGTCATGCGCCTTAAGCATGACAAGTCGTTACCAGCAAAATCCTGGAAACAGTCATTGGATGGCTGTTAAGAACATACTTAAGTACCTAAGGAGGACAAGAGATATGTTCCTAATCTATGGATCTGGTGATGAGGAACTCGTTGTAAAAGGTTACACGGATGCGAGTTTCCAAACCGATCGTGATGATTCTCGGTCACGATCGGGATATATTTTCATTCTGAATGGAGGAGCGGTCTCTTGGAAGAGCTCCAAACAGGATGTGGTGGCTCTATCAACTACAGAATCAGAATATGTCACCGCCTCATTGGCAGCTCAAGAAGCTGCATGGTTGAAGAAATTCATTGCCGATCTAGGGGTTGTCCCTTCCATTCAGGAACCCCTAGAGATCTTTTGTGATAACGAAGGTGCGATTGCTCAAATCAAGGAACCTCGTGCTCATCAAAAGACTAGGCACATTGAGCGGAGATTCAACTACATACGAGATGAAGTTGAAAAGGGAAAGATATGTATTCGCAAAGTTCACACGGATCAAAACATTGCGGATCGTCTCACGAAGCTCGTTGAAAATGCAAAGCATGAAGGTCATACTTGTGCCATGGGACTTCGATATTCTAGTGATTGGATTTGATCTGTAAACTTTGTGTTTGGATATGTGGAACTCTTTATTATTTGAATAAAATTATTTGGTTATAATGTTTCAATTAATGTTCCAATTTAGCATGTTTAATCCATGAGTAAATTGTTTACTCTAAATGTCCGTAGTTGTTCATACTTGTGGGAACAAGTGTGAGGGTAAGATTATTATGAACTTGGATTGGTTGATATTCATAAGGATGAATATAGAGCAATGGGTTGCTACCAAGGTTCATAGATATTTGTGGGATACAAATATTGGACTAACCCGCATCTCAAATTTTACTACATGGAATCTTATTGATTGATCATAAGTAAATTTGAGTAAAGGCGAATATCATTTGGTATCCTCCGACCTGAGATACATATTGGGTTTTGATATTCACCAAGTATTATACCTTGAGCTTATTCTTCACTGTCCTGAAATAGTGGACAGCACATAAGGGTATGTTCAGGTATGACACGAGGTGTTTGTGAGAAACGTATGTAGTCAAGATGGAAATTGTTCCTCTTATTCGCTGAGAGTTAGATGTCTAAGGCCTGATTAAGTTAAATCAACAAGGAATGATCATTCTGTGTCCTCGGATTTAACATGACATCTATAACAAAAGGATAGATGATTGATTCACCTAAATCATTTCAAGTAGGATACTTGAATGGGATGATGTTATTGAATGGCTATAAGTAATGCGTATTAAGGGTAGTAAACCGTTGTTAGGCGGTATTTACTGCTTGCATTAATCTTCTATGAATCTTGGGCAAGTGGGAGATTGTAGGATACTATGTGCCCAAGACACTTAGAATATTGATGTGGTTAGATCCAAGTCGGGTTATACCCAATAACAAGCTTAGCAAACACCAATTAATATTTAATTGATGATATGAATGCAATTAAATATTTACACCAATTTAGAAAATTGGTTTTCTAAACAAGTTGCATATGAGATGGAACAATTTATTAGGATATTTTGTTCAATAATATTATTTGTAATGTTATTTAAATAAGTTAGATAACATTACAAATTAATAATGGGAGTGTATAGATTATACAATTAAAAGGTTAGTTGTATATATCTAGTAAGAGGACTAGTTAACATTCTTAATGTGTGATAAAATTTAAGAGGGAAACCTTGGTTTTAATTTCATTTGGCCGCCCCCCCTTAATGGTCATTGGACCATTGTTGTCTTGAAAACACACATAACTTAAACTAGTCTTGCACTCCACATTCACACGACTCAATACATGCAAGAACTCAAAAAAATAATCTCTCTCTCTCTCTCAAGAAGCTACTGCCAGGAGCAGCAGCCTTAGGAGGTTTTGAGAGCTAATTTTTGTTGTTTTGGTGTTGAATCTTCCTAACAAGAAGGTGCTTTGCAAGGAGGCTTGGGGTATACAAGCTTGAGAACTCCTTCCTTGGAGTTTTGGCCGAATTTTCAGCATCCTTTCTTCTCTTCTTTGGTCGATTTTAGAGCTGCAGAAAGGTAGATATGGCAGCCCTTTGTGGTTGTCATATTATGTTGTTTTATGTATACATAGCATGTTTATTCACATACAAAAGATCCCTTTTGATTTGGGTTCTTTTCTCCATCTTAAAACATCATTAAGAACATGAAATTTTCAGATTATAAACATGTTATAATGATATACTTCCGCTGCGTTTTTATGTAAGTTTAAATGGTTAAACTACGGTTTTGGTGTTCTAACAAACCCATCATATACAACATTCTTGAAAACCATAATCTTGTGTTGTTTGCTATCTTGTTCTGTCTCATATTTTACTTGTGTTCTTAGCATCTTTCATATAAGTTACCAGTTCCCTATTTGATCTGTTAAGTGTTCTAAAAAACTCTCCTTATTGTGTTGTTGTGTTGTAAGTGCATACCCTTAAATGGTCCTGCATTTGGTATTAGAGCTTTCCAGGCTCTTGATTATAAGATCTCACCATCTTAAGATCCCACATACACACAAAATACTTAACAACTCAAATGGAAGCTATTACTAAAGCTGATATGGAAACTAGAACTATGACAAAGTCTACATTGATCACTCCTGAAGACTTTGATACTTGGTGTCAAAGAATGGAAGGCTTTATCAAGTCTTAAGACTCCATGATATGGGACTCTATTGTTCAAGGACCTTACATACAAAGCACCCCTTCAGCTGTTTGTGGTGGTATGATTCCAATGGCTGTGGTTGACTATTTAGATGAAGACAGAAAAAGAATAGAGATTGATCAAAAAGCCATGACAGCCCTTCAAACTGCTCTTCCAAACTCCATTTACAAAGGCTTTAAGAAGTGCAAAACTGCCAAGCAATTATAAGAAGCACTGAAGCTTATGTATGAGGGGTCCAATGAAGCTAAGGAGAATAAGAATGATCTCCTGAAGCAGCAATTTGAAAACTTCACCTTCAAGTAGGTAAAGCCATGACTCAACAATACTTCAGGTATGTTGAAATTGTGGATACTCTAATGGATGTTAGAGTAATTCTTGAGAATAGGGACATTGTGAGGAAGTTCATGTCATCTCTTCCTAGACAATGGACATATTATTGTGTTGATATCAGAGGACTGAGAAACCTTAAGACTCTTACTCTTACAGAGTTGTAAGGTATTCTCAGTGGATACCAGATGGAGATGAACATGCAAAACTCATCTGGTAACTCTAGCAATCAACTGAGTTCAACCCTCCATGTGGTTGAAAGGGAAAGCATTGAACCGAAACATCATCTTATATGCTACCCTGACAACTCACAAAAGGGTCCTTTCATCATCTTCCCAGAGACTCCAAGAGAAAGCTACCATCAAGGAAGTCCATTCCAAGAGACAAGTTCTTTTCATGCTTTTGTCTCTGCTGATAAGAGCACAGGAAACTTTCTCTTCACCCTTTAAGACCTGGACTGTATCCATCTAGATGATCTGGAGTACATGGAGATAGTTCAGCAGATGGCTCTTCTGACTCACAGAGCCAAGAAGTTCTACAAGAGGACAGGGAGGAAGTTTCCGAGCAATGCAGCCTGTGGAAAGTTTGGGCTGGATAAAAGCAAAGTGCAGTGTTACAACTGTAACCAGACAGGACACTTTGCAAGGGATTGTAAGGCACCAAGTGAAGGATTTGATCTGCCTAAGATTCATATTAAATTGATGTGGCTAGTGTGATATGATCCAAGACGGGTCATACCCAATAACAAGCCAAACCAACACCGAAAGATAATTTATTTGTTGATAAGATCATACAAATAAGTAGTGACACCAATTTAGAAAATTGGATTTTCTAAATATTGCTTTTGTAAATGAACATTATTATGTGGATAATTGTTCATGAGATATTATTTGTTTTTCATTATTTAGTTTTACTAAATGATAACAAATAAAAGAGTGTTTAATTTATAAAGCTTAAAATTAGTTTTCAACTTTATAAACAAAAGGTTAAAATGTGTTAGTTTAGGTTTAAAAGTTTAAAAGGGTGGAACCCTTTTGTCTTATTCTTTTGGCCGCCCAAAAGGGCCTTTGGGTTCCAATTTTGTCTTGAAAATTGGAGACTTAAAGACACTAACACACTCCAAACTAATCAGCCATTTCACTCTTACATGCAAAGACTTTTGTTCTTTCCATCTCTCTCTCTTTCTCACGGTTTTTGGAAGGGAAAAGGAGCAGAATTTTCAGCTTTCAAAAGGGTTTTGGTTGCTGAAAATTTGGTGTCAAGATTCCTAGCAATCAAAGGTGTTTGTACAAGCTTGGGGTATCACCTCTTGAGGGCTTCGACTTTGAAGTTTCAGCCAAGTTTTCATCTCCTTTCACCTCTCTAATATCGAAATCCAGCAGCTACAAAGGTTGTAGTTTCATCATCTCATGTTTTTTTTATGTATGCACTTGTATAATGATCCATGGCATGGGGTTCTTTATTAAATGGTTTAATAATCATCTTATTAACATGTTTTAAAACATATATATTCCGCTGCGTTTTCATATAAACAAGATTATATGAGCTTTGATAAACTTGTTAAAACCCCTACACCAAGGACCAATGGTGACCAAACACAAGCCAGACCAAACTACACAGATAGAGCTCCCGAGAATGAGAAGCCAAAGCAGCAAGCTACAGTTGTTGCTGAAGAAGGAGGCTTTGACCGAAGCTTTCAGGTGGAAGATGCATCTCCAAACCAAGCACTCATCGAATACCATGATGAAGCCAAGGTATTGGAACATCTTTGTACACCTGAATGCATTTCTAAAGTAAATAGATACAGGTCCTATAACTTAGAGATGAGATCTGATCTTGAATCCTTGAATATCTTAAAAGCTGATTTTAAAAGAGCTGAAAATGATTATTAACTAAAGATAGAGGACTTAGAAAAAACCATTTCAACTCTTAAACATGAGCACACCAACTACAAGACTCAGATCAAAGACCTCATAACTAAGTTGATTGAATGCCAGGCTGAGCTTGTGATCAGCAAAGCCGGGGTAGAAAAATGTGTTTTTGAAGAAGAGACTTTCGAGAACATAATATGCTCATCCTTGCATGCAAAAGTTTGTTATCAAAATAAGCAGGGACTGGGATCTAGTGACATAGCTCCTCCACACATAATCTTGTCAGTAAGATCTCCTGGAGTGGAACTTGTAAAGATGAGCTTCCCCTCATAGACCCCTTGATTGAAGAGGATGAGGAAGAGATGGTGAATAATGGCTCTGAGAAGAGTGAAGAAGTGCATTCTAAGAAGGGTCACCATCCCTCTGAGGAGAGTAAAGCTGATGGGATGACCAAGTCCAAGAGAAAGAACTTGATCACGAAAGCCAAGAGAAAGTCCAAGAAAGCTCAAGAGATCAATGCCACCTTCAACTCTGCATAGAAACAAGTCATCATCTCTGCAGAATTTGAGGTGGGTAAGGCTGAAGACACAAACTTGAACTCTACTAACAAGAGTTCTAGTTCATTTCCAAATCATCCCATCATTTAAGAAGAAGGCTGATTAGTTTTGCATCACTACTGTACAACTTGAACCATCCAGCTCCAAAGGTAGTTCTATCCCAAAAGAATTGCCACAACATCTTCAAAGATGAAGATGGAGAAGGAAAGTGATCAAGTTCAGCCTTGTTCACAAAAGAAGACTTCTAGAAGGAAGAAAAAGGATTGTGTCATGTGTAGGAGTACTTCTCATCTTGCTAAAGACTGTGTTTACAATCCAAAGAGTACTCTCCACATGACCAAGAAAGAAACTTCTAAGAGTTTGGAGAAGAAGAAGCAAGCTTCGGAAGGAAAATATTTTTCCTTCGAAAGCTCCAAAATAAAGAAGAAGACAAGTGGAAACTTGCCTTAGGAAGAAAATTTGGTCAAGGAATACTTTCGAAGCACTAAAGCCTGCTGCAGGGAAAGCAAGATCTTCCAAAGGTCCAGTCATCAAAACTTCTGATGTCAAGAAAACTTCCGAAGTGTTGAAGGTCAAGTCTAAGCTTCCAAAGGTGGTGTGGAAGACAAAGAAAGACCAAGTGGCTGAAAGTTTTTTTATCAACATCAACAAAGGATCCTCAAAACATGACTATAGGATCAATTACTGTTGCATTGTCTTCAACTTATTTGATGTGCCCAAGACCAATGAGGCTTGGGTTTTCAAATGTAACTAACCATCTCTTTTGTGCAGGAACAACTCAAGACAAACATAAATGTATCGATCAGTGACAGTGGTTGTTCCAGGCACATGACAGGCAATAGGTCACTACTCCAAAATATTGAAAGAATTGATGGAGGACCAGTTGCTTCTGGAGGAGATGTAGGAGGTTACATTACAGGCAGGAGTAGGGTCACAAATGGTAAGCTCAATATTGAGAAGGTAAACTTTGTCAAGGAGCTTGGGTACAATCTTTTGAGTGTATCCCAATTTTGTGATCAGAGTCATAACATGCTCTTTACCGAGCATGAATGCATTGTTCTCAGGTCCGGGGTGGTTATTCCTTATGAGCATATCCTGCTCAGAGCCCCAGGAAAGGGAACATGTACAAGATGGATTTGCAAGAAACATCTCCCTCAGGAGAAGTTTCACGCTTTCTATCTAAAGAAAATAGTGATGAGTCTTTCCTCTGGCATAAAAAAATATGCCATGTAAACTTTAAAAATATGAATAAATTAATTAAGAATGATTTGGTAACTGGAATGCCAAAGAAAGAGTTTACAACTGGTGACCACTGTGTTGCATGCCTGAAGGGGAAAGAGTTTACAACTGGTGACCACTGTGTTGCATGCCTGAAGGGGAAGCAACATAATGTATCTCACAAGCCAAAGGAAAGAAACTCCATCACTACTCTCGTACACTTATTACATATGGATCTCTTTGGCCCCACCAGTGTAAAGAGTCTAGGAAGGACCTGTTATTGTTTGGTGATCACAGATTACTTTACAAGATTCACTTGGGTCTTCTTTCTTAGAACTAAGGATGAGACTCCTAAGATTCTAAAGAATTTCATCTTAAAGATTGAGAAGTAATGTGATCACAAGGTCAAAACCATAAGATGTGATCAAGGAACTGAATTCAAGAACCAAATCCTTGATACATTTTGTGATGAAAAAGGTATTACAAGACAATATAGTGCTCCCAGGACTCCTCAGCAAAATGGTGTTGCTGAAAGGAAAAACAGGACACTAATTGAAGCTGAAAGAACTATTTTTTCTAACTTTAAACTACTTATCACCTTCTGGGTAGAGGCAATAAACACTGCTTGCTATGTGCAAAATAGAGTTTTAGTAGTTAAGACACATGGTAAGACTCCTTATGAACTTTGGCACAAGAGAGAACCTTTGATTGGTTTTCTAAGGTCATTTGGATGTCCTTGCACCATCTTGAATACCAAAGATGAAATAGCCAACTTTGCTGAGAAATCAGATGATGAACATTTTATTGGATACTCCACTCAAGCTATGGCTTATAGAGAATACAATCTTAGACTAGAGTAGTTGAGGAGTCAGCCTATGTGACTTTTAATGAGCACACTCCCAGTGTGAAAGGTTCTAGTCTTTATTAGCTATTTGATCTTAATTTAGTTACCAACTGTTTTAACAAATCTTGTGAGCATGTTTCAGGATCCACAGAAATACTACCTACGGTTGATCCTGACCCAAGATTTGAGCTGAGAAGACCTTCACGCTACACAACTTCATCTCCAGTGGTAACTAATCATGCAAATGAAGTTTCTACCAGCACATTAATGACAAATCCTGCTGATACTTCTGGAGTGCCTTCAAATTCCACCTTAGAGGCACAAAACTCAGATGAAGGAGCTTCAAATGTAGGAGAAAATGGTGGTGGTGAAAGTGATCAAGAATTCCTTGATGCTGACAACCACTCCATTGAAGATAACATCAATGATGTCACACACTCATTTGATCAAGTCAATCTTGATAAGTGTGCTGATGTGGAGGGTGAATCCTCATTGCCAGATCAGAATTTCTCTAATTTAGATATGTCTAAGAAACTTGTTGTGATCCCTTAGCTAAGGATCCACAAGTCTCACCCTACCACAAACATCATTGGAGATGTTGATTCAAAGGTAAGAACAAGAGGACAAACCCCTGATGCAAATGTTTGTCTTCACTCTTGTTTCTTGTCCCAGAGAGAGCCAAAGAAGATTGATGAGGCTCTGAAGGTTGGAAGTTGGGTTGAAGCTATGCAAGAGGAGCTGCTTCAATTCAAAAGGCAAAAGGTTTGGAACCTATGTCCTCTTCCTCAAGGGAAGACTACTATAGGAACCAAAAGTGCGTTCAAGAATAAGAAGGATGATAAAGGACTTGTCATCAAGAACAAGGCAAGACTAGTTGTTCAAGGGTATACTCAGAAGAAGGAATTGGCTACATAGATGTTTTTGCTCCTATAGCAAGCTTGAAGCTATTAGGATATTCCTAGCTTTTACTGCATCCAAGAACTTCAAGGTCTACCAACTAGATGTCAAGTGTGCTTTTCTCTATGTGGTGATTAATGAAGAGGTGTATGTTAGACAACCAGGTAGTTTGCAGATCCTGATCATCCTGATTATGTTTACAGGCTTCATAAAGCTCTTTATGGCTACACCAAGCACCAAGGAAGTGGTATGAGACTCTATCTCAGTATCTCTATCAGCATGGCTACAAAAAGGGAACTATTGATGGAACTCTCTTCATCAAAGGAACAGGAAATGACATAATGCTAGTTCAAGTATATGTAGATGACATTATCTTTGGGTCAACTAATCCAAAGCTCTGCAAAGACTTTGAGAAGCTGATGAAGGATAGGTTTGAAATGAGTGCCATAGGGGAACTCAATTTCTGTCTAGGAATTCAAGTGAAGCAAGTTGAAAATGGAATCTTCATAAGTTAGTCAAAGTATGTACAAGACATACTTAAAATATTCAACATGATTGATTATAAGGTTGCTAAGACACCCATAGCCAGAAACCACTCCCTTGGACCTAATCTTGAGGGGGAGTATGTTGATGAACATCTCACAGGGCAATGATTGGGTCTCTTATGTACCTCACAGCTAGCAGGCCTAATATATTGTTTGCCACATGTATTTATGCAAGATATCAAGCCAACCCTAAGATGTCACACCTGGTCATTGTCAAGAGAATTTGCAGATACCTCAAAGGTGCTTCATCACTTGGCCTTTGGTATCCAAAGAATTCTGACTTCAATCTGTATGCTTATACAGATAGTGACTATGGTGGTTGCAACATGACTGCAAAGTCTACATCTGGGGGATGTGAATTTCTGGGTGGAAGGGTAGTCTCTTTTGCAATGGAAGAAACAATCCTATGTGTTTGCATCAACTACTGAAGCTGAATACATTGATGCTGCAAGCTGCTATGCTCAAGTGAAGGACAAAGCACATCAACATCAGGTATCATTTGATTAGAGATAACTTTGAAAAGGGATTAATCAAACTAGTCATAGTTAACACAAATGAACAATATGCTGATCTGTTTGCCAAAGCTTTTGATGAACAGAGATTCAAATATCTTGTATCATCTATTTGGATGATTAACTTTGAGTAGCTTTTTTTAAAACTTAATCATATTATTTCTAAAACCTATGTGTTTGAAGTTGTCTATTTTATCACCTTCATGTTTTCTTTGGAAGAAAAATCTTTTAAAATACATTCCTTAATTTTTTGAAAATTTTGATCTTCTTATCCTTCGAAAGATTTATAATTACCTTAGGAAGAAACTGATGTTTTAGAAAACAAATAACTACTTCAGTAGATTTACTTTCGGAAAATATTTCTGAAATATCTTCCGAAGCTTAAATTTAACTTAAGTACTTATATGTTTTCAAAGAACAATTTTCTTCCGAAAGCAATTTCCCTTTGGAAGTTGTTTTTCTTCTTAGAATAAAAACCTTGAGTAATAAATCTCTTCCAAAGAAAAATTTTCAAAAACCTTTGAATATCTTCTGAAGCCAATTTGCCTTTGGAAGCTTTTCTTTAGAACTTCCAAAGCAAAATAACCTTCGTAAGATCTCTTGACTTCCAAGAAAACTAGTTTTTGGGCAAAAGTAAACTATTTTTTCAGATGTGGGACCGACATCCAGATTTCAAAGTCTATCCTCTTTCATTAACTTTGTCTTAAATCCATTTCATATATATACCCAATGGTTCCCCCCTCTTTCATTATCTTCTTCATCAGCACTATTCTTCTAACCTAAATTCACCCAAACCGCCTTTGCTCTTCACCTTCCTTCACCCTTAAGCTTCTCAAAATGGCCAACCTAAACCGCAGAAACAAACCTGATTTCTCCATGCAACTTCACAGGCAACACAACCAGGTTGCTCTGTTGAACTCTGAGAAAGATGATAGTTTCTCAGAGGTTTGCCGTTTTCTGGCTTTATCCAACTATTTCACCACCCTAACCATTGATCCTACTCTCTATGAGGATCATCTGCTTGAATTCAGGAAGACCTGTGAAGAGGTCATCATGGATGGGAAGAAGGCACTATGTGCCACAGTGTAAGGGAGGACAATCTTCATCACTCCAGCCATCATCAACACTCATCTTCAGCTGGATGATGAGGAAGGTAAGTTGTTCTTTCCAAAGGAAGTTGTTAATCATTCCTTTGAGCAGATGGACTATAAGGGAGACTTATCTATAAAAAACCTTCAGGAAAGGAAAGGTCTCATCCAGTGGAAATACCTGCTACATGTGGTTATCCATAGCTTGTCAAACAAGCATGAAGGGTGGGACCAGATTCCTGAGGATCTCTCCTTCATAGTGCATGGAATGGTTCTAGGGGTCAAGTTCAGGTACTCTCAGTTTGTTTATACAAATTTGCTTGCAAACTTGGACTCCTTAGTGTATTACATGTTTCCTAGATATGTTCAATACATTCTCAACTGTGAACTGGGCACACACTTGAGGGAAACAGGTTGTATTCTTAAATTGGGACAGATGAAGCCCGACATCTTAAAAATCATGAAGAAGCCAATCGTAGGCTTCTCAGGGGTAGAAATAGCCCTTGTCCCCAAAATGTTAGAGCTCATTGCTCAAGGTGACAACCTAGCAACACAAGCTAGTGTTGAACCCACACCTTCTACCTCTCAACCACCAAAAAGGCCACAAATCACCCTCACTTACCAAAGGAAGTCCAAACGAACCCCTGCTCAAGCTTTTGAGATTGAGCTCCCACTTCTCCTGAGGAGCAGACAACTCACATTTCTTCAAGGATCAGTTCTGAGGTTCCTCATGCTCATCCTGATGAGCTCACTAGCCCAACTTCCTTATGCCATCACTCTGAGACTCAACACTCAAGTGAAGAACCTTCAGGGGACAAATACCATCCCCTGCCTTTAGACTTAAACCAACCCATTCCTAATCTTGAATTCTATACTAATGAAGACTTAGGTTTTAGTGAGTACCATGAGTCTCTCTACTCTTCCCCTACTCAAAGAGAGATGAGTGCTCCTGAGTCTCCTATGTCTAGCCCACATCAGTCACCCATTACTGAGGTGGACCTCTCTAAACCTGTTTAGAAGATCCATATGGAAGAGGCTCTCACTTCTGCAAGTGATTACATCATTAAGACCTCAAGCATGGAAACTCATCCCATTAACACTTCAACTGATGCTGTCAGTGAGTAGAGGAAATCCAGCAGCCAAGAACATGAAGCTGGTGGTGAGAGTGAGGACTTTGGTCCAATTCTCTCATCCCCTGTGATTCTTCTGATGAAGATGAGGGGAATTTGAGACTTAAGGTGCAAAAACTGTCAAAAACATGCACCTACCTAGTCTCTAAGGTTAGTCACCTTGAATCTCAGGTGACTACCCTGCAAAACAGGGTCAATGATATGCAACTTGAGATATCTTATCTCAGGTAAAAACTAGCTGGGAGACCTTTAAGTAGAGCTCAATCAGGAACACAAGAACCTATGGATGTGATTGACCTAGCTCCTAGCTCACCTATGCAAGAGGGTGATGCTACCAAAAAGGGGGAGAAAGTCATTGCAATCACAGAACCTGGGAGTTCTTTCGAGAGTATGGACATTGAGGACTCACCATCCTCACTTGCAACTATGCATACTCAGCAACTTTATCAAGTTCACATTGATGTGGACTCTCTTGACTCTCTCATTTTGAGTCTCTTTTAGGAAGGCATTCCAAGGGCTATGTCATCCCCACCCCAAGGAACTTCAAACTACATCATTGGGTGGAGGTATGATGCTGGCAGAAGAGCCCTCATTCTTCAAAGAGTTCAATGGCAGCAAGAGGTATTCAACTTTCAGACCTTGAACTACTATGAAGGTCTTGAGCTGATCAACATCCCACTTGTCAACCCAAGTCAATATAGACAAGCTGGCAGGCTGGCACAAAGGATTCAAGTCAGAATTAATGAAGAGTTCAGCCTAAGAAGGAGACAAAGGCAATTAGGTAATGTCATTGGTCAACTGGATGTTAAGGCAGACCCTAAGATTAGCTTCAAAGGGAAAACCTTGACTGAAAGCCTAGTGATAGAGCCTAAGAGCCCTATCACACCAACAACTACTTTAGCAATTCATTCCCTCAGTGAAACACCTGCTGGTGAAGGTGTATCACAGCCTCTCTCTGGCCAGAGGTTGGATGCTACACCAAGCAATGAAGGCAAAAGCTCTCTCCACCCTGTGTCACAAAGGTTTGTGGGTGACAAGAGGAAAAAGATTTTAACTCCTGAGGAGATTGAGGAGGAGGAGAGAGAGAGGAAAAGGAAGCTAAGGGGAGAAAGTTCCTCTTGGTCTTTAGGCTTCATGCAAGCTGCAATCACGGCTACCCCCAGACCAAACATTCAAGATGATGAGTTGAGGGCAGTTAGGATTACTTACCTGCAGATAAGGAACTATGACATTGATGAGGTTATATCTCTTCTCTTAGAGGAACTCAATGGACTGGCAGACATGGAAATGTCTAGGGAGAGAAAGGAAGAAGAGGATGCAAGGCTGCTCCTCCAAATCAAAGAAGAGAAGAGACAGAAAAGACTGTACAATCATGTTCCTACTCTCTCCCCAGTTCAAGAAAGTCCTGTGCAAGAGACTTTGGCAGCTACACAAGAACCTCAGGTAGACAAAGAAACAGATAGGCAAAATATGATCAACTACCTGAGTGCACAGGTCTCTACCAGGCATCTTCACTTCTTCCCTTGTCCTTTGATTATATTGAGTTTGAGAATCTCAAACAGCTTGAACTTCAAGTGCTCAAAGAACAAAAAACAACAAAGAGAAGGATGAGAGGAGAGGCTGCAAAGTCAAGAGCCATCATCCAAAAGACTATGAAGAAGTCTGCTGATAGACAAAGGATGATGAGCTTCTTGAAGTTGTAAGGATTCTCTAGAAGGAGACTTGGCCCTATGTCTCTATCCATAATGGATGAGCACATTAGGATAATCAAGAAGAAGGTCAAAAGTGGAGAGCTCATTGACACACACACCCCTCCAAGTCAAGCTTCTCCTGAGGTGGAGGTTAAGGTTGAACAACCTGAGACAACACAACCTAGACCTCCTGCTGAGTCTTAGCAAGCTTCATCTTTTGATCCACTGTAGGGTCAAACTCCCTCTCCTTCTAAACTTATGAGGAAGGAACACCCAACTGAGCAAGACAAGACTGATCAACAAGGTTGCAGGATCGGTTTTTGTTACTTTAACACTTAGTTTTCTCTCAAACTTACTTGTAACACACTCGAATCAGATGATGAAGCAGAATCCCTTCTAAGAGTTGATAATAATATACTAAGTATCAAAGAACACAAAGAAATAATTTTCAAGGTACTTATATATATTACTTCTCAACTCAAAGTATTACAAGACTCTTACAAGCATATTACATGAGTTACAATGAGAAACTATTTATACTAGATCCTACAGCCGGATATACTTTGATACCAACTGGAAACCTATGACTAAGCATATACTACAATGCTAAAGTTAAGGTATCTTAGATAAAGTATTATCTAAGATATGGTAGTCATGACATGCCATGACTTACCATTTGCCACCAACTAAAGTTGGCAAGTGTACTAACTGATAAAGGTAAATAGTGGAATTAAGTATGGTCAACTACATGGCTTTTGAGAAAACGCCATGCATTATATCAGAGGTCTACAGCAGAGTGTCAGAGGGACCATACTTATGTCCACTAGTTCATAGTAGTGTCTTCCGAAGGTTAGTTGGCTTCGGAGGAACAAGTTCTTCCGAAGCCACTTATACTTCGGAAGAGGCTACTTCTTCCGAGGCTTGAGGACTTCTTCATATCTTCATACTTCGGAAGTTGGAGTTTTCCTTCAGAAGATGATCTAGCACTTTGTCTTTGGAAGAACTCCATTTCCTTCGAAAGTTCCCCACTTAGCTTCAGAAGTCCTTTATTAGTTGTACCAAAATAGTCTAAGTTATTTGGTTTTGGTTGCACCAGCCTTTCTAGATCCAACTAACTCCCCCTAGGCTGATACTACCAAAACCTCACTTATTTCTACTTCTTAAAACCTTTAGCACCAGGGACAGAAGATGCTTATCTTTTTCCTTGTTCTTCCTTGAAGTGGTGCTGAGAAGTTTGTACAAGTCATTTTTGGATATGAGATCCAGTCTATCACTTTGTATAACATGCACCCTTTGTTGTGCCCTCTTGAAGAGAGTTAGTTGACGGGATTTATAGTCATACTCCCATCTAACTATAGACTCAAGTTCAAGACCTTCAACCATTTGAAGCAAGGCTTTGCCTTTGGTTGCTGATCCTTTTTTTTCCTCCTTCGCCCTCAGTCTCAACTATTCTTCAATCTTGGTCCTAGCAGTTAGCTTGGCTAGATGAAGATTGCTCAGATGATTTCATATATGAGCAGCTATCTCTGAGATGGAGGGGTTAGAGAGTGGCTTCTTTGCTAACTCAGCAATGTCAAATCTGCTTAAGTTGAGCAGAGATGAGGCATTCAGCCTATTTAGCTCTCCACTTTCTCTTTCCACAACAAAGTTGTGAGAAGAGTCTTCGAACCTCCACTAAAATAATCTTCTTTCTAGGCACAAGGGGTTGACTTGGCACCTTGTCCCCTTTCTTTGTATCCAGCAGAGTCACCGGCCTTCTCCTTAGCTTCTTCTCTTCTTCATTCAGTGAATCTTAGTTGAGGCCAAAGAGTTTTGCGTCTTGGTCCAATGTTCCTCTAGGCAGATCAAGAAATTGATCTCTAGTGATGGAACATGCGGAGCCATCAACATAGGTTAGTTTGACAGACTCCTCCTGACAAGAGATGTTGCTCAAGGTTGTACACTTGATGAGCTTTGTCTTGATCTCCTTAAATTCCTCTAAGGAGAGATGTTTGGAAAGCTGAGGGGATGGTTTGGGAGGTTGTTGGGTAGGTTATGGTGTTTGGGTTTTGGGAAGTGTTTTGGGTTTTAGAATGGGTAGTTTAGGTGGTTAAGGTGAGGAAGTAGGTATGGATGATGGTGTAGGTTCAGGGGTGTAAGGCTCAGAGGTTGGTTAAGTATTAATGGGGAATGGAAAAGGGATTGGTTCAGGTTGTGGTTGGGTTTGAGGTTGAGGTTGAGGTTGAGTAGTTGATTTGAAGATCATCCCCTGTCCCCTTCTATACATCTCCTTTCTTTTCCCCAAGCGAATGTCAGCCTTTATGTCACTGACATGTCGTTGGAGGGTCTTCTCAGACATTGAACCCACCTACCTACCAGAGAAGCCATGAGCCCGGAGATAGTCCTTCATCCAGACTTTATCACCTATCTTCTGGCAGCAACGAGTCCTGCTTCTTCTTCCTTCTTCTTCTTCAACCTTAGCTTCTCCTTTGCAGCTTTCTTTCTCTCCTTCTCCTTTTGATTTTGCTCTTTGTTGAAGAGCCATAAGATCGTATCATTGTCATGTGGAGATAGTTCTTCTTGAGAGAAACCCCCCGGAGGTTAAGAAAAAGTTATCCTTTCCCTCCTTAGCTGCTGATCAGCCTCTCTTTTCTCTTTCTCTCTCTCTTCCTCCAAGGCCAACCTTACTGCTTCTTACTTTTTTTGAATCTGCAGAAAAGTTGCCTTTTCTAACTCTACTAACTCCTCTAATGGAAGCAGGAGTACATCTTCATTCACAGCTCCCAGCTTGACAAGCATGTCAATGATGTCCACTATTCTCATGTTGTTGATAGCCTCCTGGTTGGCTGCAGCTACTTTGCTACTTGCAGCTAGCAACTTCCCAGTTGGGAGTCTACCTTTCCTTTTAAGTTTTTCTAACCTTGCTTCCTTATGAAGCTCTTCCTCAGTCATCTTCCTCTTTCCTTTGACATCTTCGGAAGTGCTAGACTTTGGAGGTTCTTGAATGAAAGTTTCAGGTTGAGTGGTGGTAATGGGAGTTGGAGTCAATGATGATGTTTGAGCTAGGGGTTGGGTGAGAAAATCCTCCCTATTGACCTCAGATGCTAGTTCTAGGATTGTATCTGTGACTTTTAGATCAGCGGATAGACAAAATAGTCCTTCCATAGCTTCATCTCAGCTTCGGAAGTTTGAAGTTGTTCTTCCGAGGCTTTGACTTGTGCTTTGGAAGTCTGTGAGAATGCACTCTCTGTCCCAACTATTTCAGTTGTTGGGCCATCATTCCTTGTTTCCCTTTCGAAATCAATCTCCAGTTCCACTTGGACCATAGGTTGAGCAACTTCCTTGACAGTAGTAGAAGGTGCATTCAACCTCTGAAGCTCTTGAGCTCCAAAGTATATCATAGACATATCCGGACTTGGATGTTCAATAAAAGATTCCATCAGGAACTTGTTGAAGAGCATGTTAAGATCTTGGAGCATCCTTTGGTCCACTTGAATTACAACTGGAGGAGGCTCAGGAAAAACTGAAGCTTGTTGAATGGGGTATCTTGAACTTAAGGTAGCAAGAGCTTGACTCTATGGTTCCTCATGTCTTTGTCCCTGAACACTCTCCCCCTTTTTGGTAGCATCATCTTGAGAGCTTGATGAGCTAGAGGAAGAGGTCAATAAGACCTAAACTAGTACATGCCTAATAGACCTCTCAATCTGTTTCTCAGCTAGTTTGGCCATGAGAGTTTCAATCTCAAGTTGCTGAGTGGCAGACCTATCCTCTAAAGTCTTAACCTTAGATTCAAGGTTTGAGACTTTAGAAAGTAGGTCTTGAATGGTGAGTTGCAGTCTTCCCTCATCTTCTTTTGAAGAATCATGGGGAGATGAGGTAACATACCTAGTATGTTCATCCTCACCACCAGATGTGGTTTCTTGGCACCCTGGTTTCCCTTGCCTAGTGATGTCTTTTTCATAGTGATCAGTTCCTATCAATAGGTCAGTAAAGGATATAGAGGTTAAGCCTAATGACCCGGGACCTTGGTCAATATCTATTGGCATTGAGCCTATGGTAGGGTTGTCCCTTTTTGGCTGCTCAGGGAAGTATAAAGACTCACACTGAGGGTTTACAGCTTGGGTTTCGGGCTCATGGGTTTGAGACTGAGGAGACTGAATACCCATATTAAGATCAATTGTGAAGAATGGTGAGACCTCAGACTGAATGGGAGCCCATAGTTCCACTCTATTCGTTTTGGATTGAACAGGAGGAGCTTGTTCAATCAGAGTAGATTGAACAAGGGTTTGTTTGGGGCGTCTCTGGTATGTGATAGTGATGGAGTGAGAAGGTAGATTTGGCAAAGTGAGGGTAGTTGCTGGTGTAGGTTCATCACCTATAGGGTTAACAGGGATGTCACTATGAGCCATTGGCTCAATCATACCTGGAAGCAGCTCAGTATGCCTTCTAGTGTAGTTGGTGGACACTCTCTTTAAGATTTTGAAGATGGTCAGCCTCATTTAAGGATTTGGGAGAACAGCTGCACAGACAAGCTGACTCTGGTCCAGCTTACAGTTGATAATATGCTGAATAAACCTAGGATACATATAGAATGTGTCCCTTTGAAGGTTGTTAAGCAGCACAAATCTTGAGTAGTTGAAGCCGAGGCTCTTCACCAACCCATGAACTAGGCATCCTAGTTCATATGGGATTTGATCCCATTCCCCAAACTTGTTAGACAAACAGTGGAGAACAACATGGAGTAGGAACTTCCAGTTGTATGAGAAATTAAACTTGTAAAAAGTAGACTTGCTCACATCTCCACCATATCCCATTTGGGTATAAGTGTTGTCTAGGTCTGATTAGGGAATTCAGTAGGAGCGCCCTCATCGTGAAGCTCCATATGATCCCTGATAAGTCATTCAGTAATGATCAACTCCTGGACACAGATACTCGACCTTATTACCCTAACCCCATTTAGGGTTTTAATCCGGCCATTGGCCCAAAATTCAGCCATGTGGTTTGAGTAAATAGTAGGGTTAACATTCAGAGCGATGTAATAAGAGGATTGGGTGAGAAAGGAAATGATGTCTGAGAAGTCCGCATCCTTGGAAGAATCAAGGAGTGCGACTTGGTTATGCTGAGTGTTAAGTGCCATTGTGAGAAAGTTGCAAGGAGATGAGTTTGGAATTAGGTAAATTGGAGACGAAGGAAGCTTTTAGGGCAGTAAATTTCGTAAAAAGATGAAAGTGATAAGTCGGGGTTATTTAAATGGGTGAAATGGCGGTTCTGGGGGTTTGGATAAGGTGACAGGATGTTTTGGTGGATGATGTGACAAGGGCGGTAAGGTTTAGTCCATTTAAATAATCCGACATCATTAGAAAAATCTTTACACTTTACAGAGTGGGGCTCAAAAGATTTTCGTTACACAGTAAAATCTTTCTTTTGAGTATAAAGCATTTCCAAAGGTAATCTTCTACCGAAGGCAATTTTTACTTCCGAAGGTAAAGTTCTTACTTCCGAGAGTAAAAATTGCTTTCCGAATGGAGAATCTGATCAGCTTCGAAAGTAGATCTGATATTTAATCAATCGCTTCTTCCGAGACTAAAAAGTCTTCCGAGAAAAATATTTTCCTAGGGGGATTTTTGCTTCGGAAGATATGTAAAACATCTTCTGAGGGTTAATTTCTCTTCGGAAGAATTTATACTTAGTGAAATTTCAGAGAAGGACTTTTTGTACAGGGCTTAGATTGTTTTGACACAAGACTCTTCACATTAAAAGGATTTTCAATTGAGATAGACTAATCAATGTTTATCATCCCAACAGCTGTAATGAGATACTTGAATTTTTGTTCATCAAATGCTTTGGTGAACAAGTTATCATATTGTTCATTTGAGTCAACTTTGATTAGTTTAATCAGATTTTTGTCATGAATATCTCTAATGAAATGATACCTGGTATCAATGTGCTTTGTCTTGGAGTGCTTCACCGGATTTTCAATAATGGAGATAGCACTATTGTTGTCAATGTGGATAGGAGTACTCATGAAGTTGAATCTGTAGTCTATCATCTGGTTCTAAATTCATAGCAGCTGAGCACAACAACTAGCAGCAGCAATGTATTCAGCTTCAGTAGTAGATGTTGAAACACATGATTGCTTCTTGCTTTGCCATGAGATGATCCTTCCACCAAGAAATTGACATCCACCTGATGTTGATTTCTTGTTGATATTGCAGCCACCATAGTCACTATCAGAGTAGCCGTAGAGATTGAAATTGTTGTTCCTTGGATACCAGAGACATAGTTTAGGTGCTCTTTTAAGGTATCTGAGGATTCTCTTGGCAGCAACTAGGTGGGACATCTTTGGAGCAGCCTAATATCTTTCACAAATACAAGTTGCAAACATGATATCAGGTCTACTTGTTGTGAGATATATCAGAGAACCGATAATTGCCCTATATTGATGTTGATAAGTATCCTCCCCCTTAGAGTCAGGACAGATATTATGGTTTAAGGGTATAGGTGTTTTGGCTGGCTTACAATCTTTCATATCAAATCTTTGTAAAATTTCATTGACATATTTAGATTGATTAATGAAAACGCCTTCCTTCATTTGCTTCACCTGAATTCCAAGGAAAAAGTCCATTTTTCCCATGGAACTCATCTCAAACTTCTTCTTCATAATGCTCTCAAAGTCTTTACACATTTGGACATTTGAGGAAACAAATATGATGTCATCAACGTAGACTTGAACGAACAAGATGTCCTTTCCATACTTCCTTATGAAAAAAGTCTTGTCAATGGTACCTCTAGTGTAACCATTCTTCAGAAGAAACTGAGACAATGTCTCATACCACAGCCTAGGTGCTTGGTGCAGCCCATATAGAGCTTTATCCAATTTGCACACATAGTTGGGGTGTTATGGGTCTTCAAATCCCCATATAGAAAGGCACACTTGACATCAAACTGGTAGACAGTAAAATTCTTGGATGCAGCATAAGCAAGGAAGATCCTAACTGCCACAAGTCTTGCAACAGGTGCAAAGATATCAGTATAATCGATTCCCTCCTCTTGAGTGTATCCTTGAACTATCAATTTTGCCTTATTCTTGATGATCAAGCCTCTATCATCTCTCTTGTTTCTAAAAACCCATTTGGTGCCTATAGGTACTTGACCAGATGGTAGCGGACATAGGTTCCAAACCTTTTGTCTCTTGAATTGAAGCAGCTCCTCTTGCATTGATTCAACCCTGCTACTATCTTTTAAGACAGCTTCTACTTTCTTGGGTTCCATCTGGGATAAAAAGCATGAGTATAAGCAGACATTCCCATTGTGAGTTTGTCCTCTTGTTCTCACACCTTTAGAGACTTCCCCTATGATGTTCTTAGCTGGATGAGTGTTGTGAATCCTAAGTCTAGGAATTACTTCCAATTGCAAAGATAGATCCAGATTGGACATATTTTGCTCAGGAGCTTGAACACTAGGTCCAGCTGTTGTTTCAAACTCATTCAATGAGGACTGATTGAATGAATGAGAAACATCATCATCATTTGTTGGCAGTGAAGCAGCATTAACAGTTGCGTTAACAGTTTGGTGTTATGCAGTGTCACCTGATGAGGTTTGAAAGTCAACAGGTGGATCACTGGTTGAAACTCCACTATCCTTTGAGATAGTCATGCTATCAGATTTGCTAATAGTGGGAGCTTGGTTTGTTGCAGCTCTTGGAGAACTGGGAATAGGCCTGGGTAGCTCAAATAGTTGGTCTTCATTAGAGTCACTTTGAGCACCTGTTCCAGCTAAAATATTCTCACAAGAGGGTTTAGAATAGTTTGGAAACAATTCTAAATCAAAGATATGATCAGGGCCATTCCCCCTAACACAAGGAGTGTGCTCATTAACTACAATGTTGAAGATTCCTCAAATTGTTGATTTTTGATATTATAAACTCTATAAGCTTTAAAGTTAGAGGAATATCCAACAAAGATAGCATCATCTAACTTTTTAGCAAATTTTGCCAAATTGTCCTTTGTGTTAAGTATAGTACACCTGCTGCCAAAGGACCTTAGAAAGCCAATGAGCGGTGGCCTCTTGTTCCATAGCTCATAAGGGGTTTTTCCACGTCGCTTAACTACAAGAATCCTATTATGCACATTGCATGTAGTGCTGACTGCCTCTGCCCATAATGTTAGAGGCAACTTTGAATCAGCTAACATGGTCCGAGCAGCCTCAATAAGTGTCATGTTCCTCCTCTCAGCAACACCATTTTGTTGAGGAGTTCTAGGAGCAATATATTGTCTGACAATCCCTTTTGAGTTATAGAATGAGTCAAGAACTTGATTCTTAAACACAATCCCTTGATCACTTCTAATTCTTTTAACCTTGTAATCAATTTGATTTTCTATTTTAAGAATAAAAGATTTTTATAGTTTCAGCAGTTTCATCTTTGGTTCTTAAAAAGAATACCCATATGAATCTTGTAAAATCATCAACAATCACAAGGCAATATGATTTCCTTCCAATGCTCATTATACTTGTGGGACCAAATAGATCCATGTGCAATAAGTGTAATGGAGTGGTGATAGAGTTAACGACTTTGGATTTATGAGATGCAATGTGTTGCTTCCCTTTCCAACCACCTGGAATCCAATTGAGATGAATACACCCTTTTGTTTTGGGTCTATCTTCAGCTTGGACTCAGACACTTTCATGGCAGTTTTTCTAGCTGCCTTAGCTCTGCTTCTTCTTGCTTTGATGGTCAGGGGTTGATCATCACCGGTAGGAGTGGGTATGATTACCTGGTTCTTCCCTGTGATCGTCTCCATAGTTACATCACTCTTTGACTCAAGAGAAGGTGGGTCAACAGATGAAACCTCTTGCTCTTCAGTACAACACCTTGGTTGTCTAACCCACCTTTGTTTTGGTAACAAAGTTTTGAGTGAGAGGATGATGCAAGAATGGCTTGGAAGTTTTGCTCAGAAATAACATGCTTCCTGGCTTGAGCTTCAGCTGTGACAAGCTGGGCTTGAGCCACAGACAATTTAGATATTAAATCCTTGATTTGAGTCTTATAGTTTGTATGTTCATGTTTTAACAAGGATACAGTTTTCTCTAACTCTTCAATGTTCTTTTGATAGTCAGATTCAGCCCTTTTAAAATCAGATTTTAAAACATTTAAAGACTCAATATCGGATTTAATTTTCATATTGTAGTCCTGATATAACTTAACCTTAGCAATACAAGTAGGAGTACAGAGATGTTCATATATCTTATTGTCACATGTTCCAGCCATGAGTGCTTGAGTAGGAGTTACATCCTATACCATAAAGCTCCAATCAACTTCTTGAGCCATAGCAGTTGTCTCAGTTGACTTTCCAGTTGCCTTTTGTGTAGAGGGATGTGTGGAGGCCTACTGGGGTTCCCAGATTTGACTTGGGAGCCTTGCATTCCCTGGCAAAGTGACCAAGTTGGTTACAGTTTTAACATTTAGCCTTAGTCTTGTCAAACCCAAATTTGCTATTGGTTGGGTTCTGGGGAAATTGCCTTCCAGTTCTCTTGAAGAACTTCTTCGCTCTATAGGTTAACAGAGCCATTTGTTGGACTATGTCCACATACTCCACATCATTTGGGCTGAAACACTCTAGATCATCAAAGCAGTACTGATAGTCACTAGAGTGCCCATTTCCTGAGACAAAGGCACAGTTGTCCTGAAAAGAACTTTGCTGAGCCTGTTGAGACCTTAGAGTCTCAGGGAATATAATGTATGGCCCAGAAGAAAAGGATGGCTGCTGGGTGTATGTCAGGTAGTGTTGAGGTTGGGGGGATTCTGAGCCTTCAGCAACCATTAAGGCGTTGCTAGCAGGAAGACTCGAGGGTCTGCTTGTCTAATGGCCTCTCTTGCACTCCATCTCTAAATGATATCCATCAAGGATGCCATAAAGTTCAGTCATGGTGAGGGTGTTCAGATTTTCTGTCCTCTTGATAGAGACACAGTAGAACGTCCACTCATTAGGGAGTGCACTCATGAACTTTCTTGTGAGATCTCTTAGTTCAAGGGCAATTCCCATAGACTGAAGGGAGGAAATAAGATTCATATACCCGAAGTATTGCTGGCTGAGGGTCTCTCCAGGAATATAAGTGAAGTTCTCGAACTATTGCTTTAGGGAATCCTTCTTGGAGTCATTGGAGCTGGAGTACATCTGAGCAAGTGCATCAAACAGTTCTTTGGCTGCCTTGCAATGCTCAAACCCCACCATGATGGAGTTGGGTATAGCAGTCATTAGAACCGTCATGGCATTGCTTCTTCCAGTCCTCATCAGAGTAGTCTTCAACAGCTTTCTCTACATGGCACCGTTTCCACCTGGTGCTGCCACCTTTGGTTTGTATGGGCCATTGACAATAGATTGCCACATTTTGATGTCTTGATACCTGATGAAGCTTCTATGCGTCTGCTCCATGATCTAAAGTTTTCAGGGTGATGATGGGTGCTTTAGTCATCGTCCCCATCTCTACTTCAGATTTTTGGTTGAGGGCCATTTTGAGTGTGATGTAAGGAGGAGTGAAAAGCAGGTTGATTTGGATGGTAAGATCTCACAATCAAGAGCCTAAAAAGCTCTGATACCAATTGCAGGATCGATTTTTGTCACTTTAACACTTAGTTTTCTCTCAAACTCACTTGTAACACACTCGGATCAGATGGTGAAGTAGAATCCCTTCTAAGAGTTGATAATAATATACTAAGTAGTGAAGAACACAAAGAAATAATTTTCAAGATACTTGTATATATTACTTCTCAACTCAAAGTATTACAAGACTCTTACAAGCATATTACATGAGTTACAATGAGAAACTATATATACTAGATCCTACAGCGGGATATACTTTGATACAAGCTGGAAACCTATGTGAAAACAGATACTACAATTTTAAAGTTAAGGTATCTTAGATAAAGTATTATCTAAGATATGGTAGCCATGACATGTCCATGACTTACCTTTTGTCACCAACTAAAGTTGGCAACTGTACTAACTGATAAAGGTAAATAGTGGAATAAAGTATGGTCAACTACATGGCTTTTGAGAAAACACCATGCAGTATATCAAAGGTCTGCAACGGAGTGTCAGAGGGACCATACTTATGTTTATTGGTTCATAGTAGTGTCTTCCAAAGGTTAGTTGGCTTCGGAAGAACAAGTTCTTCCAAAGCCACTTATACTTCGGAAGAGGCTACTTCTTCCGAGGCTTGAGGACTTCTTCATATCTTCATACTTCAGAAGTTGGAGTTTTCCTTCGAAAGATGATCTTGCACTTTGTCTTCGAAAGAACTTTATTTCCTTTGGATGTTCCACACTTAGCTTCAGAAGTCCTTTATTAGTTGTACCAAAATAGTCTAAGTGATTTGGTTTTGGTTGCACCAGCCTTTCTAGATCCAAAAAAGGTGTTGCAGGCCAGTCTTCTCAGTTAAAGTCTTCAAAGAAGAGGAAGATGATGGCTTCTAAACCAAAGTCAAAGAAGAAGAAGAAGTCTAAATCATCCACCTCCGAGCCTCTGGGTGAATCAGATCAACCTGAGGAAGTGCATGAAGAGCAGCCCTATCAACTCCAATTCAAGTGGCTCCTCATGAATCTGAGAGACCCATCTTATCCTGAACCTTCATAACTAATCCAGAAAGATGGCATGTGATCAGAGATCAAGGTGGTGAAAATGTCTACACATGGAAAGTCATATTCAACCTACCTCTGCATGATCTCTTTGAGATGAGAAGATACTATTAGAGTCTGAGTGATCCTGACCATCTAATGAAGAAAGGTATGGTCATTATCATAATGAGGACTGTCAACAGCTGAAGATCTTCAAATGTTTTGGTAGTATCAGCCTAGGGGGACTTTGTAAGGATTTTTATAAGTTTGATGCAGCCAAAACATCCAAAGTCTCTCTGCACGCATACACTGAAGTACAGAAGTACAAATGCTTCAGAAATTTTACACCATGCACTAGAAAATATTCTAAGTTTAAAGTCTTCCAAAGCCAAGACCAACATATTTCGAAGCCAAAAGTGAAGTCTTCCGAAAATTCAAAGACAATGTCTTCCTAAGCCAAAGAGTGAAGACAAATTTCTTCCGAAGACTTTTATGAACATGCTTTTATCTTATGTACTTTACCATAAAGCTAGACCACCTTTCCGCTGCAACTCTATTCAGTCACCAACTTACGTGAGTTAGTGAAAAGGTCTATGCTTTTGGTAACTGTAAATTAAGGTCTTGAGTCTAAGCTTTCTACTTTATGTACTTTTATCTTTTTCGTGATATATTAGGATGTGAGCTATGGCATGTTATAGTCACTAGTCAAAAGGCAATCTGCTTTTTGACTCCACATTTGATTTTGTAGTTGTCTAGTCTTATGTATCCAGCTGGCCTTCAAAGTATGACCGGCTATAGGATGTACTATACAGTATCTCAAGTACTTGTAACTTTCCATCTATGCTTTGTAATACTTGTAAAAGAACTTGAGAAGCAATATACAACATTCTTGAAAACCATACACTTGTATTGTTTGCTATCTTGTTCTGTCTCACATTTTACTTGTGTTCTTAGCATCTTTCATATAAGTTACCAGTTCCCGATTTGATATGTTAAGTGTTCTAAAGAACTCTCCTCATTGTGTTGTTGTGTTGTAAGCGCGTACCCTTAAACGGTCCTGCAGGTATGATGCTGACTGAAGAGCCTTCATTCTTCAAAGAGTTCAAGGGCAGCAACAAATCTTCAACTTTTAGACCTTGAACTACTATGAAGGTCTTGACCTGATCAACATGCCACTTGTCAATCCAAGCCAATCTAGGCAAGCTGGCAGGCTGGCTCAAAGGATTCAAGACCAGATTACTGAAGAGTTCAGCTTTAGAAGAAGCCAAAGGCAATCAGGTAATGTCATTGGTCAACTTGATGTTGAGGCAGACCCTGAGATTAGCTTCAAAGGGAAAACCTTGACTGAAGGCCCAGTGATAAAGCCTGAGAGCCCTGTCACTCTTCTAACTACTTCAGCAATTCATTCCCTCAGTGACACACCTGCTGGTGAAGGTGTATCGCAGCCTCTCTCTAGCTAGAGCATGGAAGCTACTCCAAGCAATAAGGCCAAAGCTCTCTCCACCCTGAGTCACAAAGGTAAATTAGACTTAGTGCTCCTTTAGAAGCACCAAAAAAATATGCATGACAAATACATGTAAATTAGACTTAGTGCTCCTTTAGAAGCACCAATGCCTTCTCAATTTATATTATACAAAAGCTGGAAAAATGGATGTACTTAAAAGGTTGAAAAAATATGGAATAACAAGAGCTGTGTGGGATGCACTACAGATTATGTGTAAAAGAAGTAGTGAAGTAGCTGAGATCAATATAGACAAGCTTGTGAATCAGTATGAACCCTTCCATCACTCCAAAGGGGAGTCAATCTCAAAGCAACTACATCGGTTTGTGTAGTTGGTTAATATTTTGGACATTATGGGGGTTACCTACAAGGAAAAAGAGATGAACAAGAAGACGTTACATAGTCTTCCTGAAAGTTGGAAGCAGAATGTAACCATGCTGAAAAACACATTTGATCTGGAGAGCACCAGTCTGGATATAATGATTGTGAATATTGAAGCTCTTGAACTTGATGAAAGGAGCATGAACCTCGATAGACCACAAGTCATTGAGGCATACAAATTTCCATCAGAAACTCATTATGTGGAAAATGCATTCATTACTGAAGAAGATGACTTCCTCTCCTCTATAGATCAAGCAAGATCAACTGGATTTATAGCTACTCCATCACAAATCAAGCCATCAACAATAACATCAACATCAACCCAATTAACTGCCACTCCCTCATTCATGCCTGTCGACCAGACATCTGAAGAGCAAAAGGCTACTTATAATGCCTTTGTTGCCAGTTTTGAAGCATACTTGGGAGGAAGACTCACTTCAGCTCATCTGATCCAAGAAGATTTGGAAGAAATGGATCATGTTGATGTAGAAGAAATGGATCTGCAGTGGCAAATGGCCATGATAGCTATGAGGGCTAAAAATTTCTTTAGAAAGGGATAAAGTAGAGTTTGAATGAAAATAATAAACTTGGATATGACAAGTCCAAGGTTAAGTGTTTCAACTGTGGTATGACTGGCCAATTCTCTAGGGAATGCAATGCACCAAGAAGAAACAACAACTTTCAAAGAAATTCTCATGGTCAATCATCAACACAACCCAGTTTAAGCTTCCAGCAAATAATCAACAACAATTCATCATCAAAGTCAACATTATCAATCTCATCAAGGTCAACACTAGCAATCTCATCAAAGTCAGTCTTAGCTGACCAATCAAGCTCATGGAAGCGGCCAAACTACTTCAAATGCACTTGTCATCAGACAAGATGGAGTATGTGTTGGAGCTTGTATGCTGAGGAAGTGAAGCCTCAATTTCAAAAACCATGCTCTTATGGATCACATAAACGGTGGCCCAACTCCTATGCCATCTGAGGTAAAATCAAAGATTTGTAGTGATAAATGCATTAATGAACTGTTGGGCTTCAACAATGGCATAAACCGAAGCTTACCAAATCATAATCACAGCCGACTGAAGATCTCATTGTACGAGTTCAGAGACCAAGTTGATAAATAGAAGAAAACAAATACAAGACAAAGTCAACATCAAGACAAAAAGAAAAGTCAAAATTAGGTCATGATGTCACATTAGTATAAATAGACCCATTAGTGCATTTTTGCATGTGTGGCTCTTTTGTGTGTGTGTCTCATGGTGTGAATCACCACCCCAGGAGAAATCTTCTCCTTTGGGTGTGTTTGATCTTCATCCATCTTTGTATTTGATTTATCATTGTAACTTGTTCATCAATTATCAATGAAATCATCTACATATTATTATTATCATTCTCTTTGTTCTTTGATTCACACACATACACCCATCTTAATCTTGATTTCTATATTTGAACATGATGAATTCTAAGATCCAAGCTCAATGAATCTGAAATATTGATTTAGCAAAATGGTATCAGAGTTGTTGGTTGCTTGATTCATCTAGTTTCAGATCTAATTTCATCTTTAATGATGTCAAGAACAAAGAAGAAAAGAAAAAAAATTGAATAACAAAGCCACTGTTCTTCAAAAATAAGAAAACCCATCTGTTCATCTCAAAATCAAGAAGAAAAATTATCAGATCTGTTCTAATATGGTACGATTTGAATAAATATAATCATTCCCTGGATTATTTCTTCAAAATTCGATGCACTTGAACGAGATTATCATCAAGAACGATAAACAAAAGAAGAACAATGAAGAACAAAAGCTACTGTTCATTAAAAACCCATCTGTTCATCATAAAATTCAGAAGAAAAATCAACAAATCTGTTCAGCTATGGTGAGATTTGAAGAATCGTGAACATGCTCATGATTATTCCTTCAAAACTCGATGCAATTGAACAGATCAACATCAAAATCGAAGAAATAAAGAAAAATAGAGAGTCACGGATGAGGCTTGTTAAAGACGATGGTTGCTCAACCTGCACTACAGTGTGAATTCGCATTTTGCCCAAGTCTCAAAACAAATGCGAAGGAAGCTTGAACAAATGCGTATGAGTTAATCACAAATGCGGATGAGTTAATCTTAAATGCGGATGACTTAGTCACAAATGCGGATGACTTATAAGGAAATGTGGATGTGCTATCCACAAATGTGGATCCTTGTCAACAAATGCGGATGCGTTGTTAACAAATGCGGATGCATTGTTAACAAATGCGGATGCATGGTCAACAAATGCGGATGCATAAGATTTACCAAACAAATACGGATGAACATCATTTAAATACAAAGAAAAACAAAGAAATACGAATGAACTGATGGGAACAAAAAAGAGTATAGAATTCAACTTTGGTCACTTAGTCACAGATTCATTCAGGGACTTGTATAACTCTCAGATGCTCTTTTTGAAGTACTTGGGCCCACATTCACTAATGATGTTTTGCACCCATGTCTCACTACTAAGCGGACAGTTAGACAGACTTTAATCAAGGGAAGGACTCATTATCTAAAGAGTATCTATCAAGATATTTCAAAAGAGCGGAAGTGTGTTTAGCATTGATTCATGTTCCTGATGCAGTTTATTGAAGTTCAAAGCCTCACCATATGCCTATTGGATTCTTTATGCCCAAAACACATAGAACATTGATGTGGTTAGTGTAACATCTCGTATTTTTGGTTATTAAAAGTTAATTTCATTTATTCTTATATGGGTCATTGTTGTCAGTCCTGAAATTCATGGGTTATTTATGCATATTTTTTAGTTGTCATTAAATTTTAATATATGAAAGTTAATAAATAAAATATTAAATCAAACAATAATTATGAGAATAATAATAATAATAATAATAATAATAATAATAATAATAATAATAATAATGATAATAATAATGATAATAATAATAATAATAATAATAATAATAATAATAATAATAATAATAATAATAATAATAATAATAATAATAATAATAATAATAATAATAATAATAATAATAATATAAATGACAAGTTATAAAAGTTAACAAGTTAGTTTAATATTAAACTTAAAGCTAATAAAGGGGTTGGTTTTGCCATTTTGGAAATTTTAAAAGAAAGTATTTGCATGAAATGATAAACAAATCAAACTACAGGGACCATTTTTGTAAAATTATTAAACCCAAACCCCCCTTCCCCCTCTAAACTCGTTTTTCCGGCGGGAGCTCTGGCCGAGCTCCGGCCACCTCCTAAACATCAATTTTGGTCTTTTCTTGATCCCGAAACCGTTCTCCAACCCTTCTAGAACCCATTTTGAACTTGAATGTACCAATTAAAGGCGATTAACCGTCGATTACCAAGTCCAATCGAGTGCATAATCGTATCATATTCGATCCATAGCCATTCGAGCCTTAAAGGGTAATAATAACTCAATTAATTCAACTTAATCGAACATCTACCTATTCCTAATCGATTGCTACGTTCAATTTCATCTAACAAACACGATTTTATCCCACTTGATCTTCTCTTCAACGCGAACCTGCAAGTCACTCGTGAACCTATAACCGAGCCCTCTAACTCACAATTGACAAAGAGCGTTTCATCATTTGAGCTATTCAAAACTTTCTGTAGAACGAATTCAATTTTCATCACCGATTGTAACCTGAACGAATTGCACCATAGTCGCGCTCTATTCTTGAACCTGTTCTTCATTGATTCATTCGCAAAACGGGTAATTAGATACATCATTTTGTGCGTATTTACAAGGGGAATCAAAGCCCCATGTTTGATTCCGTTAACACAATCGATTTGGCCTTCAATTTGTGGTCCAATCGATTTACGGTTTTAAGGAAATTGGGGGAGTTTTTGGTTTGTGTTTATAAGAATTTAAAACCAAAGTAAACCAAGGCATCAGCCCTGGTTCACTGGTTAAGACATTGCTTGGTAAACATGAGGTCCCGGGTTCGAACCCGGGCACCCTCATATTTTATTTTTAAAGGTTTTTTTAGCCTAAAACTAATTCTAGAAATTTTTTGAAATATATAAAAATTATTTTTATAAATTCCAAATATTTTAAAAGCTTCCAAATATTTTCTATAATTTTTCTCTAAGTTTACATAAAAATGTTTTATTTATAAAACATTTTAGTAAAGCTTGTTTGAATAATTTTCTAATAAAATGGATTACATTTTAGTAAAGCTTATTTATAAATAGTACTTAATTCTTTTTGTTATAAAAATTTATCAAACTTTACGAAACTTTCAAATTGTTATAAGTGTTTCTTTTCGCAATTTTTGTATAAAATATGGATATATATCTTTTAGATAATATAAATGATGTTTATTTGTTAAATACAATTATTTAACAAGCCCCAAAATTCACTTACCCTAGTACTCGTTGATTCGTTAGACCCATTATGTTTAAGCTTAAATCTTGTAATATCTATATACTTAAGTGCATTGTGAAGACTTTACGTAGGAAGGACGATTACTATTTTTTATTAATCATCTAATATATATTTATTTGACCAAGTGAGTTTCCTTGCCCCTTTTTTATCTTTTCACACTATTTTGGGATGAAACATGATTACTTATACATAATGCACTTATAAACGTTTAGACATGTAAAGCACTTGCAATTCATATTTTTGTCATGGTTATTTGTGTGTTATAAGTGTTTATATGAGATACATATTTTTGTTTGCAATCATTAACTATTGCAACCCTGGCGACGTCTTAGATCTTTGGGCCTGACAAGCCTATTTGGTGCTAAAACCGAGGTATTACCGGCTCCTGATGACGTATGTCACACCCCAACCTTGACGGCAGAAACGTCGACGAGTGAGAGTTAAGATCGTTCACAGCCACATAACGCTATTAATAACTCAAATATAGATTAAACATAAGTTCCAATTGTACCATTACAATCATAAGTCTCAAAGAAATTAAAAGCATAACATAAAATGTAACATGTCATTATTATTTCATTTATTTATCTAGGTCCATTCCTAGATGTGCAAGCTTCAAAGAGTAGAAATCAAACTTGAGTATTTCCTTAAACATGTTAAAAATAAAAATGTCAACAATAATGTCGGTGAGATTTCTATAGTTTGAATTACATAGGCATATAAAAGATGGCAATTCATTTATAAGTTAGAGAGCAAAGTAACTAGGGATGTAAGACAGAATGCACAATCAAACCTTGACAAAGTTTTACAAGTCTCAAATGCTTACAAGCATATACGATTAGCTAAGTGTACTTGGATCAACCAAGCAGGCTTGTCAGGCCCATAGATCTATGACGTCGCCAGGCTAGCAATAGTTAATGATTGTACATATATTCGACATTACATGGTAGCTACAAAGATCAACTAACCATAACATACAAGTGAATTGCCATAAGTTTACAGGCATCAAACATGTTTACAAGTGCAATGTTTATATGGTAACATGTTTCACCCCAAAGTGTAAAAATGTGCAAAAAGGGGTATAGAAATACTCACATGGTCAATAAATAAGACGATAGTAAGAAAATTAACGATGATCCAACGATTTTTTTTTACAACATACCTAACATATATGTATTCCAAGGTTAAGTTTAAAGGTAAGATTAAATGAATAAACATGAACTAGGGTTTTAAATTGGAAATTTAGGGGTTTAAATAATTATATAAAATAATGAATCGTTTACTTTTGGTTTAATAAAGATAATATAAATCAGTTAAAAACGTCTAAAAAATTTAGATTATTGATTTAATAAAAATTAAGTATAATATGTGAATAGAATTAATTAATTTAATAATTAACTATTTAAAAACTTGATAAAGAGAATTAATTAAATACTTATTTAAATGACGTTAAAATTATTTAAAATCATTTTATAAGGTTTTGAGCTTTTAAAATAATTTATCATAAATGTTTTATAATACAAAACCTTAAAATAAGAATAAATCAAATTATATTGTTTTATAAATTTCAAGAATTTAAATAAAAGTTAACGAATAACTTTATTAACTAATTATGATATACATGCTTAAATGATAAGATGAATACTTAAATATTTATTTAAATAGCTATTTTTATGATTAAACATTTAAAATATTTAAAATATGAAATTTTGGAGTGTCTTGGACTATAATATATTTATAACATATGAATGACTTAGTAATATTATTATAATCTTTTTATTTTTAACAAGTAATTAAAGTTAAGAGTTATAAGTTTTAAAATATTAAAATTTAACTTAACAATTTCTGAAATGTTTTAGTTAACAAAATAATATTTAATTAGATTTATTATTATATTAATAGTTTTTTTCTGATTTAATAAGAAAAATATTAATAAAAGGAAGCTGTCAAAATAAAAACATGGCAGGGGCAGGGTTCGAACCCCTGACCTGCCATGTATAAGTGTTTGTTGTTAAGCAACGGGCCAAAGCCCGATTCTTGTCTTAAAACGTAAATTAATTGTTAAAACCATTCTTCAAATAATTGCCCAAATTCTTATAAACCCTAGAATCCTTTGCCATCAAATTGATCTTCAATTCGAACATGTTAATCAAATTAACATTAGGGCTTTGTTTCCCCATGTTAAAACGAGTATAATGATATGCGAAACTTACGTGATTGAGTTCGAATTGATGCTCTCGGGTTTACGAACGAGTCGCGACTGCGTGTATGTGCTTTAAGGTGCAAACGTTGATGATAATCAAATTCCCTTCGTATGAAGCTTCAATGGGTGTTTAGGATTCAAAGCCCTCAAACAATTTTAAGCTAGAATGCTCTGAAGATAGTTTTCGACCAAGTTGCAGGTTCGAAAGGAAGGTGACGATCGAGAGGTTCGAATGGGGGAGTTGTTTGTGCGATTGATAATGCAGAATGGTTTAAAGGATCGATTAGAATGTTTCCCAACATTCAAACATAAGCAATTCAAATGATTACAAGATCGAATGTTAAAGATTTGAATCGATTGTTTCGGTTTTGATTTCTCGAGTTAAAGGCCGAATAATTACAATTAAACATGGTTTTAAGTTCGAAACCGATGCATAAAAGTTAAGGTTCGGTTTAATTGCATTCAATTCAATGTTTCGTTGAGGATCGGTGGTCGCCGGACGCATTGCCGGAGGTTGGCCGGAAATACGGGGGGTGGGGCGACGGTTTGGGTTTGTTTTTGAAATTGACACAATTGGTCCCTGAGGTTTCCAAGGGTTATCACTTGAGTTTTAAGGTTTTGTTTTAGTTATAAATAATTTACACTTTAATCCCCTCTATTTAAGTTTTTATTATTTCATGTCAATAACTTTCATTTGAAAGTTTAGAAAATGACATTAAAGCCCCCTTAACTTAAGTTTTAATGTTTAACCTTTATTAAATTTTTTTAAATTATTATTATTATTATTATTATTATTATTATTATTATTATTATTATTATTATTATTATTATTATTATTATAAAATTAATAATTATTTTTAAGATTCTTATCCCATTAAGTTTTAAATGTTTTTTTATATTTAACAATTATTTAGATTTATAAATTGTTAACTTTTATTATTATTTTTAACAAAAAGAGCAAATGTCGAAATTACTTTCATAATTACAAATATTAGTTTTATTATTATAAAAATCATATTTGTCAAGATTATTATACTTGATCTTAAGTTTTATAATAATACACAAACGTTTTAAACATTAATAATATTATTTCTATTATTCATTTAATTAATTTGTTAATCACTAAATTAATTATTAAGCATAATAAATCCTCAAAGTTTCAAAATTGACATAAAAGGTCCTTTTAAAACTTAACAAAGTTTACTTTTAATTTAACGAAAATATGAGATGTCACAGTCTCTCCAACTTAAAAGAATTTCGTTAAATTAAGAATGAACTTAAATGAACAAAAGGAGTTATAATGAAAGGTAAGTGTACAACGGCCTGTGAAAGACGTTTGATTAAGGATGAGATGTTTCACTTTATGGAACCTTACAAGTCTCTTGACATAATGCATACCAATTTGAACTCTTCCAGTGAAATACGAGACTCTTTGAGAGTTGGCTCATGAAACGTTGGAAGACGATGACGAGTTACCATGGTATATTAGACAACATCTAGAAATTATTTATGTAATAAAGTGATGACTTGAAATCAATGAAAAGACCATCAATTGTAAGAAAGGTTAACCGTCGGAATTTAAGAATCCCAAACGTCACCGAAACGATCTTAACGCATATCTTGTGAATATATATTGCTCCTTTGACCAAACCGTCGGTCTAAGAATAATACGATTGGAATGAGTTCACAACGATGACTAGAAACATTGCTAATAGCAGGAAAATGAATCGATCATTAAAATTAACGATCGATATTTAACGACATACAACGGTATACGACTATTTGAGATAGATACAAGTCAATTTCTCGACCCGTTATCCCACATGAGTTAATATGCAATTAGCCAATTGGTCTATAATGCACCAATTGTCATCATGACATCTAATATAAGAGGCATTTTGGTGAATGAAAAGTTTAACGGAGATTCTCAGGAACACGGGTGTTAGGCTTTGTCATATATGGAGGTGAGACACTTGGACATATACCAAGTTATGTCTTTTCTTTTATGCCAAACCCATGACTACAAATTACGAAAATTTATGAATCTCCATATCCGCGTCACAATAACGAGTCTCGTAGATCGAAATCAAGATGGAGTTTTAAAGATTTCCAAGGTTAAGGATTCAAAAGCGATTCAAGAAGTGACGCAAACAATAAGAAATGCATTTGTAACCATGTTTTGCAAGGTAGCAAATTTCCAAGTACAGTTTGCATACGCAGTTCAACAAACCCATAAGCACAGCTGAGAACATTTGTGTGTCTAGAAAGACATGAATACAAGTTGATAATGTCTTTATTTAGCAGAAAGATTGTTTAAGAAGGCTACCATCGCGCAATCAGGTTTTGATGATAACTCAAAATGAAAGTCGATAAGTAAGGAATAAATGGTTCCATATAGCTAGATCAAATTAAAACATGAGGATAAAAGGAATGAAATAAATTTAAGAATTTAAATGCTCCAAGCTCGAAATCAAAATTAACCTAGAGCGATCGGGTCTCCTTTCAAGTTCAGAAATCATGCTTTGGCTTGATAGGTCGTAACACTAACATTGATTCTCCCCTCAAGTTACTACATGTTTCTTGTCAAGTGATTAAAACTTTGGTAAGTTTGAGATCAAGAAATGAGAATAGCCACCAAGGTGTGGTTTTCACTCCTAGCTTGATGGTGTATTTCCCAAAGTATGACTCCTAACTTACCAAATCAAAAAGTTCGATCCTAACTCATTGTTGAGGATCCATGGAAACAAGACGAGGTAACTCACCATTAAGGTAAGGGAAATCACTTCTATCTTAATGGTGAAGTTTTACAAAAACAAAATATAGCAAAATGAAATTCTTCATCAAAATCCAGAATTCACTCCTACTTTGATGAGTGTTGGACCAAAAGAACCAATGAGCCGGATCAGAAAACCTTTAAGTCCCACAGACGTCACAACAACTACTGAAGTCCACATCAGCTGAAGACAACAACTGAAGACAAGGTCTGAAGACACAAGTGCTGAAGACAAAGTCTGAAGACACAAGTGCTGAAGACAAAGTCTGAAGACACAAGTGCTGAAGACAAGGTCTGAAGACACAAGTGCTGAAGACAAAGTCTGAAGACACAAGTGCTGAAGACAAAGTCTGAAGACACAAGTGCTGAAGACAAAGTCTGAAGACACAAGTGCTGAAGACAAAGTCTGAAGACACAAGTGCTGAAGACAAAGTCTGAAGATGTTGTCACAACAGCTGAAGAGGACTTCTTCAGTAGTTGTGACGGTTTGCTTTCAGTAGTTTTTATTTTCTATTTTCAGTAGTTTTGTAAAACGACTGAAGAGTTTGTTCTTCAGTCGTTGTAGCATCAGTAGTTTTCTTTTTCAGTAGTTACATGTTTTACACTTAACACTCTGATATGTTCTCAGTAGTTGTGAACATTTCAGTAGTTTGTTAAGAATTAGTTATTTTTGTACTAAATCTGCTAGTAATCACCACCCCGTGATTACAGCAGTAATTGCACTCTATATAAGGAGTGCCAACCTTATTGTAAACATTGAATGATTGAGCAATAATATTGAGCATTATTGAAACATTCCAAATCACAGAAAATATTCTCTCGCATTTGTTACAAATAACACTTTCTTGCTATAACTTGACTAATTCATCTCTTCATTCCGCTGCATTACACTATTATACCTCAAACTTGTGATCGCTGATCCTGTCAAATGGTATCAGAGCAGGTTAATCATTGATCGATCTAATAATTGATCATTGAAACTGCTCTTCAAGATTCAAGTTTGAGTGAATTAGTATCCTTTTGCAAGAAACTGATAAAGAGAGTTAATTTTTCTGTGTTTTAATCATTCATCCTGAGACTTATTCTCGGTTTTCATTGAGTTTGTTGTGGTGTATCAAAACTTTTGCTTGAATAAAATTGTTCTGGTTTCAAAATGACTACTCCTTCCAATGATCCTCACAATACTGGTTCCTCAACCAAGCCTCCAATGCTGGTTAGGAATGAGTATAACATATGGCAACGTCGTATGCTCCATCACCTGTCTGTTAACAGTTCAGGTTGTTGGACATCGGTGGTACATGGTCCACATAAGCCTATGGTGAATAACCCGGAAACCAATCAAATGGTTCCGAAGAGGAAGGATCAATACTCAGATGAAGATAAGAAATTATTTGAGATAGATGCAAAAGCTCATGGAATTCTAGCCATGGCGCTACCAAATGAAATTTATTCTGGGTTAATGCACTATGAATCTGCCCATGACCTCTGGAATGCCTTGAAAGAACAATTTGGAGGAACAGATGAGGTCTTGGCAAATAATAGAGAGATCCTTGCCCAACAATATGAGACATTCTCTCATAGGAAGGGTGAGACACTGACTCAACAGTTTGAGCGGTTCTCTTGTTTGATCTCTGAATTGAAAATGGTCAAACATGAGTACACTAATGTTCAGATGAATAACAGATTTCTCAGATCACTGCCTGAGAGATGGGACACATATACCATTGTCCTACGCTCCAGTGCAAATTTGGACAAACTATCTCTCACCCAACTTCATGGGAAACTACTCACATTTGAGAGAGAGATAGAACAAAAGAGAAAACTGTCTTCATCTGGTAAGCTCACTGAGGACTTTGTACCAGGCAATACTGCTCTGGTTAGTCATGAGTCAGAATATGCTTCATCTGAATGCCAGTATGATGAGCATATTGATTTCTCTTCAAATATTTCTGATTCAGCATTTGTGAGTGTTGATAGTCAATTTTCTGGGTGTAATAATGACAATCTATGTTTCATCATGGATGATCTTAAGGGGATTGCTGATGATGACTTAGAAGAGATGGATATTTTGAGCCAAATGGCCTTGATAAATATCAGATCTCAGAAGTTCTATAAAAGAACTGGAAGAAAGTTCCCAGGACTCTCTGGCAAAACCAAAGTTGGTTTTGACAAGAGTAAGTTGAGGTGTCACAGATGCCAAAGGCTTGGACACTTTGCTAGAGAATGTAGATCATCTGGATCTAATTCCTCTGCACCTTTTGTGACTTTTCCTAGTAATAGTCAACAAAACAAAGGGCAACATCCTGTCAATTCTAGTCATCAGTCTCAACTACAATCTCCTGCATATTTTGTTCCTCAGGGTCAAATGCCTTATCCTTACCCGTGTTATTACATGCCACAAGCAGGTCAAGTTCAAGCTCCTATGGTACCACAACCTCATGCACTTCCAGAACCTCAACCATCTCATCAACCCTCTCAGCCTCAACAACACAGCTTTTTCACCCCAGAAGTTGTTGATTGGAGTAGCTTGCCAGATGACATGTCTGGTCATGAACAATTGTTCACAAGTACTGATCAACATGGTGGTGATAGTCCTTTTGGAAATCTGGCACTTATGGCTCTGGAATCAACTGAGGGTTCCTGCTCAACTGCATCATCTTCACAGGTAACTCAGGTATCTTCAGAGGCCAAAGCCAAGTTATGTTCTGAATCTTGCATTGCTGCTTTTGTCTCTATTAGAGAGGCAAATGTAGCATTAATAAATGAAAAACTTGAGTTTGAGAAAACTATTTCCAAAAGACAAGCTGAGTATGAGTCTGTTCTTAATAATAAAAATGATGAGATTTATAAGCTTAAATGCCAATTAAATGATGAAAAGGCTAAGCTAGAGGTTATTCTGGAGGACCAGAAAAGTCTTAAAGAAACCCTTGCAGTCACCCAAGTGGAGTGTGATCGATGGGTGAAATCATGCAAAGGTTTTGAAATGCTTCTTAGTAAGCAATCAGCTTCCAATGTGAAGTTTGGCATTGGTTATAATCACACTGCTCCTCCTACAGATTTTACTCCAAGAGTAGAGGTGAAATCTGATGGAGAAAGCAATAACCAATCCACCTCATCATGTGATTCACTTTCTGATAAAGCATCATCAAAAGTTGAAGTCAGCAATAAGCCCCTCAGAACTTATCAGCTAATATTGATAGTTCAATTGCTGACACTCACATGATCAAAGAGTTGGTCAACTCAGGAGTTATGTCAGAAAGTCCTGAAAGGACTGGAGAGCAAGATTTAACTCCTGAAGTTCAAGCTCCAACTACTGACAGCACTGAAAAGAAGAAAACTGTCAGTAGAAAGAGTTTGAAGACTACTAAAGAGGAAGCCAAGATAGCAAATAGTGCTTCCAAAGTACTGAAGAGCAAGTCTTCAGTAGTTTCATCCTCTTTAGTTGATGATCAACAAAAGATGAAAAATAAACCATGTGAAGTATGTGGTTTGTTTAATCATCTCACTGATGATTGTTGGTACAAAAGAGGATCCAAACTCAAAAATAAAGATGAAATTAAAGAGAAAATGGTAAAAATGAAAAATGAGTTTAAAGCCACATTTGTACCAGCAACATCAAATCCTGTAATCCCCAAGTCCAAAAAGAAATCCAAAAGGAAGGGGTTAAACAGGTAACAGCTGAGGTTGCTCAAAAGAAGAAGGTGCAACATAAGAACTTATCAAACTCCAGTCCTAATGTGTCTGAAGAGCTGAAAGCTCTATCACAAAATCAGACACAGCTGGTTATGATGGTTCAACATCTATTGGGAAGAGTCAACCAATTAGATGCTCCTATGTTGAATCCACAGAAAAGGAGGTCCAAGCCAAAGGATTCCTCTTTTCCACCATCTTCTTCCTCTCAAGCTGTTATTTCTAGCAAACTTGTTAGTCCACCATCTGTTGATGTGAATAGGCCCAAAACCAAAAAGGTTTGGGTCTCAAAATCTAACTAATTTGCTTTGTTCTGCAGGGTTCTTCAACATGCCACAGAGGCATCTGGTATGTAGACAGTGGAGGATCCATGCATATGACAGGAAACAGATCACTTCTTAATGACTACTCTCAAGGAAAGAAGGGATTTGTATCCTTTGGCAATGATGCAAAGGGTTACATCATCGGCAAAGGCTTTGTTTCCAATGGGGAAATAAAGTTTGATGATGTTAACCATGTGGAAAATCTCAAGTACAACCTCTTGAGTGTCAGTCAAATGTGTGACAAAGGCCATGTTGCTCTTTTCACAAGTCAGAACTGCCGGATTCTGTCATCCAAAGTTCTGAGTTTGATTGACAAGGTGTTGGATAAACACACTCTCCTTAAGGCCAACAGGACTGGTAGAGTGTATGCCTTAGATCTTTCTAAGAAAATAGATCTAAAAGGCCATCCTTGCCTATTTTCCAAGGCTTCCCCTCAAGAATCTACACTATGGCATAGAAGGCTGGGTCATGTTAATCTCAAAAACATAAATCAGCTGATTACCCATGGTTTAGTAAGGGGTTTGCCCATGAAGGAGTTCAAATGTGAAGATGACTGCACTGCTTGTCTAAAAGGAAAACAGCACAAAGTTTCATTTCCTTCCATAGAAGAACCTAAGTCCACAGCCTGCTTACAACTTCTTCATATGGATCTCTTTGGTCCTGTGAGAGTGATGAGTATGGCTAAGAAGAAATACTGTCTAGTAATTGTGGATGATTACTCTAGATTTGTATGGACTTTCTTCTTGCATTCAAAGGATGAAGCACCTCAGAAGATTATCAACTTTGTGTTGTATGTTGAGAAGCAGTATTCCCTCTCAGTCAAGTGTGTTAGAAGTGATAATGGAACTGAGTTTAGAAACAATACACTTGATGAGTTCTTCCTCTCAAAGGGAATCAAGAGGCATTTTAGCATTCCAAGAACTCCTGAACAAAATGGAGTAGTGGAGAGAAAGAACAGGACCCTTATTGAAGCTGCAAGGTCCATGTTGGCTGACTCTGGATTGCCAATGACTTTTTGGGCTGAAGCTATCAATACCGCTTGTTATGTCCAAAATAGAGCTCTAGTGAATAAGAGGTTGATGAAAACTCCATATGAAGTTCTTCATCATTTGGCCCCTCTAATTTCATTCTTTAGAGCTTTTGGATGTCCTTGTTTCATTCTCAACACAAGGGATCAACTCCAGAAATTTGATTCTAAGGTGGATGCAGGATATTTTGTTGGTTATTCATCAACTTGCAAAGCATACAGAGTCTTCAACTGTAGAACAAAGATAGTTGAAGAGACTCTACATGTTAAGTTTAATGAATCTCCAAAGACAAGATTCCACAAAATCCTGTGGAGATATTTGATTTGGACATACTGCAATATGCTCCTCATCAAACTCCAGCTGTTGCTCATGTCAACAGTTCTCCACCTGGTGGTACTGCTAGTGCTGATGATGATGATAGCAGTACTCACCTCTTCAGATTTACTGATCAACTGCCTGATTCAGCTAGACCTGATGTTCCTGTAGCTCCAGCAGCACAATCCACAACAAATGCTGATGAGATTTCTACAACTTCAACTTCCTTTGAACTACCATCAACTGATTGGTTTCAAGGAAATTCTTCACCATCACCATCTGTTGCTGCTGAGCCTGCTACAAACACTTGCACTGATCTCATTGTGTATCAAGATCTGAAGAATCACCCTATGTCTCAAATCATTGGTGATATCACTGCTGGTGTATCAACAAGAAGTCAATTGTCAAATTTCTGCTTCTATGCTCTCTTCATCAGTCAGCAAGAGCCAAAGAATTATCACATTGCATTAAAAGACAATGGATGGGTTGATGCCATGCAGCTTGAGCTTCTTCAGTTCAAGAAACAGCAAGTGTGGGAACTTGTTCCTCTACCTCCAGGTAAGTGTGCAATAGGCACTAAATGGGTGTTTAGGAATAAGACTGATGAAAATGGGCTTATTGTTAAGAACAAGGCCAGACTGGTGGTTCAGGGGTTTGCACAAGAAGAAGGTATTGATTATGATGAAACCTTTGCTCCTGTAGCCAGACTGGAAGCAATTCGATTGTTTTTAGCTTATGCTGCTTATCAAAATCTTAAAGTTTTTCAAATGGATGTCAAAAGTGCATTTTTATATGGGAAAATTAAAGAAGAGGTTTATGTATGTCAACCACCAGGTTTTGAGGACAACAAACATCCTAATTGGGTGTATAAGCTTGATAAGGCTCTTTATGGGTTGAAACAAGCTCCTAGGGCCTGGTATGAGACATTATCAAACTTTCTTCTTGAAAATAATTTTACTAGAGGCACCATAGATAAAACTTTGTTCATTAAGAAAGCAGGGCAGCATAATCTACTTGTTCAAATTTATGTAGATGATATTATTTTGCATCCTCTGATCCAAGTTGTGTGATGACTTTACAAAGCTGATGCAACAAAAGTTTGAAATGAGTGCAATGGGGGAATTACAATTTTTTCTGGGTTTGCAAATCAAACAAAAGGCTGATGGAATTTTCATTCATCAGTCCAAATATACAAAAAATCTTTTGGAAAAATTTGATTTGCAAAATTGTAAACCCTGTTCTACTCCCATGTGCAACACCACACAACTGGATACAGATCAGAAAGGTAAAGTGGTTGATGAAACACTTTACAGATGTATGATTGGGTCCTTGATGTACTAACAGCTTCTAGACCAGATATTATGTTTGCTACATGTGTTTGTGCTAGATTTCAGGCTGCACCTAAGGAGTCTCATTTGATTGCAGTCAAGAGGATCTTTAGATATCTGCAAGGCACTCCATCTCTAGGTTTATGGTATTCTACTAGACATTCTGGTAAATTAGTTGCTTTTTCTGACAGTGACTATGCAGGGTGTAAATTGACCAGGAAATCAACTTCTGGTGGATGCCAATTCCTAGGCAACTGTTTGATTTCTTGGCAGAGTAAGAAACAAACTTCAGTTGCTACATCAACTGCTGAAGCCGAGTACATAGCTGCTGCAAGTTGTACATCTCAGGTATTATGGCTTCAAAACCAATTATTGGATTATGGCATAACTGAGACTAAGACTCCATTGTTAATGGACAGTTCTTCAGCTCTTTGTATTGTCAAGAATCCTGTCCAGCACTCTAGGACTAAACATATTGAAATCAGACATCACTTTATTAGAGATTGTTTTGAAAAAGGTCTGATTGATCCAAAATTTGTTCCTAGTGCTGATGAGCTTGCAGACATTTTTACTAAGCCTTTGGATAGTTCAACTTTCCACAACCTGGTGTTAAGGCTTGGTATGCTGCAGCTAGAATAAGTGACAACTACCGATAATCTCAGTAATAAATACTGATGATCATTGGTAACCATGTCATATATAAGTACTTCACTTGTTAAAACAGCTGATGTAGTTATAACAGCTGATGAAATCACAACAGCTGATGTAACTACAACTGCTGATGTCAGAAATGCAGATAAGTACTGATGACCAATGAAACATTTTAATGTAGAGGTCAGACTGAAACAGCTGAAAAGCTAAGAATTGACGACAACAGCTGATGAGCAATTCCTCTTCAGTTGTTTTTCCAACTGCTGTTTCTAAACAACTGAAGCCACAGCTATGTCTTCAGTAGTTTACAACTACTGAAGACTACCGCTACGTCTTCAGCTGTTTACATCAACTGATGACAAAACCACTGTCTTCAGTAGTTACACAACTACTGATGACAAACACCATGTCCTCAGTTGTTTCACCACCTGAAGTCGAAATTGTCCTCAGTAGTTTTATAACTACTGAAGACAAAATCAAAGACTTCAGCTGTTTCAATGTCTGACAGTTAAAACCAAGTCTTCAGTTGTTTTATAACAACTGATGATCACACCAATACGGTCAGTCATTTCAACCTCAAAAAGTTGATGCCACGTCATCAGTTTCAGCAAATGATGACTCACCAAAAACCTTCAGTCGGTTCATAACCCTACCCTATAAATCCCTTATCTCACCAGAGTTTTTCTTACCTTCACTCTCAAACCTAACGTTCAAAAACTCTGTACCCTCTTCATCCATGGCGACCATGCAACTAAAACCTCGACACAACTGTGTCGCTCACCTCACTAAATCACCATTCTGGACCAAGTTTCATAACGCCATTGATTAATGGTCCAGTCACCTTACCAAACAGCCTTCCTCATAAACCCCACCATATATGCCGAATCCCTTAGCCAATTCTGGACGAACGTCACTCTTGTCTCTGAGGAGAATGACACAGAGTCACTTCATTCGTTCGTCCATAGCCAAAAGGTGGTTATCAATCCAGAGATTCTTCGCCAAACCCTCAACCTGGATGATGCCACTTTCCCAACCAGCTATCCAAAGGGCACCACTGATCTATCCTTTGCCCACCATGGATATGAAGGCAATCTGAGTGCCTCTACCATATTGAAGAAACATTTCCAGGATGCTGAACGGCTTATCTTTCATATGGTAAATGTTTGCTTGGCTCCAAAGACTTCATCATGGGATCAAATGTCCACAAGGTGGCAACAGGTATTGTACTCTATCCTTGAGCAACAACCTTTAAATTTTTCTGAAATATTATTCTTAGAGCTCAAGGATATGGCCCAAAAACAACTTTCTAACCGTTGGATACTATATCCTCGGTTTATAATGGCCATAATTGAAAACCAGCTTCAAGCTGAGGGACTTGTTGGCATGGGAGTCCCTGCTATGGCTGTATTGCCTGAAGTATACTCCCGGCACAACTCTGACCAATCACTCAAAATGGCTGCCAAGCTGCGCAAACCCACGCAGTTGGAACCCACAGTCACCACCACAAAATCCAAAGTCCCCACCATACCAAAAACAAAGCGGACCAAAACAGCTATTCAGGAAGATGAGTCACCTGAAGATGCTCCTGTACCACAAAGACAGGACATACTCACTGGTGTTAACCCCCCAGTAGTATCAGAGACTCAACCAGCCACAGCCGCTCAGGATTCCTCTCAAAAGGAACCTGAAGCAACCAATAAAGGGGTACCCACAAATCTGGAATCTTCCTCATTTGAGGAGATTGCCATTGAAACTCACCATTCTCCCCAGGTGCATAATACCCCATCTCCCAATGAAAATGCCCCCCAAAGTCCAACACTTATAATTGCAAATGTGCTGACTCAGCTGCATGCCTCTCCTCCTCCCAGACAACCATTTAAAGGGAAAACCACAGATATGGAGGAAGAGGATCAACATGCTTCTGACAACCCACAGCACAGGGGTTTAAATGTTCAGTCTCCTAGTGTAGATACGGAGACAAGAATATCTAATGAGGCTGCCACCTCTTCTGCATCAGCACATGATCAGACTGAGGCTGGTAACATGGCTAAGACCTCATTAGAGGCAACAGCTGATGAAGGACATCGTCCTGAGGCTGGAAGTCCCCAGTTCCAAGAAAAAGGGGCACATGCTACATCTGGTCTACACCCAGAGCATGTACATCTTGCTACTAGCAAGAGGTCAGGTGATTCAGCATCTGCTGATGATGACCTGGGCTTCTTTTATGATGTTCTAGCCCAGAACACAATTCTTGAGGAAGAAGTCAGTAGACTACAAAGACTACTTGACCAATTCTCTCAAGAAGCAAGTCCATCTGATACCACCATACACCCACAGATGGCACCTTCACCTGAAGGTCTCCTAAACACTCAGCCACTACAAACATTCAATCCACCACCCTCTCCTTCTGGCACTGTTTCTCAGGGACAGAACCCCTCTGAGCAAACAGCTGCTATATTCCAAAAATCTCTACCTCTCATCACCCCAATGATCACTGACATTGTGATCAAAACCCTGGATGACAAACTTCCCTCAATTCTACAGCCACTAGTGGAGGAGATTATGAGCACAAGCCTTTCTACTACTCAAACCCTTGCAACCAATGCAACCAAAAAGGGGGAGAGTCAGTCAGTAAAAGACAAAGGGAAGCGCATACTGATTGAGAAAGACCAGGAGGAAGAAGAGGTTGTTGAGAAAGAGACTGAGAAGGAGAAAGAGTATGTGAAGGGAGCTGACACTGATCAAGTGAGTGAAAGTCACAAAGACTTTCACATCACATACAAGAAGAGGAAGATAGAAAGGAAAGAAAAAGAACTCCAGCTTGATGAGATGGTCAAAATGGCGGATGCTACACATAGCAAATCTATGGACTCCATTATTGACCAACTATACAGACAAGGATTTGACACTGCACAGCTTGACTCAGAGATTAGAAGACTTGAAGTTGAAGAAATTAACTCAAGATGGGCAAGCTATGATGTGCTAGAAAGAGAAAGACTGGAGATCATGATCAGATTTATTGCTAAGTATCTTGGAAGATCATTGATAGAAATTAAGTCATGGACCAGGGACAGTATCTTGGCTATAACCACCAAGATCTGTACGTCTGAAGATACACAAAAGGATTAGTGATTGAAGCCTTAAATGAAGCAGGGGCTGGAAAAAGAAATGAACTAGCAAAATACTCCAAAGCCTCACTCATCACAAAAATGCTAGAACAACCTGCAAAACCCACAACCTCAAAATCACCACTACCACAACCCATTAAACCAACTCCTTTACCCTCAAAACCAACAGCCGATGATGCATCCAAGAAGAAGAAGAGAAGGATGTTGAGGCTAGAAGAAGAAGAAGAAGAGGATGATGAGGAGGAAGATAGGCTGCCTCTTTCTGCAGTCCTAACTTTACCCAAAGCCAAACCTATGCCCATCACTCCCACCTCACAGATGGAAACTGTGAGGGTAAAGATTGAAGAAGAGCAAATGCAAAGGCTTCATGATGAGGAGATGCTAAAAAGTATAGATAAAACTTATGCAGCCTCCTCATCAATAATAAGTATGAAGAAAGAAGCTCTGAGACTGTACACCCTCGCCAACACATTTCAATATCAGAAAGAAAAGGTGAGGATGTGGCCTGATCCTAGGGTGGCTCACAGAATTGTGAAGAAGGATATTCCTGCACGATACAAGGGCCAGATAAAGAGGATCGTAGATGAAGAGATCACAGTGGTCCTTGTAGTATCACCCTGGGAGATTGTTGAAGACTTCAAGAAAGCTTATGAGACTAAACAGCCACCCCAAAAGATGTTAGAGAACAGAGTGATCAAGAAGGGGTTAGTCTACAAGAAGCTTGAGAACTTCAAACAGAATGAGCTCAGTCTGCTACTCGAAGGTAATCATCCAGATGAGTTTGCCTACAGACAGATCACAACGGTTGAGCTCAAAAATGGCAAACAGGCCAAATACATCTCAGAGCTGTATGGGCGTGAAGGATTATTCGATGGTGAACCAGAGAATCTCACTATGGAAGAACAAATCATGTTTCTCAGAGCATACACCAGAGAATCCTACAGGCTCATACATGGGAAGTAAGTTTCATGGATGGGGGAACAGCTCAGTGTCCAATTCCCCAATACAGAGCTCCCATCCACACTTTGCCAACCAAATTATCAGGGACTTACTTCCAGGCCGGTGCTTATATGGGTCATCTTCTCAACTGATCAAGAAGGAAAAAGACCATCCATTTTGCCAACAATAAGTGGGACCTCAATAAAGTTAAAGGTTTTGGCTGCATTGGTTCAGGGGGAGTTTGTTGGACCAAAAGAACCAATGAGCCGGATCAGAAAACCTTTAAGTCCCACAGACGTCACAACAACTACTGAAGTCCACATCAGCTGAAGACAACAACTGAAGACAAGGTCTGAAGACACAAGTGCTGAAGACAAAGTCTGAAGACACAAGTGCTGAAGACAAAGTCTGAAGACACAAGTGCTGAAGACAAGGTCTGAAGACACAAGTGCAGAAGACAAAGTCTGAAGACACAAGTGCTGAAGACAAAGTCTGAAGACACAAGTGCTGAAGACAAAGTCTGAAGACACAAGTGCTGAAGACAAAGTCTGAAGACACAAGTGCTGAAGACAAAGTCTGAAGATGTTGTCACAACAGCTGAAGAGGACTTCTTCAGTAGTTGTGACGGTTTGCTTTCAGTAGTTTTTATTTTCTATTTTCAGTAGTTTTGTAAAACGACTGAAGAGTTTGTTCTTCAGTCGTTGTAGCATCAGTAGTTTTCTTTTTCAGTAGTTACATGTTTTACACTTAACACTCTGATATGTTCTCAGTAGTTGTGAACATTTCAGTAGTTTGTTAAGAATTAGTTATTTTTGTACTAAATCTGCTAGTAATCACCACCCCGTGATTACAGCAGTAATTGCACTCTATATAAGGAGTGCCAACCTTATTGTAAACATTGAATGATTGAGCAATAATATTGAGCATTATTGAAACATTCCAAATCACAGAAAATATTCTCTCGCATTTGTTACAAATAACACTTTCTTGCTATAACTTGACTAATTCATCTCTTCATTCCGCTGCATTACACTATTATACCTCAAACTTGTGATCGCTGATCCTGTCAATGAGGTCGTTTCATTTGAGAAAATACATTGTTGGATCTAGAGAGGCTGTTGCAACCAAAACTATGTCACTTAGAAGATTTTGAGTACAACATACAAAGGACTTCCGAAGCCAAGTGTGGAACTTCCGAAGGAAGAAGGAGTTCTTCCGAAGTCTAAGTGTAAAATACACTTCCGAAGGAAAACTCCAACTTCCGAAGACAAAGAAGCTACATCCAAATATCAAGACTTAAAGACAAAGTTCTGAAGTCAACTTCCGAAGTATAAAGAAGTCCTCAAAGCCTCGGAAGCATAGAAGCATCTTCCGAAGTATAAGTGGCTTCGGAAGAACTTGTTCTTCCGAAGCCAGTTAACCTTCGGAAGACACTTCTATTATCCAGTAGACATAAGTATGGTCTGTCTGACACTCCGCTGCAAATCTCTGAGATACTGCATGGCTTTTTCTCTAAACCCATGTAGTTGACCATACTTTAATCTACTATTTATCTTTTTATGTTAAGTACAGTTGCCATCTTTAGTTGGTGACAAAAGGTAAGTCATGGACATGTCATGACTACCATATCTTAGATAATACTTTATCTAAGATACCTTAACTATAGCATTGTAGTATATGCTTTAGTCGTAGGTTTCCAGCTGGTATCAAGTATAACCGGCTGTAGGATCTAGTATATATAGTTTCTCATTGTAACTCTTGCTTTATGCTTGTAAGTGTCTTGTAATCTTGAGTTGAGAAGTAATATATACAAGTACCTTGAAAATACTTCTGCTTGTTCCTTTGATTACTTATTATATTATTATCAACTCTTGTTAAAGGCATTGCTTCATCTCATTTGAGTGATACTATAAGTGAGTTTGAGAGAATCACAAGTGTTTAAGTGACAAAACCCGATCCTGCAATTGGTATCAGAGCTTTTTAGGCTCTTGATTGTGAGATCTTACCATCCTAATCAACCAGCTTTTCACTCCTCCTTATACCTCACTCAAAAATGGCCCTCATCAAATCTGAAGTTGAAATGGGACCGATGACAAAAGCTCCCATCATCAACCCTGAAAACTTCAGGTCTTGGAGCAGAAGAATGGAAGGCTTCATCATATACCAGGATAGCAAGATGTGGCAATCCATCGTTAATGGCCCGTATAAGCCAAAAGTTGCTGGTGGAAACGGTGCCATGATCGAGAAGGCCGTTGAAGACTATTCCGATGAAGACAGGAAGAAGCTTGACATAGACAGCAACGCTATGACTGTTCTTATGACTGCAATCCCAAACTCCATCATGGTGGGGTTTGAGCATTGTAAGTCTGCCAAAGAACTCCTTGATGCTCTTTCTCAAATGTACTCAAGTTCGAATGATTCAAAGAAGGACTCACTGAAGCAGCAGTTTGAGAACTTCACCTATGTTGCTGGAGAAACTTTTAGCCAGCAATATTTCAGGTATATGCATCTTATCTCTTCCCTTCAATATGTGGGAATCACTCAAGAACTTAGAGACCTTACTAGAAAGTTTATGAGTGCTCTACCCAATGAGTGGACATTCTACTGTGTCTCCATTAAGAGAACAGAGAATTTAAACACACTCACCATGACCGAACTCTATGGGATCCTTGATGGATACCGTTTGGAAATGGAAAGCAAGAAGGGTCACCAAGCAAGCAGACCCTTGAGCCTTCCTGCTAACAACGCTTTAATGGTTGCTGGAGGCTCAGGTATCTCCCAGTCTCAGCAGTACCTGTCATACACCCAGCAGCCATCTTGTTCATCTGGGCCTTATATCACATTCCCTGAGACTCAAAGGTCTCATCAAGCTCAGCAAAGCTCCTTTCAGGAGGGCTGTGCGTTTGTCTCAGGGAGTGGACACTCCAATGATCATCAATTCTGCTTTGATGATCTTGAGTGCTTCAGTCCAGATGACATAGAGTATGTGGACATTGTCCAACAAATGGATCTTCTAACCTACAGAGCGAAGAAGTTCTTTAAGATAATTGGAAGGCAATTCCCTCAAAACCCAATCACCAGCAAGTTTGGGTTTGACAAAAGCAAGGCTAAATGTTACAACTGTAACCAGGTTGGCCATTTTGCAAGGGAATGCAAGGCTCCCAAGTCCAACCCGGGAACCTCACAGGCCTCCACACATCCTTCTACACCAAAGCCCAACGGAAAGTCAACTGAAACAGCAGCAATGGCTCAAGAAGTTGACTGGAGCTTCATGGTTCAAGATGTGACTCCTGCTCAAGCACTCATGGCAGGAACAGATGAAAACAAGGTATATGAACATCTCTGTACCCCTGCTTGTAAAGCTAAGGTTAAATTGTACCAGGACTACAATATGGAAATTAAATCTGATATTGAGTCTTTAAATGTTTTAAAATCTGACTTTAAAAGGGCTGAATCTGACTACCAAAAGAAAATTAAGGAGTTAGAGAAAACTGTGTCCCTCTTAAAACATGAACACACCAACTACAAGACTCAAATCAAGGATTTAATATCCAAATTGACTGAGGCTCAAGCCCAGCTTGTCACTGCTGAGGCTCAAGTCAGGAAGTATGCTATTTCCGAGCAAAACTTCCAAGCCATACTTGCATCATCCTCTCACTCCAAACTTTGTTATCAAAACAAAAGTGGGTTGGGAACCAATGAAATTGCTCCACCACACTCTTATGAGTCTGTAAGACAACCAAGGTGTGGTACTGAAGAGCAAAAGGTTACATCTGTTGACCCACCTTCTCAAGAGTCAAAGAATGATGCGACTATGGAGACCATGACCATCACAGGGAAGGAACAGGTAATTGTGCCCTCCCCAGCCAATGATGATCAAACCCTGACCACCAAAGCCAGAAGAAGCAGGGCTAAAGCAGCCAGAAAAACTGCCAAGAAGGTGGCTAAATCCAAACTGAAGATAGACCCAAAGCAAAAGGGTGTATTCATATCAGCAGGATTTGAGGTGGTTGGACCTTCTGATTCAGGAAAAGAGTACAGTACCAGTACTCCTATCCTATCAAAGGATCAGAAGTTAAAGGGAAAGGTTGCTGATGAGGAGAAAAAGAACAAGAAACAGCAACCCTCTCATTCCCAGAAAGTTAACATTGCATGCATAATGTGTGGTCTGCAAAACCACATGGCTAAAGATTGTTACTACAATCCTGCTAGCACACATTATGCAAATAATGTTAAAAGAGAAGGAGTCAGGGAAGGTTTCACATTTGGACCATATCAAATGGTTCAAGTGATGAAAAAGGGAAAGCTTGTTTCCGAAGCAAGGCTTCTCTCGGAAGAAAACTCTTCTTCCGAAAGGAAAAAGGCTTCGGAAGTTAAAGCTGCAAAGACTCACAAAAGAGTCCCCTTGAAACCATCCCAGAAGAAGACTGCTTCGGAAGAAAAGGTGCTGAAGGTCTCTTCCGAAAAGAAAGAAGCTTCGGAAGAATGCCAAGCTACAAAAGCCTCAACAAGCTCATCTTCTATGATCAACCAAGGGATGGAATGGAAGATCAAGGAAGATGCTATAGCCCAAACCTCTTCTTCAAAGACACCAATTGAACCCCCATGCATAAACTTTGGTTCAATTATGTCACTCTAATTATCTCACCTTATGTGCAGGGACATCCATATGACAAGAATAACAACATTTGGATTGTAGATAGTGGATGCTCCATGCACATGACAGGGAACAGATCTCTCCTTCAACAATTTCAACATTATGATGGAGGTCCTGTCCAGTTTGGAGGTGAGGCCGGAGGATATATTTCTGGCAGAGGAAGTATATCCAATGGAAAATTAAAGGTTGACAAAGTTAATTTTGTCAAACAGCTTGAACACAACCTGTTAAGTGTTTCTCAATTCTGTGATCAAAAGCATCAAATGCTTTTCACAGAACATGAGTGCATCATCCTCAAACCTGGGATGACAATTCCTCAGGAATTGGTGCTTCTTAGATCTCCCAGGAGAGGGGATATGTACAAGCTTGATATGAACAATGCTTCCCCAATGGGAGAAGTATCATGCTTTCTTTCCAAAGCTGATAGTGATGAGTCAACACTATGGCATAAACGAATGTGTCATGTCAATTTTAAGACAATGAATAAATTGGCTAAAAATAACTTGGTACATGGTTTGCCTAAAAAGGAATTTTTCTGCAAAGATAACTGTGTTGCTTGCCTGAAAGGGAAACAACACAGGTCTTCTCATAAATCCAAGGTTGTTAACTCTATCACTACTCCATTACACTTATTGCACATGGATCTATTTGGTCCCACAAGTATAATGAGCATTGGAAGGAAATCATATTGCCTTGTGGTAGTTGATGATTTTACTAGATTTACATGGGTATTCTTTTTAAGAACTAAAGATGAAACTGCTGAAACTTTAAAATCTTTTATTCTTAAAATAGAAAATCAAGTTGATCACAAGGTCAAAATAATTAGAAGTGATCAAGGGACTGAGTTTAAGAACTTTGTTCTTGACTCATTTTGTAACTCAAAAGGGATTGCCAGACAATACAGTGCTCCTAGAACTCCTCAACAAAATGGTGTTGCTGAGAGGAGAAATAGGACACTTATTGAGGCTGCTCGGACTATGTTAGCTGATTCAAAGCTGCCTCTAACATTCTGGGCAGAGGCAGTCAGCACTGCATGCTATGTGCAGAACAGAGTTCTTGTAGTAAAGCCACATGGAAAGACCCCTTATGAGTTATGGAACAAGAGGCCACCGTTCATTGGCTTTCTAAGGTCCTTTGGCAGCAGGTGTACCATACTTAACACAAAAGACAATTTGGCAAAATTTGCTGAAAAGTCAGATGATGCTATCTTTGTTGGATATTTCTCCTATTCTAAAGCTTACAGGGTTTATAATATTAAAAACCAACAATTTGAGGAATCCTCCAACATTGTAGTTAATGAGCACACTCCTTGTGTTAGGGGGAATGCCCTGATCATATCTTTGATTTAGAATTGTTTCCAAACTATTCTAAACCATCTTGTGAGAATGTTTCAGCTGGAACAGGTGCTCAAAGCAATTCTGATGAAGATCAACTATTTGAGCTTCCCAGACCTGCTCCAAGTTCTCCAAGAGCTACATCAAATCAAGTTCCCACTATTGAAAGATCTGACAGCATAACCATTTCAAGAAATAGTGGAACTTCAACAAGGGATTCACCTGATGATCTTCAAATCTCCTCAGGTGATCCTGCACAACACCAAGCTGATGGAAGCAGCATTTTGAAGGAACAGGCAACTGTTAATGATGCTTCACAGCAAAGAAATGATGATGTTTCTCTTTCATTCAATCAGTCCTCATTGAATGAGATTGAAACAACAGCTGGACCAAGTATTCAAGCCCCTGAGCAAAATATGTCCAACTTGGACTTATCTTTGCAACTGGAGGTGATTCCAAGACTTAGAATTCACAATACTCATCCAGCTGAAAACATCATAGGGGAAGTCTCTGAGGGTGTGAGAACAAGAGGACAAACTCATAATGGGAATGTCTGCTTGTACTCATGCTTCTTATCCCAAATGGAACCCAAGAAGGTGGAAGATGCCTTGAAAGATAGTAGCTGGGTTGAATCAATGCAAGAGGAGCTGCTTCAATTCAAAAGACAAAAGGTTTGGAACCTATGTCCGCTACCATCTGGTCAAGTACCTATAGGCACCAAATGGGTATTCAGAAACAAAAGAGATGACAGAGGCTTGATTATCAAGAACAAGGCAAGACTGGTGGTTCAAGGATACACTCAAGAGGAAGGAATCGATTATACTGATGTCTTTGCACCTGTTGCAAGACTTGAGGCAGTTAGGATCTTCCTTGCTTATGCTGCATCCAAGAATTTCACTGTCTACCAGCTTGATGTCAAGTGTGCCTTTCTATATGGGGATATAGATAGGGAAGTCTACGTATGCCAGCCTCCAGGATTTGAAGACCCACAGCACCCAAACTATGTGTGCAAGTTGGATAAAGCTCTATATGGGCTGCACCAAGCACCTAGGCTGTGGTATGAGACATTGTCTCAATTTCTCCTGAAGAATGGTTATACTAGAGGTACCATTGATAAGACTCTCTTCATCAGAAAGTCTGGGAAAGACATTTTGCTAGTTCAAGTCTATGTTGATGACATCATATTTGGTTCCTCAAATGACCAAATGTGCAAAGACTTTGAGAGCATTATGAAGAAGAAGTTCGAGATGAGTTCTATGGGAAAAATGGACTTTTTCCTTGGAATTCAGGTAAAGCAACTGAAGGAAGGGTTCTTCATCAATCAATCTAAGTATGTCAATGATATCTTAGAGAGATTTGATATGAAGGATTGTAAAGCAGCAAAGACACCCATACCCAGAAACCATGATTTATGCCCTGATTCTGAGGGGGAGGATACTGATCAACATCAGTATAGAGCAATCATTGGTTCTCTGATGTATCTCACAGCAAGTAGACCTGATATCATGTTTGCAACCTGCATCTGTGCAAGATATCAGGCTGCTCCAAAGGTGTCTCACCTAATTGCTGTCAAGAGAATCCTCAGATACCTCAAAGGAGCACCTAAGTTAGGTCTCTGGTATCCAAGAAATAGTGATTTTAATCTCTATGGTTACTCTGATAGTGATTATGGTGGCTGCAACATCAACAAGAAATCAACATCAGGTGGATGTCAATTTCTTGGTGGAAGGATCATCTCATGGCAATGCAAAAAGCAATCTTGTGTCTCTACATCAACTGCTGAAGCTGAATACATTGCTGCTGCAAGTTGCTGTGCTCAGCTGCTGTGGATTCAAAACCAGATGATTGACTATGGATTCAACTTCATGAGCACTCCTATCCACATTGACAACAACAGTGCTATATCCATCACTGAAAATCCAGTGAAGCACTCTAAGACAAAGCACATTGATATCAGGTATCATTTCATTAGAGATATTCATGAGAAAAATCTTATAAAACTAATCAAAGTTGATTCAAATGAACAATATGCTGATTTTTCACCAAAGCATTTGATGAACAGAGATTTAAATATCTTATTACAGCTATTGGGATGATAAACATTGATTAGTTAATCTCAATTGAAAACCTTTTTAATGTGTAAAGTCTTATGTCAAAACAATCTAAGCCCTGTTACAAAAGATCTTTTCTTAAATTTATCTAAGTATAAGTTCTTCCGAAGAGAAATTAGCCCTCGGAAGATATCTAGCATAACTTCCGAAGCAAATTTCTCATAGGAAAATTTTCTTCTCGGAAGAGTGTTAAGTCTCGGAAGAAGCGATTGAGTTCACCTCAGATCTACTTCCGAAGCACTTAATACACTCCACCTGAAAGCAACATGTGCTTTCGGAAGTAAGCAATTTACCTTCGGAAGTACATTTGCCTTCGGAAGAACATTACCTTCGGAAATACTTTATACTCGGAAGAAAGATTTTACTGTGTAACGGAAATCTTTTGGGCCCCACACTGTAAAAAGTAAAGATTTTGTTAATGATGTCGGATTATTTAAATGGTCTAACCTTACCGCCCTTGTCACATCATCCACTGAACCCTCACATCATCTTATCCAAACCACCCTTTAAACCGCCATTTCACCCATTTAAATACTTCCGGTTAATCACTTACACTCTTTTTACCAAATTCACTGCCCTAAAAGCTTTCTTCTTCTCCAATTTACCTTACTCAGAACTATTCTACTGCTATCTTTCTCAAATGGCCTTAAACCCTCAGCACAACCAGGTCGCACTCCTTGACTCTTCAAGGGATGATGACTTCTCTGATATCATTTCTTTCTTAGCCCAATCTTCATACTACACTGCCTTGACCGTAAACCCTACCATCTACTCCAACCAAATGTCCGAATTATGGGCAAATGGTCGGATTGAAACCCTAAACGGGGTTCGTGCTATTAGGCCAAGTGTTTGTGGCCAAGAGTTGGTCATCACTGAACAGATCATCAGGGAGCATCTTGAGCCCCATGATGAAGGCACACCGACGAAATTCCCCAAATCTGAGTTAGATAGTTCTTATCTCCAAATGGGGTACGGTGGAGATGTAAGCAGGTCAACGGTCTACAAATTCAACTTCTCCTACAAGTGGAAGTTCCTGCTGCATGTGGTTCTTCACTGTCTATCTAACAAATCCGGGGGATGGGATCAAATCCCTTATGAACTCGGGTGCTTAGTTCACGGGTTGGTACAAAGCCTCCGCTTCAACTATTCAAGGTTTGTGCTGACTAACCTTATGGGAAATCTGCAAAGGGACACATTCTTTATGTATCCCAGATTTCTTCAGCACATAATCAACTGCGAGCTAGATCAGGGAAAGCTTGTCTGTGCAGCTGCTCTGTCTGCTCCCCAAATGACGCCGACCATCTTCAAGGTCTTGAAGAGAGTGTCTACCAACTACACTGGAAGGGATACCGCACTACTTCCAGGTATGATTGAGCCAACGACTCCTGGTGACATCCCTGTTCACCCCACAGGTGATGAACCCACACCAGCAACTACCCTCACCATTCCAAATCTACCTTCTCCTCCCATCACTGTCACCTACCAGAGACGTACCAAACGAACCCTTGTTCAATCTACTCTGATTGAACAAGCCCCTCCTCTTCAAACCAAAAAGGCTAGAGTGGAACAAGGGGCTCCCACTCAGCCAGAGGTCCACCAATCCTTCACTATTGACCTCAATATGGGTCTTGAGTCTCCTCAGTCTCAGACCCATGAGCCCAAAACCCCATCTGATAGCCCTCAGGGTGAGTCTCTATACTCCCCTGAGCAGCCACAAAGGGACAGCTCAATGCCTTTTGACATTGATCAAAGTCCCGGGTCCTTAGGTCTTCATTCCTTTTCTTTCACTGACCTATTGATCGGAGCTGGTGAAGAGATTATGTCTCTCAAAGGCGATGAAGTTGATCCACTACACCCTCTTAAGGATCATTAGAGCCTAGAGAAACCTCTTGTCTCTAGCCCACACCAGCAAAGCCCTACTGAGGTGAGTCTCACTGATGTGGAGGGGACTCATGTAGATTCAGCTGCCACTACTGAAGGAGCCTCAATGGATCCTCAGGACAGTGGTCACGACAGTCAGACTGAATCTACGGCAACCATGCCCTTTGATGCCTCTGAAAGAGACATCATTGTGCAAGGGAAACCAGGGTGCCAAGAAACCACATCTGGTGGTGAGGATGAACATACCAGGTATGTTACCTCATCTCCCCGTGATTCTTCAAAAGAAGATGAGGGAAGTATGCAACTCACCATTAGAGACCTGCTTTCTGAAGTCTCAAACCTTGAATCAAAGGTCAAGACTTTAGAGGATAGGTCTGCCACTCAGCAACTTGAGATTGAAAGTCTCAAGGCCAAACTAGCTGAGACACAGATTGAGAGATCTGTTAGGCATGTACCAGTTCAGGTCTCCTTGACCTCTTCCTCTAGCTCATCTACCTCTCAAGATGATGCTACCAAAAAGGGGGAGAATGTTGAGAGACAGAGCCAAAGACAGGATACCATCAGTCAAGCTCTTACTTCTTTGAGCTCAAGACAACAAGCTGCCATCTTCCCTGAGCCTCCTCCAGTTGTCTTTCAAGTGGATCAAAGGATGCTTCAGGATCTAAATAGGTTCTTCAACAAGTTCCTTTTAGAGTCCCTGATAGAACAGCCCAGTCCAGATATGTCTGTGATTTACTTTGGAGCTCAAGAGCTTCAGAGGTTGAATGCACCTCCTACCACTGTTGAGGAAGTTGGTCAACCTAAGGCCCAAGTGGAACCTGAGATTGATTTCGAAAGGGAAACTAGGACTGATGGCCCAGCAACTGAAACAGTTGGGACAGAAGGTGTGTTTTCACAGACTTCCGAAGCACAATTCAAAGCCTCAGAAGAACAAGCACAAACTTCCGAAGCTGAGATTGCTGCTGCGGAAGGACTATTTTCTCTTTCCGATGATCTAATAGTCACAGATGCAATTCTGGAACTTGCATCTGAGGTTAATAGGGAGGACTTTCTCAGCCAACCATTAGCTATAACATCTGCATTGACCCCAGCTCCTACCTCTACCACCCAACCTGGATCTTCTATCCAAGAACCACCAAAGTCTAGCACTTCCGAAGACATAAAAGGCAAGAGGAAGATGACTTCGGAAGAGCTTCAGGAAGAAGAAAGGTTGGAGAAGCTCACAAGGAAAGGTACACTACCAACTGGGAAACTGTTAGCTGTAAGTACCAAAGCAGCTGCAGCCAACCAGGAGGCAGTCAACAATCGAAGAAGGGTGGAGGTAATAGATAGACTTGTCAGTCTAGGGGCTGCTTCGGAAGATGTACTCCTGCTACCATTAGAGGAGCTGATAGAGCTTGAAAAGGCAACCTTGCTGCAAAGACAGCAAAAAGAAGAGGCTGCAAGGTTGGCCTTGGAAGAAGAAAGGCTGAGAAAAGAAAGGGAAGCTGATCTGCAGCTAGGAGAGAAAGGATCACTTTCCTACTCTCCAGAGGATTCTCTCAAGAGGAGTTGTCTCCACACAATAGTGATACGATCTTATGGCTCTTCAACAAAGAGCAAGATCAAATGGAGAAGGAGAGAAAGAGAGCTGCAAGGGAGAAGCTGGTGGAGAAGAGGAAGAAAGAAGAAGAGGCTGGACTGTCTGCCGCCAAGAAGATAGGTGAGAAAGCTTGGATGAAGAACTATCTTAAAGCTCATGGCTTCTCTGGCAGGCAGGTGGGTCCAATGTCTGAGAAGACTCTCCAACGACATGTCAGTGACATCAAGGCTGACATTCGTGCGGGGAGAAGAAAAGAGATGTACAGAAGGGGACATGGGATGACCTTCAAAGCAACCTCTCAACCCAAAATCCAAACCCAACCTCAACCTGAACCTACACCATTTCCCTTCCCAATTAAAACTGAACCTGAACCTTTCACCCCTAAACCTACACCATCACACCTACCAACCTCTTCACCCAAACCACCTAAACTACCCATCATCCAACCCAAAACCTTAGCCAGAACCCAAACTCCTAAACCTACCCAACAACCAATCAAACCATCCCCTCAGCCTTCCAAACATCTCTCTATGGAGGAATTCAAGGCGATCAAAACTAAGCTCATCAACTGCACAACTCTGAGCGACATCTCCTGTGAGGAGGATTCAGTCAACCTGACTTATGTTGATGGATCCTCAAGTTCCCTCACAAGAGATGAGTTTCTTGATCTGCCCAGAGGAACTTTGGACCAAGCTGCAAAACTCCTTGGCCTCAATTCAGATACATTGAATGAGGAAGAAAAGAAGCTGAGGAGAAAGCTGGTGACTCTGCTGGATACAAAGAAAGGAGATAGGGTACCAAGACAACCTCTTGTACCCAGAAAGAAGATAGTCCAGTGGAGGTTCGAAGACTCTTCTCACAACTTTGTTGTTGAGAGAGAGAATGGTGAGATTAACAGGCTGAATGCCTCATCTCTGCTACACTTAAGCAGATTTGATATTGCTGAGTTAGCAGAGAAACCATTCTCCAACCCTTCAAACTCCGATGTAGCTGTCCACATCAGAAATCATCTAGGGAGCCTTCATATGGCCGAGCTTACTGGCAGAAGCAAGGTCGAAGAGGAGCTAAAACTGAGAGAGGAGGAGGAAAGGAAAGGATCAGCAACCAAAGGCAAAGCCTTTCTTCAAATGGTTGAAGGTCCTGAACTTGAGTCCATAGTTAGATGGGAGTATGACTACAATTCCCGTCAACTAACTCTCTTCAGGGGGTCACAACAAAGGGTACACGTCATTCAAAGTGATAGACTGGATCTCCTATCCACGAATGACTTGTACAAGCTTCTCAGCACTACTTCCGGGAAGAACAGAGAGACAGACAAATATCTTTTGTCCCTGGTGCTGAAAGTTTTGAGAAGCAGAAATAAGTGAAGTTTTGGTAGCATCAGCCTAGGGGGAGTTTGTTGGATCTAAAGAGGCTGTTGCAACCAAAACTATGTCACTTAGAAGATTTTGAGTACAACATACAAAGGACTTCGAAAACCAAGTGTGGAACTTCCGAAGGAAGAAGGAGCTCTTCCGAAGTCTAAGTGTAAAATACACTTCCGAAGGAAAACTCCAACTTCCGAAGATAAAAAAGCTACTTCCGAAGATCAAGACTTAAAGACAAAGTTCTGAAGTCAACTTCCGAAGTATAAAGAAGTCCTCAAAGCCTCGGAAGCATAGAAGCATCTTCCAAAGTATAAGTGGCTTCAAAAGAACTTGTTCTTCGGAAGCCAGTTAACCTTCGGAAGACACTTCTATTATCCAGTAGACATAAGTATGGTCTGTCTGACACTCCGCTGCAAATCTCTGAGATACTGCATGGCGTTTTCTCAAAAGCCATGTAGTTGACCATACTTTAATCTACTGTTTACCTTTTTATGTTAAGTACAGTTGCCATCTTTAGTTGGTGACAAAGGTAAGTCATGGACATGTCATGACTACCATATCTTAGATAATACTTTATCTAAGATACCTTAACTATAGCATTGTAGTATATGCTTTAGTCGTAGGTTTCCAGCTGGTATCAAATATAACCGGCTGTAGGATCTAGTATATATAGTTTCTCATTGTAACTCTTGTTTCATGCTTGTAAGTGTCTTGTAATCTTGAGTTGAGAAGTAATATATACAAGTACCTTGAAAATACTTCTGCTTGTTCCTTTGATTACTTATTATATTATTATCAACTCTTGTTAAAGGCATTGCTTCATCTCATTTGAGTGATACTATAAGTGAGTTTGAGAGAATCACAAGTGTTTAAGTGACAAAACCCGATCCTGCATACATTCTATAAAAATGAAATTATCATCAAGGTATGGAATTCACGCCTATCTTGATGATTGAGCTTCATAATAACAAGAAAACAATCGAGGATTGACATTTGTCACCAAAGTACGGATTTCAATCCTATTTTGGTGAGATCATGTCACTCGTGAAATGCAAGTTCCAAGAAAATAATTGAAGTCGGTTCTCAAGATAAGGAAATCACCCCGATCAAGAGGATGAAATTTCATAACACACAATTGGAAACCATTTATCAAAACGAATGAAAAATTATCATCAAGTAAGGGAATCACCCCTGTTTTGATGAGATAAAATCATTTAGGAGATACGAGTGTCCTTAGTCATAGGTTGACTTGCAAACTCTTGCATCTCCCACGGTATAAACGGTACAAAGTTTGACTTAACAATGAAAGGAAAAGAATATCAATTACAAATTCGGAAAATTTCAAGTTACATCAATGTAACAAAGGGAAAATCATACTTACAAGATTTAAGGTCAAAGTTCGAGATAACAAAATTAGGTATGATGATGTTCAAATTTTGAATAGTTTAAATCAGGAAGACGAAATAAATGACAAGAATGATTCAACACCACAATGAGATGTGAACATTCAATTTGCAATCGAAAGGAAATACGTGGACTTCTCAAGATATGAGGTCAACCATAACCTTATTGAAGGCACGCTTACCTATAAGCGGTCACCCATCTCAAGGGTTTCAAGTCAAATAAACGATCCAACGGTCGAATCAGTTTACTATTTTCACCTTGCCTAGACATAGTATCCCGAGATGTAGGAATTCCACCTTAAGGCATTGCATGACTTCAATTATAGGACACATTTTTAAGAAGATCTGAAAACCATAAGTATCGATTTAGAGTTTTGAAGACCATTTGGTTCAGATTCCCAATATCTTTGGATATATTAAGAGTCATGTACACGTGGTCAAGGTATAGAATTAGTTACATAAAACGCCCAACGTGTAACGATGTTTAAACGTAGGAGTTGAAATGTAAGATGGGTTCAATATCAACAGGAACATTCTGTATGATAAGATCGAGAAGATATTAAAGCTTTGGTGATAAACCAGTTCATGGAATCAAGGATTTTTAAGATACAAGGGGATGGTCCCATTTGGTAACGCATTACCATTTGGAATCGTTTACAGGTCAAGGTAAATTGACCCATTTGCCTTAGAGACTTGTGATGTTGACCATAGTTTATCACAAATCCCAGAAATCCCCAGGTAAGCATAACTAGTCTCGCAATGAGATTTATACGATATGCTTGCCTTAGCCCGAAGGCCTTTTTCTAGGAAATCCAGAATACAGGTGTCTATGTGTCAAACAAATTTCTTTGGTTCATAGAATCAAAACCTTGATGAGATTTCATAAATTAGACATAGAGTCTAAGGAATTGAACCCACGGTGATAAGTGTAGATTCCACTGTCGTTGAGAATAGGTTTAGGAAGTTCATTTGTCGGGGAGAATCAAAGAGTTAAAGTTAAGTTTAGGGAGACAAGTAACCAAGGTAATTAATTATAAGGCACACCTATCTAAGGACATCATATTGCACAAAAGGCATCCCTAAGTAAATAGCATCATGTGACATGCAACAATAAGTAAACACAAGTTTATAAGGTTCTTTCTATGAGGTTCATGCAACTATAGTCTAGGTCACCATTTCTATAACCTAAATCCCTATAGTTATGGGCTCTGATACCAATCTGTCACACCCCAACATTGACGGCGGAAACGTCGAGGAGTGAGAGTTAAGATCGTTCACAGCCACATAACGCTATTAATAACTCAAATATAGATTAAACATAAGTTCCAATTGTACCATTACAATCATAAGTCTCAAAGAAATTAAAAGCATAACATAAAATGTAACATGTCATTCTTATTTCATTTATTTATCTAGGTCCATTCCTAGATGTGCAAGCTTCAAAGAGTAGAAATCAAACTTGAGTATTTCCTGAAACATGTTAAAAATAAAAATGTCAACAATAATATCGGTGAGATTTCCATAGTTTGAAATACATAGGTATATAAAAGATGGCAATTCATGTTATAAGTTAGAGAGCAAAGTAACTAGGGATGTAAGACAGAATGCACAATCAAACCTTGACAAAGTTTTACAAGTCTCAAACGTTTACAAGCATATACGATTAGCTAAGTGTACTTGGATCAACCAAGCAGGCTTGTCAGGCCCATAGATCTATGACGTCACCAGGCTAGCAATAGTTAATGATTGTACATATATTCGACATTACATGGTAGCTACAAAGATCAACTAACCATAATATACAAGTGAATTGCCATAAGTTTACAAGCATCAAACATGTTTACAAGTGCAATGTTTATATGATAACATGTTTCACCCCAAAGTGTAAAAATATGCAAAAAAGGGTATAGAAATACTCACATGGTCAATAAATAAGACGATAGTAAGAAATTAACGATGCTCCAACAATTTTTTTTTACAAGATACCTAACGTATATATATTCCAAGGTTAAGTTTAAAGGTAAGATTAAATGAATAAACATGAACTAGGGTTTTAAATTGGAAATTTAGGGGTTTAAATAATTATATAAAATAATGAATCGTTTACGTTTTGGTTTAATAAAGATAATATAAATCAGTTAAAAACGTCTCAAAAATTTAGGTTATTGATTTAATAAAATTTAAGTATAATATGTGAATAGAATTAATTAATTTAATAATTAACTATTTAAAAACTTGATAAAGAGAATTAATTAAATACTTATTTAAATGACGTTAAAATTATTTAAAATCATTTTATAAGGTTTTGAGCTTTTAAAATAATTTATCATAAATGTTTTATAAAACAAAACCTTAAAATAAGAATAAATCAAATTATATTATTTTATAAATTTCAAGAATTTAAATTAAAAGTTAACGAATAACTTTATTAACTAATTATGATATACATGCTTAAATGATAAGATGAATACTTAAATATTTATTTAAATAGCTATTTTTATGATTAAACATTTAAAATATTTGAAATATGAAACTTTGGAGTGTCTTGGACTATAATATATTTATAACATATGAATGACTTAGTAATATTTTTATAATCTTTTTATTTTTAACAAGTAATTAAAGTTAAGAGTTATAAGTAATAAAATATTAAAATTTAACTTAATAATTTCTGAAATATTTTAGTTAACAAAATAATATTTAATTAGATTTATTATTATGTTAATAGTCTTTTTCTGATTTAATAAGAAAAATAATAATAAAAGGAAGCTATCAAAATAAAAACATGGCAGGGGCAGGATTCGAACCCCTGACCTGCCATGTATAAGTGTTTGTTGTTAAGCAACGGGCCAAAGCCCGATTCTTGTCTTAAATCGTAAATTAATTGTTAAAACCATTCTTCAAATAATTGCCCAAATTCTTATAAACCCTAGAATCCTTTGCCATCAAATTGATCTTCAATTCGAACATGTTAATCAAATTAGCATTAGGGCTTTGTTTCCCCCATGTTAAAACGAGTATAATGATATGCGAAACTTACGTGATTGAGTTCGAATTGATGCTCTCGGGTTTACGAACGAGTCGCGACTGCGTGTATGTACTTTAAGGTGCAAACGTTGATGATAATCAAATTTCCTTCGTATGAAGTTTCAATGGGTGTTTAGGATTCAAAGCCCTCAAACAATTTTAAGCTAGAATGCTCTGAAGATAGTTTTCGACCAAGTTGCAGGTTCGAAAGGAAGGTGACGATCGAGAGGTTCGAATGGGGGAGTTGTTTGTGCGATTGATAATGCAGAATGGTTTAAAGGATCGATTAGAATGTTTCCCAACATTCAAACATAAGCAATTCAAATAATTACAAGATCGACGGTTTAACGATTTGAATCGATTGTTTCGGTTTTGATTTCTTGAGTTAAAGGCCAAATAATTACAATTAAACATGGTTTTAAGTTCGAAACCGATGCATAAAAGTTAAGGTTCGGTTTAATTGCATTCAATTCAATGTTTCGTTGAGGATCGGTGGTCGCCGGACGCGTTGCCGGAGGTTGGCCGGAAATACGGGGGTGGGGCGACGGTTTGGGTTTTTTTGTTTTAAAATTGACACAATTGGTCCTTGAGGTTTCCAAGGGTTATCACTTGAGTTTTAAGGTTTTGTTTTAGTTATAAATAATTTACACTTTAATCCCCTCTATTTAAGTTTTTATTATTTCATGTCAAAAACTTTCATTTGAAAGTTTATAAAATGACATTAAAGCCCCCTTAACTTAAGTTTTAATGTTTAACCTTTATTAATTTTTTTTATTATTATTATTATTATTATTATTATTATTATTATTATTTTATTATTATTATTATTATTATTATTATTATTATTATTATTATTATCATTATTATTATTATTATTATTATTATTATTATTATTATTATTATTATAAAATTAATAATTATTTTTAAGATTCTTATCCCATTAAGTTTTAAATGTTTTTTTTATATTTAACAATTATTTAGATTTATAAATTGTTAACTTTTATTATTATTTTTAACAAAAAGAGCAAATGTCGAAATTACTTGCATAATTACAAGTATTAGTTTTATTATTATAAAAATCATATTTATCAAGATTATTATGCTTGATGTTAAGTTTTATAATAATAAACAAACGTTTTAAACATTAATAATATTATTTATATTATTCATTTAATTAATTTGTTAATCACCAAATTAATTATTAAGCATAATAGATCCTCAAAGTTTCAAAATTGACATAAAAAGTCCTTTTAAAACTTAACAAAGTTTACTTTTAATTTTACGAAAATATGAGATGTCACAACGTATGCTTGTTCATCATGGGAACCAAATACACTTAGCCAATCTTATATACTTGTAATCAAGTCGAGGTTTGGTTGTAACGATATGTGTTCTATAACCTTACTAACTTATGACCTATGACATGAATTGTTACTTGTAACCTTGTTATATTATGTATGAAACCTTGGAAACTCACCAACTATTTTTAGTTGACCTTTTATTTTTATCATGTTTCAGGTCATCCTCAAGTTTAAAGTAAACTTTTGAAGCTTGCAATAAAACTAGGACTTGGACCTAGTTAAATGAATAAAATGTTTATGTTATGCTTTGTTTTATTTGGAAATATTTCATGTTTTGTGACTTATGATTGTAATATCTTTGAAACTTATAATTTTAATATTTACATTTAAATATAGCGTTATGTGGCTGTGAACAATCTTAACCCTCACATCTCGACGATTCCGCCGTCAAGGTTGGGGTGTGACAGATTGGTATCAGAGCCCATAACTATAGGGATTTAGGTTATTAGAAATGGTGACCTAGACTATAGTTTATGCATGAACCTTATAGAATAATATTATTATTCTTGTAAAAGAATATTGTTTTGTATGCTACATAATGCTATGCCTTCTTATGTGCAACTTGATGCCTTAGCATAGGATTGCCTTATAATTGTTAAAACTTTGTTACTTGTCTCCCTAAACTTATCCTTGACTCTTTGACTCTCCCCGACAAATGAAACTCCTTAATCTTAATCTCGACGACACGTGGAATCGTATACTTATGCTTATGACTTGGATCTTTAGACTTATGTCTAATCTATGAAAATCTCATCAAGGTTTGATTTCATGAACATAAGAAATTTGTGTGACTCATAGGCACCTGTATTCTGGATTTCCTGGCAAAAGGCCTTCGGGCTAAGGCAAGCATATCGTATAAATCCTACGGGACTAGTTATGCTTACCTGGAGATTTCTGGGATGAGTGATAAACTATGGTCAACATACACAAATTTCTAAGGCGAATGGGTCAACTTACCTTGACGTGTCAACGTTTCCAAAGGGTAATGCGTTACCAAATGGAACCATTCCAAGTGCCTTACAACTCTTGCCTTATCCTTGTTTAAATTATAAACCTTGTTATTCTTTCTCTCCCGTGTCTAACTCATTTTGTATATTCCAGCATGTCTCGTCATCATGGAAAGCGTGGAAGTTCTGATCGTAAGCTAGCCGCCATGATTGCTCGACAAATGGTTGTTGTCATCCCGACCATGGTTGCTGAACTCAATAGCACCTTAATGACAAACGCTAGTAACAATGGAAATGGTCAAGGAGAGAATAGTGCTAACCAAGGGCGCAACAACCAAACTTGCACTTTCAAGAACTTTAGCTCTTGCAAGCCCACTAGTTTTAGTGGCAAGGAAGGAGCCACAGGTTTTCTTGAGTGGTTCGAGAGCATGGAGAATACTTTTATCAATTGCGAGTGTCCTGAGACACTCAAGGTTCGTTATGCCACTAGTATGCTCCAACAAAGGGCACTTACCTGGTGGAATAGCGAGAAGAGAAACCGTGGTCCTGAAGCTGTGTTAGCACTTACCTGGGAAGAGTTCAAGAACATCGCCATCACGAAGTTCTGCCCGAGAAGTGAATTGCAAAAGTTGGAAGAAGAGTTCTGGAACTTGAAGCAAAATGATGGTGATCATTTGGCCTACTCAACTAGGCATCATGAGTTGAGTATACTGCTGCCTCACATGGTCGACACTGTCCCCCGCAACATCGAGAAGTTTATCAAAGGTGTACCACCCCAAATTCAAGATGTTATGGTGGGTAGCCGACCCACAACCTTGGAGGAAGCCATCACTATCACCGCTCCCATACACGAGCAGGCACCATGTCTGCGAAGGGTGCAAATAAGGTAGATAAGACGGCTACCGAGGCTGTTAAGGAGACCAAAGCTGAAACGTCTTACAACAACAACAACAAGAACAAGCGTAAGTTCAACCGGGGCGCAATTAAGCCGGGGCTGCACCCAAACCACCTCAAAGACAAATGGTACATGTGGCTACACCTGTGGCACAAATGCCTGGAGCTAGGGCCTATACTGGTCCTCAACCTATGTGCAACACTTGTAGGTACCATCATCCGGGAAATCAACCATGCCGTATCTGTACCTTATGTGGTAAATATGGTCACTTGGTGCGACTTGTCACCGTGCACCTAACAACGCCGCCGTGGTCACAAACCGTGTTTCCTACAACTGTGGGGAACCTGGTCATTTCCGCCCACAATGCCCTCGTCTTGTGGGTAATGTGCAACAAGCCCGAGGACGTGCTTTCACATCAACGCAAATCAAGCAGAAGAAAACAACGATGTGGTGAATGGTATGTTAACTTACCTTTAACTTTTGTGACCTAATTCTTTTCATGCGTTACCTGCATCATTAAATACCCTTAAAATTGAACAGGTATGTTCCTTATTAATAAAACTTATGCCTATGTCCTATTTGACTCTGGAGTCGATAAGAGTTTTGTTTCGTTAGTGTTTGAACCCATACTTGCTAAGCCACATACGAAACTAGAAAGACCTCTCACCGTTGAAGTTGCCGATGTAGGATTCTGTGTGCCCAAGACACTTAGAATATTGATGTGGTTAGTACGTTATGATCCAAGTCGGGTTATACCCAATAACAAGCTTAGCAAACACCAATTAATATTTAATTGATGATATGATCATGCAATTAAATATTTACACCAATTTAGAAAATGGGTTTTCTAAATAAGTTGCATATGAAAGGGAACAACTTATTAGGATATTTTGTTCAATAATATTATTTGATGTGTTATTTAAATTGGTTAGATGACACCAAATAAAAATGAGAGATTATAACTTATAAAGATAAATGATCAATTGTATAAGTTATATAACTTGTACATACAATTAAATGGTTAATTGTATGTCTAGTTACAAGACATCTTAACATGTGTGTATGTGTTCAAATTAAAAAGGGGGAAACCCTTTTGGTTTCAAATTTCGCCCCCCCCCCCCCCTTGATTGTCATTGGACCTTTTCTTTGAACACATCACACATTTTAAGCTTGTCCCCTTTGATCTCTCACTCTTCTCTTCACATGCAATAGACAAAAACCTCCCACTTTTCTCTCTAATTTTCGGCCAGCAGCAAAGAAGAGGGTTTTGTGGTTGTTTTGGTGTCATCACCCTAGCAAGAAGAGGTGTTTGCAAGGAGGCTTGGGGTATACTAGCTTGAGGGGTCCTTCCTTGGAGCCTTGGCCGATTTTCTAGCATCTTATCATCCTATTTTGGTCGATTTTCAGCTGGACAAAGAGGTAGTAATCACAGCTCATTGTGGCTGTGATTTTATATAGTTTAACATATGTTCATAGCTTGTTCATTCACATATTAATGATCCTTTTGATTTGGGTTTGTTTTTCCATCTTAAAACATCATTAAGAACACAAAATTTTCAGATTATAAACATGTTATAATGTCTATCTTCCGCTGCGTTTTTCAGAAAGTTTAAAGGTTAAACTTGTTTTCTTGTGTTCTAACAAACCCATCAATGGCATCAAGCCGGTTATGTGGATAACTTGCTTGTTCATTGTCTTTAAAATTGGTTTTAAAGAAGTATTATCTACCTTTTATGGCTGATTTTGGGCTGCTATATTTTGTATGAATGATTCCCCAAACTTTCAAGGTCATATCACACATGCTAGTGATTAGATCTTGAAAGATATATATTATGAAATGTTGATTGTTTGGACAACGTTTAAAACCCAAAATTTCAGTTTATGTTGGCTGAAATTTGGTGGTTTTAAGTGGGGTTTCATTATATGTTTGGATGATATGATCAATAGATGTTAGTGTGCATAACCTAGCTTTTGGCCTTTTGATTTGGATGATTGGAATGGTTGGTTTTATTCATTCAATTGGGTTGTAATATTTATGTTTATCATTTGGGTTGTATTTATTTATTCATTTGGTTATGTAATAAATAGAATAGGTGTATTTCTTTTATTAGAAAAATGTATTAGGATACAAATTTGTAAAAGGAAGATGCACAAGATCAAGACCCAAAGATGGACATCAAAGACATGTACACTTGAAGCATTTGGATGTGGAATCAAGTGGGAGTTCATGGACACATATGATGTGTCATTGTAAACCCTTAGGAAGACCTTATGACAACACTTGTGATGGCAAACAAGTGTAGTCAATTTAGTGGCTATGGTTATGCACATATGGTTGTATGAAATATGCTTGTTTGATTATTCATTTTATGTTGATTGTTTGATATATGGATATGCTTAACAATCTAAATAAATTATCATAACAAGCTGAATTTTTTGGTTCCTAATCATTAAGTGACTAATAAAAGGTTATTAAAAGGATTAATGATTTCAAAATAAAAGAAGTTTTATTAAAAGAGAACCATAGGGTATCTTGTATTTGAAAGCATGCAAATACAAGTACATAGAGTTTTCTAAAACTAGAATTACGTAATCTCTAAACTTTTGACAAACAAGTTTAACACCGTCCTTTTGCACAACACTTGAGTCATTTGGAAACTCTAAATGGGATAAAGGTCACCTAACCATTTAGAGGGAACTTGTGATTTAAGGTGGGGATACCACATTGGTGGGATAAAGGTCACCTAACCACTTATGTGGGTAAACTCACATGTGTGGGCAAGTAGGATAACTTGATTTGCAAACCATGTTAAATGGATCACCTAAATATGGTTTCCAAATGGTGTTGATGGGATTAACATGCCGACTTTGCATATGATGTTTTAAGTCGATCCCATGCCTCTAGAAGTTGCAAATGGTTGCAACCGTCAATCGTTGACCACCTTATTAATTTAAATCGTGGGATAAAGGTCACCTAACCACAATTTAAATGTAATGTTGGGTTCTAGATTTTAATATAAAAATGACCTTAAAAGGCGTTAATTATTAAAAATAGCAATATCGAAAATACTAAATAGACCTTTGTTAAATTTTGTAGATGGCCACCAACAATGAAAATCACGATAACTCATCCGCGTCCAACCAATCATTACGTGCGATCCTCCAAAAGGAACGTCTAAATCATAACAACTTTATTGATTGGTATCGAAACTTGAGAATCGTTCTCAAGCAAGAGAAACGATCATATGTTTTAGACGACCATATCCCCGATCAACCTACTGAGGATGATCAGGAGGCCTTCAATGATTGGTTGAAGTACACTGAGGACTCCGTCCAAGTGTCTTGTCTCATGCTAGCGAGCATGACTCCGGATCTCCAAAAGGAGTATGAATATCACGGAGCTTATGACATGATAACCCAGCTGAAGGAAACGTTCCAAACAGCAAGCAAGGGTTGAGCGCTTCGAAACGGTTCGAGCACTCCATGCATGTCGTATGGACGACAACCAATCTGTTTCATCTTATGTTCTTAAGATGAAAAGTCATATTGACCGCCTCGAGAGGCTTAATTGTCCCGTCTCGAAGGAATTGTCCACGGATTTGATCCTTAATGGCCTTACCAAGAAGTTCGAGACATTTGTGTTGAACTACAACATGAATGATTGGGACAAGAGCATTGGTGAGCTTCACTCAATGCTCAAAACGGCCGAGGCGGCCATGGGTAAAAGGGTTTTACCCGTTCTCACCATCAATGAAGGTGGGAACAAGAAAAGGCCTTATCCCGCACCCAAGGCAAAGGTTGCCAAGGGTAAGGGACCCGTTTTGGGAAAGGGGAAAGGGGTGGTAAGGGTACCACCCAAACCACAGGAGAAGAAGCAAAAGGTTGCTACCAATGACCCATGCTTCAAGTGTGGGAAGATTGGACATTGGCAAGGAATTGTCCTGTCCATCTCCAAGAGTTGAAAGCCAAGAGGGATGCCGGGCAGACCTCAGGTACAATATACATGATTCATATTGATCTTAATGTTACATCTTCTAACACATGGGTATTGGATACCGGATGTGGAACTCATATTTGCAATTTGTTGCAGGGGTTCACAAGAAGTAGGGACTTCAATCAAGGGGATGTTAGTCTCTTCATGGGCAATGGAACCAAAGTCCAAGTTGAAGCTCGTGGGGACTACATCCTAAAACTTCCAAGTGGCTTGGATGTTATTTTGAAGAATTTTTGTATGCTCCTAGTTTGACTAGGAACATTATTTCTGTATCCTAATTAAGACATTATGATTATGTATTATCTTTTGTTGAAAATGATATTCATGTTTCTTTAAATGATATGTTCTATTTTAAAGCAATTCCCATTAATGGTATTTATGAATTGGTTCATGAAAACGCTTTAAATAGTTCATTGTACCAAACTAACACCAAGAAACTCAAGTTGGACTTGAATGATACCTATCTTTGGCATTGTCGTCTTGGTCATATAAACAAGAAACGTATACAAATACTTCAAAAGAATGGTCTTTTAAAAACAAATGAATGTGATTCATTTGATGTATGTGAATCTTGTTTACAAGGTAAAATTACTAAGGCACCCTTTAGTGGGACTAACGAAAGGGCAAAAGATTTATTAGGAATCATACATTCGGATGTATGTGGTCCTTTTAAGCCAATGACTAGGAATGGTGAAAGATACTTCATTACCTTTACCGACGATTATAGTCGCTATGGGTATGTGTACTTATTAAGGCACAAAGATGAAGCTTTTGAAATGTTCAAAATCTTCAAGAATGAAGTAGAAAATCAACTCAACAAGTCAATTAAAGTTCTCCGTACCGATAGAGGAGGTGAATACCTAAGTGATGCTTTTCAAGATCATCTTAGGAGTTGTGGGATTGTCTCACAACTCACTCCACCTGGAACACCACAGCATAATGGTGTGTCTGAGAGGAGGAATCGAACCTTATTGGATATGGTCCGATCTATGATGGCTAGAAGCACATTACCTCTATCATTTTGGGGTTTCGCTTTGCTCTCCGCGGCCCGTATTTTAAATATGGCCCCAACAAAAAAGGTGGAAAGGACACCTTTTGAGATATGGCATGGAAGAGTTCCATCCCTATCATACTTAAGGGTCTGGGGTTGTGAAGCTTATGTTAAGACTCCCACCCCAAACAAATTAGAAGTCCGATCCACCAAGTGTATCTTTGTTGGATATCCTAGAGATTCTATGGGATATTATTTCAATGATCCACTGGAACAAAAGGTGTTTGTTGCCAGAAAGGGTGAGTTCTTAGAAGCAAAGTTCCTTATGGAAGGAGCTAGCAGTAGAACAGTGGATCTTGAGGAAGATCAAGAACCACAACCCGATGCACGTTTGGTTGAAACTAGCACTCAACATGAGGATGTTGAAGATGATCAAATGGTTGATCAATACACACAAAACGTTCGCAGAAGTGGTAGAACTAGTAATCCACCTGAAAGATACGGATTTTTCATGGATGGATGCTATGTGGTAGATTCAGATGAACCAACCACATACCATGATGCAGTGTCCAATTTGGATTGTGACAAATGGCTTGAGGCCATGAACGTTGAGATGCAATCCATGTATGACAATCAAGTTTGGGAACTTGTTGTACCACCTCTTAATTCCAAAGTAGTTGGAAGTAAGTGGGTTTTCAAGAAGAAAACCGATATGCATGGAAACTTGGATACTTATAAAGCTAGACTTGTAGCAAAGGGTTTCACTCAAACTCAAGGGGTTGATTATGATGAAACCTTCTCACCTGTTGCGATGCTAAAGTCTATAAGGATATTGTTTGCCATAGCTGCTCATTATGATTATGAGATTTGGCAAATGGATGTCAAAACGGCTTTCCTAAATGGATATCTTGAGGAAGATGTCTATATGGTTCAGCCTGAAGGTTTTGTCGATCCAAAACATCCTAATAAAGTATGCAAATTAAAGAAATCAATCTATGGATTGAAACAAGCATCTAGAAGCTGGAATCATCGTTTTGATGAGGAGGTAAAGAAATTTGGCTTCATCAAAAACGCTGATGAGGCTTGTGTGTATAAGAAGGCTAGTGGGAGCACAATAACTTTCCTAGTATTGTATGTTGATGACATACTACTATTTGGAAATGACATTCCAACCTTGGAAGGTGTAAAAACCTGGCTTGGAAGTTGTTTTTCCATTAAGGATCTTGGAGAAGCCGCCTATATTCTGGGAATAAAGATCTATAGGGATAGATCAAGGCGGTTGATTGGTTTAAATCAAAGTGCGTATATTGATAAAATCTTGAAAAGGTTCAAGATGGAGAACTCTAAGAAAGGTACCGTACCTATTCAAAGAGGAACGATATTGAGTACGACTCAATGTCCAAGCTCAAAGGATGAGCAAGATAAAATGAAGGCAATCCCATACGCATCTGCTATTGGATCCATCATGTATGCGATGATATGCACTCGACCGGACGTGTCATGCGCCTTAAGCATGACAAGCCGTTACCAGCAAAATCCTGGAAACAGTCATTGGATGGCTGTTAAGAACATACTTAAGTACCTAAGGAGGACAAGGATATGTTCCTAATCTATGGATCTGGTGATGAGGAACTCGTTGTAAAAGGTTACACGGATGCGAGTTTCCAAACCGATCGTGATGATTCTCGGTCACAATCGGGATATATTTTCATTCTGAATGGAGGAGCGGTCTCTTGGAAGAGCTCCAAGCAGGATGTGGTGGCTCTATCAACTACAGAATCAGAATACGTCGCCGCCTCATTGGCAGCTCAAGAAGCTGCATGGTTGAAGAAATTCATTGCCGATCTAGGGGTTGTCCCTTCCATTCAGGACCCCCTAGAGATCTTTTGTGATAACGAGGGTGCGATTGCTCAAAACAAGGAACCTCGTGCTCATCAAAAGACTAGGCACATTGAGCGGAGATTCAACTACATACGGGATGAAGTTGAAAAGGGAAAGATATGTATTCGCAAAGTTCACACGGATCAAAACATAGCGGATCCTCTCACGAAGCTCCTTGAAAAGGCAAAGCATGAAGGTCATACTTGTGCCATGGGACTTCGATATTCTAGTGATTGGATTTGATCTGTAAACTTTGTATTTGGATATGTGGAACTCTTTATTATTTGAATAAAATTATTTGGTTATAATGTTTCAATTAATGTTCCAATTTAGCATGTTTAATCCATGAGTAAATTGTTTACTCTAAATGTCCGTAGTCGTTCATACTTGTGGGAACAAGTGTGAGGGTAAGATTATTATGAACTTGGATTGGTTGATATTCATAAGGATGAATATAGAGCAATGGGTTGCTACCAAGGTTCATAGATATTTGTGGGATGCAAATATTGGACTAACCCGCATCTCAAATTTTACTACATGGAATCTTATTGATTGATCATAAGTAAATTTGAGTAAAGGCGAATATCATTTGGTATCCTCCGACCTGAGATACATATTGGGTTTTAATATTCACCAAGTATTATACCTTGAGCTTCTTCTTCACTGTCCTGAAATAGTGGACAGCACATAAGGGTATGTTTAGGTATGACACGAGGTGTTTGTGAGAAACGTATGTAGTCGAGATGGAATTTGTTCCTCTTATTCGTTGAGAGTTAGATGTCTAAGGCCTGATTAAGTTAAATCAACAAGGAATGATCATTCTGTGTCCTTGGATTTAACATGACATCTGTAACAAAAGGATAGATGATTGATTCACCTAAATCATTTCAAGTAGGGTACTTGAAAGGGATGATGTTATTGAATGGCTATAAGTCATGCGTATTAAGGGTAGTAAACCGTTGTTAGGCGGTATTTACTGCTTGCATCAATCTTCTATGAATCTTGGGCAAGTGGGAGATTGTAGGATTCTGTGTGCCCAAGACACTTAGAATATTGATGTGGTTAGTACGTTATGATCCAAGTCGGGTTATACCCAATAACAAGCTTAGCAAACACCCAATTAATATTTAATTGATGATATGATCATGCAATTAAATATTTACACCAATTTAGAAAATGGGTTTTCTAAATAAGTTGCATATGAAAGGGAACAACTTATTAGGATATTTTGTTCAATAATATTATTTGATGTGTTATTTAAATTGGTTAGATGACACCAAATAATAATGAGAGATTATAACTTATAAAGATAAATGATCAATTGTATAAGTTATATAACTTGTACATACAATTAAATGGTTAATTGTATGTCTAGTTACAAGACATTTTAACATGTGTGTATGTGTTCAAATTAAAAAAGGGGAAACCCTTTTGGTTTCAAATTTCGCCCCCCCCCCCTTGATTGTCATTGGACCTTTTTCTTTGAACACATCACACATTATTAAGCTTGTCCCCTTTGATCTCTCACTCTTCTCTTCACATGCAATAGACAAAAAACCTCCCACTTTTCTCTCTAAATTTTCGGCCAGCGGCAAGAAGAGGGTTTTGTGGTTGTTTTGGTGTCATCACCCTAGCAAGAAGAGGTGTTTGCAAGGAGGCTTGGGGTATACTAGCTTGAGGGGTCCTTCCTTGGAGCCTTGGCCGATTTTCTAGCATCTTATCATCCTATTTTGGTCGATTTTCAGCTGGACAAAGAGGTAGTAATCACAGCTCATTGTGGCTGTGATTTTATATAGTTTAACATATGTTCATAGCTTGTTCATTCACATATTAATGATCCTTTTGATTTGGGTTTGTTTTTCCATCTTAAAACATCATTAAGAACACAAAATTTTCAGATTATAAACATGTTATAATGTCTATCTTCCGCTGCGTTTTTCAGAAAGTTTAAAAGGTTAAACTTGTTTTCTTGTGTTCTAACAAACCCATCAGCCGATGGGGAACCGATCACCGTTGATGTCGTTATTCGTGATTGCATCTTAAGTCTTGACACACACAATTTCCTTATTGATCTTATTCCTATGAAACTTGGAAGCTTCGACGTCATTATTGGTATGGATTGGTTAGCCAAACACCATGCCGAGATCATTTGTTTTGAGAAGTGCATTCGTATACCGTTACCCTCTGGAGATACTTTGAAAGTGTTTGGTAAAAAGTCTTCCAAAGGGCTTAAACTCATGTCTTGCACTCAAGCCCGAAATTGCTTAAGCAAGAAGTATATGGCCTTCTTGGCTTACGTGGTCAACACGAAAGTCAAAGGGAAAGAACTTAAGGATGTCCCTATCGTACGAGACTTTCCTGAAGTATTTCCCAATGACCTTAGTGGTCTACCTCCCGTGCGTGAAGTTGAGTTCAAAATTAACTTGATACCGGGAGCAAACCTCGTGGCTAAGTCACCATATCGACTTGCACCATCGGAAATGCAAGAACTCTCAAGTCAACTTCAAGAACTATCCGAGAAGGGCTTCATTCGTCCTAGTTCTTTGCCTTGGGGTGCACCTGTTCTTTTCATGAACAAGAAAGATGGATCGTTTCGTATGTGCATCGACTATCATGAGCTTAACAAGCTTACCATCAAGAATCGTTATCCTCTTCCTCGTATCGATGACTTGTTTGATCAACTTCAACGAGCTACTATATTCTCGAAGATTGATCTACATTCTGTATATCATCAATTACGAGTACATGATGATGACATCCCAAAAACCGCGTTCCGTACTTGTTATGGGCACTATGAGTTCATGGTTATGCCTTTTGGTTTAACCAATGCTCCTGCTGTCTTCATGGATCTCATGAACCGAGTATGCAAGCCTTATTTAGATAAGTTTGTGATCGTCTTCATTGATGACATACTTATATACTTCAAGTCCAACACCGAGCATGAACTACATTTGCGACAAGTTCTTGAGTGTTGAAGAAAGAGCAATTGTACGCGAAGTTCTCGAAGTGTGACTTTTGGCTCGAGGAAGTTCAATTTCTAGGACACGTGATGAATAGCCAAGGAATTCACGTTGATCCTGCAAAGGTGGAAGCTGTGAAGAATTCGTGTGTTCCTACAACTCCCACTGAAGTTCGTTCTTTTCTTTACTTCTCGAGGATCGCGAAGCCGCTCACATCTTTGACACAAAAGAATAAACCATTCGAGTGGGGTTTCGAGCAAGAAGAAGCTTTTGAAGCGTTAAAGCACAAACTGTGCAATGCTCCGATCTTGACCCTACCCGATGGAAATTGTTGGACCAAAAGAACCAATGAGCCTGATCAGAAAAACCTCTAAGTCCCACAGACATTACAATTACTGAAGAAGATCACAACAGCTGAAGACATCAGCTGATTACAAGGTCTGAAGACAAAGTCTGAAAGTAAAGAACTGAAGACAAAGTCTGAAAGTGAAGTACTGAAGACAAAGACTGAAGACCAGAGTGATTAGTAGTTGTCACAACAGCTGAAGTTATTAACTTCAGTAGTTGTGATGGTTTTTCCTTTTCAGTACTTGTAATTTACCTTTCAGTAGTTTATTGTTTCAGTAGTTTTAGTTCAGTAGTTTTATGTTCTTGTACTTGGCATTCTCTGAGATGTAATCAGTTGTTGAGAACATTTCAGTAGTTTGCATAGTTTCAGTTGTTTGTATAATTCTGTTAGATGTCACTATCAAGTGACATCAGCAGACGTCACATTCCTCTATAAAAGGAATGTTGACCTAGTTGTTTTGTAACCGAAGCATTAAGCGTGAATGAAAATATTCCTTTAACAGAAAAGTTCTCTCTCTCTATAATCGTCATTGTGTGATTGCATATTCATACTTATCTTGCTTGAATTCGATCTTATTTCTGTTATATTCCGCTGCAAAATTCAAATCTAATTGATCAAACTAGATCCGATCCTATCAAATGGTATCAGAGCTGGTTAATCATTGATCGATTTAACAATTGATCATTGAAACTTCTCTTTTGATAGCTAAGTTTGATCGAATTAGCAAATTTGTAAGAATTGATTATAGAGTTTGATTTTCTGTCGCTTCCGATCAATTAATTGAGATTCAAATTGTGTTGTTGAGTTTTTAAACTAGACTGATTTTAATCTCATTGAATTTGGTTGAATTGGTGAAAATTACTACTTCAATCAATGATCCTCACAATACTGGCTCCTCAACTAAGCCTCCAATGCTTGTTAGGAGTGAGTATAACATATGGCAACGCCGAATGCTCCATCACCTGTCTGTTAACAGTTCAGGTTGTTGGAAGTCAGTGGTTCATGGACCATATAAGCCTATGGTGAGTAATCCTGAAACCAATGAGATGGTTCCAAAGAAGAAGGAACAATATTCTGATGAGGACTTAAAGTTGTTTGAAATTGATGCTAAAGCCCATGGAATTCTGGCCATGACACTGCCTAATGAAATCTACTCTGGGCTTATGCATCATGAAACTGCTTATGATCTCTGGGTTGCTCTGAAGGAACAATTTGGAGGAACTGATGAGGTCTTAGCAAACAACAGAGAAATCCTTGCCCAACAATATGAGACATTCTCTCATAGGAAGGGTGAGACATTGACTCAACAGTTTGAGCGATTTTCATGTTTGATCTCTGAGCTAAAAATGGTTCAACATGAATATACAAACAGCCAGATGAATAACAGATTCCTCAGATCCCTGCATGAGAGATGGGACACTTATACCATTGTCTTACGCTCCAGTGCAAATCTGGATACTCTATCTCTCACCCAACTTCATGGGAAACTCTTAACATTTGAGAGAGAGATAGAACAGAAAAGGAAACTATCTTCATCTGGAAAGCTCACTGATGACTTTGTACCAGGAAACACTGCTCTGGTTGGTCATGAGTCTGAATATGCTTCATCTGAAAGTTCATATGATGAGAATATTGATTTCTCTTCAAACAGTGGAAATCATGCTTTTGTTGGAGTTGAGGGTAACTCAGGTATTAGTGTTGATAACTTGTGTTTTCTGATGGATGATTTGAAAGGAATTGCCGATGATGATCTGGAAGAGATGGATATTTTGAGCCAAATGGCATTGATCAATATCAGATCTCAAAAGTTTTACAAAAGAACAGGTAGAAAATTCCCTGGTCTCTCAGGCAAAACCAAAGTTGGTTTTGATAAGAGCAAGTTGAGATGTCACAAGTGCCATAGACTTGGACATTTTGCTAGAGAGTGTAGATCATCTGGATCTAGCTCATCTGCACCCTTTGTGACTTTTCAAAGCAATAGCTCACAATCCAAAGGGCAACATTCTACCAGTTCTGATCATCATTCACAACATCAATCATCTCCTCTCCTGCATTCTTTGTTCCTCAAAGTCCAATGCCATATCCTTATCCATGTTTTTACATGCCTCAGTCTGGTCAGGTTCCTGTACCCATGGCTCAACAACCACATGCTCTACCTGATCCTCAACCATCTCAACAAATCAACAATCTCAATCTCAATCTCATTAGAGCTTTTTCACCCCTGAAGTTGTTGACTGGAGCAGCTTACCAGATGATGTCTCTGGTTATTCTGAGCAATTATTTGCTGGTGGTGGTCAACATGGTGGTGAAAACCCTTTTGGAAATCTTGCTCTAATGGCCCTGGAGTCTACTGATGGAAATTCTTCATCATCACAGGTACCTCAGGTATCTTCTGAGGCTAAGGCCAAGTTATGTTCTGAGTCATGCATAGCTGCTTTTGTTTTAATTAGGGAAGCAAATGTAGCTTTAATTAATCAAAACCTTGACCTAGAAAAAGCAATTTCCAAAAGAAAAGCTGAGTTTGAGTCTGTTTTAAAAGAGAAGGATGAGGAGATTTATAAACTTAAGTGTCAAATCACTGGTGAAAAAGCAAAGGTAGAGGTCATTCTGGAAAATCACAAGAATCTCAAAGAAACACTTGCAGCTACTCAAGTTAATTGTGAACGTTTGGTAACATCATGCAAGGGATTTGAAATGCTTCTCAGTAAGCAAACAGCTTCTAATGTGAAGTTTGGGATTGGGTATAATCATACCATACCTCCTACAGATTTTACTCCCAAGTTAGAAGTAAAATCTGAGGATGATTGTCATTCCCAAACCACATCATCATGTGTCTCATCCTCAAATGATAATTCAAAATCAAAGGATGAAGTCAGTGTGAGTACCTCAGCTAATCAAATTGCTGATGGTCCCACTGCTTCGAAACACATGATCAAGAAGAGACTGAGTAATTCAGGTGTTGTTCCACAAGGTACTCAAAGTACTGAAGGGCAAAACACAACACCTGAAAAGCATTTCAAATCAGAGGAAAACAAGCATAGCTTGACAACTGCTGAAAGGTCTATCAGAAATCTCAAAAGTACTGATAGAAAACTTCTGAAGAACAAATCTTCAGTTGTTGAAAATCCTTCAGTAATTCCCAATAGTACTGAAAGGAAGAAAGTACCGAAGAACAAATCTTTAGTAGTTTCATCATCTTCAGCAGTTGATCAACAAAAGATGAAAAGAAAGCCATGTGAAATTTGTGGTTTGTTTAATCATCTTACTGATGAATGCTGGTATAACAAGGGTTTAAAATTCAACAAAGAGAAAATCATTAAGAAGAAAATGCATAAAATGAAAGATGAATTTCAAACCAAGTTTGTACCACAATCATCTCATTCTGATAAACCAAAGCTCTTTCAAAAAGTCACAAAGAAGGAAGGGGTTTGTCACACAACAGCTGCAAATATTCCTCATGGAATATTAAAAACTCAGACTAAGTCTGTGTCTTTTCAAAAGAAGAATGTAGTGAATCACAAGAACAAATCACCAACAAGTACTGATGTGTCAACTGAGTTGAAAACTTTGACAACCAATCAGACACAACTTGTTATGATGGTTCAACATCTATTGGGGAGAGTTAAGCAATTAGATGTTTCTGTGATTAAACCACTGAAAAGGACTCCCAAGCCAAAATCAAAGGAATCCTTTTCAGCACCATCTACATCTTCAAATGCTGTTAATCATGCAAATCTCTGTTAGTTTAACATCTGTTGATGAAAACAGACCCAAAACCAAAAAGGTTTGGGTCTCAAAGGCTAACTAATTTTTGTGAAAAATGCAGGGTTCTTCAGCATGCCAAAGAAGCATCTGGTATGTAGACAGTGGAGGATCCATGCATATGACAGGGAGCAGCTCTCTTCTTCATGATTATTCTCAAGGGAAGAAGGGATTTGTTTCTTTTGGAAATGATGCCAAGGGTTACATCACTGGGAAAGGATTTGTCTCAAATGGGGAGATAAGATTTGATGATGTTAACCATGTGGATCTCAAGTACAATCTTTTGAGTGTCAGTCAAATGTGTGATAAAGGGCATGTTGCATTTTCACAAGTCAAAACTGTCGGATTCTGTCTTCCAAAGTTTTGCACAAGATTGACAAGATATTGGATGAATACACTCTCCTGAAGGCCAACAGGATTGGAAGAGTATATGCCTTAGATTTATCAAAGAAAATCGATCTTAAAGGCCATCCATGTCTGTTCTCCAAAGCCTCTCCTCAAGAATCTGAACTATGGCATAGAAGGCTTGGTCATGTGAATCTTAAGAACATGAATCAGCTTATTGATCATGGTTTAGTGAGAGGTTTGCCATTGAAGGAGTTCAAATGTGATGATAACTGTCCAGCTTGCTTAAAAGGGAAGCAACACAAAGCTTCATTTCCTCCTATAGAAGAACCCAAGTCCACTGCCTGCTTGCAATTACTGCATATGGATCTCTTTGGTCCTGTTAGAGTAATGAGTATGGTAAAGAAAAAGTACTGTCTGGTAATTGTGGATGATTATTCCAGATTTGTATGGACTTTCTTCTTGCATTCCAAGGATGAGGCTGCTCAAAGTATCATTTATTTTGTGTTGCATGTGGAAAAGCAGCATTCACTTCCAGTCAAATGTGTGAGAAGTGATAATGGCACAGAGTTTAGGAATCACACTCTTGATGAATTATATTTGTCTAAGGGAATCAAAAGACAATATAGTATTCAAAGAACTCCTGAGCAAAATGGAGTGGTGGAGAGAAAGAACAGGACCCTTATTGAAGTCGCAAGGACAATGTTGGCTGACTTAGGTTTGCCACTAACCTTTTGGGCTGAAGCTGTCAACACAGCTTGCTATGTTCAGAATAGGGTATTAGTGAATCAGAGGTTGATGAAGACTCCTTATGAGTTATTACATCATTTGGCCCCTCTGATTTCATTCTTTAGAGCATTTGGGTGTCCCTGTTATATTCTTAACACAAAGAATCCACTTTAGAAGTTTGAATCCAAGGTGGATGCAGGGTATTTTGTTGGGTATTCATCTACTTGCAAGGCATACAGAGTTTCAATTGCAGAACAAAGATTGTTGAAGAAACTTTGCATGTCAAGTTTAATGAATCTCCAAAAGACAAGATTCCTCAAAACCCTGTTGAGTTGTTTGATTTGGACATACTGCAATATGTTCCATATCAGTCTCCACCTGTTATTGTTTCTGAAGTTCCATCCTCTCCATCTGATGGTACAAATGCAAGTTGTAGTGGTCATCTGCCTGTATCTACTAAACTTGATGTTCCTGTAGCTTCAGCAGTTCCATCCACAACAAATGCTGATGAAATCTCTGAATCATCTACCTCATTTGAACTGCCATCTCAGTCTAGTTTTCAAGAGTCTGAATCAACATCTGTTGCTGCTGAATCTCCTACAAACACTTGCACAGATTTTATTGAATATCAAGAACTGAAGAATCATCCCATGTCCCAGATCATTAGTGACATTAATGTTGGTGTTTCAACAAGAAGCCAATTATCCAATTTCTGTCTCTATGCTCTCTTCATCAGTCAGCAAGAGCCAAAGAACTATCATGCTGCATTAAGAGACAATGGAGGGTTGAAGCCATGCAGCTTGAGCTTCTTCAATTTCAAAAGCAGCAAGTGTGGGAACTGGTTCCTCTACCCCAAGGTAAGTGTGCAATAGGCACTAAATGGGTGTTTAGGAATAAAACTGATGAAAAAGGGCAAATTGTCAAGAACAAGGCCAGACTGGTTGTACAGGGGTTTTCACAAGAAGAAGGTATTGATTATGATGAAACCTTTGCCCCTGTAGCCAGACTGGAGGCAATCAGATTGTTCTTAGCTTATGCTGCTTTCCATAACCTTATAGTTTTTCAAATGGATGTCAAAAGTGCATTTTTATATGGTAAAATAAAAGAAGAGGTTTATGTGTGTCAACCACCAGGTTTTGAAGATCATAAACATCCTGATTGGGTGTATAAGCTTGATAAGGCTCTTTATGGGTTGAAACAAGCTCCTAGAGCCTGGTATGAACACTATCTAACTAACTTTCTTCTTCAAAATAATTTTACTAGAGGCTCCATAGATAAAACTTTGTTCCTTAAGAAAGTAGGCATGCATAAGCTCCTTGTTCAAATTTATGTAGATGATATTATTTTTGCATCCTCTGATCCCCAGTTGTGTGATGCCTTTACTAAATTGATGCAGCAAAAGTTTGAAATGAGTGCCATGGGAGAATTACAGTTCTTTCTGGGTTAGCAAATTAAACAAATGGCTGATGGAACTTTTATTCATCAGTCAAAATACACAAAGGATTTGTTAACCAAGTTTGATTTACAAAACTGTAAGCCCTGTTCTACTCCCATGTGCAGCAACACACAACTGGATGCTGATCAGAAAGGTAAAGCAGTTGATGAAAGAAAGGTAAAGCAGTTGATGAAACTCTTTACAGATGTATGATTGGTTCCTTGATGTACCTTACAGCTTCTAGACAAGACATTATGTTTGCAACTTGTGTCTGTGCTAGATTTCAGGCTGCACCTAAAGATTCCCATATGATTGCAGTCAAGAGGATCTTTAGATTTTGCAAGGAACTCAATCTCAAGGACTTTGGTATTCCACTGGGCACTCTTGCAAATTGGTTGCTTTCTCTGATAGTGACTATGCAGGGTGTAAGTTAACCAGAAAATCAACTTCTGGTGGATGCCAATTTCTATGCAACTGTTTAGTTTCTTGGCAGAGTAAGAAACAAACTTCAGTTGCTACATCCATAGCTGAAGCAGAGTACATTGCAGCTGCAAGCTGTACATCTCAGGTACTCTGGCTTCAAAATCAATTATTGGATTATGACATTACAGAGACTAAGACTCCTTTATTAATGGATAGTGCTTCAGCTCTTTGTATTGTTAAGAATCCTGTCCAGCATTCTAGGACCAAACATATTGAGATCAGACATCATTTTATCAAGGATTGTTATGAAAAAGGTCTGATTGATCCAAAGTTTGTGCCTAGTGCTGATGAGCTTGCAGATATATTTACTAAGCCTTTGGATAGTGCAACTTTTCATAATCTTGTACTCAGGCTTGGTATGCTGCAACTAGAATAATTTGACAACTACTGATGCTATTAGTCAATAAATACTGATGAGCATTAGTATAATTATGTCAAAAATAAGTGCTGATAAGTCATTTTATCTTCAGCAGTTTTTATAACTACTGAAGACTAAACTACTTAAAAGTACTGAAGTGCTTCATTTGTTGAAAAGTACTGATGTAGTTCAAACTACTGAAGTCTTTTATAATAGATAAGTACTGATGACCAATGAAACATCTGAAAATCGGATGATCTGATGAGTAAGTGTTAAGGTCATTGAAACAGCTGAACTTTGTGAATTGACGACAACTACTTTTCATTTCAAAACAGCTGAAGCCAAAACCAAGTCTTCAGTAGTTTACAACTACTGATGACCAACACCAAGTCTTCGGTTGTTTACAACATCTGAAAGTTAAAACCATGTCTTCAGTTGTTTTCTAACAACTGGTGACTCACACCAACACTTTCAGTTGTTTTCTTTGAGCCGTTTCATAACCTATATATACCTAACCCTAACTTCAAACTTTTCATAACCCACTTTCCAAACGTTCATCTTCCATTAATGGCGACCATGCAAATCAAACCTCGACACAACTGTGTCGCTTACCTTACCAAATCACCCTTTTGGGACAAGTTTGATGCTGATATTGATTTGATGGTTGATTCCCAATATCGCACAGCCTTTCTCTTGAATCCTACCATCTATCCCGATACCCTTTTCCAATTCTGGACAAACATCACTGTTCATACTGCTGAGAATGATGACTCCATCACTCTCCAGTCGTTTGTCAACCAGAAACATGTGGTCATCACCTCTGAGATCATTCGTCAAACCCTAGACCTGAATGATGCCACCTATGTCACCAGATACCCCAAAGGCACCATTGATTTATCCTTTGCTAATCATGGTTATGAGGGTGACCTAAGTGCTACTACTATTCTGAAGAAGCACTTCCATGATGCTGAGCGTCTCATTTTCCATATGATCAATGTCTGTCTTGCCCTAAAAACATCTTCATGGGATCAAATGTCATCCAGGTGGCAACAGGTATTATACTCTATCCTTGAACATCAAAGCCTAAATTTTTCTGAAATAATATTTTTGGAATTAAAAGATTTGGCAATGAAACCTGTGGCTAATAGATGGATATTATATCCAAGGTTTCTTATGGCCATAATTCTTAATCAATTAAAATCTGATGGCCTTGTTGGCCTTGGAGTCCCTGCTCTAGTAGTTTTGCTAGAGGTATACTCCAGGCACAACTCTAATCCACAACTCAAAGAGGCTGCCAAACTGCTAAAACCCAAGCAGAGGGAACCCACAGCCTCCATCTCCAGATCTAAAGTCCCCTCCAAACCAAAACCCAAGAAAACCAAAAAGTGTAAATCCAGGAACATCAAACTTGAATCAAATCATGAAGAATTAGATCAAAATATGATGAACACAATGAAAACCCCTTTGATCTCTCTTGATTGCTAATAATATTGTTTACAAGTAAATCCCTCAATCAATTGGTCATTCAACCATTAACCAAAACCTAATGACAATTAACCTATTTATAGTCTAGACTAAGATTCACTAATTGCACTTAACCCCCTAGACTTAGGCTAATTAATACAAAATTACATATTAAGCATAAAAATGACTAAAAACAAGATAAAATATATTTTGTTCACACAAAATATATTTATTACAATAAAACTCCTAGTCATTTAAATCTTTACGTCTTGTCTCGGTTCCTCGTCTCGAGCGTGTCGGGTTTGACTTTTGTTGACTTTGACCGTGACGTTGACTTTTGTTGACTTTCATTGTGTTGATAATATAGACTATCTTTTCCAGCTCCAACAATACTCCCCCTTAGTCTATCATTATCAACGTCTTCATACGAATTCAGCCCCGAGAAATCAACTGTAGAAAGATCTTCAAATTAAAGCTTTTTGAATTTGATGAGAAAAGTTATTCATCTCATAAGCTCCCTCTATTTATATGCTCCCCCTTTTTGAGTGCATCCTTTGTGAGGATATTGGAACAATTTTCCCAAATCTCTAATCTCGAGTGCTTCAGAAGATGTAGGAGGAGGATTCCTAGCTCGGTATCTTCTGCACACTTGAGGAACAGGTTCTCTGATCAGGTACACTGCTCAACTGATGATCGGCTATCACTTACAGCAAAAATCTAAAACACATTCTCAAACACAATCTCGACATTTCTAATTAGATCATTTCATTTTAACAAAATAAACCAGTGTTTATCTGTGTGTGAAAAACAAGCGAATCCGTGTTCGTTTGTACGCAATTTCTGTGAAATGCTTGAAAAATGATAAAATTGTATCAGTATAATATGGAAGACCTAAAAGAAATTTTGAACTAAAATTTATTATATTTTTTATTTTTATTATATACATTTATTATAACATTTTTTAATCTATATTTTTTTATAACCGAGAATTGAATCGATCATGAGATCATCACATCTCAAGATATACTTTAGCACAAAGATGAATTTAATCATCGACAAGCAATGAGATCACACTGATAACTGAATCTAATAACAGTTTTTGAATGATTTTTGAAATTGTCAAACAGATCAATAACGATTGCTGGTATGTTTGTCCACTTAAACTCATGCCCTATCTTTTTCAACAAGCAGAAGATGATTCATTAAGGTTCGATTAAATGCTTTAGAATGCTAGGACCCCACAATCATTTGGCAAAACCCTCACCCAACCTCAGGATTTCTTGAATTTTGTAACGATCTTTACAGAGCAAGGCTTGTACATTAGTGTGCAAGTGATTATCGACAGAATATTGCATTCTGTGATGAATTCATCATTTTGATAATTTGACACTACTTAGACCAAAATAGTGAGAGCTCCAGGTCTATACTCACGTATAACAAAGGAGATGACCATTTAATCATGTGCCGATGAGAGCTCCAGGTCAGTACTATCATACAGCAGAGGAGATCATCACTCCAGGTCTGTACTTCCGTACAGCAGAGGAGATTAGCACAAATACAAGACACATAAATACACCAGACATGACTCAAAGCTATGACATTATGATTTGTATCATGGAGGGTATTCTCAATCCAATTTTGTCGGGACTCAGTTTTTGTGCAGGCCAAAATGATTGCGTAAATCCAGACACTCCTTAAGCATGATGTTTTAATTTAAATCATCATACTGCTGTCTACTTTATTCTTCAGGCTGAGTCTACCAAGCATATCATTAAAGAATCTGATTGTTTTTCTTTATTTGCAATTAAAAATAAGACGTAAATCAGATAACAGCATCAGTTACTATCATTTCTCATTTTAAAAACACAAGTCATGCAAAAACAAGCATTTCAAGATGATATATAATCATTTCTCAGTCATCTCAAATCAAGTTCTCAGTACACTTTTCATTTTTATTTACTTATACTCTCCCCCCCCCCTAAATTTTTATTTTTTTGCAAACTTGTTTATTTTTATTTTTATTTATTATTTATTTTTGTTTATATTTTTTTTATATTTTTATTATTTTTTAATTTTTTTTATAAAACTGTACAAAAATAAAAATTTATCAAAGAAAGTCTTCCAAACTACACTGATAATGATAAAAAAAAAATGAATGCTCAAGAAATATGCAGTGATTGTGAAGTGAGAACTGTGATTGTGTAGATAAAAATCCAGATTGTGGATAAAATACCATGACCTTAACCTGTTTGTTCCGCCTCAAATTTGAATCAAGAACAATCTCTGTCAGTAAACCGGATTACTAACAGTCCTCCTGAATTGTTCCTGCACTCATTAACAAATTAGTTAGAAAGGGAAACCCAGGCCATCGTAGTCCTGGAAGTTCCTTTTTCATCAAGATAAGTAACAAGCTTCTGCACACAACCGTTTAAACAATCAGGGATTGTTGTATCCTTCTTTTTAATTTGCCAAATTTGTTTCCGTTCAATTAACTTGGATTTGAATGAATTAAATTTGGAAATCATTTTCTGTTTAAGACCGGGAAGGAAAGAATTTGGTTTTAAACCTTTGGTCATTTTCATCTTTGAATCATGTGAAACCGGCTTCACATGAAAAGGTTTGGATGGAGGGTTTTTCATCCAACCATTCAAAGATGTGTGCTTTTTACCTCTTGATCCAGAGAAGCAACCCGTGTTGCCTTTACCGTCTGGAACATTCTTTTTATACTTACATTCAGAGAAGAATTTGTTTTGCCTTTACCATTCGTAGCAAGCCTTTGAGGACATTTCTTTACCACATGCCCTTCTTTTCCACACTCAAAACAAGCCTTGAACGGCTTTTGATGCTTCATTGAACCGTGTGATGCAGGTGGGGATGAGGATTGCTTTGAGCTTGTAGCAGATTCTTGCTTGTTTTGGCATTTATTATGCTGAACAGGAATGAGATATTCACTGATTGACTGGATTGCTTTGCAATTGGATAAGAGATCCGTATTGGTCTTGATTCAGCTTTTTGAAGCTTTTGTGACTTGACAATGTTAGGAGACATCTTGATCTGTGAGGAACCAACACGCACCTCTGTGATTGATTCATCATCTGAGCTTGTCCAGTCTTGTATACACAGACCATTCTCCAACGGATCTTGATTGACATCTCCTATCGTGTTGGCTTCGCTTGTAGGATTCTCATTGCCTGATGATTCAACAACTGTTCCTTCTTTGACAAACCTGACGGGAACAAACGAAGGAATGTTACCTGATTTGAATTTGTTGAAGAAAGTTGGAGAAGAAACTGATATTGGTGTTGAGCATCAGAAGTGGAATCGTCATTAATCTTCTTATCAGACCCTTGCTTGAGGAATCCCAAACCTACAGGAGAATCCTGCACATCTCTAACCTCTTTAAGATTAACACTGCTTAGACCTGCATTTAAACGATTAGTTTCTGCAGCTTCAATCAAATCATTTGTTGAATGAGGTCTGGGAATTGGTGAATAACATAAAGTAGAAGGAGGTGGAACTGAATTAAATACAGTTTCACCATCAGATTTATATCCAATCCCATGTTTTACCCGCACCCCTTGTTGTTTAGCAATAAGCTCATCCTTTTTCATGTGTGAAAGGGTCCATTTATCAAGCTTTGTTTGAAGCTGAGTTGTTTCAAATTGAGCTAAAACAGCCCTTTCTTTCAAAATTAATTTCATTCAACGTTACGCTCTAAAATGTTCTTCTTAAAAGATCATTTTCAGCCAATGCTTCATTAAGTTTTCTTGAAAAAGCAATTTCATTTTTCTTTAATTCCTGATTGATTGTTTTTTTTTTTTCTTTTTCATTTCCAATAACAATCTGTTTGCCTTATAAATCCCAAATAACCGGATTTTGCATGACGAAGAACACATATCCTGAACAGTCTCATAAGGAAGACCCATGATAGTTCGTTCTGCAGCTAAGCTCTTTTCACAGTTGCAAGCCCATGTGATTTCTTGTTGTTCCTCTTCTTTGACCTTCAACATCTTGTCAACCACAGACTCTTTCTCTCTTTTATCAGCTTTTCCAGCCTTATCATCATCAGTTCTCATAGACTCTGGTTTACTGTCATTGTCGACTCTTAAAGCTTCACGATTCTCTTCAACAGTTTCTCTGATTTAAGTTTAAATTAAATCTGAATCAGTTCTCAATAACTTCAACTTTTCAATCATCTCTGTTTTGTAATCAAGTATGCTTGTTACAGAAGACACAAGATCAGTATTAAGCGCGTGGGTTTGATGTGGGAACACGGCTTGCTGAAATTTGTTTCTTTGGATATCCAACTCGAGAGATTTTAGCTTGTTGATCATATCCATAAGTTTTGTGTCGACATAACCTCTTTCTTGCTTCAGCATTTTAACTTGATGATTCCATGCAGACGGAAGAGAGTCTAGAAGCTTTTGAATCTGTTCATGATTACTGAGATCAGGAACATGCTTCTTTAGATTATTTGCCACCTTTAAGAATCGATCAATCAAATCTGATAATTTTTCTTTCTTTATTGCTACAAAAGAATCAAACCGGCTTTTTGCCGTTGTGAGATTATCTGATTTAAAATCTTCTGAAGATGACATGATTGTACAAATCTTTGAACAATTAAGCGTCCCAAAAATATTTTTCCCAAAAAAATTTAGAATAATTCTCCCCCGGGGAAAATATTTTTTTTTTTTTATAAATTTTGCAAAATTGATGAAAATTTCTTTATCGGGATGAACTAAATTAATCTCAACTAAAGGGAAAAAGTCATCTTTAACATTCAAATTTCGCTGAAGAAACTATAATTTCGCCGAAATTATAGTTTCGCAGAGCTAGTTTCGCTGAGAACTCTAGTTTCGCTGAGCTGACAGTAGTTTCGCTGGCAATTTCGGCAGCAGTTTCGCTAGCCAAATGCTTTAGATTGCTTAGTTTCGCCGACAATTTCGCACAAAACCAGCTTGGACTTTCGTTCAAAGATACTTTCGCAGCAATTTCGCTTGTAATATGCACACAATCACTGTTGAACTTTCGTTCAAGATCACTACTTTCGCTGAGATGCTGAAATTAACTACAAAGTGTAAAACACTTGTAGTTTCGCTGAAAGAACAAGCAGTTTCGCTGGAAGAACTTGTAATTTCGCTGAACGAAGCTGAAAAACTTTTTCAACACGAAATCAATCTGAAAACGCCCAAATCTCAATGGATTTGAAACTTGATGATTAACAGAGCTTTCCCAACCAATAACAAGCAAATTTCAATCAATTTCCATATCAAAAACACTCAAATTTGATCCGAAATTGATGAAAACATGATATTGAACAAAAACAACCAAAACCTCAACTTTTCTCTCTAAAAATCTTCAAATCTTCAGTGAATTTGATCCAAAATGGCTCTGATACCAAATTGTAAATCCAGGAACATCAAACTTGAATCAAATCATGAAGAATTAGATCAAAATATGATGAACACAATAAAACCCCTTTGATCTCTCTTGATTGCTAATAATATTGTTTACAAGTAAATCCCTCAATCAATTGGTCATTCAACCATTAACCAAAACCTAATGACAATTAACCTATTTATAGTCTAGACTAAGATTCACTAATTGCACTTAACCCCCTAGACTTTGGCTAATTAATACAAAATTACATATTAAGCATAAAAATGACTAAAAACAAGATAAAATATATTTTGTTCACACAAAATATATTTATTACAATAAAACTCCTAGTCATTTAAATCTTCAACGTCTTGTCTCGGTTCCTCGTCTCGAGCGTGTCGGGTTTGACTTTTGTTGACTTTGACCGTGACGTTGACTTTTGTTGACTTTCATTGTGTTGATAATATAGACTATCTTTTCCAGCTCCAACAAAAAGGCTACTCAGGGAGTTGAGTCCCTAGATGATGCCCCTGCAGCACAAACACAGGATGAAACTACAAGTCTTAATCCCCTTGTAGTTTCAATGACTCCACCAGCTGAAACCGCTCAGGTATCCTCTCAACAGGATCCTGATGCAACCAACATTGGGGAAGCCACATTACTGGAATCTCTCTCACTTGAGAATATTTCCATTGAAGAGCACCATTCTCCCCGGGTGCAATCCTTTTCACCTCCATCTCCCACTGAAACCACCCTACTAGCCCAACTGCAGTCATTGCACAAGTGCTGACTCAACTACATTCCTCTACACCTCCCCAGAAACCTGTTAACACTGGGAAAACCTCAACAGCTGAGGGAGAGGATCATAATGTAGTTGACAACCGACAAAATAAAGATTATAAAGTTCAATCTCCCAGTGTAGATGAGGAGACTAGAACATCTGGTGAGGCTACCTTTTCCCCTGTTTCAACACATGAACAGGATGAAGCAGGTATCATCTCTAAGACCTCACCAGAGGCAACTGCCAATGAAGGACTTAGTCCTGAGGCAGGAAGTCCCCAGTTCCAAGACAAAGGGGCACATGTGATTACTGATCAACACTCAGCACATGTTCATCCTGATTTACTCAGGAGGTCAGCTGATTCAGCTTGCACTGATGATGACCTGGGCTTTTTCTTTGAAGTTTTAGCCCAAAACACCATTCTTGAGGCTGTGGTTTGCAGATTACAAGAACTTCTTACCAAAATGTCTCAGGAATCAAGTCCATCTGCCCTGATTCAACCCACAGATGGCAGCTTTTGTGAAGCTCTCCCAAACACTGAGCCACTCAAATCAAATAAGCCACCAGCCTCTGTTTCAGGCACTATTTCTCAGGGAGAGAACCCCTCTGAGCAAATAGTTGCTATTTTTAAATCTTCCTTACCTATCATCACTCCCATCATCACTACTATTGTCCATCAAACCATTGATGAGAGGATTTCCTCAAATCTTCAAACCCTTGTGGATGATGCTGTGTCAAAGAAACTTTCTGACATTCAAACCCCTGAACCCAATGCAACCAAAAAGGGGGAGTCTAAGTCAGTGAAAGATGATAAAAGAAAAAGAATTGAAAAGGAAGAAGTCAAAGAGAATAAAGGAAAAGAGATCATTACTTACAAGAGAAAGAAGAGTTCTGCTGAACAAACTGAGGATGAGAAGAAGTTGGAGGAGATAATCAAAGAAGCTGATGAACAACACAGCAGATCCATGGGCAGGATTATTGATCAGCTCTTCAGGCAAGGCTTTGATACTGCCGAACTTGATTCTGAGATCAGAAGGCTTGAGATTCAGGAGATTGAAAATCGATGGGCAGGCTGCAATGAGAAAGAAAGGGAAAGATTGGAGGCTATGATCAGATTTCTATCCAAACACTTGGGAAGACCTATCATTGAAGTCAAGTCATGGTCTAGAGATAGCATTTTGGAGATAACCACCAAAATATGCTCTTCTGAAAGCTTCAACAAAGGTCTGATCATAGAAGCTCTGGATGAAGCTGGTGCTGGGAAAAGATCTGACATGGCTAAGTTATCCAAAGCCACCCTCACAAACAAAATGATAGAGCAGCCTTTACAATCTCCCTTACCAAAACAACCTTCAAAATCAACCTCACAACCTTCAAAACAATTAACCTCACAATCCTCAAAACAACCAACCTCACAACCCTCTAAACCAACTCATTTACCTAAGAAACCCACTCAATCTACCACCAGTGATGCACCTAAAAGAAAAAGAAGGGTGTTGAGGATGGAAGAAGAAGAAGAAGATGATGAAGAGGATAGTCTGCCACTCTCTGCTGTGGTCAAAATGAAGAAACCTGAGCCTAGGAGTCAATCAACAACAATAACTCCTGAAACTCAAAGGCAAATGGTTAAAGTAAAGATTGAAGAAGAAGAACAGCAGAAGCAGCAAGATGAGTAATTTCTCAAAATGGTTGACAAGGACTTCCCTCAGTCCTCATCCATTCAAGCAATGAAGAAACAAGCTCTGAGGCTGTACACTCTTAGGCATACATTCCAACATCAAAGAGAAAGAGTGAGGATTTGGCCAGACCCCAGGGTAAGTTCCAGAATACACAAGAAAAACATACCAAGTAGATATCATGGCCAAGTGAAAAAGACTGTGAATGCTGCAATTATGTTGGCCATGGTAGTCTCACCCTGGGAGATTATAGAAGAATTCAAGAGAGCACACACCTCAAAATCAACCCCTCTATCTATACTTGAAAACAAAATGATCAAGAAGGGGCTGTTATACAAGAGACTTGAAAATCTTCAAAAGAGTGAACTCCAGTTGTTGCTAGAAGGCTCTCATCCAGATGAATATGCATACAGAAAGATCACAACTGTTGAGTTGAAGAATTGGAAGACAGTAAGATATCTGTCTGAATATTATGGCCCTGAGTTCTTCTTTGAGGGAGAAGCAGAAGAACTCACCAAGGAGGAACAAGTTGTTCTCCTTGAGGCCTATGCAAGAGAGTCTTACAGACTCATCAATGGGAAATAGGTTTCATGGTTGGGACAAGACTCGGTGTCCAGTTTCCCCAAGACAGAGTTCCCTTCCATACTTAGCCAATCAAAAGATTAGAAACCTTTTTCCGACCTATGCTTACATGATTACCTCTGAAGCTGATCAAGAGAGTGTTTCTGCCAAAGAATAAGTGGGATCATCAATAAACTTAGAGGTTTTGGCTGCATTGGTTCAGGGGGAGTTTGTTGGACCAAAAGAACCAATAAGCCTGATCAGAAAAACCTCTAAGTCCCACAGACATTACAATTACTGAAGAAGATCACAACAGCTGAAGACATCAGCTGATTACAAGGTCTGAAGACAAAGTCTAAAAGTAAAGAACCAAAGACAAAGTCTGAAAGTGAAGTACTGAAGACAAAGACTGAAGACCAGAGTGATCAGTAGTTGTCACAACAGCTGAAGTTATTAACTTCAGTAGTTGTGATGGTTTTTTCTTTTCAGTACTTGTAATTTACCTTTCAGTAGTTTATTGTTTCAGTAGTTTTAGTTCAGTAGTTTTATGTTCTTGTACTTGGCATTCTCTGAGATGTAATCAGTTGTTGAGAACATTTCAGTAGTTTGCATAGTTTCAGTTGTTTGTATAATTCTGTTAGATGTCACTATCAAGTGACATCAGCAGACGTCACATTCCTCTATAAAAGGAATGTTGACCTAGTTGTTTTGTAACCGAAGCATTAAGCATGAATGAAAATATTCCTTTAACAGAAAAGTTCTCTCTCTATAATCGTCATTGTGTGAGTGCATATTCATACTTATCTTGCTTGAATTCGATCTTATTTCTGTTATATTCCGCTGCAAAATTCAAATCTAATTGATCAAACTAGATCCGATCCTATCAGAAACGATGATTTCACCGTGTATTGTGATGCATCAAAACAAGGCCTTCGTTGTGTTCTCATGCAACGAGGAAAGGTCATAGCTTATGCATCGAGACAATTGAAGGTCCATGAGGTGAATTACACAACACATGATCTCGAGCTTGGAGCTGTCGTGTTTGCCTTGAAGATTTGGAGACATTACTTGTATGGTACTCAATGCATTGTCTACACCGATCACAAAAGCCTTCAACACGTCTTTAATCAAAAAGATCTCAATATGAGACAACGTCGTTGGGTGGAGTTGATTAGTGACTACGATTGTGACATTCGATACCATCCTGGTAAGGCAAATGTTGTAGCCGATGCTCTAAGTCGAAAGAGTCACAATAAGACAATCTCGTTCCAAGAAATTCATAATCGACGACAATGGTTTGACACGTTGGGTGAGTTTGATACTGAGATTCGACTAGATGTCAACGAGACTACTGTGTTGTTACAAAACCTGAGAATAGATAGTGACATCGAGTATAGTATCTTGGAGGCTCAACAAATGGTGCAACAAGAAGGAAGAATGAAGGATGAACTGGAGTATAATCTTCTAACCCAACTGGAAATGAAACCCAATGGGTGGATGTACTTCGCAAATCGAATTTGGGTTCCAAATCGCGAAAATCTTCGTACCTTTATCATGAACGAAGCTCATCAAACTCGTTATTCTATTCATCCTAACTCCGATGAAATGTACATGGACCTGCGTGGTCAATATTGGTGGCCTGGAATGAAGAAAGATATAGCGACTTATGTAGCTAAGTGCCTCACGTGTAAGAAGGTTAAAGCCGAACATCAACGTCGAAGTGGACTACTTGAGCAACTCGAGATTCCTATGTGGAAGTGGGAACACATATCCATGGACTTCATAACCAAGCTACCCCGAACTTCTCGTGGACATGATAGCATATGGGTGATCGTTGACCGATTGACCAAATCGACACATTTTATACCTATACGTGACACTTACAAGACATCAAGGTTGGCTCGTATATATGTTGATGAGATTGTAAGTCGTCATGGGGAACCTCTGCACATCATATCCGACCGAGATGCTCATTTCACTTCACATTTTTGGTTGTCTATGCAAGAACTCTTGGGTACTCAATTGGACCTAAGCACGGCTTACCATCCTCAAACTGATGGTCAAACCGAGCGAACGATCCAAACCCTGGAGGATTTGCTATGCTTGTGTGTTCTTGATTTTGGTGGTGATTGGGATACGCATCTACCGCTCGCGGAATTTTCGTATAACAATAGTTACCACTCGAGTATCAAGATGGCACTATTCGAAGCACTTTATGGTCGTAAATGTCGTTCACTGATCTGCTGGACCGATATTGGTGAAAACTTCATCACTGGTCCTGAACTCATACAAGAAACGACCGATAAAGTCTCTATAATCCGCAAGAACCTTGAAGTGGCAAGAAGTCGACAAAAGAGCTATGTTGATAAGCGACGTAAGCCATTGGAATTCCAAGTTGGGGAGATGGTTCTCCTTAAGGTTTCACCGTGGAAGGGTGTTGTTCGCTTTGGAAAGAAGGGTAAACTAGCTCCAAGATTTTTAGGACCTTTCAAAATCCTGAAAAGGATTGGGAAGTGGCATATATACTAGAACTATCTTCCGACCTTAGTGGAGTTCATCCTGTGTTCCACGTCTCAAATTTGAGAAAGTGCTTGGCTGACGAAAGTCTGCATGTTCCGTTGGAAGACATCCACATCGACGAGTCATTGCATTTTGTTGAGAAACCTGTTGAGATTATGGACCGCATCATGAAGAAGACTAGAAGCACAACTACCCCAATTGTCAAGGTTCGTTGGGAGAATAAGCGTGGAGCTGAGTTCACTTGGGAGCGTGAAGAGCATATGAAGAAGAAGTACCCGTTTTTGTTCTTGTAGTTTCATTCTTAATTTCGGGACGAAATTCTTTTAAGTTAGGGAGACTGTAACATCTCGTATTTTCGGTTATTAAAAGTTAATTTCGTTTGTTCTTATATGGGTCATTGTTGTCAATCTTGAAATTTATGGGTTATTTATGCATATTTCTTAGTTATCATTAAATTTTAATATATGAAAGTTAATAAATAAAATATTAAATCAAACAATAATTATGAGAATAATAATAATAATAATAATAATAATAATAATAATAATAATAATAATAATAATAATAATAATAATAATAATAATAATAATAATAATAATAATAATAATAATAATAATAATAATAATAATAATAATAATAATAATAATAATAATAATAATAATAATAATAATAATAATAATAATAACAATAATAATAATATTAGATTCTATATGCCCAAGACATATAGAACATTGATGCGGTTAGTATGTCATGATCCAAGTCGGGTTATACCCAATAACAAGCTTTGCAATCACCGACAATTATTCAATTGATGATATGATCATGTAATTAAATAATAACACCACATTTAGAAAATGGGTTTTCTAAATAAGTTGCATGTGAGATGGAACAACTTATTAGGATATTTTGTTCAAGAATATTACTTAGTGTTATTTAAGTTAGTTAGATAACATTAAGTAATTAAAAGAGTGTATAAGTTATACAATTAAATGTTAATTGTACAAACTTACAAGGGACTAATCTATAAAGTTGTTTAGTGAAATTTTAAGAGGGAAACTTGGTCAAGTGGGACTTTGGGCCGCCCAACCCTCTCCAATGAGAGGGTTTTTACCTTCTTGAAAACTAAAGACTTAAGAGCTGGTCCAATACTCTACCACATCATCTCACACACACAAAAAAAGCAGATTTTCGAAGTCCTCTCTCTCCCAAAAAGGGTTCTCGGTTTTTCAGCTGATTGGAGAGGATTTGGAGTCACTCTTGGTGTTTATCTCCCTAACAAGAAGAGTGTTTGCACATTGCTTGGGGTATACTAGCTTGAGGGGTCCTTCCTTGGAGCCTTGGCCGAATCTTTAGCATCTAATCACTCTTCCTTGGTCGACTTTTCAGCTGGAGAAAGGTAGTTAATCACAGCTTTATGTAGCTGTGATTTTATGTACACTTTCATTATGTTCATAGCTTGTTCATTCACATATATGATCCTTTTGTTTTGGGTTTGTTTCTTTCACATATTTGTCACCATAAAACATGTATTTTCAGCTTTAAAATCATGTTTTAAAATATATACATATCCGCTGCGTTTTTCAAAAAGTTTAAGAGGTTAAACTCGGTTTTATGTTCTAGCAAACCCAACAATGGCATCAGAGCCGGTTATGTGGATAGCTTGCTTGTTCTTGTCCTTTATAATTGTTTTATGGGACTTTATAACCCTTTTAAGGGCTGCTATATTCTGTTTTGTTGAATCCCCAACTTTCAAGGTTATATTACACATGCTTGTGATTAAACCTTGAAAGATATGTATGTTGATATGTTGTGTTGTTTGGACAATATCTAAACCCAAAATTTTCAGTTTATGTTGGCTGAAAATTCGTGGGTTTGGAGGGGATTCATAGTTATATTTGGATGATATGATGTATGTTCATATTGGTGCATAACCTAGCTTAGACCTTGTGTTGTTTGGTTTGGATTGAATGTATTTATTTGATTATATTCATTCAATGGGGTTGTATATTAATTTGTGCTTTGTTTAAAATGTATTTTGTATATTTATTCATTGGGATGTAATAATAGATTAGGAGTAATTTTCTTTTACTAGAAAATATGTATTAGGATATATATTTTGTAAAAGAAGATGCTCGGGAAGGAAGCACAAGAGGAAGACACAAAAGAAGGACTTGAAGCATATGGATGCAAGTTCAAGTGGGGGTCTATGAAGACCTCAATTTTGTGTTGTATTCAACCCTTAAGAAAGACCAAATGACCACACTTGTGATGGCAAACAAGTGTGGTCACAATAGTAGCTATGGTTATGCACATTATGGTTGTTTATATTATGCTTGTTTGATTGTGGTTTTATGAATGATTGTATGATATTTGGATATGATAAACAATCTCAATAAAAATGATCTTAACAAGCTAATATAAAATGGTTCTTAATCATTAAGTGTTAATAAATGGTTATTAAAAGGATTAATGATTTTATAATAAAATGGGTTTTATTAAAAGAACCATAGGGTATCTTGTATTTGAAAGCATGCAAATACAAGTACATAGAGTTTTCTAAACAAGAATTATGAAATCTCTAAACTTTTGTTCAACAAGTTTAACACCGTCCTTTTGCACAACACTTGAGTCATTTGGAAACTCTTAATGGGATAAAGGTCACCTAACTATTTAGAGGGAACTTGTGACTTAAGGTGGGGATACCATATTGGTGGGATAAAGGTCACCTAACCACTTGTGTGGGTAAACTCACACGTGTGTGCAAGTAGGGTAACTTGATTTGCAAACCATGTTAAATGGATAACCTACAATATGGTTTCCAAATGGTGTTGATGGGATTAACATGCCGACTTTACATATGATGTTTAAAGTCGATCCCATACCTTTAGAAGTTGCAAATGGTTGCAACCGTCAATCGGTGACCACCTTATTAATTTAAATCGTGGGATAAAGGTCACCTAACCACAATTTAAATGTAATGTTGGGTTCTAGATTTTAATATAAAAATGACCTTAAAAGGTATTAATTATTTAAAATAGCAATATCGAAAATACTAAAATAGATCTTTGTTATATTTTGTAGATGGCCACCAATAATGATAATCATGATAATTCATCCGCGTCCGCCCAATCATTGCGAGCGATTCTCCAAAAGGAACGTCTAAATCATAATAATTTCATTGATTGGTATCGAAACTTGAGAATCGTTCTCAAGCAAGAAAGACGATCATATATTTTAGACGACCCTATACCCGATCAACCTTTTGAGGATGATGAGGAGGCCTATAGCGATTGGCTAAAGTACACTGAGGACTCCGTCCAAGTGTCTTGTCTCATGCTAGCGAGCATGACTCCGGATCTCCAAAAGGAGTATGAACATCACGGAGCTTATGACATGATAACCCAGCTGAAGGAAACGTTCCAACAACAAGCAAGGGTTGAGCGCTTCGAAACGGTTCGAGCACTCCATGCATGTCGTATGGACGACAACCAATCGGTTTCATCTTATGTACTTAAGATGAAAAGCCACATTGACCGCCTCGAAAGGCTTAATTGTCCTGTCTCGAAGGAATTGGCCACGGATTTGATCCTCAATGGCCTTACCAAGAAGTTCGAGACATTCGTGTTGAATTACAACATGAATGCTTGGGACAAAAGCATTGGTGAACTTCACTCAATGCTCAAAATGGCCGAGGCAGCTATGGGTAAAAGGGTTTTACCCGTTCTCACCATCAATGAAGGTGGGAACAAGAAAAGGCCTCATCCCACACCCAAGGCAAAGGTTGCCAAGGGCAAGGGACCCGTATGGGGAAAAGGGAAAGGGGTGGTAAGGGTGCCACCCAAACCACAGGAGAAGAAGCAAAAGGTTGCTACTAATGACCCATGCTTCAAGTGTAGGGAGATTGGACATTGGGCAAGAAATTGTCCCGTCCATCTCCAAGATTTGAAAGCAAAGAGGGATGCTGGGCAAACCTCAGGTACAATATACATGATCCATATTGATTTAAACATGACATCTTCTAACACATGGGTATTAGATACCGGATGTGGAACTCACATTTGCAATTTGTTGCAGGGGTTCAAAAGAAGTAGCAACTTCAACAAAGGAGATGTTAGCCTCTACATGGGCAATGGGGCAAAAGTTCAAGTTGAAGCCCGTGGTGACTACATCTTGAAACTTCCAAATGGTTTGGAAGTAATTTTGTATAATGTTTTGTATGCTCCTAGTTTGACTAGGAACATTATCTCTGTAGCCCTATTAAAACAATTTGGATATGTATTATCATTTATTGGAAATGAAATTCATGTTGCTTTGAATGACATGTTCTACTTCAAAGCTATTCCCATAAATGGTATTTATGAATTGGTTCATGAAAATACTTTAAATAGTTCATTGTACCAAACTAGCACCAAGAAACTCAAGTTAGATTTGAGTGATACATATCTTTGGCATTGTCGTCTTGGTCATATAAACAAGAAAAGAATTCAAACACTACAAAAGAATGGTCTTTTAAAAACAAGTGAATGTGATTCATTTGATGTGTGTGAGTCTTGTTTACAAGGTAAAATGACTAAGGCACCCTTTAGTGGGACTAACGAAAGGGCAAAAGATTTATTAGGAATCATACATTCGGATGTATTTGGTCCTTTTAAGCCAATGACTAGGAATGGTGAAAGATACTTCATTACCTTTACCGACGATTATAGTCGCTATGGGTATGTGTACTTATTAAGACACAAAGATGAAGCTTTTGAAATGTTCAAGATCTTTCAAAATGAAGTACAAAATCAACTCAACAAGTCGATTAAAGTTCTCCGCACCGATAGAGGAGGTGAATACCAAAATGATGCCTTTCAAGATCATCTTAGGAGTTGTGTGATTGTCTCACAACTCACTCCACCTGGAACACCACAACATAATAGTGTGTCTGAGAGGAGGAATCGAACCTTATTGGATATGGTCCGATCTATGATGGCTAGAAGCACATTACCTCTATCATTTTGGGGTTTCGCTTTGCTCTCCGCGGCCCGTATTTTAAATATGGACCCAACCAAAAAGGTGGAAAGGACACCTTTTGAGATATGGCATGGAAGAGTTCCATCACTATCATACTTAAGGGTTTGGGGTTGTGAGGCTTATGTTAAGACTCCCACCCCAAACAAATTGGAAGTCCGATCCACCAAGTGTATCTTTGTTGGATATCCTAGAGATTCTATGGGATATTATTTCTATGATCCACTGGAACAAAAGGTGTTTGTTGCCAGAAAGGGTGAGTTCTTAGAAGCAAAGTTTCTTATGGAAGGAACTAGATATAGAACAGTGGATCTTGAGGAGGATCAAGAACCACAACCCGATGCACGTTTGGTTGAAACTAGTACTCAGCATGAGGATGTTGAGGATGATCAAGTGGTTGATCAATATACACAAAACGTTCGCAGATCTGGTAGAATTAGTAATCCACCTGAAAGATATGGATTTTTCGTTGATGGATGTTATGTGGTAGATTCCGATGAACCAACCACCTATCGTGATGCAATGTCCAATTTGGATTGTGACAAATGGCTTGAAGCCATGAACGTTGAGATGAAATCCATGTATGACAATCAAGTATGGGACTTGGTTGTACCACCTCTTAACCCCAAAGTAGTTGGAAGTAAGTGGGTTTTCAAGAAGAAAACCGATATGCATGGAAACTTGGATACTTACAAAGCTAGACTTGTAGCAAAAGGTTTCACTCAAACTCAAGGAGTTGATTATGATGAAACCTTCTCACCTGTTGCGATGCTAAAGTCTATAAGGATATTGTTTGCCATAGCTGCTCATTATGATTATGAGATTTGGCAAATGGATATCAAAACCGCTTTCCTAAATGGATATCTTGAAGAAGATATCTATATGGTTCAGCCTGAAGGTTTTGTCGATCCAAAGCATCCTAATAAAGTATGCAAGTTAAAGAAATCAATCTATGGATTCATCAAGAACGCTGATGAAGCTTGTGTATATAAGAAAGCTAGTGGGAGCATCATCACTTTCCTAGTATTATATGTTGATGACATACTACTATTTGGAAATGACATTCCAACTTTGGAAGGTGTTAAAACCTGGCTTGGAAGTTGTTTTTCAATCAAGGATCTTGGTGAAGCCGCCTATATTCTGGGAATAAAGATCTACAGGGATAGATCAAGGCGGTTGATTTGTTTAAATCAAAGCGCATACATTGATAAAATCTTGAAAAGGTTCAAGATGGAGAACTTTAAGAAAGGTACGGTACCTATTCAAAGAGGAACGATATTGAGTACGACTCAATGTCCTAGCTCAAAGGATGAGCAAGATAAAATGAAGGCAGTCCCATACGCATCTGCTATTGGATCCATCATGTATGCAATGATATGCACTCGACCTGACGTGTCATGCGCCTTAAGCATGACAAGTCGTTACTAGCAAAATCCTGGAAACAGTCATTGGATGGCTGTTAAGAACATACTTAAGTACCTAAGGAGGACACGAGATATGTTCCTAATCTATGGATCTGGTGATGAGGAACTCGTTGTAAAAGGTTACACGGATGCGAGTTTCCAAACCGATCGTGATGATTCTCGGTCACAATCGGGATATATTTTCATTCTGAATGGAGGAGCGATCTCATGGAAGAGCTCCAAACAGGATGTGGTGGCTCTATCAACTACAGAATCAGAATATGTCGCCGCCTCATTGGCAGCTCAAGAAGCTGCATGGTTGAAGAAATTCATTGCCGATCTAGGGGTTGTCCCTTCCATTCAGGACCCCCTAGAGATCTTTTGTGATAACGAGGGTGCGATTGCTCAAATCAAGGAACCTCGTGCTCATCAAAAGACTAGGCACATTGAGCGGAGATTCAACTACATACGAGATGAAGTTGAAAAGGGAAAGATATGTATTCGCAAAGTTCACACGAATCAGAATATTGCGGATCCTCTCACGAAGCTCCTTGAAAAGGCAAAGCATGAAGGTCATACTTGTGCCATGGGACTTCGATATTCTAGTGATTGGATTTGATCTGTAATTTTGTATTTGGATATGTGGAACCTTTTATTATTTAAATAAAATTATTTGGTTATAATGTTTCAATTAATATTCCAACTTAGCATGTTTAATCCATGAGTAAATTGCTTACTCTAAATGTCCGTAGTCGTTCAGACTTGTGGGAACAGGTGTGAAGGTAAGATTATTATGAACTTGGATTGGTTGATATTCATAAGGATGAATATAGAGCAATGGGTTGCTACCAAGGTTCATAGATATTTGTGGGATACAAATATTGGACTAACCCGCAACTCAAACTTTACTACATGGAATCTTATTGATTGATCATAAGTAATTTTGAGTAAAGGCGAATATCATTTGGTATCCTCAGACCTGAGATACATATTGGGTTTTGATATTCACCAAGTGTCATACCTTGATCTGGTTTTCCGCTGTTCTGAAATAATGGGCAGTACATGAGACTATGTTCAGGTTTGACACAAGATGATTGTGAGGAACGTATGTAATCAAGATGGGATTTGCTCCTCTTATTCGTTGAGAGTTAGATGTCTAAGGCCTGGATAAGTCAAATCAACAAGGAATGATCACTCTGTGTCCTTGGATTTGACATGACATTTGTAACAAAAGGATAGATGATTAATTCACCTAAATCATTTCAAGTAGGATACTTGAATGGGATGATGTTATTGAATGGCTATAAGTCATGCGTATTAAGGGTAGTAAACCGTTGTTAGGCGGTATTTACTACTTGCATCAATCTTTTATGAATCTTGTGCAAGTGGGAGATTGTTAGATTCTATATGCCCAAGACACATAGAACATGGATGAGGTTAGTATGTCATGATCCAAGTCGGGTTATACCCAATAACAAGCTTTGCAATCACCGACAATTATTCAATTGATGATATGATCATGTAATTAAATAATAACACCAAATTTAGAAAATGGGTTTTCTAAATAAGTTGCATGTGAGATGGAACAACTTATTAGGATATTTTGTTCAAGAATATTACTTAGTGTTATTTAAGTTAGTTAGATGACATTAAGTAATTAAAAGAGTGTATAAGTTATACAATTAAATGTTAATTGTACAAACTTACAAGGGACTAATCTATAAAGTTGTTTAGTGAAATTTTAAGAGGGAAACTTGGTCAAGTGGGACTTTGGGCCGCCCAACCCTCTCCAATGAGAGGGTTTTTACCTTCTTGAAAACTAAAGACTTAAGAGCTGGTCCAATACTCTACCACATCATCTCACGCACACAAAAAAAGCAGATTTTCGAAGTCCTCTCTCTCCCAAAAAGGGTTCTCGGTTTTTCAGCTGATTGGAGAGGATTTGGAGTCACTCTTGGTGTTTATCTCCCTAACAAGAAGAGTGTTTGCACATTGCTTGGGGTATACTAGCTTGAGGGGTCCTTCCTTGGAGCCTTGGCCGAATCTTTAGCATCTAATCACTCTTCCTTGGTCGACTTTTCAGCTGGAGAAAGGTAGTTAATCACAACTTTATGTAGCTGTGATTTTATGTACACTTTCATTATGTTCATAGCTTGTTCATTCACATATATGATCCTTTTGTTTTGGGTTTGTTTCTTTCACATATTTGTCACCATAAAACATGTATTTTCAGCTTTAAAATCATGTTTTAAAATATATACATATCCGCTGCGTTTTTCAGAAAGTTTAAGAGGTTAAACTCGGTTTTATGTTCTAGCAAACCCAACAAATAATAATGATAATAATAATAATAATAATAATAATAATAATATAATAATAATAATAATAATAATAATAATAATAATAATAATAATAATAATCATAATATAAACGGCAAGTTATAAAAGTTAACAAGTTAGTTTAATATTAAACTTAAAGCTAATAAAGGGGTTGGTTTTGCCATTTTGGAAACTTTAAAAGAAAGTATTTGCATGAAATGATAAACAAATCAAACTACAGGGACCATTTTTGTAAAATTATTAAACCCAAACCCCCCTTCCCCCTCTAAACTCGTTTTTCCGGCGGGAGCTCCGGCCAAACTCCGGCCGAGCTCCGGCCACCTCCTAAACATCAATTTTGGTCTTTTCTTGATCCCGAAACCGTTCTCCAACCCTTCTAGAACCCATTTCGAACTTGAATGTACCAATTAAAGGCGTTTAACCGTCGGTTACCAAGTCCAATCGAGTGCATAATCGAATCATATTCGATCCATAGCCGTTCGAGCCTTAAAGCGTAATAATAACTCAATTAATTCAACTTAATCGAACATCTACCTATTCCTAATCGATTGCTACATTCAATTTCATTTAACAAACACGATTTCATCCCACTTGATCTTCTCTTCAACGCGAACCTGCAAGTCACTCGTGAACCCATAACCGAGCCCTCTAACTCACAATTGACAAAGAGCGTTTCATCATTTGAGCTATTCGAAACTTTCTGTAGAACGAATTCGATTTTCATCACCGATTGTAACCTGAACGAATTGCATCATAGTCGCGCTCTGTTCTTGAACCTGTTCTTCATCGATTCATTCACAAAACGGGCAATTAGATACATCATTTTGTGCGTATTTACAAGGGGAATCAAAGCCCCATGTTTGACCGTTAATACAATCGGTTTGGCCTTCAATTTGTGGTCCAATCGATTTAGGGTTCTAAAGAAATTGGGGGAGTTTTTGGTTTGTGTTTATAAGAATTTAAAACCAAAGTAAACCAAGGCATCAGCCTTGGTTCACTGGTTAAGACATTGCTTGGTAAACATGAGGTCCCTGGTTCAAACCCGGGCACCCTCATGTTTTATTTTTAAAGGTTTTTTTAGCCTAAAACTAATTCTAGAAAATTTTTAAAATGAATAAAAATTATTTTTATAAATTCCAAATATTTTAAAAGCTTCCAAATATTTTCTATAATTTTTCTCTAAGTTCACATAAAAGTGTTTTATATATAAAACATTTTAGTAAAGCTTGTTTGAATAATTTTCTAATAAAATGGATTACAAATAATAATTAATAAATTATTATTGGGTCAAAACGTTTCTTTTCAAGTAATATTGTTAAATAGTACTTAATTCTTTTTGTTATAAAAATTTATTCAAACTTTACGAAACTTTCAAATTGTTATAAGTGTTTCTTTTCGTATTTTTGTATAAAATATGGATATATATCTTTTAGATAATATAAATGATGTTTATTTGTTAAATACAATTATTTAACAAGCCCCAAAATTCACTTAACCCTAGTACTCATTGATTCGTTAGACCCATTATGTTTAAGCTTAAATCTTGTAATATCTATATACTTAGGTGCATTGTGAAGACTTTACGTTGGAACGACGATTACTATTTCTTATTAATCATCTAATATATATTTATTTGACCAAGTGAGTTTCCTTGCCCCCTTTTTATCTTTTCACACTATTTTAGGGTGAAACATGATTACTTATACATAATGCACTTGTAAACGTTTAGACTTGTAAAGCACTTGCAATTCATATTTTTGTCATGGTTATTTGTGTGTTGTAAGTGTTTATATGAGATACATATTTTTGTTTGCAATCATTAACTATTGCTAGCCTGGTGACGTCTTAGATCTTTGGGCCTGACAAGCCTATTTGGTGCTAAAGCCGAGGTATTGTCGGCTCCTGATGACGTGTGCTTGTTCATCATGGGAACCAAATACACTTAGCCAATCTTATATACTTGTAATCAAGTCGAGGTTTGGTTGTAATGATATGTGTTCTATAACCTTACTAACTTATAACCTATGACATGAATTGCTACTTGTAACCTTGTTATATTATGTATGAAACCTTGGAAACTCACCAACTTTTTTTAGTTGACCTTTTATTTTTATCATGTTTCAGGTCATCCTCAAGTTTAAAGTGAATTTTTGAAGCTTGCAATAAAACTAGGACTTGGACCTAGTTAAATGAATAAAATGTTTATGTTATGCTTTGTTTTATTTGGAACTATTTCATGTTTTGAGACATATGATTATAATATCTTTGAAACTTATAATTTTAATATTTACATTTAAATATAGCGTTATGTGGCTGTAAACAATCTAAACCCTCACATCTCGACGATTCCGCCGTCAAGGTTGGGGTGTGACAGTTAGTAAGTTTGGATCCAAGTTGGGTCATACCCAATAACAAGCTTAGCAAACACCAATAAATATTTAATTGATGATATGATCATGCAATTAAATAATTACACCAATTTAGAAAATAGGTTTTCTAAATAAATTGTATATGAGATGGAACAACTTATAAGGATATTTTGTTTATGGGTATTATTTGTAATGTTATTTAAGTTGGTTAAATAACATCAAATAATAATAGAGTGTATGAGTTATATAATTAAAATGTTAATTACATAACTTATTAAATAACTAGTAACAATTGAATGAATGATGAAAAATTTAGGGGAAAACCCTTTATTTGAACCCATTCGCCCCCCCCCCCCCCCCCTTCATGTGGTTGGTTCATTTTGTTGTCTTGGATTAAGACACACTTAACTAGTTACACACTCAATCTCTCTCTCTCTTAGATGCAAAGACCAAAAGGCACAAAACTCTCTCCATTCTTGAAGAAGCTCATGGCTGAAAAAGGGTTTTCAGCAGCCTTTTGGGTCGTTTTTGGTGCTCAAATCCTAGCAACAAAGGTGTTTGCTTGATGCTTGTGGGTATGCAAGCTTGAGGACACTTTTCCTTGGTGTTTTGGTCGTTCAAGAACTTCATCCTCTTCCTCATTCTCATGGTTTTGGCAGCTCTTGAAAGGTAGTTTCATGAGTTTGTTTTTGGTTGTTATTTCATGCTTGATAGCTAGTTCTTTCACATATATTTGATCCTTTGTTCTTGGGTTTGTTGATGATAAATAATATGCTTTAAATTTCAGTTCCGAAAACATATTATTAAGCTTTGATTCCTCTGCATTTTCATGTTTAAGAGGTTAAACAACTTTGATAAGATGTCAAACAAACCCAACAATGGCATCTAGAGCCGGATAAGTGGAAAACTAGCTTCTAAAGTCCTTGTAAAATTGGTTTTATGGGACTTAAACAATTAATAGGGGCTGTTTTGTGATGATATAATGAATCCCCAATCTTTCAAGGTTATATCTTACATGCTTATGATTAAACCTTGAAAGATAGATGTCAAATGGTTGATTATTTTTGTTTGGACAAAAACCCTAAATTCTTGGTTTATGTTGGCAAAAATTTTGGGTTAAATGGGGATTTATTTTGTTTCTTGAATGTTGGATATGTTATTTAATATTGGTGCATAACCTAGCCTTGACCTTGTGTTGTTTTGGTTTTGGATGAATGTTTGTTTTTGGTTGATTACATTCATTATGGGTTGTATTACTTATTCTTTTGTGCTTGTATACGGTTGTAATTTTATTTATTCATTCAATGGTGATGTAATAAATAGATTAGGTGTATTTTCTTTTATTAGAAAATTTGTATTAGGATATAAATTTTGTAAAAGAAGATGCACAAGTTGGAAGCACAAAAGGAAGGCACAAAGAGAAGGACTTGAAGCATTTGGATGCAACTTCAAGTGGGGTCCTTTGGAGATCCTATCTTATGTGTTGTTATTAACCCTTAGGAAAGACCAAATGACAACACTTGTGATGGCAAACAAGTGTAGTCAACTTAGTGGCTATGGTTATGCACTTGTGATTGTATGATTATGTTTGTTTGGTTGTTTGTTTTATGATTGTTGTTTGATATATGGATATGCATGACAAAATAATTAACAAACAAAACAAGCTGAAAAGTTATGGTTCCTTATCACTAAGTGATTAATAAAAGGTTGTTAAAAGGATTAATGATTTTAATAAAAGGAGTTTTACTAAAAAGAGAACCATAGGTACGATGTATTTGAAAGCATGCGAATACAAGGTACATAGAGTTTTCAAAACTAGAATTAATGAAAACTAAAATCCCTTTGGAAACAAGTTTAACACCATCCTTTTACACGACACTCGAATCACTTGAGAACTATTTGTGGGATAAAGGTCATGTTGGGTATTCTACCTTGGAAGAAATTGAAGATTTCAATATTATTGAAGTTGAAGACTTGAAGCACGAAATCAACAAAAATATTAGTCTAGGGTTTATATTATAATTATTTTTATTGCTAGACTAGTATATATATTAGAACATATTATCAATGTAAAGGGTGAATAATTCACCACTTGTTAGGGTGAATTAGGTCCATCACCAACAATATCATATCATCATCCTTCATGGATGATGATTTCAACAACATATCAATAAACATCAATCATTAAACAAGTTTGTGTTCTTCATCATGTTCATCATTATTATTATTTTGGCATCTAATCATTCAAGCCTTGTTATTATCAATATGAATCCTAAGATCCATGCTCATTGTTCCGTTCATATCGGGAACACAAAATTGGTATCAGAGCCGGAGTTGATGGATTCATATTGATTTTGATGAGATTTCATGGTTAGATTGCTGAAATTATTAAAGATCTGAAGAAAACAATTCAACAATCAATCAACATTAGGGTTGCAGCTGCCTCAAGATCAAAAAGCTGCGGATTTGGGGCTGCTTCTGAATCATTTGCGGCTGCCAAACAAGGATCAAACAAATGAGGATTAGGCTTCCAATCCGAATGTGGCTGCCAATTATGGGGTGCAAAAGAGGCTGCCGAAGGCAGCTCTTGCGGCCGCAAAAGAGGCTGCCAAAGGCAGCTTGCGAGCCAAGGCTTGCGGCCACATGGGGGCTGCCGATCAGGGATCTTGCTTCTAAAAATATGGCTTCCAAATGGGATGTCTTGCTCATTAGGGTTTTGGCCGAATGGGGCTGCAAATAAGGATGCCGAATGCCGAATGTGGCTGCCAAATGCAGCTGCCGATTAGAAAACTCTTGTGAATTAGGGTTGCCAAAGGAGATCTTAGATGCCCTAATTAGGGTTGCCAAACCAAAGTGTCCTTTGCGGCCACCTTAGGGAGGCAAAATTAGGTTTGCAATCTAGGGTTGCAAATGGGCTCGAGAACACAATTGGGTTTGTTTCTTGGGCTCCATCATTAAACAAAAACATTAGTCGGAATTGGGCTCAAGTGTTGAAGATTAGGCCTATGATCAACAAAACAAATTTGGGCTTCGTATTTGGGCTCCATTATTAAACAAAAACATTAGTTGGAATTGGGCTCAAATGTTGAAGATTGGGCTTATGATCAACAAAACAAATTTGGGCTTCGTATTTGGGCTCTCATCAACAAAAACAAGTAACATTGTTACATAATATAGTGGTACCAAAGTTTTGAAGACCTCGCTTCCGCATCAACAACAAAATTTCTTAACTTTGGACAACTATTCAACAAAAACAAGATCAAGCTTAAATTCACATTGGAAATCTACAATTTAGGGGGAGTATTGTTGGGTATTCTACCTTGGAAGAAATTGAAGATTTCAATATTATTGAAGTTGAAGACTTGAAGCACGAAATCAACAAAAATATTAGTCTAGGGTTTATATTGTAATTATTTTTATTGCTAGACTAGTATATATATATTAGAACATATTATCAATGTAAAGGGTGAATAATTCACCACTTGTTAGGGTGAATTAGGTCCATCACCAGCAACATCATATCATCATCCTTCATGGATGATGATATTAACAACATATCAATAAACATCAATCATTAAACAAGTTTGTGTTCTTCATCATGTTCATCATTATTATTATTTTGGCATCTAATCATTCAAGTCTTGTTATTATCAATATGAATCCTAAGATCCATGCTCATTGTTCTGTTCATATCGGGAACACACAAGTCACCTAACCACTTTTAGGGAACTTGTGTGTTTGAGGTGGGCTTAACGTATTTGTGGGATAAGTCACCTAACCACTTGTATGTGTAAACTCACACGTGTGTGTAAGTAGGACGACTTGAATTGAAAACCATGTGCATAGGGTCACCGAAGCATGGCGTACAACGGTGTTGATGGGATTTTACATGCCAACTAAACATAAGATGTTTAACAGATCCCATAAGGCTAGAAGTTGCAAAAGGTTGCAATTGTCAAGTGTTGACTACCTTGTTAATTTAAATAATGGGATAAAGGTCACCTAACCATCATCTAAATGTAACGTTGGATTCTAGGTTTTAATTATTAATTGTCTATCAGACATAAAAGGGTATTAATGATTAAAATTTAAATTTCAGAAATACTAATATGAACTTTGTTAATTATTGTAGAAATGGTCGCAAACAATAATGCTACCACCCCGACCGTCCATACCCTATCGCTGAGAACTATCTTAGAGAGGGATCGTCTTAACCATAATAACTTTATGGACTGGTTTCAAAACTTGAGAATTGTTCTCAAGCAAGAGAAAAAGGCCTATGTACTTGACGATCCCATCCCTCACCAACCCGACCCCGAGGATGTTGAGGCCTATAACGATTGGCTTCATAGCACTAAGGATTCCATGCAGGTTTCCTGCCTCATGTTGGGAACTATGATTCCTGAACTCCAAAAGAATTTGGAGCATCATGGGGCATATGACATGATTACCCAGTTGAAGGAAATGTTCCTTCAACAAGCTAGGGTAGAGCGCTTAGAAACGGTTCAAGCGCTTCACGCGTGTCGCATGGAAGAAACCCAATCGGTATCATCTTATGTACTTAAAATGAAAAGCCACATTGATCGCCTCGAAAGGCTTAACTGTCCCGTTTCAAAGGAGTTGGCCACGGATTTGATCCTTAATGGCCTAACTAAAAGGTTTGAGACGTTCATAATGAATTACAATATGAACGAGTGGGACAAGAGCATTGGTGAGCTTCACGCAATGCTCAAAACAGCCAAGGCAGGGATGGGTAGAAAGGTTCTACATGTTCTCTCGATCAATGAGGGAGGCAATAAGAAAAGGCCACTCCCCGATCCCAAGGCAAATTTTGCCAAAGGAAAGGGGTACATCAAAGACAAAGGGAAAGGAAAGGCTAAAGCGGAACCTCCGAAGACTAAGCTTAAGAAGCCTAAGGTAACGGAGAACGATCCATGCTTTGAGTGTGGTGAGATAGGACATTGGAAAAGGAATTGTCCAACCTAACTCAAAGGGTTAAGAAACAAGAGGGATGTTGGGCAAACCTCATGTACAACTTTCATGATTCATATTGGTTTAAATGTTATTTCTTCAAACACATGGGTATTGGATACCAGATATGGAACTCATATTTGCAATTTGTTGCAGGGGTTCAAAAGAAATAAGCATTTCAAGAAGGGAGACATAAGTCTCTACATAGGTAACGGAGCAAAAGTTGATGTCGAGGTCCAAGGAGACTATATGTTGAAACTTTCAAATGGTTTGGAAGTTGTTCTTAAGAACATTTTGTATGCTCCTAGTTTGACTAGGAACATAATTTATGTTTCCCTTTTAAAACAATATGGTTATCAATTAAAGTTTGTAAACAATGGTATTTATGTTTGTATGGATGATGTATTTTATTTTAAGGTTATGCCTTTCAATGGAATCTATGAATTGGTTCATGATGATTAATCCTTTAATAACTCATTATACCAAACAAGCACCAAGAAACTTAAAATGGGTTTAAGTGATTCATATCTTTGGCATTGTCGTCTTGGTCACATAAACAAGAATCGGATTCAAACACTTCAAAAGAATGGTCTTTTTTAAAACATATGAAAATGGTTCATTTGATAAGTGTGAATCTTGTTTACAAGGTAAGATGACCAAGTCGCCCTTTAGTGGTACTAACGAGAGGGCAAAATACTTATTGGGAATCATACATTCGGATGTATGTGGTCCTTTTAAGACAATGACAAGAAATAGTGAAAGATACTTCATTACCTTTACCGACGATTACAGTCGCTATGGTTATGTGTACTTGATGACACATAAATATGAAGCTTTTGAAATGTTCAAAATCTTCAAGAATGAAGGAGAAAATCAACACAACAAATCTATCAAAGTTCTTTGTTCAGATAGAGGAGGTGAATACCTCAGTGAGGCCTTTCAGGATCATCTAAGAAGTTGTGGGATCGTCTCACAACTTACTCCACCCGGAACACCACAACATAATGGTGTGTCTGAAAGGAGAAACCGAACCCTATTGGATATGGTTCGATCTATGATGGCTATAAGCTCACTACCTCTATCATTTTGGGGTTTCGTATTGCTCTCCGCCGCTCGTATTTTGAATATGGCCCCGACCAAGAAAGTGGATTCAACACCTTTTGAAATATCACATGGAAGAGTTCCATCGCTATCATATTTAAAAGTATGGGGTTGTGAAGCTTATGTTAAGCTAAACACCCAAAACAAGTTGGAAAGTCGATCCACTAAGTGTATATGTGTTGGATATCCCAAAGACTGTATAGGATACTACTTCTTTGATCCAACAGAGCGAAAGGTATTTATTGCTCGAAAGGCATAGTTCTTGGAAGCTAAGTTCCTTATTGAAGGAATGACGTATATGTTGGATCCTTTATGCCCAAGACACATAGAACATTGATGTGGTTAGTACGTTATGATCCAAGTCGGGTCATACCCAATAACAAGCTTAGCAAACACCAATTAATATTTAATTGATGATATGATCATGCAATTAAATAAATACACCAATTTAGAAAATGGGTTTTCTAAATAAGTTGCGTATGAGATTGAACAACTTATATGGATATTTTGTTCATGGACATTATTTGTAATGTTGTTTAATTTAGTTAAATAACATCAAATAATAAAAGTGTGTGTATGTTATATAATTAAAAGGTTAATTATATATATATATCTTTATTAATCTTTAGTTTGACAAAAGATTAATAGATAAGGACCTATTGGGAAAATAACACAAAATGGAACAACCCTAAAGGGGTTTCGGCCGCCCCCTTGTGGCAGCCCCATTCATTTTGTTTTGTGGTTGTTCTCTCTTTAGTTTTGCTCTCCAAGAACACACACATACTCTCCAATCTCTCATCTCTCTCATATATGCAAGAACCTCAAGGCTCAAACCCTTCTATCTAGAAGATTATCTCGGTTGTAATGGAGTATTCCAGCAGCTTTGATTTCGGCTGAAAATGGTGTTTCAGCAGCCTATAGGTTCGGTTTTTGGTGCTCAAATCCTAGCAACAATGGTGTTTTCTTAGAGGCTTGTGGGTATGGACACTTGAGGACATCTACTTTGATGTTTTGGCCATTCAAGAGCAGCCTTTTCTTCACCCGAATCACGTTTTTAGCAGCCCTTATGGAAGGTGTTTCATTCACATTTTCAGCAGCCTACAAAGGTAGTTTGTTGATGTTTGTTTGGTTGTTTCCTTCTCTTGATAGCTAGTTCAAACACATATGATTGATCCTTATGTTTTGGGTTTGTTGAAACAAAGTTATGGACTTTTAATTTTCAGATTATAACATGATATTAATCTATTATTCCGCTGCGTTTTTCTAAGTTTAAATGGTTAAACTAGTTTGTTAAAGGTCCAACAAACCCAACATTGGCATCTAGAGCCGGATATGTGGATGAATAGCTTCATTTGTCCTTGTAAAATTGGTTTTATAGGACTTTAACAACCTAATAGGGGCTGTTTTGTGATGATATGATGATACCCCAACCTTTCAAGGTTATATCTTGCATGCTTATGATTAAATCTTGAAAGGATGACATCAAATGGTTGATTGTGTTGTTTGGACATAACCTAAATGTTTTGGTTCATGTTGGCCAGAACATTAAGGTTATAAAAGGGGTTCATTTTGTTCTTGAAATGATGTATATGGATATATATTTTAGTGCATAACATAGCCTTGACCATGTGTGTTTTGGATTTGGTTGTTTGTGATTTTGTCATGTTGGTTGTATTCATTCAAAGGGTTGTAATATTATTCTTTTGTGTTTGTGTTTGGGTTGTAATTTATTTATTCATTTGGTTATGTAATAAATACAATAGATGCATTTCTTTTATTAGAAAATTGTATTAGGATATAATTTTGTAAAAGAAGATGCACAAGAAGAAGACCCAAAAGGAAGGACACAAAAGACATGGACACTTGAAGCATTTGGATGTGGAATCAAGTGGGAGTTCATGGACACATATGATGTGTCATTGTTAACCCTTAGGAATGACCTTATGACAACACTTGTGATGGCAAACAAGTGTAGTCAACTTAGTGGCTATGGTTATGCACATATGTTTGTATGATTATGCTTGTTTGGTTGTTTGTTGTATGATTGTTGTTTGATATTTGGATATGCAAAACAAACTCATTAGCAAACTTAACAAGCTAGAAATTTATGGTTTCTAATCATTAAGTGGTTAATAAAAGGTTATTAAAAGGATTAATGATTTAATAAAAGAGGTTTTATTAAAAATAAACCATAGGGTACCATGTATTTGAAAGCATGCGAATGCAAGGTACATAGAGTTTTCATAACTAGTATTAATGGAAACTTAAATCCCTTTGGTAACAAGTCTAACACCATCCTTTTACACGACACTCGAATCTCTTGGGAACTATTTGTGGGATAAAGGTCACCTAACCACTTGTAGGGAACTTGTATCTTTGAGGTGAGTCTAACGTACTTGTGGGATAAAGGTCACCTAACTGCTTGTATGTGAAAACTCACACGTGTGTGTAAGTAGGACGACTTGAATTGGAAACCATGTGATTAGGGTCACCGAAGCATGGCGTACAATGGTGTTGATGGGATTAAACATGCCGACTAAACATATGATGTTTAACCGATCCCATAAGACTAGAAGTTGCAATAGGTTGCAATTGTCAACTGTTGACTACCTTGTTAATTTAAATAATGGGATAAAGGTCACCTAACCATCATTTAAATGTAACGTTGGTTTCTAGATTTTAATTATTAATTGTCTATGAGACATGTAAAGGGTATTAATAGTTAAAATGCAATTTTTCAGAAATACTAAAATGAACTTTGTAATTTTGTAATAATGGCCGCAACCATGATGCTACTACCCCGACCGTCCCTACCCTATCACCGAGAACCATCTTAAAAGGGGATCGTCTTAACCATAATAAACTTATGGACTCAATTTTGAAATTTGAGAATCGTTCTCAAAAATGAGTAAAAGCCTATGTCCTTGACGATCCCATACCTCACCAACCAACGCTGTTGATGTTAAGGCCTTTTGACGATTGGCTTAGGCACACTAAGGATTCTGTGCAAGTATCCTACCTCATGTTGGGAATATGATTCCCGAACTCCAAAAGGGTTTGGAGCATCATGGGGCATATGACATGATAATCTAGTTGAAGGAAATGTTCCTTCAACAAACTCTAGTAGATTGCTACGAAACGGTTCGAGCATTTTATACATGTCACATGGAAGAAACCCAATCGATATCATCTTATATATTCTTAAGATGAAAAGCCACATTGATAGCCTCAAGATGCTTAACTGTCCTGTCTCAAAGTAGTTGGCCAAGGATTTGATCCTTGATTGCCCAACTAAAGGTTTGAGACATTCATAATAAACTGTAATATGAATGGGTGGGACAAGAGCATTGGTGAAATTCACGCAATGCTCAAAGCAACCGAGGCAGGGATGGATAAAGAGGTTCTACCTATTATCTCGATCAATGAGAAAGGCTATAATAAATGGCCAATTCCGATCCTAAGGCAATTATTGCCAAAGGAAAGGAATACATCAAAGCAAAGGTTAATGCGAAACCTCGAAAAGCCTAAGCTTATGAAGCCTAAGGTAACGAAGAACGTTCCATGCTTTGAGTATGGAGAGATAGGACAATGAAAAGGAATTGTTCCTCCTATCTCAAGGAGTTGAAAGACAAGAGGGATGTTGAGCAAACCTCAAATACAATTTCCATGATTCACACATTGTATTAAATGTCATTTCTTCAAACACATGGGTATTGGATACCGGATGTCAAACTTATTCTTGCAATTGTTGCAAAGGGGTTCAAAAGAAATGTGCGCTTCAAGGAAGGAAACTCTATTTTGAGACTTTCAAATTGTTTGGAAGTTGTTCTCAAAACCTTTTGTATGCATCTAGTTTGACTAGAAACATAATTAACGTTTCCTATTAAAACAATGTGATCATGATTTAAAGTTTGTAAATAATGGTATTAAGTTTTATGGATGATGTATTTCATTTTAAGGACATACCTTTTAATGATATCCATGAATTGGTTCATGATAATTCGTCCTACAATGACTTATTATACACATTAAGCACAAAGAAACTTAAAATGGGTTTAAGTTATTATTATCTTTGACATTATCGTATTAGTCACATAAACAATAATTGGATTCAAACACTTCAAAAGAATGGTCTTTTGGAAACAAATGAAAATGTTTCATTTGATAAGTGTGAACCAAAAGACTTACTAGGAATGATACATTTGGATGTATGTAGTCCTTTTAAGACAATGACAAAGATTGGTGAAAGATACTTCATTATTTTACCGACGATTACATTCGCTATTATTGTGTGCACTTGATGGCACATAAGTATGAAGCTTTTGAAATGTTCAAAATCTTCAATAATGAAGTAGAATATCAACTCCAAATAACTATCTGTGTTCTTCATTCTGACAAAGAAGAAACTGAACCTTATTTGGATATGGTTCAATTTATTATGGCTATGAGCTTACCATCTTTATCATTTTGGGTTTTCGCATTGCTCTCTAAGGCTCATATTATGAATATGGCCCAGACAAAGAAAGTGTATATAAGTTGAGAATCCACAGAGACTGTATGGAATACTGTTTCTTTGACTCAACAGAGCAAAAGTATTTATTGCTCGAAAGGCTAAGTTCTTGGAAACCGAGTTCTTTATGGAAGGAATGACGTATAGAACTGTGGAACTTGATAAGAATCAAAATCCACGAGCCGGTACACTTTTGGTTGACACTAGCTACCAACAAGAGGTTGTTGATGATAATCAAGAGGTTGATAAATATACACAAAAAACGTTCACAAATCTGGTAGAGTTAGTATTCCATCTAAGTGATATGTATATTCAAAGAATGGATACTATGTGGTTGACCCCTGTAGGCTAACCATATACCAAGATGTTATGTCCAATTTGGATTGGACAAATGGCTAGAAGCCATGAACGTAAGGATGCAATCCATTTATAACAACCAAGTTTGGGAATTGGTTGACCCTCCACTTAACTCCAAATCGGTTGGATACAAGTGAGTTTTCAAGATGAAAACAGATATGCATGGATACTTGAATACTTATGAGTTAAAGACTTATAGCATAAGGTTTCCATCAAACTCAATTGGTTGAATATGATGAAACTCTTGCGCCCGTGGCAATGCTAAAGTCGATTAGGATATCATGTGCCATAACTGCATATTCTGAATATGAGTTTTGGCAAATGGATGTCAAAACCGCCTTTCTTAATGAACATCTCGAAGAGATTGTCCATTCAGTTCAGCATGATGGTTTTGTCGATCCATGACATCCTAATAATGTATATAAGTTAAAGTGATCAATCTATGGATTGAAACAAGCATCGAGAAGGTTGTGTATATATATAAAGGCTAGTGGGAGCATAATTGTATTCTTAGTGTTGTATGTTGATGACACACTACTATTTGGAAATAATATTCCAACCTTGGAAGGTGTTAAAACCTAGCTTGGAAGATGTTTTTCATATAAGATCTCGTTTAAGCCACCCATATTTTGGAATAAGGATCTATAAGGATAGATCGAGGTGGTTGATAGGGTTAAACCAAAGTGCATATATATTGATAAAATCTTGAAAAGGTTCAAGATGGAAAAACTCTTATAAAGGTATGGTACCTATTCAAGGAGGGACAGTGTTGACTACGTCTCAATGTCCAAGCTCATAGGATGAGCAAAATCAAATGAATGATATCCCATACGTATCTGCTATAGGATCCATCATTTGTATGATGATATGCACTAGACCGGACGAGTCATGCTTATTAAGTATGACAAAGTAGATACCAATAGAAATAACCATCGGATGGCTCTTAAAAGTATATTGAAATACCTTAGTAGGACTAAGGATTTGTTTCTAATATACGGATCTACTGAAAAGGAAGTCGTTGTAAAGGGTTACACGGATGCAGGCTTTCAAAACTGATCGAGATGATTTTCGATCACAATCGGGGTATACTTCCATTATGAATGGAGGAGAAGTGTCCTTGAAAGGTTCAAAGCAAGACACGGTAGCATTGTTCACTACAAAATCCGAATACATTGCCGCTTCATTGGCAGCTTTGGAAGCTGCATGGATAAATTTGTCCATTGCTTACCTAGGGGTGGTCTCTACCATTCAAGACCCCCTCGAAATCTTTGGTAATTACGTTGGGGGATTGCTCAAATCAAGGAACCCCGTACTCATCAAAAGACTAAGCACCTTGAGCGGAGATTCAACATCATAAGGTATGGAGTTGAAAAGGGTAAAGATATGTATTCGTAAAGTTCATAAAGATCAAAACATTGCTGATCCACTAACGAAGCTCCTTGATGAGGGAAAAGTATGAGGGTCATACTTGTGCCTTAGGACTTCGATTTACTAGTGATTAGAATTGATCTGTTTAGCATATAAAACATGGAACAATTGTAATATTTAACTCTTTTATATATTTGAGTTATGTTCCCTTTTAGCATGTTTACATCCATGAATAATTCTTTTATTCTAAATGTACGTAGTCGGTCATATTTGTGGGAACAAATATGAATGTAAGACTATTATGAACTTGGATTGGTGGATATTCATAAGGCATGAATATAGAGCAATTGGTTGCTGCCAAGGTTCATAGATATTCGTGGGATACGAATATTGGACTGACCCGCGTCTCAAATCTTACTACATGGAATCTTATTGATTGATCATAAGTAAATTTGAGTAAAGGCGAATATCATTTGGTATCCTCTGACCTGAGATACATATTGGGTTTTGATATTCACCAAGTGTTATACCTTGAGCTAGTTCTTCGCTGATATGAAATAATGGTCAGTACATAAGGCTATGTTCAGATATGACATAAGGTGATTGTGAGAAACGTATGTAGTCAAGATGGGATTTGTTCCTCTTATTCGTTGAGAGTATGATGTCTAAGGCCTGATTAAGTTAAATCAACAAGGAATGATCATTCTGTGTCCTTGGATTTAACATGACATCTGTAACAAAAGGATAAATGATTGATTCACCTAAATCATTTCAAGTTTGGAACTTGAAAGGGGATGATGTTATTGAATGGCTTATAGTCATGCGTATTAAGGGTAGTAAACTGTTGTTAGGCGGTATTTACTGCTTGCATCAATCTTCTATATATCTTGTGCAAGTGGGAGATTGTTGGATCCTTTATGCCCAAGACACATAGAACATTGATGTGGTTAGTACGTTATGATCCAAGTCGGGTCATACCCAATAACAAGCTTAGCAAACACCAATTAATATTTAATTGATGATATGATCATGCAATTAAATAAATACACCAATTTAGAAAATGGGTTTTCTAAATAAGTTGCATATGAGATTGAACAACTTATATGGATATTTTGTTCATGGACATTATTTGTAATGTTGTTTAATTTAGTTAAATAACATCAAATAATAAAAGTGTGTGTATGTTATATAATTAAAAGGTTAATTATATATATATATATCTTTATTAATCTTTAGTTTGACAAAAGATTAATAGATAAGGACCTATTGGGAAAATAACACAAAATGGAACAACCCTAAAGGGGTTTCGGCCGCCCCCTTGTGGCAGCCCCATTCATTTTGTTTTGTGGTTGTTCTCTCTTTAGTTTTGCTCTCCAAGAACACACACATACTCTCCAATCTCTCATCTCTCTCATATATGCAAGAACCTCAAGGCTCAAACCCTTCTATCTAGAAGATTATCTCGGTTGTAATGGAGTATTCCAGCAGCTTTGATTTCGGCTGAAAATGGTGTTTCAGCAGCCTATAGGTTCGGTTTTTGGTGCTCAAATCCTAGCAACAATGGTGTTTTCTTAGAGGCTTGTGGGTATGGACACTTGAGGACATCTACTTTGATGTTTTGGCCATTCAAGAGCAGCCTTTTCTTCACCCGAATCACGTTTTTAGCAGTCCTTATGGAAGGTGTTTCATTCACATTTTCAGCAGCCTACAAAGGTAGTTTGTTGATGTTTGTTTGGTTGTTTCCTTCTCTTGATAGCTAGTTCAAACACATATGATTGATCCTTATGTTTTGGGTTTGTTGAAACAAAGTTATGGACTTTTAATTTTCAGATTATAACATGATATTAATCTATTATTCCGCTGCGTTTTTCTAAGTTTAAATGGTTAAACTAGTTTGTTAAAGGTCCAACAAACCCAACAGTATAGAACAGTGGAATTTGATGAGGATCAAGATCCACAAGCCGATACATGTTTGGTTGACACTAACAATCAACAAGAGGTTGCTGATGATGATCAAGAGGTTGATCAACACACACAAAGCGTTCGCAGATCTGGTAGAGTTAGAATTCCACCTGAAAGATATGGATTTTTCATGAATGGATGCTACATGGTTGACTCCGATGAGCCAACTACATACCATGATGCAATGTCCAATTTGGATTGTGAGAAATGGCTGGAAGCCATGAACGTAGAGATGCAATCCATGTATGACAACCAAGTTTGGGAATTGGTTGACCCTCCACTTAACTCCAAACCGGTTGGATGCAAGTGGGTTTTCATGAAGAAAACGGATATGCATGGAAACTTGGATACTTATAAAGCAAGACTTGTAGCAAAAGGTTTCACTCAAACTCAAGGGGTTGATTATGATGAAACCTTCGCACCTATGGCAATGCTAAAGTCAATTAGGATATTATTTGCCATAGCTGCATATTATGACTATGAGATTTGGCAAATGGATGTCAAAACCATTTTTCTTAATAGACATCTCAAAGAGACGGTCCATATGGTTCAACCTGATGGTTCTGTCGATCCACGACATCCTAATAAAGTATGCAAGTTAAAGAGATCAATCTATGGATTGAAACAAGCATCGAGAAGTTGGAATCAACGTTTTGATGAAGAGATCAAGAAATTTGGTTTCATCAAGAACGTTGACGAGGCTTGTGTATATAAGAAGGCTAGTGGGAGCATAATTACATTCTTAGTATTGTATGTTGATACTACTTTTTGGAAATGATATTCCAACCTTGGAAGGTATTAAAACCTGGCTTGGAAGTTGTTTTTCCATAAAAGATCTCGGTGAAGCCGCCTATATTTTGGGAATAAAGATCTATAGGGACAGATCGAGGAGATTGATAGGTTTAAACCAAAGTGCATCTATTGATAAAATCTTGAAAAGGTTCATGATAGAAAATTCTAAAAATGGTATGGAACCTATTCAAAGAGGGACAATATTGAGTACATCTCAATGTCCAAGCTCAAAGGATGAGCAAGATCAAATGAAGGACATCCCATATGCGTCTGCTATAGGATCCATCATGTATGCGATGATATGCACTAGACCGGACGTGTCATGCACGTTAAGCATGACAAGAAGATATCAAAAGAATCCAGGTAATAGCCATTGGATGGCAGTTAAAAATATATTGAAATACCTTAGGAGAACTAAGGATATGTTTCTAACATACGGATTTGATGAAGAGGAACTCGTTGTAAAGGGTTACACGGATGTGAGTTTCCAAACTGATCGAGATGATTCTCGATCACAATCGGGGTATGTCTTCATTATGAATGGAGGAGTAGTGTCCTGGAAGAGTTCAAAACAAGATGTTGTAGCATTGTCCTCTACAGAATCCGAATACATAGCCACCTCATTAGCAGCTCAGGAAGCTGCATGGATAAAGAAATTTATTGCCGATCTAGGGGTGGTCCCTACCATTCAAGACCCCCTATAAATCTTTTATGATAACGAGGGTGCGATTGCTCAAATCAAGGAACCCCGTGCACATCAAAAGACTAGACACATTGAGTGGAGATTCAACTACATAAGGGATAAAGTTGAAAAAGGAAAGATATGTATTCGTAAAGTTCACACCGATCAAAACATTGCGGATCCACTCACGAAGCTCCTTGAAAGGGCAAAGCATGAAAGTCATACTTGTGCCTTAGGACTTTGATATTCTAGTGATTGGAATTGATCTGTTTAGTATTTAAAAGTTTGGAACAATTATAATATTTAACTCTTTTGTATATTTGTGATTCAACTACCAAAACCTCACTTTTTTTTTCTTCACAAAACTTTCAGCACCAAGGATTGGAGATACTTATCTGTCTCTTTGTTCTTCCCTGAAGTGGTGCTGAGGAGCTTGTACATATATTTCGTAGACAGCAGATCAAGTCTGTCACTTTGAATGATGTGTACCCTTTGTTGTGTCCCTCTAAAGAGAGTTAGTTGACGGGAGTTGTAGTCATACTCCCATCTAACTATAGATTCCAATTCAAGGCCTTCAACCATTTGAAGAAAGGCTTTGTCTTTAGTTGCTGACCCTTCCTTTTCATCTTTCTGTTTCAACTTCAACTCTTCTTCAATCTTGGCCCTTGCAGTTAGTTCAGCTAGATGAAGACTGCTCAGATGATTTCTAATGTGAGTAGCTATCTCAGAGGTGGAGGGATTGGAGAATGGTTTCTCTTCTAACTTAGCAATATCAAATCTGCTTAAGTGTAGCAGAGAGGAGGCATTAAGCCTGTTGATCTCACCATTCTCTTTTTCCACAACAAAGTTGTGAGAAGAGTCTTCGAACCTCCACTGGACTATTTTCTTCCTAGGAACAAAAGGTTGAGATGGTAATTTGTCTTCCTTCTTATTGTCCAGTAGAGTCACCAGCTTCCTTCTTAGCTTCTTCTCTTCTTCTTCAAGGGTGTCAGAGTTAGTTGACAAGAATTTGAGAGCCTGGTCCAGTGTTCCTCTAGGCAGATCAAGGAATTATTCTCCTGTGAGGGAACATGAGGAGCCATCAATGAAGGTTAACTTGATGGAGCCCTCATCACCGAAGATATCTCTCAGTGTAGTACGTTTGATGAACTTCCTCTTGATCTCCTTGAACTCTTCTAAGGTCAGAGGTTGAAAGGATTGAGTGGATGATTTAGGTGGCTGTTGGGTAGATGATGATTGGGTTCAGGAGAGTGTTTTGGGATTAAGGAAAAGTAGTGGAGGTAGTTGTTTTGATGGAATTGGTGTGGGAGAGGGTATGGATGATGGTGTGGGCTCAGGATTGTAAGGTTCAGTGGTTGGTTCGGTTTTGATGGGGAAAGGAAGAGGCATTGGTTCTGGTTGAGGTAATGGTTCAGAAGTCATCCCTTACATTCTTTTGTACATCTCTTTCCTTCTTCCTGAGCGAATGCCAGCCTTGAAGTCACTGACATGTCACTGCAGGGTCTTCTCGGAAACGGGGCCAACTTGTCTGCCAGAGAAGCCATGGGCCCTGAGATAATCCTTCATCCATGCTTTATCTCCCATCTTCTTGACAACTGCAAGGTGAGCTTCTTCTTCTTCCTTCTTCTTCTTCTCCTCCGGCTTTTCCCTGGAAGCCCTCTTTCTCTCTTTGTTCATTTGGTCTTGTTCCTTTTTGAAAAGCAACAAGACCATATCATTATCATGAGGAGCCAATTCCTCATAAGAGAATCCCCTGGAGCTTAGAAAGGCTATCCTTTCATCCCGCAGTTATTGCTCAACTTCCTCCTTCTTTCTTTGTTCTTCCTCTTTCAAGGCCAACCTTGCTGCTTCTTCTTGTTCTCTTCGCAACAGAGTTTCCTTTTCTAAATCAACCCAACTCCTCTAGTGGCAAGAGGAGCACATCTTCACTTGCAGCTCCTAGGTTGACAAGTCTGTCAATGATCTCCACCCTTCTTTGGTTGTTGATAGCCTCCTGGTTGGCTACAGCTTCTTTGCTACTTGCAGCTAATAGCTTCCCAGTTGAGAGTCTACCTTTTCTCCTAAGCTTCTCCAACCTTTCTTCCTCTAATAGTTCTTTCATAGTAAACTTCCTCTTACCTTTGATGTCTTTGGAAGTTTGAGATATTGGAGGTTCTTGTGCAGAGGTTTTAGGTTGGTGGGAGGTGATTGGAGCTTGTGGTGTTGATAGAGTTTGAGTGAGAGGGAGTCTGAGAAAGTCTTCACTATTTATCTTAGATGCTAGTTCAAGAATTGCATCTGTGATAATTAGATCCTTAGACAAGGAGTATAGTCCTTCCGCAGCTTGGATCTCAGCTTCAGAAGTTTTGAATACTTCTTCCTTAGGTGGGAAAACAACTTTGGAAGTTTGTGGGATTGCACTATCTGTCCCAACTGTTTTAGTTACTGGGCCATCAGTCTTTATATCCCCTTCGAATTCAATCTCGGGTTCAATGAGGACCTTAGGTTGACCAACTTCTTTGACAGTGGTAGATGGTGCATTCAACCTTTAGAACTCTTTAGCTCCAAAGTATGCCACAGCAACATCCGGACATGATTGTTCAAGGGAGGAGCCCATCAGGAACCTGGTTAGAAACCTATTCAGATCGATAAGCATCCTTGGGTACACTTGAAGAATGATAGGAGGCGGCTCAGGGAAAACAATTGATTGCTGAGTAGGATATCTTGAAGATAGAATGGAGAGGGCTAAGCTTTGTTGCTCCATGTGTGTTTCACTCTAAACATTCTCCCCCTTTTTGGTAGGATCATCTGAGAGGTAGATGAGCTAGAAGAGGAAGTCCGAGATACTTTTATTGGTACGTGCCTAACAGATCTCTCAGTATGTTTCTCAGTTAGTTGAGCCTTGAGATTTTCAAGGTAAGAAACTCTAAAAAGTAGGTCTCTGAGTGTGAGTTACATACTTCCCTCATTTTCTTTCGAAGAATCATGGGGAGATGAGGTAACATACTTGGTATGTTCATCCTCACCACCAGATGTGGTTTCTTCGCGCCCTGGTTTCTCATGCTTAATGATGTCTCTTTTAGAGTCATCAAAAGGCATGGTTCCTGTAGATTCAGTCTCAAACATGTTACCATTGTCCTGAGGGCTCATTGAGGCACCTTCAGTAGTGGCAGCTAAATCTACATGAGTCCCCTCTACACCAGTGGGACTCACCTCAGTTGGGGTTTGCTGATAGGGGCTAGAAATCAGAGATCTCTCTAGGCTCAGTTGATCCTTAGATGGGTGTTGTGGATCAACGTCATGGCTTTGAAGAGACATGATTTCTTCATCAGTGGCTATTAAAAGGTTAGTGAAAGATATGGAAGTTATGCCTAATGACCCGGGACCTTGATCAATGTCTAAAGGCATTGAGCCTATCATTGGGGTGTCCTTTTTTGGCTGCTCAGGGGAGTATTGAGACTCACCCTGAGGGTTTACAGCTTGGGTTAGGGGCTCGTGGGATTGAGACTGAGGAGACTCAATACCCATATTGAGGTCTATTGTGAAGGAAGGTGGGACCTCAGACTGAGTGGGAGCCTATGTTTTCACTCTAGCCTTTTTGGATAGAACAGGAGGAACTTGTTCAATCAGAGGAGATTGAACAAGGGTTCGCTTGGAGCGTCTATGATATGTGTGTTTGATGGGGTGGGAAGGAAGAGTTGGCATTGAGGTGGTTATTGCTGGTGTGGGTTCATCACCTATAGGGTTGACAAGGATGTGACCAGGAGCCATTGGCTCAATCATACCTAGAAGAAACGCAATGTGTCTTTCGCTAAAGTTGGTGGACACCTTCTTCAGCACCTTGAAGATGGTCGGCCTCATGTGAGGGATAAATAGAGTAGCTGCACAGACAAGCTGACTTTGATCCAACTCACAGTTGATTAAGTGCTGGATAAACCTGGGGTACATGTAAAATGACTCCCTTTGAAGATTTGCCATGAGGTTGTTCAGCACAAATCTTGAGTAGTTGAACCTGAGGCCTTTTACCAACCCGTGAACTAGGCATCCTAGTTCATATCGGATTTGATCCCATCCCCAGACTTATTTGACAAGTAGTGAAGAACTATGTGAAGCAGGAACTTCCAGTTGTAGGAGAAATTGAATTTGTATACAGTTGACCTGCTCACATCACCACCGTATCCCATCTAGATTTAAGTATCATCCAAGTCTTATTTGGGGAATTTCGTAGGAGAACCCTTATCATGGAGCTCTAGATGCTCCCTGATGGTTTGTTCGGATATGATCAATTCCTGGCCACAAATGCTTGACCTTATAACCCTAACTCCATACAGAGTTTCAATTGGACCATTCCCCCAAAACTCAACCATTTGATTTGAGTAAACAATGGGGTTAACAGTTAAGGCAGTGTAGTAGGTGGACTGGGTAAGGAAATGGATAATTTCAGAGAAGTCAGCATCCTTGAAGAGTCAAGGAGTGCGACTTGGTTGTGCTGAGGGTTTAGAGCCATTGTTAATAAAGTTACAGAGAGAGGGTTTGGAGTAAAACTTAAGAAGAAGAAAGCTTAGGGCTGTGATTTTTGGTAAAAAGATTAAATGAGTAAGTCGGGGTTATTTAAATGGGTGAAATGGCGGTTGGATAAGGTGAAGTGATGGTTTGGGGTATGATATGACGAGGGCAGTAAGGATAAGTCATTTAAATATTCTGACATCATTAAGAAAATCTTTACCTTTTTACAGAGTGGGGCCCAAAAGATTTCCGTTACACAGTAAAAGTTTCTTCCAAGGGTAAAAGCTCTTTCGAAGGACTCTTCTTCTGAAGCCAAATTTACTTTCGAAGGTAAAGTTATCCTAAGAGAAATTTACTTCTGAGAATAAGAAGGTCTTCCAAACGAAGAAGTTTTCAAGCTTCGGAAAAAGATTTGATATACCATCAAATACTCTTCCGAGGCTGAAAACTCTTCGGAAGATGTAAACAACTTGAAGGAACTTTCCTTTGGAAGATACATAACATATCTTTCAAGGGTTAATTTCTCTTCAGAAGAACTTATACTTAAAAATTTTTGAAAAAAATGCCTTTTGTAACAGGGTTTAGATTGTATTGACAAAGACAAAAAAACATTTTATAAAGGATTTTCAAAGGAGATAAGCTAATCAATGTTGAACATTCCAATAGCTGTAATAAGATACCTAAATCTCTGTTCATCAAAAACTTTGGTGAACAGATCAGCATATTGTTCATTTGAATCATTTTGACTAGTTTAATCAAGTTTTTCTTATGAATATCTCTAATGAAATAATACATGATGTCAATGTGCTTTGTCTTGGAGTGCTTGACTGAATTTTCTGTAATAGAGATAGCACTCATGTTGTCAATGTGGATAGGAGTCCCCATGAAGTTGAATCCATAGTCTATCATCTGGTTTTGAATCCACAGCAGCTGAGCACAGCAACTTGCAGCAGCAATGTAGTCAGCTTCAGCAGTTGATGTTGAGACACAGGATTGCTTTTTGCATTGCCATGAGATGATCCTTCCAGCAAGAAATTGACATCCTCCTGATGTTGATGTTGCAGCCACCATAGTCACTATCAGTGTAGCCATAGAGATTGAAGTTGTTATTTCTTGGATACCAAAGATCCAGTTTAGGTGCTCCTTTAAGGTATCTAAGAATTCTCTTGGCTGCAACTAGGTGAGACACCTTTGGAGCAGCCTGATATCTTGCACAGATGCATGTTGCAAACATGATATCAGGTCTACTTGTTGTGGGATGGATCAGAGACCGAATGATTGCCCTATTCTGATGTTGATCAGTATCCTCCCCCTCAAAGTTAAGACAAAGATTGTGATTTCTGGGTATAGGAGTCTTTGCTGGCTTACAATCTTTCATATCAAATCTTTCTAAAATGTTAGTGACATATTTAGATTGATTGATAAAGAACCTTTCCTTCATCTGTTTCACCTGAATTCCAAGGAAAAAGTCCTTTTTTTCCATAGAACTCATCTTAAACTTCTTTTTCACTATGCTCTCAAAGTCTTTACACATTTGGTCATTTGAGGAACCAAAAATGATGTCATCAACATAGACTTGTACGAGCAAAATGTCTTTCCCAGACTTTCTTATGAATAAAGTCTTGTCAATGGTACCTCTGGTGTAACCATTCGTTAGGAGAAACTGAGAAAAGCTCTCATACCACAGCCTAAGTGCCTGGTGCAGTCCATAAGGAGCTTTGTCCAGCTTACACAAGTAGTTGGGATGTTGTGTGTCTTCAAATCCTAGAGGCTGGCACACATAGACTTCTCTATCTATATCCCCGTATAGAAAAGCACACTTGACATCAAGCTGGTAAACTGTAAAGTTCTTAAATGTCGCATAAGTAAGGAAGATCCTCACTGCCTCAAGTCTTGCAACAGGTGCAAAGACATCAGTGTAATCAATTCCCTTCTCCTGTATGTATCCCTGAACTACCAGTCTTGCCTTGTTTTTGATAATAAAGTCTCTATCATCTCTTTTGTTCCTGAATACCCACTTAGTGCCAATAGATACTTGACCGGATGGTAGAGGACATAGGTTCGAAACCTTTTGTCTCTTGAATTGAAGCAATTCTTCTTGCATTGATTCAACCCAACTACTATCTTTCAAGGCTTCCTCCACCTTCTTTGGCTCCATCTAAGATAGGAAGCATGAATACAAGCAAACATTCCTATTGTGAGTTTATCTTCTTGTTTTCACGCCTTTACAGACATCTCCAATGATGTTCAGTTGGGTGAGTGTTGTGGATCCTGAGCATAGGGATTACATCTAGTTGCATGGATAGATCGAGATTAGAAAAGTTTTGCTCAGGGTTTTCAACACTTGCCCTAGCTATTGTTTCACATTCATTCAATGAGGACTGATTGAATGAAGGAGAAACAGCATCAGTATCATTTGGCTGTGAAGTGGCATTGACAGTTGCATGTTCCTTCAAAATGCTACTTCCATCAGCTTGGTGTTGTATATTATCACCGGAGGAGTTTTGAGGCTCACTTTGTTAACAACTTGTTGAAGCTCCACTGGTTCTTGAGATAGTTATGCTATCAGATATGTCAATTGTGGAAGCTTGATTTTAAGCAACTCTTAGAGAACTTGGAAGAGGTTTGGGTAACTCAAACAGTTGGTCATCATCAGAATCATTTTAAGTATCTATTCCAGCTCAAACATTCTCACAAAAGGGTTTAGAATAGTTTGGAAATAATTCTAAATCAAAGATATGATCAGGTCAATTCCCCCTAACACAAGGAGTGTGCTCATTAACAACTATGTTGGATGATTTCTTAAATTGTTGATTTTTGATGTTATACACTCAATAAGAAATAGAGGTAGAGGAATACCCAACAAAGATAGCATCATCCAAATTTTTAGCAAATTTTGCCAAATTTTCCTTTATGTTAAGTATGCTACACTGCTGCCAAAGGACCTAAGAAAGCCAATGAACGGTGGCCTCTTGTTCCATAGCTCATAAGGGGTTTTTCATGTGGCTTAATAACAAGAACCGTGTTCTGCATAGAGCATGTAGTGTTGACTGCCTCTGCCTAGAATGTTAGAGGCATCTTTGAATCAGCTAACATAGTTCAAGCAGCCTCAATAAGTGTCCTATTTCTCCTCTCAGCAACACTGTTTTCTTGAGGAGTTCTAGGAGCACTATATTGTCTGGCAATCTCTTTTGAGTTACAGAATGAGTCAAGAACTTGATTCTTAAACTCAGTCCCTTGATCACTTCTAATTATCTTATCCTTGTTATCAATTTGATTTTCTATTTTAAAAATAAAAGATTTTTAAGTTTTTGTAGTTGCATCTTTAGTTCTTAAAAAGAATACCTATGTGAATCTAGTAAAATCATCAACAATTACAAGGCAGTATGATTTCCCTCTAATGCTCATCATACTTATGGGACCAAATAGATCCATGTGCAATAAGTGTAATGGAGTGGTGATAGAGCTAGCTTATTTGGATTTATGAGATGCTCTATGTTGCTTTCCTTTCAGACATGCAACACAGTTATCTTTGCAGAAAAATTCCTTTTTAGGCAGACCATGTACCAAGTTATTTTTAACTTGTTTGTTCATGGTTTTAAAATTAACATGACACATTCCTTTATGCCATAGAGTTGACTCATCACCATCAACTTTGGAAAGAAAGCATGATACTTCATCCAATGGATAAGCATTGTTCATATCCAGCTTGTACATATCCCCTTTCGTGGGAGATCTAAGAAGCACCAATTCCTAAGGAATTGTCATCCTGTGTTTGAGGATAATGCACTCATGTTCTGTCAAAAGCATTTGTTCAAGCTATTTGACAAAGTTTATTTTGTCGACTTTTAAATTTCCATTGGATATACTTCCTCTGCCAGAAATATATCCTCCGGCCTCACCTCCAAATTGAACAGGACTTCCATCAAAATATTGAAATTGTTGAAGAAGAGATCTGTTCCTAGTCATGTGCCTGGAGCATCCACTATCTATAATCCATTACATTGTCATTCTTGTCATATGGATGTCCCTGCACACAAGGTGAAGAAGTTAGTTTTTATTGGAAACCCAAGCCTTGTTGGTCTTGGGTTCTTCCAATGATGATCACATAATTGAACCAAAGTGTATGCATGAGGGTTCAATGGATGTCTATGATAAAGAAGGTTGGGCTGCAGCATCTTGTCTGATCTTCCATTCCATTCCTTGGCTGATCAGTGTAGATGAGCTTATTGAAGCTTGAGCAGCATGGCATGCTTCAGAGGCTTTTTTCTTCTCGGAACTAGCTTTCACCACCTTTTCTTCCGAAGCAGTCTTCTTCTCGGAAGGTTTCAAAGGAACTCTTTTGTTCTTTTGAATTTTCTTCGGCTTATCTTCCAAAGCTATTTTCCCTTCGGAAGAATGAGTTTCTTCCGAAAGCAACTTTGCCTCGGAGATAAGCTTTCCTTTCCTCATCACTTGGGCCATGTGATATGGTCCAAATTTGAAGCCTTTCTTAACTCCTTCTTTCTTAACATTATTTGCATAATGTGTGCTTGTAGGATTGTAGTAACAATCTTTAGCCATATGGTTTTGTAGACCACACATTATGCATGCAATGTTAATCTTTGTGGGATGTGAAGACTGTTGTTTCTTGCATTTCTTGTCTTCATCAACAGTCTTCCCCTATAACTTCTGATCCTTTAGCAGGACAGGAGTGTTGGTACTGCACTCCTTTCCTAGATCAGAGTTTCCAACAACCTAGAACCCAGCTGAAATGAACACACCCTTTTGTTTTGGGTCGATCTTCAGCTTGGACTCAGCCACTTTCGTGGCAGGTTTTCTGGTTGTTTTAGCCTGGTTTCTTCTTGCTTTAGTGGTTAGGGGTTGATCATCACTCTTGGAAATGGGTTGACTTAACTGGACCTTCCCTGTGATGGTCTCCATAGTTGCATCATTCCTCAACACATGGGATGGTGGGTCAGCAGATGGAACCTCTTGCTCTTCAGTCCCACATCTTGGTTGTCTAATAGACTCATAAGAATGTGATAGAGAAATTTCATTGGTTCCCGACCCACTGTCGTTTTGATAATGTAACGCCCTAAATAAAGTCAAAACGAGCCAATTAATAATAATGGACTTAGTCGGATTATTTAATGAAAATAAGAGGGAAACGGAATATGGACCAAGTTAACCTTAAGGGTTATGTGTTAGACGAGTTTAAGTCTCATGAACACCGGGTATATATATACGAATCAGCTAGAATCCCTTTAATTTGCAACTCGACACCCAACTTTCTAGAGAGAGAGTGTAGAGAGAGAAAGTGGAGAAAAGTGAAGATTCGAGGTTCAATTGATCAAAGGATTGAAGATCTGTGTTTGTGGGCATCCAAACAATGAATAAAGACCAAGAATCGAGGTAAGAATCATCATCTAAACGTCTCTTTAGATTATACCCGGATTCTAGGGTTTTGGGGATTTTGAAAGTGGCAAAGAATCATACAAAACTCACGGTTTTATGTAAGAAAACATATAAAAAGCTTAGATGTAGTTTCATAAATGATAAACCAAGGATTTGGATGTAAAAGGTTGAAGTTTTGGGTTAAAAACGGGTTGGTTCGTCATATCAGCCTGTTTTGCGAAACTGTCTGCTCGTCCAGCGAAATTGTGTGTTCGACCAGCGAAACTATGAAGCTTTCTGCGAAACTATAGTTTCGCAGGTAATTTCACAGACATGACATGGAATTCCAACGAATGTTGGGCGAAACTGGCAGTGAAACTGCCAGCGAAACTGGCAGCGAGTCTGCTTATCTAACAGCGAAATTAGTAGGGAATTTAGGCAGAAATTAACCCCTTTGAGTGTTAACTTATCTGCAGGCTGTGATTTGTGACCCTTGCTAAGAAAGCTGAATTGAGAAGCTACTTACTGCATCCAGGTGAGTTCTAGATCCCCTATTTCAAAGATTTTAAACTGTTTGGGGCTGGAAATGCATAGTTAAACGTTTTATAAGATTTGGGTGTGTACCCGTATGTTCATGTGTATGTGTATGTGGATGGGTGATGTATGATGATTATATGATGTTATGTGTGATTATGTTATGTTTCTTTATATTCCTTATTATGTATTTTATTCCATGGCTTTACGTGGTATGCTTATGATAATGAACGTAAAGTATTATCTTAACGAAGTGAAAGAAAGAAGATAATGAAAAGAGGAACGTAAAGAATGAATGAATGCATGCGTTAATGAAAGAATGAATGTAAGAAAGTCTTGCACGCAAATGAATGGAGGTTCACACCCAATGAAGGATGTTAGCTCAACTGTGTGCGGGTTAGCTACCCTGGAAGGATGTACACCAGGGTCCAATCTTTGTGATTGACCATATGTATGGCACACTTGCCGCTTGGCCTAGGTACTGGAGTCAGCTTCGTGCACAATTTTCGGGGTCTATTGATAGACATCAGGCCCAGTAACCAGCTTCGGGTGCACAATGTTCGGGGTATAGTACATGGCATTGGTCCGGAATGAAAAGTGAATGACAGTGATGAATGTACTTGCCCTAGGCCCTGTAGCCAGCTCCGTGCACAATGTTCGGGGTATAGTACATGGCATCGGAAGTTAATGATGAACTTATTGAATGTAAGAAATGTATGATAAGTGTTGGAGCTGGAAAATATAGTCTATATTATCAACACTATGAAAGTCAACAAAAGTCAACGTCACGGTCAAAGTCAACAAAAGTCAAACCCGACACGTTCAAGACGAAGAACCGAGTCGAGACGTTGAACATATAGATGACTAGGAGTTTTATTGTAATAAATATATTTTGTGTGAACAAAATATATTTTATCTTGTTTTTAGTCATTTTTATGCTTAATATGTAATTTCGTATTAATTAGCCTAAGTCTAGGGGGTTAAGTGTAATTAGTGAATATTAGTCTAGACTATAAATAGGTTAATTGTCATTAGTGTTGGTTAATGGTTGAATGACCAATTGATTGGGGTTTCCACTTTGTACAATATTATATGCAATCAATATAGATCAAAAGGGTTTTATTGTGATTATCATTGTTTGATCTTACAAATCTTCATAATATTTGATTCAAGTGTTTATCCTGGATTTACAATTTGGTATCAGAGCCATTTTGGATCAAATTCACTGAAGATTTGAAGATTTTTAGAAAGAGAAGTTGAGGTTTTGGTTGTTTTTGTTCAATATCAAGTTTTCATCAAATTCGGATTAGATTTGAGTGTTATTGATATGGAAATTGATTGAAGTTTGCTTGTTATTGGTTGGGAAAGCTCTGTTAATCATCAGATTTCAAATTCGTTGAGATTTGGGCGATTTCAGATTGATTTCGTGTTGAAAAAGGGTTTCAGCTTCGTTCAGCGAAATTACCAGTTCATCCAGCGAAACTACGAGTTCTTCCAGCGAAACTACATCGGTTATCCTCATTGAAGTTGTTTTCTACTGTCCTGCGAAACTAGTTTCATTGAACGAAAGTTCAACAGTGACTGTGGTTAATTTACAAGCGAAATTGATGCCGAAAGTATCATTGAACGAAAGTTCAAGCTTGTTTTGTGCGAAATTGTCGGCGAAACTAAGCAATTTAAAGCATTTGGCTAGCGAAACTGCTGCCGAAATTGCCAGCGAAACTACTGTCAGCTCAGCGAAACTAGTGTTCACAGCGAAACTAGCTCTGCGAAACTATAATTTCGGCGAAACTATCATTTCTTCAGCGAAATTCGAATGTTAAAGATGACTTTTTCCCTTTAGTTGGGATTAATTGAGTTAATCCCGATAAAGAAATTTTCATCGATTTTGCAAGATTTATAAAAAAAAAAAAAAACAAGCTGACATTTAAAAAAATATATATTTTTCCCGGGGGAGAATTATTCTAAACTTTTTGGGAAAAATATTTTTGGGACGTTTAATTGTTCAAGATTTTTACAATCATGTCATCTTCAGAAGATTTTAAATCAGATAATCTCACAACGGCACAAAGCCGGTTTGATTCTTTTGCAGCAATGAAGAAAGAAAATTTGTCAGATTTGATTGATCGATTCTTAAAGGTGGCAAATAATCTAAAGAAGCATGTTCCTGATCTCAGTAATCATGAACAGATTCAAAAGCTTCTAGACTCTCTTCCGTCTGCATGGAATCATCAAGTTAAAATGCTGAAGCAAGAAAGAGGTTATGTCGACACAAAACTTATGGATATGATCAACAAGCTAAAATCTCTCGAGTTGGATATCCAAAGAAACAAATTTCAGCAAGCCGTGTTCCCTCATCAAACCCACACGCTTAATACTGATCTTGTTTCTTCTGTAACAAGCATACTTGATTACAAAATAGAGATGATTGAAAAGTTGAAGTTATTGAGGACTGATTCGGATTTTAACTCTAAATTCAGAGAAACTGTTGAAGAGAATCGTGAATGTAGATCCAGGATACACATTTGAATCAAATAACATGAAGAATTATGGATCAAACAATGATAATCACAATAAAACCCCTTTTTATCTATATTGATTGCATATAATATTGTACAAAGTGGAAACCCCAATCAATTGGTCATTCAACCATTTCCAACACTAATGACAATTAACCTATTTATAGTCTAGACTAATTTCACTAATTACACTTAACCCCCTAGACTTAGGCTAATTAACACAAAATTAAATATTAAGCATAAAAATGACTAAAAACAAGATAAAATATATTTTGTTCACACAAAATATATTTATTACAATAAAACTCCTAGTCATCTAAATGTTCAACGTCTCGACTCGGTTCTTCGTCTTGAACGTGTCGGGTTTGACTTTTGTTGACTTTGACCGTGACGTTGATTTTTGTTGACTTTCATAGTGTTGATAATATAGACTATATTTTCCAGCTCCAACAATACTCCCCCTTAGTCTATCATTATCAACGTCTTCATACGAATTCAGCATCGAGAAGTCAACAATAGAAAGATCTTCAATTTGAATCTTTCTGAATCTGATGAGAAAGATTTTTCATCTCATAAGCTCCCCCTATTTATATGCTCCCCCTTTTCGAGTGCAAACTTTACAAGGATATTGGAACAAGTTTTCCAAATCTCTAATCTTGAGTGCTTTAGAAGATGTAGGAGGAGGATTCCTAGCTCGGTATCTTCTGCAAACTTGAGGAACAGGTTCTCTGATCAGGGACACTGCTCAACTGATGATCGGCCATCACTTAAAGCAAAAATCTGAAACACATTCACAAACACAATCTCGACATTTCTAATTAGATCATTTCATTTTAACAAAATAAACCCGAGTTTATTTGTGAGTGAAAAACAAGCGAACCCGTGTTCGTTTATGTGCAATTTCCGTGAAATGCATGAAAATGATAAAATTGTAACAGCATAATATGGAAGACCTAAAAAAATTTTATTATATTTTTCTATTTTTTATTATATACATGTATTATAACATATTTTATATCTATTATATAATTTTTGTGTTTTTTTTTGTTTTTATTTTTTTAAAACCGAGAACTGAATCGATCATGAGATCATATCCTCAAGATATACTTTAGCACAAAGATGAATTTAATCATCGACAAGCAATGAGATCACACTGATAACTGAATCTAATCACAGTCTTTAAATGATTTTGAAATTTTCAAACAGATCAATAACAATTGCTGATATGTTTGTCCACTTAAACCCATGCCCTATCTTTTTCAACAAGCAGAAGATGATTCATTAAGGTTCGATTAAATGCTTTAGAATGCTAGGACCCCACAATTATTTGGCAAAAACCCTCACCCAACCTCAGGATTTCTTGAATTTTGTTACAATCTTTATAGAGCAAGGCGTGTGCATTAGTGTGCAAGTGATTATCAACAGAATATTGCATTCTGTGATGTATTAGATGATTTGACACTACTTAGACTAAAATGGTGAGAGCTCCAGGTCTATACTCACGTATAACAAAGGAGATGACCATTTAATCCTGTGCCGATGAGAGCTCCAGGTCAGTACTATCGTACAGCAGAGGAGATCATCACTCCAGGTCAGTACTTCCGTACAGCAGAGGAGATTAGCACAAATACAAGACACATAAATACACCAGACATGACTCAAAGCTATGACATATATGATTTGTATCATGGTGGGTGAAAGATCAATTCTCAATCCAATTTTTGTCGGGACTCAGTTTTTGTGCAGGCCAAAATGATTGCGTAAATCCAGACATCCTTAAGCATGATGTTTTAATTTAAATCATTATGCTGCTGTCTACTTTATTCTTCAGGCTGAGTATACCAAGCATATCATTAAAGAATCTGTTTGTTTTTCTATTATTTGCAATTAAAAATAAGATGTAAATCAGATAACAGCATCAGTTACTATCATTTCTCATTTTAAAAACGCAAGTCATGCAAAAACAAGCATTGCAAGAAGATATACAATCATTTCTCAATCATCTCAAATCAAGTTCCCAGTTCTCTTTTCATTTTTATTTACATATACTCTCCCCCTAAATTTTTATTTTTGCAAACTTTTCCTTTTTTTTATTTTTATTTATTATTTTTTTTTATATTTTTTTTTTATTTTTTTTTAATTTTTTATAAAACTGTACAAAAATAAAAATTTATCAAAGAAGGTCTTCCAAACTACACTGATATGATGATAAAAAAATGAATGCCCAAGAAATATGCAGTGATTGTGAAGTGAGAACTGTGATTGTGTAGATAAAAATCCAGATTGTGGATAAAATACCATGACCTTAACCTGTTTGTTCCGCCTCAAATTTGAATTAGGAACAATCTCTGTCAGTAAACCGGATTACTAACAGTCCTCCTGAATTGTTCCTGCACTCATTAACAAATTAGTTAGAAAGGGGAACCCAGGCCATCGTAGTCCTGGAAGTTCCTTTTTCATCAAGATAAGTAACAAGCTTCTGCAGACAACCGTTTAAACAATCGGGGATTGTTGTATCCTTCTTTTTAATTTTCCAAATTTGTTTCGGTTCAATTAACTTGGATTTGAATGAATAAAATTTGGAAATCATTTTCTGTTTAAGATCGGAAGAAACAGAATTTGATTTTGAACCTTTAGTCATTTTCATCTTTGTATCATGTGAAACCGGCTTCACATAAAAAGGTTTGGATGGAGGGTTTTTCATCCAACCATTCAAAGATGTTTGCTTTTTACCTTTTGAACCAGAGAAGCAACCCGTGTTGCCTTTACCAACTGGAACATTCTTTGTTGACTCTGATCCGGAGAAGCAATTCAGTTTGCCTTTACCATCAGAAACAAGTCTTTGAGGACATTTCTTTACCACATGACCTTCTTTTCCACACTCAAAACAAGCCTTGAAAGGCTTTTGATTCTTTGTAGTCCCGTGTTGTGTAGGTGCTGGGAAGGATTGCTTTGAGCTTGTAGCAGATTCTTGCTTGTTTTAGCATTTGCTATGCGGAACAGGGAATGAGATCTTCACTGATTTAGTGGGATGCTTTGCAATTGGAGAAGAGATCCGTATTGGTCTTGATTCAGCTTTTGGAAGCTTTTGTGACTTGACAATGTTAGGAGACATCTTGATCTGTGAGGAACCAACACGCACCTCTGTGATTGATTCATCATCTGAGCTTATCCAGTCTCGTATACACAGATCTGCTTCCAATGGATCTTGATTGACAGGAATAGGATGTATTGTTGTCGGAACTTGATGATTAGGTGATTTCGGATTTATCTCTTCTTTCACAACCCTGACAGGCTCAAAAGTAGGAATTTCACCTGCTTTAAACTTATCAAAGAAGTTAGTAGAGATAGTAGATATAGATTTACAAACAACCGGGACTGAACAATCGTTAGCTTGACTGTCAGCATTCGATTTATTATATCCCATACCAGTTGTAGAATCATAATCATCTCGCACCTCTTTAAGATTCACACCGCTCAAACCTTCATGCAAACTACTATTAGATTGTTCAAACAAATCATTTTTAAGATGAGGTTTGGGAATTGGTGAATAACATAAAGTAGAAGGGGGTGGAACTGAATTAAATACAGTTTCACTATCAGATTTATATCCAATTCCATGTTTCACCCGCGCCCCTTGTTGTTTAGCAATAAGCTCATCCTTTTTCATGTGTGAAAGGGTCCATTTATCAAGCTTTGTTTGAAGCTTTGTTGTTTCAAATTGAGCTAAAACAGCCCTTTCTCTCAGAATATTAATTTCAACGTTACGCTCCAAAATTGTTCTTCTTAAAAGATCATTTTCAGCCAATGCTTCATTAAGTTTTCTTGAAAAAGCAATTTCATTTTTCTTTAATTCCTGATTGATTGTTTTTAATTCTTTTTCATTTTCCAATAACAATCTGTTTGCCTTATAAATCCCAAATAACCGGATTTTGCATGACGAAGAACACATATCCTGAACAGTCTCATAAGGAAGACCCATGATAATTCGTTCTGCAGCTAAGCTCTTTTCACAGTTGCAAACCCTTGTGATTTCTTGTTGTTCATCATCTTTGACCTTCAGCATCTCGTCAGCCTCAGATTCTTTCTTTCTTTTATCAGCTTTTCCAACCTTATCATCATCAGTTCTCACAGACTCCGGTTTAGTGTCATTGTCAACTCTCAGAGCTTCATACTTCTCTTCAACAGTTTCTCCGAATTCAAAATTCACATCCGAATCAGTTCTCATTAACTTCAACTTTTCAATCATCTCTGCTTTGTAATCAAGTATGCTTGTTACAGAAGAAACAAGATCAGTATTAAGCGCGTGGGTTTGATGTGGGAACACGGCTTGTTGAAATTCGTTTCTTTGGATATCCAGCTCGAGAGATTTTAGTCTGTTGATCATATCCATAAGTTTTGTGTCGACATAACCTCTTTCTTGCTTCAGCATTTTAACTTGATGATTCCATTCGGATGGAAGAGACTCGAGAAGCTTTTGAATTTGTTCATGATTACTGAGATCAGGCACATGCTTCTTTAGATTATTTGCTACTTTTAAAAATCGATCAATTAAATCTGACAATTTTTCTTTCTTTGTACCTGCAAAAGAGTCAAACCGACTTTGTGTCATTGTGAGATTATCTGATTTAAAGTCTTCTGAAGATGACATGATTGTAAAAATTTTGAACAATTAAACGCCCCAAAATATTTTTCCCAAAAATTATAAAATAATTCTCCCCCGGGAAAAATATTTTTTATAAATGTCACGCTAGAAAATCTTAGCAACTGGGGTCAAGCTGCCAGGTCAGTTTGTTTTTTTTTTTTTTTATAAATCTTTCAAAATCAGTGAAAATTTCTTTATCGGAATGAACTCAATTAATCCCAACTAGGGGGAAAAAGTCATCTTTAACATTCGAATTTCGCTGAAGAAATGATAGTTTCGCTGAAATTATAGTTTCGCAGAGCTAGTTTCGCTGTTAACTCTAGTTTCGCTGAGCCGACAGTAGTTTCGCTGGAAATTTCGGCAGCAGTTTCGCTAGCCGAATGTCACAAATGGCTTAGTTTCGCTGATAAGTTCGCAGGAAACAAGCTTGAACTTTCGTTCAGAGATAAATTCGGCAGCAATTTCGCTTGATGATTGGTCAAAAACACTATTGAACTTTCGTTCAACGGAGTACTTTCGCTGAAACTCTAGAAAACAACTTTAGATCCAAAATAAACCATAATTTCGCTGAATGAAGATGACAGTTTCGCTGTAAGAACAACAGTTTCGCTGGTCGATCTCAAAACCCTTTTTCACCTCAAAATCAATCTGAAATCGCCCAAATCTCAATGGATTTGAAATCTGATGATTAACAGAGCTTTCCCAACCAATAATAAGCAAACTTCAATCAATTTTCATATCAATAACACTCAAATCTAATCCGAATTTGATGAAAACTTGATATTGAACAAAAACAACCAAAACCTCAACTTTTCTCTCTAAAATTCTTCAAATCTTCAGTGAATTTGATCCAAAATGGCTCTGATACCAAATTGTAGATCCAGGATACACACTTGAATCAAATAACATGAAGAATTATGGATCAAACAATGATAATCACAATAAAACCCCTTTTTATCTATATTGATTGCATATAATATTGTACAAAGTGGAAACCCCAATCAATTGGTCATTCAACCATTTCCAACACTAATGACAATTAACCTATTTATAGTCTAGACTAATTTCACTAATTACACTTAACCCCCTAGACTTAGGCTAATTAATACAAAATTACATATTAAGCATAAAAATGACTAAAAACAAGATAAAATATATTTTGTTCACACAAAATATATTTATTACAATAAAACTCCTAGTCATCTAAATGTTCAACGTCTCGACTCGGTTCTTCGTCTTGAACGTGTCGGGTTTGACTTTTGTTGACTTTGACCGTGACGTTGATTTTTGTTGACTTTCATAGTGTTGATAATATAGACTATATTTTCCAGCTCCAACAGTGAACCTCTAAGAGTCGACAATGACAGTAAACCAGAGTCTATGAGAACCGATGATGATAAGGCTGGAAAAGCTGATAAAAGAGAGAAAGAGTCTAAGGTTGACAAGATGCTGAAGGTCAAAGAAGAGGAACAACAAGAAATCACAAGGGTTTGCAACTGTGAAAAGAGCTTAGCTGCAGAACGAACTATCATGGGTCTTCCTTATGAGACTGTTCAGGATATGTGTTCTTCGTCATGCAAAATCCGGTTATTTGGGATTTATAAGGCAAACAGATTGTTATTGGAAAATGAAAAAGAATTAAAAACAATCAATCAGGAATTAAAGAAAAATGAAATTGATTTTTCAAGAAAACTTAATGAAGCATTGGCTGAAAATGATCTTTTAAGAAGAACAATTTTGGAGCGTAACGTTGAAATTAATATTCTGAGAGAAAGGGCTGTTTTAGCTCAATTTGAAACAACAAAGCTTCAAACAAAGCTTGATAAATGGACCCTTTCACACATGAAAAAGGATGAGCTTATTGCTAAACAACAAGGGGCGCGGGTAAAACATGGGATTGGATATAAATCTGATAGTGAAACTGTATTTAATTCAGTTCCACCTCCTTCTACTTTATGTTATTCACCAATTCCCAAACCTCATTCTAAAAATGATTTGTTTGAACAATCTAATAGTAATTTGCATGCAGGTTTGAGCGGTGTGAATCTTAAAGAGGTGCGAGATGATTATGATTCTACATCTGGTATGGGATACAATAAATCGAATCCTGATAGTCAAGCTAACGATTGTTCAGTCCCGGTTGTTTGTAAATCTATATCTACTATTTCTTCTAACTTCTTTGATAAGTTTAAAGCAGGTGAAATTCCTACTTTTGAGCCTGTCAGGGTTGTGAAAGAAGAGATAAATCCGAAATCACCTAATCATCAAGTTCCGACAACAACACATCCTATTCCTGTCAATCAAGATCCATTGGAAGCAGATCTGTGTATACGAGACTGGACAAGCTCAAATGATGAATCAATCACAGAGGTGCGTGTTGGTTTCTCACAGATCAAGATGTCTCCTAACATTGTCAAGTCACAAAAGCTTCCAAAAGCTGAATCAAGACCAATACGGATCTCTTCTCCAATTGCAAAGCAATCCAGTCAATCAGTAAAGATCTCATTCCCTGTTCAGCATAACAAATGCCAAAACGAGCAAGAATCTGCTACAAGCTCAAAGCAATCCTCATCCCCACCTGCATCACACGGTTCAGTGAAGCATCAAAAGCCATTCAAGGCTTGTTTTGAGTGTGGAAAAGAAGGGCATGTGGTAAAGAAATGTCCTCAAAGGCTTGTTTCGGATGGTAAAGGCAAACCGAATTGCTTCTCCGGATCACAGTCCCCAAAGAATATTCCAGACGGTAAAGGCAACACGAGTTGCTTCTCTGGATCAAAAGATAAAAAGCACACATCTTTGAATGATTGGATGAAAAACCCTCCATCCAAACCTTTTCATGTGAAGCCGATTTCACATGATTCAAAGATGAAAATGACCAAAGGTTTAAAACCAAATTCTTTTCCTTCTGGTCTTAAACAGAAAATGATTTCCAAATTTAATTCATTCAAATCCAAGTTAATTGAACCAAGAAAAATTTGGAAAATTAAAAAGAAGGATACAGTTCTCCCTGATATTTCAGCAGATTGTTTGTTGAAGCAGGTTACTTCTGCCGTTGCAAAAGGAACACCCAGGACTTCGATGGCTTGGGTTCCTCTTTCAAACTAATTTGTTTTTAAGTGCAGGAATAATTCAGGAGGACTGTTAGTAATCCGGTTTACTGACAGGGATTGTTCCTAATTCAAATTTGAGGTGGAACAAACAGGTTAAGATCATGGTATTTTATCCACAATCTAGATTCTTATCTACATAATCACAGTTCTCTCTTCACAATCACTGCATATTTCTTGACAATTCATTTCTTATCTTGATAATCAGTATAGTTTGGAAGATCTTCTTTGATAAATTTTTATTTTTGTACAATTTTATAAAAAAATTAAAAAAAATAAAAAATAAATAAATAAAAAAAATATAAAAAAAATAAAAAATATATAAAAAAAATTAAAAAAATTAAAAAAAAAAAATTTTGCAAAAATAAAAATTTAGGGGGAGAGTATAAGTAAATAAAAATGAAAAGTGTACTGAGAACTTGATTCGAGATGATTGAGAAATGATTGTATATCTTCTTGAAATACTTATTCTTGCATGACTTGCGTTGTAAAATGAGAAATGATAGTAACTGATGCTGTTATCTGATTTACATCTTTTATTTAATTACAAATAATAGAAAAATAAACAGATTTTTTAATGATATGCTTGGTAGACTCAGCCTGAAGAATAAAGTAGACAGCAGTATGATGATTTAAATTAAAACATCATGCTTAAGGATGTCTGGATTTACGCAATCATTTTGGCCTGCACAAAAACTGAGTCCCGACAAAAATTGGATTGAGAATTGATCTTTCTCCCACCATGATACACATCATATAAGCCATATCTTTGAGCCGTGATTGGTGTATTTATGTGTCTTGTGTTTGTGTTAATCTCCTCTGCTGTACGGAAGTACTGACCTGGAGTGATGATCTCCTCTGCTGTATGATAGTACTGACCTGGAGCTCTCATCGCCACATGATTAAATGGTTATCTCCTTTGTTATACTTGAGTATAGACCTGGAGCTCTCACCATTTTGGTGTTGATAATCACTTGCACACTAATGCACACACCTTGCTCTATAAAGATCGTAACAAAATTCAAGAAATCCTGAGGTTGGGTGAGGGTTTTTGCCAAATGATTGTGGGGTCCTAGCATTCAAAAGTATTTAATCGAACCTTAACGAATCATCTACTGCTCGTTGAAAAAGATAGGGCATGAGTTTAAGTGGACAAACATATCAGCAATCGTTATTGATCTGTTTGAGAATTTCAAAATCATTTAAAGACTGTGATTAGATTCAGTTATCAGTGTGATCTCATTGCTTGTCGATGATTAAACTCATCTTTGTGCTAAAGTATATCTTGAGGATGTGATCTCATGATCGATTCAGTTCTTGGTTATAAAACAAATATAGATAAAACAAAAAAAAAAGAAATGTTATAATAAATGTATATAATAAAAATAAAAAAATATAATAAATTTTTTTTTTGTTCAAAATTTCATTTAGGTCTTCCATATTATGCTTTTACAATTTTATCATTTTTCAAGCATTTCACAGAAATTGCGTACAAACGAACACGGATTCGCTTGTTTTTCACACACAGATAAATACGGGTTTATTTTGTTAAAATGATATGATCTAATTAGAAATGTCGAGAGTGTGTTTGTGAATGTGTTTCAGATTTTTGCTTTAAGTGATGGCCGATCATCAGTTGAGCAATGTACCTAATCAGAGAACCTGTTCCTCAAGTTTGCAGAAGATACCGAGCTAGGAATCCTCCTCCTACATCTTCTGAAGCACTCGAGATTAGAGATTTGGGAAAGTTGTTCAAATATACTCACAAAGGATGCACTCAAAAAAGGGGGAGCATATAAATAGGGGGAGCATATGAGATGAATAACTTTTCTCATCAAATTCAAAAGCTTTAATTTGAAGCTTTTTCTACTGTTGATTTCTCGGGGATGAATTCATATGAAGACGTTGATAATGATAGACTAAGGGGGAGTATTGTTGGAGCTGGAAAATATAGTCTATATTATCAACACTATGAAAGTCAACAAAAGTCAACGTCACGGTCAAAGTCAACAAAAGTCAAACCCGACACGTTCAAGACGAAGAACCGAGTCGAGACGTTGAACATATAGATGACTAGGAGTTTTATTGTAATAAATATATTTTGTGTGAACAAAATATATTTTATCTTGTTTTTAGTCATTTTTATGCTTAATATGTAATTTCGTATTAATTAGCCTAAGTCTAGGGGGTTAAGTGTAATTAGTGAATATTAGTCTAGACTATAAATAGGTTAATTGTCATTAGTGTTGGTTAATGGTTGAATGACCAATTGATTGGGGTTTCCACTTTGTACAATATTATATGCAATCAATATAGATCAAAAGGGTTTTATTGTGATTATCATTGTTTGATCTTACAAATCTTCATAATATTTGATTCAAGTGTTTATCCTGGATTTACAATAAGTATGAGAATTAATGAATGATAACGAGTAACGTACGATGAAGAATGATGATGAAAGATAATAATAAGATTATCTATTTGTACGTATGATGCATTATCGCGAACGAAAGTAAATAACGGTTTTAAACGGATGTAAAGTATTTTTATTTATTAAACTAGAACACACTCAACAACGCTGACTTTTATGTATTTTCCAGTTGCCAGGTAATGCTTGCTGAGGATGGCACGGGCGCAGCTACTTAGCAAGTTTTTGGATGGCATCCATTTTATATAAAAATGATGTTTTTATATTGTAATCAAACAGATGGTATTTTGTAATGGTTAACAATGTTGTATTAATTTGCAAAAGCAATTATTAATATATGAAATAGTTTGTTAAGTATTCTGCTACGATGTTTTAGCAAGGTTAAATGTATGTTTTATGTTTTTGTGCGATAATTGTCCAACTGTCAGGCTTCTCGGGAATGGGGCCTTACAAGTTGGTATCAGAGCCAAAGTTTAAGAGAAATGGGTAAATATTTTCAAAAACCTAAACTTAAACTGAGAATGGGACAAAATGGAAGGATGCCATTCCGAGTAGCTACATGCCATCAGGTATTTTTCTGTAAAGTTAACCGGTATTATGTGCGCATGTTATATGATTTATGTGCCTTTAGTAGATTTAGATACTGATGTAGTCAGAATAGAAAATGATTGGGGTATGAAAAGTAAAGTAAGTGGCTAATCACAACTAGCCATTGTAATTAGGGACTTGCCATAATTGACATAAACTGAGCTGTTATCTTGAATGACCGTGTTGGTGTTTGGATCTTATAGCGTGTCTAGAGGATGGCTGGAGGTAGATCTTCAAAGGCTTCTCGAGGTGGAGGCCATGGTGGATGTGGTGTTGGACCAGGGGTCACAAGAGGAAGGGCTAGGGCTGAAGATATGGCCCATGAAGAGCTCGAGACCCCTCATCCGGAGGGCGGTGATGAGAGTGCTAACCTAAGGGCCTTAGTGAAGGAGGCTGTAGTGGAGGAGGTTCACCAAGTCATGCAGACGATCCTGCTGTCTGTGGTAACCGAGGTGATTAAAGCTGTTAGAGAAGGAGAGAGGAAGGAAAGGAGGAGGCCCACGGGGGAAAGGGAACAATCGGAGACCGAGACGGTTGTTTCTAGTGAAGAGGAGGAGGAGGAGGAAGAGCCCGTGCAAGAAACTACACGAGGCTGTAACTACGGGGCATTACAAAGGTGCAAGACCCCGACCTTCTATAGTAATGGTAGTGCGGCTGCTGCTAACCGATGGGTGAGAGAAATGGAGGTTGTAATTGATATCAGCGAGTGCTAGGAAGACCAGAAAGTGAAGTTCGCCACTCACTCGTTTGTAGACTCGGCCCTATGTTGGTAGGAAAATATTGTCCACGCTGAGGGTAACAGGGCAATCGGAAGGATGAGGTGGAACGAGCTGAAGGAGTTGGTGATCGAGGAGTTTTATCCTCACAAGGAGCTCGACAAGGTGGAAAGGGAGTTCCTGCAACTAGAAGCGGGAACCATGACGCACCAGCAGTACACCACCAAATTCAACGAGATGGCAGGGCTAGTGCCGGATCAGGTGACGCCTCTGTAACGAGAGATTAAGAGGTATATCTAGGGCTTGCCGGCGGACATCCGTAGGCACATGATCGCCGCCTGGCCAGGTACATTCAGGTCGGAGGTTGATCTTGCTGGAAGGTTATATGATGACCGAGAGGTGGTGGTGGATGAGGCGAGCAAGAAGGGTGGTGGTGACCGGAACTGGAATGGGAAATGATTTGGACGTGGCAGTGTCGCTCCAAACAATAAGATTGTGAATGTGGATGACCGGCGTGTGGTTACACCCGTTGCGGGGTTGAAAAGGTATGGCAAATGCAGAAGAGAGCATACCGGAGAGTGTAGGTGGGGATTGAACGTATGCTTCAAGTGTGGGAAGCCTGGTCATATGGCGAGAGAGTGCAAGGTGGCAAGGTGTTATAACTGTGATGGAGAGGGCCATATGAGCAGGGACTGTAAGAAGCCAAGGGCTGAGAGTTCCGGAGCAAAGAAGACGACCAGAACCGAATGGCAGAAAGCAAGCGCCAGGGTGTAATGCCCCGTTCCCGGGACGCCTACAGTTGGTCATTCATCGCACATAAAACATACATTTACATTCATACTTCATAAACATCGCAGCAGAACATTTAAAATAAGCTTTCATTTCTATATAAATGCTTTTTCAAGTTAATACAACATTCATTACAAAATAGTTTGTTCGCATTACAATGCAAAAACATTAATCAAAAGAATGCCATCCCAAAAGAGCCGAGTAGCCTTGTCGTGCCATCCTCAGCAATCATTACCTACCAACTGGAAAACATATAAAAAGCCAGCGTTGCTGAGTGAGTTCTAGTTTTATAATAAAACATACTTTATTTTCATTAAAACTATTCCTTTTCTCATGCGATCATTCAACATACGTATACACAGATAATGTCATTATTATCTTTCATCTCATTCGTTATCTTTCGTTCTTTTCATACATTCATTCTTTCGAGTCTGTTGCGACAACAGAGTCGCTCACCTCAATAGCAATCTCAATGATTGCACGCTATCCGAGTCTGTTACAACCATAGGATTACTCACCTCATTGCCCATCTTAATGATAGCAAGCTATCCGAGTCTCTTGAAACAAGGTTGCTCACCTCATGGCAACATCACGATAGCACGTTACTCGAGTCTCTTGCAATGACAAGGTTGCTCACCCCATAGGCAATCTCAATGATTGCACTTCATCTGAGTCTCTTGCAACACAAAGTCGCTCACCCCATATATATGCTTGCAAGCCTTTCTTCCGTTCATTCATCATTCATTAATGCATGCATTCTTACTTCATGTTCCTCTTTCATTATCTTTCGCTTTACATTACATAATACTTCATTCATTCATTAACATGACATGTAAAGCCACAAGAAAGATAAACATACATCATAATAAGGAACATACCATACACATTCATCATCATCATACAGGGCAATATCATACATACATAACATGCCTAAACATGCAACATCATCATCATCATGCCCTACATGCTCTCTAAGGCCATAACAGTCATCTTACATGCTCTTACGAGAAACTTTACATCAAAACTTACATCTGCACCTTCCCCCGAAGGCCAGAAGTCAAACTACACATTCCTTCGAGTGCAACAGCCCTATTCGGGCGTATGGACACCCTTCAGTCGCATGGACTCCATGCGACTGAACATCATGCAATTGGCCTCATGCGGTTATACATTTATGCAAATGAACATTCAATCGCGCGTATGGACCTCATGCGGATGGAACTAATGCGAACGGGCACCTATGCGACTAACATCATGCGAATGGACTCATGCGACTAAGCACCTATGCGACTGGACCCTCAGTCGTATGACTCCCCATGCGACTGGACTCTCAGTCGTGCGACTGAAACCTTAGTCGTGCGATTGAACCCTCAATCGTGCGAATGAATCCCAATCGTGCAAATGACCTTCAATCGCCTCTCATTCGGCCGTATGGCCTCCATTCTGTCGCCTAGCCCTAGCTGATGCAGAATGGAGTTCATCCCGAACCCAATCTACCATTTTCGGCCTCCAAACTCATCCAAACCCATTCTAAGCCTAAATTAACCCTCCTGGACCTTAGGAATGCATACCATAACACCATACAAGCACACACAAGCCCAGAAACATACACGAAACGCATCACACACATCACACCCAAATGGGTCAAACACATACTCACACCAAAAACGGATTTTAATATTTTCCAGCCCCAAAATCGGTTGAAAACAAGTAAAAGTGGGGTCCCAGAACTCACACAAATGAGCACAACGACAAAGGCTTCGATTTGGCTTGCTACACAACGACTTTGGCCACCCGAATCACCCGAACCGACCCTTTTTCTCTTTTCTTCTTCTTTCTCTCTTCTCCTCTCTTGAAAGTTGAAATGTGGGGGTGTGTGAGGAGAGTTGGCTGCCCTCTCCCTACTAATATCACCACATTTCCAACTTTTTTTCGTTGGCGAGTTTGGTCCATCGACTTTGGACTTTATTCCTCAGCCTTTTCTCCTTCCGGTCGATGATTGCCACTGGTTGCTCCACATAATTGAGCCGTTTGTCTACCTCGATATCCTCCAGTGGAACAATCATATCTTCATCAGCTAAGCACTTCCTTAGATGAGATACATGGAATGTCGGGTGAATTCCACTTAACTCATCCGGTAACTCCAGTCTATAGGCCACCTCTCCTACTCGAGCAATGATTCGGAAAGCGCCTATATACCTTGGGCTCAACTTGCCCCGCTTTCGGAAGTGAATGATACCCTTCCAAGGTGAGACCTTCAACATAACCCGGTCACCCACCTGAAACTCAATCGGCTTGCGTCGTTTATCAGCCTACGACTTCTGTCTGTCTTTGGCTGCCTTCATGAAGGCTTTAATCTTCTCAAGCTTCTCAGTCGTAGCTTCGATTACCTTGACGCTCCCCAATTCCTTCTGACCAATATCACCCCAACACACGGGTGTTCTGCATCTCCTACCGTATAGCATCTCGTATGGAGGCATACCAATGCTGGCATGATAGCTGTTGTTGTATGAGAATTCGGCTAACGGTAGGTGGTCATCCCAACTTCCACCAAAATCAATCACACATGCCCGAAGCATGTCTTCTAGTGTCTGAATGGTCCTTTCTGACTGACCATCAGTCTGGGGATGATAAGCCGTGCTAATATGTAACCTCGTCCCTATGGCGTCGTGGAATTTCTTCCAAAATTTAGATGTGAACCGGGTGTCGTGATCCGACACAATAGACACCGACACACCATGACGAGTTACAATTTCCTTGATGAACAGATCAGCCAACCTCTCAGATGAATATGTCTCGCGGATCGGTAGGAAGTGAGCACTCTTCGTCAAACGATCAACTATCACCCATATGGCATCATACCCTTTCGGGTACGCGGCAGCTTTGTAATGAAATCCATGGTGATGTGCTCCCACTTCCATTCCGGTATATCCAAATGTTGTATCTTCCCATACGGCTTTTGGTGCTCGGCCTTCACCTGTAAGCAAGTAAGGCACTTACTCACATACTCCACCACATCGGGCTTCATACCCGGCCACCAATAATCTTTCTTCATATCATGGTACATTTTCGTGGCACCAGGATGAATGGAGTATCGAGTCTTGTGAGCTTCATCCATGATCTTCACCCGTAGATCCCCAAAACGAGGAATCCACACACGACCGAGTCGGGTTCTAACACTGAGTGTGTTTTCACCCAATTCCGCGACCAGACCTCTCATTTTTTTCAGAGTTAAGATGATCTTCTTTCAATGCCTCATCTTGAAACTCTTTAACCTGCTTCATCACATCGGGGGTCATGATCAACTGATACGCTTTCACCCGAATCGGCTCGGGCCTCTCTTTCCGGCTAAGGGCATCTGCCACCATATTGGCCTTGCCCGGGTGGTAGTGGATCTCACAATCATAGTCCCTTATAAGTTCCAACCACCGTCTCTGCCTCATGTTCAGATCCTTCTGCTCGAAGAAGTACTTCAGACTCTTGTGGTCGGTGAATATGGTGCTCTTCGTCCCGTACAGATAGTGCCCCCAAATCTTTAGTGCAAAGACCACGGCTGCTAGCTCCAAGTCATGAGTAGGATAGTTGACCTCATGAACCTTCAACTGTCGGGATGCATAGGCTATAACCTTTCCTCTCTGCATTAACACACACCCCAACCCCGAGTAGGAAGCATCGGAATAAACCACCAGATCTTCACTTCCATCGGGTAATGACAGAACAGGAGCTTGAGTCAATCTCGCCTTCAACTCCTCGAACGCCTTCTCTTGAGCTTGACCCCATACGAACATCACATCTTTTCGGGTCAACTTAGTCAGTGGAGAAGCAATCTTAGAGAAGTCTTGGATAAATCTTCTATAGTAGCCCGCCAAACCCAAGAAACTGCGAATCTCAGATGGCGTCTTTGGTGACTTCCATTGCATAACCGCCTCCACTTTCGCCGGGTCCACCATTATCCCGTCAGGATTCACCCCGTGACCCAAGAATTGAACCTCGCGCAACCAGAACGCGCACTTGGAGAATTTAGCATACAACTTCTCCCTTCTCAACGTCTCCACAACCTCCCGAATGTGACCGGCGTGCTCTGCTTCGCTCCTCGAGTAAATCAGGATATCATCAATAAACACGATCACTGATTTATCCAACATCGGCCGACACACTCGATTCATCAAATCCATAAAGGCAGCTGGGGCGTTGGTCAAGCCAAAAGACATGACAAGAAACTCCTAGTGACCATAGCACGTACGGAAAGTTGTTTTAGGGATATCTTGCTCCTTCACCTTCAACTGATGGTACCCACATCGAAGATCTATCCTCGAAAACCAACTGGCACCCTGAAGCTGATCGAACAAATCATCTATCCTCGGTAAGGGGTATGGGTTCTTCACCGTCAACTTGTTCAGCTCATGGTAGTCGATGCACATCCTCATACTAACGTCCTTCTTCTTTACGAACAGGACCGGAGCACCCCAAGGAGAGATACTCGGTCTAATGAACCCCTTATCAAGCAACTCTTGCAACTGCTCCATCAACTCTTTCATCTCGGTCGGAGCCAACCGATACGGTGCTTTGGCGACAGGTTGGGCACCCGGTATCAGATCAATCTGAAATTCGATCTCTATGTCAGGTGGCACTCCTGATAAGTCTTCTGGGAACACATCTGGAAAGTCACACACAACTGATACATTGGCTAGTTGTGGTGTTGGCGTATCCACATCCTTTACATAGGCCAAGTAGGCACTACATCCACGCCTCATACACTTTCCCGCCACCACCATCGAGATCACTTTCGGAATTGTAGTAACCCGATCACCATAAACCGTCACTGAACTACCGTCAGGCGCTGACAACTGAATCATCTTCTTGCGACACACAATGTTCGCCTCGTAGTCCACTAACCAATCCATCCCAAGAAGCAAAACAAAACCACCTAAGGTCATCACAAACGGTCTAACAGGAAACTTATGACCCTCGAGTTCCACATCACAGTTCTCTATCATCTTGGAAATCCTGGTAGTCTTACCTATGGCAGTTTGTACATCAAAGGGCGCATCAACACGTCTACTACTAACAGGCAGCTTAGCACAGAAAGCAATAGAAATAAAACTTTTACTGGCACCCGAATCAAATAACATAGAAGCTAAAGTTTGGTTCACCAGAAACGTACCGGACACGACATCAGGGTCCGTTCTAGCTTCCTCTTGTGTCATGGTGAATGCTCTGGCGCTTGCCCTCGGTCCTTCACCTCCTGTCTTCTTCGCCCCAGAGCTCTCAGCCCTCGGCCTCTTGCAATCTTTGCTCATGTGACCCTCTTCACCACAGTTAAAGCACCGGACCGTACGACAGTCCTTTGCCATGTGCCCCGCCTTTCCACACTTGAAACACAAGTTCGACCCAAACCTGCACTCCCCACTATGCTCCCGTCCACATTTTGCACACCTTCTCGACCCCGCACTTGACGTGACCACAAGGCGGTCGTCCACCCGTGCCCTCTTATTACCCGTCGAGGCATCACCCCGACCACACCTTTTTCTCTGCCAGTTTTGATCACCACCACTCTTCTTGCCACCTTCAGTCACCACCACCATCCTCTCATCGTACAATCTCCCCGCCAAATCCACCGCTGACCTAAACGTGCTCGGCCGGGCAGCGATCATGTGCCTGCGAATATCCGCTGGCAAACCCTGAATATACCTCTTGATTTTTCGGGACAGAGGTGTCACCTGATCCGGCACCAGAGGTGCCATCTCGTTGAATTTCGTGGTGTACTGTTGGTGAGCCATGGTTCCCGCCTCCAGTTGCAAAAACTCCCTTTCGACCTTGTCCATTTCCCGATGAGAACAAAACTCCTCGATCACCAACCTTTTCAGCTCAGACCATCTCATCCTTCCAATGGCCCTGCTACCCTCGGCTTGGACGATATTGTCCCACCAACATAGAGCCGAATCCACAAAAGAGTTGTCACACCCCGATCGACGGCGGAATCATCGGAGCGGACGAATGGGAGACGATTGCTCATAGCACATGGAACTAAATAAGTTGTAATAATATTAAATGTCATTATTCATTAAACATTACAAGACAAATAAGTAAGTACAAAACAATCAAGATACAACTAGTAACATAAGACTTTCAATTAATCTAGGTCCAAGTCCTATATGAGCACAAGAAGATCTTCAAGTTGGAAACCTGAAACATGTTAAAAATAAAGGGTCAACTATAAAGTTGGTGAGTTCCCATGGTTTAAACACACGCATATATGTATATATATAAAAGGGTTACAAGTAGCAATTCATGTCCATGGTTACAAGTAGCAAGCTCATAGAACACATACAGTTACAACCAAACCTCGACTTGATTACAAGTATATAAGATTGGCTAAGTGTATTTGGTTCCCATGATGAACAAGCATACGTCATCAGGAGTCGACAATACATCGACTTTAGCACCAAATAGGCTTGTCAGGCCCAAAGATCTAAGACGTCGCCAGACTAGCAATAGTTAATGATTGTAAACAAAATATGTATCTCATATAAGACTTACAATAACACAAATAACCATGACAAAAAGTAAAGATGAATTGCATGTGCATTTACAAGTATCAAGAGGTTTACAAGTGTAAGTTTATAAGGTTAACATGTTTCACCCCAAACGATGTGAAATAAAGTAAAAAGGGGCATGGAGAACTCATATGGAAAACTCATAATAATAGTGATGGTTGTAGAGTACATAAGAAAGCTTGGATGTTCAAGAGTCAAAGGTGATGTCTTAAATGATAAAAAGAAACAATAACTTGAGTTTGGAATACATTACAGGAAGTTATGACGCTTAGGAATGCCAATAAGCAAAAGATAGATTGTTAAACAATTATTGTACCAATTTTAGATTCTGGACAAAATGTTTGGTACGTGTTTGAACAGGTTTTTAAAATAGCAAACGGTTTCTTAAAATTATAAAAATTTATATTTGACTAGTTCAAAGTCTCCCGAACAACTTTCATTCAGAAACATTTTTATGAAAAGATCCGTAAATAGGTCAAACAAGCAACACAAGGCAGAAGGTGCTGAAATGCGCACTTATCTTGTGAAGGCTATTGTTGAGTCGTCCGATTGAGTTTGAAGACGTATAAACTGTCGTTGAAAAGGTAATTCAAGGAACTTAATATTGGAGTCTGATTTTTCTCAAATTTAGTTTGTTATGATCAAGTTATGGTTGGTTGAAGTCAGATTATATTCTGCCAGAATTGTAGTAGGGCACTTATGTGCACTTTTAAAATCGTTAAAGCATGAAACGGGTTAGTGTAAATTTATTATATTGATATATGATATATTAGTCTTTATTTGAGTTATAAAAATATTCTAAGTCTTTGGCATAGCCATCATTTAGAAAAATAATCTTGTGGAATAACCGAATGCGGCGGCATAGCCGTCCATATGCAAACGGGATTCTTTGTTTATGTTAGTGTGTTGTTAGCTTGATTTCGGAATGTTAGTGATTGTTATAAGATTAGTGAATGTTAGAAGGTTAATGATCAAATGATAATGATTAAAATTAAAATAGATTTAGTAGAAGAAAGAATAAAAGTAAGAACATAAAGTTATGAGATTAGTTAGATGTTGGGATGATTAAACAATATAGAAATGTATAATATAAAAGCAATATAAGATTACCTTAGTATTAGAAGATTCTTTAAACTATTTGTAAAAGAAAATTCTTGAAATTGATTATAACCAAAGGATGATGAAAGGTTTGTGTGAGAGATTTTTAGAGAATGAGCAAATGAAAAGTGAGGCCTAAGCCTTGCTTTTATACTTGAGGTTAGGAGGAGGTTATGAATGGTGTTAATGGTGATTTATAAGTCTTTTAAAAGGGGGTTATGATTGGAATTTGAAATAAATATAAAATTAAATAATTTAAATAAATAAAAGAATAATTATAATTTAAAATTCAAATTCTTGAAGACTCTAATTTTAACAACTTTTTTATAAAATATTTATAGACTTTATAAAACCAATTTGAATAATCAATCAAATTATTTATTTGTTATTCTTTATAACTTTTATAAAACTTGTAAACTTTATAATTTGATTATTTATTTTCAGTATTTAAAAATTTATAATTACTAATAAAACTTTATAAGTTTATTAAAATTCTTTTTATAACTTTATAAGTATTGATAAGTCTTTTCCATTTAGTTATTTGTTGTAAAATAATTATTCACATTATTTAGATGATTAACAAATATATAATTCACAATATAAATTGCAAATTTAATGTATTCGGTCCATTAAAATTATTACTATAATTTTTATAATAGAACTTAAAGATTGGGTTTTAACTTGGAAAAATGGCGGATGTTACAGTCTCCCCTACTTTAAGAAATTTCGTCCCGAAATTTAATCACGAAAGGACTAATTTCAAGGATATGAGGAGACTTGGATTTCCTTGTCACATTTGCAAGTGACACTTGCAAGTTTGAATAAGTTTAGTTATGATGTTTTACTATGCTTAAGTTTGTTAAAATTCATAATTTATGATTTTATGTTCTTATTGGCAAAGGGGGTACAAGATTAAATTAGAATTTTTAATTGATAAGCTTTTGTATTTCAGACAGTTTGAGATGATTAAGAAGGTTTCACCATGAGTGTAGCACCAAGCATTGAATCAATTCGAGACTCGACTTAGCAAACATGAGGAATAAGTCAAGACACTTATGGATGGGTTATAAATTTCATAAGTGCTTCTCAAACAGATAAATTTAACAAGGTTCTTAGATGATCAATTCTTGTTTACTTATGTCATTGAGGTTTCAAAGTTTCATTAGGTTAAGGTTGTTACGAGAACCGTGTTTGTTAAGATTGAAGATTCAATTTAGGCAGGGATATCATTGTTATAGGTTTTCAGGATAAGTACGGTTTTGAGGGAAGACGTTTAGAAAGATTATTATGGGACATTAAGAGAAATGGGATAATGGGTTCTAAGATTTAGAGGACAAAATCAATGATGAAACGATTCAAAATAACAAGATGTTTCGAGTGTAACGTTCGGTTTACAAACCAAAGCAATACGTTGACTTATCAAAGTATTATGTCAACTACAACCTTAATGAAGACATGCGTACCTATAAGCGGACACTCACCCCAAGGGTTCCCAGGTAAGGTAAACGGATCCATCGGTTGATTTGGATTTATATGAATACCTTGCCTAGACAGAACACCTCAAGATACATGAATCACGCTCTTCCCGCATTACATGTTTCAAGTTATAGGACATAGACTTTGACGAGACTTGAAAATCACGAATAAAGATTCAAAGCTCATTTTGAAAACCATTTGATTTAGGCATATAATGCCTTAGAATATGATTTAAGGTTCGTGTGTGCATTGATAAGATTCAAAGTATAAGAATAAGCATATAAGGCATATAATCACATAATCAAATATAAACATATAAGCACATAAGATCCTATCTAAGCATATAAAATACATGAGAGGACTCATGTGTAAGGGTACTTAATTATAGTCTAGGTCATTCCATTTCTAATAACCTAATTCCCTATAACCATGGCTCTGATACCAATCTGTCACACCCCAACCGACGGCGGAATCATCGGAGCGGACGAATGGGAGACGATTGCTCATAGCACATGGAACTAAATAAGTTGTAATAATATTAAATGTCATTATTCATTAAACATTACAAGACAAATAAGTAAGTACAAAACAATCAAGATACAACTAGTAACATAAGACTTTCAATTAATCTAGGTCCAAGTCCTATATGAGCACAAGAAGATCTTCAAGTAGGAAACCTGAAACATGTTAAAAATAAAGGGTCAACTATAAAGTTGGTGAGTTCCCATGGTTTAAACACACGCATATATGTATATATATATAAAAGGGTTACAAGTAGCAATTCATGTCCATGGTTACAAGTAGCAAGCTCATAGAACACATACAGTTACAACCAAACCTCGACTTGATTACAAGTATATAAGATTGGCTAAGTGTATTTGGTTCCCATGATGAACAAGCATACGTCATCAGGAGTCGGCCATACATCGACTTTAGCACCAAATAGGCTTGTCAGGCCCAAAGATCTAAGACGTCGCCAGGCTAGCAATAGTTAATGATTGTAAACAAAATATGTATCTCATATAAGACTTACAATAACACAAATAACCATGACAAAAAGTAAAGATGAATTGCATGTGCATTTACAAGTATCAAGAGGTTTACAAGTGTAAGTTTATAAGGTTAACATGTTTCACCCCAAACGATGTGAAATAAAGTAAAAAGGGACATGGAGAACTCACATGGAAAACTCATAATAATAGTGATGCTTGTAGAGTACATAAGAAAGCTTGGATGTTCAAGAGTCAAAGGTGATGTCCTAAATGATAAAAAGAAACAATAACTTGAGTTTGGAATACATTACAGGAAGTTATGACGCTTAGGAATGCCAATAAGCGAAAGATAGATTGTTAAACGATTATTGTACCAATTTTAGATTCTGGACAGAATGTTTGGTACGTGTTTGAACAGGTTTTTAAAATAGCAAACGGTTTCATAAAATTATAAAAATTTATATTTGACTAGTTCAATGTCTCCCGAACAACTTTCATTCAGATACATTTTTATGAAAAGATCCGTAAATAGGTCAAACAAGCAACACAAGACAGAAGGTGCTGAAATGCGCACTTATCTTGTGAAGGCTATTGTTGAGTCGTCCGATTGAGTTTGAAGACGTATAAACTGTCGTTGAAAAGGTAATTCAAGGACCTTAATATTGAAGTCTGATTTTACTCAAATTTAGTTTGTTATGATCAAGTTATGGTTGGTTGAAGTCAGATTATATTCTGCCAGAATTGTAGTAGGGCACTTATGTGCACTTTTAAAATCGTTAAAGCATGAAACGGGTTAGTGTAAATTTATTATATTGATATATGATATATTAGTCTTTATTTGAGTTATAAAAATATTCTAAGTCTTTGGCATAGCCATCATTTAGAAAAATAATCTTGTGGAATAACCGAATGCGGCGGCATAGCCGTCCATATGCAAACGGGATTCTTTGTTTATGTTAGTGTGTTGTTAGCTTGATTTAGGAATGTTAGTGATTGTTATAAGATTAGTGAATGTTAGAAGGTTAACGATCAAATGAAAATGATTAAAATTAAAAGAGATTTAGTAGAAGAAAGAATAAAAGTAAGAACATAAAGTTATGAGATTAGTTAGATGTTGGGATGATTAAACAATATAGAAATGTATAATATAAAAACAATATAAGATTACCTTAGTATTAGAAGATTCTTTAAACTATTTGTAAAAGAAAATTCTTGAAATTGATTATAACCAAAGGATGATGAAAGGTTTGTGTGAGAGATTTTTAGAGAATGAGCAAATGAAAAGTGAGGCCTAAGCCTTGCTTTTATACTTGAGGTTAGGAGGAGGTTATGAATGGTGTTAATGGTGATTTATAAGTCTTTTAAAAGGGGGTTATGATTGGAATTTGAAATAAATATAAAATTAAATAATTTAAATAAATAAAAGAATAATTATAATTTAGAATTCAAATTCTTGAAGACTCTAATTTTAACAACTTTTTTATAAAATATTTATAGACTTTATAAAACCAATTTGAATAATCAATCAAATTATTTATTTGTTATTCTTTATAACTTTTATAAAACTTGTAAACGATTTATTTTCAGTATTTAAAAACTTATAATTACTAATAAAACTTTATAAGTTTATTAAAATTCTTTTTATAACTTTATAAGTATTGATAAGTCTTTTCCATTTAGTTATTTGTTGTAAAATAATTATTCACATTATTTAGATGATTAACAAATATATAATTCACAATATAAATTGAAAATAAAATGTATTCGGTCCATTAAAATTATTACTATAATTTTTATAATAGAACTTAAATATTGGGTTTTAACTTGGAAAAATGGCGGATGTTACATGAGTGGGTAGCGAACTTCACCTTCTGGTCTTCACGGCATTCGCTGATATCCAGAACGGCCTCCATTTCTCTCACCCACCGGTGAGCAGCAGCAGCAGTGCCGTTTCCATCAAAATTTGGGGGCTTGCACCTCATAAACGCCCCATAGTTACAGCCCCGTACCACACTTGCACGGGCTCATCTTCTTCCTCCTCCTCATAGGAATGTTAGTGATTGTTATAAGATTAGTGAATGTTAGAAGGTTAACGATCAAATGAAAATGATTAAAATTAAAAGAGATTTAGTAGAAGAAAGAATAAAAGTAAGAACATAAAGTTATGAGATTAGTTAGATGTTGGGATGATTAAACAATATAGAAATGTATAATATAAAAGCAATATAAGATTACCTTAGTATTAGAAGATTCTTTAAACTATTTGTAAAAGAAAATTCTTGAAATTGATTATAACCAAAGGATGATGAAAGGTTTGTGTGAGAGATTTTTAGAGAATGAGCAAATGAAAAGTGAGGCCTAAGCCTTGCTTTTATACTTGAGGTTAGGAGGAGGTTATGAATGGTGTTAATGGTGATTTATAAGTCTTTTAAAAGGGGGTTATGATTGGAATTTGAAATAAATATAAAATTAAATAATTTAAATAAATAAAAGAATAATTATAATTTAAAATTCAAATTCTTGAAGACTCTAATTTTAACAACTTTTTTATAAAATATTTATAGACTTTATAAAACCAATTTGAATAATCAATCAAATTATTTATTTGTTATTCTTTATAACTTTTATAAAACTTGTAAACTTTATAATTTGATTATTTATTTTCAGTATTTAAAAATTTATAATTACTAATAAAACTTTATAAGTTTATTAAAATTCTTTTTATAACTTTATAAGTATTGATAAGTCTTTTCCATTTAGTTATTTGTTGTAAAATAATTATTCACATTATTTAGATGATTAACAAATATATAATTCACAATATAAATTGCAAATTTAATGTATTCGGTCCATTAAAATTATTACTATAATTTTTATAATAGAACTTAAAGATTGGGTTTTAACTTGGAAAAATGGCGGATGTTACAGTCTCCCCTACTTTAAGAAATTTCGTCCCGAAATTTAATCACGAAAGGACTAATTTCAAGGATATGAGGAGACTTGGATTTCCTTGTCACATTTGCAAGTGACACTTGCAAGTTTGAATAAGTTTAGTTATGATGTTTTACTATGCTTAAGTTTGTTAAAATTCATAATTTATGATTTTATGTTCTTATTGGCAAAGGGGGTACAAGATTAAATTAGAATTTTTAATTGATAAGCTTTTGTATTTCAGACAGTTTGAGATGATTAAGAAGGTTTCACCATGAGTGTAGCACCAAGCATTGAATCAATTCGAGACTCGACTTAGCAAACATGAGGAATAAGTCAAGACACTTATGGATGGGTTATAAATTTCATAAGTGCTTCTCAAACAGATAAATTTAACAAGGTTCTTAGATGATCAATTCTTGTTTACTTATGTCATTGAGGTTTCAAAGTTTCATTAGGTTAAGGTTGTTACGAGAACCGTGTTTGTTAAGATTGAAGATTCAATTTAGGCAGGGATATCATTGTTATAGGTTTTCAGGATAAGTACGGTTTTGAGGGAAGACGTTTAGAAAGATTATTATGGGACATTAAGAGAAATGGGATAATGGGTTCTAAGATTTAGAGGACAAAATCAATGATGAAACGATTCAAAATAACAAGATGTTTCGAGTGTAACGTTCGGTTTACAAACCAAAGCAATACGTTGACTTATCAAAGTATTATGTCAACTACAACCTTAATGAAGACATGCGTACCTATAAGCGGACACTCACCCCAAGGGTTCCCAGGTAAGGTAAACGGATCCATCGGTTGATTTGGATTTATATGAATACCTTGCCTAGACAGAACACCTCAAGATACATGAATCACGCTCTTCCAGCATTACATGTTTCAAGTTATAGGACATAGACTTTGACGAGACTTGAAAATCACGAATAAAGATTCAAAGCTCATTTTGAAAACCATTTGATTTAGGCATATAATGCCTTAGAATATGATTTAAGGTTCGTGTGTGCATTGATAAGATTCAAAGTATAAGAATAAGCATATAAGGCATATAATCACATAATCAAATATAAACATATAAGCACATAAGATCCTATCTAAGCATATAAAATACATGAGAGGACTCATGTGTAAGGGTACTTAATTATAGTCTAGGTCATTCCATTTCTAATAACCTAATTCCCTATAACCATGGCTCTGATACCAATCTGTCACACCCCAACCGACGGCGGAATCATCGGAGCGGACGAATGGGAGACGATTGCTCATAGCACATGGAACTAAATAAGTTGTAATAATATTAAATGTCATTATTCATTAAACATTACAAGACAAATAAGTAAGTACAAAACAATCAAGATACAACTAGTAACATAAGACTTTCAATTAATCTAGGTCCAAGTCCTATATGAGCACAAGAAGATCTTCAAGTAGGAAACCTGAAACATGTTAAAAATAAAGGGTCAACTATAAAGTTGGTGAGTTCCCATGGTTTAAACACACGCATATATGTATATATATATAAAAGGGTTACAAGTAGCAATTCATGTCCATGGTTACAAGTAGCAAGCTCATAGAACACATACAGTTACAACCAAACCTCGACTTGATTACAAGTATATAAGATTGGCTAAGTGTATTTGGTTCCCATGATGAACAAGCATACGTCATCAGGAGTCGGCCATACATCGACTTTAGCACCAAATAGGCTTGTCAGGCCCAAAGATCTAAGACGTCGCCAGGCTAGCAATAGTTAATGATTGTAAACAAAATATGTATCTCATATAAGACTTACAATAACACAAATAACCATGACAAAAAGTAAAGATGAATTGCATGTGCATTTACAAGTATCAAGAGGTTTACAAGTGTAAGTTTATAAGGTTAACATGTTTCACCCCAAACGATGTGAAATAAAGTAAAAAGGGACATGGAGAACTCACATGGAAAACTCATAATAATAGTGATGCTTGTAGAGTACATAAGAAAGCTTGGATGTTCAAGAGTCAAAGGTGATGTCCTAAATGATAAAAAGAAACAATAACTTGAGTTTGGAATACATTACAGGAAGTTATGACGCTTAGGAATGCCAATAAGCGAAAGATAGATTGTTAAACGATTATTGTACCAATTTTAGATTCTGGACAGAATGTTTGGTACGTGTTTGAACAGGTTTTTAAAATAGCAAACGGTTTCATAAAATTATAAAAATTTATATTTGACTAGTTCAATGTCTCCCGAACAACTTTCATTCAGATACATTTTTATGAAAAGATCCGTAAATAGGTCAAACAAGCAACACAAGACAGAAGGTGCTGAAATGCGCACTTATCTTGTGAAGGCTATTGTTGAGTCGTCCGATTGAGTTTGAAGACGTATAAACTGTCGTTGAAAAGGTAATTCAAGGACCTTAATATTGAAGTCTGATTTTACTCAAATTTAGTTTGTTATGATCAAGTTATGGTTGGTTGAAGTCAGATTATATTCTGCCAGAATTGTAGTAGGGCACTTATGTGCACTTTTAAAATCGTTAAAGCATGAAACGGGTTAGTGTAAATTTATTATATTGATATATGATATATTAGTCTTTATTTGAGTTATAAAAATATTCTAAGTCTTTGGCATAGCCATCATTTAGAAAAATAATCTTGTGGAATAACCGAATGCGGCGGCATAGCCGTCCATATGCAAACGGGATTCTTTGTTTATGTTAGTGTGTTGTTAGCTTGATTTAGGAATGTTAGTGATTGTTATAAGATTAGTGAATGTTAGAAGGTTAACGATCAAATGAAAATGATTAAAATTAAAAGAGATTTAGTAGAAGAAAGAATAAAAGTAAGAACATAAAGTTATGAGATTAGTTAGATGTTGGGATGATTAAACAATATAGAAATGTATAATATAAAAACAATATAAGATTACCTTAGTATTAGAAGATTCTTTAAACTATTTGTAAAAGAAAATTCTTGAAATTGATTATAACCAAAGGATGATGAAAGGTTTGTGTGAGAGATTTTTAGAGAATGAGCAAATGAAAAGTGAGGCCTAAGCCTTGCTTTTATACTTGAGGTTAGGAGGAGGTTATGAATGGTGTTAATGGTGATTTATAAGTCTTTTAAAAGGGGGTTATGATTGGAATTTGAAATAAATATAAAATTAAATAATTTAAATAAATAAAAGAATAATTATAATTTAGAATTCAAATTCTTGAAGACTCTAATTTTAACAACTTTTTTATAAAATATTTATAGACTTTATAAAACCAATTTGAATAATCAATCAAATTATTTATTTGTTATTCTTTATAACTTTTATAAAACTTGTAAACGATTTATTTTCAGTATTTAAAAACTTATAATTACTAATAAAACTTTATAAGTTTATTAAAATTCTTTTTATAACTTTATAAGTATTGATAAGTCTTTTCCATTTAGTTATTTGTTGTAAAATAATTATTCACATTATTTAGATGATTAACAAATATATAATTCACAATATAAATTGAAAATAAAATGTATTCGGTCCATTAAAATTATTACTATAATTTTTATAATAGAACTTAAATATTGGGTTTTAACTTGGAAAAATGGCGGATGTTACATGAGTGGGTAGCGAACTTCACCTTCTGGTCTTCACGGCATTCGCTGATATCCAGAACGGCCTCCATTTCTCTCACCCACCGGTGAGCAGCAGCAGCAGTGTCGTTTCCATCAAAATTTGGGGGCTTGCACCTCATAAACGCCCCATAGTTACAGCCCCGTACCACCCTTGCACGGGCTCATCTTCTTCCTCCTCCCTCATTATCGGAGAAAATCGTTTCAGGCTCCGGTTGCTCCCCTGAGGCCCTATTTCTCTCCTTCCTTTCTCCCTCTTTCACAGCCTTGATGACTTCGGTCACCATAGACGGTAAGATTGTCTGCATGACCTGATGCACTTCCTCAACAACAGCCTCCTTTACTGAGGCCCTCAAGTTTGCACTCTCATCCCCAGCCTCCGGATGAGGGGTCTCTGGTTCTTCAGGAACCTCCTTCTCAGTTCTTGGCCTTCCTCTTTTAGGTCGCGGTTCTGCATCAGGGCCACCACGGCCTCCACCCCTAGAAGCTCTAGAAGATCTACCACCAGCCATTCTCTATCACACTAAAAAGATTCAAACACCAACACGGTCATTCAAGGAAACAACTCAGTTTATGTCAAGTATAGTAAGTCCCTAATTACAGTGGCCAGTTGTGATTAGCCACTTACTTTACTCTTCATACTCCAAGTATTACCTGCCGTGCCATTCATTACAAAATAGTTTGTTCGCATTACAATGCAAAAACATTAATCAAAAGAATGCCATCCCAAAAGAGCCGAGTAGCCTTGCCGTGCCATCCTCAGCAATCATTACCTGCCAACTGGAAAACATATAAAAAGTCAGCGTTGCTGAGTGAGTTTTAGTTTTATAATAAAACATACTTTATTTTCATTAAAACTATTCCTTTTCTCATGCGATCATTCAACATACGTATACACAGATAATGTCATTATTATCTTTCATCTCATTCGTTATCTTTCGTTCTTTTCATACATTCATTCTTCCCAGTCTGTTGCGACGACAGAGTCGCTCACCTCAATAGCAATCTCAATGATTGCACGCTATCCGAGTCTGTTACAACCATAGGGTTACTCACCTCATTGCCCATCTTAATGATAGCAAGCTATCCAAGTCTCTTGCAACAACAAGGTTGCTCACCTCATGGCAACATCACAATAGCATGTTACTCAACTCTCTTGCAACGACAAGGTTGCTCACCCCATAGGCAATCTCAATGATTGCACTTCATACGAGTCTCTTGCAACACAAAGTCGCTCACCCCATATATATGCTTGCAAGCCTTTCTTCCGTTCATTCATCATTCATTAATGCATGCATTTTTTACTTCATGTTCCTCTTTCATTATCTTTCGCTTTACATTACATAATACTTCATTCATTCATTAACATGACATGTAAAGCCACAAGAAAGATAAACATACATCATAATACGGAACATACCATACACATTTATCATCATCATACAGGGCAACATCATACATACATAACATGCCTAAACATGCAACATCATCATCATCATACCCTACATGCTCTCTAAGGCCATAACAGTCATCTTACATGCTCTTACGAGAACTTTACATCAAAACTTACATCTGCACCTTCCCCCGAAGGCCAGAAGTCAAACTACACATTCCTTCGAGTGCAACAGCCCTATTCGGGCATATGGACACCCTTCAGTCGCATGGCCTTCATGCATCTGAACATCATGCGATTGGCCTGATGCGGTTGTACATCTATGCGAATGAACATTCAATCGCGTGTATGGACCTCATGCGGATGGAACTAATGTGAACGGGCACCTATGCGACTAACATCATGCGAATGGACTCATGCGACTAAGCACCTCTGCGACTGGACCCTCAGTGGTATGACTCCCCATGCGACTGGACTCTCAGTTGTGCGACTGAAACCTTAGTCGTGCGATTGAACCCTCAATCGTGCGAATGAATCCCAATCGTGCGAATGACCTTCAATCACCCAATCTGCCATTTTCGGCCTCCAAACTCATCCAAACCCATTCTAAGCCTAAATTAACCCTCCTGGACCTTAGGAATGCATACCATTACACCATACAAGCACACACAAGCCCAGAAACATACACGAAACGCATCACACACATCACACCCAAATGGGTCAAACACATACTCACATCAAAAACAGGTTTGAATAATTTCCAGCCCCAAAATTGGTTGAAAACAAGTAAAAGTGGGGACCCAGAACTCACACAAACGAGCACAACGACAAGGGCTTCGATTTGGCTTGCTACACAACGAGTTTGGCCACCCGAATCACCCGAACCGACCCTTTTTCTCTTTTCTTCTTCTTTCTCTCTTCTCCTCTCTCGAAAGCTGAAATGTGGGGGTGTGTGGGGAGAGTTGGCTGCCCTCTCATCACCACATTTCCAACTTTTCTTTTTTGGCGAGTTTGGTCCCTCGACTTTGGACTTTATTTCCTTTTTCTTCCTTCGTCGGCTTCTAAATAATAAATATCTGGGTGTTACACAGGGCTTTCACGATGACCCGGGAGGAGGCTAGGACGAAGCTCGATGTTGTGTCAGGTACATTTCTAGTAAACCAAACTCTTGCCTATATGTTATTTGATTCCGGTGCTAGTAGGAGTTTCATTTCTTCTATCTTTTGTGCTAAGTTGCCAATTAGGAGTAGAAGTATTGATGAGCCCTTCGATGTAAAAACTGCCATATGTAAGTCTACCAGGATTTCTGAAATGATAGAAGGCTGTGACATAGAATTAGAAGGTCATAAGTTCCTTGTTAGACCGTTCTTGATGACCTTAGGTGGGTTCGATGTAGTCGTGGAATGGATTGGTTAGCGGACTATGAAGTGAATATCGTATGTCGCAAGAAGATGATTCGACTGACAGCACCTGATGGGAGTTCGGTGACAATCTACGGTGACCGAGTCACTATGGTTCCGAAGGTGATTTCGATGGCGGTGGAGGGGAAGTGCATGAGGTGTGGATGTAGCGCCTACCTGGCCTACGCGAAAGATGTGGACACGTCAGTACGACAATTGTCCGATCTGCTTATCTGGCAGCGAAATTAGCAGCGAATTTAGGTAGAAATTAACCCATTTGAGTGTTAACTTATATGCAAGCTATGATTTGTGACCCTTTCTTAGAAAGCTTAATTGAGAATATACTCACTGTATCCAGGTGAGTTCTAGATCCCCTATTTCAAAGATTTTAAACTGTTTGGAGCTGGTAATGCATAGTTAAACGTTTTTATAAGATTTGGGTGTGTACCCGTATGTTCATGTGTATGCGTATGTGGATGGGTGATGTATGATGATTATATGATGTTATGTGTGTTTATGTTATGTTTCTTTATGTTCCTTATTATGTATATTATTCAGTGGCTTTACGTGGTATGCTTATGATAATGAACGTAAAGTATTATCTTAATGAAGTGAAAGAAATAAGATAATAAAAAGAGGAACGTAAAGAATAAATGAATGTATGCGTTAATGAAAAAATGAATGTAAGAAAGTCTTGCAAGCAAATGTATGGAGGTTCACACCCTATGAAGGGTGTTAGCTCAATTGTGTGTGGGTTAGCTACCCCGGAAGGATGCACAATAGGGTCTAATCTTTGTGATTGACCATATGTATAGGACACTTGCCGCTTGCCCTAGGTACTGGAGTCAGCTTCGTGCACAATGTTTGGGGTCTATTGATAGACCTCCGGCCTAGTAACTAGCTTCGTGCACAATGTTCGGGGTATAGTACATGGCATTGGTCCGGAATGAAAAATGAATGATAGTGATGAATGTACTTGCCCTAGGCCCACTAGCCAGCTTCGTGCACAATGTTCGGGGTATAGTACATGGCATCGGAAGTTAATGACGAGCATATGAAATGTAAGAAATGTATGATAAGTATGAGAATGAATGAATGATAACGAGTAACGTACGATGAAGAATGATGATGAAAGATTGTAACTCCAGGATAAACACTTGAATCAAATATTATGAAGATTTGTAAGATCAAACAATGATAATCACAATAAAACCCCTTTGATCTATATTGATTGCATATGATTTGTGCAAAGTGGAAACCCCAATCAATTGGTCATTCAACCATTAACCAAAACCTAATGACAATTAACCTATTTATAGTCTAGACTAATATTCACTAATTGCACTTAACCCCCTAGACTTAGGCTAATTAATACAAAATTACATATTATGCATAAAAATGAATAAAAACAAGATAAAATATATTTTGTTCACACAAAATATATTTATACAATAAAACTCCTAGTCATTTAAATCTTCAACGTCTTGTCTCGGTTCCTCGTCTCGAACGTGTCGGGTTTGACTTTTGTTGACTTTGACCATGACGTTGACTTTTGTTGACTTTTACTATGTTGATAATATAGACTATCTTTTCAGCTCCAACAAAGATAATAATAAGATTATCTATTTGTACGTATGATGCATGATCGCGACCGAAAGTAAAGAACGGTTTTAAACGGATGTAAAGTATTTTTATTTATAAAACTAGAACTCATTCAGCAACACTGACTTTTATGTATATTCCAGTTGGCAGGTAATGGTTGCTGAGGATGGCACGGGCGCAGCTACTTAGCAAGTTTTTGGATGGCGTCCATTTTATATAACAATAATGTTTTTGTATTGTAATGCAAACAAATGGTATTTTGTAATGGTTAACAATGTTGTACTATTTTGCAAAATCAATTATTAATATATGAAATGGTTTGTTAAGTATTCAGCAGCGATGTTTTAGCAAGTTTAAATGTATGTTTTATGTTCTTGTGCCATGATTGTCCAACTATGAGGCTTCTCGGGAACTGGGCCGTACAGATAACAAAGATTTGAGTGGACGGATGATGCAAGAATGGCTTGGAAGTATTGCTCAGAAATAGCATGCTTCCTGGCTTGAGCCTCAGCTATTACTAGCTGGGCCTTAGCCTCAGCCAATTTGGAGATTAAATCTTTAATTTGAGTCCTATAATTGGTATGTTCATGTTTTAAAGAGGACATAGTTTTCTCCAACTCTTCAATTTGCATTTTGTAGTTAGATTCAGCCCTTTTAAAGTCACTATTAAGAATATTCAAAGACTCAATATCAGATTTAATTTTCATATTGTAGTCCTGATACATTTTAACTTTAGCAATGCAAGCTGGAGTACAGAGGTGTTCATATACCTTGCTGTCATCAGTTCCAGCCATCAATGCTTGAGCAGGAGTCACATCCTGCACGATGAAGCTCAGTCAACTTCTTGAGCAACAGCAGTTTTGTGTTGTTCAGTTGACTTCCTAGTGGCTTTAGGTGTAGTGGGATGTGTGGAGGCTTGAGAGGTTCCCGGGTTGGATTTGGGAACCTTGCATTCCCTGGCAAAGTGACCTAGCTGGTTACAGTTGTAACACTTGGCTTTGGCTTTGTCAAACCCGAATTTGTTATTTGTTGGGTTTTGGGGAAATTGCCTCCAGTTCTCTTGAAGAACTTCTTTGCTTGGTAAGTTAACAGAGCCATCTGTTGGACAATGTCCATGTATTCAACATCATCCGGGCTAAAACATTCTAGATCATCAAAGCAAAACTGAAAGTCACTCAAATGTCCATTACCTGAGACAAAGGCACAGCTGTCCTGGAAGGGTATAGACTAAGCTTGTTCAGACCTTGTAGTCTCAGGAAAAGTGATGTATGGCCCAGAAGAACAGGGGCTGCTGGGAGTGAGTCAGGTACTGCTGAGGTTGGGTGGTTCTTGAGCCTTCAGCAACCATTAAAGCGTTGCTAGCAGAAAGGCTTGAGGGTCTACTCACCTGGTGGCCTCTCTTGTTCTCCATTTCTACACGGTATCCATTAAGGATGCCATACAGTTCAGTCATGGAGATAGAGTTCAAGTTCTCTGTCCTTTTGATAGAAACACGGTAGAAAGTCCACTCATTTGGAAGTCCACTAATGAACTTTCTTGAGAGATCTCTCATCTCAAGAATCACTCCCATAGACTAAAGTGAAAAAATAAGACCCATATACCTGAAGTATTGCTGGCTAAGGGTCTCTCCAGCAATATAAGTGAAATTTCCAAATTGTTGCTTTAGTGAATCTTTCTTGGAGTCATTGGAGCTGGAGAACATTTGAGTCAAAGCATCAAAGAGTTCTTTGGCTGACTGACAATGCTCAAAACCCACCATGATGGAGTTGGGTATGGCATTCATCAGAACTGTCATAGCTTTGCTATCAATATTCAGCCGTTTGTCGTCTTCATCAGAATAATTTTCAACCGCCTTCTTTATCATAGCACCATTCCCAGCAGGTGCGGCAACCTTTGGCTTGTAAGGGCCATTGGTGATAGACTTCCACATTTTGCTGTCTTGGTATCTGATGAAGCCTTCAATACGTCTGCTCCATGATCTGAAGTTATCAGGGGAGATGATAGGTGCTTTGGTCATCGTCCCCATTTCACATTCAGATTTTTGGTTGAGGGCCATTTCGAGTAAGGTGAGTGTATGAGTGATGAAAAGGTTGATTTGGATGGTGAGATCACACAATCAAGAGCCTTAGAAGCTCTGATACCAATTACAGGATCGAGTTTGGTCACTCAACGTAATTATTATCTATCAAACTCACTAAGTTACACTCGGATTGATGACGCAGAACCTCTTAAAAGTTGATAGTAATATAATAAGTAAACAAACACAAGAGAAAGGTTTTTCAAGATACTTGTATATATTACCTTTTAACTCAAAATATTACAAGACTCTTACAAGCATGATAAGTAAGTTATAATAGGAAACTATATATACTACTATCTACAGCCGGTTATACTTTGATACCAACTGAAAACCTATGGCTAAAGCAAATACTACATTGCTAGAGGTAAGGTATCCAAGATAAAATACTATCTAAGATTTGGTAGTCATGACATGTCCATGACTTACCTTTTTTCACCGACCGAAGTTGGTAACTGTACAAACTGATAAGGAATGAACAGTGGAATAAAGTATGGTCAACTACATGGGCGTGGGAAAGTGCCATACAGTATATCAGAGATTGCAGCATCTTATCAGAAGGAGCATACTTATGTCCACTAGTTCATAGCAGGTTCTTCCGAAGGTTAATTGGCTTCGGAAGAGCAAATTCTTCCGAAGCCACTTATATTTTGGAAGAGTCTACTTTTTCTGAGGCTTGAGATGATCTTCACACTTCAAAAGTCATTGTCTTGGAATCTTCTAAGTGTTGAACTTCAAAAGAAGGAAGACTTTGTCTTCGAAAGCTCTATTAGTCTTGACCTTCGGAAGCTCAGCATTTGCCTTCAAAAGTTCCTTTTGCCTTCGGAAGTTCCTTGTCAGTTGCACCAAAAATGTTCTAAGTGTTTGTTTTGGTTGCACCAGCCTTACTTGATCCAACATTAGCCTTATGGGCAAAGAAAATTAAGTGTTTAAAGGCCCATAATCAGCCACCTTAACCACCAAATCTGCCATCATCTCCTTCATTTGCAACCCTAGCCACCAACTTCTAGAGAGAGAGTAGAGAGAGAAAGTAAAGAAAACTCAAGACTTGGAGCTTCATTGGTTAAGGGATTGAAGATCTAAGTGTTAGAGCATCAAACCACGAGAAAGGAACAAGAAATCTAGGTACGAACCAGCCCCTAAACGCCTCTGTAGATCAAACCTGAATTCTAGGGTTTTGGGTTTTGAAAAGTTACAAAGAATCACATGAAGGTCAAATTTTTACATATGAAATCATGTAAAGAGTTTAGATATAGCTTCATGGATGAAAATATAAGGATTTTGATATGAAAAGTTGTGATTTTGGGTTAAAAACAGGCTGGTTCGTAATTTCTATACGTTCTGCGAAACTGTCTGCACGTCCTGCGAAACTGTGTGTACATCCTGCGAAACTGCGAATTTGTCCTGCGAAACTCTAGTTTCGCAGGTAAGTTCGCATCCATGGAATTCCAAAGAACGTTAGGCGAAACTGGCAGCAAAACTGGCAACGAAACTGTCAGCGGAACTCGTATGAAATTGCATGCGAAACTACTGCTCAAACTAGGTAGAAATAACCCATTTGAGTGTTAACTTATGCAGGCCGTGTACCTTGATCCTAGTTTAGAAAGCGTAGACTAGAAGCTACTCATTATAACCAGGTGAGTTCTAGATCCCCTTATTTGTTAGTTTTTCTATGTTTTTGGGGCTGTTATGCATACTAAATATTCGTTTTTCATGGCATAGATCTCAATAGGTTTTAATAGGAAAATCAAATTTCCATAGTAAATTGTGCTATATAAATGCTTTAAAATAAAATTTGTTCGTGCTAACGTGGCAGCCCTGCCCCAGCCAGGGGCATTGCTCCTTAGACCCCACTAGGGGATGCTACCCCTAGAACCCCGCTGTTAGGGGCTACTGCCCCCAAACCCCCGCTGTCTTGCGGAGGATCGGATATGTTTTTATGGTGAATTGTATTTGGTATGTTGTGTACTTAATAAGTAAAGTGTTGTATATTAAAGTGGAAGTTAATATTAATGAAAAATGGAACTTAACGAATGTTACCTGGGCCTGTATGATGCTGAAAAGTCTTGCAAGCACTATGAGAGACTTCACTTATGTGAGTCTCATGTATGATGATGGATCCGTATTCATGAGCAGGCTATGTGCCTTACAGTGTAGATCAACTGTCGGGGGTTAGCTACCGCGTTTATGTGTACCGATAGGGATCGACATTCGTTGTCGATCAACTGGGGGTTCTTGTTGTGTGCAATCTCGTTTAGGATGAAGTGAAAGATAATAAACATGCTTATTAAGACGCAAGAAATGTTATGTATTATGATGTACGCGTGGTCATTATAAGAAGGATAAAGTTTATATTTTCTTATATTACTTAAAACTAGAACTCACTCAGCAAAGCTAACTTTTATGCATAATAGTTGGCAGGTGAAGGATGATGCTGGGGATGGCATGAAGTTAGAAGCTACTTGGCGTGCGATGAATGGCATCCATGTTTATGAAATCTTTTATTTTAATTTAAAGCAAAGTACAATGTTTTTATTCTGTTAGGGAGACAAATGTATGATTACCATATGATCTACAAGTTTTAAGTGAATGTTTGTTTAATTCCGGTGTAATGTTTTGTTTATAAGGTGATTTCATGCTATGATTAACCAACCGTATGGCTTCCCGAAAACGGGTCCTTACAAATTAAGTATATAACTAAAGTTTAATAGTGTCACACCCCGAGGAAAGGAGCTGGTTGTGACGAGTGGATATCAACAAACACATCCATTTCATATTCTAGTACCACAAACATCATCACCCAATACTTGTAACCGCACACTACTCGAGACCACCACAAAACACCACACACCACCATTGTTGTCGCTCATAGTTGCTGCCTGGCGCCCGGAAGGTGTGTCTGCCACCGCAGCCACTACGACTATCACCAACCACCACTAGGTCGAACCCAAATAAGATCAGTAACTAGAATTCCAGTCATGACTGGACTTACAATTGAAATCAAGGTTTTATATCTAAGTCATTAATCTAACCTCCAAATTGTAGATCGATACACGATAATAACATGCATAGGTAGATCTGGAGGTTTTTGGGCTCACCGAAACTTCACCGGAGTCCGATTGTCGCCGCCGCAGCTCCACCGTGGCCTTACCATCGCTAGTGGTGGTTGCCGGATTTAATAGAGAGCAGTGTAAGTATTCCTATAAGTCTGATGCAGCCAAAACATCCAAAGTTTCTCTGCATGCATGCACTGAAGAACAGAAGTAGAAATGCTTCGGAAGTTTTACAACAAGCACTAGAAATATTCTAAGTGTAAAATCTTCCGAAGCCAAGACCAACATCTTCCGAAGCCAAAACTAAAGTCTTCTAAAGCTTCAAAGACAAAGTCTTTTGAAGCCAAAGAGTGAAGAAAGATTTCTTCTGAAGACTTTTGAGGATATGTCTTTATCTGATGTACTTTACCATACAGCTGGACCACCTTTCTGCTGCAACTCTGTAAAGTCATAAACTTACATGAGTTGGTGAAGGTCCATGCTTTTGGTAAATGTACATTGAGGTCTTGAGTCCATGCATTCTACTTTATGTACTTTTATCCTTTTTATAATATATTAGGATGTGAGCTATGGCATGTCATAGTCACTAGTCAAAAGGCAAATCTGCTTTTTAACTCTACATTTGATTTTGTAGTTGTCTAGTCAATTGTATCCAGCTGGCTTTTAAAGTATGGCCAGCTGTAGGATGTATTATAAAGTATCTCAAGTAGTTGTAACTTTTATCGTATGCTTTGTAACATTTGTAATAGAACTTGAGAAGCAATATACCGCATTCTTGAAAACCAATTACTTGTGTTGTTTGCCATCTTGTTCTGTCTCATATTTACTTGTGTTCTTAGCATCTTTCATTAAGAGTTAACCAGTTCCCTATTTGATCTGTTAAGTGTTCTAAGCAACTCTCCTCATTGTGTTGTGTTGTAAGTGCAAACCCTTCACCGGTCCTTCATTTGGTATCAGAGCTTTTCAGGCTCTTGATATAAGATCTCACCATCTTAAGATCCCTCACACACACAAAATACTTTACAACTCAAATGGCAGTTATTACCAATGTTGATATGGAAACTGGAACCATGACAAAGTCTCCACTGATCACTCCTGAAGACTTTGATACTTGGTGTCAAAGAATGGAAGGCTTCATCAAGTCTCAAGACTCCAGGATGTGGGACTCTATTGTTGAAGGACCTTACATACCAAGCACCACTTCTGCTACTTGTGGTGGTATGATTCCTAAGGCTGTGGCTGATTACTCTGAAGAAGACAGGAAGAGAATAGAGATTGATCATAAAGCCATGACAGCCCTTAAAACTGCTCTTCCAAACTCCATCTACAGAGGCTTCAAGAAGTGCAAAACTGCCAAGCAACTATAGGGAGCACTAAAGCTGATGTATGAGGGGTCTACTAAAGCAAAGGAGAACTAGAAGGATCTCCTAAAGCAGCAGTTTGAAAACTTCACCTTTAAGGTAGGTGAAACCATGACTCAACAATACTTCAGGTATGTTGAGATTATGGATACTCTAATGGATGTTGGAGTAACTCTTGAGAACAGGGACATTGTAAGGAAGTTTATGTCCTCTCTTCCTAGATAATGGACACATTACTGTGTTGTTATCAAGAGGACTGAGAACCTTAAGACTCTTACTGTTACAGAGTTGTATGTTATTCTTAGTGGCTACCAGATGGAGATGAACATGCAAAACTCATTTGTTAACTCCACCAATCAATTGAGTTCAGCCCTCCATGTGGTTCAAAGGGAAAGCATTGAGCCATAACATCATCTTATATGCTACCCTGACAACTCACAAAAGGGCCCCTTCATCACCTTCCCAGAGGCTCCAAAGGAAAGCTACACTTAAGGAAGTCCTTTCCAAAAGACAAGTTCTTCTCATGCTTTTGTCTCTGCTGATGAAACCTCAGGCAACTTTCTCTTCACCCTTGAAGATTTGGACTGTATCCATCCAGAAGATCTAGAGTACATGGAGATAGTCCAGCAGATGGCTCTTCTCACTCACAGAGCCAAGAAGTTCTACAAGAGGACAGGGAGAAAGTTTCCAAGCAATGCAGCCAGTGGAAAGTTTGGGCTGGATAAAAGCAAAGTAAAGTGTTACAACTGTAACTAGATGGGACACATTGCAAGGGAGTGTAAAGCACCAAGGACAAATGGTGGCCAAACACAAACCAGACCAAACTACACTGAGAAAGCCCCCCAGAATGAGAAGCCAAAGCAGCAAGCTACAGTTGTTGTTAAAGAAGGAGGCTTTGACTAGAGCTTTCATGTAGAAGATGCATCTCCAAACCAAGCACTCATGGCAGACCACGATGAAGCCAAGGTATTGGAACATCTTTGTACTCCTGAATGCATTGCTAAAGTCAATAGATACAGGTCCTATAACTTAGAAATGAGATCTGATCTTGAGTCCTTAAAAGAGCTGAAAATGATTATAAACTAAAGATAGAGGACTTAGAGAAAACCATTTCAACTCTTAAACATGAGCATACAAACTACAGGACTCGGATCAAAGACCTCATTACTAAGTTAAATGAATGCCAGGCTGAGCTTGTGATCAGCAAAGCCAAGGCAAAAAAATGTGTTCTTGAAGAAGAGACCTTCAAGAACATAATATCCTCATCCTTGCATGAAAACGTTTGTTATCAAAATAAGCAGGGACTAGGATCTTGTGAGATAGCTCCTCCACACACAATCTTGTCTGTAAGATCTCCTAGGTGTGGAACTTGTGAAGATGAGCTTCCCCTCATAGATCCTGTGACTGAAGAGGATGAAGTGGAGATGGTGGAGAATGGCTCTGAGAAGCATGAAGAAGAGCATTCTAAGAAGGGTCACCATCCCTCTGAGGAGAGCAAAACTGTTGGGATGACCAAGTCAAGAAGAAAGAAGTTCAAAAAGGCTCAAGAGATCAAGGATACCTTCAATTCTGCACATAAATAAGTCTTCATCTCTACAGGATTTGAAGTGGTGAAGGCTGAAGACACCAACTTGAACTCCATCAACAAGAGTTCTGGTTCATGTCCAAATCATCCCATCATCAAGAAGAAGGCTGCTCAGTTGTGCACAACTACTGTACAACCTCAACCATCCAGCTCCAAAGGTAGTTCTATCCCCACAAGAACTGCCACAACATCTGCAAAGATGAAGATGGAGAAGGAAAGTGATCAAGTTCAACCTTGTTCACAAAGGAAAACTCCTAGAAGGAAGAAAATGGACTGTGTTATGTGTGGGAATACTTCTCATCTTGCTAAGGATTGTGTTTACAATCCAAAGAGTACTCTCCACATGACCAAGAAAGAAACTTCTAAGAGTTTGGAAAAGAAGAAGCAAGCTTCAGAAGGAAAATCTGTTTCCTTCAGAAGCTCCAAAATGAAGAAAAAGACAAGTGGAAACTTGCCTTCAGAAGAAAATTTGGTCTCGGTAGAAAGGAATACATCCGAAGCACTGAAGCCTGCTGCAGTGAAAGCAAGATCTTCCGAAGTTCCAGTCATCAAAACTTCCGAAGTCATCAAAACTTTCGAAGTATTGAAGGTCAAGTCTAAGCTTCCAAAGGTGGTGTGGAAGTCAAAGAAAGACCAAGTGGCTGAAAGTTCTTCATCAACATCAGCAAATGATCCTTCTAGCATGACTATAGGATCAATTATTGTTGCATTGTCTTCAACTTCTTTTGATGAGCCAAAGACCAATGAGGCTTGGGTTTCCAAATGTAACTAACCATCTCTTTTGTGTAGGAACAGCTCAAGACAAACAGAAATGTATGGATCATTGACAGTGGTTGTTCCAGGCACATGACAGGCAATAGGTCACTACTCCAAAAGTTTGAAAGAATTGATGGAGGACCAGTTGCTTTTGGAGGAGATGCACGAGGTTACATTACAGGAAGGGGCAAGGTCACAAATGGTAAGCTCTGCATTGAGAAGGTAAACTTTGTCAAAGAGCAAAGGTACAATCTTCTGAGTGTATCCCAATTTTGTGATCAGAGTCATAACAGAGCACGAGTGCATTGTTCTCAGGCCCGGGGTGGTCATTCCTCAAGAACACATCCTGCTCAGAGCCCCCAATAAAGGGAACATGTACAAGATGGACTTGCAAGAAACATCTCCCTCAGGAGAAGTTTCATGCTTTTTGTCTAAAGCAAATTGTAAGGATTCCTGAAGTCTGATGCAACCCAAAACAGCCTAAGTGTCTCAGCAACATGCACTAAGTACTGAAGTGAAGAATGCTTTGGAAGTTTTACACAAAGCATTAGAAAATACTCTAAGTGTAAAATCTTCCGAAGCCAAGACCAATATCTTCCGAAGCCAAACATGAAGTCTTCCGAAGCTTCAGAGACAAAGTCTTCCGAAGCTTCAGAGACAAAGTCTTCCGAAGCTTCAACCTATGAAGACAGATTTCTTCCGAAGACTTTTAGTACACATGCTTTATCTGATGTACTGTTCCATAAAGCACCTTTTCCGCTGCATCTCTGTAAAGTCACCAACTTACATGAATTGGTGAAAAGGGCCTTGCTTTTGATAACTGTACATTGAGGTCTTGAGTCTGTAACTTTCCACTTTATGTACTTTATCCTTTTTGTAATGTATAAGGATGTGAGCTATGGCATGTCATAGTCACAAGGTCAAAAGGCAGATATGCCTTTTGATCCTACAATTGATTTTGTTAGTGTCTAGTCAATTGTATCCAGCTGGCTTTCAAAGTATAGCCGGCTGTAGGTTGTAGTATAAGTATTCCAAGTTCTTGTATCTTTTCTTTATGCTTTGTAACACTTGTAAAAGAACTTGAGAAAGCAATATACTGCCTCCTTGAAACCCATACTCTCTTGTTCTGTCTCTTGCTTTACTTGTGTTCTTTGTATCACCTTTGGTTACCCAGTTCACTGTTTGATTAGAGTTTAGTTAATCTCCTCATTGTGTTGTTGTGTTGTAATTGTGTTAAAGCCCTTAAACGGTCCTGCAATTGGTATCAGAGCATTCCAGGCTCTTGATATAGGATCTAACCATCTTAAGATCCCTCACACACACAAAAGCTAAACTCTTCAAATGGCTTCCATCTCAAAGACTGATATGGAGACTGGAACCATGAACAAATCCCCACTGATCACTCTTGATGATTTTGACACCTGGTGCATGAGGATGGAAGGCTTCATCAGGTCTCTTGATTCAAGAATGTAGGAATCTGTGGAGAATGGACCTTTCATACCCAGCACCCCCTCTGCTACTGGTGCTGGTATGATTCCTAAAGATGTGGCCAACTACTCAGATGAAGATAGAAAAAGAGTAGAGATTGACAGGAAGGCCATGACTGCTCTTCAGACTGCTCTCCCAAACTCTGTATACAGAGGTTTTAAGAAGTGCAAGACAGCCAGACAGCTGTGGGATGCACTGAAGCTGATGTATGAAGGCTCCTCTGAAGCCAAGGAGAACAAGAAAGATCTTCTGAAGCAGTAGTTTGAGAATTTCACCTTCAAAGCAGGCGAGACCATGACCCAACAATACTTCAGGTATGTTGAGATTGTGGATACCCTAGTGGATGGAGGAGTTCCTCTTGAGAACAGGGACATTGTAAGGAAGTTCATGTCATCACTTCCTAGGCAATGGACACACTATTGTGTGGTGATCAAGAGGACTGAGAACCTTAAGACTCTTACTTTTACAGAGTTGTATGGGATTCTCAGTGGATACCAGATGGAGATGAACATGCAAGGTTCATCTGGCAACTCGAACAATCAAATGGGTTCAGCCCTTCATGTGGTTGAAAGGGACAGCATAGAACCCCAGCATCATCTCATATGCTACCCTGACAACTCACAAAAGGGTCCTTTCATCACCTTCCCGGAGACACCAAGGGAGAACTTTACTCAAGGAAGCCCATTCCAAGAGACAAGTTCTTCTCAAGCCTTTGTGTCTGCAGATGAAAGCTGTGGGAATTATCTTTTCACTCTTGAAGACCTGGACTGTATCCATCCAGATGACCTGGAATACATGGAGATAGTTCAGCAGATGGCTCTCCTCACTCACAGAGCCAAGAAGTTCTACAAGAGGACAGGAAGAAGATTTCCAAGCAATGCTACCAGTGGTAAGTTTGGGCTGCATAAAAGCAAAGTTAAGTGTTACAACTGTAACCTTATGGGTCACTTTGCTAGGGAGTGTAAGGCACCTAAAGCAAATGGGGACCAAACACAACCCAGACCAAACTATACTGACAAAGCCCCTCAGGCTGAGAAGACAAAGCAACATGCTGCTGTTGCTGTTGAAGAGGGAGGCTTTGACTAGAGTTTTCAGGTGGAGGATGCTTCTCCAAACCAAGCACTGATGGCTGACCATGATGAAGCCAAGGTATTGGAACATCTTTGCTCCCCTGAATGCATTGCTAAAGTAAATAGATACAGGTCCTACAACCTAGAGATGAGATCTGATCTTGAGTCACTAAACATATTAAAATCTGATTTTAGAAAGTCTAAAAATGATTACAAGTTAAAGATAGAGGACTTGGAGAAAACCATTTCAGTACTAAAAGATGAACATACAGATTTTAGAACTCAGATCCAAGATCTCATCACTAAGTTAACTGAGTGCCAGGCTGAGCTTGTGATCAGCAAAGCCAAGGCAGAGAAGAGTGTTCTTGAAGAAGAGACCTTCAAGAACATGATATCCTCATCCCTGCACAATAAGGTTTGTTATCAAAATAGACAGGGACTGGGATCAAATGAGATAGCTCCTCCACACACAATCTTGTCTGTAAGATCTCCTAGGTGTGGAACTTTTGAAGATGAGCTTCCTCTCATAGATCCTGTAAGTGAGGATGATGAAGAAGTGATAGTGAAGAATTCCTTTGAGAAGAGTGAAAAAGAGGATTCTTCCAAGGGCCACTATCCTTCTGAGGAGAAGAAATCAACTGTGATGACCAAGTCCAAGAGAAAGAACTTGATCAGGAAGAGCAAAAGGAAAGCAAAGAAGGCTCAAGAAATCAAGGCTACTTTTGATGCTAAGCAGAAACAAGTTTTTATCTCTGCAGGTTTCAAAGTAGTAAGGACTGAAGACATCAACCAAGACTTCTCAGCTAAGAGTCATGGTTCTTGTTCAAATCATCTCAGTATAAAGAAGAAGACTGAGCTGCTGTGTACCACTGCTGCACAGCCTGGACCATCAAACTCCAAGAACAGTTCACAACCCAAAGGAACTGTCTCAGCATCTACCAAGATGAAGGTGGAGAAGGGATGTGATCAAAGCCAGTCTTGCTCTCAAAAGGATACTTCTTTGAAGAAGAAAATGTGGTGTGTTATGTGTGAAAGTACTTCTCACATTGCTAAGGATTGCCCATACAATCCTAAAAGTACTGTCCACATGACCAAAACAAAGACTTCAAAGAGTCTCAAGAAGTCTCAAGCTTCGGAAGGAAAGTCTGTTTTCTTCGGAAGCTCCAAATCAAAGAAGAAGGTAAATGGGAAATTACCTTCGGAAGCAAAGTTGGTCTCGGAAGAAAGGAGTTCTTCCGAAGCACTGAAGTCTGCTGCAGTGACTGTAGATTCTTCCGAAGGATCAGTCATCAAAACTTGTGAAGTTCCAAAAGCTTCTAAGGTTTTGAAGGTCAAGTCCAAGACTCCAAAGGTGGTGTGGAAGTCTAAGAAAGACCAAATGACTGAGGTTTCTCCATCAACAACAGCTGAAGATCTCCATAGTACAACCATAGGATCTATTACTGTTGCATTACCTTCTATTACTCTTAATGAGCCCAAGACAAGTAAGGCTTGGGTTTCCAAATGTAACTAATCATTCTCTTTGTGCAGGAACAGCTCAAGACAAACAGGAATGTTTGGATAATTGACAGTGGCTGTTCCAAGCACATGACAGGCAATAGGTCTCTACTCCATAATTTTGAGAGAATTGATGGAGGACCAGTTGCTTTTGGAGGAGATTAAGGTGGTTACATTTCTGGAAGGGGCAAGGTCACAAATGGTAAGCTCAGCATTAAGAAGGTAAACTTTGTTAAGGAGCTTGGGTACAATCTTCTGAGTGTATCCCAATTTTGTGATCAGAGTCATAACATGCTCTTTACTGAGCATGAGTGCATTGTTCTCAAGCCTGGTGTGGTCATTCCTCATGAGCATATCCTGCTCAGAGCCCCCAGGAAAGGGAACATGTACAAGATGGATTTGCAAGAAACATCTCCCTCTGGAGAAGTTTCATGCTTTCTATCTAAAGCAAATAGTGATGAGTCTTTCCTATGGCATAAAAGAATGTGCCATGTAAACTTTAAGAACATGAATTAATTAATTAAACATGATCTGGTAACTGGAATGCCAAAGAAAGAGTTTACAAGTGATGATCATTGTGTTGCATGCCTGAAAGGGAAGCAACACAAGGTATCTCACAAGCCTAAGGAAAAGAACTCCATCACTACTCCCCTACACTTGTTACATATGGATCTCTTTGGCCCCACCAGTGTAATGAGTTTAGGAAGGACCTCTTATTGTTTGGTGATCACAGATGATTTTACAAGATTCACTTGGGTCTTCTTCCTTAGAACTAAGGATGAAACCCCTGAGATTCTGAAGAATTTCATCTTAAAAGTTGAGAATCAATGTGATCACAAGGTCAAAACCATAAGATGTGATCAAGGAACTGAATTCAAGAACCAAATCCTTGATACATTTTGTGATGAAAAAGGTATTACAAGACAATATAGTGCTCCCAGGACTCCTCAGCAAAACGGAGTTGCTGAGAGGAGAAACAGGACACTTATTGAAGCTGCAAGAACTATGTTGTCTGACTCTAAACTGCCTATCACCTTCTGGGCAGAGGCAGTTAATACTGCTTGCTATGTGCAAAACAGAGTTTTAGTAGTTAAGACACATGGTAAGACTCCTTATGAACTTTGGCACAAGAGGAAACCTTTCATTGGTTTTCTTAGGTCATTTGGATGTCCCTGCACCATCTTGAATACCAAAGATCAAATTGCCAAGTTTGCTGAGAAATCAGATGATGGACACTTTATTGGATACTCTTCTCAAGCTAAAGCTTATAGAGTATACAATCTCAGAACTAGAATTGTCGAGGAGTCAGCCAATGTGACTTTCAATGAGCACACTCCTTGTGTGGTTGGTTCTGGTCCGGATTGGCTGTTTGATCTTGATTTAGTTACCAACTGTTTTAACAAATCTTGTGAGCATGTTTCAGGATCTGCAGAAAATCTAAATAAAGGTGATCCTGATCCAAGATTTGAGCTAGGAAGACCTTCAACTCATACATCTTCAGCTCCAGTTGGAACTACTTCAGCAAATGAGGTTTCTATCAGCACAACAATGACAAATTTTGCTGATACATCTGGCATGCCTTCAAATTCCAGCTCAGAGGCCTCTCAACCAGATAAAGACACCTCACTTGTAGAAGACAACAATGGTGATGGTGATAGTGATCAGGAATTTCTTGATGCTAATAACCATACCATAGATGACAACATCAATGATGTCTCACACTCATTGGATCAAGTTAATCTTGATAAGTGTGATAATGTGGAGGGTGAATCTTCAAGACCAGATCTAAATTTCTCAAATTTGGATCTTTCTCAACAACTTGCTGTGATCCCTCAGCTAAGGATCCACAAGTCTCACCCTACCACAAACATCATTGGAGATGTTGTCACAGGGGTAAGAACAAGAGGACAAACCCATGAAGCAAATGTTTGTTTCACTCTTGTTTCTTATCTCAGATAGAGCCTAAGAAAGTTGATGAAGCTCTAAAGGATGGAAGTTGGGTTGAAGCTATGCAACAAGAGCTGCTTCAATTCAAAAGGCAGAAAGTTTGGAACCTTTGTCCTCTTCCTCATGGGAAGACTACCATTGGAACCAAATGGGTTTTTAGAAATAAGAAGGATGATAGAGGAATCATCATCAAGAACAAGGCAAGACTAGTTGTTCAAGGATACACACAAGAAGAAGGGATTGACTACACTGATGTCTTTGCTCCTGTAGCAAGACTAGAAGCTGTTAGGATATTCCTGGCATTTGCTGCATCCAAGAACTTCAAGGTCTACCAACTTGATGTAAAGTGTGCTTTCTTATATGGAGTGATTGATGAGGAGGTTTATGTCAAACAGCCACCTGGTTTTGTAGACCCTGATCATCCTGATTATGTCTGCAAGCTTGACAAAGCTCTTTATGGGCTGCATCAGGCACCCAGGAAGTGGTATGAGACACTATCTGAGTATCTTTGTAAACATGGATACAGGAGAGGTACTATAGATGGAACTCTCTTCATCAAAGGACAGGGAAATGACTTATTGCTGGTTCAAGTATATGTAGATGACATCATCTTTGGTTCAACTAATCCAAAGCTCTGCAAAGACTTTGAGAAGCTGATGAAAGACAGATTTGAGATGAGTTCAATGGGAGAACTCAACTTCTTTCTGGGAATTCAAGTGAAGCAGGTTGAAGATGGCATCTTCATAAGTCAGTCAAAGTATGTTCAAGACATACTCAAGAGGTTCAACATGACTGATTGTAAGATTGCTAAGACACCCATAGCCAGAAACCACTCCCTTGGTCCAGATCTTGAGGGGGAGTGTGTAGATGAGCACTTATACAGGGCTATGATTGGGTCTCTTATGTATCTTACAGCTAGCAGGCCTGATATCATGTTTGCTACATGTATTTGTGCAAGATATCAAGCCAACCCTAAGATGTCTCACTTAATCACTGTGAAAAGGATTTTAAGATACCTCAAAGGTGCTTCAACACTTGGTCTATGGTATCCAAAGAATCCAAATTTCAATCTGTATGCCTATACAGATAGTGATTATGGTGGTTGCAATATGACTGCAAAGTCTACATCTGGGGGATGTCAATTCCTTGGTGGAAGGGTGGTCTCATGGCAATGCAAGAAACAATCCTGTGTGTCTGCATCAACTGCTGAGGCTGAATACATTGCTGCTGCAAGCTGCTGTGCTCAAGTGCTTTGGATTCAAAATCAGATGCTGGACTATGGATTTAACTTCAAAGAGACTCCTATCCACATAGACAACAATAGTGCTATCTCTATCACTGAGAACCCTGTGCAGCACTCAAGGACCAAACACATCAACATCAGGTATCATTTAATAAGAGATAACTATGAAAAAGGATTAATTAAACTAGTCAAAGTTCATACAGATGAACAATATGCTGATCTGTTCACAAAAGCTTTTGATGAACAGAGATTTAAGTATCTGATATCAGCTATTGGGATGATTAACTTTGAGTAGACTTTTTCTTAAAACTAATTCTAATTATTTCTTCTTAAAATATGTGTGTCCTAAGTTGTCTAGTTCATCACTTTCATAAGCTCATGTTTTCTTTGGATGTAAAATTCTTTTTGAAGACTTTCCTTAGATTCTTGAAAATTTTTGATACTTCGGAAGATAAAATTTTATCTTCGGAAGAAAAACATGTCTTCAAAATACATAACTGTCTAAGAGATTTTACCTTCGGAAGAAGTCAAACTCATCTTCCGAAGCTTAAAATTCTTATCTCAGACACTTATTTATTTTTAAGGACCTTTTCCTTCCGAAGCAAAATTAACCTTCGGAAGCTTTGTTATTCCTATACAAAGCATTCAAGGGTTTATTTCTCTTCCGAAGCATAAATCTTCAAGACTCTCAGGAAAATCTTCCGAAGCCATTTTAGCTTCGGAAGCTTTTTAAATCAAAACTTCCGAAGACAAATAAACTTCGGAAGCTTTTCGAATTCCAAGAAAACTACTTTTTGAGCAAAAGTAAACTACCTTTTCAGAGGTGGGACCGACTTTCGGATTTCAAAGTTTATCCTCTTTCATTAACTTTGGTTCAAATCCCTTTTCATATAAATACCCAACGGTTCCCCCTCTTTCCCACTATCTTCCTCAATTCTACTATTTCTCTAACCTAATTCTCTAAACCGCCTTTGCTTTCTACCTTTCTTCACCCTTAAGCTTCTGAAATGGCCAACCTTAACCGCAGAAACAACCCTGATTTCTCCATGCAACTTCACAGGCAACATAATCAAGTTGCTCTGTTAAGCTCTGAGAAAGATGCAAGTTTCTCAGAGATTTGCCAATTCTTGACTCTGTCAAACTACTTCACCTCCCTGACCATTGATCCTACTCTATATGAGGATCACTTGCTTGAATTTGGAAGACCTGCCAAGAGGTCATTATGGATGGGGAGAAGGCACTGTCTGCCACAGTGCAAGGGAGGACAATCTTCATCACTCCGGCCATCATTAATCAATATTTGCAGCTGGATGATGAAGAAGGTGAGGTGTCCTTCCCAAAAGAAGCTGTTAATCATTCTTTTGAGCAGATGGGCTATGAGGGAGATTTCTCTGTAAAGACCTTTAGGAAAGGGAAGGTCTCATCCCAATGGAAATTCCTGCTCCATGTGGTTATCCACAGCTTGTCAAACAAGCATGGTGGATGGGACCAGATTCCTGAGGATCTCTCCTTTATAGTTCATGGAATGGTTCAGGGGGTCAAGTTCAGGTATTCACAATTTGTTTATACTAATTTACTTGCAAACTTAGACTCCTTAGAGTATTACATGTTTCCTAGATATGTTCAACACATTCTCAACTGTGAACTGGGCTCACAGTTGAGGGAAACAGGTAATATTCTTAAATTGGGACAGATGAAGCCCGGCATCTTTAAAATAATGAAGAAGCCAACTGTAGGCTTCTCAGGGGTAGAAACAGCCCTAGTCCCAAAAATGTTAGAGCTCATTGCTCAAGGTGACAACCTAGCAACACAAGCTAGTGTTGAACCCACACCTCTTTTGTCCTTACCATTAAAAAGACCAGAAATCACCCTCACCTACCAAAGAAAATCCAAACGAACCCCTGCTCAGGCTATTGAGTCTGTGCAGGCCCCCAAATACTCAACCTTACAGGAAGAAGTGGACACTAGAGCTCCCACTTCTCCTGAGGAGCAAACCACTCCCATTACTTCACCTATCAGGGCTGAGGTTCCTCAAGCTCACCCTGATGAGCTCAAGCCCAACCTTAAGCCTTCACTCTGAGTCTCAACACTCAAGTGAACAACCTTCAGGGGACAGCTACCATCCCCAGCCTTTGGATCTCAACCAACCAATTCCCAACCTATCCTTTTACACTGATGAAGACTTAGGATTCAGTGAGTACCATGAGTCTCTCTTCTCCTCCCCTACTCAAAGAGAGATGAGTACCTCTGACTCTCCTCAGTCTATCCCCCATCAGTCACCTATTACTGAGGTGGACACTTCTGAACCTGTTCAGGATGTCCATATGGAAGAGGCTCTCACTTTTGAAAGTGATTACATCATTAAGACCTCAACCATGGCAACTCAGCCCATTGGCATCTCAACTGAGGCTGCCAGTGAGCAGAGGAAAACCAGCAGCCAAGAAACTCAAGCTGGTGGTGAGAGAGAGGACTTTGGTCCAATCATCTCATCCCCCAATGAATCTTCTGATGAAGATGAGGGGAATTTGAGACTAAAGGTGCAAAAACTGTCAAAAACATGCACCTATTTAGTCTCTAAGGTTAGTCACTTGGAATCTCAGGTGACTACCCTGCAAAACAGGGTCAATGATCAGCAACTCCAGATTTCATATCTGCAGGAAAAACTAGCTGGGAGACCTTTAAGGAGAGCTCAACCAGGAACACAAGAACCTGTGGAAGTGATTGACTTATCCTCCAGCTCACCTATGCAAGTGGGTGATGCTACCAAAAAGGGGGAGAAAGTTGTTACAACCACAGAACCTGGGAGTTCTTCAGAGAGAATGGACATAGAGGACTCACCATCCTCACTTGCTGTTGTGCATTCTCAGCAACTTCCTCAAGTTCACATTAATGTGGACTCTATAGACTCTCTCATCAGGAGTCTCTTTGAGGAAGGTATACCAAGGGCTGTCTCATCTCCACCACTAGGAACTGGCAATCACATCATAAGGTGGAGGTATGATGATGACAGGAGAGCCCTTATACTTCAAAGAGTTCAAGGCCAACAAGAAGTTTTTCAATTCCAAAGCCTGAGCTTTTATGAAAGACTGGATTTAGTCAACTTGCCACTTGTCAATCCAAGCAATTCAAGACAAGCTGACAGGCTGGCTCAAAGAATCCAAGACAGGATCCTTGCAGAGTTTACTCTAAGAAGGAGACTTAGGGAATCAGGCAATGTCATCGGTCAACTGGATGTTGAGGTGGACCCTAAGATTAGTTTCATAGGGGAAACCTTGACTGAAGGCCCAGTGACAGAACCTGAGACCCCTGTCTCATCATCAACAACTGCTGCAGAGGTCCAAACTCCATCTGAGACACCTGCTGGTGAAGGTGTTTCTCAGCCTCTCTCTGGCCAGAGCATGGAAGCTACTCCAAGCAATGAAGGCCAAGCCTCAATCCACCCTGAGTCACAAAGGTCTGTTGGTGACAAAGGGAAAAGGATAATGACTCCTGAGGAAATTGAGGAGGAAGAGAGAGAGAGAAAAGGAGACTAAGGGGAGAAAGTTCTACTGGGTCATCTAGCTTCATGCAAGCTGCAATCAGGGCTGCTCCCAGACCAAATACTCAAGATGATGAGTTAAGGGCAGTCAGGATTACCTACTTACAGACCAGGAACTATGACATTGATGAAATCATCTCCCTCCCCTTAGAAGAGTTAAATGAACTGGCTGACAGGGAAGTGTCAAGAGAGTTGAAGGAGAAAGAGGATGCAATGATACTTCTCCAACTCAAAGAGGAGAAGAGACAGAAAAGACTTTACAAGCATGCTCCCACTCTCTCACCAGTTCAAGAAAGTCCTGCACAGGAAGATGTGGCTCCACAAGAACCTCAGGTAGATAAAGAAGAAGATAGGATCAAGATGATCAACTACCTGAGTGCCACAGGCTTCTATCAGGCAGATGCACTTCTTCCCTTGTCCTATGACTTCATTGAGTTCGAGTATCTAAAGCAACTTGAGCTTGAGTTAGTCAAGGAAAGAAAGACAACTAAAAGGAAGCTAAGGGAAGAAGCTGCAAAGTCAAGAGCCATCATTCAAAAGAATGCAAAGAAGTCTGCTGACAGACAAAGAATGGTGAGCTTCTTGAAGCTGTATGGATTCTCTGGAAGGAGACTTGGCCCCATGTCTCTATCCACTATGGATGAGCATATTAGGGTGATCAAGCAGAAGATTAAAAGTGGAGAACTCATTGACTTGCACTCTCTTCCAAGTCAAGTCCCACCTGAAGTGGAGGTCAAGTTTGAACAACCAGAGACACCTCAACCAGCACCTCCAGCTGAGCCTCAGCAAGCTTCATCTTCTGATCCTAGGCAGGGTCAAACTCCCTCTCCTTCTGAACCTGTGAGGGAGGAACACCCAACTGAGAAAGACACTGATGATCAACATGGTGCTGCAGACCAGTCTTCTCAGTTAAAGACATCCAAGAGGAAGAAGAGGATGGCTTCTAAACCAAAGACTAAGAAGAAGAAGCCAAAGTCATCTACCTCTGCACCTCAGGCTGAATCAGATCAACCTGAGGAAGTGCATGATGAGGCAGCCCAATCAACTCCTATTCAAGTGGCTCCTCTAACTAGTGAGACACCCATCTTGTCCTGGACTTACTCTACTAATCCAGAAAGATGGACTGTTATCAGAGATCAAGGTGTTGAGAATGTCTACTCATGGCAAGACATAATCAACTTACCTCTGCATGATCTCTTTGAAATGAGAAGATACTATGAGAGTCTTGATGATCCTGACCATCTCATGAAGAAAGGAATGGTCCTGATTGTACTGAAGACTACCAACATTTGAAGATCTTCCAAGTGTTTTGGTAGCATCAGCCTAGGGGAGTTTGTAAGGATTCCTTAAGTCTGATGCAACCCAAAACAGCCTAAGTGTCTCAGCAACATGCACTAAGTACTGAAGTGAAGAATGCTTCGGAAGTTTTACACAAAGCATTAGAAAATACTCTAAGTGTAAAATCTTCCGAAGCCAAGACCAATATCTTCTGAAGCCAAACATGAAGTCTTCCGAAGCTTCAGAGACAAAGTCTTCCGAAGCTTCAACCTATGAAGATAGATTTCTTCCGAAGACTTTTAGTACACATGCTTTATCTGATGTACTGTTCCATAAAGCACCTTTTCCGCTGCATCTCTGTAAAGTCACCAACTTACATGAGTTGGTGAAAAGGGCCTTGCTTTTGGTAACTGTACATTGAGGTCTTGAGTCTGTAACTTTCCACTTTATGTACTTTATCCTTTTTGTAATGTATAAGGATGTGAGCTATGGCATGTCATAGTCACAAGGTCAAAAGGCAGATATGCCTTTTGATCCTACAATTGATTTTGTTAGTGTCTAGTCAATTGTATCCAGCTGGCTTTCAAAGTATAGCCGGCTGTAGGTTGTAGTATAAGTATTCCAAGTTCTTGTATCTTTTCTTTATGCTTTGTAACACTTGTAAAAGAACTTGAGAAAGCAATATACTGCCTCCTTGAAACCCATACTCTCTTGTTCTGTCTCTTGCTTTACTTGTGTTCTTTGTATCACCTTTGGTTACCCAGTTCACTGTTTGATTAGAGTTTAGTTAATCTCCTCATTGTGTTGTTGTGTTGTAATTGTGTTAAAGCCCTTAAACGGTCCTGCACAAATAATGATGAATCTTTCCTCCGGCACAAAGAATGTGCCATGTAAACTTTAAAAACATGAATAAATTAACTAAGAATGATTTGGTAACTGGAATACCAAAGAAAGAGTTTACAAGTGATGAACACTGTGTTGCATGCCTGAAGGGGAAGCAACACAAGGTATCTCAAAAGCCAAAGGAAAGAAATTCCATCATTAATCCCCAACACTTATTACATATGGATCTCTTTGGCCCCATTAGTGTATAGAGTCTAGGAAGGACCTCTTACTGTTTGGTGATCACAGATGACTTTACCATATTCACTTGGGTCTTGTTTCTTAGAACTAAGGATGAGATCCCTGAGATTTTGAAGAATTTCATCTTAAAGATTGAGAATCAATGTGATCACAAGGTCAAAACCATAAGATGTGATCAAGGAACTAAATTCAAGAATCAAATCCTTGATACATTTTATGATGAAAAAGGTATTACAAGACAATATAGCGCTCCCAAGACTCCTCAGCAAAATGGTGTTGCTGCGAGGAGAAACAGGACACTGATTGAAGCTGCAAGAACTATGTTGTCTGACTCTAAACTGCCCATCACCTTCTGGGCAAAGGCAGTGAACACTGCTTGCTATGTGCAAAACAGAGTTTTAGCGGTTAAGACACATGGTAAGACTCTTTATGAACTTTGGCACAAGAGAAAACCTTTCATTGGTTTTCTCAGGTCATTTGGATTTCCTTGCACCATCTTGAATACCAAAGATCAAATTTCCAAGTTTGTTGAGAAATCAGATGATGGACACTTTATTGGATACTCTTCTCAAGCTAAAGCTTATAGAGTATACAATCTCACAACTAGAGTAGTTGAGGAGTCAGCCAATGTGACTTTCAATGAACCACACTCCCAGTGTGAAAGGTTCTGGTCCGGATTTGCTATTTGATCTTGATTTAGTTACCAACTGTTTTAACAAATCTTGTGAGAATGTTTTAGGATCCACAGGTATACTACCTACAGGTGATCATGACCCAAGATTTGAGCTAAGAAGACCTACAAGTTACACATCTTCAGCTCCAGTGGTAACTAATCCTGCAAATGAAGCTTCTACCAGCACATCAATGACAAATCCTGTTGATACTTCTGGGGTGCCTTCAAATTCCAGCTTAGAGGCACAAAACTCAGAGGAAGGAGCTTCAAATGTTGGAGAAAATGGTGGTGGTGAAAGTGATTAGGAATTTCTTGATGCTGATAACCACTCCATTGAAGAAAACAACAATGATGTCACACACTCATTGGATCAAGTCAATCTTGATAAGTGTGCTGATGTGGAGGGTGAATCGTCCTTGCCAGATAAAAAATTCTCAAATTTAGATATGTCTAAGAAACTTGCTATGATCCCTCAGCTAAGGATCCATAAGTCCCATCCTACCACAAACATCATTGGAGATGTTGATTCAGGGGTGAGAACAAGAGGACAAACCCATGATGAAAATGTTTGCTTTCACTCTTGTTTCTTGTCCCAGATAGAGCCAAAGAAAATTGATGAGGCTCTAAAGGATGGAAGTTGGGTTGAAGCTATGCAAGAGGAGCTGCTTCAATTCAAAAGGAAAAAGGTTTGGAACCTATATCCTCTTCCTCAAGCGAAGTTTACCATAGGAACCAAATGGGTGTTTAGGAATAAGAAGGATGATAGAGGACTTATCATCTAGAACAAGGAAAGACTAGTCGTTCAAGGGTATACTCAAGAAGAACGAATTGACTACACAGATGTCTTTGCTCGTAGCAAGAGATTGATGAAGAGGTGTATGTCAGACAACCACCTGGGTTTGCAGATCCTGATCATCCTGATTATGTCTGCAGGCTTGATAAAGCTCTTTATGGACTGCACCAAGCACCAAGGAAGTGGTATGAGACTCTATCTCAGTATCTCTATCAACATGGCTACAAAAGAGGTACTATAGATGGAACTCTCTTCATCAAAGGAACAGAAAATGACATAATGCTAGTTCAAGTATATGTAGATGACATTATCTTTGGGTCAACTAATCTAAAGCTCTGCAAAGACTTTAAGAAGCTGATGAAGGACAGGTATGAAATGAGTGCCATGGGGGAACTCAATTTCTTTCTAGGAATTCAAGTGAAGCAAGTTGAAAATGGCATCTTCATAAGTCAGTCAAAGTATGTACAAGACATACTTAAAAGGTCCAACGTGAGTGATTGTAAGGTTGCTAAGACACCCGTAGCCAGAAATCACTCCCTTGGACCTGATCTAGAGGAAGAGTGTGTTGATGAGCATCTCTATAGGGCAATGATTGGGTCTCTTATGTACCTCACAGCTAGCAGGCCAGATATCATTTTTGCTACATGCATTTGTGCAAGATATCAAGCTAACCCCAAAATGTCACACCGGGTCACTGTCAAAAGAATTTTAAGATATCTCAAAGGTGCTCCATCACTTGGCCTTTGGTATCCAAAGAATTCTGACTTTAATATGTATGCCTATAGAGATAGTGACTATGGTGGTTGCAACATAACTGCAAAGTCTACATTAGGGGGATGTCAATTTCTTGGTGGAAGAGTAGTCTCTTGGCAATGTAAGAAACAATCCTCTGTGTCTGCATCAACTGCTGAGGCTGAATACATTGCTGCTGCAAGCTGCTGTGCTCAAGTGCTTTGGATTCAAAATCAGATGCTGGACTATGGATTCAACTTCAAGGAGACTCCCATCCACATAGACAACAACAATGCTATCTCATTCACAGAAAATCTTGTGTAGCACTCAAGAACAAAGCATATCAATATCAGGTATCATTTGATTAAAATAACTTTGAAAAGGGATTAATCAAACTAGTCAAAGTTAACACAAATGAACAATATGCTGATCTGTTCACCAAAGCTTTTGATGAGTAGAGATTTAAATATATTGTATCAGCTATGGATGATTAACTTTGAATAGCTTTTCTTAAAACTTAATCATATTTATTTCTAAAACTTGTGTGTCCTAAGTTGTCTATTCTAACATCTTCATAAGCCCTAGTTTTCTTTGGAAGAAAATCTTTTCAAAAGACTTTTCTTAGATTTTTGAAAATTTTGATCTCTTCGGAAGATTTAAAAATTACCTTCGAAAGAAATTTATGTCTTAATAAACAAATAACTACTTCAGTAATTTTACCTTTGGAAGAAATTTCTGAAATATCTTACGAAGCTTAAAATCAACTTAAGTACTCTGTATGTTTTCAAAGAACAAGTTTCTTCCAAAAGCAATTTACCTTCGGAAGTTTTTGTTCTCCTTGTAATAAAAATCTCTGAGTGTAAATTCTCTTCTGAAGCAAAATTCTCAAAAACCTTTGAAATATCTTCTGAAGCCAATTTTCCTTCGGAAGCTTTTTCTTCAGAACTTCCGAAGCAAATAACCTTCGGAAGATTTCTCGATTTCCAAGAAAACTACTTTTTGGGCAAAAGTAAACTACTTTTCAGAGGTGGGACCGACATTCGGATTTCAAAGTTTATCCTCTTTCATTAACTTTGTCTCAAATCTTTTTCACATAAATACCCAACGGTTTCCCCCCTCTTTCACTATCTTCTTTAATTACACTATTTCTTAAACCTAAATTCTCCCAAACCGCCTTTGTTCTTCATCTTTCTTCATCCTTAAGCTTCTCAAATGACCAACCTAAACCGCAGAAACAACCCAGATTTCTCCATGCAACTTCACAGGCAACACAACCAGGTTTCTCTATTAAGCTCTAAGAAAGCTGAAAGTTTCTGTTGGATTTAAAAGGCTGGTGCAACCAAAACCAAATCACTTAGACTATTTTGGTGCAACTAATAAAGGACTTCCGAAGCTAAGTGTGGAACTTCCGAAGGAAAAAGGAGCTCTTCCGAAGACAAAGTGTAAAACCAACTTCCGAAGGAAAACTCCAACTTCCAAAGACAAAGTATTCACTTTCGAATATCAAGACTTAAAGTGAAAGATCAGAAGTCAACTTCCGAAGTATGAAAGAAGTCCTCAAGCCTCGGAAGTACAAAAGCCTCTTCCAAAGTATAAGTGTCTTTGGAAGAACTTGTTCTTCACCTTCGGAAGACACTACTATTATCCAGTGGACATAAGTATGGTCTCCCTGACACTCCGCTGCAGACCTCTGAGATATTGCATGGTATTTTCTCAAAAGTCATGTTGTTGACCATACTTTATTCCACTGTTTACCTTTATAAGTTAGTACAGTTGCCATCTTTAGTTGGTGACAAAAGGTAAGTCATGGACATGTCATGACTACCATATCTTAGATAATACTTTATCTAAGATACCTTAACTTTAGCATTGTACTATATGCTTTAGTCTTAGGTTAGAAGTAATATATACAAGTACCTTGAAAATTATTTCTTTATGTTCTTTGCTACTTATTATATTATTATCAACTCTTAGAAGAGATTCTACTTCATCTGATTTGAGTGTAATATAAGTGAGTTTGAGAGAAATCCACGTGTTTAAGTGACAAACCCGATCCTGCAATTGGTATCAGAGCTTTTTAGGCTCTTGATTGTGAGATCTTACCATCCTAATCAACCTGTTTTTCACTCCTCCTTACACCACACTCAAAATGGCCCTCAACAAGTCTGAAGTAGAGATGGGGTCAATGACTAAAGCACCCATCATCACCCCTGAAAACTTCAGGTCATGGAGCAGACGAATGGAAGGCTTCATCAGGTATCAAGACAGCAAGATGTGGCAATCTATTGTCAATGGCCCGTATAAGCCAAAGGTAGTTGGTGGAAACGATGCCATGATTGAGAAAGCTGTTGAAGATTATTCTGATGAGGACCGGAAGAAGCTGGACATTGATAGCAATGCTATGACTGTTCTCATGACTGCAATTCCCAACTCCATCATGGTGGGGTTTGAGCGTTGCAAGTCAGCAAAAGAACTGTTTGATGCACTTGCTCACATGTACTCAAGCTCAAATGACTCCAAGAAGAACTCACTGAAGCAGCAGTTTGAGAACTTCACCTACGTTGCTAGAGAGACCCTCAGCCAGCAATACTTCAGGCACATGGATCTCATTTCTTCCCTTCAGTCTGTGGGAATTGCTCTTGAACTTAGAGACCTAACAAGAAAGTTCATGAGTGCACTTCCCAATGAGTGGACATTCTACTGTGTCTCTATCAAGAGTACAGAGAACCTGAATACACTCACCATGACCGAACTCTATGGCATCCTTGATGGATACCGTTTGGAAATGGAGAATAAGAGAGGTCATCAGACAAGCAGACTCTTGAGTCTTCCTGCTAGCAACGCTTTAATGGTTGCTGAAGGCTCAGGACCCTTCCAGCCTCAACAATACCAGACTTACACCCAGCAGCCATCCTGTTCTTCAAGGCCATACATCACATTTCCTGAGACTCCAAGGTCTCAACAAGCTTAGAAAAGTTCCTTTCAAGACAGCTGTGCTTTTGTCTCAGGAAGTGGACACTCTAATATCAATATTGCTTTGATGATCTAGAGTGCTTCAGCCCAGATGACGTGGAATACGTGGACATAGTCCAACAAATGTGCAGGACCGGTTAAGGGCTTGAACAAATTACAACACAACAACACAATGAGGAGAATAACTAAACTTGATCAAACAGTGAACTGGATTAACCAATATGTTGATACAAAGAACACAAGTAAAGTAATGAGACAGAACAAGAGAGTTGGGTTTCAAGGAGGCAGTATATTGCTTTCTCAAGTTTTTTACAAGTGTTAGAAAGCATAAAGAAAGATACAAGAACTTGGAATACTTATACTACAACCTACAGCCGGCTATACTTTGAAAGCCAGCTGGATACAATTGACTAGACACTAACAAAATCAATTGTAGGATCAAAAGGCATATCTGCCTTTTGACCTTGTGACTATGACACGCCATAGCTCACATCCTTATCTATTACAAAAAGGATAAAGTACATAAAGTAGAAAGTTACAGACTCAAGACCTCAATGTACAGTTACCAAAAGCATGGACCTTTTCACCAACTCATGTAAGTTGGTGACTTTACAGAGATGCAACGGAAAGGTGTCCAGCTTTATGGTACAGTACATCAGATAAAGCATGTATACTAAAAGTCTTAGGAAGAAGTCTGTCTTTATAGGTTGAAGCTTCGGAAGACTTTGTCTCTGATGCTTCGGAAGACTTCATGTTTGGCTTTGGAAGATATTGGTCTTGGCTTCGGAAGATTTTACACTTAGAGTATTTTCTAGTGTATTGTGTAAAACTTCCGAAGCATTCTTTACTTCAGTACTTAGTGCATGTTGCAGAGAGACATTGGATGTTTTGGTTTGCATCAGACTTAAAGAAATCCTTACAAACTCCCCCTAGGCTGATGCTACCAAAACACTTAGAAGATCTTCAGATATTGGTGGTCTTCAGTACAATCATGACCATACCCTTCTTCATTAGATGGTCAGGATCATCAAGACCTTCATAGTATCTTCTCATCTCAAAGAGATCATGCAGAGGTAAGTTGATTATGTCTTGCCAAGTATAGACATACTCAACACCTTGATCTCTAATTACATGCCATCTTTCTGGATTGGTAGAGTAAGTCCAGGACAAGATGGGTGTCTCAGTTGTCAGAGGAGCCACTTGCATTGGAGTTGATTGGGCTGCCTCATCATGCACTTCCTCAGGTTGTTCTGACTCAGCCTAAGGTGTAGAGGTAGATGACTTAGGCTTCTTCTTCTTTGACTTTGGTTTAGAAGCCATTTTCTTCTTCCTCTTAGATGACTTTAACTGAGAAGACTGATCTGCAGCACCTTGTTGATCATCCTTGTCTTTCTCAGTTGGGTGTTCCTCCCTCACAGATTCAGAAGGAGAGGGAGTTTGACCCTGCCTTGGATCAGAAGATGAAGCTTGCTGAGGCTCAGCTGGAGGTCCGGATTGAGGTGTCTCAGGTTGTTCAAACTTAACCTCCACTTCAGGTGGGACTTGACTTGGAAGAGAGTGCAAGTCAATCAGTTCACCACTCTTAATCTTCTGCTTGATCACCCTTATATGCTCATCCATTATGGATAGAGACATAGGGCCAAGTCTCCTTCCGGAGAATCCATATAGCTTCAAGAAGCTCATCATCCTTTGTCTATCAACAGACTTCTTCACACTCTTTTGGATGATGGCTCTTGACTTTGCAGCTTCTTCCCTTAGCTTCCTTGTTAGTTGTCTTTCTTTCTTTGACTAGCTCAAGTTCAAGTTGCTTTAGGTACTCAAACTCAATGAAGTCATAAGACAGGGGAAGAAGTGCGTCTGTCTGATAGAAGCCTGTGGCACTCAGGTAGTTGATCATTTTGATCCTATCCTCTTCTTTGTCTACCTGAGGTTCTTGTGGAGCCACATCTTCCTGTACAAGACTTTCTTGAACTGGAGAGAGAGTGGGAGCATGCTTATAGAGTCTTTTCTGTCTCCTCTCCTCTTTGAATTGGAGAAGTAGCCTTGCATCCTCTTTTTCTTTCATCTCTCTTGACACTTCCATGTCAGTTCATTCAATTCTTCTAAGGGGAGGGAGATGATTTCATCAATATCATAGTTTCTGGTCTGTAAATAAGTAATCCTGACTGCCCTCAACTCATCATCTTGAGTATTTGGTCTGGGGGCAGCCCTGATTGCAGCTTGCATGAAGCTTGAAGACCCAGAGGAACTTTCTCCCCTTAGCTTCCTTTTCCTCTCTCTCTTTTCCTCCTCAATTTCCTCAGGAGTCATGATCCTTTTCCCTTTGTCACCCACAGACCTTTATGACTCAGGGTGGATAGAGGCTTGGCCTTCATTGCTTGGTGTAGCTTCCATGCTCTGGCCAGAGAGAGGCTGAGAAACACCTTCACCAGCAGGTGTCTAAGAAGGAGTGTGAACCTCAGCAGCAGTTGTTGATGATGAGACAGGGGTCTTAGGTTCTGCCACTGGGCCTTCAGTCAAGGTTTCCCCTATGAAACTAATCTTAGGGTCCACCTCAACATCCAGTTGACCGATGACATTGCCTGATTGCCTAAGTCTCCTTCTTAGAGTAAACTCTGCAAGGATCCTATCTTGGATTCTTTGAGCCAATCTGTCAGCTTGTCTTGAGTTGCTTGGATTGACAAGTGGCATGTTGACTAGATCCAATCTTTCATAGAAGTTCAAGCTTTGAAAATCAAAAACTTCTTGTTGCCCTTGAACTCTGTGAAGAATAAGGGCTCTTCTGTCAGCATCATACCTCCACCTTATAATGTAGTTTGAAGTTCCTTGTGGTGGAGATGACACAGCCCTTGGTATCCCTTCCTCAAAGAGACTCCTGATGATAGAGTCTATAGAGTCCACATTAATGTGAACTTGAGGAAGTTGCTGAGAATGCACAACAGTAAGTGAGGATGGTGAGTCCTCTATGTCCATTCTCTATGAAGAACTCCCAGGTTCTGTGGCTGCAATAACTTTCTCCCCCTTTTTGGTAGCATCACCCACTTGCATAGGTGAGCTGGAGGATAAGTCAATCACTTCCACAGGTTCTTGTGTTCCTGGTTGAGCTCTCCTTAAAGGTCTCCCAACTAGTTTTTCCTTTAGATATGAAATCTGAAGTTGCTGATCATTGACCCTGTTTTGTAAGGTAGTCACCTGAGATTCAAGGTGACTAATCTTAGAGACTAAATAGGAGCATGTTTTTGACAGTTTCTGCACCTTTAGTCTCAAATTCCCCTCTTCTTCATTAGAAGAATCATTGGGGGATGAGATGATTGGACCAAAGTCCTCTCTCTCACCACCAGTTGAGGTTCTTGGCTGCTGGTTTTCCTCTGCTCACTAGCAATCTCAGTTGAGATGCCAGTGGGCTGAGTTGCCATGGTTGAGGTCTTAATGATGTAATCACTTTCAGAAGTGAGAGCCTCTTCCATATGGACATCCTGAACATGTTCAGAAGTTTCCACCTCCGTAACAGGTGACTAATGTGGGATAGACTGAGGAGAATCAGAGGTACTCATCTCTCTTTGAGTAGGGGAGGAGAAGAGAGACTCATGGTACTCACTGAATCCTAAGTCTTCATCAGTATAGAAGGATAGGTTGGGAATTGGTGGGTTTAGATCTAAAGGCTGGGGATGGTAGCTGTGCCCTAAAGGTTGTTCACTTGAGTGTTGAGACTCAGAGTGAAGCCTTAAGGCTGTTGGGCTTGTGAGCTCATCAGGGTGAGCATGAGGAACCTCAGCCCTGATAGGTGAAGAAATGGAAGTGGTTTGCTCCTCAGGGGAAGTGGGAGCTCTAGTGTCCACTCCTCCTGTAAGGGTGAGTATATGGGGACCTGCACAGACTCAATAGTCTGAGCAGGGGTTCGTTTGGATTTTCTTTGGTAGGTGAGGGTTATTCGTGGTCTTTTTAGTGGTAAAGAAAAAGAAGGTGTGGGTTCAACACTAGCTTGTGTTGCTAGGTTGTCATCTTGAGCAATGAGCTCTAACATTTTGGGGACTAGGGCTGTTTCTACCCCTGAGAAGCCTACAGTTGGCTTCTTCATGATTTTAAAGATGCCGGGCTTCATCTGTCCCAATTTAAGAATATTACTTGTTTCCCTCAACTGTGAGCCCAGTTCACAGTTAAGAATGTGCTGAACATATCTAGGAAACATGTAATACTCTAAGGAGTCCAAGTTTGCAAGTAAATTAGTATAAACAAATTGAGAGTACCTGAACTTGACCCCCTGAACCATTCCATGTACTATAAAGGAGAGATCCTCAGGAATCTAGTCCCACCCACCATGCTTGTTTGACAAGCTGTGGATAACCACATGGAGTATGTATTTCCACTAGGATGAGACCTTCCCTTTCCTGAAGGTCTTTACAGAGAAATCTCCCTCATAGCCCATCTGCTCAAAGGAATGATTAACAGCTTCCTTTGGGAAGGACATCTCACCTTCTTCATCATCCAGCTGCAAATGATGGTTGATGATGGCCGGAGTGATGAAGATTGTCCTCCCTTGCACTGTGGCAGACAGTGCCTTCTCTCCATCCATAATGACCTCTTGGCAGGTCTTCCAGAATTCAAGCAAATGATCCTCATACAGAGTAGGATCAATGGTCAGGGAGGTGAAGTAGTTGGATAGAGTTAAGAACTGGCAAATCTCTGAGAAACTTGCATCTTTCTCAGAGCTTAACAAAGCAACCTGATTGTGTTGCCTGTGAAGTTGCATGGAGAAATCTGGGTTGTTTCTACGGTTAAGGTTGGCCATTTCAGAAGCTTAAGGGTGAAGAAAGGTAGAAAGCAAAGTCGGTTTAGAGAATTAGGTTTGAGGAATAGTGGAATTGAGGAAGATAGTGAGGAAGAGGGGGAACCGTTGGGTATTTATGTGAAAAGGGATTTGAACCAAAGTTAATAAAAGAGGATAAACTTTGAAATCCGAAAGTCGGTCCCACCTCTGAAAAAGTAGTTTACTTTTGCTCAAAAAATAGTTTTCTTGGAATTCGAAAAGCTTCCGAAGGTAAATTGTCTTTGGAAGTTTATAATGAAAAAGCTTCCGAAGCTAAAATGGCTTCGGAAGATTTTCCTGAGAGTCTTGAAAATTTTGCTTCGGAAGAGAAATAAACACTTGAATGCTTTGTATAAGAAACAACAAGGCCTCCGAGAGTTAATTTTGCTTCGGAAGAAAAAATTCCTTGAAAACAAATAAGTGTCTGAGATAAGATTTTAAGCTTCGGAAGATAGATTTAGACTTCTTCCGAAGGTAAAATTTCTTAGACAGTTATTTATTTTGAAGACATAATTTTCTTTCGAAGATAAAATTTTTATCTTCCGAAGGATCAGAAAGTTTTCAAGAATCTAAGGAAAGTCTTCAAAAAGAATTTTATATCCAAAGAAAACATGAGCTTATGAAAGTGATGAACTAGACAACTTAGGACACACATATTTTTAAGAAGAAATAATTTGAATTAGTTTTAAGAAAAAGTCTACTCAAAGTTAATCATCCCAATAGCTGATATTAGATATTTAAATCTCTGTTCATCAAAAGCTTTTGTAAACAGATCAGCATATTGTTCATCTGTATGAACTTTGACTAGTTTAATTAATCCCTTTTCATAGTTATCTCTTATTAAATGATACCTGATATTGATGTGTTTGGTCCTTGAGTGCTGCACAGGGTTCTCAGTGATAGAGATAGCACTATTGTTGTCTATGTGGATAGGAGTCTCCTTGAAGTTAAATCCATAGTCCAACATCTGATTTTGAATCCAAAGCACTTAAGCAAAGCAGCTTGCAGCAGCAATGTATTCAGCCTCAGCAGTTGATGCAGACACACAGGATTGTTTCTTGCATTTCCATGAGACAACCCTTCCACCAAGGAATTGACATCCCCCAGATGTAGACTTTGAAGTCATGTTGCAACCACCATAATCACTATCTGTATAAGCATACAGATTAAAATCAGGGTTCTTTGGGTACCATAAACCAAGTGTTGAAGCACCTTTGAGGTATCTTAGAATCATTTTGACAGTGATTAAGTGAGAAATCTTAGGGTTGGCTTGATATCTTGCACAAATACATGTAGCAAACATGATATCAGGCCTGCTAGCTGTAAGATACATAAGAGACCCAATCATAGCCCTGTATAAATGTTCATCTACACACTCCCCCTCTAGATCAGGTCCAAGGGAGTGGTTTCTGGCTATGGGTGTCTTAGCAATCCTACAATCAGTCATGTTGAACCTTTTGAGTATGTCCTGAACATACTTTGACTGACTTATGAAGATGCCATCTTCAACTTGCTTCACTTGAATTCCCAGAAAGAAATTGAGTTCTCCCATTGCACTCATTTCAAATTTGTCTTTCATCAGCTTCTCAAAGTCTTTGCAGAGCTTTGGATTAGTTGAACCAAAGATGATGTCATCTACATATACTTGAACTAGCAATAAGTCATTTCCCTGTCCTTTGATGAAGAGAGTTCCATCTATAGTACCTCTCCTGTATCCATGTTTACAAAGATACTCAGACAGTGTCTCATACCACTTCCTAGGTGCCTGATGCAGCCCATAAAGAGCTTTGTCAAGCTTGCAGACATAATCAGGATGATCAAGGTCTACAAAACCAGGTGGCTGTTTGACATAAACTTCTTCATCAATCACTCCATATAAGAAAGCACACTTTACATCAAGTTGAAAGACCTTGAAGTTCTTGGATGCAGCAAATGCCAGGAATATCCTAACAGCTTCTAATCTTGCTACAGGAGCAAAGACATCAGTGTAGTCAATCCCTTCTTCTTGTGTGTATCCTTGAACAACTAGTCTTGCCTTGTTCTTGATGATAATTCCTCTATCATCCTTCTTAATCCTAAAAACCCATTTGGTTCCTATGGTAGTCTTCCCATGAGGAAGAGGACAAAGGTTCCAAACTTTCTACCTTTTGAATTGAAGCAGCTCTTGTTGCATAGCTTCAACCCAACTTCCATCCTTTAGAGCTTCATCAACTTTCTTTGGCTCTATCTGAGATAAGAAACAAGAGTGAAGACAAACATTTGCTTCATGGGTTTGTCCTCTTGTTCTTACCCCTGTGACAACATCTCCAATGATGTTTGTAGTGGGGTGAGACTTGTGGAGCCTTAGCTGAGGGATCACAGCAAGTTGCTGAGAAAGATCCAAATTTGAAAAATTTAGATCTGGCATAGATGATTCACCCACCACATTACCACACTTATCAAGATTAACTTGATCCAATGAGTGTGTGACATCATTGATGTTGTCATCTATGGTGTGGTTATTAGCATCAAGGAATTCCTGATCACTTTCACCATCACCATTGATGTCTTCTACAATTGAGGTATCTTTATCTGGTTGAGGAGCCTCTGAGCTGGAATTTGAAGGCATACCAGATGTATCAGCTGAATTTGTCATTATAGAGCTGATAGAGACCTCATTTGCTGAAGTAGTTCCAACTGAAGCTGAAGATGTATGAGTTGAGGGTCTTCCTAGCTCAAATCTTGGATCAGGATCACCTGTATTTAGATTTTCTACAGATCCTGAAACATTCTCACAAGATTTGTTAAAACAGTTGGTAACTAAATCAAGATCAAATAGCCAATCAGGACCAGAACCAACCACACAGGGTGTGTGTTCATTGAAAGTCACATTGGTTGACTCCTCAACAATTCTAGTTCTGAGATTGTATACTCTATAAGCCTTAGCTTGGGAAAAGTATCCAATGAAGTGTCCATCATCTGATTTCTCAGCAAACTTGGCAATTTGATCCTTGGTATTCAAGATGGTGCAGGGACATCCAAATGACCTGAGAAAACCAATGAAAGGTTTCCTCTTGTGCCAAAGTTCATAAGGAGTCTTACCATGTGTCTTAACTACCAAAACTCTGTTTTGCACATAGCAAGCAGTATTTACTGCCTCTGCCCAGAAGGTGATGGGTAGTTTAGAGTCAGACAACATAGTTCTTGCAGCTTCAATTAGTGTCCTGTTTCTCCTCTCAGCAACTCCATTTTGCTGAGGAGTCCTGAGAGCACTATATTGTCTTGTAATACCTTTTTCATCACAAAATGTATCAAGGATTTGGTTCTTGAATTCAGTTCCTTGATCGCATCTTATGGTTTTGACCTTGTGATCACATTGATTCTCAATCTTTAATATGAAATTCTTCAGAACCTCAGGGGTTTCATCCTTAGTTCTAAGAAAGAAAACCCAAGTGAATCTTGTAAAGTCATCTGTGATCACCAAACAATAAGAGGTCCTTCCTAGACTCATTACACTGGTGGGGCCAAAGATATCCATATGTAACAAGTGTAGGGGAGTTGTGATGGAGTTCCTTTCCTTAGGCTTGTGAGATACCTTATGTTGCTTCCCTTTCATACATGCCAGTTACCAAATCATGTACAGGGAGTTGTGAGATCATCACTTGTACAGGGAGTTGTGAGATCATCACTTGTAAACTCTTTCTTTGGCATTCCAGTTACCAAATCATGTTTAATTAGCTTATTCATGTTCTTAAAGTTTACATGGCACATTCTGTAAGGCCCCGTTCCCGGGACGCCTACAGTTGGTCATTCATCGCACATAAAACATATAATTACATTGCATTAAGAAAACATTGCAGCGGAAACATTCAAAAATGACATCACGTTTCATTATAATTACTTTTGCCAAATAATACACCATTATCCGGTTAAAAAATTCATGTTTGCATTACATCACAAAAGCTATATAATTGGATGCCATCCCAAAAGAGCCGAGTAGCCTTGCCGTGCCATCCTCAGCAATCATTTACCTGCCAACTAGAAAATGTAATAAAAGTCAGCGTTGCTGAGTGAGTTCTAGTTTTAATAATAAAACATACTTTACTTTCATTAAAACTATTCCTGTTATCATGCGATCATTCAACATACGTATACATAGATAATGTCATTATTATCATTCATCTCATTCATTATCTTCCATTCTTTTCGTTCATTCTTTCTTCCGAGTCTTTTGCGACAACATGGTCGCTCACCTCAATGGCAATCTCAATGATTGCTCGCTATCCGAGTCTTTTGCACCCCTAGGGTTGCTCACCCCAATTGCCCATCACGATAGCAAGCTATCCGAGTCTTTTGCAACGACAAGGTTGCTCACCCCAAGGCAACATCACGATAGCACTTTACTCGAGTCTTTTGCAACGACAAGGTTGCTCACCTCATAGGCAATCTAAATGATTGCACTTCATCCGAGTCTTTTGCAACACAAAGTCGCTCACCCCAATATATATGCTTGCAAGCCTTTCATTCGTTCATTCATCGTTCATTAATGCATGCATTCTTACTTCATGTTCCTCTTTCATTATCTATCGCTTTACATTACATAATACTTCATTCATTCATTCATTCATTAGCATGACATGTAAAGCCACAAGAAAGATAAGCATACATCATAATAAGGAACATTCATACACATTCATCATCATACAGGGCAACATCATACATTCATAATATGCATAAACATGCAACATCATCATCATCATGCCCTACTTGCTCACTAAGGCCATAACCATTCCCTTACATACTCTTACGGGTTACTTTACGTCAAAACTTACATCTGCACCTTTCCCCGAAGGCCAGAAATCAAACTACACATTCCTTCGAGTGCAACAGCCCTATTCGGGCGTATGAACACCCTTCAGTCGCATGGCCTCCATGCGACTGAACATCATGCGACAGGACTCATGCGGATGAACATCTATGCGAATGAACATTCAATCTTGCGTATGGACCTTGTGCGAATGGGATTACTGCGAATGGGCACCTATGCGACTGACCTCATGCGAATGGACTCATGCGACTAAGCATCTATGCGACTGAACCCTCAGTCGTACAATCCCCATGCGACTGGACTCCCAGTCGTGCGACTGAAACCTTAGTCGTGCGATTGAACCCTCAATCGTGCGAATGAATCCCAGTCGTGCGAATGACCCTCAATCGCCCTCATTCGGCCGTATGGCCTTCATTCGGTCGCCTAGCCCTAGCTGATGCAGAATGGAGTTCATCCCGAACCCAATCTGCCATTTTCGGCTTCCAAGCTCATCCAGACCCATTCTAAGCCTAACTTAACCCTCCTAGACCTTAAGAATGCATACCATAACACCATACAAGCACACAAAAGCCCGAAATCATACTCTAAACGCATCATACACATCACACCCAAATGGGTCAAACACATACACACACAAAAACGGGTTTTGAACATTTTCTAGCCCCAAAATCAGTTGAAAACAAGTAAAAGTGGGGTCCTAGAACTCACACAATCGAGCACAAAGACAAGAGCTTCGATTTGGCTTGCCACTCGACGGATTTGGACACCCGAATCACCCGAAACACCACTTTTTCTTCTTTTTCTCCTCTTTCTCTCTTCTCTTCTCTAAGGTGGCTGAAATGTGGGGGAAATGGGGAGGGTTGGCTGCCCTCTCCCCACTAATACCACCTCATTTCCCGGCTTTTCTTCGTTGGCGAGTTTGGTCCCTCAACTTTGGACTTTATTTCTTTTCTTTCTTCGCCGGCTTCAAAATAATAAATTTCCGGGTGTTACAAGTCCACCCCCCTTAAATAGGTTTCGTCCCCGAAACCTGTTATTCCTCGAACAAACGTGGATAATGCTGTCTCATTTCTTCCTCCGTCTCCCACGTTGACTCGGATCCCTTCCTGTGCTTCCACTGTACACGCACAAGAGGAACCACTTTATTCCTTAGCCTTTTCTCCTTTCGGTCGATGATTGCCACTGGTTGCTCCACATAATTGAGCCGTTCATCTACTTCGATATCTTCTAATGGGACAATCATATCTTCATCTGCTAAGCACTTCCTTAGATGAGATACATGGAATGTCGGGTGAATTCCACTTAACTCATCTGGTAACTCCAGTCTATAGGCCACCTCTCCTACTCGAGCAATGATTCGGAAAGGGCCTATATACCTTGGGCTCAACTTGCCCCGCTTTCGGAAGCGAGTGATACCCTTCCAAGGTGAGACCTTCAACATAACCCGGTCACCCACCTGGAACTCAATCGGCCTGCGCCTTTTATCAGCATACGACTTTTGTCTGTCTTTGGCTGCCTTCATGAAGGCTTTAATCTTCTCAAGCTTCTCAGTCGTAGCCTCGATAACCTCGACGCTTCCCAATTCCTTCTGACCAATGTCACCCCAACAAACAGGTGTTCTGCATCTCCTACCGTATAGCATCTCATATGGGGGCATACCAATGCTGGCATGATAACTGTTGTTGTATGAGAATTCGGCTAACGGTAGGTGGTCATCCCAACTTCCACCAAAATCAATCACACATGCCCGAAGCATGTCTTCCAGCGTCTGAATGGTCCTTTCTGACTGACCATCAGTCTGGGGATGATAAGCCGTGCTAATATGCAACCTCGTCCCCATAGCGTCGTGGAATTTCTTCCAAAATTTAGATGTAAACCGGGTGTCACGATCGGACACAATAGACACCGGCACACCATGACGAGTCACAATCTCTTTGATGATCAGATCAGCCAACCTCTCAGATGAATATGTCTCGTGGATCGGTAAGAAGTGAGCACTCTTCGTCAAGCGATCAACTATCACCCATATGGCATCATACCCTTTCGGGGTACGCGGCAGCTTGGTAATGAAATCCATGGTGACGTGCTCTCATTTCCATTCTGGTATATCCAAGGGTTGTATCTTCCCATACGGCTTTTGATGCTCGGCCTTCACCTGTAAGCAAGTAAGGCACTTACTCACATACTCCACCACATCTCGCTTCATACCCGGCCACCAATAATCTTTCTTCATGTCATGGTACATCTTCGTGGCACCAGGATGAATGGAGTACCGAGTCTTGTGACCTTCATCCATAATCTTCACCCGTAGATCCCCAAAACGAGGAATCCACACACGATCAAATCGGGTCCTAACACCGAGCGTGTTTTCACCCAATTCTCCAACCAGACCCCTCATTCTTTCAGAGTTAAGATGATCTTCTTTCAATGCCTCATCTTGAAACTCTTTAACCTGCTTCATTACATCAAAGGTCATGATTAGTTGATACGCCTTCACCCGAATCGGCTCGGGCCTCTCCTTCCGGCTAAGGGCATCAGCCACCACGTTGGCCTTGCCCGGATGGTAGTGGATCTCACAATCATAATCCTTTATAAGTTCCAACCACCGCCTCTGCCTCATGTTCAGATCCTTCTGGTCAAAGAAGTACTTCAGACTCTTGTGGTCAGTGAATATGGTGCACTTCGTCCCGTACAGATAATGCCTCCAAATCTTCAATGCAAAGACCACAGCGGCTAGCTCCAAGTCATGAGTAGGATAATTTACCTCATGAACCTTTAACTGTCGGGATGCATAGGCTATAACCTTTCCTCTCTGCATTAACACACACCCCAACCCCGAGTAAGAAGCATCGGAGTAAACCACCAGATCTTCGCTTCCATCGGGTAACGACAGAACAGGAGCTTGAGTCAATCTCGCCTTCAATTCTTCAAACGCCTTCTCTTGAGCTTGACCCCATACGAACTTCACCTCTTTTCGGGTCAACTTAGTCAGTGGAGAAGCAATCTTAGAGAAGTCTTGGATAAATCTTCTGTAGTAGCCCGCCAAACCCAAGAAACTGCGAATCTCGGATGGCGTCTTTGGTGACTTCCATTGCATAACCGCCTCCACTTTCGCCGGGTCCACCATAATCCCATCAGGATTCACCACGTGACCCAAGAACTGAACTTCGCGCAACCAGAACGCGCACTTGGAGAATTTAGCATACAACTTCTCCCTCCTCAACGTCTCTAAAACCTCCCGAATGTGGCCGGCATGCTCTGTTTCGCTCCTCGAGTAAATCAAGATATCATCAATAAACACGATCACTGATTTATCCAACATAGGCCGACACACACGGTTCATCAAGTCCATAAAAGCAGCTGGCGCGTTGGTCAAGCCAAAGGACATGACAAGAAACTCGTAGTGACCATAGCGCGTACGAAAAGCTGTTTTAGGAATATCTTGCTCCTTCACCTTCAACTGATGGTAACCAGATCGAAGATCTATTCTCGAAAACCAACTGGCACCCTGAAGCTGATCAAACAAATCATCTATCCTCGGTAAGGGGTATCGGTTCTTCACTTTCAACTTGTTCAGCTCGCGGTAGTCGATGCACATCCTCATACTACCGTCCTTCTTCTTTACAAACAGGACCGGAGCACCCCAAGGAGAGATACTCGGTCTAATGAACCCCTTATCAAGCAACTCTTGTAACTGCTCCATCAACTCTTTCATCTCGGTCGGAGCCAACCGATACGGTGCCTTGGCGACAGGTTGGGCACCCGGTATCAGATCAATCTGAAACTCAATCTCTCTGTCAGGTGGCACTCCTGATAAGTCTTCTGGAAACACATCTGGAAAGTCACACACAACCGGTACATCGGCTAGTTGTGGTGTTGGCGTATCCACATCCTTAACATAGGCCAAGTAGGCACTACACCCACGCCTCATACACTTTCCCGCCACTGCCATCGAGATCACTTTCGGAATCGTAGTAACCCGATCACCATACACTGTCACTGAACTACCGTCAGGCGCCGACAACCGAATCATCTTCTTGCGACACACAATATTCGCCTCGAAGTCCGCTAACCAATCCATCCCAAGGACCAAATCAAAACCACCTAAGGTCATCACAAACGGTCTAACAGGAAACTTATGACCCTCGAGTTCCACATCACAATCCTCTATCATCTCAGAAATCCTGGTAGACTTACCTATGGCAGTTTCTACATCAAAGGGCGCATCAACACGTCTACTACTAACAGGCAGCTTAGCACAGAAAGCAACAGAAATAAAACTTTTACTGGCACCCGAATCAAATAACACAGAAGCTAAAGTGTGGTTCACCAGAAACGTACCGGACACGACATCAGGGTCCGTTCTAGCTTCCTCCTGTGTCATAGTGAATGCCCTGGCGCTCGCCCTCGGTCCATCACCTCCCGTCCTCTTTGCCCCTGAACTCTCAGCCCTCGGCTTCTTACAATCTTTGAGCACGTGACCCTCTTCACCACAGTTAAAGCATCGGACCATACGGCAGTCCTTTGCCATGTGCCCCGCCTTTCCACACCTGAAGCACAAGTTCGACCCAAACCTGCACTCCCCGCTATGCTCCCGTCCACATTTACCACACCTTCTCAATCCCGCATTCGACATGCCCACACGACGATCATCCACCCGTGCCTTCTTATTACCCGACGAGGCATCACCCCGTCCAAACCTCTTCCTCTGCCAGTTTCGATCACCACCGCTCTTCCTGCCACCATCAGTCACCACCACCGTCCTCTCATCGTACAATCTTCCCGCTAAATCCATCGCCGATCTAAACGTGCTCGGCCGGGCGGCGATCATGTGCCTGCGAATATCCGCCGGCAAACCCTGTGTATACCTCTTGATCTTTCGGGACAGAGGCGTCACTTGATCCGGCACCAGACGTGCCATCTCGTTGAACTTCGTGGTCTACTGTTGGTGTGTCATGGTTCCCGCCTCCAGTTGCAGAAACTCCCTCTCAACCTTATCCATTTCCCGATGAGGACAAAACTCCTCGATCACCATCTTCTTCAGTTCGGGCCACCTCATTCTCCCGATCGCCCGATTACCCTCCGCTTGGACAATGTTGTCCCACCAGCATAGTGCCGAGTCCACAAAGGAGTGGGTGGCAAACTTTACTTTTTGATCTTCTCGGCACTCGCTGATGTCGAGAACAGCCTCCATTTCTCTCACCCATCGGTGAGCAGCAGCAGCATTGCCATTACCGTCAAAAGTAGGGGGCTTGCATCTCATAAACACCCCGTAGTTACAGCCTCGTGCCACCTCTCGCACAGGCTCCTCTTCCTCTTCCTCCTCATTATCGGAGAAAATCGTTTCAGGCTCCGGTTGCTCCCCCGAGGCCCGGTTTCTCTTCTTCCTTTCTCCCTCCTTCACAGCTTTGATGACTTCGGTCACCACAGACGGTAAGATTGTCTGCATGACCTGATGTACTTCCTCCACAACAGCCTCCTTTACCGAGGCCCTCAAGTTCGCACTCTCATCCCCAGCTTCTGGATGAGGAGTCTCAGGTTCTGCAGGAACCTCTTTCTCGGCTCTAGGCCTTCCTCTTTTAGAGCGTGGTTCCGCAACAGGGCCATCACGGCCTCCACCCCTAGAAGCTCTAGAAGATCTACCACCAGCCATTCTCTATCACACTGAAAGATTCAAACACCAACACGGTCATTCAAGGAAACAACTCATTTTATGTCAAGTATAGTAAGTCTCTAATTACAGTGGCCAGTTGTGATTAGCCACTTACTGTACTCTTCATACCCCAAGTATTACATGTCCTGACTACATCAGTATTCAAATCTACATACAACACATAACATATACCATGCACACATAAACCGGTTAACTTTAAGAAAATACCTGATGGCACGCAGCTACTCAGTTTGGCATCCCATTCCCCTTTCGTCCCATTTTCAGTTTAAGTTAAGGTTTATTTTGAAAATTTACCCATTTCACTTAAACTTTGGCTCTGATACCAACTTGTAAGGCCCCGTTCCCGGGACGCCTACAGTTGGTCATTCATCGCACATAAAACATATAATTACATTGCATTAAGAAAACATTGCAGCGGAAACATTCAAAAATGACATCACGTTTCATTATAATTACTTTTGCCAAATAATACACCATTATCCGGTTACAAAATTCATGTTTGCATTACATCACAAAAGCTATATAATTGGATGCCATCCCAAAAGAGCCGAGTAGCCTTGCCGTGCCATCCTCAGCAATCATTTACCTGCCAACTGGAAAATGTAATAAAAGTCAGCGTTGCTGAGTGAGTTCTAGTTTTAATAATAAAACATACTTTACTTTCATTAAAACTATTCCTTTTATCATGCGATCATTCAACATACGTATACATAGATAATGTCATTATTATCATTCATCTCATTCATTATCTTCCATTCTTTTCGTTCATTCTTTCTTCCGAGTCTTTTGCGACAACATGGTCGCTCACCTCAATGGCAATCTCAATGATTGCTCGCTATCCGAGTCTTTTGCACCCCTAGGGTTGCTCACCCTAATTGCCCATCACGATAGCAAGCTATCCGAGTCTTTTGCAACAACAAGGTTGCTCACCCCAAGGAAACATCACGATAGCACTTTACTCGAGTCTTTTGCAACGACAAGGTTGCTCACCTCATAGGCAATCTAAATGATTGCACTTCATCCGAGTCTTTTGCAACACAAAGTCGCTCACCCCAATATATATGCTTGCAAGCCTTTCATTCGTTCATTCATCGTTCATTAATGCATGCATTCTTACTTCATGTTCCTCTTTCATTATCTATCGCTTTACATTACATAATACTTCATTCATTCATTCATTCATTAGCATGACATGTAAAGCCACAAGAAAGATAAGCATACATCATAATAAGGAACATTCATACACATTTATCATCATACAGGGAAACATCATACATTCATAATATGCATAAACATGCAACATCATCATCATCATGCCCTACTTGCTCACTAAGGCCATAACCATTCCCTTACATGCTCTTACGGGTTACTTTACGTCAAAACTTACATCTGCACCTTTCCCCGAAGGCCAGAAGTCAAACTACACATTCCTTCGAGTGCAACACCCCTATTCGGGCGTATGAACACCCTTCAGTCGCATGGCCTCCATGCGACTGAACATCATGCGACTGGACTCATGCGGATGAACATCTATGCGAATGAACATTCAATCTTGCGTATGGACCTTGTGCGAATGGGATTACTGCGAATGGGCACCTATGCGACTGACCTCATGCGAATGGACTCATGCGACTAAGCATCTATGCGACTGAACCCTCAGTCGTACAATCCCCATGCGACTGGACTCCCAGTCGTGCGACTGAAACCTTAGTCGTGCGATTGAACCCTCAATCGTGCGAACATTTTCCAGCCCCAAATGGGTCAAACACATACACACACAAAAACGGGTTTTGAACATTTTCCAGCCCCAAAATCAGTTGAAAACAAGTAAAAGTGGGGTCCTAGAACTCACACAATCGAGCACAAAGACAAGAGCTTCGATTTGGCTTGCCACTCGACGGATTTGGACACCCGAATCACCCGAAACACCACTTTTTCTTCTTTTTCTCCTCTTTCTCTCTTCTCTTCTCTAAGGTGGCTGAAATGTGGGGGAAATGGGGAGGGTTGGCTGCCCCCTCCCCACTAATACCACCTCATTTCCAGGCTTTTCTTCGTTGGAGAGTTTGGTCCCTCAACTTTGGACTTTATTTCTTTTCTTTCTTCGCCGGCTTCAAAATAATAAATTTTCGGGTGTTACACATTCTTTTATGCCATAGGAAAGACTCATCACTATTTGCTTTAGATAGAAAGCATGAAACTTCTCCAGAGGGAGATGTTTCTTGCAAATCCATCTTGTAAATGTTCCCTTTCCTGGGGGCTCTTAGCAGGATATGCTCATGAGGAATGACCACTCCAGGCTTGAGAACAATGCACTCATGCTCAGTAAAGAGCATGTTATGACTCTGATCACAAAATTGGGATACACTCAGAAGATTGTACCCAAGCTCCTTAACAAAGTTTACCTTTTCAATGCTGAGCTTACCATTTGTGACCTTGCCCCTTCCTGAAATGTAAACACCTTCATCTCCTCCAAAAGCAACTGGTCCTCCATCAATTCTTTCAAAGTTATAGAGTAGAGACCTATTGCCTGTCATGTGCCTGGAACAGCCACTATCAATTATCCAGACATTCCTACTTGTCTTGAGCTGTTCCTGCACAAAGAAAATGATTAGTTACATTTGGAAACCCAAGCCTTACTTGTCTTGGGCTCACTAAGTGTAATAGAAGGTAATGCAACAGTAATAGATCCTATGGTTGTACTAGGGGGATCTTCAGCTGTTGTTGATGGAGACACTTCAGTCATTTGGTCTTTCTTAGACTTCCACACCACCTATGGAGTCTTGGACTTGACCTTCAAAACCTTAGAAGCTTTTGGGACCTTACAAGTTTTGATGACTGAACCTTCGGAAGATTCTACAGTCACTGCAGCAGACTTCAGTGCTTCGGAAGAACTCCTTTCTTCCGAGACCAATTTTTCTTCCGAAGGTAATTTTCCATTTACCTTCTGCTTTGATTGGAGCTTCCGAAAGAAACAGACTTTCCTTCCGAAGCTTATATCTTCTTGAGACTTTTTGAAGTCTTTGTATTGGTCATGTGGATAGTACTTTTAGGATTGTATGGGCAATCCTTAGCAATGTGAGAGGTACTTTCACACATTAGACATAACATTTTCTTCTTCAAAGGAGTCTCCTTATGAAAGCAAGACTGGCTTTGGTCACGTCCCTTCTCCACCTTCATCTTGGTAGATGCTGAGACAGTTCTTTTGGGCTGTGAACTGTTCTTGGAGTTTGATGGTCCAGGCTGTGCAGCAGTGGTACACAGCAGCTCAGTCTTCTTCTTTGTACTGAGATGATTTGAACAAGAACCAGAACTCTTAGCTGAGGAGTCTTGGTTGATGTCTTCAGTCTTTACTACTTTAAACCCTGTAGAGATAAAAACTTGTTTCTGCTTAGAATCAAAAGTAGCCTTGATTTCTTGAGCCTTCTTTGCTTTTCTTTTGCTCTTTATGATCAAGTTCTTTCTCTTGGACTTGGTCATCACAGTAGATTTCTTCTCCTCAAAAGGATAGTGGCCCTTGGTAGAATCCTCTTCTTCACTCTTCTCAGAGGAATTCTTCACTATCTCTTCTTCATCATCCTCACTTATAGGATCTATGAGAGGAAGCTCATCTTCACAAGTTCCACACCTAGGAGATCTTACAGACAAGATTGTGTGTGGAGGAGCTATCTCATTTGATCCCAGTCCCTGTCTATTTTGATAGCACACTTTGTTGTGCAGGGATGAGGATATCATGTTCTTGAAGGTCTCTTCTTCAAGAACACTCTTCTCTGCCTTGGCTTTGCTGATCACAAGCTCAGCCTGGCACTCAGTCAACTTAGTTATGAGATCCTGGATTTGAGTCCTAAAATCTGTATGTTCATGTTTTAGTACTGAAATGGTTTTCTCCAAGTCCTCTATCTTTAACTTGTAATCATTTTCAGACTTTCTAAAATCAGATTTTAATATGTTTAATGACTCAAGATCAGATCTCATTTCTAAGTTGTAGGACCTGTATCTGTTTACTTTAGCAATGCATTCAGGAGTACAGAGATGTTCCAATACCTTGGCTTCATCATGGTCTGCCATTAGTGCTTGGTTTGGAGAAGCATCTTCCACCTGAAAGCTCCAGTCAAAGCCTCCCTCTTCAACAGCAACAGCAGCATGTTGCTTTGGCTTCTCATTCTGAGGGGCTTTGTCAGTGTAGTTTGGTCTGGTTTGTGTTTGGCCACCATTTGTTTTTGGTGCCTTACACTCCCTAGCAAAGTGGCCCATCAAGTTACAGTTGTAACACTTGACTATGCTTTTATCCAGCCCAAACTTTCCACTGGTTGCATTGCTTGGAAACCTCCTTCCTGTTCTCTTGTAAAACTTCTTGGCTCTGTGAGTGAGGAGAGCCATCTGCTGAACTATCTCCATGTACTCCGGGTCATCTGGATGGATACAGTCCAGGTCTTCAAGAGTGAAGAGAGAGTTCCCACAGCTTTCATCAGTAGACACAAAGGCTAGAGAAGAACTTGTCTCTTGGAATGGGCTTCCTTAAGTAAAGTTCTCCCTGGGTGTCTCTGGGAAGGTGATGAAAGGGCCCTTTGGTGAGTTGTCAGGGTAGCATATGAGATGATGTTGGGGTTCTATGCTATCCCTTTCAACCACATGAAGGGCTGAACCCATTTGATTGTTGGAGTTGCCAGATGAACCTTGCATGTTCATCTCCATCTGGTATCCACTGAGAATCCCATATAACTCTGTCAGAGTAAGAGTTTTGAGGTTCTCAGTCCTCTTGATCACCACACAGTCGTGTGTCCATTGCCTAGGAAGCGAGGACATGAACTTCCTTACAATGTCCTTGTTCTCAAGAGGAACTCCTCCATCCACTAGGGTATCCACTATCTCAACATACCTGAAGTATTGTTGAGTCATGGTTTCACCTGCTTTAAAGGTGAAGTTTTCAAACTGCTGCTTCAGGAGATCCTTCTTGTTCTCCTTGGCTTCAGAGGAGCCTTCATACATCAGCTTCAGTGCATCCCACAGCTGCTTAGCTGTTTTGCACTTCTTGAAGCCTCTGTACACAGAGTTTGGGAGAGCAGTCTGAAGAGCAGTCATGGCCTTCCTATCAATCTCTACTCTCTTTCTATCTTCATCAGAGTAGTTGGTCACATCTTTTGGTATCATACCAGCACCAGTAGCAGAAGGAGTGCTGGGTATGAAAGGTCCATTCTCAACAGATTCCCACATTATTGAGTCTAACGACCTGATGAAACCTTCCATTCTCATACACCACGTGTCAAAGTCATCAAGAGTGATCAGTGGGGATTTGTTCATGGTTCCAGTCTCCATATCAGTCTTTGAGATGGATGCCATTTGGAGAGTTTAGTTTTTGTGTGTGTGAGGGATCTTAAGATGGTGAGATCTTATATCAAGAGCCTGAAGAGCTCTAATACCAATTGCAGGACCGGTTAAGGGCTTGAACAAATTACAACACAACAACACAATGAGGAGAATAACTAAACTTGATCAAACAGTGAACTGGATTAACCAATATGTTGATACAAAGAACACAAGTAAAGTAATGAGACAGAACAAGAGAGTTGGGTTTCAAGGAGGCAGTATATTGCTTTCTCAAGTTCTTTTACAAGTGTTACAAAGCATAAAGAAAGATACAAGAACTTGGAATACTTATACTACAACCTACAGCCGGCTATACTTTGAAAGCCAGCTGGATACAATTGACTAGACACTAACAAAATCAATTGTAGGATCAAAAGGCATATCTGCCTTTTGACCTTGTGACTATGACATGCCATAGCTCACATCCTTATCTATTACAAAAAGGATAAAGTACATAAAGTAGAAAGTTACAGACTCAAGACCTCAATGTACAGTTACCAAAAGCATGGACCTTTTCACCAACTCATGTAAGTTGGTGACTTTACAGAGATGCAGCGGAAAGGTGTCCAGCTTTATGCAACAGTACATCAGATAAAGCATGTATACTAAAAGTCTTCGGAAGAAATCTGTCTTCATAGGTTGAAGCTTCGGAAGATTTTGTCTCTGAGGCTTCGGAAGACTTCATGTTTGGCTTCGGAAGATATTGGTCTTGGCTTCGGAAGATTTTACACTTAGAGTATTTTCTAGTGTATTGTGTAAAACTTCCGAAGCATTCTTTACTTCAGTACTTAGTGCATGTTGCAGAGAGACATTGGATGTTTTGGTTTGCATCAGACTTAAAGAAATCCTTACAAAATGGCTCTATTAACCTACAGAGCAAAGAAGTTCTTCAAGAGAACTGGAAGGCAATTTCCCTAGAACCCAATCAACAGCAAATTTGGGTTTGACAAAACCAAGGCCAAATGTTACAACTGTAACCAGCTTGGTCATTTTACAAGGGAATGCAAGGCTCCCAAGTCGAATCCGGGAACCCCATAGGCCTCCACACACCCCTCTACACCAAAGCCCACTGGAAAGTCAACAGAGACAGCTGCAATGGCTCAAGAAGTTGACTGGAGCTTTATGGTACAGGATGTGACTCCTGCTCAAGCACTCATGGCTGGAACAGATGAGAATAAGGTATATGAACATCTTTGTACTTCTGCCTGTATTGCTAAGGTTAAATTGTATCAGACTACATTATGGAGATTAAATCCGATATTGAGTCTTTTAATGTTTTAAAATCTGATTTTAAAAGGGCTAAATCTGACTATCAAAGAAAAATTGAGGAGTTAGAGAAAATTGTGTCCCTATTAAAACATGAACACACTAACTATAAGACTCAAATAAAGGATTTAATATCCAAATTGTCTGAGGCTCAAGCCCAGCTTGTCACAGCAGAGGCTCAAGCTAGGAAGTATGCTATTTCTGAGCAAAACTTCCAAGCCATTCTTGCTTCATCCTCTCACTCAAAACTTTGTTACCAAAACATAGGTGGGTTGGGAACCAATGAAATTGCTCCACCACACTCCTATGAGTCTATAAGACAACCAAGGTGTGGTACTGAAGAGGAAGAGGTTCCATCTGCTGACCCACCTTCTCATGAGTCAAAGAGTGATGCAACCATGGAGACCATCATAGGGAAGAACCAGGTAATTATACCCTCTCCTACCGGTGATGATCAACCCCTGACCACCAAAGTTAGAAGAAGCAGAGCTAAGGCAGCCAGAAAAACTGCCAAGAAAATGGCTGAGTCTAAGCTGAAGATAAACCCAAAGCAAAAGGGTGTATTCATCTCAGCTGGATTCCAGGTGGTAGGAAACTCTGATTCAGAAAAGGAGTGTAGTACCAACACTCCTGTCCTACCAAAGGATCAGAAGTTAAAGGGAAAGGTTGCTGATGAAGATAAAAAGAACAAGAAACAGCAATCCTCAAATTCCCAAAAGATTAACATTGCATGCATAATGTGTGGTCTACAAAACCACATGGCCAAAGATTGTTATTACAATCCTGCTAGCACACATTATGCATATAATGTTAAAAAGGAAGGAGTCAGAAAGGTTTCTCATTTGGACCATATCAAATGGTTCAAGTGATGAAAATGGGAAAGCTTGTTTCCGAAGCAAGGTTGCTTTCGAAAGAAGGTCCTTCTTCCGAAGGGAAAAAGGCTTCGGAAGCTAAAGCTGTCAAGACCCAAAAGAATAAAAGAGTCCCCTTGAGACCATCCCAGAAGATGACTGCTTCGAAGAAAATGTGGTGAAGGTTTCTTCCGAAAAGAAAGAAGCCTCGAAAGAATGCCAAGCTGCAAAAGCTTCAAAAAGCTCATCCTCCATGATCAACCAAGGGATGGAATGTAAGATCAAGGAAGATGCTGCAACCCAAACCCCTTCTTCAAAGACATCCATTGAACCCCCATGCATAAATTTTGGTTCAATTATGTCACTATCATTGGAAGAACCCAAGACCAACAAGGCTTGGGTTTCCAATCAAAACTAATCATCTCATCTTGTGTGTAGGGACATCCATATGACAAGAATAACAATGTTTGGATTGTGGATAGTGGATGCTCCAGGCACATGACAGGGAACAGATCTCTCCTTCAACAATTCCAACATTTAGATGGAGCACCTGTCCAGTTTGGAGGTGAGGCCGGAGGATATATTTCTGGCAGAGGAAGTATATCCAACGGAAAATTAAAGGTTGACAAAGTTAACTTTGTCAAACAGCTTGAACACAACCTGTTAAGTGTTTCTCAGTTCTGTGATCAAAAGCATCAAATGCTCTTCATAGATAATGAGTGCATAATCCTCAAACCCGGGATGACAATTCCTCAGGAATTGGTGCTTCTTAGATCTCCCATGAAAGGGGATATGTACAAGCTGGATATGAACAATGCTTCCCCAATGGGAGAAGTATCGTGCTTTCTTTCCAAAGCTGATGGTGAGGAGTCAACACTATGGCATAAACGAATGTGTCATGTAAATGTTAAGACAATGAACAAATTGGCTAAAAATAATTTGGTACATGGTTTTCCTAAAAAGGAATTTTTCTGCAAAGATAACTGTGTTGCATGCCTGAAAGGGAAGCAACAGGGCATCTCATAAATCCAAAGTTGTTAACTCCATCACCACTCCATTACACTTATTGCACATGGATCTATTTGGTCCCACACGTATAATGAGCATTGGAAGGAAATCATATTGCCTTGTGATTGTTGATGATTTTACTAGATTTACATGGGTATTCTTTTTAAGAACCAAAGATTAAACTGCTGAAACTTTAAAATCTTTTATTCTTAAAATAGAAAATCAAATTGATCACAAGGTTAAAATAATTAGAAGTGATCAAGGGACTGAGTTTAAGAACCACGTTCTTGACTCATTCTGTAACTCGAAAGGGATCGCCAGACAATATAGTGCCCCTAGAACTCCTCAACAAACTGGTGTTGCTGAGATTAGGAACAGGACACTTATTGAGGCTGCTCGGACTATGTTAGCTGATTCAAAACTGCCTCTAACATTCTGGGCAGAGGCAGTCAGCACTGCATGCTATGTGCATAACAGGGTCCTTGTAGTTAAGCCACATGGAAAAACCCCTTATGAGCTATGGAACAAGAGGCCACCGTTCATTGGCTTTCTAAGGTCCTTTGGCAGCAGGTGTACCATACTTAACACGAAAGACAATTTGGCAAAATTTGCCAAAAAGTCGGATGATGCCATCTTTGTTGGATATTCCTCTAACTCTAAAGCTTATAGAGTTTACAACATTAAAAATCAACAATTTGAGGAATCTTTCAACATTGTAGTTAATGAGCACACTCCTTGTGTTAGGGGGAATGGCCCTGATCATATCTTTGATTTAGAATTGTTTCCAAACTATTCTAAACCATCTTGTGAGAATGTTTCAGCTGGAACAGGTGCTCAAAGTGATTCTGATGACGACCAACTGTTTGAGCTTCCCAGACCTATTCCAAGTTCTCCAAGAGCTGCAACAAATCAGGTTCCCACTATTTCCAGATCTGATAGTATAACTATCTCAAGGAATATTGGGATGATAAACCTTGATTAGTCTATCTCATTTGAGAACCTTTTAATGTGTAAAGTTTTATGTCAAAACAATCTAAGCCCTGTTACAAAAGGTCTTTCTCTAAAATTTTATGTAAGTATAAATTCTTCCGAAGAGGAATTAACCCTCGGAAGATATTTTACACATCTTTCGAAGCAAATTCCTCCCAGGATAATTTTCTTCTCAGAAGAGTTGTTAAGTCTCGGAAGAAGCGATTGATTTCATATCAGATCTACTTCCGAAGCTTGTAAGACCCTCCATTCGAAAAGAAACATATACTCTCGGAAGTAAAAACTTTACCTTCGGAAGTAAATTTGCTTACGGAAGAACATTACCTTCGGAAATGCTTTATACTCGGAAGAAAGATTTTACTGTGTAACGGAAATCTTTTAGGCCCCACTCTGTAAAAAGTAAAGATTTTGTTAAAGATGTCGGATTATTTAAATGGCCTAACCTTACCGCCCCTATCACCTCATCCACTGAAACATCCCATCATCTTATCCAAACCACCTTTAAACCGCCATTTCACCCGTTTAAATAACTCCGGTTAATCACTTTCATTCTTTTTACCAAAAATTACTGCCCTAAAAGCTTTCTTCATCTCCATTTCACCCAATTCCGAACTATCTTCCTACAACTTTCTCCAATGGCACTAAACCCTTAGCACAACCAAGTCGCACTCCTTGATTCTTCAAGGGATGCCGACTTCTCAAATATCATCTCCTTTCTAACCCAATCTTCTTATAACACTGCCCTGACTGTTAACCCCACGGTTTACTTAAATCATATGTCTGAATTTTGGGCAAATGGTCAGATTGAAACCCTAAATGGGGTTCGTGTCATAAGATCGAGCATTTGTAGCCAGGAGTTGGTCATTTCTGAACAACTCATCAGGGAGCATCTAGAGCTTCATGATGAGGGGCTCCTACAGAGTTCCCCAAAGCAGATTTGGACAACACTTATATCCAAATGGGATACGGTGGAGATGTTAGCAGGTCAACCGTTTACAAGTTCAACTTCTCTTACAACTGGAAGTTCCTGCTGCATGTAGTTCTTCATTGCTTGTCCAACAAATCTGGGGGATAGGATCAAATCCCATATGAACTTGGGTGCCTAGTTCATAGTTTGGTGAGAAGCCACCGCATCAACTACTCAAGATTTATGCTGACCAATCTTATGGGAATCCTTCAACGGGACACATTCTTCATGTATCCCAGGTTTCTTCAGCACATAATCAATTGTGAGCTGGACCAGAGTAAGCTTGTCTGTGCAGCTGCTGTGATTGTTCCTCAAATGAGGCTGACCATCTTCAAGACTTTGAAGAGAGTGTCCACCAACTTCACCGGAAGAAATACTGCACTTCTTCAGGTATGACTGAGCCAATGGCTCCTGGTGACATCCCTGTTAACCCCACAGGTAATGAACCCACACCAGCAACTACCCTCACATTGCCAAATCTACCTTCTCCCCCCATCACCATCATTTATCAAAGACGCCCCAAACGAACCCTTGTTCAATCTTCTCTGATTGAAGAAGCTCCTCCTGTTCTATCCAAAAAGGCTATAAAGGAACAATGGGCTCCCACTCAGATCCAACCATCCTTCACAATTGACCTTAATATGGGTCTTGAGTCTCCTCAGTCTCAGACCCATGAGCCCGAAACCCAAGCTGAAAACCCTCAGGGAGAGTCTTTATACTCCCCTGAGCAGCCGAAAAGGGACAGCCCCACCATAGGCTCAATGCCTTTAGACATTGATCAAAGTCCCGGGTCACTAGGCTTTACTTCCATATCCTTTACTGACCTACTAATAGGAGCTGATGAAGAGATTATATCTCTTCAGGGTAATAAAGTTGATCCACACCACCCTCTCAAGGATCAACAGAGCCCAGAGAGATCTCTTATCTCTAGTCCCCATCAGCAAGCCTTTACTGAGGTGAGTCCCACTAATGTGGAGGGGACTCATGTAGATTCAGCTGCCACTAATGAAGGAGCCTCAATGGACCCTCAGGACAGTGGTAAAATTACTAAGACTGAGTCTACGGCAACCATGCCCTTTGATGACTGATGGGTGCGGATAGTATATATATTTTGATATAGATTCTTTGCACATATTAAGTTTTAAATGGTTATTACTAATACTAAACCACACACACAAAACGCAGTGTACCTGTCGTATGGTAATATAGTGTTGGTAAGAACCGAGTATCAATCCGTGGACACACTAAGCCTACTCAACAACCCTCATAATTGACTATTAGTTTTATGTTTTAGAAAATGATAAGTTAAACATGACAACAAAAAATAAAGATAGATAAAGATAAATAAAGATAGGTTGAGACTTTTGGTGATTCTTTCAGTGAAGTAAGGCTGTTATCCTAATTTAGATTACACTTATATAACTGTGATGAATTAGTGGTGTGATTTAAATATATGGATTAATGTAATTATGTTAATGTTTATAAAGATGAGTTGGCGCGATTTCTCGTCTATCCTGCTGCCGTAGTGACTTGATCCTGTCAGGCTGAGTTTACTGCTCAGATCAAAGCCCTAGTAATGTAGGTAAATCTTGTGTGACCTATTTGACATACGATTTCTGAAAACATAACTTAATATTAAAAAGAGAGTTGATCAGGTTCCTTCCTAACATACCATTAATTTTAGAAAACCGTAACAATTACTGAAGTTTCCGAACTAATAAAAGGGAACCCGCAAATGATCAGAAAGTTAAAGTGATATGATTTCTAATAACCATTTCTAGTTCATTAGCCATGGATTTATTATGAAGACCGGTTTCGCGAATGAAATTTAACCATACGGTTTTCAACCTTGTATGACAATCACAATCACAAACCATAAATTTATAACTTCCCGTTCAAATGTAGATGCTACCCATCAATAGTTTTCCTAAGACCACCATAACATTAATATAATATTTATCACACCATTAGTTCACACCAATTACATAATTTTCATTAAATTAGAATAACATATGAAGTTTAGCTCACAAGGAGCTTGAACATAACAACAAAGATAAAAGATAGTAATGAAATCATCGGTAAATTAGAACAATCAAACCGGTGATCCATTATGGATGATGTTAAACGATCCCAAGCTTCTTCTAAGTGTTGAATGAACCTTCAAAACCTTCTAAGGACCTCCAAAGGCTGGGTTCCCGAGAGGGAACACCAGCACTTCCCCTCCTAAAAGCTTATCTTCAAGTTGCAAATGAAGTCCTATTTATAGGCTTTCTGGAGTGTTTAAGCACGGCCCCGTGCCTAAAAGGCACGACCCCATGCTAGTACAATGTACGTAAAAGTTGGTCGGCTCGTACGCTCAGAAGTTGTCGAGCACGGTCCCGTGTTCAATGGGGCACGGCCCCGTGTTTGTGGTGGGGCACGGCCCCGTGCCTCCTGGGGCATGCCCCCGTGCCTCGGGTCGGGGAACAGTACTTTTTGTCGTGTCGGACCAACAAACACGGGGGTGTGTTAATTTAAGCACGGGGGTGTGTTTCAGGCTGGGCATGGGGGAGTGCCTCATGAAGCACGGCCCCATGCTTGAATTCCAAAACTTGATTTTCTTCATTTTCTTCTTATTTAAGCTCCTTTTGTTCATCATGGTCTTTTCCAATCCTGAAAACACAATATGAACGATTTAAGTATCAAATCATCATTTTCAGTAAGAGTTTCTGGAATAATTGATGTGTAATTAATGTGTTTTATATGTATAATTTGGATCACATCAAATATCCTCACACTTAAACTTTGCTTGTCCTCAAGCAAAATCACTCAAAATAGCAACACCGCCAAAAACCAAATAAATCAAGATATAAATATGTATTTTGAGAACTATACAAGCAAACTTGGTTTACCCAAATATAAACAGTTAAGCACATGTGGAATGATATCCTTTCAAGCAATAGAATGGTTTCTAAATATTTTTAACATGTAAAAATTCACACTTCTCACAAGGTGCACTCACACTCGGCTATATATATGGAATCATACATAAGATGAAGTATGAATAATACGCTCAATTGCCTAGTATGAATACGTGTGAAATCATATGCTTGATAAGGGATCAAATCTCTACCTATGTTAGGCATTTACTTGCATAAATCGTTAAGTCTTTGATGGGTTGTAATTTGGCTCAGGTTCAGGGTATGGATTATTTGGATAAAAGTGGCTAAATGCTAAAAACAGCGGTCTTGACTTATTTCACAAACTAAAGGGAAACCAATAAAATGGTTCTTTATACCAATACTCAAGCTAGAAGAGATATGCTAACTTGAGGACTCGTTTATGGTCAGATCGTCAAGACCGTATTGCATTTTCAAAAACTGCACCTCCTCCTTAACCCGATGATATACGTAGCTATCCTTTCTTTTTAAGGGTCGTTCGGCTTTGAGCCTAAAAGCACCCAACGGATTTGGATGTCGAATTCTTGGATTCGGTTTGGTTTTTGTTGTATTTTCCTTCATGAAACTAGTTCCCCACAAGTTAGGAATCTTTCATATCATTTTTTCTTTTTCGAACACATATCTTGAAATACCATAAAATGATGGAACTAGTTTTATTCTTCCTTTATTTTTTCTTTCTTTCTTTCTTTCTTTCTTTCTTTCTTTTTTTTTTCTTTTCTTTTTTCTGAAATAAGCCAAAACATGTCTTTAACGAAAATGGGTATTGTTGAAGGATTTTTGGTTAAGTGGCTTAGTGATTTGGGTGATAAAAAATGAAAACGTTTAAGCTCAATGGGGCTAACTAGGGATAATATTTGAGTAAGGATATTTGAAAATGGTGGAGGCTCGAATGTCGGGTTTTCCTAATTGCCTAAATCCTTTTTATGCAAGAAACACTTATAAGGTTTTGAAATGCATACCCAAAACAAGTTCTAATTCACACGCAACATAAGGCACCCTCAATATATCCATAATGAAAGCAAAAATGCATAAATACAAAGCTTGTTTAAGGCTCAAAAATAAGCTCACACATAGGATGGAATTGGGTATAAGTGTTGCATTTTACATGTTTGAATATTTTCACCAACTCTTTTTGCTTTTCAAGATATCACAAAAAACATTTTTAAGATTATTTGGGTTTGCTTTGTTTGCTTATTTATTTCTCAAAAACATATATTTATATTTTGTTTTATGTTTCCGGTGTTGTTGCCACAAACTAGAGTGACTTTCTGCAAAAGATTTAATTATAACTTGGACCTATTTATAAGCAAAGTATCAAGCATGTATTACCCTTCCCCACACTTAAACTTCACATTGTCCTCAATGTGATTCACAATAATATTAAGTAGAGAAAGGTAAACGAAAACTCCCCTAAAATGATGAATCAAATGCGTGCGATTGTTTTTCCACAGCCGTCTTGAATAAGCTCAAAAGAAACATCAGGATAAATCTAAAACATCACCAAATTATTTAAAACATGAAATTAAAATCCTAAGCACACAAAACAAAATAAAAATAAACATATTGAAAGTAACATAGAGCCATGTTTTGGTTACGGGTCCTTGGCTAGACCCTTCCCCACACTTAGTTTTAAATGAGGTGGAGGTTTATCACCTTCAAGAAAATATTAGTTGGTATATCGATTTGGCCATTAACCGATAACCACTAACTTTAAAGCTTACTTCCTCATTGTTTTCAACTTTGATAGCTTTATGTGGAGACTTTTTCTTCATTTTATGTAAATATTTTTAAATATTTTTTTTGAAACAAAATTAATTTTTTTTTGAAATAATTTTTTTTTTGAAATAAAACATAATAGTCAAAAATTTGGATCATCTTTCAAACTAACATGTGTCCCCGGCAACGGCGCCAAAAACTTGATGGGTGCGGATAGTATATATATTTTGATATAGATTCTTTGCACATATTAAGTTTTAAATGGTTATTACTAATACTAAACCACACACACAAAAGGCAGTGTACCTGTCGTATGGTAATATAGTGTTGGTAAGAATCGAGTATCAATCTGTGAACACACTAAGCCTACTCAACAACCCTCATAAGCCGGAAAGTTTATTGGCAACAGGTCGACACGAAGTGATTCATCATCCTCAAACTATTAGTTTTATGTTTTAGAAAATGATAAGTAAAACATGACAAAAATAAATAAATATAGATAAAGATAAATAAAGATAGGTTGAGACTTTTGGTGATTCTTTCAGTGAAGTAAGGCTGTTATCCTAATTTAGATTACACTTATATAACTGTGATGAATTGGTGGTGTGATTTAAAGATATGGATTAATGTAATTATGTTAATGTTTATAAAGATGAGCTGGCGTGATTTCTCGTCTATCCTGCTGGCGTAGTGACTTGATCCTGTCAGACTGAGTTTACTGCTCAGATCAAAGCCCTAGTAATGTAGGTAAATCTTTTGTGACCTATTTGACATACGATTTCTGAAAACATAACTTAATGTTAAAAAGAGAGTTGATCAGGTTCCTTCCTAACATACCATTAATTTTAGAAAACCGTAACAATTACTGAAGTTTCCGAACTAATAAAAGGGAACCCGCAAATGATCAGAAAGTTAAAGTGATATGATTTCTAATAACCATTTCTAGTTCATTAGCCATGGATTTATTATGAAGACCGGTTTCACGAATGAAAGTTAACCATACGGTTTTCAACCTTGTATGACAATCACAAACCATAAATTTATAACTTCCCGTTCAAATGTAGATGCTACCCATCAATAGTTTTCCCAAGACCACCATAACATTAACATAATATTTATCACACCATTAGTTCATCACAAATTACATAATTTTCATTAAATTAGAATAACATATGAAGTTTAGCTCACAAGGAGCTTGAACATAACAACAAAGATAAAAGATAGTAATGAAATCATCGGTAAATTAGAACAATCAAACCGGTGATCCATTATGGATGATGTTAAACGATCCCAAGCTTCTTCTAAGTTTTGAATGAACCTTCAAAACCTTCTAAGGACCTCCAAAGGCTGGGTTCCCGAGAGGGAACACCAGCACTTCACCTCCCAAAAGCTTATCTTCAAGCTGCAAATGAAGTCCTATTTATAGGCTTTCTGGAGTGTTTAAGCACGACCCCGTGCTAGTACAATGTACGTAAAAGTTGGTCAGCTCGTACGCTCAAAGGTTGTCGAGCACGGCCCCGTGTTCAATGGGGCGCGGCCCCGTGTTTGTGGTGGGGCACGGCCCCGTGCCTCCTGGGGCACGCCCCCGTGCCTCGGGTCAGGGAACAGTACTTTTTGTCGTGTCGAACCAACAAACACGAGGGTGTGTTGATTTAAGCACGAGGGTGTGTTTCAGGCTGGGCATGGGGGCGTGCCTCATGAAGCACGGCCCCATGCTTGAATTCCAAAACTTGATTTTCTTCATTTTCTTCTTATTTAAGCTCCTTTTGTTCATCATGGTCTTTTCCAAGCCTGAAAACACAATATGAACGATTTAAGTATCAAATCATCATTTTCAGTAAGAGTTTCTGGAATAATTGATGTGTAATTAATGTGTTTTATATGTATAATTTGGATCACATCAATGACTCTGAAAGAGACATCATTGAGCAAGGGAAACCAGGGCGCCAAGAAACCACATCTGGTGGTGAGGATGAACATACTAGGTATGTTACCTCATCTCCCCGTGATTCTTCAAAAGAAGATGAGGGAAGACTGCAACTCACCATTGAAGACCTACTTTCTAAAGTCTCAAATCTTGAATCTAAGGTTAGGACTTTAGAGGATAGGTCTGCCACTCAGCAACTTGAGATTGAAAATCTTAAGGCCAAACTAGTTGAGAAACAGATTGAGAGGTTTGTTAGGCACGTACCAATTCAGGTCTCATTGACCTCTTCCTCTAGCTCATCAAGCTCTCAAGATGATGCTACCAAAAAGGGGGAGAGCGTTCAGGGACAAAGCCAAAGACAAGAGGAACCACAAAGTCAAGCTCTCACTTCCCTAAGCTCAAAATACCCTATGCAACAAGCTTCAGTTTTTCCTGAACCTCCTCTAGTTGTAATTCAAGTGGATCAAAGGATGCTCCAAGATCTCAACAGGTTCTTCAACAAGTTCCTGTTGGAATCTCTTATTGAACAGCCAAGTCCTGATTTGTCTGTGATTTACTTCAGAGCTCAAGAGCTTCAGAGGTTAAATGCACCTTCTACCACTATTGAGGAAGTTGGTCAACCTAAGGTCCAAATGGAACCTGAGATTAACTTCGAAGGGGAAACAAGGACTGATGGCCCAGAAACTGAGACGGTTGGGATAGATAGTGCATTCTCACAGACTTCCGAAGCACAAGTCAAAGCCTCGGAAGAACAATTTCAATCTTCCGAAGCTGAGATTGCAGCTTGGGAAGGACTATCTCCTTATCCGATGATCTAATAGTCACAGATGCAATCCTAGAACTTGAATCTGAGGTTAATAGGGAGGATTTTCTCACCCAACCCCTAGCTCAAACATCAGCATTAACTCCAGCTTTCATTTCTACTACTCAACTTGAACCTTCCATCCAAGAACCCCCAAAGTCTAGCACTTCTGAAGACATCAAAGGAAAGAAGAAGATGACTAAGGAAGAGCTTCAAGAGGAAGAAAGGTTAGAAAAACTCAAAAGAAAAGGTAGACTTCCAACTGGAAAACTGCTAGCTACCAATAGCAAAGCAGCTGCAGCCAACTAGGAGGCAGTCAACAATAGAAGAAGAGTAGAAATTATTGATAGACTTGTTAGTCTAGGAGCTGTGAGCAAAGATGTACTCCTTCTACCACTAGAGGAGTTAGTTGAGCTGCAAAAGGCAACTTTGCTGCAAAAATAGCAAAAAGAAGAAGCAGCAAGGTTGGCCTTAGAGGAAGAAAGAGAGAGGAAAGAAAGAGAAGTTGATCAGCAGCTCAGAAGGGAAAGGATAACTTTCCTAACCTCCAGGGGTTTCTCTCTAGAAGAACTATCTCCACACAACAATGATACGATCTTATGGCTCTTCAACAAAGAGCAAGATCAAATGGAGAAAGAGAGAAAGAAAGCTGCCAAGGAAAAGCTGATGCTGAAGAGGAAGAATGAAGAAGAAGCAGGACTAGCTGCTGCCAAGAAGATAGGTGAGAAGGCCTGGATGAAAAACTATCTTCGGGCTCATGGCTTCTCTGGTAGACAGGTGGGTCCTATGTCTGAAAAGACCCTCCAGCGACATGTCAGTGACATAAAGGCTGACATTCGCTCGGGGAAGAGGAAGGAGATGTACAGAAGGGGACAGGGGATGATCTTCAAATCAACTACTCAACCCCAACCTCAAACCCAACCACAACCTGAACCAATTCCCTTTCCATTCCCCATCAAAACTGAACCAACCACTAAACCATACACCCCTAAACCTACACCATCACCCTTACCAACCTCTTCACCTCAACCACCTAAACTACCCATCCTCCAACCCAAAACACTAGCCAGAACCCAAATACCTCAACCTACCCAACAACCTCTCAAACCATCCCCTCAACCTTCTAAACATCTCCCCTTAGAGGAGTTCATGGCAATCAAGACAAAGCTCATCAATTGCACAACCCTGAGCGACATCTCCTGTGAGGAGGATTCAGTCAAATCTACTTATGTTGATGGATCCTCATGTTCCCTCACTAGAGATCAATTTCTTGATCTGCCCAGAGGAACATTGGACCAAGATGCAAATCTCCTTGGCTTCAATTCAGATACTTTGAATGAGGAAGAAAAGAAGCTAAGGAGAAAGCTGGTGACTCTGCTCGATACCAAGAAAGGTGACCGGGTGCCAAGACAACCTCTTGTGCCTAGTAAGAAGATCATCTAGTGGAGGTTCAAAGACTTTTCTCACAACTTTGTTGTTGAAAGAGAGAATGGAGAGCTCAACAGGCTAAGTGCCTCATCTCTGCTACACTTAAGCAGATTTGATATTGCTGAGTTAGCAGAGAAGCAATTCTCCAACCCCTCCAACTCTGATATAGCTGCTCATATCAGAAATCATCTAGGCAGTCTTCATATGGCCGAGCTAACTGCTAGGACCAAGGTTGAAGAAGAGTTGAAACTGAGAGAGGAGGAGAAAAGGAAGGGATCAACAACCAAAGGCAAAGCCTTTCTACAAATGGTTGAAGGTCCTGAAATTGAATCCATAGTTAGATGGGAGTATGACCATAACTCCCGTCAACTAACTCTTCTCAGGGGGCAGAACAAAGGGTACATGTCATTCAGAGTGATAGACTGGATCTCCTATCCACTAATGACTTGTACAAGCTTCTCAGCACCATTTCAGGGGAGAACAAGGAAACAGACAAATATCTTCTGTCCCTGGTGTTGAAAGCTTTGAGAAGCAGAAACTAGTGAGGTTTTGGTAGCATCAGCCTAGGGGGAGTTTGTTGGATCTAGAAAGGCTGGTGCAACCAAAACCAAATCACTTAGACTATTTTGGTGCAACTAATAAAGGACTTTCGAAGCTAAGTGTGGAACTTCCAAAGGAAAAAAGAGCTCTTCCGAAGACAAAGTGTAAAACCAACTTTCGAAGGAAAACCCCAACTTCCGAAGACAAAGTATTCACTTCCGAAGATCAAGACTTAAAGTGAAAGATCAGAAGTCAACTTCCGAAGTATGAAACAAGTCCTCAAGCCTCGAAAGTACAGAAGCCTCTTCCGAAGTATAAGTGGCTTTGGAAGAACTTGTTCTTCCGAAGCCAACTTACCTTCGGAAGACACTACTATTATCCAGTGGACATAAGTATGGTCTCCCTGGCACTCCGCTGCAGACCTCTAAGATACTGCATGGTGTTTTCTCAAAAGCCATGTAGTTGATCATACTTTATTCCATTGTTTACCTTTATAAGTTAGTACAGTTGCCATCTTTAGTTGGTGACAAAAGGTAAGTCATGGACATGTCATGACTACCATATCTTAGATAATACTTTATCTAAGATACCCTAACTTTAACATTGTAGTATATGCTTTAGTCTTAGGTTTCCAGCTGGTATCAAAGTATATCTAGCTGTAGGATCTAGTATATATAGTTTCTCATTGTAACTCATGTTTCATGCTTGTAAGAGTCTTGTAATACTTTGAGTTGAGAAGTAATATATACAACTACCTTGAAAATTATTTTTTTGTGTTCTTTGCTACTTATTATATTATTATCAACTCTTAGAAAAGATTCTACTTCATCTGATTTGAGTGTAATATAAGTGAGTTAGAGAGAAATCCAAGTGTTAAAGTGACAAACCTGATCCTGCAGTTTCTCAGAAATTTTCCGTTTCTTAGCTCTATCCAACTACTTCACCTCCCTTACCATTGATCCTACTCTCTATGAGGATCATCTTCTTGAATTCTGGAAGACCTGCCAAGAGGTCATTATGGATAGGAAGAAGGCACTGTCTGTCATAGTGCAAGGGAGGACAATCTTCATCACTCCGGCCATCATCAACACTCACTTGCAGCTGGATGATGAAGAAGGTGAGTTGACTTTCCCTAAGGAAGCTGTAAATCATTTCGTTGAGCAGATGGGCTATGAGGGAGATTTCTCTGTAAAGACCTTCAGGAAAGGGAAGGTCTCATCCCAGTGGAAATACCTGCTTCATGTGGTTATCCACAGCTTGTCAAACAAGCATGGAGGGTGGGACCAGATTCCTGAGGATCTCTCCTTCATAGTACATGGAATGGTTCAAGGGGTCAAGTTCAGGTACTCTCAGTTTGTTTATACCAACTTGCTTGCTAACTTGGACTCCTTAGAGTCTTATATGTTTCCTAGATATATTCAACACATTTTCAACTGTGAACTAGGCTCACAACTGAGGGAAATAAATAATATTCTTAAATTGGGACAGATGAAGCCCGACATCTTTAAAATTATGAAGAACCCAACTGTAGGCTTCTCAGGGGTAGAAACAACCCTTGTCCTAAAAATATTAGAGCTCATTGCACAAGGTGACAACCTAGCAACACAAGCTAGTGTTGAACCCACACCTTCTACCTCCTAACCACCAAAAAGACCACAAATTACCCTCACCTACCAATGAAAATCCAAACGAACTCTTGCTCAAGCTATTGAGTCTGTGTAGGCCCCCATACACTCACCCATACAGGAGGAAGTGAACACTAAAGCTCCCACTTCCCCTGAGGAGCAAACCACTCCCATCTCTTCAAGAATCAGTGGTGAGGTTCCTCATGCTCACCCTGATGAGCTCACAAGCCCAACTGCCTTAAGCCCTCACTCTGAGTCTCAACACTCAAGTGAACAACCTTCAGGGGATAGTTACCATCCCCAGCCTTTAGACTTAAATCAACCCATTCTCAACCTCTCATTCTATACTGATGAAGATGAGGTTTCAGTGGGTACCATGAGTCTCTCTACTCTTCCCCTACTCAAAGAGAGATGAGTACTCCTGAGTCTCCTTTGTCTAGCCCACATCAGTCACCTATCACTAAGGTGGATACTTCTGAACCTGTTCAGGATATCCATATGAAAGAGGCTCTCACTTCTGCAAGTGATTACATCATTAAGACCTCAACCATGACAACTCAGCCCATTGACACTTCAACTGAGGCTGTCAATGTGCAGAGGAAATCCAGCAGCCAAGAGCCTGAAGCTGGTGGTGAGAGAGAGGGCCTTGGTCCAATCATCTCATCCCCCAATGGTTATTCTGATGAAGATGAGGGGAATCTGAGACTAAAGGTGCAAAAACTATCAAAAACATGCTCCTATTTAGTCTCTAAGGTTAGTCACTTGAATCTCAGGTGACTACCCTGCAAAATAGGGTCAATGATCAGCAACTTGAGATATCTTATCTCAAGGAAAAACTAGCTAAGAGACCTTTAAGGGGAGCTCAACCAGGAACAAAAGAACCTGTGAATATTATTGACCTAACTCCTTGCTCACCTGTGCAAGAGGGTGATGCTACCTAAAAGGGGGAGAAAGTCATTACAGTCACAAAACCTGGGAGTTCTTCAGGGAGTATGGACATTGAGGACTCACCATCCTCACTTGTAATTATGCATACTAAGTAAATTTCTCAAGTTCACATTGATGTGGACATTATAGATTCTGTCATTAAGAGTCTCTTTGAGGAAGGCATTCCAAGGGCTATGTCATCCCCACCTCAAGGAACCTTAAACTACATTATTAGGTGGAGGTATGATGCTGATAGAAGAGCCCTCATTCTTTATAGAGTTCAAGGGCAGCAAGAAGTATTCAATTTTCAGACCTTGAACTACTATGAAGGTCGTGACCTGATCAACATGCCACTTGTCAACCCAATTCAATCAAGACAAGCTCACAGGTTAGCACTCAGGATTCAAGACAGAATTACTGAAGAGTTCAGCCTTAGAAGGAGACAAAGACAATCAGGTAATGTCATTGGTTAAATGGATGTTGAGGCAGACCTTGAGATTAGCTTCAAAGGGAAAACCTTGGCCGAAGGCCCAATGATAGAGCCTGAGAGCCCTATCACACCAACAACTGCTTCAGAAATTCATTCCCTTAGTGAAACGCCTGTTGGTGAAGGTGTATCACAACCTCTCTCTGGCCAGAGCTTGGATGCTAGACCAAGCAATGAAGGCCAAAGCTCTCTCCACCATGTGTCACAGAGGTCTGTGGGTGACAAAGGGAAAAGGATTCTAACTCCTGAGGAGATTGAGGAGGAGGAGAGAGAGAGGAAGAGGAAGCTAAGGGGAGAAAGTTCCTCTGGGTCTTCAGGCTTTATACAAGCTGCAATCAGGGCTGCTCCCAGACCAAACACTCAAGATGATGAGTTAAGGGCAGTCAGGATTACTTACCTGCAGACCAGGAACTATGACATAGATGACATTATATCTCTCCCCTTAGAGCAATTAAATGAACTGGCTGACATGGAAGTGTCAAGAGAGATGAAAGAACCAGAGGATGCAAGGTTACTTCTCTAATTCAAAGAGGAGAAGAGACAAAAAAGGTTATAAAAGCATGTTCCAACTCTCTCCCCAGTTCAAAAAAAGCCCTGTGCAAGAAGCTGTGGTAGCTACACAAGAACCTCAGGTAGACAAGGAAACAGATAGGGAAAACATGATCAACTACCTGAGTGCCATAGATCTCTACCAGGCATCTGCACTTCTTCCCTTGTCCTTTGAGTACATTGAGTTTGAGTATCTCAAACAGCTTGAACTTCAAGTGCTCAAAGAACAAAAGGCAACAAAGAGAAAGATGAGGGAAGATACTGCAAAGTCAAGAGCCATCATCCAAAAGAGTATGAAGAAGTCTGCTGACAGACAAAGGATGATGAGCTTCTTGAAGTTGTATGGATTCTCCGGAAGGAGACTTGGCCCTATGTCTCTATCCATAATGGATGAGCATATCAGGGTAATCAAGCAGAAGACCAAGAGTGGAGAGCTGATTGACTTACACTCCCCTCCAAGTCAAGTCCCACCTGAAGTGGATGTTAAGGTTGAACAACTTGAGACAACACAACCTGGACCTCCTGCTGAGCCTCAGCAAGCTTCATCTTCTGATACACAGCAAGGTCAAACTCCCTCTCCTTCTGAACCTGTGAGGGAGGAAACCCAACTGAGAAAGAAAAGGATGATCAACAAGGTGTTGCAGACCAATCTTCTCAGTTAAAGTCTTCAAAGAGGAGGAAGAGGATGGCTTCCAAAACCAAAGTCAAAGAAAAAGAAAAAGACTGAATCATCCACCTCTACACCCCAGGCTGAGTCAGATCAACCTGAGGAAGTGCATGAAGAGGCAGCCCAATCAACTACAATCCAAGTGGCTCCTCTTGCAGCTGAGAGACCCATCTTATCCTGGACCTTCTCAACTAATCCAGAAAGATGGCATGTGATCAGAGATCAAGGTGTTGAGAATGTCTACACATGGCAAGACTTATTCAACCTACCTCTGCATGATCTCTTTGAGATGAGAAGATATTATGAGAGTCTGAGTGATCCTGACCATCTAATGAAGAAGGGCATGGTCATCATCATTATGAGGACTGTCAACAACTGAAGATCTTCACATGTTTTGGTAGCATCATCCTAGGGGGAGTTTGTAAGGATCCTATAAGTCTGATGCAGCCAAAACATCCAAAGTCTCTCTGTATGCATGCACTGAAGAACAGAAGTAGAAATGCTTCAGAAGTTTTACACCAAGCACTAGAAATATTCTAAGTGTAAAATCTTCCGAAGCCAAGACCAACATCTTCCAAAGCCAAAAATGAAGTCTTCCAAAGCTTCAAAGACAAAGTCTTCCGAAGCCAAAGAGTGAAGACAGATTTCTTCCGAAGACTTTTTAGGATATGCCTTTATATGATGTACTTTACCATACAGCTGGACCACCTTTCCGCTGCAACTCTGTAAAGTCACCAACTTACATGAGTTGGTGAAAGGTCCATGCTTTTGGTAACTGTACATTGAGGTCTTGAGTCTGAGCTTTCTACTTTACGTACTTTTATCCTTTTTATAATATATTAGGATGTGAGCTATGGCATGTCATAGTCACTAGTCAAAAAGCAAATCTGCCTTTTGACTCTACAATTGATTTTGTAGTTGTCTAGTCAATTGTATCCAGCTGGCTTTTAAAGTATGGCCGGCTGTAGGATGTAGTATAAAGTATCTCAAGTACTTGTTTTATCGTATGCTTTGTAACATTTGTAATAGAACTTGAGAAGCAATATACAACATTCTTGAAAACCAATTACTTGTGTTGTTTGCCATCTTGTTTTGTCTCATATATACTTGTGTTCTTAGCATCTTTCATTAAGAGTTAACCAGTTCTCTATTTGATCTGTTAAGTGTTCTAAGCAACTCTCCTCATTGTGTTGTTGTGTTGTTGTGTTGTTGTGTTGTAAGTGCAAACCCTTCACCGGTCCTGCAAGCAGGGAGAGGTTGAGAGGGTGATAATGTGTGTGTGGGTTCTTAGTGAGAGAAAGGGGTGTGCTAGAGAGAGAAAGTAGATGGTGGAATGGGTGAAATATGAGATTTCTATACTTAGGAATTTCTACGCTGCCTTTCAGCACAATGTCCTTCTAACACTGTATTCGGTCGTGTCGCGTCCCATGCCTGGACCTCGTCTTTTATAAATATTTTAGGAAATTTATTTTGTATAAGGTTCTGTACAATAGTTATTATATTAAATATTATTTTAACAACACAAGGTTAATGTCTAAGTCGATGACCGCCAGAATCTCGTATTTAATTTTGTTAATTGAATTTGACTATCGTTCACGATTCAAATGCTTTGTTTATTCGTAATTAACAACTATACATCTAAAATAACTACTTTATAATACCTACTATATTCAAACTACGCGTTAATGGGTATGTACTTGTTGTCGGTCACAATCGCGTTATTGATGTTCTTGATTACCAGGGTTTGCTCAGTTCGCATAGATTCTACAAATAGATTTGCGTTCATAATGTAAATTACGTTCATATGATTTGTTTTACTATTTGTCTAATTATCACAACGGTTTTTGGTTATTTACTGGATATTGGTTCGTAGTTAAATGTGTAAGAGTTCTGTACGCAGATTTCTTGTTATGTGATTGCTTAAACTTAGAAAAAAAATTCGGATTGTGAAGCATTTTATTTAACATATTAAAATAATACCTTTTGTGTTGGATTTGCTTACTGGGTCATAGATGGGATAGTTTGTTTATTGGAATTCGATCGTGTTCCATACAACGTTTTGAACGTAATAAAAAAGATTTTCAGATCCAAAATTTAAGGTTGTTACAAATAATCATTCCTTTGTTTGAAAAATAAAAGAAAGGGCGGAACTCTTAGGCAAATCATCCCAGCCCCTAATGGAATAATTGACACTTTGTACTAGGGGTGTTCAAAAATATTCGAATCTGAAATTCGGATATCCGAAATATTCGAAAATCGAAAACTCGGATATCCGAACTTCGGATATCCGAAATTTTGGATTCAGATTTGATAGTGATTTTGAGAATTTTTGGATATTTCGGATATCTGAAAAATATCCAAAATATTTTTATAAAAATTTAAAAATATTAAATATTAATTAAATATTTCGGATATTTTTAGATATTTCGGATATTTTAATAAAAACTTTGGATATATGAAAAATTTCAATATAAGTTATTATATTTTTATAAATAATTTATTAAATAATACAATATTTTTTTGCATTCGGATATCCGACCGAAATTTCGGATTCGTATTCAGATAGTGAATTCCACTATATGCAATTTTCAGATATCCGAAATTCGGATATCCAAATTTGAACAACATACTTTGTACGATAGTCGTCCCTGCAAAATAAATCATTTTATTATATACTATGAATAAAGCAAGTGCGTCTGCAGTTGCTTTTCTGCCTTCTCGAATTTGCCACACAGGTTATGTGGGTTTTCTTTTAACCCCTCAGTATTACTCTTTTGGCATATATTGAGATCTACTACTGGATCTTCATTTTGAGAAAAAGTTAAAGAGAGAGAGGGGAGACTCCGGCATCGGTGTGCCTGCCTCGGCTGTTGTCGGGAGCGGCCGTCGGCCTGCAACTCCCACGACGATGCCTCGGCCTCACCGTGGGTTTCGTCTTTTGTGTTTTGGCACTCGGTTGGGTGTTGCCGGTGGTGGTTCGCCGTTGCTCCGGTGGCAACTGGTCATTACTTGACGGTATCCGACCCGTTGCTGGTCGTCGATCTTCATTACCTGACGGAATCCGGCCGGTTGTACCTCGCTGGCCGCTGATATGGTCGCCTTGCCGTCGTCGACGCCGCTTCCCGGTTGTACTTCACCGGGCGGTGCATGCCGTGCCTTCCTGACCTCCACTTAGTGTTGTCGTCGGCGTTAGTGGCATGTTATCAGCTTCATATTGGCGGTGGCGGTGGCGGTGGCGGCGGTGGTGAAGGTGACCGGCTTGATGTGCCCCATTTAAGATTGCCTATGGTCTCTTGATGATGGTCTGGTTGGTTTGTGGTTTGTCGATGATGATGAGGTTTTGCCTCATCTGAGACCGATTTTGGCTCATTATTTTCTTTGTGTCGTGGTAGAGGCGTTGATGACGACGAGCTGTAGCTTATTTAGAGACTACTTATATTTGGGTGTGTTTGGTCAGTTTTCGTTTCCGTGGGCATGACTGGAATGCAAAGCCCGTGTTCATTGTCATGGTCTGGCTAGCGGTTTTGAGCCTGATTACTGCAAAATTATCTTTACCGTAAAGTGTTAGTTGTTGTAGTGTTCGTTTGGCTATGATTGTATTCGAAAAAAAATTATCAGTTACCGTGGCATGGCAACCAATTATGGTCTACAACCGTAACTGTAATTCGATTCTTAGCCTACCGCTTCATCTGTGATACATATACGGCTATGATGGATTATCTGAGCCATACAAGCACGCGCAACGTGCGTGCCCAGATTTCCAGCTAGTTAACATTAATAAATATTTTTTTTGTTGGATATTTTAAAATAAAAATATCAAAATCAGGACTTGTTTATCCTTATGATATCCACCTGTTATCCATACTCCGTTTCCCTCTGTTGGCTTCTCGAACAGGCATTTTTTAGCTGAAAAAAAGAGGGGACACAGATAAATCAATCCTAACGCCACACAAAGAAGGAATAATCCAAAAAGCCAAAAATGCATTACACGTCTCTTCTTCTACAACACATTTCTAAACACCATTTCACCAATCTTATCTGGTAATTTAGGGTTTTGCTCCCTGTGGTAAGTTCTCAAGGGATAATTGAATGGTTTCTCTCCATTTTGCATATATGGTCTGGAAATAGATTGATTTAGAGTTGTATGAGGTTGAAAGATGTGGGGTTATGGTGTACATGTTCTTAATGAGCTCTTCAATGGTGTTGTGTTATAACAATCTCTTGTTTTCTGATCCAAGATTCGCCAATCGTAAACCATTCTATTTGGATAGCGTGATTCAATCAAGTGGTAGAGGAAGAAGGGGTGTCAGTAGGTTAGCCCCAAATGCGAAGAAAAAACACAATCGTAACAGAAGTTGGTGGCAAAAATTCTTTTTTGATGAAGATGGAAATTGGTTTGGTTTAAAAGATGATGAAATGCTCGAAGCAGAGGAAGAAGCGGCAAAGATTTCTAGTGATGATCAAGGGTTATCTGAAGGTGAAAAGTTTGAAGCATGGAGAAGAAGAGCCGAGGCAATTGTAGAACTAAGGGAAGCACAAGAAAACGCACAAAATGAAGAGCAAAGAAAGTGGGAAGACTGGCTTCTTGATGGTGATAATAATAATGGTTCATCATGGTTTCAAGAACCGCGTGATGAAAATGTTAAAGGAGATTCAAGTGATCTTATCCCCGGGAAAGGATTCACTGAATCTGTGAGGGACTTGGTGTTTGGAAGGGAAGATGATGAGATACTATATGAAGATCGTGTATTTCGCTATGCCTCCTTCAATTCGGTAGGTACACACACTTTTATGGTAAAATTGGACTATTTAAAATGTGATCTTGAATCTTTCCTATTCACTACATGAATGACTTTCTTGCTTTCTTGTTGAGTAGAGGATGGACATTTAAACAATAATAGTGTATAATTTTTGAGGTACGAGTCATTATCATTTGTGCAACCACTAGAGGGGAAACTGAGAAACTAGTATTTGCATGTAAAAGTATTAGACCGTTTATGTACTTAGTGATTATTATTATATATTAAGGGGCTCTAAAGTGTAAATATATACTCTCTATATATATCCCTTGTAATCATCATCATCATCATTATCAATGTACAATACAATTCACTATACAAAGTTTAACTGAAAGAGTGTTTGAATGTGTTTTGAAGCCGGTTACCATGACTTGAAGGTGTGGTGATCGGTGAAAACTTGTCCAACTATTTTGTTGATGTAATTAGATTTGATAGCAGGTAAGAAGCTGAAATAAAAAACTGATCGTTGAGAAAAATGTTAATTATCTAACTATCCTAAAACACACATCCAATCACTCCTAAACTCCCTAGGGCAGTTCCTAATTAGCTGTCATGCTTTACACTAAGTGTGAAACAAACTACGTTTATTTTCAAAGGTGATAAAGAATAATCTAGCTTTCAAATAAAAAAACTTACAACGAGCACAATACATAGAAGTATGGAACAATTTTTGTTGTTGAAAATATTTAGTCATTTGGCAAATTCATGTTTGACAATTAATTAACCTTTTGAAGCATAGGTCTAATGTTTTATAAATTATCTCCTTCTAAAACCTAATCATCTTTTTGCAGGCAAAATTTTTGGCAGTGTTGATAATTATACCATGGGCTTTGGATTTTTTTGTTCATGACTATGTTCTTATGCCATTTCTCGATAGGTAACCATTGTTACATAGGAAATCCTTTTTTATGTATTTTATTCTTCTCTCGTTCCAGAAAGGAGGTACAATTTGACTTTCAACGTCAAAGGGCTCCATTTAAACTTCAAAATGAAATATTCTGTCTTCGAGGTTAAATTTAATAAACTAAGTTGGGTTGGGTATTCCATTCAAATTTGATCATTTTGGGTAAGTGTTTTAAGTTGATCATGATCAAATTACGTACTTTATAAGTTCAGATCGTAACGTGTTTCCGACTTGTGAACAACTTTTATTTATCTATTTTTTTTGTATAAATAAATAATATGTTAAAGTAATTTTATGAAACTATATTATTGCATAAATAATTTAACCTATTATTAACACAACTTAGGAGGTTTCTATGCATTTGAACACTCTTATGACTAGTTTATAACTTAGTTAGTCCCCTTAGTTTAATCCAATTGACCTGTTAGAGATAAAAGATAACCAACCCATTGCCATTTACTAGTATTTTGTAAGGTTGGTTGCTATGATTTGTTGTTAAATAAAGAAATTTCCAACCAAAATCATTACACAAATATTTACCACAGGTATGTGAAGACTGTACCACTTGCAGCAGAGATTCTTGATGTAAGAAAACATCAAAAGCTTGAAATGGTGAAGGAATTGAAAACTGAAAAAGAGAGATACAAATTTGAGGTTGAAATCGGGAAATCCCCACCAATTTCTGAAGAAGAGCTTTATTTGGAGTTACGGCACAAAGCGTAAGTTCAAGGCTTCTGCAGTATACTTTTTATGCATATTCCTACATCTCATAATCTTGTTTAAGTGTTTAACAGCTATGTTGAAAAATTAGTGTCAAATTTTGATGATCTGTGAGGTTAGGACTGGATGGAAACCTAAATACTTCAATGCTTTCCTAAATGAGGTGTCTAAGGGTGGAAATATGGGGGTGTTGGGTAGTGGGCCAAAACGTGTAAATGTTATTGGTATTGGTTGAAATGGTTGGGTTAGGTTGACCTGAAACCCTTTTTCTCCATTTTGTAAGTGTTTTTACAAATAATTTTTGTTTATGTAACTCCAATACTCTATACTATTACAGGAATAATCTATCTTCATAAAAGGATTTTATTGTATGTTGAAAATACACTTTTGGTGGCATTCTACCCATTTAATGTGTTTCCTTTTTGGTTGGTTTTTTAGTTTTACGCATTTTGGCCCATTAGAGATATTACATCACCAAGTCGACCCATTATAAGTAAATTGCAACGTTTCTTTTTGTTCTAAACTTTTCAATTTTAAAAGGGCTGATCTGAATATGTAGCAATGCATTGTTAGTCTAGTTCCAGTTTGATCACTGAACTTTAATTCATGGCTAAGATCATCCCAATTCCCAACTTCCACACACTGTTATAAAGGTCATCTAACTTTTAGAAATCATTACAGCTATAATTCATCTTTCTAGTCAGGTTCTGGTCCACATTACCCAAAACAATAAGTTTTAGAAGTATACTGGTGTTAGTGATGTTTTTCCTGAAAGTCTAATGACCAAATGAACTGGAAACCTGTTGTTGTTGATTGCAATTTTGCTCTTCATATATCATTACGAGTAAATCGGTATGTTAGTCCTCCAAGCATATTATTTTTCGTCTTTATGGAAGGGTATTTGTATATCTACCATATAGTCAGACTAGTTTAGTTCCTGCTAGTAGTCAAACACTTTGATTTTCATGGGACTTGATTATTTGATCTCAATCAACTAGATTAATTACTCATTGATCAGGCTTTAGTTTTATATATCTTTTTCACAGATCAGAATCACCAAATTTAGAGCAATGACCCTGTAGAAATTTGTAGCTCATGCAATAGACCCTGTACATTACTCTGGATTTGGTTATTTTTGCTCTGGGTAGATTGTTCTATTTGAAAGTATTGTATATATTGATGTTTGTTTGTTTGTTGTAACAGGTTAGAACTGAGAGATGAATGGAGATTAATAAACCGTAGTGCATTTGCTAATATATGGTCTGATATGGTATTTGGGATCTCATTATTTGTTCTTTTGTACCTCAATCAAAATCAGGTTTATTTTGTTTTCCTTCTTATCAAAATAAGTTTAATTATTGGGATACCACTCAGAGATTTATGTCATGAAAACTGTCTATATGCAGAATTCTAGAGCAAGTCTGCTTGAAAGATTTATCTATCCATGTTTGACTTATAAAAGTCAACCTGTTAGTTTATTACTCTTTTTCTTTAAAAGTGTTTTAAATTTTTTTATCTCCAATATGTTTGTTTTTTGTTTTCATGTAATTCGCAAGTTTTTGGGTAGTACACTGACTCATGGTAACTATGATAATAAATCACTTGTAAATTTGACTTTCATAAGTCAAACGTAGGCTTGTTTTCTCATAAAACAACTGTCACTTGAATAAGGAGATTCTTTTTAAAGCTGTACTGTTTTTTCCCTACAATGAAACATATTAATTAATGGTAATTTACATTACATTCAAGCCAAAGGTTATTGAACTTTTTCAAGCTTGGTTTTAAAATGCCCGCACAATGCGTGATGCATTGTTCCAAGCACATTGCAACATCTGATGCGCTGCATTTCCATCATACGCCCCTGATGTGTCGATGTGCCCCTAATGCGCAATATGTGCCTTGATGCGTCCATTACTGCTATGTTTTGTCTTCATTTTTGGACTTGTGTAGAAACAGTCGATTCTATTTCGATTCTTTTTAACATGAGTATTGGTTTAACCTCTCAACATTAGGGTGTGTTGTTTCATATTTGTGTATATACTTACATTTAATTGTTGTTTCAATAGTCTGTGCATAGTGTAACAGTCTTGAATTTTGGGTTTTTATGTTAAAGTATGTTTTATAAGTGTGTTAATAAGTAGTTTTTATGTTGAAGTATTAATAATACAAAAAAAGGTTTTGTATATTAATTTTTGGTATTTTTTAATGACAAACGCATGGCATACGTGATGTGTGCACATCGAGCATCACACATCGGGATTTGGGACTAAAACGCATCAGGGCGCATCGCGCAATTTAAAACCAGGCTTTCAAGTTGTGCTCATTAGCTTCATATAGACATGATTGTATGTTTGCATAAAAGACTAATGGTGTTTTCTTTGTGAATATTTTTGTAGGTAGCTTTGCTGAAATTTACAGGGTATAAAATAATAAACAACATTACCGACACCGGGAAGGCATTCTTAATCATACTTATCACAGATATTTTTCTCGGGTAACTCTCTTTCTTTTATACGACACTCATAAAATGACTAACATTTGACCTTTGAGTGTTAAATTAGCGCCTTTGACTTTTAAGTCGACAAATAACAGTTTTTTTGTTAATTTGGAAATTGTAGGTATCATTCGGAATCAGGTTGGCAGACTTTGCTTGAAATAATTGTGGAACATTATGGTTTCGATGTTGATCAATCTGCCATTATTATTTTCGTTTGTTTGATTCCAGTGATCATTGATGCATGCGTGAAACTTTGGGTATGTTCTTCATCTGAAAACTTTCAACAAATAATTCACAAAGTAACTAATCATGAGAATCTTATGTTTAGTTGATTTATACATGTTCGAAATTTGAATGTCACATACTCACATATTTGTGGCAGGAACCATCTTTATGAATTTTAAAGGAAATACTCATATAAGTTATTTTTTTACACTCGTAATATATATATATATATATATATATATATATATATATATATATATATATATATATAGAGAGAGAGAGAGAGAGAGATATACATATATAGAGATATATACATATATAGAGATATATACACATATACATACATACACAGATATACATACATACACAGATATACATACATATACACAAATATACATACATATACACAAATATACACAGATATACACACATATACATGCATATACACGCATATACACGCATATACACGCATATACACGCATATACACGCATATACACGCATATACACATATACACATATATACACATATACACACGCATATACACATACGTATATATATACATACATACGTATATGTATACATACATACGTATATGTATACATACATACGTATATGTATACATACATACGTATATGTGTACATACATACGTATATGTGTACATACAAACGTATATGTGTACATACAAACGTATATGTGTACATACAAATGTATGTGTACATACATATGTATATGTGTACATACATATGTATATGTGTACATACATATGTATATGTGTATATATATATGTATATATATGTGTACATATATATATATATATATATATATATATATATATATATGTATATATTTATATATATACACACACACACACCCAGGAGGGTTATCTTGAGAACCATCATTTTTTGTGAGAACTTTAGGAACTAATATCAACCAAACATTTTAGGGGCTGTTTGAAATGGCTGACCCGGCTTCTGACCGCTGACTGGCTGACTCGGTCAGCCAGTCAACGCGTTTGATGTTACCAACCTCCCGACTGACCCGGTCCCATACTTCTGACCCAGACATTTTTTGGGGCTTCACTGACCGAATCTCCCCGGTCCTCCCCTCCACCCGAGCCTCTTCACCCGTTGCCCTTCCTCCACCGCCCTCCTCCCTCCGTCGCCCTCCCTCCGTCGCCCTCCCTCCGTCGCCCTCCCTCCGCCGCCCTCCCTCCGCCGCCCTCTCCTCCGCCTGCGCGACCGATCGACCACCTCCCCCTCCCCTTGCGCGACTTCCCCTGCGCGACCACCTCCCTCTCCCTTCCCCTGCGCGACCGATCGACCACCGAATCAACAGAATGCAGCAATACAAACCCTAGTGTTGTGTTGTGAATTTGTGATGTTATCTCGAGAGCAAAAATGAAAAAGATGAACGAAAAGGAGTTCACTTTTGAAACCCATTTGGCTTCTTTATGAAGTAACCATGGTTGAAAATAATAATATTAATAAATAATAATTTATGCGGTTTATCTTTTATTGCTGAAAACGTGGGTGTTTTTTACCACTCAATTTTACCTTTTTAAAGATTTTAAAGAACAAGGATTTGAGCACTCCACTAGTCTAGTCCTAATTTTTTTCGATTCCTAATATAAATAGTTCTTTTTTATAATTAAATAAACTTGGTTAAACTATGACATAAAATTCAACAGAGTCAGACAGATACTAAATCAAACAGCCAAGTTTCAGTCAGATGCAGACTCAGTCAGAACTTCTTACTGGGTCAGCTTCTGACTCAGTCAGATCTTACTCAGTCAACACAATCAAACAGCCCCTTAGTCATATGCCAATTTCACCTTTTTTTAAAACGTTCATAACTTTTATCACAACATTATTTTCAAAAAAATTTCACCATTAATTTCAGTATTTTTTCTCTATCCAACGCCTACCAAATTGATATACTTTTTTAAAAAAATTATCCAGACGTTATTTACACATGTGTAAATCTGGTAATACACATGTGTAATACCGGATTTACACGTGTAAATCCATTATTACACATATGTAAAATTAATTTTCTAAAAAAAACGGGGTTTTTTTTATTTTTTATAATTTTTTTTATTTTTTTTATGAAGGAGGGAAACAAAAGAAACATTTTTGTGGTTTTATTTTTATTTTATTTTATGTTATTTTTCGATTTATAATTTTTTTAATATGTTTTTGTTAATTACAATTTTGTCATTGAAAACTAGTGGCTGAGATTGGTTCGTAGTGTTCTCACAAAAAAAGTGAGTTCTCATTTGATCCCTCCCCTATACACCCATATATATATACACACATATATGTATTATATACATATATACATATATATATATATATATATATATATATATATATGCATATATATATACATATATGTATATATATATATGTATACATATATACATATATGTATATATATATATGTATACATATATACATATATGTGTATATATATATACATTTATGTATATGTATATATGTATATATATATATATATACATATATATATATATATATATATATATATACATATATATATATATATACATATATGTATATGTATATACATATATGTATATGTATATATGTAATATACGTACATGTGTATATATACACATACGCATATACATGTGTACGCGTACACATACGCATATACATGTGTACGCGTACACATACGCATATACATGTGTGCGCGTACACATACGCATATACATGTGTGCGCGTACACATACGCATATACATGTGTGCGCGTACACATACGCATATACATGTGTGTGTGCGCGTACACATACGCATATACATGTGTGTGTGCGCGTACACATACGCATATACATGTGTGTGTGCGCGTACACATACGCATATACATGTGTGTGTGCGCGTACACATGTGACATGTGTGTGTGCGCGTATACATGTGACATGTGTGTGTGCGCGTATACATGTGACATGTGTGTGTGCGCGTATACATGTGACATGTGTGTGTGCGCGTATACATGTGACATGTGTGTGTGCGCGTATACATGTGACATGTGTGTGTGCGCGTATACATGTGACATGTGTGTGTGCGCGTATACATGTGACATGTGTGTGTGCGCGTATACATGTGACATGTGTGTGTGCGCGTATACATGTGACATGTGTGTGTGCGCGAATACATGTGACATGTGTGTGTGCGCGAATACATGTGACATGTGTGTGTGCGCGAATACATGTGACATGTGTGTGTGCGCGTATACATGTGACATGTGTGTGTGCGCGTATACATGTGACATGTGTGTGTACGCGTATACATGTGACATGTGTGTGTACGCGTATACATGTGTCATGTGTGTGTACGCGTATACATGTGTGTGTACGCGTATACATGTGTGTGTACGCGTATACATGTGTGTGTACGCGTATACATGTGTGCGTATATATACATATATGTGTATATATACATATATACATATATGTATATATAAACACACACACACCCATATATATGTATATATATAATTTGAAAGGGTACGAATGTTAACTCTTCTTTATTGCGATAATCCGCATTAATCCATCAAAACCAATCAAATCATAATATGTTTTGTTGGAATAATATTATTGAACTTATTAAACATTATGTTCTTTTATGTATACTTGAAAATTCACAAGTGTAAAAAAGTTAAGACATATACAAATTACACTTACACCTATAAGTGGGTTATTGCAATAAAAAATTATGATTTTGATTTGGTCTTGATGGGTTAAGTTGGGTTATTGCAATAAAGGAGGTTTAACGTTCGTTCTTTTCCCTTCCTTATAAAAAAAGTTAGAGAAAGGTGTAAGTTACATTTTCACTACCAAATATTTATAGATGTAAGTGTAACTTGCACATGTCTTAACTTTTTTACACTTGTAAATTTACACATACATAAATGAACATAATGTTCTATAAGTGTAATAATGTTATTCCAACAAAAACATTATGATTTTGATTGGTTTTGATGGGTTAACGTGGGTAGGGTATGGTTTAGATGAATTTACACATATACATAAATGAACATAATGTTCTATAAGTGGAATAATGTTATCCAACAAAAACATTATGATTTTGATTGGTCATGATGTGTTAACGTGGGTAGGGTAAGCTTTAAATGAAAACCCTATATTATTGCAATAACTTACACATGCGTAAACTTTTTTACGCTTGCGAATTTACAGATACACATAAAAGGTCTTAATCTTCTATATGTGTGGGTTTTTGACTTTTTGCAATAAGATAGGATTTCTATTTGAACCTTATATATGTATAAGAGGGTTCAATCGGGAACCACGTTCACTAAATTGTAAAAGCTAAACATGAAACGCTAAAACCTGAAAACTAAATCTTAAGTGTTAAACCCTAAAGCTAAATCCTAAAAACTAAACCATAAAACTAACACAAAAAAATAAATAAATAAAAAGTAGTGAAAGATAAGGAATTATAAATTTTCGAAACAAAAGCTCCAGCGTGCTAGTTGAAGCTTTGTTCCTCTACATAGCAGACACAAGTTTTTTAGTTCTTTTCCTTAAAAATTTGTCGTTGAGAATGGTTCTTTGTTTTCCTCTTTAAGTTAATTAAACTTTTAGTCTTTGTGGTTTATTACTTATAACCATTTTCATTCAATAGTTTCAATTTTCATTCAATAGTTTCAATTTGAGCAGTTTAACCATTGTGGTTCTAAGCTTTACAATTAACTACAAATGTTAACATTTACCTATCTTGTTTAATTTTAAAAAAATATCAAAATACTCTTGGACTAAAATGGTTACTAAAATATAAATATATATAATACAAATTATACTTAATTCACTTTTATTTTTTCTGTATAAATAAATTTTTCTACTCTAATAAAAGAGTAACTAGGAAGGACACGAGCAGCACCACATTTCTTCTCATAAAAAAATTTCAGCTTCTTTCTGCTATTAAATAATTACATTAATTACTATGTTATTATTTAACTCTTTTTTTGATTGAAAATTGTTTTTTTTATAAACCTAGAAAAAGATCTTTTTATTAATGTTATTTTTGAAGAAACAAATTTTTATAAAATAATTTTTTTCTACTAACATTAAACTTTTTTAAAAATATGAAATATTAAATATTGACATTTTTAAAAATTAAGTTTTCTTATAAACCAAAAATAATTAAAATTGAGAGTTATAGTAAGGAAATATTTAAAAATGATATTTAAAAAAAATATATTTTGAAACAAAATGCTCAATTTTTTTAGGAAAACAACAAAAGAAAGTTTAAGAACAAAAGTTTAAAATCCATGAGTTTCATAGATCTGAAAAATCACCTGCCACTTCTCCCTCTAACCCCTTACTCTTCCTTTTTAATCGAACCACCGTCATCGCAGTTTCCATGAAAACATGAGTTTTGCTAACCTCTTGAACCACCGTCGTAACCACTCTCCCCATTCTTTCGTTCTCTGTCATTCATTTATCTGATTAACAATAGAATGCGAACCATGGCCAACAATACCGACAAACAAATCGAAAACCATCTTTAATAGAAACACCCAAATCGAAAACCATACTGTTGCCATGGTCCGTCCTATGCAATATAAACACCCAAATTGGAAACTATTACCAATAGAAACACCATAGGCTTCCAAAAACACCATCACTCACCAATGCCTTTAGTTGCCATTGATCTATGCGAGATTAAGACCTTAACCGCTGAATGGATGGATCAACTCGAACCACTTCAATTCCAGTTGTCAGATACCCTAGCTTGTTATTCCACCTGTCTTCGCCATCTACTGTTATATGATGTTGCAGACGTGATTAAGGTTTGGTGGTGGTCATTTGATGGGGGGAGGAACTCTTAGAAGTAGGGTTTGCTTGTGATTTGATGGTTAATGGATCTGGTGGTGGGATGCAATAGTGAAGAAGGGGTGGGGTTTGGTGGTGGAGGTCTGCTTGACTAGTGGCATGGAAAGGAGTATATTAGAGAGTGAAAGGATAGTGGAGTAATTGTTTTTTATTTAATATACAAATATAGTAATTTATTTTTAGTTAGTTTAATATTTTATTTATTTATAAAGATGAGTATTTTGGTCTTTTTATAAAGTTTTAATACAAAAAATGGATGTTGTTAGTGGGTTGTAGTTGATTGTGATAGAATTTTAATCAAAGTGGTTAAGTTGGGCATTTAAAACTATTGGTTGAAAAGAGTTATAACCACCAATTGATCGGGACTAAAACTGTAATTTACTCTTCTTTGTTTTCGTGGTTCCCTTTGAACCTCTCTATATACATGTGTGTGTGAGAGACCATCAAGAACAATAAATTATTGCAAAACCCATAGGAAAGACCATTGAGCTAAAAGTAATTGAAAAACATTAGGTACGTTTTATTCTTTTTGTTCTACATTTGATGTATATTTACCTGACGTTCTTTTGTTTGTGCTTTAGATGTTCAAGTTTCTTCCTAGGTTGTCGCCGAAAGTGTCGAATATTTTCCAGGAAATGAAGAGGCATTAGGGAGAGGATTATGGGCTTCAGGAATCAAGCTCTTGATATAATGATTCCTACTTTAATTTCTCATTTTTACAGGCTTAGAACATGGATCATATCACAAGTATACTTGATCTTGATTTTGTCATTTGCTTATCATTTATTGGTGTTTGTACAACGTCAACCTCATTCGATGTGGCTGTAGAAATAAATGAATATTTGAACTCTCATTCTTCTGAATTTGAATGTATTTAAAGAAATAGAACTAATGACATTTATATATCAATATATGTTCATTATTTGATAAATTTAGTCTACTATGTGTATATCTATATTTGTATGTAATTTTATGATTGTTGATCGTTTTCATTTCTTCTTACGAGATCAAGAAAGATCAATGATATTCATACCCAAAATTCACATCTGTTTGTTTGTGTTCCACTAAGCTTGAGTGCAGGTGGTATAAGTTAAAAGAGAGTTTTATGTCACGTTTTGCTTAAAATATAAAACGTTACCCTGAGTTTGAGGAACTTTCTAGACCTAAGGCCGGATAAATTAACAAGGCTCTAGATCAGCCTTGAACATGCTTGAAACAGTAAGATATCTACAGAAGAATATACTAAAAAGAGGGACCAAATGGGCTGTCAAAAGATGCTTCTAGACCGACTCTGGAACAACCTTAGAATGCCTAAACATGGCTGGATATTTGGCAAGAGCTCTTTAAATTTACCATGCATAAGTTATGTTTAGAATTGTCTAGATGGGGAACCACCTAGACTGGCTTTTCTTTTTCTTATTTAATATAAATAGGCATAGAATGCCTTATTTGTAGGTATCTAGAAACATTCAAAGTCTTGTATAGTATTTGTAAAAAACACTTGCAATCTTCTCTTTGTAAGCAATACAAAATCATTTTGATTTACGAAGCTTGCAATATTTACCGGTAGTTAAACCTTGTAATGTTATATCTTGATTATGAAATATACAATAAGGCTCAATATATAGAGCTGAAACATAAACAAAAATCTCTTATTCAATCAATCACAATTACTATTAACAATTAATCGCAAATACTACTGAATATATTCTAACATTCCCCCTAAAGTTAAGGGAGGAGAATGACTTGCAATTTGGAACTTCGGAATAGATATCTTTGAGATGATAGGAGCTTTGTAAAGACATTTGTGGAAATAAACTTGAAATCCAGTTGACCCTGAGCCACTTGTTCACGAATGAAATGATAGTCATCCTCAACATCTTCGTGTGAGCATGAAAGACCGGATTCGTCGATAGATAGGTAGCTCCTAGATTGTTACACCATAGGGTGGGGGGTGTTGTTGTGACACCGAGTTCAAGAAAGAGCGCTTTTAGCCAAGTAAGTTGTAAGGTCCCGTTCCCGGAACGTTTACAGTCGGACATTCATCGCACATAATATTTTAAAACACATTACATTTCATAAATCATTGCAGCGGAATAATTTAATAAAAACCATTTCATGCATTAATAATTACTTTTGCCAAATAATACATCGTTCTTAAAGTTACAAAATAATGTTTAACTGCATTACACTACAAAATTATTATTTCTTCATAAAATGGATGCTAGTCTTTATTCGCCAAGTAGCTTCACCCTCGTGCCACCCTCAGTAACAATTACCTGCAAATTGAAAATGCATAAAGTCAGCGTTGCTGAGTGAGTTCTAGTTTAATAAATAAAATACTTTTCTTTTCGTTAAAACATTTTCTTAACATTCGCACGTGACCATTCATCATACATACATCAACGTAATATCATTATTATCTTCATTATCGCACGTATTCGTTTGTTTTGCACTTTTTCATTATCTTTCAGTTCTATCTAGATCCTGCCATATGCTAAACCCCCCTCTTGGGCAGAAAGCCATCTTATCTAGGGTTAAGCGACAAGGATCCCGTTTCGCACGTATGGAGTAGTCACCAAGACTGACTCCCCCTGTGTGTGAACCCCCATGGGTTAGCCAAGATCGCACGCTATATAACACACAGCTGAGCTGACAACCTTCATTGAGTTGTGAACCTCCTTACATTTTGCTTGCAAGACTTTCGTTCATTTTTATGTTCTACTTTCATTATCTTTAATCTTTCGCTTCATTAAGATAACACTTTACGCACAAAAGCGTAAACACACCACGTAAAGTCACGTAATAATACGTAATAAGGAACATAAGGAAACATGCCAAGACATGCATAACAACAACATACATCACCCCCAAAACATTCCAAGTCTTATCCTCTAATTCCATTTTCCCCAAAATTTCAGAATATTTTCTAAAGCATTTAGGCGCATGGGCACTATTTGGGCGCATGAGCACTATGCGGCGCATGATAACTATTCGGGCGCATGAACTTTACTTAGGCGCATGAACACTTAGGCGCACGGGCACTATTGGGGCGCATGAGCCTTACTTAGACGCATGGGCACTTGGGCGTATGGGGTAAAACTTAGGCGTCTGGGAAGACTTAGATGCATGGTACTATGCAGGCACATGGACAAGGGCATGCACATGGGAAACTTAGGCGCATGAGCACTATGTGGGCGCATGAGCACTATGTGGGCGCATGGGCATGGCTAATTGGCTATGTTATACTTGCACTAAATTCAGACTTCAATTCTCATTCTAACATGTTCTTAACCTCATTTCAAACATGCTGGACACCTAAATTAGACATATGAACATAAAACATAACCAGAACATACTCAAACATGCATACACGTGCATAAACATACGAACAAGCCTTCGGTTCACATACCGAACCTTATAAAAAGTTTATAACATACATATTTAGCCCTAAAACAAGTTTAAAAAAGTAAAAACGAGGATCTAGAACTCACCTCATGCAGCCTTTGAGCAAAACTCCTCCAAACTCAAAAGCACACAGAGCTCAAACACCTAACACACCAAAACACACAACCGAACACAAACAAGCACATAAGCTCGATCCAAAGGCTGAAAACCCAGCTGAAACCGATCAAAAACACAAGAAAACTTATCTTCAAGCAGCTTCTTCTTCTTCTTTTCTCTAAAACCGAGAGAAAATCTGCTCTCTCTAAAAAGCCGAATGAAAAGATGGAGCAGATGGTGTGGGCGGCCATGCCCACCTTTTTGAACCAAATAATATTAAACTTTGCCCTTTGCACAACTTTAACCCCTTGACTTGGGTTAATTTGTTTTTCTTTCTTTTTTTACCCTTCTTTTAAAATTTCCGGGTGTTACAAGTCCACCCCCTTATATAGGTTTCGTCCCCGAAACCTGTTACTCCTCGAACAGAAGTGGGTAATGCTGTCTCATCTCCTCCTCAGTCTCCCACGTAGACTCGGATCCCTTCCTATGCCTCCACTGTACTCGTACCAATGGAACCATTTTATTCCGTAGCCTCTTCTCCTTTTGATCAATGATTGCCACTGGTTGCTCCACATAATTGAGTCGTTCATCTACTTCAATGTCCTCCAGTGGTACAATCATATCTTCATCGGCTAGGCACTTTCTCAGATGAGATACATGGAATGTTGGATGAATCTCATTTAACTCATCGGCCAGCTCCAACCTATAGCCCACCTCTCCTACTCGTGCAATGATCCGGAAAGGTCCTATATACCTCGGGCTCAGCTTACCCCGCTTTCTAAACCGAATGATACCCTTCCAAGGTGAAACCTTCAGCACAACCTTATCGCCCACCTTGAATTCAATCGGTCTATGTCTCTTGTTAGCATACGACTTTTGCATATCTTTTGCCTCTTTCATAAAGGCCTTGATCTTTTCCAATTTCTCAATCGTAGCCTCGATCACTTCAATACTCCCCAACTCCTTCTGTCCAATATCACCCCAACATTCGGGCGTTCTACACCTCCTACCGTATAACATCTCATATGATGGCATACCAATGCTGGCATGATAACTGTTGTTGTATGAGAATTCAGCTAACGGTAAGTGTTCGTCCCAACTTCCTTCGAAATCAATAACGCATGCCCGAAGCATATCTTCTAGCGTTTGAATGGTTCTTTCCGACTGACCGTCTTTCTGAGGATGGTAAGCCGTACTAATATGTAACCTCGTCCCCATTGCATCGTGAAATCTCTTCCAAAACTTGGGTGTAAACCGAGTGTCACGGTCAGACACAATAGACACCGGTACACCATGACTAGTTACAATCTCCTTGATAAACAGATCCGCTAACCTCTGAGAGGAATACATTTTGCGGATCGGCAGGAAGTGAGCACTCTTCATCAGGCGGTCAACTATCACTCATATAGCATCGTACCCCCTTGCGGTACGTGGTAGCTTCGTAATAAAGTCCATGGTGATGTGCTCCCATTTTCACTCGGGTATATCCAAAGGTTGGATCTTTCCGTATGATTTCTGATGCTCCGCCTTCACTTGTAAGCAAGTAAGGAACCTACTCACATACTCTGCTACCTCACGCTTCATACCCAACCACCAATAATCTTTCTTCATATCATGATACATCTTTGTACTGTAGGGTTTGATAGAACATAAAATCCATGTTTAACCTTTAAACATTCTGAAAAACGCAGCGGATATAATGCTTTTAAAAACGATTTTTAAAGCTGAAATTCCATATTCTTAGGTGACCATTTTAGGTGAAAACAAACCCAAACATAAGGATCTTAAATATATGAATGGACAAGCTATGAACAAACACTAATGTACATAAAATCACAGCCATATGAGGCTGTGAAATGTTACCTTTCTCCAGCAGAAAAGTCGACTTAGAGGAGTGTTTTGGATGCTTGAATCGACCAAGAACTCAATGTAGAGATCCTCAAGCTTCGTATACCCCAAGCACTATTACAAAACACCTTGTATGCTAGGATTAAACACCAAAACAAGCTGCTGAAACTCCTTCTTCCTGCCTTGTTTCCGAAACTAGAGAGGGGAGAGAGAGAGAGTTCTTTTGCATGTGTATCCTTAAAATGGCTGGTCCAAGAGGCAAGTGATAAGACCCCTTAATTGTTTGTATCTAATCAACAAAGTGGTCCAATAGGAACACAAGAAGGGGGCGGCCAAAAAGGGTATTTGAAATGGGTTTTCCCCCCTTTTATATTTAGACACATTACAATGTTACATGGTCTTATAACTTGGTATCTCTTAGTAAATGTATACAACTAACCAATTAATTGTATAACATATGTAGCCATTTTAATTTGTAATGTCATCTAACTAATATAAATAACATTACAAATAATATAATTGAACAAAATATCCTAATAAATTGTTCCATGTCATATGCAACTTGTTTAGAAAACCCATTTTCTAAATTGGTGTTAATATTTTATTGCATGATCACATCATCAATTAAATATTATTTGGTGTTTGCTAAGCTTGTTATTGGGTATAACCCGACTTGGATCATGACGTACTAACCACATCAATATTCTAAGTGTCTTGGGCACACAGAATCCTACAATCTCCCACTTGCCCAAGATTCATAGAAGATTGATGCAAGCAGTAAATACCGCCTAACAACGGTTTACTACCCTTAATACGCATGACTTATAGCCATTCAATAACATCATCCCTTTCAAGTACTCTACTTGAAATGATTTAGGTGAATCAATCATCTATCCTTTTGTTACAGATGTCATGTTAAATCCAAGGACACAGAATGATCATTCCTTGTTGATTTAACTTAATCAGGCCTTAGACATCTAACTCTCAACGAATAAGAGGAACAAATTCCATCTGGACTACATACGTTTCTCACAAACACCTTGTGTTATACCTGAACATATCCTTATGTACTGTCCACTATTTCAGGACAGTGAAGAATAGGCTCAAGGTGTAATACTTGGTGAATATCAAAACCCAATATGTGTCTCAGGTCTGAGGATACCAAATGATATTCACCTTTACTCAAATTTACTTATGATCAATCAATAAGATTCCATGTAGTAAAATTTGAGATGCGGGTTAGTCCAATATTTGTATCCCACAAATATCTATGAACCTTGGTAGCAACCCATTGCTCTATATTCATCCTTTTGAGTATCAACCAATCCAAGTTCATAATAGTCTTACCTTCAAACTTGTTCCCACAAGTGTGAACGACTACGGACATTTAGAGTAAACATTTTACTCATGGATAAAACATGCTAATTCAGAACATTAATTGAAACATTATACCCAAATAATTTTATTCATATAATAAAGAGTTCCACATATCCAAATACAAAATATACAGATCAAATCCAATCACTAGAATATCGAAGTCCCATGGCACAAGTATGACATTCATGCTTTGCCTTTTCAAGGAACTTCGTGAGAGGATCCGCAATGTTTTGATCAGTGTGAACTTTGCGAATACATATCTTTCCCTTTTCAACTTCATCTCGTATGTAGTTGAATCTCCGCTCAATGTGCCTAGTCTTTTGATGAGCACGGGGTTCCTTGATTTGTGCAATCGCACCCTCGTTATCACAAAAGATCTCTAGGGGGTCCTTAATGGAAGGGACAACCCCTAGATCGGCAATGAATTTCTTCAACCATGCAGCTTCTTGGGCTGCCAATGAGGCGGCGACGTATTCTGATTCTGTAGTTGATAGAGCCACCACATCCTGCTTGGAGCTCTTCCAAGAGACAGCTCCTCCATTCAGAATGAAAATGTATCCCGATTGTGACCGTGAATCGTCACGATCGGTTTGGAAACTCGCATCCGTGTAACCTTTTACAACGAGCTCCTCGTCACCAGATCCATAGATCAGGAACATATCTCTTGTCCTCCTTAGGTACTTAAGTATGTTCTTAACAGCCATCCAATGACTGTTTCCAGGATTTTGCTGGTAACGGCTTGTCATGCTCAAAGCGCATGACACATCCGGTCGAGTGCATATCATTGCATACATGATGGATCCAATAGCAGATGCATATGGGATTGCCTTCATTTTATCTTGCTCATCCTTTGAGCTTGGACATTGAGTCGTACTCAATATCGTTCCTCTTTGAATAGGTACGGTACCTTTCTTAGAGTTCTCCATCTTGAACCTTTTCAAGACTTTATCAATGTATGCACTTTGATTCAAACCAATCAACCGCCTTGATCTATCCCTATAGATCTTTATTCCCAGAATATAGGCGGCTTCACCAAGATCCTTGATGGAAAAACAATTTCCAAGCCAGGTTTTTACACCTTCCAAGGTTGGAATGTCATTTCCAAATAGTAGTATGTCATCAACATACAATACTAGGAAAGTTATTATGCTCCCACTAGCCTTCTTATACACACAAGCCTCATCAGCGTTTTTGATGAAGCCAAATTTCTTGACCTCCTCATCGAAACGATGATTCCAGCTTCTCGATGCTTGTTTCAATCCATAGATTGATTTCTTTAACTTGCATACTTTGTTAGGATGTTTTGGATCAACAAAACCTTCAGGCTGAACCATATAGACATCTTCCTCAAGATATCCATTTAGGAAAGCGGTTTTGACATCCATTTGCCAAATCTCATAATCATAATGAGCAGCTATGGCAAACAATATCCTTATAGACTTTAGCATCGCAACAGGTGAGAAAGTTTCATCATAATCAACCCCTTGAGTTTGAGTGAAACCCTTTGCTACAAGCCTAGCTTTATAAGTATCCAAGTTTCCATGCATATCGGTTTTCTTCTTGAAAACCCACTTACTTCCAACTACCTTGGAATTAAGAGGTGGTACAACAAGTTCCCAAACTTGGTTGTCATACATGGATTGCATCTCAACGTTCATGGCTTCTAGCCATTTGTCACAATCCGAATTGGACATTGCATTATGGTATGTGGTTGGTTCATCTGAATCTACCACATAGCATCCATCCATGAAAAATCCGTATCTTTCAGGTGGATTACTAGTTCTACCACTTCTGCGAACGTTTTGCGTGTATTGATCAACCATTTGATCATCCTCAACATCCCCATGTTGAGTGCTAGTTTCAACCAAACGTGCATCGGGTTGTGGTTCTTGATCCTCCTCAAGATCCACTGTTCTACTGCTAGTTCCTTCCATAAGGAACTTTGCTTCTAAGAACTCACCCTTTCTGGCAACAAACACCTTTTGTTCCAGTGGATCATAGAAATAATATCCCATAGAATCTCTAGGATATCCAATAAAGATACACTTGGTGGATCGGACTTCCAATTTGTTTGGGGTGGGAGTCTTAACATAAGCCTCACAACCCCAGACCCTTAAGTATGATAGGGATGGAACCCTTCCATGCCATATCTCAAAAGGTGTCCTTTCCACCTTTTTGGTTGGGGCCATATTTAGAATACGGGCCGCGGAGAGCAAAGCGAAACCCCAAAATGATAGAGGTAATGAGCTTCTAGCCATCATAGATCGAACCATATCCAATAAGGTTCGATTCCTCCTTTCAGACACACCATTATGTTGTGGTGTTCCAGGTGGAGTGAGTTGTGAGACAATCCCACAACTCCTAAGATGATCTTGAAAAACATCACTTAGGTATTCACCTCCTCTATCGGTACGGAGAACTTTAATTGACTTGTTGAGTTGATTTTCAACTTCATTCTTGAAGATTTTGAACATTTCAAAAGCTTCATCTTTGTGCCTTAATAAGTACACATACCCATAGCGACTATAGTCGTCGGTAAAGGTAATGAAGTATCTTTCACTATTTCTAGTCATTGGCTTAAAAGGACCACATACATCCGAATGTATGATTCCTAATAAATCTTTTGCCCTTTCGGTAGTTCCACTAAAGGGTGCCTTAGTCATCTTACCTTGTAAACAAGATTCACAAACACCAAATGAATCACATTCATTTGTTTTTAAAAGACCATTCTTTTGAAGTGTTTGTAAACGTTTCTTGTTTATATGACCAAGACGACAATGCCAAAGATAGGTATCACTCAAGTCCAACTTGAGTTTCTTGGTGTTAGTTTGGTACAATGAACTATTTAAAGTATTTTCATGAACCAATTCATAAATACCATTAATTGGAATAGCTTTAAAATAGAACATACCATTTAAAGAAACATGAATATCATTTTCAATAAAGGATAATACATAATCATAATGTCTTAATTGAGATACAGAAATAATGTTCCTAGTCAAACTAGGAGCATACAAAACATTCTTCAAAATAACTTCCAAGCCACTTGGAAGTCTTAGGATGTAGTCCCCACGAGCTTCAACTAAGACTTTAGTTCCATTGCCCATGAAGAGGCTAACATCCCCTTTCTTGAAGTCCCTACTTCTTGTGAACCCCTGCAATAAATTGCAAATATGAGTTCCACATCCGGTATCCAATACCCATGTGTTTGAAGATGTAACATTAAGATCAATATGTATCATGTATATTGTACCTGAGGTCTGCCCGGCATCCCTCTTTGCTTTCAACTCTTGGAGATGGACAGGACAATTCCTTGCCCAATGTCCTATCTCCCCACACTTGAAGCATGGGTCATTTGTAGCAACCTTTTGCTTCTTCTCTTGTGGTTTGGGTGGTACCCTTACCACCCCTTTCCCCTTTCCCCACGCATGTCCCTTACCCTTGGCAACCTTTGCCTTGGGTGCGGGACGAGGCCTTTTGTTGTTCCCACCTTCATTGATGGTGAGAACGGGTAAAACCCTTTTACCCATGGCCGCCTCGGCCGTTTTGAGCATTGAGTGAAGTTCACCAATGCTTTTGTCCCATGCATTCATGTTGTAGTTCAACACGAATGTCTCGAACTTCTTGGTTAGGCCATTTAGGATCAAATCCGTGGCCAACTCCTTCGAGACGGGGCAGTTTAGCCTCTCGAGGCGGTCAATATGACTTTTCATCTTAAGTACATAAGATGAAACAGATTGGTTGTCGTCCATACGACATGCATGGAGTGCTCGAACCGTTTCGAAGCGCTCAACCCTCGCTTGCTGTTGGAACGTTTCCTTCAGCTGGGTTATCATGTCATAAGCTCCGTGATGTTCATACTCCTTTTGGAGATCCGGAGTCATGCTCGCTAGCATGAGACAAGACACTTGGACGGAGTCCTCAGTGTACTTCAACCAATCGTTGAAGGCCTCCTGATCATCCTCGCTAGGTTGATCGGGGATAGGGTCGTCTAAAACATACGATCTTCTCTCTTGCTTGAGAACAATTCTCAAGTTTCGATACCAATCAATAAAGTTGTTATGATTTAGACGTTCCTTTTGGAGGATCGCTCGTAGTGATTGGTTTGACGCGGACGAGTTATCGTGATTTTCATTATTGGTGGCCATCTACAAAATTTAACAAAGATCAATTTTAGTATTTTCGATATTGCTAATTTTAATATTTAATGCCTTTTAAGGACAATTTTATATTAAAATCTAGAACCCAACATTACATTTAAATTGTGGTTAGGTGACCTTTATCCCACTATTTAAATTAATAAGGTGGTCAACGATTGACGATTGCAACCATTTGCAACTTCTAGAGGTATGGGATCGACTTTTAAACATCATATGCAGAGTCGGCATGTTAATCCCATCAACACCTATTTGGAAACCATATTTTAGGTGATCCATTCAACATGGTTTGCAAATCAAGTTACCCTACTTGCACACACATGTGAGTTTACCAACATAGGTGGTTAGGTGACCTTTATCCCACCAATGTGGTATTCCCACCTTAAGTCACAAGTTTCCTAAAAATGGTTAGGTGACCTTTATCCCATTTAGAGTTTCCAAATGACTTAAGTGTTGTGCAAAAGGATGGTGTTAAACTTGTTTGTTAAAAGTTTAGAGGTTTCATAATTCTAGTTTAGAAAACTCTATGTACTTGTATTTGCATGCTTTCAAATACAAGGTACCTTATGGTTCTTTGATTAAAACCTATTTTAATCCTTAAAATCATTAAATAATTTTAATAACCTTTTATTAACCTTTAAGAACCATCAATTTTCAGCTTGTTAAGTTTGTTAATTAGTTTGCTTAGAATATCCAAATATCAACCAAACAATCAAAACAACAAACAATCAACCAAGCATAAACATTAACAATCAGATGTGCATAACCATAGCCCTTATGTTGACAACACTTGTTTGCCATCACAAGTGTTGTCTATGGTCTTTCTAAGGGTCAAACATATCATAAAAGTTCCAAGAACCTCCCACTAGAAACCGCATCCAAATGCTCCATGTTTCTTGTGTCTTTGTGTCCATCTTTGGGTCTTGATCTTGTACATCTTCCTTTTACAAAATTGTATCCTAATACATTTTTCTAGTAAAGGAAATGAACCTAATCTATTATTACATAACCAAATGAATGAATAATTACAACCCAAATGAATAAACACAAATATTACAACCAAATTGAATGAATAAAACAACCACTTGAATCATCCAAACAACACAAGGCCACAAGCTAGGTTATGCACTTTAACAATCAATGATCATTTCATCTATTCAAATAATGAAAACCCCATTTAAAACCCCAAATTTCAGCCAACATAAACTGAAATTTTGGGTTTTAATCATTGTCCAAACAACCAACATTTCAACATACATATCTTTCAAGGTTTAATCACAAGCATGTGTAATGTAACCTTGAAAGTTGGGGATTTCAACAAGACATAATGTACCAGCCCAAAAACAGCCTATAACATATCTAATATCATCTTTTAAAACCAATTTCAAAAGATGAATCAAGCAAGCCATCCATATAACCGGCTCTTGATGCCATTGTAGGGTTTGATAGAACATAAAATCCATGTTTAACCTTTAAACATTCTGAAAAACGCAGCGGATATAATGCTTTTAAAAACGATTTTTAAAGCTGAAATTCCATATTCTTAGGTGACCATTTTAGGTGAAAACAAACCCAAACATAAGGATCTTAAATATATGAATGGACAAGCTATGAACAAACACTAATGTACATAAAATCACAGCCATATGAGGCTGTGAAATGTTACCTTTCTCCAGCAGAAAAGTCGACTTAGAGGAGTGTTTTGGATGCTTGAATCGACCAAGAACTCAATGTAGAGATCCTCAAGCTTCGTATACCCCAAGCACTATTACAAAACACCTTGTATGCTAGGATTAAACACCAAAACAAGCTGCTGAAACTCCTTCTTCCTGCCTTGTTTCCGAAACTAGAGAGGGGAGAGAGAGAGAGTTCTTTTGCATGTGTATCCTTAAAATGGCTGGTCCAAGAGGCAAGTGATAAGACCCCTTAATTGTTTGTATCTAATCAACAAAGTGGTCCAATAGGAACACAAGAAGGGGGCGGCCAAAAAGGGTATTTGAAATGGGTTTTCCCCCCTTTTATATTTAGACACATTACAATGTTACATGGTCTTATAACTTGGTATCTCTTAGTAAATGTATACAACTAACCAATTAATTGTATAACATATGTAGCCATTTTAATTTGTAATGTCATCTAACTAATATAAATAACATTACAAATAATATAATTGAACAAAATATCCTAATAAATTGTTCCATGTCATATGCAACTTGTTTAGAAAACCCATTTTCTAAATTGGTGTTAATATTTTATTGCATGATCACATCATCAATTAAATATTATTTGGTGTTTTCTAAGCTTGTTATTGGGTATAACCCGACTTGGATCATGACGTACTAACCACATCAATATTCTAAGTGTCTTGGGCACACAGAATCCTACATGTACCACCGGGATGAATGGAGTATCGAGTCTTATGAGCTTCATCCATGATTCACCCTCGTAAATCACCGTAACAAGGGATCCACATCCGTCCGAAACGGGTTCTAGCTCCAAGAGTGTTTTCACCAAAATCCGTGACTAGGCCTCTCATCCTTTCGGAGTTAAGGAGATATTCTTTAAACGCCTTATCTTGGAATTCCTTGACCTGTGTCATCACATCAGGGGTCATCATGAACTGGTAAGCTTTCACCCGGATTGGCTCGGGTCTCTCCTTTCAGCTAAGGGCATCTTCCACAACGTTGGCCTTGCCCGCATGGTAATGAATATCCCAATCATAATCCTTGATAAGTTTCAGCCATCTCTTTTGCCTCATGTTCAGGTCCTTTTGCTCGAAGAAGTACTTCAAACTCTTGTGGTCAGTGAAGATAGTGCACTTCATCCCATATAGGTAATGCCTCCAAATCTTCAATGCAAAGACCACAACCGCTAGGTCCAAATCATGAGTAAGGTAATTAACCTCATGGATTTTCAATTGTCGAGATGCATAGGCTATAACCTTCCCTCGTTGCATCAACACGCAACCCAACCACGAATAAGAAGCATCCGAATAGACCACCATGTCTTCGCTTCTGTCGGGTAATGTCAAGATTGGAGCTTGCGTCAACCTCGTCTTTAGCTCTTCAAAAGCCTTCTCTTGTTCTTGACCCCAAACAAACTTTACGTCCTTACGGGTCAGCTTAGTCAATAGAGAAGCTATCTTGGAGAAGTCTTGGATGAATCTTCTATAATATCCCGCGAATCCTAAGAAACTACGTATCTCTGATGGCGTCTTTGGAGACTTCCATTGCATCATCGTTTCCACGTTTGCCGGATCTACCATAATCCCTTCGGGATTCACCACGTGACCCAGAACTGAACTTCACGCAACCAGAATGCACACTTGGAGAACTTGGCATATACTTTCTCTCTTCTAAGAGTCTCCAACACCTCCCGAATGTGTCCAACATGCTTCTCCTCGTTCCTCGCATAAATCAAGATATCATCGATAAACACAATCACTGATTTATCCAACATCGGTTGACGCACCCGATTCATCAAATCCATAAAGGCAGCTGGCGCGTTGGTTAATCCAAAGGACATAATGAGGAATTCGTAGTGTTCATAACGCGTGTGAAAAGCTGTCTTAGGAATATCCTGCTCCTTTACTTTTAGTTGATGATAGTGTTGAGTCTAGTCCTGATAGGTCTAGATACATTGTATAGGCTTAGAACTTTAATCACTCTTTTTTAAAACACTTTTGTAAATCATTATCTTAATGTATGCTTTATATGTATAGGTTAACCCATAATTGTGTTGATTTATATGTGTGATTGCAGGTTTAATAATATACTTAGTCAATTTCACAAAATTGACTAAGTGTAAGAAACATCTACGGATGAACATTTTTGTTATTCCGTAGATAATCTTCTGAAACAAAGTAAAGTGCATCCGGGGATCTTCTTCGGAAGAACAACTTGTTGCGGATGAAGTCTACCAAGTGAAGACTCCTACGAAAGGCATAACTCCTACAGAAGACTACTGATCTACGTAAGACCAACACTTGCATGTACTTCATCAAGTACATCAAGTCAACAAGTCAAACTCTGAGTGATGTCATAAAGTCAACTCCTACGAACGACTTTAACTCATTCAGAGAATGTGTCATAACATTCTCTGAGTAACTTTCTTATCACGATAAGAAAGTTACTGTTTCTAAGAAATTCACTGTTACCCTAACAGTAAATTCCTGAGCCTATAAATACAACGTATAGGCTCACACTTTTAGACACGGCTGAATACCTAAAGATACGTCGATCAATACATCAATCAATCACAAAACCCTAGCAACCACAACATCAATTATACCAAAATCATCAAAAGAATCATAGCAGCCTTCATCATCAGCAATCATTATTTGATCATTTGTAATCATTAATCTGTTTTAATGAAATACTTTTGAATCAAATCGTGTTCATTCGTTTATTGCACTTAATTGTTCTGTTCTTCATTATTACTTTATATTTCAGATGTTAATTCGTATTCAATCAATTAAACAACGAATAGTGATAATTCCGCAATCATTATTCGAATGCAATCTAACCTGATAATTCCTGATTGCGATCCTTGGATTCACACGTGGTATCAGAGCCAAGTGCTCATTGAATTAGATCGATTGATCTATCAGTGTTAGAATTGTTTGATTGATTGTTTATATCATTAGATCTATCAGTTTTCTGATCAGATCTATTGATTTTGAGTAAAATTGCTTTTAAGTGTTCATAACGTCTTGAGAGTTCATAACTCAGATTCAAGGATGTTATAGAATGAACTGATCAACATATAAGTTGAGTTAGGCTAATCGATAGCTAACAAAGGCATTGCACTCAACGAGTTGGTGTAAATCAATTTAAAAACAATCAAACCGTGATTTATCGTTCAACGAGTACTGTTACATTGCTCGGTTAACATTAATCTACATTCTCATCGACTTGATACGTAGATCAATGTTATTGATTGATAATCAACAATTGTTCAATTCAATTGAACAAAACATATCAACAAACATCCTCGATTTAATATTAGTTTTAATATTCATTAAGAGGATAGACTGATTTGTGACTGAAACAACTTAATTATTCAATAACTAAGAGTTTGTCATTAATTAGTTCATTTGCAAAAGGAATTTTGTTTTAGTTGAAAACTAATACATTAACTAAAATGAGCAATTATTTTGGTGGATCATCATACCAACCCCCAAAGTTGGAAAACAAAGCGGATTTTAAATCTTGGAAAATCAAATTCAGGAATCTTGTGAACTACACTGATTAAGATTTACAGGTATCAATAACTGAAGGTCCTTATATTCCACCAGCTCTTGGGCCGGATTATAAAGACAATAATCAACTCATAAATACAAAAGATCTATCACGTGAGGATGTTAAAAAGGTTAAAGTTGATATTAGAGCATATAGTTTACTCAGTATGGCTTTACCTGAAGATATACTAATCAGGTGTGAGAACTACAAAACAACAAATTCCTTATGGAAGATAGTTCACACTCTCTGTGAAGGGAGTGATGAAATCAGGAGCATAAGGAAGGATACTACTCGTTCTCAATATGAAACATTTTATCATATTGAGGGTGAATCAGTTCCTCAACAACTCCATATGTTTATGCAATTGGTAACCGAGATGAACATCTTGGAAGTAAAGTATACCAATGAGGGGTTAAACAAAAAGATGCTTCACACTTTGCCTGAAAGTTGGAAGCAAACTGTATCCATATTCAAAAGCACCCTTGATCTCAAAACCATTGGTTTAGATACATTGGTGGCTAAAGTACAAGCTCTTGAAATGGATGAAAAGTCAAGAAACAAGAGTGCGAGAACACATGTCACTCCTTATCAATTTAAAGAAACTAAAAGTGCTGGAATTGCTTTTATTTCTAACCTTGATAATGGCAACTCTTGTACTTTGAGTGAAGATGGGGAAGAAGTTAGTTATTATGCCTCAAAGCCTTCAAAAACGTCCTCTCAAAGTAAGTCATCTTCCGACGGAAATGGAGTTCTTCCGAAGGAAATGGAGTTCTTTCGAAGACAAAGTGCAAGATCATCTTCTGACGGAAAACTCCAACTTCCGAAGACAAAGTATTCTCTTCCGAAGTTCAAGACTTAGAAGAAAACAAGAAGTAAACTTCCAAAGTATGAAGATATGAAGAAGTCTTCAAGCCTCGGAAGAAGTAGCCTCTTCCGAAGTATAAGTGGCTTCGGAAGAACTTGTTCTTTCGAAGCCAACTAACCTTCGGAAGACACTACTATGAACCAGTGGACATAAGTATGGTCTCTCTGACACTCCGCTGTAGACCTCTGATATACTGCATGGCGTTTTCTCAAAAGCCATGTAGTTGACCATACTTTATTCCATTGTTCACCTTTATCAGTTAGTACAGTTGCCAACTTTAGTTGGTGACAAAAGGTAAGTTATGGATATGTCATGACTACCATATCTTAGATAAACTTTATCTAAGATACCTTAACTTAACATTGTAGTATATGCTTTAGTCGTAGGTTTCCAGCTGGTATCAAAGTATATCCGGTTGTAGGATCTAGTATATATAGTTTCTCATTGTACCTCATGTAATATGCTTGTAAGAGTCTTTTAATACTTTGAGTTGAGAAGTAATATATACAAGTACCTTGAAAATTATTTCTTTGTGTTCTTTGCTACTTAATATATTATTATCAACTCTTAGAAGAGATTCTACTTCATGTGATTCGAGTGTGTTACAAGTGAGTTTGAGAGAAAACTAAGTGTTTAAGTGACAAAAACCGATCCTGCAATTGGTATCAGAGCTTTTTAGGGTCTTGATTATGAGATCATACCATCCAAATCAACATGTTTTTCACTCCTCCTTACACCACACTCAAAATGGCCCTCAACAAGTCTGAAGTAGAGATGGGGACGATGACTAAAGCACCCATCATCACCCCTGAAAACTTCAGATCATGGAGCAGACACATGGAAGGTTTCATCAGGTATCAAGACAGTAAGATGTGGCAATCTATTGTCAATGTTCCGTACAAACCAAAGGTGGCACCACCAGGTGGACACGGTGCCATGATAGAGAAAGCCGTTGAAGACTACTCTAATAAGGACTGGAAGAAGCTGGACATTGACAGCAATGCCATGACGGTTCTAATGACTACAATACCCAACTCCATCATGGTGGGGTTTGAGCATTGCAAGTCATCCAAAGAACTGTTTGATGCACTTGCTCATATGTACTCCAGCTCCAATGACTCCAAGAAGGATTTCCTGAAGCAACAGTTTGAGAACTTCACTTATATTGCTGGAGAGACCCTCAGCCAGCAATACTTCAGGTATATGGATCTTATTTCCTCCCTTCAATCTGTGGGAATTGCCCTTGAACTAAGAGATCTCACAAGAAAGTTCATGAGTGCACTCCCTAATGAGTGGACGTTCTACTGTGTCTCTATCAAGAGGATAGAAAATCTAAACACCCTCACCATGACTGAACTTTATGGCATCCTTGATGGATACCGTTTAGAGATGGAGAGCAAGAGAGGCCATCAGACAAGCAGACCCTTGAGTCTTCCTGCTAGCAACGCTTTAATGGTTGCTGAAGGCTCAGGACCCCCAACCTCAACATTACCTGACATACACCCAGCAGCCATTCTGTTCTTCTAGGCCATACATTACATTCCCTGAGACTCCAAGGTCTTAACAGGCTCAGCAAAGTTCTTTTCAAGACAGCTGTGTCTTTGTCTCAAGAAATGGGCACTCTAGTGATTATCAGTACTGCTTTGATGATCTCGAGTGTTTTAGCCCAGATGATGTGGAATATGTGGACATAGTCCAACAAATGGCTCTCTTAACCTATAGAGCAAAGAAGTTCTTCAAGAGAACTGGAAGGCAATTTCCCCAGAACCCAACCAACAGCAAATTTGGGTTTGACAAAACCAAGGCCAAATATTACAACTGTAACCAACTTGGTCACTTTGCAACGGAATGCAAGGCTCCCAAGTCAAATCCGGGAACCCCACAGACCTCCACACATCCCTTTACACCAAAGGCTACTGGAAAGTCAACTGAGACAACTGCTATGGCTCAAGAAGTTGACTAGAGCTTTATGGTACAGGATGTGACTCCTGCTCAACCACTCATGGCTGGAACAGATGACAATAAGGTATATGAGCATCTCTGTAATCCAGCTTGTATTGCTAAGGTTAAGTTATATCGCGACTACAACATGAGATTAAATCCGATATTGAGTCTTTAAATGTTTTAAAATCTGATTTTAAAAGGGTTGAATCTGACTATCAAAGAAAAATTGAGAAGTTAGAGAAAACTATGTCCTTACTAAAACATGAACACACAAACTATAAGACTCAAATCAATGATTTAATATACAAATAGTCTGAGGCTCAAGCCCAACTTGTCATAGCTAAGGCTCAAGCCAGGAAGCATGCTATTTCTGAGCAAAACTTCCAAGCCATTCATGCATCATCCTCACACTCAAAACTTTGTTACCAAAACAAAGGTGGGTTGGGAACCAATGAAATTGCTCCACCACATTCTTATAAGTCTATTAGACAACCAAGGTATGGTACTGAAGAGCAAGAGGTTCCCTCTGCTGACCCACCTTCTCATGAGTCAAAGAGTGGTGCAACCATGGAGTCCATCACAGGGAAGAACCAGGTAATTTTGCCCACTCCTACCGGTGATGATCAACCCCTGACCACCAAAGCCAGAATAAGCAGAGCTAAGACAGCCAGAAAAACTACTAAGAAAGTGGCTGAGTCAAAGCTGAAAATAGACCCAAAGCAAAAGGGTGTATTCATCTCAGCTGGATTCTAGGTGGTAGGTAACTCTGATTTAAGAAAGGGGTGTAGTACCAGCACTCCTGTCCTACCAATGGATCAGAAGTTAAAAGGAAAGGTTGCTAATGAAGAGAAAAAGAACAAGAAATAGCAATCCTCAAGTTCCTAGAAGACTAATATTGCATGCATAATGAGTGGTCTGCAAAACCACATGGCCAAAGATTGTTACTACAATCCTGCTAGCACACATTATGCAAACAATGTTAAAAGATAAGGAATCAAAGAAGGTTTCTTATTGGACCTGATCAATTGGTTCAAGTGATGAAAAAGGGAAAGCTTGTTTCCAAAGCAAGGTTGCTTTCGGAAGAAAGTCCTTCTTCCGAAGGGAAAATGGCTTTGGAAGTTAAAGCTGTCAAGACTCAAAAGAACAAAAGAGTCCCCTTGAAACCATCCCAGAAGAAGACTACTTTGGAAGAAAAGGTGGTGAAGGCCTCTTCCGAAAAGAAAGAGCTTCAGAAGAATGCCAAGCTGTAAAAGCTTCAACAAGCTCATCCTCTATGATCAACCAAGGGATGGAATGGAAAATCAAGAAGATGCTACAACCCAAACCTCTTCTTCAAAGACATCCATTGAACGCCCATGCATAAATTTTAGTTCAATTATGTTGCTATCATTGGAAGAACCCAAGACCAACAAGGCTTGGGTTTCCAATCAAAACTAATCATCTCATCTTATGTGCAGGGACATCCATATGACAAGAATAACAATGTATGGATTGTGGATAGTGGATGCTCCAGGCACATGACAGGGAACAGATCTCTCCTTCAACAATTCTAATATTTTGATGGAGGTCCTGTCCAGTTTGGAGGTGAGACCGGTGGATATATTTCTGGCAGAGGAAGTATATCCAACGGAAAATTAAAAGTTGACAAAGTTCACTTTGTCAAACACCTTGAACACAACCTGTTAAGTGTTTCTCAGTTTTGTGATCAAAAGCATCAAATACTCTTCATAGAACATGAGTGCATTATCCTCAAACTCGGGATGACAATTCCTCAAGAATTGGTGCTTCTTAGATCTCCCATAAAAGGGGATATGTACAAGCTTGATATGAACAATGCTTCCCCAATCGGTGAAGTGTCATGCTTTCTTTCCAAAGCTGATGGTGATGAGTCAACACTATGGCATAAACGAATGTGTCATGTGAATTTTAAAACAATGAATAAATTGGCTAAAAGTAACTTGGTACATGGTTTGCCTAAAAAGGAATTTTTCTACAAAGATAACTGTGTTGCATGCCTGAAAGTGAAGCAACACAGGGCATCTTATAAATCCAAAGTTGTTAACTCTATCACTACTCCATTACACTTATTGCACATGGATCTATTTGGTTCCACAAGTATAATGAGCATTGGAAGGAAATCATAATGCCTTGTGATTGTTGATGATTTTACAAGATTTACATGGGTATTCTTTTTAAGAACTAAAGATGAAACTGCTGAAACTTTGAAATCTTTTACTCTTAAAATGGAAAATCAAATTGATCACAATGTTAAAATAATTAGAAGTGATCAAGGGACTGAGTTTAAGAACCAAGTTCTTGACTCATTATGTAACTCAAAACGGATTGTCAGACAATATAGTGCTCCTAGAACTCCTTAACAAAATGGTGTTGCTGAGAGGAGGAACAAGACACTTATTGAGGCTGCTCGGACCATGTCAGGTGATTTAAAGCTACCTCTAACTTTCTGGGCAGAGGTAGTCAGCACTGCATGCTCTGTGCAGAACAAGGTTCTTGTAGTTAAGCCACATGGAAAAACCCCTTATGAGCTATGAAACAAGAGGCCACCGTTCATTGGCTTTCTAAGGTCCTTTTGGCAGCGGGTGTACCATACTTAACACAAAAGACAATTTGGCAAAATTTGCTGAAAAGTCAGATGATGCTATCTTTGTTGGATATTCCTCTAACTCTAAAAGCCTATAGAGTTTATAACATCAAAAATCAATAATTTGAGGAATCTTTCAACATTGTAGTTAATGAGCACACTCCTTGTGTTAGGGGGAATGACCCTGATCATATCTTTGATTTAGAATTGTTTCCAAACTATTCTAAACCTTTTTGTGAGAATGTTTCAGCTGGAACAGGTGCTCAAAGTGATTCTGATGAAGACCAACTGTTTGAGCTACCCAGGCCTATTACAAGTTCTCCAAGAGCTGCAACAAACCAATCTCCTACTATTTGCAGATCTGATAGCATGACTATCTCAAGGGATAATGGAGTTTCAACCAGTGATCTACCTGTTGATTTTCAAACCTCATCAGGTGACACTGCACAACACCATGATGATGGAAGTAGCATGTTGAAGGAACAGGAAACTGTTAATGCTGTTTCACAGCCAACAAATGATGATGATGTTTCTCATTCATTCAATCAGTCCTTATTGAATGAGTTTGAAACAGCAGCTAGATCCAGTGTTCAAGCTCCTTAGCAAAATATGTCCAATCTGGATCTATCTTTGCAATTAGAGGTAATTCCTAGACTTAGGATTCACAACACTCATCCAGCTGAGAACATCATAAGGGAAATCTTTGAAGGTGGGAGAACAAGAGGACAAACTCACAATGGGAATGTCTGCTTGTACTCATGCTATTTATCTCAGATGGAACCCAAGAAGGTAGAAGATGCCTTGAAAGATAGTAGCTAGGTTGAATCAATGCAAGAGGAGCTGCTTCAATTCAAGAGACAAAAGGTTTGGAACCTATGTCCGCTACCATCTGGTCAAGTACCTATAGGCACAAAATGGGTTTTCAGAAACAAGAGAGATTATAGAGGCTTGATCATCAGAAATAAGGCAAGACTGGTGGTTTAAGGATACACTTAAGAGGAGGGAATAGATTATACTCATGTCCTTGCACCAGTTGCAATACTTGAGGCAGTTAGGTTCTTCCTTGCTTATGCTGCATCCAAGAATTTTACTGTCTACTAGCTTGATGTCAAGTGTGCCTTTCTATATGGGGATATAGATAGGGAAGTTTATGTGTGCCAGCCTTCAGGATTTGAAGACCCACAGCACCCCAACTATGTGTGCAAATTGGATAAAGCTCTATATGGGCTGCACCAAGCACCTAGGCTGTGGTATGAGACATTGTTTTAGTTTCTCCTGAAGAATGGTTACACTAGAGGTACCATTGACAAGACCCTTTTCATAAGGAAGCCTGGAAAGGACATCTTGCTTGTTCAAGTCTATGTTGATGACATCATATTTGGTTCCTCAAACGACCAAATGTGCAAAGACTTTGAGAGCATTATGAAGAAGAAGTTTGAGATGAGTTCCATGGAAAAAATGGACTTTTTCCTTGGAATATAGGTGAAGCAAATGAAGGAAGGGTTTCTTATCAATCAATCTAAGTATGTCAATGACGTCTTAGAAAGATTTGATATGAAAGATTTAAGCCAGCCAAAACACCTATACCCAGAAACCATAATCTCTGCCCTGACTCTGAGGGGGAGGATACTGATCAACATCAGTATAGGGCAAATACTGGTTCACTGATGTATCTCACAACAAGTAGACCCAATATCATGTTTGCAACCTATATATGTGCAAGATATCAGGCTGCTCCAAAGGTGTCTCACCTAGTTGCTGCCAAGAGAATCCTTAAATAACTCAAAGGAGCACCTAAACTAGGTCTCTAGTAATCAAGGAACAACAATTTCAATCTCTATGGCTACTCTCACAGTGACTATGGTGGCTGCAATATAAATAAGAAATCAACATCAGGTGGATGTCAATTTCTTGGTGGAAGGATCATCTTATGGCAATGCAAGAAGCAATCCTGTGTTTCAACATTTTATGCTGAAGTTGAATACATTGCTGCTGCTAGTTGCTGTGCTCAACTGCTTTGGATTCAGAACCAGATGATTGATTACGGATTCAACTTCATGAGCACTCCTATCCATATTGACAACAATAATGCTATCTCCATTACTGAAAATACGGGGAAGCACTCCAAGAGAAAGCACATTGATATCAGGTATCATTTCATTAGAGATATTCATGAGAAAAATTTGATTAAATTAATCAAAGTTGACTCAAATGAACAATATGCTGACTTGTTCACCAAAGCTTTTGATGAACAAAGATTCAAGTATCTCATTACAGCTATTGGGATGATAAACATTAATTAGTCTATCTCATTTGAAAACCTTTTTAATGTGTAAAGTCTTGTGTCAAAACAATCTAAGCCCTATTACAAAAAGTCATTCTCTGAAATTTCACTGGAATTAACCCTCGTAAGATGTTACATATCTTCCGAAGCATAATTTCTCCCAGGAAAATCTTCCTCTCGGAAGAGTTTTTAGTGTCGGAAGAAGCGATTGATTACATATCAGATCTACTTCCGAAGCTCATAAAACTCTCCATTCAGAAAGCAATTTTTAGTCTCGGAAATAATAACTTCACCTTCGAAAGTAAAATTGCCTTCGGAAGAAGATTACCTTCGGAAATGCTTTATACTCAGAAGTAAGACTTTACTGTGTAATGGAAATTTTTTGGGCCCCACTCTGTAAAAAGTAAAGGTTTTGTTAATAATGTCGGATTATTTAAATGGACTAAACCTTACCGCCCCTGTCACATCATACACCAAAACATCCTGTCACCTTATCCAAACCCCCAAAACCGCCATTTCACCCATTTAAATAACCCCGACTAATCACTTTCATCTTTTTACCAAATTTAGTGCCCTAAACGCTTCCTTCATCCCCAATTCACCTAATTCCAAACTCATCTTCCTGCAACTTTCTCAATGGCATTTAACCCTCAGCTTTACCAAGTCGCACTCCTTGATTCTTCAAGGGATGCTGACTTCTCTAATATCATTTCCTTTCTTACCCAATCATCTTATTATACTGCTCTGACTGTTAACCCTACCATTTACTCAAATCACATGGCTGAATTTTAGGCCAATGGTCAGATTGAAACCCTAAATAGGGTTCGGGTAATAAGGTCGAGCATTTGTGGCCAGGAGTTGGTAATTTTCGAACAACTCATCAGGGAGCATCTGGAGCTTCACGATGAGGGTGCTCCTACAGAGTTTCCCAAGACAGACTTGGACAACACCTATGTCCAAATGGGATATGGTAGAGATGTAAGCAGGTATACAGTCTACAAGTTTAAATTCTCTTACAACTGGAAGTTCCTGCTGCATGTTGTTCTCCATGGCTTGTCAAACAAGTCTGGGGCATGGGATCAAATCCCATATGAAACTAGGGTGCCTAGTTCATGGATTGGTGAAAAGCCTCCGCTATAATTACTCAAGGTTTGTGCTGACTAGCCTTATAGGAAACCTCCAGCGGGACACATTCTTCATGTATCCCAGGTTCCTTCAGCACATCATTAACTGTGAGTTGGACCAGAGTCAGCTTGTCTGTGCAGCTGCTCTGACTGTCCCTCAAATGAGGCCGACCATCTTCAAGGTTTTAAAGAGAGTGTCCACCAATTTCACTGGAAGACACACTGCCTTTCTTCCAGGTATGTTGAACCAATGGCTCCTCGTGACATCCCTGTTAACCCCACATGTGATGAACCCACACCAGCAACTACCCTCACATTGCCAAATCTACCTTCTCACCCCATCACTATCACATACCAAAGACGCCCCAAAAGAACCCTTGTCCAATCTACTCTGATTGAACAAGCTCCTCCTATTCAATCCAAAAAGACTAGAGCGGAACAATGGGCTCCCACTCAGTCTGAGGTCTCACCATCCTTCACAATTGACCTCAATATGGTTATTGAGTCTCCTCAGTCCCAAACCCATAAGCCTGAAACACAAGCTGTAAACCCTCAAGGTGAGTCTTTATACTCCCCTGAGCAGCCAAAAAGGGACATCCCCACCATAGGCTCAATGCCAATAGACATTGACCAAGGTCTCGGGTCATTAGGCTTAACCTTTATATCCTTTAGTGACTTATTAATAGGACTTGATGAGGAGATTATGTCTCTTAAAGGCAATGAAGTTGATCCACAACACCCTCTTAAGGATCAACAGAGCCTAGAGAGACCTCTTATCTCCAGCCCCCATCAGTAAGCCATAACTGAGGTGAGTCCCACTAGTATGGAGGGGACTCATGTAGATTCAGCTGCCACTACTAAAGGAGCCTCAATGGACCTTCAGGACAGTGGTAACATCACTGAGATTGATTCCACGACAACCATGCCATTTGATGACTCTGAAAGAGACATCACTGGGCAAGGAAACCAGGGTGCCAAGAAACCACATCTGGTGGTGAGGATGAACATACTAGGTATGTTATCTCATCTCCCCATGATTCTTTAAAAGAAGATGAGGGAAGACTGCAACTCACCATTCAAGACCTACTTTCTAAAGTCTCAAACTTGAATCTAAGGTTAGGACTTTAGAGGATAGGTCTGCCACTTAGCAACTAGAGATTGATAATCTCAAGGCCAAACTAGCTGAAAAACAGATTGAGAGGTCTACTAGGCATGTACCAATTCAAGTCTCATTGACCTCTTCCTCTAGCTCATCAAGCTCTCAAGATGATGCTACCAAAAAGGGGGAGAGTGTTTAGGGACAAAGACAAGAGGAACCACAGATATAACATCTTGTATTTTTGTTAAATTAAAAAGTTAACGTCATTTATTCTTGTAAGGACCATTGTTGGCATTTATGAAACTTGTGGGTTACTTATGCTTATTTCCTTAATTTGTCTTTAATTCTTTAATTGGAAGGATAATAATGATAATTATTTGCAGGATCGGGTTTGTCACTTAAACACTTATATTTCTCTCAAACTCACTTATTGAAACACTCAAATCAGATGAAGTAATGTCTTTTACAAGAGTTGATAATAATATAATAAGTAGCAAAGGAACAAGCAGAGATATATTTTTCAAGGCACTTGTATATATTACTTCTCAACTCAAGATATTACAAGACTCTTACAAGCATGAAACAAGAGTTACAATGAGAAACTATATATACTAGATCCTACAGCCGGATATACTTTGATACCGGTTGGAAACCTAAGACTAAAGCATATACTACAATGCTAAAGTTAAGGTATATTAGATAAAGTATTATCTAAGATATGGTAGTCATGACATGTCCATGACTTACCTTTTGTCACCAACTAAAGATGGCAACTGTACTAACATAAAAAGGTAAACAGTGGATTAAAGTATGGTCAACTACATGGCTTTTGAGAAAACGCCATGCAGTATCTCAGAGATTTGCAGCGGAGTGTCAGAGAGGCCATACTTATGTCCACTGGATAATAGGAGTGTCTTCCGAAGGTTAACTGGCTTCGGAAGAACTTGTTCTTCCGAAGCCACTTATACTTCGGAAGAAGCTTCTATGCTTCTGAGGCTTTGAGGACTTCTTGTACTTCGGAAGTTGACTTCAGATCTTTCTCTCTAAGTCTTGATCTTCAGAAGTAGGTTCTTTATCTTCGGAAGTTGGAGTTTTCCTTCGGAAGTGTGTTTTACACTTAGTCTTCAGAAGAGCTCCTTCTTCCTTCGGAAGTTCCATACTTAGCTTTGGAAGTCCTTTGTTTGTTGTACCAAAATCTTCTAAGTGACTTGGTTTTGGTTGCAACAGCCTTTCTAGATCCAACAAACTCCCCCTAGGCTGATGCTACCAAAACTTCACTTATTTCTGCTTCTTAAAGCCTTCAGCACCAGGGACAAGAGGTATTTGTCTGTCTCTTTGTTCTTCCCTGAAGTAGTGCTGAGAAGCTTGTACAATTCATTGGTGGATAGGAGATCCAGTCTATCGCTTTGAATTACATGTACCCTTTGTTGTGTCCCCCTGAAGAGATTTAGTTGACGGGAGTTATTGTCATACTCCCATCTAACTATGGACTCAAGTTCAGGACCTTCAACCATTTGTAGAAAGGCTTTGCCTTTGGTTGCTGATTCTTTCCTTTCCTCCTCCTCTCTCAGTTTCAACTCCTCTTCAACCTTGCTTCTAGCAGTAAGCTCGACCATATGAAGGCTGCCTAGATGATTTCTGATGTGGGAAGCTATATCGGAGTTTGAAGGGTTGGAGAATGGCTTCTCTGCTAACTCAGCAATGTCAAACCTGCTCAAGTGTAGCAGAGATGAGGCACTCAGCCAGTTGAGCTCTCCATTCTCTCTTTCAAAAACAAAGTTGTGAGAAGAGTCTTCGAACCTCCACTGGATGATCTTCTTTCTAGGTGCAAGAGGTTGTCTTGGTACCCTGTCTCCTTTCTTTGTATCCAGTAGAGTCACCAGCTTTCTCCTTAGCTTCTTTTCTTCCTCATTCAACGTGTCTGAATTGAGGCCAAGGAGGTTTGCAGCTTGGTCCAAAGTTCCTCTGGGCAGATCAAGAAATTGATCTCTTGTGAGGGAACTTGAGGATCCATCAACATAAGTCAAGTTGACTGAATCCTCCTCACAGGAGATGTCGCTCAGTGTAGTGCAGTTTATGAGCTTTGTCTTGACTGCCTTGAATTCTTCCATGGAGAGATGTTTAGAAGGCTGAGGGGATGGTTTGATTGGTTGATGGGTAGGTTGAGGTGTTTGGGTTCTGGCTAAGGTTTTGGGTTGGAGGATAGGTAGTTTAGGTGGTTGAGGTGAAGAGGTTGGTAGGTGTGATGGTGTAGGTTCTGGGGTGAATGGTTCAGAAGTTGATTCGGTTTTGATTGGGAAGGGAAAGGGTATAGGTTCAGGTTGAGGTTGGGTTTGGAGTTTGGGTTGAGTGGTTGCTTTGAAGGTCATCCCCTGTCCCTTTCTATACATCTCCTTCCTTTTCCCCGCGCGAATGTCAGCCTTGATGTCACTGACATGTCGCTGGAGAGTCTTTTCCGACATGGGACCCACCTGCCTGCCAGAGAAGCCATGAGCTTTGAGATATCTCTTCATCCACGCCTTCTCACCTATCTTCTTGGCAGCAGTCAGTCCAGCTTCCTCTTCCTTCTTCTTCTTTTGCAAAAGCTTCTCCCTTGCAGCTCTCTTTCTCTCTTTCTCCATTTGATCTTGCTCTTTGTTGAAGAGCCACAAGATCGTATCATTGTTATGTGGAGACAACTCTTCTTGAGAGAAACCTCTGGAGAGTAGGAAGGTTATCCTTTCCCTCCTAAGCTGCAGATCAGCTTCTCTTTCCTTTCTCTCCCTTTCCTCTTCTAAGGCCAACCTTGCAGCTTCTTCTTTTTGCTGTTTTAGTCGCAAGGTTGTCTTTTCAAGCTCTATTAACTCCTCTAATGGTAGCAGGAGTACATCTTCAGTTGCAGCCCCTAGACCAACAAGTCTATCTATGACCTCTACTCTTCTTCGGTTGTTGACTGCCTCCTGGTTGGCTGCAGCTGCTTTGGTACTTGCAGCTAACAATTTCCCAATTGGAAGCCTACCTTTTCTTTTAAGCTTCTCCAACCTTTCTTCCTCCTGAAGCTCTTCCGAAGTCATCTTCCTCTTTCCTTTGATGTCTTCGGAAGTACCAGACTTTGGGGGTTCTTGGATGGAAGATCCAGGTTGGGTAGTAGAGATAGGAGCTGGAGTCAATGCAGATGTCAGAGCTAATGGTTGGGTAAGAAAATCCTCCCTATTAACCTCAGATGCAAGTTCCAGAATTGCATCTGTGACTATTAGATCATCGGATAATGAGAATAGTCCTTCCGCAGCAGCAATCTCAACTTCGGAAGTTTGAGTTTGTTCTTCCGAGGCTTTGAATTGTGCTTCGGAAGTCTGTGAAAATACACTTTCTGTCCCAACTATTTCAGTTGCTGGGCCATCAGTCCTTGTTTCCCCTTCGAAGTTAATCTCAGGTTCCACTTGGACCTTAGGTTGACCAACTTCCTCGATAGTGGTAGAAGGTGCATTCAACCTCTGAAGCTCTTGAGCTCCGAAGTAGATCACAGACATATCAGGGCTGGGCTGTTCTATGAGGGATTCCAATAGGAACTTGTTAAAGAACCTATTGAGATCCTGGAGCATCCTTTGATCCACTTGAAAAACAACTGGAGGAGGCTCAGGGAAAATAGCAGCTTGTTGCACAGGATACTTTGAGCTCAAGGAAGTGAGAGCTTGACTTTGGGTTTCCTCCTGTCTTTGACTTTGTCTCTGAACACTCTCCCCCTTTTTGGTAGCATCATCCTGAGAGCTTGATGAGCTAGAGGAAGAGGTCAAGGAGACCTGAATTGGTATATGCCTAACAGACCTCTCAATCTGTTTCTCAGCTAGTTTGGCCTTGAGAGTTTCAATCTGAAGCTGCTGAGTGGCAGACCTATCCTCTAAAGTCCTAACCTTTGATTCAAGGTTTGAGACTTTAGAAAGTAGGTCTTGAATGGTGAGTTGCATACTTCCCTCATCTTCTTTGAAGAATCATGGGGAGATGAGGTAACATACCTGGTCTGTTCATCCTCACCACCAGATGTGGTTTCTTGGCGCCCTGGTTTCCCTTGCACAATGATGTCTCTTTCAGAGCATCAAAGGGCACGGTTGTCGTAGATTCAGTCTCAGTTTCGTTACCATTGTCCTGAGGATCCATTGAGGCTCCTTCAGTAGTGGCAGCTGAATCTACATGTGTCCCTCCACAAAAGTGGGACTCACCTCAGTAAGGCTTTGCTGATGGGGGCTAGAGATAAAGAGGTCTCTCTAGGCTCTGTTGATTCTTGAGAGGGTGTTGTGGATCAACTTCATTGCCTTTAAGAGACATAATCTCTTCACCAGCTCCAGTCAATAGGTCAGTGATGGATAGGGAATTAAAACCTAATGACCCGGGACTTTGATCAATGTCTAGAGGCATTGAGCTGTCCCTTTGTGGCTGCTCAGGGGAGTATAGAGACTCTCCCTGAGGGCTATCAGCTTGGGTTTCGGGCTCATGGGTCTAAGACTGAGGAGACTCAAGATCCATATTGAGGTCAATTGTGAAGGATGGTTGGACCTCAGGCTGAGTGGGAGCCTTTTGTTCCACTCTAGCCTTTTTGGATTGAACAGGAGGGGCTTGTTCAATCAGAGTAGATTGAACAAGGGTTCGTTTGGGACGTCTCTGATAGGTAACTGTAATGGGTGGAGAAGGTAGATTTGGCAGGGTGAGGGTAGTTGCTGGTGTGGGTTCATCACCTGTGGGGTTAACAGGGATGTCACCAGGAGCCATTGGCTCAATCATACGTGGAAGTAGTGCAGTATCTCTTCCAGTGAAGTTGGTAGACACTCTCTTCAAGGTCTTGAAGATGGTCGGCCTCATTTGAGGAGCAGTCAGAGCAGCTGCACAGATAAGCTTGCCCTGTTCCAGCTCACAGTTGATTATGTGCTGGAGAAACCTGGGATACATGAAGAATGTGTCCCTTTGAAGATTTCCCATTAGGTTAGTCAGCACAAACCTTGAATAGTTGAAGCGGAGGCTTTGTACCAACCCATGAACTAAGCACCCAAGTTCATATGGGATTTGATCCCATCCCCCAGATTTATTAGACATGCAGTGAAGAACCACATGCAGCAGGAACTTCCACTTGTAGGAGAAGTTGAATTTGTAAATAGTTGACCTGCTGACATCTCCACCGTATCCCATTCGGAGATAAGAATTGTCCAAATCTGTTTTGGGGAATTCCGTTGGAGCGCCCTCATCATGAAGCTCGAGATGCTCCCTGATGATCTGTTCAGAGATGACCAACTCTTGGCCACAAATGCTCGACCTTATAACACGAACCCCATTTAGGGTTTCAATCCGACCATTTGCCCAAAATTCAGACATTTGGTTTGAATAAATTATAGGGTTTACAGTCAGAGCAGTGTAGTATGAGGATTGGGTTAGAAAAGAAATGATATCAGAGAAGTCAACATCCCTTGAAGAATCAAGGAGTGCGACCTGGTTGTGCTGAGGGTTTAGTGCCATTGAAGAAGATGACAGAAAGATAGTTCGGAATAAGGTAAATTGGAGAAGAAGAAAGCTTTTAGGGCAGTAATTTGGGTAAAAAGGATGTAAGTGATTAACCGGAAGTATTTAAATGGGTGAAATGGCGGTTTAAAGGGGGTTTGGATAAGATGATGTGAGGTTTCAGTGGATGATGTGACATGGGCGGTAAGGTTAGACCATTTAAATAATCCGACATCATTAACAAAATCTTTACTTTTTACAGTGTGGGGCCCAAAAGATTTCCGTTACACAGTAAAATCTTTCTTCCGAGTATAAAGCATTTCCGAAGGTAATATTCTTCCGAAGGCAAATTTACTTCCGAAGGTAAATTGATTACTTCCGAGAGTATATGTTGCTTTTCAAGTGGAGTGTGTTAAATGCTTCGGAAGTAGATCTGATATGAAATCAATCGCTTCTTCCGAGACTTAACACTCTTCCGAGAAGAAAATTATCCTGGGAGAAATTTGCTTCGGAAGATATGCAAGATATCTTCCGAGGGTTAATTTCTCTTCGGAAGAATTCATACTTGGATAATTTAGAAAAAGATCTTTTGTAACAGGGCTTAGATTGTTTTGACATAAGACTTTACACATTAAAAGGTTTTCAAATGAGATTAACTAATCAATGTTTATCATCCCAATAGCTGTAATGAGATATTTAATCTTTGTTCATCAAAGGCTTTGGTGAACAAATCAGCATATTGTTCATTTGAATCAACTTTGATTAGTTTGATAAGATTTTTCTCATGAATATCTCTAATGAAATGATACCTGATATCAATGTGCTTTGTCTTGGAGTGCTTTACTGGATTTTCAGTAATGGATATAGCACTATTGTTGTCAATGTGGATAGGAGTGCTCATGAAGTTGAATCCATAATCTATCATCTGGTTTTGAATCCACAGCAGCTGAGCACAGCAACTAGCAGCAGCAATGTATTCAGCTTCAGTAGTTGATGTAGAGACACAGGATTGCTTCTTGCATTGCCATGAGATGATCCTTCCACCAAGAAATTGACATCCACCAGATGTTGACTTCTTGTTGATGTTGTAGCCACCATAATCGCTGTGAGAATAACCATAGAGATTATAATCACTATTTCTTGGATACCAGAGACCTAGTTTAGGTGCTCCTTTGAGGTATCTGAGAATTCTCTTGGCAACAATTAGGTGAGACACCTTTGGAGCAGCCTGATATCTTGCACAAATGCAAGTTGCAAACATGATATCAGGTCTACTTGCTGTGAGATACATTAGAGAACCAATAATTGCTCTGTACTGATGTTGATCAGTATCCTCCCCCTCAGAATCAGGGCAAAGATTGTGGTTTCTGGTTATAGGTGTCTTTGCTGCTTTACAATCCTTCATATCAAATCGCTCTAAGATATCATTGACATACTTAGATTTGTTTGATGAAGAACCCTTCCTTCAATTGCTTTACCTGAATTCCAAGGAAAAAGTCCATTCTTCCCATGGAACTCATCTCGAACTTCTTCTTCATAATCAAAGTCTTTGCACATTTGGTCATTTGATGAACCAAATATGATATCATCAACATAGACTTGAACGAGCAAGATGTCTTTCCCAGATTTTCTTATGAAAAGAGTCTTATCAATGGTACCTCTAGTGTAACCATTCTTCAGGAGAAATTGAGACAATGTCTCATACCACAGCCTAGGTGCTTGGTGCAACCCATATAGAGCTTTATCCAACTTGCACACATAGTTTGGATGTTGTGGGTCTTCAAATCCTAGAGGTTGGCATACATAGACTTCCCTATCTATATCCCCATATAGAACGACACACTTGACATCAAGCTGGTAGACAGTGAAATTCTTGGATGCAGCATAAGCAACGAAGATCCTAACTGTCTCAAGTCTTGCAACAGGTGCAAAGACATCAGTATAATCGATTCCCTCCTCTTGAGTGTATCCTTTTGTTTTTGAATACCCATTTAGTGCCTATAGGTTCTTGACCAGATGGTAGCGGACTTAGGTTCCAAACCTTTTGTCTTTTGAATTGAAGCAGCTCCTCTTGCATTGATTCAACCCAGCTACTATCTTTCAAGGCATCTTCCACCTTCTTGGGTTCTATCTGGGATAAGAAGCATGAGTACAAGCAGACATTCCCATTATGAGTTTGTCCTCTTGTTCTCACACCTTCAGAGAAATCCCCTATGATGTTTTCAGGTGGATGAGTATTATGAATCCTGAGTCTAGGAATCACCTCCAGTTGCAAAGATAAGTCCAAGTTGGACATATTTTGCTCAGGAGCTTGAATACTTGGTCCAGCTGTTGTTTCAAACTCATTCAATGAGGACTGATTGAATGAAAGAGAAACATCATTATTTCTTTGCTGGGAAGCATCATTAACAGTTGCCTATTCCTTCAAGATGGTGCTTCCATCAGCTTGGTATTGGGCTGGGTCACCTGAAGAGATTTGAAAATCAGCAGGTGAATCCCTTGTTGAAGTACCACTATCTCTTGAAATGGTTATACTGTCAGATCTTTCAATAGTGGGAACTTGATTTGCTGCAACTCTTGGAGAACTTGGAATAGGTCTGGGAAGCTCAAACAGTTGATCTTCATCAGAATCACTTTGAACACCTGTTCCAGCTGAAACATTCTCACAAGATGGTTTAGAATAGTTTGGAAACAATTCTAAATCAAAGATATGATCAGGGCCATTCCCCCTAACACAAGGAGTGTGCTCATTAACTACAATGTTGGATGATTCCTCAAATTGTTGGTTTTTAATATTATAAACTATATAGGCTTTAAAGTAGGAGGAATATCCAACAAAGATAGCATCATCTGACTTTTCAGCAAATTTTGCCAAATTGTCTTTTGTGTTAAGTATCGTACACCTGCTGCCAAAGGACCTTAGAAAGCCAATGAACTGTGGCCTCTTGTTCCATAACTCATAAGGGGTCTTTCCATGTGGCTTTACTACAAGAACTCTGTTCTGCACATAGCATGCAGTGCTGACTGCCTCTGCCCAGAATGTTAGAGGCAGCTTTGAATCAGCTAACATAGTTCGAGCAGCCTCAATAAGTGTCCTATTTCTTCTCTCAGCAACACCATTTTGTTGAGGAGTTCTAGGAGCACTATATTGTCTGGCAATCCCTTTTGAGTTACAAAATGAGTCAAGAACTAGGTTCTTAAACTCAGTCCCTTGATCACTTCTAATTATTTTAACCTTGTGATCAACTTGATTTTCTATTTTAAGAATAAAAGATTTTAAAGTTTCAGCAGTTTCATCTTTGGTTCTTAAAAAGAATACCCATGTAAATCTAGTAAAATCATCAACAATCACAAGGTAATACGATTTCCCTCCAATGCTCATTATACTTGTGGGACCAAATAAATCCATGTGCAATAAGTGTAATGGAGTGGTGATAGAGTTAACAACTTTGGATTTATGAGAAGACATGTGTTGTTTCCCTTTCAGGCAAGCAACACAGTTATCTTTGCAGAAAATTAGGCAAACCATGTACCAAGTTATTTTTAGCCAATTTATTCATTGTCTTAAAATTGACATGACACATTCGTTTATACCATAGTGTTGACTCATCACTATCAGCTTTTGAAAGAAAGCATGATACTTCTCCCATTGGGGAAGCATTGTTTATATTTAGCTTGTACATATCCCCTTTCCTGGGAGATCTAAGAAGCACCAATTCCTGAGGAATTGTCATCCCGGGTTTGAGGATAATGCACTCATGTTCTTTGAAAAGCATTTGATGCTTTTGATCACAGAATTGAGAAACACTTAACAGATTGTGTTCAAGCTGCTTGACAAAATTAACTTTGTCAACTTTTAACTTTCCATTGGATATACTTCCTCTGCCAGAAATATATCCTCCGGCCTCACCTCCAAACTGGACAGGACCTCCATCATAATGTTGAAATTGTTGAAGGAGAGATCTGTTCCCTGTCATGTGCCTGGAGCATCCACTATCTACAATCCAAACGTTGTTATTCTTGTCATATGGATGTCCCTGCAGATAAGGTGAGATAACTAGTTTTGATCGGAAACCCAAGCCTTATTGGTCTTGGGTTCTTCCAATGATAATGACATAATTGAACCAAAATTTATGCATGGGGGTTCAATGGATGTCTTTGAAGAAGAGTTTTGGGCTACAACATTTTCCTTGATCTTCCATTCCATCCCTTGGTTGATCATAGAGGATGAGCTGGTTGAAGCTTTTGTAGTTTGGCATTCTTCCGCAGCTTCTTTCTTTTCGGAAGAGACCTTCACCACCTTTTCTTCCGAAGCAGTCTTCTTCTGGGATGGTTTCAAGGGGACTCTTTTGCTTTTCTGAGTCTTTAAAGCTTTAACTTCCGAAGCCTTTTTCCTTTCGGAAGAAGAATTTTCTTCTGAGAGAAGCCTTGCTTCGGAAACAAGCTTTCCCTTTTTCATCACTTGAACCATTTGATATGGTCCAAATGAGAAACCTTCCCTGACTCCTTCTCTTTTAACATTATTTGCATAATGTGTGCTAGCAGGATTGTAGTAACAATCTTTAGCCATGTGGTTTTGCAGACCACACATATGCATGCAATGTTAACTTTCTGGGAATGAGAGGATTGCTGTTTCTTGTTCTTTTTCTCTTCATCAGTAATCTTTCCCTTTCATTTCTGATCCTTTGGTAGGATAGGAGTACTGGCACTGCACTCCTTTCCTGAATCAAAATTTCCAACCACCTGGAATCCAGCTGAGATGAATACACCCTTTTGCTTAGGGTCTATCTTTAGCTTGGACTCAGCCACTTTCTTGGCAGTTTTTCTGGCTGCCTTAGCTCTGCTACTTCTGGCTTTGGTGGTCAGGGTTTGATCATCATAGGTTGTTGGACCAAAAGAACCAATGAGCCGGATCAGAAAAACCTTTAAGTCCCACAGACGTCACAACAACTACTGAAGTCCACAACAGCTGAAGACAACAACTGATTACAAAGTCTGAAGACAAGTGCTGAAGACAAAGTCTGAAGACAACAAGTGCTGAAGACAAAGTCTGAAGACAAGTGCTGAAGACAAAGTCTGAAGACAAGTGCTGAAGACAAAGTCTGAAGACAAGTGCTGAAGACAAAGTCTGAAGACAAGTGCTGAAGACAAAGTATCAGGCTTTGTCACAACAGCTGAAGAGGACTTCTTCAGTAGTTGTGACGGTTTGCTTTCAGTAGTTTTATATTTTCTATTTTCAGTAGTTTTGTAAAACGACTGAAGAGTTTGTTCTTCAGTCGTTGTAGTATCAGTAGTTTCTTTTCAGTTGTTTCATGTTTTATACTTAGTACTCTGACATGTTCTCAGTAGTTGTGAACATTTCAGTAGTTTATTAAGAATTAGTTATTTTTGTATTAGATCTGCTAGTAATCACCATCCCGTGATTACAGCAGTGATTGCACTCTATATAAGGAGTGCCAACCTTATTGTAACTGCGAATGATTTAGCAATAATATTGAGCATTATTGAAACATTCCAAATCACAGAAAAATATTCTCTCGCATTTGTTTACTAATAACATTCTCTTGCTATAATTTGATGAATTCATCTCTTCATTCCGCTGCATTACACTCTTATACTTCAAACTTGTGATCGTTGATCCTGTCATAGGTTGGGGAGGGCATAATTATCTGTTCCTTCCCTGTGATGGTCTCCATAGTTGCATCATTCTTTGACTCATGAGAAGGTGGGTCAGCAGATGGAACCTCTTGCTCTTCAGTACCACACCTTGGTTGTCTTATAGACTCATAAGAGTGTGGTGGAGCAATTTCATTGGTTCCCAACCCACCTTTGTTTTGATAACAAAGTTTTGAGTGAGAGGATGATGCAAGAATGGCTTGGAAGTTTTGCTCGGAAATAGCATACTTCCTGGCTTGAGCCTCAGCAGTGACAAGCTGGGCTTGAGCCTCAGTCAATTTGGATATTAAATCCTTGATTTGAGTCTTGTAGTTTGTATGTTCATGTTTTAAGAGGGACACACTTTTCTCTAACTCCTCAATTTTTCTTTGGTAGTCAGATTCAGCCCTTTTAAAGTCAGATTTTAAAACATTTAAAGACTCAATATCAGATTTAATTTCCATATTATAGTCCTGATACAGTTTAACCTTAGTAATACAGGCAGGAGTACATGTCACACCCCCGCTAAAAGCGGAAACACGGGGATGTAACGAGACCGGGATCGTCATAACATATGGTAAGCGATAGAGATGCAATATAATAAATGATGACAAGCGTGTCATGACGACACCCGACAACAAGGGGACTTGTGTCGTGTTTAGTCAATGTTCACGACAACATAGCCATAAGCATAAACATGATAATGATTCACATAACCAACTAAGATGAAATTGTAACATGAATTCCCACAGTCCGAGAACAAGTTTCAAAAGATTATAATTGTTTACACATATCAACATGGTTCAAAAAGATTGTTTGTCAAGATATGTTAAGTCCCAAAAATGCATCCTAGGGTCTCCACTAAGGCATCACACCTAGATTCCTGGACTTGCATGATCACCTGAAAAGATATGCTCAAAACGGTCAACATAATTGTTGGTGAGCTCGCAGGTTTAAGTAATAAAAATGTAAGTGATGCTGTATAAAGTAAGCGTAATAGAATACCGTGAATACAGTTATATACACAAGTAAAATCACATGACATGAGCTTTGCAACCAAACCTAGCAACGTACACAAAGAAATTGTCGGCATATATTCACCCAAGGGCCCGTTCCTGGGGCCACTGATCGTACCAACTAGTATACCATCGAACAAGGGTGGGGGTGTCAACCCAGTAGTACTACCAATACCTAACCGTCAGTTCCTACACTGGAATTAAATAGTTGCAAAGATAGAACCACACAGCAGACCCAAGCATGTATCAGATAAGTACTTGGAACACAGTATCACGTTGATTCCTTGTATGTAAAATGTAAGTAAGTTGTACAGCATTGAAAATGGTTAAGCATACTTTTCCCCCAAATTGTAAATGATTGAAATATTGTGTAAGCGTAAAAAGGGGCCACGAAACTCACTTGTTAAGTGGTAAGTATGTATGATCGATGTATCCAAATGTTGAATGCAAATGAACAGTCAAACACCTATTGACAGTTATTGTTAAGCATTAATGATATGAAATAAGCGCATAATAATGTTCGGTCGGTTTGGGTTGTATCGGCTGGGTCGCGTGTAACACACACAAACAGACTCACGTACTAGATCTTATGTAGATCTAAGTACTAGACATTGTCGCCATTGTTGATGATGTTTGAGTAAAAGTCCCATTGTTATTGGAGAAGTATTGAATAAGTGTCAATAGTTATAAGTCGGTTGATAGTTGTAAAATGTTAGTCTAATTTGTTTTGAATAGTATTTGTGCCCTTTTTAGCGTTGACTTTAATCTTTGTGGCCGAACAATGGCTATTGTGTTAATGTTACCTCAACATCACACGTCATACTCACACCACGCACAAGAAGGAAATCACACAACAATTACAGTCGCACGACAAGACCAGACGCACGACTCAACCTCCATACGCACGAATCAACCCTCAATCGTGCGAATCAGCTTCATTCGTACGATTGAGCCTTCATTCGTATGACTGGCATTCAGTCGTACCACACAACACCCAATCGCACGACTCAACCTCCATACGCACGAACCAACCTTCAAACGTGCGAATTAGCTACTTTCGTACGATTGGACCTTCATTCGTGCGATTGGACTCCAGTCGTGCGAATAACGCACAATTGCATACACTCAGTCGGTCACCTGACTCAATCTCACACATTCATTCATACGCATGACTCAATCGCATACACTCATTCGCACGCATGACTCAATCGCATACAAACACACAGTCGCACGACTCTGTCGCACGACATGCCTAGTCGCACAACTCAGTCGCACGATTGACTCAGACGCATGGTTCAGTCGCACGACTCACTCAGTCGCACGGCTCAATCGCATGACAGACTCAGTCGCCTGAACAGTAGAATCGCCACTGTGGTCGGGCTGAGCAGCCCCCCGGCTCCTCTAAACGCGGGTTTTACACCACAAGGACTTCCAGAAACACTCCACATACATACACAAACATGAAACACAAGCAGAGAGACCTCACACGCACCCATACGACCTTGTGTGTTCGGGTTGAACCCGAACACCCAAAACCCTAGTTTGGACAGCCGTAAAAAGGCAAGAAAAGAGACAAACAAAGTCGTTTACCTGCTAGAAATGAGTAGACTAGGCTGTAGATGAAGTCTAGACGACGAAAACGAGCCTAAGCGGGTTGGTTTTGGTGCTAGAATGAAGAAGATGTGTGTGTAGAGAGGATGAAGATGAAGAAGATGATGAAAATGGTGAATTAGGGCTGGTAATGGGGTTTATATACCCAGCCCAAGTTTGCAAAATTACAAGTTTAGTCCCTGCACTTAACCCCCGAGTTTCCCAAATTTGGTTCGGTTGAAAAACGACTTTGTTAGGTTAATTATATTAGTTGTAAAACGCATTTAATGATATTATGACTTAAGAAATGGTTTTATTGGTGACGTTTAATATATATAAAAATGACATATTTGGCGGTTTCGAAGATGAAAGTTTTAAAAGTTTTTAAGGTTAACATATGATTATAATGAATACACACGCACAACAATGATAAAGCACACATGATATCCACATAAAAACTTAAATAAAGACGAGGGATGACCGATCAAAGAATAGCTAACGGACAGTCACGTTAATGGACAGACCTTAAGGTGACGGATGTCACAGTATCCCCCAGTTGAGAGAATTTCGTCCCGAAATTCGGCTAGAGTTAGGTCCAAGAGTGTCATCCTCGAAAAGATGTGGATATTTGAGTTTCATCTGATCTTCTCGTTCCCATGTAAACTCTGCCCCTCGTTTTGAATTCCACCTTACGCGAACAATAGGTATCCTACTGCGATTCAGTTTCTTGACCTTTCGATCCATGATCTCAATGGGTTCCTCAACAAAATGAAGCTTTTCATCAATCTTGATTTCCTCGATTGGCACGTGAAGGGATTCGTCGGCCAAACACTTCTTGAGGTTTGACACGTGAAAAGTATCATGCACACCGCTAAGTTCTTGTAGCAACCTTAATCGGTAAGCCACATGACCGATTCTTTCTGTGATCTCGAATGGTCCAACGTATCTTGGGGCTAACTTCCCTTTCTTTCCAAATCGAACGACTCCTTTCCAAGGGGAGACTTTGAGTACGACTCGATCTCCAACGTTGAATTCAAGAGGCTTCCGACGATTGTCGGCATAGCTCTTTTGGCGATCTCTTGCGGCTTTTAGTCGGTCTTTGATTTGAAAGATCTTGTCAGTCGTTTCTTGAATGATCTCTGGGCCTGTTAGTTGACTTTCACCAATCTCGGCCCAACAAACGGGAGATCTGCACTTCCTTCCATATAACGCTTCGAACGGAGCACACCCAATGCTTGTATGGTAGCTGTTGTTGTAAGAGAACTCAATCAACGGTAGATGAGCATCCCAACTACCACCAAAATCGATTACACACGCTCTTAACATGTCTTCTAGCGTCTGTATAGTTCGTTCACTTTGGCCATCTGTCTGAGGGTGATAGGCGGTACTCATATCTAATCGAGTGCCCATCGCTTTCTGTAATGTTTGCCAAAATCGTGAAGTGAATCTGCTATCACGGTCGGATATGATTGACACCGGCACCCCGTGCCGTGTCACGACCTCTTTGATGTACAATCTCGCCAGCTTATCCATCTTGTAATCTTCTCGGATAGGCAAGAAATGTGCTAATTTCGTCATTCGATCTACAATGACCTATATCGAGTCATGACAGCTGCTTGTTCTAGGGAGTTTGGTAATGAAATCCATAGCTATGTTCTCCCATTTCCACTCGGGAATTTCAGGTTGCTGTAATAATCCCGATGGTTTCTGATGTTCAGCTTTGACTTTCGAACACATCAAGCATCTGCTGACATATAAGGCAATGTCTTTCTTCATGCCTGGCCACCAGTACAGATCCTTGAGATCGTGATACATCTTGTCTGCACCAGGATGAATAGAATATCGCGTCTTGTGGGCTTCATTCATGACTAAGGTTCGAACACGTCCCCATCTGGGTACCCATAAGCGATCCATGAAGTACTGTATACCGTCATCCTTGCGAATCATTTGTTTATCTAACCCTCGGAATTCTTCTCCCGCAAGGTTTTCTTCTTTCAATGCCTCACCTTGTGCCATTTGGATCTGAGCTTTCAAGTTCGTTTGAATGGTCAATCCCAACGCTCGAGCACGTAGTGGTTTCACACGTTCTTTACGGCTTAAAGCATCAGCCACCACGTTAGCTTTCCCCGGATGATACCGGATTTCACAATCGTAGTCACTAAGAAGCTCTACCCAACTTCCTTGGCGCATATTAAGTTCCTTCTGTCAAGAATATGTTGGAGGCTCTTATGATCAGTGAAGATGATGCATTTGGTTCCATACAAGTAATGCCTCCAAATCTTGAGTGCAAATACTACAGTGCCCAACTTAAGATCATGAGTGGTGTAGTTCTTTTCGTGCACTTTAAGTTGTCGCGAAGCGTAGTGAATCACCTTATCCTTCTGCATTAATACACATCCCAATCCTTGATGTGACGCATCGCAGTAAACCACAAAATCATCAGTTCCGTCTGGGAGAGACAATATAGGCGCGTTGCACAACTTCTCTTTCAACGTTTTGAACGCTTGTTCTTGTGCATGTCCCCAATCAAACTTCTTATCTTTCTGAGTAAGCAGGGTTAATGGTTGCGCGATCTTTGAGAAATTCGCGATGAAGCGACGATAGTAACCGGCCAATCCTAAAAATTGCCGTATCTCTGATGGTGTCTGGGCGTATCCCATTTCTTCACCGCTTCGATCTTGCAGGGATCTACATGAATCCCGTCCTCATTAACCACATGACCCAAAAACTTCACTTCCCGCAACCAAAATTCACACTTCAAAAATTTGGCGAAAAGTTTTTCTTCCCGTAGCACCTCCAGAATTGCTCGAAGGTGTTCTTTGTGATCCTCTTTTGATCGGGAGTAGATAAGTATATCGTCTATGAACACGATCACAAACTTATCCAAGTAAGGTTTGCACACCCGATTCATTAGATCCATTAACATAGCTGGTGCGTTAGTCAGCCCAAACGGCATGACCAAGAACTCATAATGCCCATAACGAGTCCTGAACGCAGTCTTCGGTATGTCGTCCTCGAAAACCCTTAGCTGATGATAACCTGAACGAAGATCGATCTTTGAGAAATACAAAGCTCCTTGTAACTGGTCAAACAGATCGTCGATCCTGGGGAGAGGATATCGATTCTTCACAGTTAACTTGTTCAATTCACGGTAATCGATGCAGATGCGGAACGATCCATCCTTCTTTTTGACGAATAGCACCGATGCTCCCCACGGTGAATGACTCGGTCGAATAAAACCCTTCTCCACTAGTTCCTGTAACTGACTAGACAACTCTTGCATTTCGGACGGTGCTAGTCGATATGGTGTCTTCGCTACTGGTGTAGCTCCAGGAACCAACTCTATACGGAATTCCACCTGTCGTGGAGGAGGCAAACTAGACAAGTCATCTGGAAATACTTTTGGGTAATCCCGTACCACTGGAATATCTGCTAGCTTCCTCTCTTCGTCTTTCTTTTCAACCACGTGAGCCAGAAAAGTGTAGCACTGCTTTCATAAACTCTGGCATGCTTTCATGCAGGAAATAAGCTTTAAGTTTTTTCCCGGTCTTTCTCCCTGAATCTTGAGTACTTCTCCGTTTGGCATAGGGATTCGTACTACTTTGTCCCGACAGACAATTTCTGCTCCATTTTGCGACAACCAATCCATACCCACAATCACATCAAAGCTTCCTAACTCAAAGGGTATCAAGTCTATATCGAAGGCATGATCCTCCAATGTTAACGAACACTTCCTAATAATCTCATCGGCCTGAACAACCCTACTGTTGGCCATCTCTACAGAGTAGCTAGTTTCTAGCCTACTAGGACTCAAATCAAGCAATTACACAAACTCAGAAGATATAAAGCTATTGTCTGCTCCAGTATCAAATAATATAGATGCGAAGTGATGATTGAGTAAGTGCGTACCCGTGACAACATTCGGGTCCTGACGAGCATCATTGGCTCCAATGACGAATGAACGTCCCCGAGCCGTATTCCCCTGTGTAGTCGGGCCTTGGTTCCCAGCTATGGCCATCACTTGCTGCTGGTTGTTCCCCTATTGACCCGGTGCCTGATTCAGCCTGGGACACATGTTTCTGTAATGATCAGGGCTTCCACACTCAAAACAAGCCCTTGCATTCCCGGCGGGGTTAACCGCGTTGACGGGTGCCACCAGATTCGGCGCAATTCTACAATCTCTTGCCAAATGCCCCGGGCGCCTACAGTTCGCACACACCCGGCACTGCACTCCTAGGGGATTATGATAGTTGCACCTGTCACATTTGGGGTGCGGCCCCACATACTCTCTCTTGGCCTGAGACACGGCCACAAAATTCCTGGTCATCTTGACCCTCTTATCAAACTTTCCGGCACTCGACCGGCTCGATTCTCCGACATCCTTTCGTTTCTCTGCTCCTCTGCCCATAACCCCTGTTCTTACCATCTCATCAGTCAAAGCGCCAGCTTTCAGAATTGCGCTCTGAATAGTAGGAGGAGCAGCTGGTGTAACCATTGCCCAAATTTGAGGCGCAAGTCCCCAAATGTACCGCTCAATCCTCTTTGATTCCGGCGTGACTAGATGCGGAACCAATCTTGCCAGCTCATGAAAACGATCAGTATAAGCTGCATGCCCTGCCCCCACCATGGCATGATTCCAGAATTCATGCTCTAATTTCTGCATCTCGTTGAGGGGACAGTATTCCTCAGTGATCAAGGCCTTCAACTCATCCCATGACATCTGCATCACAGATTCTCGTCCTCTAGCCTGGACCTGGGTGTTCCACCAGGTTAGGGCTTTACCCTGCAGTGAACAAGTGGCATACTTGATTCTTTGGCTGTCGAGGCACTCACTGATGGCAATCACTGCCTCCATATTTTCCAGCCACCTGGTTAGGGCTATCGCCCCACCTTTCCCATCGAATTCCCTTGGTTTGCAAGCCACAAACTCCTTGTATGAACACCCCCGACGTGCATTAACAACCCCAGTTTCAATACCGGCTGTACCACCATTCCCGGTCTCCTGGTTGCTTTCGTTTCCGGTCGGGTTTCCGTTTCCCACCTCAGTTTCGATCCCACCATGGGCTCTTTCTCCATTGTCTACATCATCGTTGCCACCATCCCCGTGAGGGCCGCCATGTCGGCGTTCCCTGTTCCCTGACTGTTACTGGCAGGAGCATCATTTGTCCTTGGTGCTCTGCCTCTGCCTCTGCCTCTGCCCTTTAGGGCTTCACTCCCACCACTATTGCTGTGGGTAACTCTTCGAGGCGGCATTTCTAATCATAGAAAAGTAAGCACATAAGTTTAAATCATTTCAAAGTGTATATCCATAACACTCATCAAGTCCAATATTCCCAAGTTAATATCACACTTATTGTCATCACACATCGCATGCAATTCGTGTAGTTCTCACACCATGAATTGGTAATGTCTCAACAATAGTCCATCATAACAGTTGTAAGTCCATGAATATAATCACGTTTAGTCTAGCGGAGGTCGTCTGTTTCCTCCTCTTTCGAGGTTTCAGACATAGCCTCCTCAGGGTTAATCTCAATGTCCAAGGTCAAGCGCATTAGCATGATCTGTGAAGATCTCTTCGGGTTTGATACCCGGATTTGATAAACCAACTCGGCGCGCACAGGGAACGGAAGATTCAATAGAAGCATCCCATAAAAGAGTGAGCACAAGGGCTCTCTCATAGGGTGGAGAGATCACATAACAAATAGATGAACAAATCAAGCAGCGAGGAACGCATACACGAGATATAATATACATACAGATCCTTGCATGAAAATCTACATGAAGGTTCCTAGGTTATAGTCTAGGTCAAGCGGATTGCCTAATTCTCTATAACCAATGGCTCTGATACCAATCTGTCACACCCCCGCTAAAAGCGGAAACACGGGGATGTAACGAGACGGGATCGTCATAACACATGGTAAGCAATAGAGATGCAATATAATAAATGATGACAAGCATGTCATGACGACACCCGACAACAAGGGGACTTGTGTCGTGTTTAGTCAATGTTCACGACAACATAGCCATAAGCATAAACATGATAATGATTCACATAACCAACTAAGATGAAATTGTAACATGAATTCCCACAACCCGGGAACAAGTTTCAAAAGATTATAATTGTTTACACATATCAACATGGTTCAAAAAGATTGTTTGTCAAGATATGTTAAGTCCCAAAAATGCATCCTAGGGTCTCCACTAAGGCAGCACACCTAGATTCCTGGACCTGCATGATCACCTGAAAAGATATGCTCAAAACGGGCAACATAATTGTTGGTGAGCTCGCAGGTTTTAAGTAATAAAAATGTAAGTGATGCTGTATAAAGTAAGCGTAATGGAATACCGTGAATACAGTTATATACACAAGTAAAATCACATGACATGAGCTTTGCAACCAAACCTAGCAACGTACACAAAGAAATTGTCGGCATATATTCACCCAAGGGCCCGTTCCTGGGGCCACTGATCGTACCAACTAGTATACCATCGAACAAGGGTGGGGGTGTCAACCCAGTAGTACTACCAATACCTAACCGTCAGTTCCTACACTGGAATTAAATAGTTGCAAAGATAGAACCACACAGCAGACCCAAGCATGTATCAGATAAGTACTTGGAACACAGTATCACGTTGATTCCTTGTATGTAAAATGTAAGTAAGTTGTACAGCATTGAAAATGGTTAAGCATACTTTTCCCCCAAATTGTAAATGATTGAAATATTGTGTAAGCGTAAAAAGGGGCCACGAAACTCACTTGTTAAGTGGTAAGTATGTATGATCGATGTATCCAAATGTTGAATGCAAATGAACAGTCAAACACCTATTGACAGTTTTTGTTAAGCATTAATGATATGAAATAAGCGCATAATAATGTTCGGTCGGTTCGGGTTGTATCGGCTGGGTCGCGTGTAACACACACAAACAGACTCACGTACTAGATCTTATGTAGATCTAAGTACTAGACATTGTCGCCATTGTTGATGATGTTTGAGTAAAAGTCCCATTGTTATTGGAGAAGTATTGAATAAGTGTCAATAGTTATAAGTCGGTTGATAGTTGTAAAATGTTAGTCTAATTTGCTTTGAATAGTATTTGTACCCTTTTTAGCATTGACTTTAATCTTTGTGGCCGAACAATGGCTATTGTGTTAATGTTACCTCAACATCACACGTCATACTCACACCACGCAGAAGAAGGAAATCACACAACAATTACAGTCGCACGACAAGACCAGACGCACGACTCAACCTCCATACGCACGAATCAACCCTCAATCGTGCGAATCAGCTTCATTCGTACGATTGAGCCTTCATTCGTATGACTGGCATTCAGTCGTACCACACAACACCCAATCGCACGACTCAACCTCCATACGCACGAACCAACCTTCAAACGCACAATCGCATACACTCAGTCGGTCACCTGACTCAATCTCACACATTCATTCATACGCATGACTCAATCGCATGCACTCATTCGCACGCATGACTCAATCGCATACAAACACACAGTCGCACGACTCTGTCGCACGACATGCCTAGTCGCACAACTCAGTCGCACGATTGACTCAGACGCATGGTTCAGTCGCACGACTCACTCAGTCGCACGGCTCAATCGCATGACAGACCCAGTCGCCTGAACAGTAGAATCGCGACTGTGGTCGGGCAGAGTAGCCCCCCGGCTCCTCTAAATGCGGGTTTTACACCACAAGGACTTCCAGAAACACTCCACATACATACACAAACATGAAACACAAGCAGAGAGACCTCACACGCACCCATACGACCTTGTGTGTTCGGGTTGAACCCGAACACCCAAAATCCTAGTTTGGACAGCCGTAAAAACGCAAGAAAAGAGACAAACAAAGTCGTTTACCTGCTAGAAATGAGTAAACTAGGCTGTAGATGAAGTCTAGATGACGAAAACGAGCCTAAGCGGGTTGGTTTTGGTGCTAGAATGAAGAAGATGTGTGTGTAGAGAGGATGAAGATGAAGAAGATGATGAAAATGGTGAATTAGGGCTGGTAATGGGGTTTATATACCCAGCCCAAGTTTGCAAAATTACAAGTTTAGTCCCAGCACTTAACCCCCGAGTTTCCCAAATTTGGTTCGGTTGAAAAACGACTTTGTTAGGTTAATTATATTAGTTGTAAAACGCATTTAATGATATTATGACTTAAGAAATGGTTTTATTGGTGACGTTTAATATATATAAAAATGATATATTTAGCGGTTTTGAAGATGAAAGTTTTAAAAGTTTTTAAGGTTAACATATGATTATAACAAATACACACGCACAACAATGATAAAGCACACATGATATAGACATAAAAAGTTAAATAAAGACGATGGATGACCGATCAAAGAATAGCTAACGGACAGTCACGTTAATGGACGGACCTTAAGGTGACGGATGTCACAGTACAGAGATGTTCATATACCTTGTTTTCATCTGTTCCGGCCATGAGTGCTTGAGCAGGTGTCACATCCTGAACCATGAAGCTCCAATCAACTACTTGAGCCTTTGCAGTAGTTTCTGTTGACTTTCCGTTGGGCTTTGGTGTAGAGGGATGTGTGGAGGCCTGTGGGGTTCCCGGGTTGGACTTGGGAGCCTTGCATTCCCTTGCAAAATGACCAAGTTGGTTACAGTTGTAACATTTGGCCTTGCTTTTGTCAAACCCAAATTTACTGTTGATTGGGTTCTGAGGGAATTGCCTTCCAGTTCTCTTGAAGAACTTCTTTGCTCTGTAGGTTAGAAGAGCCATTTATTGGACTATGTCCACGTACTCCACGTCATCCGGGCTAAAACACTCTAGATCATCAAAGCAGTATTGATAATCATTTGAGTGTCCACTTCCTGAGACAAATGCACAGCTGTCCTGAAAGAAGCTTTGCTAAGCTTGTTGAGACCTTGGAGTCTCAGGAAATGTGATGTAAGGCCCAGAGGAACAAGATGGCTGCTGGGTGTAGGTCAGGTATTGCTGAGACTGGGAGATTCCTGAGCCTTCAGCAACCATTAAAGCGTTGCTAGCAGGAAGACTCAAGGGTCTGCTTGTCTGATGACGGCTCTTGCTTTCCATTTCCAAATGGTATCCATCAAGGATCCCATAGAGTTCGGTCATGGTGAGTGTATTCAGATTCTCTGTTCTCTTGATAGAGACATAGTAGAATGTCCACTCATTGGGTAGAGCACTCATAAACTTTCTAGTAAGGTCTCTGAGTTCATGAGTGATTCCCACAGATTGAAGGGAAGAAATGAGATCCATGTACCTGAAAATATTGCTGGCTAAGAGTCTCTCTAGCAACATAGGTGAAGTTTTCAAACTGCTGCTTCAGTGAGTCCTTCTTGGAGTCATTTGAACTTGAGTGCATTTGAGCAAGAGCATCAAAAAGTTCTTTGGCAGACTTACAATGCTCAAACCCCACCATGATAGAGTTTGGCATTGCTGTCTATGTCAAGCTTCTTCCTGTCTTCATCAGAATAATCTTCAACGGCTTTCTCAATCATGGCATCGTTTCCACCAGCTACTTTTGGCTTATACGGGCCATTGACAATGGATTGCCACATCTTGCTGTCTTGATACCTGATGAAGCCTTCAATTCTTCTGCTCCAAGACCTGAAGTTTTCAGGGGTGATGATGGGAGCTTTGGTCATCGTCCCCATCTCTACTTCAGATTTGTTGAGGGCCATTTTGAGTGAGGTATAAGGAGGAGTGAAAAACGGGTTGATTAGGATGGTAATATCTCACAATCAAGAGCCTAAAAAGCTCTGATACCAATTACAGGATTGGGTTTGTCACTTAAACACTTATATTTCTCTCAAACTCACTTATTGAAACACTCAAATCAGATGAAGTAATGTCTTTTACAAGAGTTGATAATAATACAATAAGTAGCAAAGGAACAAGCAGAGATATATTTTTCAAGGCACTTGTATATATTACTTCTCAACTCAAGATATTACAAGACTCTTACAAGCATGAAACAAGAGTTACAATGAGAAACTATATATACTAGATCCTACAGCTGGATATACTTTGATACCAGCTGGAAACCTAAGACTAAAGCATATACTACAATGCTAAAGTTAAGGTATCTTAGATAAAGTATTATCTAAGATATGGTAGTCATGACATGTCCATGACTTACCTTTTGTCACCAACTAAAGATGGTAACTGTACTAACATAAAAAGGTAAACAGTGGATTAAAGTATGGTCAACTACATGGCTTTTGAGAAAACGCCATGCAGTATCTCAGAGATTTGCAGCGGAGTGTCAGAGAGGCAATACTTATGTCCACTGGATAATAGGAGTGTCTTCCGAAGGTCAACTGGCTTCGGAAGAACTTGTTCTTCCGAAGCCACTTATACTTCGGAAGAAGCTTCTATGCTTCCGAGGCTTTGAGGACTTCTTGTACTTCAAAAGTTGACTTCAGATCTTTCTCTCTAAGTCTTGATCTTCAGAAGTAGGTTCTTTATCTTCGGATGTTGGAGTTTTCCTTCGGAAGTGTGTTTTACACTTAGTCTTCGGAAGAGCTCCTTCTTCCTTCGGAAGTTCCATACTTAGCTTCGAAAGTCCTTTGTTTGTTGTACCAAAATCTTCTAAGTGACTTGGTTTTGGTTGCAACAGCCTTTCTAGATCTAACATTATTAAATAGAACATGATATCAAATAAATAATAATAATAATAATAATAATATTAAAAATAATAATAACAATAAATTATAACAATAATAATAACTAATAATAACAATAGTGACAATAATGATGATATTGTTATTAATAATAATAATTTGTAAAAAATATCAAACTTAAAAGTTTAAAACTTGGAGTTAAGAAGTCAAGGGGGGATTTATGTCAATTTGGAAACTTGAAATGGAACTTTAATCATATATTAATACGGTCTCAAAACTACAGGGACCATTTGTGTAAATTATTAAAAAACCAAATTAAACTCCCCTTTACTACCTCGTTTTTCCGGCCATGTCTCCGGCGACCTCCGGCGACTCTCCGGCGACCCCTCCGCTCGTTAATCAATCGTCTTCCTTTCAAATTAATTCAATTGAATCATTCCTTAACCTGTTTCGAAGCCACGGACATGTTTAATTCAATTAAATAGGCTGTTATGACCCTGTAAGTTCGAAACCAAAAGTTCGCATTCAATACTTGACCGTTCGGGTCGAAACCAATCAAATTATGAGGTCGTAATTGAGGGCAAATCATCTAATCGAGATCCTAAAGTTAACTGAACTCTCAATTGCACCTGAAACACACACAAACTTCACATTCGATTCTGTCCTATACCGCGACCTGCAACCTATTCGAAGTCGATCTTCAGAGTTTCTTTAACTAAAATTGACAGAGGGCTATTGTTTCTCATTATATAGGGAAGCTTATATTACGGGTAATTGGATTTTCAACAACAAAATCTTATAAATCCCACCCTGTTCTCAGTCGCGGTTATCTTGTTCTCGTTCTCCATCGAAATTACACCAATCCAAGTAATTAAACACATGATTACATTCGTTTAAGCATGGGGAATAAAAGCCCCATGGTTAATTCGATTAAAAACAACGAATTGATGATCAATTTGGTTCTAATCCATTCTAGGGTTCTAAATATTTGGGGGTTCTGTTTATATAGCTTTTTAAGGAATTATAACCAAGTGATACCAACGCCACGATCCTAGTTCACTGGTTAGACACTTGCACTTGACACCTTGAGGTCCCGGGTTCAAACCCGGGCTCCCTCATTTATTTTTTTAAAATTCTTTTCAGCCTTAAATTAATTATAGAAAATTTTTAATAAATATAAAAATGGATTTTGTAAACTTTAAATATTTTTAAAGTCCTCAAATCATTTTCTGTAATTTTACTAAATTTAAACAATTACATATTTTTTTAATAAAATTTTTTAACAAAGGTTATTCTTGGTTATTTTTATGAATTTTAAATAGTAATTACTAAATTATTATTGGTTCAAACGTTGCTTTTAAATTATTGTTTAAAGCGTGTTAATTTCATTTAGTTATAAAAATTTATTTCAACTTTATATCTAAATTCTTCAAATTATTATAAATATTTTCTCCTTCATATCTTTATATAAAATACAAATATACTTTTTTTCATTTATTCCAAGAAAATATAATTGATTTCATTTGTTAAATATAATTGTTTGACAAAACCCTAAATACCAAATTGAAACCCTAGTTCTCGTTTAACTGTTAAACTTATTATTAAACTTAAAAATCTTGTAAATATATATTTTAGGGGCATTGTGAAGGACTACGTTGAAACGACGTATATTATTCTATTAATCGTCAATTATATACTTATTGATCACGTGAGTTTTTCCATACCCCTTTTGCTTATTTTTACACTTTGGGGTGAAACATGTTACCTTATGATTATTGCACTTGTAAACTCGTTTGAATCGTGTAAACACTTGGGCACTTCACCTTAATTGTTGTGGTTAGTTGAACTTTAGTAATTACCATGTGATGATTATTATATGTACAATCATCAACTATTGCTAGCCTGGTGACGTCAAAGATCTATGGGCCTGACAAGCCTGCTTGGTTAATCCAAGTACACTTAGCTAATCGTTTAATCTTGTAATCTTGTAATCTGTCAAGGTTTGATTGTTACATTTGTCATACATCTCTAGTTATTTTGCTCACTAACCTATAACATGAATTGCCATCTTTTATATATGTATGTATGAAAACTATGGAAAACTCACCAACGTTATGTTGACCCTTTATTTTTAACATGTTTCAGGAAACGTCAAGTTTGATGTCATGTTTGAAGTTTACACACGTCTAGAATTGGACCTAGATTAATAAATGAATTGTTTTGGATTATTTCATCTTATGTAATGTTTGTTCCCCTATTTGAGACTTATGTTTGAAATTTACATTTGAAACTTATGATAATAATATTTGGAGTAAATAATAGCGTTGTGTGGCTGTGAACAATCTTAACCCTCACATCTCGACAATTCCGCCGTCAAGGTTGGGGTCTAACAGATTGGTATCAGAGCCCATAATTATAGGAATTTAGGTTATTAGAAATGGTGACCTAGACTATAGCTTATGCATGAACCTTATAGAATAATATTTATAATCTTGTAAAATACATTGTTTGCATGCTACATAATGCTATGCCTTCTTATGTGCAACTTGATGCCTTAGAATAGGATTGCCTTGTAATTGGTTAAACTTTGTTGCTTGTCTCCCTTAAACTTATTCTTGACTCTTTAATTCTCCCTGACGAATGAAACTTCTTGAACTTATTCTCGACGACACGGTTTTAATTCCATGAACCTAAGAAATATTGTGTGACATATAGACACCTGTATTCTAGATCTCCTGGCAAAAAGCCTTCGGGCTAAGGTAAGATTTCGCATAATCCTATTGGACTAGTTATGCTTACTTGGGGATTTCTGGGATGAGTGATAAACTATGGTCAACATACACAAGTTTCTATGACAAATGGGTCAATTCACCTTGACGTGTCAACATTTCCAAATGGTAATGCGTTACCAAATAGAACAATTCCATGTGCTTTACAACTCTTGATTTATACTTGTTTAATTACTGCCTTTTTATATCCACATTCCCGTGACTAACTCATTTTGTATCCAGCATGTCTCGTCACCATGGAAAGCGTGGAAGTTCCGATCGTAAACTCGCTGCAATGATCGCCCGACAAATGGTTGTTGTGCTACCGTCAATGGTTGCTGAACTTAGCAGCACCTTAATGGCCAATAACAACATCAACACCAATGGAAACAATAGTGGTGGTGACAACAATGTTCATGGGGAAAGTAGCAACAACCAAGGTGAGAATAATCGCACCTGCACATTCAAGCATTTTAACTCGTACAAACCCACTAGCTTTAGTGGAAAGGAAGGAGCCACCGGACTTCTCGAGTGGTTCAAGAGTATGGAGAATACGTTTATTGTCAGCGAGTGCCCTGATGAATTCAAGGTCCGTTATGCTGCAAGCGTCCTTCAACAACGGGCGCTCACGTGGTGGAATAGTGAGAAGAGGAACCGAGGGACTGAAGTTGCCTTGGCGTTACCTTGGGGAGAATTTAAGACATAATGATCCAAAAGTTCTGCCCGAGGAGTGAATTGCAGAAACTGGAGGAAGAGTTTTGGAACCTCAAGCAAGACAGTGGCAATCATCTGGCATTGTAAGGATTCCTTAAGTCTGATGCAAAACAAAACATCCAAGTGTCTCTCTGCAACATGCACTAAGTACTGAAGTAAGAAATGCTTCGGAAGTTTAACACAATACACTAGAAAATACTCTAAGTGTAAAATCTTCCGAAGCCAAGACCAATATCTTCCGAAGCCAAACATGAAGTCTTCCGAAGCCTCAGAGACAAAGTCTTCCGAAGCTTCAACCCATGAAGACAGATTTCTTCCGAAGACTTTTAGTAAACATGCTTTATCTGATGTACTGTTCCATAAAGCACTTTTCCGCTGCACCTCTGTAAAGTCACCAACTTACATGAGTTGGTGAAAAGGTCCATGCTTTTGGTAACTGTACATTGAGGTCTTGAGTCTATAACTTTCTACTTTATGTACTTTATCCTTTTTGTAATAGATAAGGATGTGAGCTATGGCATGTCATAGTCACAAGGTCAAAAGGCAGATATGCCTTTTGATCCTACAATTGATTTTGTTAGTGTCTAGTCAATTGTATCCAGCTGGCTTTCAAAGTATAGCTGGCTGTAGGTTGTAGTATAAGTATTCCAAGTTCTTGTATCTTTCTTTATGCTTTGTAACACTTGTAAAAGAACTTGAGAAAGCAATATACTGCCTCCTTGAAACCCAACTCTCTTGTTCTGTCTCTTTACTTTAGTTGTGTTCTTTGTATCAATATTGGTTAATCCAGTTTCACTGTTTGATCAAAGTTTAGTTGTTCTCCTCATTGTGTTGTTGTGTTGTAATTTGTTCAAGCCCTTAACCGGTCCTGCAATTGGTATCAGAGCTTTTCAGGCTCTTGATATAAGATCTCACCATCTTAAGATCCCTCACACACAAAAAAAAAAAAACTAAAATCTCCAAATGGCATCCATCTTAAAGACTGATATGGAGACTGGAACCATGAACAAATCCCCACTGATCACTCTTGATGACTTTGACACCTGGTGCATGAGAATGGAAGGTTTCATCAGGTCTTTGGATTCAAGAATGTGGGAATCTGTTGAGAATGGACCTTTCATACCCAGCACTCCTTCTGCTACTGGTGTTGGTATGATTCCAAAAGATGTGGCCAACTACTCTGATGAAGATAGGAAGAGAGTAGAGATTGATAGGAAGGCCATGACTGCTCTTCAGACTGCTCTCCCAAACTCTGTGTACAGAGGCTTTAAGAAGTGCAAAACAGCTAAACAGCTGTGGGATGCACTGAAGCTGATGTATGAAGGCTCCTCTGAAGCCAAGGAGAACAAGAAGGATCTCCTGAAGCAGCAGTTTGAAAACTTCACCTTCAAATCATGTGAAACCATGACTCAACAATACTTCAGGTATGTTGAGATAGTGGATACCCTAGTGGATGGAGGAGTTCCTCTTGAGAACAGGGACATTGTAAGGAAGTTCATGTCCTCACTTCCTAGGCGATGGACACACTACTGTGTAGTGATCAAGAGGACTGAGAACCTCAAAACTCTTACTCTGACAGAGTTATATGGGATTCTCAGTGGATACCAGATGGAGATGAACATGCAAGGTTCATCTGGCAACTCCAACAATCAAATGGGAAAAGCCCTTCATGTGGTTGAAAGGGATAGCATAGAACCCCAACATCATCTCATATGCTACCCTGACAACTCACCAAAGGGTCCTTTCATCACCTTCCCAGAGACACCAAGGGAGAACTTTACTCAAGGAAGCCCATTCCAAGAGACAAGCTCTTCTCAAGCCTTTGTGTCTACTAATGAAAGATGTTGGAACTCTCTCTTCACTCTTGAAGACCTGGACTGTATACATCCAGATGACCTAGAGTACATGGAAATAGTTCAGCAGATGGCTCTCTTCACTCACAGAGCCAAGAAGTTCTACAAGAGAACAGGAAGAAGGTTTCCAAGCAATGCAACCAGTGGAAAGTTTGGGCTGGATAAAAGCAAAGTCAAGTGTTACAACTGTAACCTGATGGGCCACTTTGCTAGGGAGTGTAAAGCACCTAAAACAAATGGGGGCCAAACACAAATAAGACCAAACTACACTGAAAAAGCCCCTTAGAATGAGAAGCCAAAGCAACATGCTGCTGTTGCTGTTGAAGAGGGAGGCTTTGACTGGAGCTTTCAGGTGGAAGATACTTCTCCAAACCAAGCACTTATGGCAGACCATGATGAAGCTAAGGTATTGAAACATCTCTGTACTCCTGAATGCATTGCTAAAGTAAACAGATACAGTGATGGGTATGATAGAACACAAGAAAACAAGTTTAACCTTTTAAACTTTCTGAAAAACGCAGCGGAAGTATAGCATTATAACATGTTTATAAACTGAAAATTTCATGTTCTTAATGATGTTTTAAGATGGAGAAACAAACCCAAATCAAAAGGATCTTTTAATATGTGAATGAACAAGCTATGAACATATGTTAAACTACATAAAATCACAGCTTCAATGAGCTGTGATAACTACCTCTTTCAGCAGCTTAAAACCGACAAAAAAGTGGAGATTTGATGCTCAAAATCGGCCAAGACTCCAAGAGAAGGAGCCCTCAAGTTTGTATACCCCAAGCCTCCTTGCAAACACCACTTCTTGCTAGGGAGATGACACCAAAATCGACCACAAAACCCTCCAAACTTGCTGCCTGGCCGAGAGGTTTTAGAGAGAGAGAGATGTTTTGTGTGTGTTGCATGCAATGAGATTGGATGACAGAGTTTTGAGTCTCCAAGACTAGTTAAATGTGTATGTTAGTTACAAGACAAAAGGTCCAATGAAATACAAGGGGGGGGGGGGGCAAAATGATTCAAAAAAAAGGTTCCCCCTTTTTTTTAAAATTGAACACATACACACAAGTTAAATGGTCTTGTAACTAGACATACAATCAACCATTTAATTGTATGTACAAGTTATATAACTTATACAATTAATCATTTAACTTATAAGTTATAATCTCTCATTATTATTTGGTGTCATCTAACCAATTTAAATAACACATCGAATAATATTATTGAACAAAATATCCTAATAAGTTGTTTCCTCTCATATGCAACTTATTTAGAAAACCCATTTTCTAAATTGGTGTAAATATTTAATTGCATGATCATATCATCAATTGAATATTAATTGGTGTTTGCTAAGCTTGTCATTGGGTATAACCCGACTTGGATCATAACATACAAACCACATCAATATTCTAAGTGTCTTGGGCACATAGAATCCTAAAATCTCCCACTTGCCCAAGATTCATAGAAGATTGATGCAAGGAGTAAATACCGCCTAACAACGGTTTACTACCCTTAATACGCATGACTTATAGCCATTCAATAACATCATCCCTTTCAAGTACCCTACTTGAAATGATTTAGGTGAATCAATCATTTATCCTTTTGTTACAGATGTCATGTTAAATCCAAGGACACAGAGTGATCATTCCTTGTTGATTTAACTTAATCAGGCCTTAGACATCTAACTCTCAACGAATAAGAGGAACAAATTCCATCTTGACTACATACGTTTCTCACAAACACCTCGTGTCATACCTGAACATACCCTTATGTGCTGTCCACTATTTTAGGACAGTGAAGAATAAGCTCAAGGTATAATACTTGGTGAATATCAAAACCCAATATGTATCTCAGGTCGGAGGATACCAAATGATATTCGCCTTTACTCAAATTTACTTATGATCAATCAATAAGATTCCATGTAGTAAAATTTGAGATGCGGGTTAGTCCAATATTTGTATCCCACAAATATCTATGAACCTTGGTAGCAACCCATTGCTCTATATTCATCCTTATGAATATCAACCAATCCAAGTTCATAATAATCTTACCCTCACACTTGTTCCCACAAGTATGAACGACTACGGACATTTAGAGTAAACAATTTACTCATGGATTAAACATGCTAAATTGAAACAATAATTGAAACATTATAACCAAATAATTTTATTCAAATAATAAAGAGTTCCACATATCCAAATACAAAGTTTACAGATCAAATCCAATCACTAGAATATCGAAGTCCCATGGCACAAGTATGACCTTCATGCTTTGCCTTTTCAAGGAGCTTCGTGAGAGGATCCGCAATGTTTTGATCCGTGTGAACTTTGTGAATACATATCTTTCCCTTTTCAACTTCATCTCGTATTTAGTTGAATCTCCGCTCAATGTGCCTAGTCTTTTGATGAGCACGAGGTTCCTTGATTTGAGCAATTGCACCTTCGTTATCACAAAAGATCTCTAGGGGTTCCTGAATGGAAGGGACAACCCCTAGATCGGCAATGAATTTCTTCAACCATGCAGCTTCTTGAGCTGCCAATGAGGCGGCGACGTATTCTGATTTTGTAGTTGATAGAGCCACCACATCCTGCTTGGAGCTCTTCCAAGAGACCGCTCCTCCATTCAGAATGAAAATGTATCCCGATTGTGATCGTGAATCGTCACGATCGGTTTGGAAACTCGCATCCGTGTAACCTTTTACAACGAGTTCCTCATCACCAGATCCATAGATTAAGAACATATCTCTTGTCCTCCTTAGGTACTTAAGTATGTTCTTAACAGCCATCCAATGACTGTTTCAAGGATTTTGCTGGTAACGACTTGTCATGCTTAAGGCGCATGACACGTCCGGTCGAGTGCATATCATTGCATACATGATGGATCCAATAGCAGATGCGTATGGGATTGCCTTCATTTTATCTTGCTTATCCCTTGAGCTAGGACATTGAGTAGTACTCAATATCGTTCCTCTTTGAATAGGTACGGTACCTTTCTTAGAGTTCTCCATCTTGAACCTTTTCAAGATCTTATCAATGTATGCACTTTGATTCAAACCAATCAACCGCCTTGATCTATCCCTATAGATCTTTATTCCCAGAATATAGGCGGCTTCACCAAGATCCTTGATGGAAAAACAACTTCCAAGCCAGGTTTTTACACCTTCCAAGGTTGGAATGTCATTTCCAAATAGTAGTATGTCATCAACATACAATACTAGGAAAGTTATTGTGCTCCCACTAGCCTTCTTATACACACAAGCCTCATCAGCGTTTTTGATGAAGCCAAATTTCTTTACCTCCAAACGATGATTCCAGCTTCTAGATGCTTGTTTCAATCCATAGATTGATTTCTTTAACTTGCATACTTTATTAGGATGTTTTGGATCAACAAAACCTTCAGGCTGAACCATATACACATCTTCCTCAAGATATCCATTTAGGAAAGCCGTTTTGACATCCATTTGCCAAATCTCATAATCATAATGAGCAGCTGTGGCAAACAATATCCTTATAGACTTTAGCATCACGACAGGTGAGAAGGTTTCATCATAATCAACCCCTTGAGTTTGAGTGAAACCCTTTGCTACAAGTCTAGCTTTATAAGTATCCAAGTTTTCATGCATATCGGTTTTCTTCTTGAAAACCCACTTACTTCCAACTACCTTGGAATTAAGAGGTGGTACAACAAGTTCCCAAACTTGATTGTCATACATGGATTGCATCTCAACGTTCATGGCCTCAAGCCATTTGTCACAATCCAAATTAGACACTGCATCATGGTATGTGGTTGGTTCATCTGAATCTACCACATAGCATCCATCCATGAAAAATCCGTATCTTTCAGGTGGATTACTAGTTCTACCACTTCTGCGAACGTTTTGTGTGTATTGATCAACCATTTGATCATCCTCAACATCCTCATGTTGAGTGCTAGTTTCAACCAAACGTGCATCAGGTTGTGGTTCTTGATCCTCCTCAAGATCCACTGTTCTACTGCTAGTTCCTTCCATAAGGAACTTTGCTTCTAAGAACTCACCCTTTCTGGCAACAAACACCTTTTGTTCCAGTGGATCATAGAAATAATATCCCATAGAATCTCTAGGATATCCAACAAAGATACACTTGGTGGATCGGACATCTAATTTGTTTGGGGTGGGAGTCTTAACATAAGCCTCACAACCCCAGACCCTTAAGTATGATAGGGATGGAACTCTTCCATGCCATATCTCAAAAGGTGTCCTTTCCACCTTTTTGGTTGGGGCCATATTTAAAATACGGGCCGCGGAGAGCAAAGCAAAACCCCAAAATGATAGAGGTAATGTTCTTCTAGCCATCATAGATCGGACCATATCCAATAAGGTTCGATTCCTCCTCTCAGACACACCATTGTGTTGTGGTGTTCCAGGTGGAGTGAGTTGTGAGACAATCCCACAACTCCTAAGATGATCTTGAAAAGCATCACTTAGGTATTCACCTCCTCTATCGGTACGGAGAACTTTAATTGACTTGTTGAGTTGATTTTCCACTTCATTCTTGAAGATTTTGAACATTTCAAAAGCTTCATCTTTGTGCCTTAATAAGTACACATACCCATAGCGACTATAATCGTCGGTAAAGGTAATGAAGTATCTTTCACCATTCCTATTCATTGGCTTAAAAGGACCACATACATCCGAATGTATGATTCCTAATAAATCTTTTGCCCTTTCGTTAGTTCTACTAAAGGGTGCCTTAATCATTTTACCTTGTAAACAAGATTCACGCACATCAAATGAATCACATTCACTTGTTTTTAAAAGACCATTCTTTTGTAGTGTTTGAATTCTTTTCTTGTTTATATGACCAAGACGACAATGCCAAAGATAGGTATCACTCAAATCCAACTTGAGTTTCTTGGTGCTAGTTTGGTACAACGAACTATTTAAAGTATATTCATGAACCAATTCATAAATACCATTAATGGGTATAGCTTTAAAATAGAACATATCATTTAAAGAAACATGAATATCATTTTCAACAAAAGATAATACATAATCATAAAGTCTTAAATGGGATACAGAAATAATGTTCCTAGTCAGACTAGGAGCATACAAAACATTCTTCAAAATAACATCCAAGCCACTTGGATGTTTTAGGATGTAGTCCCCACGAGCTTCAACTTGGACTTTGGTTCCATTGCCCATGAAGAGACTAACATCCCCTTGATTGAAGTCCCTACTTCTTTTGAACCCCTGCAACAAATTGCAAATATGAGTTCCACATCCGGTATCTAATACCCATGTGTTAGAAGATGTAACATTAAGATCAATATGAATCATGTATATTGTACCTGAGGTCTGCCCAGCATCCCTCTTTACTTTCAACTCTTGGAGATGGACGGGACAATTTCTTGCCCAATGTCCAATCTCCCCACACTTGAAGCATGGGTCATTGGTATCAACCTTTTGCTTCCTCTCTTGTGGTTTGGGTGGCACCCTTGCCACCCCTTTCCCTTTTCCCCATACGGGTCCTTTACCCTTGGCAACCTTTGCCTTGGGTGCGGGATGAGGCCTTTTCTTGTTCCCACCTTCATTGATGGTGAGAACGGGTAAAACCCTTTTACCCATGGCCGCCTCGGCCGTTTTAAGCATTGAGTGAAGCTCACCAATGCTCTTGTCCCATGCATTCATGTTGTAATTCAACACAAATGTCTCAAACTTCTTGGTAAGGCCATTAAGGATCAAATCCGTGGCCAATTCCTTCGAGACGGGACAATTAAGCCTCTCAAGGCGGTCAATATGACTTTTCATCTTAAGTACATAAGATGAAACAGATTGGTTGTCGTCCATACGACATGCATGGAGTGCTCGAACCGTTTCGAAGCACTCAACCCTGGCTTGTTGTTGGAACGTTTCCTTCAGCTGGGTTATCATGTCATAAGCTCCGTGATGTTCATACTCCTTTTGGAGATCCGGAGTCATGCTCGCTAGCATGAGACAAGACACTTGGACGGAGTCCTCAGTGTACTTCAACCAATCGTTGAAGGCCTCCTCATCATCCTCTGTAGGTTGATTGAGGATAGGGTCGTCTAAAACATATGATATTCTCTCTTGCTTGAGAACGATTCTCAAGTTTCGATACCAATCAATAAAGTTGTTATGATTTAGACGTTCCTTTTGGAGGATCGCTCGTAATGATTGGTTGGAGGCGGATGAGTTATCGTGATTTTCATTGTTGGTGGCCATCTACAAAATTTAACAAAGATCTATTTTAGTATTTTCGATATTGCTATTTTTAATAATTAATGCCTTTTAAGGTCATTTTTATATTAAAATCTAGAACCCAACATTACATTTAAATTGTGGTTAGGTGACCTTTATCCCACGATTTAAATTAATAAGGTGGTCAACGATTGATGGTTGCAACCATTTGTAACTTCTAGAGTTATGGGATCGACTTTAAACATCATATGTAAAGTCGGAATGATAATCCCATCAACACCATTTGGAAACCATATTTAGGTGATCCATTTAACATGGTTTGCAAATCAAGTTATCCTACTTGCACACACGTGTGAGTTTACCCACATAAGTGGTTAGGTGACCTTTATCCCACCAATGTGGTATCCCGACCTTAAATCATAAGTTCCCTCTAAATGGTTAGGTGACCTTTATCCCATTTAGAGTTTCCAAATGACTCAAGTGTTGTGCAAAAGGACGGTGTTAAACTTGTTTGTCAAAAGTTTTGAGATTTCATAATTCTAGTTTTAGAAAACTCTATGTACTTGTATTTGCATGCTTTCAAATACAAGATACCCTATGGTTCTTTTAATAAAACCCATTTTATTATAAAATCATTAAATCATTTTAATAACCTTTTATTACATTTTAATGATTAAGAACCATCATTTTTATAACTTGTTAAGTTTGTTAATTAGTTTGTAATGCATGTCAAAATTTCAACCATACAATCAAATAATAAACATTCAAACAAGCATAAGCATAAACAACCATAATGTGCATAACCTTAGCTACTATTGTGACCACACTTGTTTTCCATCACAAGTGTGGTCATTTGGTCTTTCCTAAGGGTTGAAACCAACATAAAATTGAGGTCATCATAGACCCCCACTTGAACTTGCATCCATATGCTTCAAGTTCCATGTCTTTGATGTCCATCTTTGGGTCTTGATCTTGTGCATCTTCCTTTTACAAAAATTGTATCCTAATACATTTTTCTAATAAAAGAAATGCACCTAATCTATTAATTACATAAACAAATGAATAAATAATTACAACCCAAATAATAAACATAAATATTACAACCCAATTGAATGAATAAAAACCAACCATTCCAATCATCCAAATCAAAAGGCCAAAGGCTAGGTTATGTACACTAACATCTAATGATCATATCATCCAAACATATAATGAAACCCCACTTAAAACCACCAAATTTCAGCCAACATAAACTGAAATTTTGGGTTTTAAACATTGTCCAAACAATCAACATTTCATAATATATATCTTTCAAGGTCTAATCACTAGCATGTGTGATATGACCTTGAGAGTTTGGGGAATCATTCATACAAAATATAGCAGCCCAAAATCAGCCTATAATAAGTTGATAATACTTCTTTAAAACCGATTTTAAAGACTAAGAACAAGCAAGTTATCCACATAACCGGATCTTGATGATATTGATGGGTTTGATAGAACACAAGAAAACAAGTTTAACCTTTTAAACTTTCTGAAAAACGCAGCGGAAGTATAGCATTATAACATGTTTATAAACTGAAAATTTCATGTTCTTAATGATGTTTTAAGATGGAGAAACAAACCCAAATCAAAAGGATCTTTTAATATGTGAATGAACAAGCTATGAACATATGTTAAACTACATAAAATCACAGCTTCAATGAGCTGTGATAACTACCTCTTCCAGCAGCTTAAAACCGACAGAAAAGTGGATATTTGATGCTCAAAATCGGCCAAGACTCCAAGAGAAGGAGCCCTCAAGTTTGTATACCCCAAGCCTCCTTGCAAACACCACTTCTTGCTAGGGATATGACACCAAAATCGACCACAAAACCCTCCAAACTTGCTGCCTAGCCGAGAGGTTTTAGAGAGAGAGATGTTTTGTGTGTGTTGCATGCAATGAGATTGGATGAGAGAGTTTTGAGTCTCCAAAACTAGTTAAATGTGTATGTTAGTTACAAGACAAAAGGTCCAATGAAATACAAGGGGGGGGGGGGGGCAAAATGATTCAAAAAAAGGTTCCCCCTTTTTTTTAAAATTGAACACATACACACAAGTTAAATGGTCTTGTAACTAGACATACAATTAACCATTTAATTGTATGTACAAGTTATATAACTTATACAATTAATCATTTAACTTATAAGTTATAATCTCTCATTATTATTTGGTGTCATCTAACCAATTTAAATAACACATCAAATAATATTATTGAACAAAATATCCTAATAAGTTGTTCCCTCTCATATGCAACTTATTTAGAAAACCCATTTTCTAAATTGGTGTAAATATTTAATTGCATGATCATATCATCAATTGAATATTAATTGGTGTTTGCTAAGCTTGTCATTTAGTATAACCCGACTTGGATCATAACGTACTAACCACATCAATATTCTAAGTGTCTTGGGCACATAGAATCCTACATACAGGTCCTACAACTTAGAAATGAGATCTGATCTTGAGTCATTAAACATATTAAAATCTGATTTTAGAAAGTCTAAAAATGATTACAAGTTAAAGATAGAGGACTTGGAGAAAACCATTTCAGTACTAAAACATGAACATACAGATTTTAGGACTCAAATCCAGGATCTCATAACTAAGTTGACTGAGTGCCAGGCTGAGTTTGTGATCAGCAAAGCCAAGGCTGAAAAGAGTGTTCTTGAAGAAGAGACCTTCAAGAACATGATATCCTCATCCCTACACAACAAAGTGTGCTATCAAAATAGACAGGGACTGGGATCAAATAAGATAGCTCCTCCACAAACAATCTTGTCTGTAAGATCTCCTAGGTGTAGAACTTGTGAAGATGAGCTTCCTCTCATAGATCCTATAAGTGAGGAGGATGAAGAAGAGATAGTGAAGAATTCCTCTGATAAGAGTGAAGAAGAGGATTCTTCCAAGGGCCACTATCCTTCTGAGGAGAAGAAATCTACTGTGATGACCAGGTCCAAGAGAAAGAACTTGAGCAGGAAGAGCAAGAGAAAAGCAAAGAAGGCTCAAGAGATCAAGGCTACTTTTGATTCTAAGCAGAAACAAGTTTTTATCTCTGCAGGTTTTAAAGTAGTAAGGACTGAAGACATCAACCAAGACTCCTTAGCTAAGAGTCCTGGTTCTTGTTCAAATCATCTCAGTACAAAGAAGAAGACTGAGCTGCTGTGTACCACTGCTGCACAACCTGGACCATCAAACTCCAAGAACAGTTCACAGCCCAAAAGAACTGTCTCAGCATCTACCAAGATGAAGATGGAGAAGGGATGTGACCAAAGCCAGTCTTGCTCTCATAAGAAGACTCTTTTGAAAAAGAAAATGTTATGTGTCATGTGTGAAAGTACCTCTCACATTGCTAAGGATTGCCCATACAATCCTAAAAGTACTATCCACATGACCAATACAAAGACTTCAAAGAGTTTCAAGAAGATTCAAGCTTCGGAAGGAAAGTCTGTTTAATTCGGAAGCTCCAAATCAAAGAAGAAGGTAAATGGAAAATTACCTTCGGAAGAAAATTTGGTCTCAGAAGAAAGGAGTTCTTCCGAAGCACTGAAGTCTGCTGCAGTGACTGTACAATCTTCCGAAGGTTCAGTCATCAAAACTTGTGAAGTCCCAAAAGCTTCTAAGGTTTTGAAGGTCAAGTCCAAGACTCCAAAGGTGGTGTGAAAGTCTAAGAAAGACCAAATGACTGAAGTTTCTCCATCAACAACAGCTGAAGATCCCCCTAGTACAACCATAGGATCTATTACTGTTGCATTACCTTCTATTATACTTAGTGAGCCCAAGACAAGTAAGGCTTGGGTTCCCAAATGTAACTAATCATTTTATTTGTGCAGGAACAGCTCAAGACAAGCAGGAATGTCTGGATAATTGATAGTGGCTGTTCCAGGCACATGACAAGCAATAGGTCTCTACTCCACAACTTTGAGAGAATTGATGGAGGACCAGTTGCTTTTGGAGGAGATGAAGGTGGTTAAATTTCAGGAAGGGACAAAGTCACAAATGGTAAGCTCAACATTGAGAAGGTAAACTTTGTTAAGGAGCTTGGGTACAATCTTCTGAGTGTATCCCAATTTTGTGATCAGAGTCATAACATGCTCTTTACTGAGCATGAGTGCGTTGTTTTCAAGCCTGGAGTGGTCATTCCTCATGAGCATATCCTGCTTAGATCCCCCAGGAAAAGGAACATGTACAAGATGGATTTGCAAGAAACATCTCCCTCTGGAGAAGTTTCATGCTTTCTATCTAAAGCAAATAGTGATGAGTCTTTTCTATGGCATAAAAGAATGTGCCATGTAAACTTTAAGAACATGAATAAGCTAATTAAACATGATTTGGTAACTGGAATGCCAAAGAAAGAGTTTACAAGTGATGATCATTGTGTTGCATGCCTGAAAGGGAAGCAACATAAGGTATCTCACAAGCCTAAGGAAAGGAACTCCATCACTACTCCCCTACACTTGTTACATATGGATCTCTTTGGCCCTACAAGTATAATGAGTCTAGGAAGGACCTCTTATTGTTTAGTGATCACAGATGATTTTACAAGATTCACTTGGGTTTTCTTTCTTAGAACTAAGGATGAAACCCCTGAGATTCTGAAGAATTTCATCTTAAAAGTTGAGAATCAAAGTGATCACAAGGTCAAAACCATAAGATGTGATAAAGGAACTGAATTCAAGAACCAAATCCTTGATACATTTTGTGATGTAAAAGGTATTACAAGACAATATAGTGCTCCTAGGACTCCTCAGCAAAATGGAGTTGCTGAGAGGAGAAACAGGACACTAATTGAAGTTGCAAGAACTATGTTGTCTGACTCTAAACTGCCCATCACCTTCTGGGCAGAGGCAGTAAATACTGCTTGCTATGTGCAAAACAGAGTTTTAGTAGTTAAGACACATGGTAAGACTCCTTATGAACTTTGGCACAAGAGGAAACCTTTCATTGGTTTTCTCAAGTCATTTGGATGTCCCTGCACCATCTTGAATACCAAGGATCAAATTGCCAAGTTTGCTAAGAAATCAGATGATGGACACTTCATTGGATACTCTTCCCAAGCTAAGCCTTATAGAGTATACAATCTCAGAACTAGAATTGTTGAGGAGTCAGCCAATGTGACTTTCAATGAACACACACCCTGTGTGGCTGGTTCTGGTCCTGATTGGCTATTTGATCTTGATTTAGTTACCAACTGTTTTAACAAATCTTGTGAGAATGTTTCAGGATCTGCAGAAAATCTAAATACAGGTGATCCTGATCCAAGATTTGAGCTAGGAAGACCCTCAACTCATACATCTCCAGCTCCAATTGGAACTACTTCAACAAATGAGGTCTCTATCAGCATTACAATGACAAATTCAGCTGATACATCTGGGATGCCTTCAAATTCCAGCTCAGAGGCTCCTCAACCAGATAAAGATACCTCAATTGTAGAAGACAACAATGGTGATGGTGATAGTGATCAGGAATTCCTTGATGCTAATAACCACACCATAGATGACAACATCAATGATGTCACACACTCATTGGATCAAGTTAATCTTGATAAGTGTGGTAATGTGGAGGGTGAATCATCTATGCCAGATCTAAATTTTTCAAATTTGGATCTTTCTCAGCAACTTGCTGTGATCCCTCAGCTAAGGATCCACAAGTCTCACCCCACCACAAACATCATTGGAGATGTTGTCACAGGGGTAGGAACAAGAGGACAAACCCATGAAGCAAATGTTTGTCTTCACTCTTGTTTCTTATCTCAGATAGAGCCAAAGAAAGTTGATGAAGCTCTAAAGGATGGAAGTTGGGTTGAAGCTATGCAACAAGAGCTACTATAATTAAAAAGGCAGAAAGTTTGGAACCTTTGTCCTCTTCCTCATGGGAAGACTACCATTGGAACCAAATGGGTTTTTAGGAATAAGAAGGATGATAGAGGAATCATCATCAAGAACAAGGCAAGACTAGTTGTTCAAGGATACACACAAGAAGAAGGGATTGACTACACTGATGTCTTTGCTCCTGTAGCAAGATTAGAAGCTGTTAGGATATTCCTAGCATTTGCTGCATCCAAGAACTTCAAGGTCTTTCAACTTGATGTAAAGTGTGCTTTCTTATATGGAGAGATTGATGAAGAGGTTTATGTCAAACAGCCACCTGGTTTTGTAGACCCTGATCATCCTGATTATGTCTGCAAGCTTGACAAAGCTCTTTATGGGCTGTATCAGGCACCAAGGAAGTGGTATGAGACATTGTCTGAGTATCTTTGTAAACATGGATACAGGAGAGGTACTATAGATGGAACACTCTTCATCAAAGGACAGGGAAATGACTTATTGCTAGTTCAAGTATATGTAGATGACATCATCTTTGGTTCAACTAATCCAAAGCTCTGCAAAGACTTTGAGAAGCTGATGAAAGACAGATTTGAAATGAGGGCAATGGGAGAACTCAATTTCTTTCTGGGAATTCAAGTGAAGCAAGTTGAAGATGGCATCTTCATAAGTCAGTCAAAGTATGTTCAAGACATACTCAAGAGGTTTAACATGACTGATTGTAAGATTGCTAAGACACCCATAGCCAGAAACCATTCCCTTGGACCTGATCTTGAGGGGGAGTGTGTAGATGAACATATATACAGGGCTATGATTCGGTCTCTTATGTATCTTACAACTAGTGTAACATCCGTCATTTTTCAAGTTATTAACCCGAACCCGAACTTATTTTGAGTTATTTTTTATTTATTATTAAACTATGGATCAAATATATTAAATATGCAATCAATTCATTAATTTATAAATCATTCTTTTCATAAAGACTTATTAATCATTTTATAATAAATAATAAATGGAAAGTGTTATTAAAATTTATTAAATTATAAAATGAATGCAAACAAACTTATACAATTTTATAAGTAATTATGAATTTTAATTATTATGTAAAAATAAATAATCAAGTTATAAGGTTTCAAGATTATAAAAGTTTTAAAGATTAATAACTAATTAGTGTGATTTAATATTCAAATTAGTTTGTATAAGTCTAGGGTGTATTTGGTAATTTCCAAAACTTAATTTAAAAGTTTCTACATGAAATAATAAACAACCTGAACATCAGGGACCAAATATGTAAATTTGGGTTAAAACCACCCAAACCGCCGCCCCACCCCGTTTTTCCGGCCATCATCTCCGGGCATGGCTCCGACGACCTTCTAACGTCGAAAACAACCGGTTTCAATGCCAATTAATCACTCCAATACCTTCGGTTGTACTATTCGAACTTAATACCCAATTCAATTCGTATAATGAACTCGTTTAAAGTTCTAATCGAAACCGAAATCTTCTCACACCAAACCGAAACTGTTTCACCTTGATCAATAGCACCATTAATCAAAATAAATTGATAGTAACGCTTCCTATGGAGTTTCAAACTTAAACATATCAATCAGCTTTGTTAACATCAAGTAATTATATACAAACTATACTCGAAAAACCCGAAGCAAACTCACAACTCGAAACATCCCTTCCGAGCACATTAAGCCACAATTGTTTGAGGGCTTTCGCTTATCATCCCATCAACCGAAGCTTCACACGAGTTTAATTTGTTTATCATTAAAAGATTTATCATCTTTTGCGCACCCACGGCCGCGACCTCTTCTTCGTTCGTCCCTATTATCTTATCAAATCAAATCGGGTGATTAAACACATCCTTGCACTTGGTTTTACATGGGCAATCAAAGCCCTAAGATTGATTTCATCATCATTACCGAATTGATACTCAATTGGATCCAATTTTGAATTTAGGGTTTATGTTGAATTTGGGGGTTTCTGTTTGAGTTGCTTTATAACATATGAGAATTGGGTTTTATCAGGCCTAGGCGACCCAACCTAATGGTAAACACCCTTCCTGTGAACCTTGAGGTCCCGGGTTCGAACCCGGTCACCTCCATTTATTTTTTTTTATTTTTTTAAGCCTTTTTACTTACAAATAAAATTACAAAAAATTTATAATTAATATAAAAATCATTTTTGATAATTAATATAATGATTTTAGACACTAAAATATTTTCTGAAATTTTTTTAATTTAAATATATTCATTATATAAAATTTATATATATATATTTTTAGTTATTCCTTATAAAATGGATTTAAAATGATTGTTTTAATTAATAAATTATTATTGATCCAAACGTTACCTTTAAAAACATAATTATCTTTATTGTTTATCTAACTTTTATATTTAAATTGTCTCCTTTTATAATAATTAAGTAATTATTAGACTTGAAACAATTATATTAATTAAAGTGTCATCATGATAATTGTAGAAATTATATATCTTATAATTTCACAAATTAGTTACAAATATTATTTTTCTTATAAAAGGTTTAGATTAATAATATGTTATTAATCAAAATGCTATTCCAACTAATTTTAAAGCTTTATTTATATTGAACCTTATCAATACTTATACTTAAATTCATTTCTAGAATATTTAAATATACATATATAATTCTTTTAATTGAATCAAACATAAATAATTGCTTTATAAACTTATTACTTATTAAAAACCCCCATGATTCTATCAAAACTCTAATCCTTGTTTGAACGTTAATCTTATTGTTAACCTTAAACTTGTAATATACATGTTAGGTGCCTTGTGATGGATACCTTGGATTATCTTTTGACTTTTTATATCATCTTGTAATGCATATATCCAAGTGAGTATTTCCATACCCCTTTTTGCTTATTTTCACACTTTGGGGTGAAATATGTTAACTTATTATCATTGCACTTGTAAACTTATTTGAGACTTGTAATCTTTATGGCAATTCATCATGCAAAGTTGTGGTTAGTTGAAATTTTGTGGTTACCATGTTATGGCGTTATATGTACAATCATTAACTATTGCTACCCCAGCGAAGTCATAGATCTATGGGCAAGACAAGCCTACTTTGGTTGATCCAAGTACACTTAGCTGATCGTATAATCTTGTAAACGTTTGAGACTTGTAAAACTTTGTCGAGGTTTGATTGTTGCATTGTTCATAATATCCCTAATCACTTTATTCACTAACTTATGACTTGAATTGCCATCTTTTATATACTTATGTATTGAAAACTATGGAATGCTCACCAACATTTTTATGTTGACCTTTTATTTTTAACATGTTTCAAGTATACCTCCAGTTTGTGTTCTACTCTTTAAAGCTTATCACATCTAGGATTGGACTTAGAAATAAAATGGATGATCATGTTATTTGTAGCATTTGTACATGATGTATTCTGTGTTGAATATTTTGCTTGTAATGCTACTAATGAAACTTATGAATAATATATTTGGAATTAATAAATAGCGTTATGTGGCTTTGAACAATCGTAACCCTCACATCTCGACGTTTCCGCCGTTAGGGTTGGGGTGTGACAGCTAGCAGGCCTGATATCATGTTTTCTACATGTATTTGTGCAAGATATCAAGCCAACCCTAAGATTCTCACTTAATCACTGTCAAAAGGATTTTAAGATACCTCAAAGGTGCTTCAACACTTGGTCTATGGTATCCAAAGAATCCTAATTTCAATCAGTATGCCTATACAGATAGTGATTATGGTGGTTGCAACATGACTGCAAAGTCTACATCTGGGGGATGTCAATTCCTTGGTGGAAGGGTTGTCTCATGGCAATGCAAGAAACAATCCTGTGTGTCTGCATCAACTGCTGAGGCTGAATACATTGCTGCTACAAGTTGTTGTGCTCAAGTGCTTTGGATTCAAAATCAGATGCTGGACTATGGATTTAACTTCAAGGAGACTCCTATCCACATAGACAACAATAGTGCTATCTCTATCACTGAGAATCCTGTGCAGCACTCAAGGACCAAACACATCAACATCAGGTATCATTTAATAAGAGATAACTATGAAAAGGGATTAATTAAACTAGTCAAAGTTCATATAGATGAACAATATGCTGATCTGTTTACAAAAGCTTTTGATGAACAGAGATTCTAATATCTGATATCAGCTATTGGGATGATTAACTTTGAGTAGACTTTTTCTTAAAACTAATTCTAATTATTTCTTCTTAAAATATGTGTGTCCTAAGTTGTCTAGTTCATCACTTTCATAAGCTCATGTTTTCTTTGGATATAAAATTCTTTTTGAAGACTTTCCTTAGATTCTTGAAAATTTTCTGATACTTCGGAAGATAAAATTTTATCTTCGGAAGAAAATCATGTCTTCAAAATAAATAACTGTCTAAGAAATTTTACCTTCGAAAGAAGTCTAAATCTATCTTCCGAAGCTTAAATTCTTATCTCAAACACTTATTTGTTTTTAAGGACTTTTTCCTTCCGAAGCAAAATTAACTCTCATAAGCTTTGTTGTTCCTTATGCAAAGCATTCAAGTGTTTGTTTCTCTTCTGAAGCAAAATTATCAAGACTCTAAGGAAAATCTTCCGAAGCCATTTTAGCTTCGGAAGCTTTTTCATTAAAACTTCCGAAGATAATTTACCTTCGGAAGCTTTTCGAATTCCAAGAAAACTACTTTTTAAGCAAAAGTAAACTACTTTTTCAGAGGTGGGACCGACTTTCGGATTCCAAAGTTTATCCTCTTTCATTAACTTTGGTTCAAATCCCTTTTCACATAAATACCCAACGGTTCCCCCTCTTCCTCACTATCTTCCTCAATTCCACTATTCCTCAAACTTAATTCTCTAGACCGCCTTTGCTTTCTACCTTTCTTCAACCTTAAGCTTCTAAAATGGCCAACCTTAACCGCAGAAACAACCCAGATTTCTCCATGCAACTTCACAGGCAACACAATCAGGTTGCTCTGTTAAGCTCTGAGAAAGATGCAAGTTTCTCAGAGATTTGCCAATTCTTAACTCTATCCAACTACTTCACCTCCCTGACCATTGATCCTACTCTGTATGAGGATCATTTGCTTGAATTCTGGAAGACCTGCCAAGAGGTCATTATGGATGGGGAGAAGGCACTGTCTGCCACAGTGCAAGGGAGGACAATCTTCATCACTCCGGCCATCATCAACCATCATTTGCAGCTGGATGATGAAGAAGGTGAGTTGTCCTTCCCAAAGGAAGCTGTTAATCATTCGTTTGAGCAGATGGGCTATGAGGGAGACTTCTCTGTAAAGACCTTCAGGAAAGGGAAGGTCTCATCCCAGTGGAAATACCTGCTTCATGTGGTTATCCATAGCTTATCTTACAAGCATGGTGGGTGGGACCAGATTCCTGAGGATCTCCTCTTTATAGTTCATGGAATGGTTCAGGGGGTCAAGTTCAGGTACTCTCAATTTGTTTATACTAATTTACTTGCAAACTTGGACTCCTTAGAGTATTACATGTTTCCTAGATATGTTCAGCACATTCTTAACTGTGAACTGGGCTCACAGTTAAGGGAAACAAGTAATATTCTTAAATTGGGACAGATGAAGCCCGGCATCTTTAAAATAATGAAGAAGCCAACTGTAGGCTTCTCAGGGGTAGAAACACCCCTAGTCCCCAAAAGGTTAGAGCTCATTGCTCAAGGTGACAACCTAGCAACACAAGCTAGTGTTGAACCCACACCTTCTTTTTCCTTACCACTAAAAAGACCACAAATAACCCTCACCTACCAAAGAAAATCCAAACGAACCCCTGCTTAGGCTATTGAGTCTGTACAGGTCCCCATATACTCACCTTTAAAGGAGGAAGTGGACACTAGAGCTCCCACTTCTCCTGAGGAGCAAACCACTCCCATTTCTTCACCTATCAGGGCTGAGGTCCCTCATGCTCACCCTGATGAGCTCACAAGCCCAACAGCCTTAAGCCTTCACTCTGAGTCTCAACACTCAAGTGAACAACCTTCAGGGGACAGTTACCATCCCCAGCCTTTAGATCTAAACCTGATGGGTTTGTTAGAACACCAAAACCGTAGTTTAACCATTTAAACTTACACAAAAACGCAGTGGAAGTATAGCATTATGACATGTTTATAAACTGAAAATTTCATGTTCTTAATGATGTTTTAAGATGGAGAAACAAACCCAAATCAAAAGGATCTTTAATATGTGAATGAACAAGCTATGAACATATGTTAAACTACATAAAATCACAGCTTCAATGAGCTGTGATAACTACCTTATTCAGCAGCAAAACAACCAAAGAAGGGGAGATTTTGGATGCTAAAATCGACCAAGACTTCAAGTGTAAAGGTCCTCAAGCTTGTATACCCAAAGCCCTTTGCTAAACACCTTCTTGTTAGGAAGAACACTACACCAAAATCACTCCAAAACTCCTCCAATGCTGCTGCATGGCCGAAAGTTTAGAGAGAGAGAGAGAGAGAGAGGAGTTTTTGGTCTATTGCATGTGAAGAGATTGGATGGAGATCAAGGAAATCAAGACTTGTTAATGTGTGTAGTGTTCAAGGCAAAAGGTCCAATAATAAAACAAAGGGGGGGAGGCCGAAAGTTTTTATCCAAAAGGGTTTCCCCCTTTTTTTTTTTTAAATTGAACACATACACACAAGTTAAATGGTCTTGTAACTAGACATACAATTAACCATTTAATTGTATGTACAAGTTATATAACTTATACAATTAATCATTTAACTTATAAGTTATAATCTCTCATTATTATTTGGTGTCATCTAACCAATTTAAATAACACATCAAATAATATTATTGAACAAAATATCCTAATAAGTTGTTCCCTCTCATATGCAACTTATTTAGAAAACCCATTTTCTAAATTGGTGTAAATATTTAATTGCATGATCATATCATCTATTGAATATTAATTGGTGTTTTCTAAGCTTGTTATTGGGTATAACCCGACTTGGATCATAACGTACTAACCGCATCAATATGCTACGTGTCTTGGGCATATAGAATCCTTTAATCTCCCACTTGCCCAAGATTCATAGAAGATTGATGCAAGCAGTAAATACCGCCTAACAACGGTTTACTAACCTTAATACGCATGACTTATGGCCATTCAATAACATCATTCCATTTAAGTATCCAACTTGAAATGATTTAGGTGAATTAATCATCTATCCTTTTGTTACAGATGTCATGTTAAAACCAAGAACACAGAATGATCATTCCTTGTTGATTTAACTTATCAGGCCTTAGACATCTAACTCTCAACGAATAAGAGGAACAAATTCCATCTTTACTACATACGTTTCTCACAAACACCTCGTGTCATACCTGAACATACCCTTATGTGATGTCCACTATTTCAGGATAGTGAAGAATAAGCTCAAGGTATAATACTTGGTGAATATCAAAACCCAATATGTATCTCAGGTCGGAGGATACCAAATGATATTCGCCTTTACTCAAATTTACTTATGATCAATCAATAAGATTCCATGTAGTAAAATTTGAGATGCGGGTTAGTCCAATATTTGTATCCCACAAATATCTATGAACCTTGGTAGCAACCCATTGCTTTATATTCATCCTTATGAATATCAACCAATCCAAGTTCATAATAATCTTACCCTCACACTTGTTCCCACAAGTATGAACGACTACGGACATTTAGAGTAAACAATTTACTCATGGATTAAACATGCTAAATTGGAACATTAATTGAAACATTATAACCAAATAATTTTATTCAAATAATAAAGAGTTCCACATATCCAAATACAAAGTTTACAGATCAAATCCAATCACTAGAATATTGAAGTCCCATGGCACAAGTATGACCTTCATGCTTTGCCTTTTCAAGGAGCTTCGTGAGAGGATCCGCAATGTTTTGATCCGTGTGAACTTTGCGAATACATATCTTTCCCTTTTCAACTTCATCTCGTATGTAGTTGAATCTCCGCTCAATGTGCATAGTCTTTTGATGAGCACGAGGTTCCTTGATTTGAGCAATCGCACCTTCGTTATCACAAAAGATCTCTAGGGGTTCCTGAATGGAAGGGACAACCCCTAGATCGGCAATGAATTTCTTCAACCATGCAGCTTCTTGAGCTGCCAATGAGGCGGCGACGTATTCTGATTCTGTAGTTGATAGAGCCACCACATCCTGCTTGGAGCTCTTCCAAGAGACCGCTCCTCCATTCAGAATGAAAATGTATCCCGATTGTGATCGTGAATCGTCACGATCGGTTTGGAAACTCGCATCCGTCTAACCTTTTACAACGAGTTCCTCATCACCAGATCCATAGATTAAGAACATATCTCTTGTCCTCCTTAGGTACTTAAGTATGTTCTTAACAGCCATCCAATGACTGTTTCCAGGATTTTGCTGGTAACGGCTTGTCATGCTTAAGGCGCATGACACGTCCGGTCGAGTGCATATCATCGCATACATGATGGATCCAATAGCAGATGCGTATGGGATTGCCTTCATTTTATCTTGCTCATCCTTTGAGCTTGGACATTGAGTCGTACTCAATATCGTTCCTCTTTGAATAGGTACGGTACCTTTCTTAGAGTTCTCCATCTTGAACCTTTTCAAGATTTTATGAATATACGCACTTTGATTTAAACCAATCAACCGCCTTGATCTATCCCTATAGATCTTTATTTCCAGAATATAGGCGGCTTCTCCAAGATCCTTAATGGAAAAACAACTTCCAAGCCAGGTTTTTACACCTTCCAAGGTTGGAATGTCATTTCCAAATAGTAGTATGTCATCAACATACAATACTAGGAAAGTTACTGTGCTCCCACTAGCCTTCTTATACACACAAGCCTCATCAGCGTTTTTGATGAAGCCAAATTTCTTTACTTCCTCATCAAAACGGTGATTCCAGCTTCTCGATGCTTGTTTCAATCCATAGATTGATTTCTTTAACTTGCATACTTTATTAGGATGTTTTGGATCGACAAAACCTTCAGGCTGAACCATATAGACATCTTCCTCAAGATATCCATTTAGGAAAGCGGTTTTGACATCCATTTGCCAAATCTCATAATCGTAATGAGCAGCTATGGCGAACAGTATCCTTATAGACTTTAGCATCGCAACAGGTGAGAAGGTTTCATCATAGTCAACCCCTTGAGTTTGAGTGAAACCCTTTGCTACAAGTCTAGCTTTATAAGTATCCAAGTTTCCATGCATATCGGTTTTCTTCTTGAAAACCCACTTACTTCCAACTATCTTGGAATTAAGAGGTGGTACAACAAGTTCCCAAACTTGATTGTCATACATGGATTGCATCTCAACGTTCATGGCTTCAAGCCATTTGTCACAATCCGAATTGGACACTACATTATGGTATGTGGTTGGTTCATCTGAATCTACCACATAGCATCTATCCATGAAAAATTCGTATCTTTCAGGTGGATTACTAGTTCTACCACTTTTGCGAACGTCTTGTGTGTATTGATCAACCCCTTGATCATCCTCAACATCCCCATGTTGAGTGCTAGTTTAAACCAAACGTGCATCGGGTTGTGGTTCTTGATCTTTCTCAAGATCCACTGTTCTACTGCTAGCTCCTTCCATAAGGAACTTTGCTTCTAAGAACTCACCCTTTCTGGCAACAAACACCTTTTGTTCCGGTGGATCATAGAAATAATATCCCATAGAATCTCTAGGATATCCAACAAAGATACACTTGGTGGATCGGACTTCTAATTTGTTTGGGGTGGGAGTCTTAACATAAGCCTCATAACCCCAGAACCTTAAGTATGATAGGGATGGAACTCTTCCATGCCATATCTCAAAAGGTGTCCTTTCCACCTTTTTGGTTGGGGCCATATTTAGAATAGGGGCCGCGGAGAGCAAAGCGAAACCCCAAAATAATAGAGGTAATGTGCTTTTAGCCATCATAGATCGGACCATATCCAATAAGGTTCGATTTCTCCTTTCAGACACACCATTATGTTATGGTGTTCCAGGTGGAGTGAGTTGTGAGACAATCCCACAACTCCTAAGATGATCTTGAAAAACATCACTTAGGTATTCACCTCCTCTATCGGTACGGAGAACTTTAATTGACTTGTTGAGTTGATTTTCTACTTCATTCTTGAAGATTTTGAACATTTCAAAAGCTTCATCTTTATGCCTTAATAAGTACACATACCCATAGCGACTATAATCGTCGGTAAAGGTGATGAAGTATCTTTCACCATTCCTAGTCATTGGTTTAAAAGGACCACATACATCCAAATGTATGATTCCTAATAAATCTTTTGCCCTTTCGTTAGTTCCACTAAAGGGTGCCTTAGTCATTTTTCCTTGTAAACAAGATTCACAAACATCAAATGAATCACATTCATTCGTTTTTAAAAGACCATTCTTTTGAAGTGTTTGTATACGTTTCTTGTTTATATGACCAAGACGACAATGCCAAAGATAGGTATCACTCAAATCCAACTTGAGTTTCTTGGTGCTAGTTTGGTACAATGAACTATTTAAAGTATATTCATGAACCAATTCATAAATACCATTAATGGGTATAGCTTTAAAATAGAACATATCATTTAAAGAAACATGAATATCATTTTCAACAAAAGATAATACATAATCATAAAGTCTTAATTGGGATACAGAAATAATGTTCCTAGTCAGACTAGAAGCATACAAAACATTCTTCAAAATAACATCCAAGCCACTTGGAAGTTTTAGGATGTAGTTCCCACGAGCTTCAACTTGGACTTTGGTTCCATTGCCCATGAAGAGACTGACATCCCTTTGATTGAAGTCCCTACTTCTTTTGAACCCCTGCAACAAATTGCAAATATGAGTTCCACATCCGGTATCTAATACCCATGTGTTTGAAGATGTAACATTAAGATCAATATGAATCATGTATGTTGTACCTGAGGTCTGCCCGGCATCCCTCTTTGCTTTCAACTCTTGGAGATGGACGGGACAATTCCTTGCCCAATGTCCAATCTCCCCACACTTGAAGCATGGGTCATTAGTAGCAACCTTTTGCTTCTTCTCTTGTGGTTTGAGTGGTACCCTTACCACCCCTTTCCCCTTTCCCCAAACGGGTCCCTTACCCTTGGCAACCTTTGCCTTGGGTGCGGGATAAGGCCTTTTCTTGTTCCCACCTTCATTGATGGTGAGAACGGGTAAAACCCTTTTACCCATGGCCGCCTCGGTCGTTTTCAGCATTGAGTGAAGCTCACCAATGCTTTTGTCCCAAGCATTCATGTTGTAGTTCAACACGAATGTCTCGAACTTCTTGGTAAGGCCATTAAGGATCAAATCCATGGCCAATTCCTTCGAGACAGGACAATTAAGCCTCTCGAGGCGGTCAATATGACTTTTCATCTTAAGTACATAAGATGAAACAGATTGGTTGTCGTCCATACGACATGCATGGAGTGCTCGAACCGTTTCGAAGCGCTCAACCCTTGCTTGCTGTTGGAACGTTTCTTTTAGCTGGGTTATCATGTCGTAAGCTCCGTGATGTTCATACTCCTTTTGGAGATCCGGAGTCATGCTCGCTAGCATGAGACAAGACACTTGGACGGAGTCCTCAGTGTACTTCAACCAATCGTTGAAGGCCTCCTCATTATCCTCAGTAGGTTGATCGGGGATAGGGTCGTCTAAAACATATGATCGTCTCTCTTGCTTGAGAACGATTCTCAAGTTTCGATACCAATCAATAAAGTTGTTATGATTTAGACGTTTCTTTTGGAGGATCGCTCGTAATGATTGGTTTGACGCGGATGAGTTATCGTGATTTTCATTGTTGGTGGCCATCTACAAAATTTAACAAAGATCTATTTTAGTATTTTCGATATTGCTATTTTTTAATAATTAATGCCTTTTAAGGTCATTTTTATATTAAAATCTAGAACCCAACATTACATTTAAATTGTGGTTAGGTGACCTTTATCCCACGATTTAAATTAATAAGGTGGTCAACGATTGACGGTTACAACCATTTGCAACTTATTGGAACCTTTTGTTTTGATAAGAACACACATTAACTTGTCTTGGAGTCCTCCTTTTCTCAATAATTCTCATTAAATGCAAAAGACCAAAAGGCTCTCTCCTCTCTCTCTAAAACCAACGGTTCTAGCAGCTTGTTTAAGAGTTTTTGAAGCCTTTTGGTGGTGAATCTTCCTAACAAGAAGGTGTTTGAAAGGAGGCTTGGGGTATACAAGCTTGAGGACTTCTAATCTTGAAGTTTTGGCCGATTTTTCAGCATCTTTCCTACCTTTTCTGTCGACTTTTGAAGGCTGTTTAGAAGGTAGTTATGGCAGCCCTTTGTGGCTGTCATATTATGTTGTTTTATGTTCACATAGCATGTATATTCACATATAATGATCCTTTGATATATGGTTTGTTTTATACATTAATATGGTCACCTAATGAACATATTTTTCAGCTTATAAACAAGTTTATAATGTTGTCTTTCCGCTGCGTTTTCAGAATGTTTAAGAGGTTAAACTATGTCTTGTGTTCAAACAAACCCATCACTTGTAAACTCGTTTGAATCTTGTAAACACTTGGGCAATTCACCTTAATTGTTGTGGTTAGTTGAACTTTAGTAATTACCATGTGATGATTATTATATGTACAATCATTAACTATTGCTAGCCTAGCAACGTCATATATCTATGGGCCTGACAAGCCTGCTTGGTCAATCTTAGTACACTTAGCTAATCGTTTAATCTTGTAATCTTGTAATCTGTCAAGGTTTGATTGTTACATTTGTCATACATCCCTAGTTACTTTGCTTACTAACCTATGACATGAATTGCCATCTTTTATATATGTATGTATGAAAACTATGGAAAACTCACCAACGTTATGTTGACCCTTTATTTTTAACATGTTTCAGGAAACGCTCAAGTTTGATGTCATCTTTGAAGTTTACACACGTCTAGAATTGGACCTAGATTAATAAATGAATTGTTTTGGATTATTTCATCTTATGTTATGTTTATTCCCTTATTTGAGACTTATGTTTGAAATTTACATTTGAAACTTATGATAATAATATTTGGATTAAATGATAGCGTTGTGTGGCTGTGAACAATCTTAACCCTCACATCTCGACGACTCCGCCGTCAAGGTTGGGGTGTGACAACAGAGTCAAGCTCTTACTTCCTGAAGTTCAAGATACCCCATCCAACAAGCTTTAGTTTTTTCTGAGCCTCCTTCAGTTGTAATTCAAGTGGACCAAAGGATGCTCCAAGATCTCAACATGTTCTTCAACAAGTTCCTGATGGAATCTTTTATTGAACAACCAAGTCCTGACCTCTCTGTGATATACTTTGGAGCTCAAGAGCTTCAGAGGTTGAATATACCTTCTACTACTTTCGAGGGAGTTGGTCAACCTAAGGTCCAAGTGGAACCTGAGATTAATTTCGAAGGGGAAACAAGGACTGATGGCCCAGCAACTGAGATAGTTGGGACAGAGAGTGCATTCTCAAAGACTTCCGAAGCACAAGTCAAAGCCTCGGAAGAACAACTTCAATCTTCCGAAGCTGAGATTGTAGCTGCGGAAGGACTATTCTCTTTATCCGATGATCTAGAAGTCATAGATGCTATCCTAGAACTTGCATCTAAGGTCAATAGGGAGGATTTTCTCACCCAACCTCTAGCTCAAACATCATCATTGACTCCAGCTCCCATTACCACCACTCAATCTGAAACTTCCATCCAAGAATCCCCAAAGTCTAGCACTTCCAAAGATGTCAAAGAAAGAGGAAGATGACTGAGGAAGAGCTTCAGGAGGAAGCAAGGTTAGAATAACTTAAAAGGAAAGGTAGACTCCCAACTGGGAAGTTTCTAGCTGCAAGTAGCAAAGCAGTTGCAGCCAACCAGGAGGCTATCAACAACAGAAGAAGAGTGGAAATCATTGACAGGCTTATAAACTTGGGAGCTGTTAATGAAGATGTACTCCTGCTACCATTAAAGTAGTTAGTAGAGTTAGAAAAGGAAACTTTTTTGCAAATTCAGCAAAAGGAAGAAGCAGCAAGGTTTGCCTTGGAGGAAGAGAGAGAGAAGGAGAAAGGAGAAGCTGATCAACAACTAAGGAGGGAAAGGATAACTTTCCTAACCTCCAGGGGTTCTCTCTAGAAGAACTATCTCCACATGATAATGATATGATCTTATGGCTCTTCAACAAAGAGCAAGATCCAATGGAGAAGGAGTGAAAGAAAGCTGCTAAGGAGAAGCTGAGGATGATGAAGAAGAAGGAAGAAAAAGCAGGACTCACTGCTGCCAGAAAGATAGGTGATAAAGCCTGGATGAAGGACTATCTCCGGGCTCATGGCTTCTCCGGCAGGCAGGTGGGTCCAATGTCTGAGAAGACTCTTTAGCGACATGTCAGTGACATAAAGGCTGATATTCGCTCGGGGAAGAGGAAAGAGATGTATAGAAGGGGACAGGGGATGATCTTCAAACCAACCACTCAACCTCAACCTCAAACCCAACCACAACCTGAACCAATTCCTTTTCCATTCCCCATTAAGACTGAACCAACCTCTTAGACTTACACCCCTAAAGCTACACCATCATCCATACCTACTTCCTCACCTCAACCACCTAAACTACCCATCCTCAAACCCAAACACTTGCCAGAACCCAAACACGACAACCTACCCAACAACCTTCCAAACCATCCCCTCAGCCTTCCAAACATCTCTCCTTAGAGGAGTTCAAGGCGACCAAGACAAAGCTCATCAACTGTACAACTCTGAGCGACATCTCTTGTGAGGAGGTGTCTGTCAAAATGACCTATGTTGATGGCTCCTCATGTTCCCTCACTAGAGATCAATTTCTTGATCTGTCCCGAGGAACATTGGACTAGGCCGCAAAGCTCTTTGGCCTCAACTCAGATTCACTGAATGAAGAAGAGAAGAAGCTAAGGAGAAGGCTGGTGACTCAGCTGGATACAAAGAAAGGGGACAAGGTGCCAAGTCAACCTCTTGTGCCTAGAAAGAGGATTATCCAGTGGAGGTTCGAAGACTCTTCTCACAACTTTGTTGTTGAGAGAGAGGAGAGCTAACAGGCTAAATGCCTCATCTCTGCTACACTTAAGCAGATTTGACATTGCTGAGTTAGCAGAGAAGCCACTCATCAACCTCTAACTCTGAAATAGCTGCTCATATTAGAAATCACCTGAGCAGTCTTCATCTGGCCGAGCTAACTGCTAGGACCAAGATTGAAGAAGAGTTGAAACTGAGAGAGGAGGAGGAAAGGATCAGCAACCAAAGGCAAAGCCTTTCTTCAAATGGTTGAAGGTCCTGAACTTGAATCCATAGTTAGATGGGAGTATGAATATAACTCCTGTCAACTAACTCTCTTCAAGGGAGCATAACAAAGGGTACATGTCATTCAGAGTGATAGACTGGATCTCCAATCCACTGATGACTTGTAAAAACTTCCCAGCACCACTTCAGGGTACATGTCATTCAGAGTGATAGACTGCATCTTCTGTCCCTGGTGCTGAAGGTTTTGAGAAGCAGAAATAAGTGAGGTTTTGGTAGCATCAGCCTAGGGGGAGTTTGTTGGATCTAGAAAGGATGGTGCAACCAAAACCAGATCACTTAGACTATTTTAGTGCAACTAATAAATGACTTTCGTAGCTAAGTGTGAAACTTCCGAAGGAAATGGAGTTCTTCCAAAGACAAAGTGCAAGATCATCTTCCGAAGGAAAACTCTAACATCTGAAGACAAAGTATTCTCTTTCGAAGTTCAAGACTTAGAAGAAAACAAGAAGTCAACTTCTGAAGTATGAAGATATGAAGAAGTCCTCAAGCCTCGAAAGAAGTGCCTCTTCCAAAGTATAAGTGGCTTCGGAAGAACTTGTTCTTCCAAAGCCAACCTTCGGAAGACACTACTATGAACCAGTGGACATAAGTATGGTCTCTCTGACACTCCGCTGCAGACCTCTGATATACTACATGGCATTTTCTCAAAAGCCATGTAGTTGACCATACTTTATTCCACTGTTTACCTTTATCAGTTAGTACAGTTGCCAACTTTAGTTGATGACAAAAGGTAAGTCATGGACATGTCATGACTACAATATCTTAGATAATACTTTATCTAAGATACCTTAACTTTAGCATTGTAGTATATGATTTAGTCGTAGGTTTCCAGTTGGTATCAAAGTATATCCGGCTGTAGGATCTAGTATATATAGTTTCTCATTGTACCTCATGTAATATGCTTTTAAGAGTCTTGTAATACTTTGAGTTGAGAAGTAATATATACAAGTACCTTGAAAATTATTTCTTTGTGTTCTTTGCTACTTAAGATATTATTATCAACTCTTAGAAGAGATTCTACTTCATCTGATCCGAGTGTGTTACAAGTGAGTTTGAGAGAAAACTAAGTGTTTAAGTGACATAAACCGATCCTGCAATACTTAACATCTCAAATGGCAGCTATTACTAAAGCTGATATGGAAAATTGAACCATGACAAAGTCCCCACTGATCATTCCTGAAGACTTTGATACTTGGTGTCAAAGAATGGAAGGCTTTATCAAGTCTTAAGACTCCAGGATGTGGAAGTCTGTTGTCTCAAGACCTCGCATACCAAGCACCCCTTCTGCTGTTACTGGGGGTGGTATGATACCAAAGGTGCCAGCTGACTTTTTTGAAGAAGATATGAAGAATATTGATATAGATCAAAAAGCCATGATTGCATTCCACACTACTCTTCCAAACTCCATATACAGGGGCTTCAAGAAGTGCAAAACTGCCAAGCAAATATAGGAGGCACTGAAGGTCATGTATAAGGGGTCCACTAAAGCCAAGGAAAACAAGAAGGACCTCCTGAAGCAAGAGTTTGAGAATTTCACCTTCAAAATAGGTGAAACCATGACTCAACAATACTTCAGGTATGTTGAGATTGTGGATACTCTAATGGATGTTGGAGTAACTCTTGAAAACAGTGACATTGTAAGGAAGTTTATGTCCTCTCTTCCTAGAAAATGGACATATTACTGTGTTGTTATCAATAGAACTGAGAACCTTAAGACTCTCACTTTAATAGAGTTGTATGGTATTCTTAAAGGATACCAGATGGATATGAACATGCAAAGTTCATCTGGTAACTCCAGCAATCAACAGAGTTCAGCCCTCCATGTGGTTGAAAGGGATGGCACAAAACCTCAGCATCATCTTATCTGCTACCCTGACAACTCACAAAAGGGGCGTTTCATCACCTTCCCAGAGACACCGAGAGAAAGCTACAATCAAGGAAGCCCATTCCAAGAGACAAGTTCTTCACATGCCTTTGTGTCTGCTGATGAAAGCACCGATAACTTTCTCTTTACCCTTGAAGATCTGGACTGTATATATCCAGATGACCTGGAATACATGGAGATAGTTCAGCAAATGGCTCTCCTCACTCATAGAGCCAAGAAATTCTACAAGAGGATTGGGAGGAAGTTTCCAAGCAATGCAGTCAGTGGAAAGTTTGGGCTGGACAAAAGCAAAGTAAAGTGTTACAATTGTAACCAGATGGGCTGCTTTGCAAGGGAGTGTAAGGCACCAAGGACAAATGGTGGCCAAGCACAAGCCATGCCAAACTACACTGAAAGAGCTCCCCTGAATGAGAAGCCAAAGCAGCAAGCTACAGTTGCTGTTGAAAGAAGGAGGCTTTGACTGGAGCATTCAGGTAGAAGATGCATCTCCAAACCAAACACTTATGGCAGATGACGATGAAGCTAAGGTATTGGAAAATCTTTGTACACCTGAATGTATTGCTAAAGTTAATAGATACAGGTCCTACAACTTAGTGATGAGATCTGATCTTATGTTTTTAAATATATTAAAATCTGATTTCAAAAGAGCTGAAAATGATTATAAACTAAAAATAGAAGACTTAGAGAAAACCATTTTAGCTCTTAAACATGAACATACCAACTACAGGACTCAGATCAAAGATCTTATAACTAAGTTGACTGAATACCAGGCTGAGCTTGTGATCAGCAAAGCAAGGGCAGAAAAATGTGTTCTTGAAGACTCATCCATGCATGCAAAAGTTTGTTATCAAAATAAGTAGGGACTGGGATCTAGTGAGATAGCTCCTCCACACACAATCTTGTTTGTAAGATCTCCTAGGTGTGGAACTTGTGAAGATGAGCTTCCCCTCATAGACCCCATGAGTGAAGAGGATGAAGGGGAAATAGTGAAGGATGCCTCTAAGAAGAGTGAAGAAGATCATTCTAAGTAGGGTCACTATTCCTCTAAGGAGAGTAAAAGAGTTGGGATGACCAAGTCAAGAAGGAAGAACTTGATTAGGAAGGCCAAGAGGAAGTCAAAGAAGGCTCAAGAGATCAAGGCCACCTTTAACTCTGTGCAGAAACAAGTCTTTATATCTGCAGGTTTTGAGGTGGTTAAGGATGAAGACACAAACTTGAACTCTAGTAACAAGAATTCTAGTTAATGTCCAAATAATCCAAGCATCAAGAAGAAGGCTAATCTGTTGTGTACCACTACTGTACAACCTGAACCATCCAGCTCCAAAGGTAGTTCTCGCCTAAAAAGATTGCCATAACATCTGCAAAGATGAAGATGGAGAAGGAAAGTGATCAAGTTCAGCCTTGTTCACAAAAGAAGACTCTTAGGAAGAAGAAAATGGACTGTGTCATGTGTGGGAGTACCTCTCATGTTGCTAAAGATTATCTCTACAATCTAAAGAGTATTGTCCACATAACCAAGAAAGAAACTTCTAAGAGTTTGGAGAAGAAGGAAACTTCAAAAGGAAAATCTTTTTCTTTCAGAAGCTCCAAAAGGAAGATGAAAACAAGTGGAAACTTGCCTTCAGAAGAAAATTTCGTCTCGGAAGAAAGGAATACTTCTGAAGTACTGAAGTCTGCTGCAGTGTTAGCAAGTTCTTCTGAAGGTACAGTCATCAAAACTTCCAAAGTCATCAAAACTTCCAAAGTGTTGAAGGTAAAGTCTAAGCTTCCAAAGATGGCGTGGAAGATAAAGAAAGATCAAGTGGCTGAAAGTTCTTCATCAACTTCAGGAAATGATCTTCAAAACATGACAATAGGATCAATTACTGTTGCATTTTCTTCAACTTCTTTTGATGAGCCCAAGACCAATAAGGCTTAGGTTTCCAAATGTAACTAACCATCTCTTTTGGGTAGGAACAACTCAAGACAAACAGAAATGTATGGATCATTGATAGTGGTTGTTCCAGGAACATGACAGGCAATAGGTCACTACTCCAACATTTTGAGAAAATTGATGGAGGACCAGTTGCTTGTGGAGGAGATACTAGAGGTTACATTACAGGAAGGGGCAAGGGTGAGAACAAGAGGACAAACCTATGATGCAAATGTTTGTCTTCACTCTTGTTTCTTATCCCAGATAGAGCCAAAGAAAGTTGATGAGGCTTTAAAGGATGGAAGTTGGGTTTAAGCTATGCAAGAGGAGCTGCTTCAATTCAAAAGACAAAAGGTTTGGAACCTATGTCCTCTTCCTCAAGGGAAGACTACCATAGGAACCAAATGGGTGTTTAGGAATAAGAAAGATGATAGAGGACTTGTCATCAAGAATAAGGCAAGACTAGTTGTTCAAGGATACACACAAGAAGAAGGTATTGACTACACAAATGTCTTTGCTCCTGTGGCAAGACTTGAAGCTGTTAGAATATTCTGAGCTTTTGCTGCATCCAAGGATTTCAAGGTATACCAACTAGATGTCAAGTGTGCTTTTCTTTATGGAGTGATTGATGAAGAGGTGTATGTCAGACAACCACTTGGGTTTGCAGATCCTGATCATCCTGATTATGTCTGTAGGTTTGATAAAGCTCTTTATGAGCTGCCCCAAGCACCAAGGAAGTGGTATGAGACTCTATATCAGTATATATGTCAGCATGGCTACAAAAAGGTCTTGGAACCCTAGAAAGATTAGCATTTTAGTCTTTAGATTAGTTTTTGTCATAGTGTAGGGACTTATTATGTAAATATATGTTCCTTATTGTTTTCTTGTTATTAGTATAAATAGGATTGTTTGTTTTAGTGCAGGTTAAGACTTTTGGAGATATTTTCATATTCTCTCAATTGCACTTTGTAATCCTTCTGAAATCAATGAAAACATTATGAATTTTTCTGATATTTGTTTGTTTTGATTACATCGTTCATATAATTGTCAATTGCTTGATAACAATCACAGATCGATCCATTTGAACCTATCAAATGGTATAAGAGCTTTCGGTTCAGTGATTTGAAGTTCAAAATCGACTTTTGAGCACTTTTGAATCACTTGAATCTGTGATTTGATCGCAATTGTTCAATTAATTGATGATTTAGTTGTGTTTCATCACTAGAAACATGAATTGAATCACAATTGAGTGAATTTACATCATCAAATCTGAATTTTTGTCAAATTTGTGTTCGAACTGTTCTTTAAAACTCGAACTCTGAATTTGCAAAATTGAGAATCAAAGTGTTGTTAATTGAAAGAAATGATGCTAAAGGATTGATTATCGGTGTATTAGTGACTTGATTGAAGAGTTTTTGATCGTTTTATCAAGTTTTAAAAAGTTTGTTAAGATCTGGTTGTTACAAAGAAGATGAATTAGGCGTTTGAGGTGTTGAAATCATCTGAAAATTACCTAAGCGTTTAGGCGTATGAACACTGTTCAGACACTTTAACACTGTTTAGGCGTTTCAGAGAGTTTGTTTTGACACTTTGTGGCGTTTAAGCACTGTTCAGACGTTCATTCAGAAATCTAAGTCTTAGACATTTTGAAACTATTCAGGCGCTTTGCAACTGTTCAGACGCATCAACACTGTTCACGCGTTTTGATACTGTTCAAGCGTTTCTACTCTTGAAAACCTCAGGTTCACTAAGGCAATCCCTTAGGCTTTTCTAAGACAAGTTGGGCTTTTATCTACTGTTTAAACGTTTCACTACTGTTCAGGCGCATCTAATTCAGACTTTTCACTTAACACTTAGAAAATTTTTCAAAATCTAAATCAAATTTTTTTTCTTTCTTTGATTCATTTCAAATTTAAAAACAACAAAAAATAGTATATTTTCTTAAATTCAAAGTTTAAAAATGACAAAGTCTGAAGATTCAGAGAATAGAGTACCAAAGTTGAACAATAGAGCTGACTTCGAGAATTGGACACTCAGGCTGAAACATCATTTAAACTCAATTGATACCGACTTATGGAAATAAATTGTGAAAGGACCTCACATCCCTGTTACTTCTGATGGTCCTGATGGTTTTGTATATGCTAAAGATACTCAAGAGCCTTACCCAGAAGATGGATTACTTGGGGATGATCTGAAGAAAGTGAAGAATGATGTTAAAGCATATTCTCTCATGTGTAAAGGGTTACCTTTAGAAGTTCTATCAAGGCTTGAGAATTACCAAACTGGGTACACCTTATATAAAGCTTTGAAAGTTGTATGTGAAGGAGGAAAAGAGATTCAAGATCTAAAGAGACAGAAGTTGAAAAGACAACTTGAATTGTTCGATCATATCTCTGGAGAAACTGTCAACCACATGATGAACAGATATGTGCAGCTTTTCATAGAAATGTCAACTTTAGGAATTAAGAATGATCTTAAAGACCTAAATGATAGACTTTTAAATGCACTTCCATCATCTTGGAAACAAACAATAACTTTGTTAAAACATACAGAAAAGTTTCCCATGGATCTTAATCTATTGATTGCAAAGATTGAGTCGGTGGAAATTGATGAAAGCTCAAGAAATAATGATAGAGCTGCAGCCACTTCTCAATACAAATATGTTGCTTCTCCAGCAAATACTGTAGAGAATGCTTTTTGCAGGATCGGGTTTGTTACTTTAAACACTTGGTTTTCTCTCAAACTCACTTATAGAACACTCAAATCAGATTACAAGATTTGATAATAATATAATAAGTAGCAAGGAATACATAGAAATAATTTTCAAGGCACTTGTATATATTACTTTTCAACTCAAGATATTACAAGACTCTTACAAGCATAAAACATGAGTTACAATGAGAAACTATATATACTAGATCCTACAGCCGGATATACTTTGATACCAGCTAGAAACCTAAGACTAAAGCATATACTACAATGCTAAAGTTAGGGTATCTTAGATAAAGTATTATCTATGATATGGTAGTCATGACATGTCCATGACTTACCTTTTGTCACCAACTAAAGATGGCAACTGTACTAACTTATAAAGGTAAACAGTGGAATAAAGTATGGTCAACTACATGGCTTTTGAGAAAACGCCATGCAGTATCTCAGAGGTCTGCAGCGGAGTGTCAGAGAGACCATACTTATGTCCACTGGATAGTAGCAGTGTCTTCCGAAGGTAAGTTGGCTTCGAAAGAACAATTTCTTTCGAAGCCACTTATAATTCGGAAGAGGCTTCTATACTTCTGAGGCTTGAGGACTTCTATACTTCGGAAGTTGACTTCTGATCTGTCATTCTAAGTCTTGATCTTCGAAAGTAAGTTCTTTGTCTTCGGAAGTTGGAGTTTTCCTTTGGAAGTTAGTTTTACACTTGGTCTTCGGAAGAGCTCCTTTTTCTTTCGGAAGTTCCACACTTGGCTTCAGAAGTCCTTTATTTGTTGTACCAAAATATTCTAAGTGATTTGGTTTTGGTTGCACCAGCCTTTCTAGATCCAACAAACTCCCCCTAGGCTAATGCTACCAAAACCTCATTTGTTTCTGCTTCTCAAAGCTTTCAACACCAGGGACAAAAGATATTTGTCTGTCTCTTTGTTCTTCCCTAAAGTAGTGCTGAGAAGCTTGTACAAGTCATTGGTGGATAGGAGATCCAGTCTATCACTCTGAATGACATGTACCCTCTGTTGCGTCCCCCTGAAAAGAGTTAGTTGACGAGAGTTATAGTCATACTCCTATCTAACTAGGGATTCAAGTTCAGGACCTTCAACCATTTGTAGAAAGGCTTTGCCTTTGGTTGTTGATCCCTTCCTTTTCTCCTCCTCTCTCAGTTTCAACTCTTCTTCAACCTTGCTTCTAGCAGTTAGCTCGGCCATATGAAGACTGCCTAGATGGTTTTTGATATGGGCAGCTACATCAGAGTTTGAAGGGTTGGAGAATGGCTTCTCTACTAACTCAGCAATCTCAAATCTGCTCAAGTGTAGCAGAGATGAGGCACTTAGCCTGTTGAGCTCTCCATTCTCTCTTTCAACAACAAAGTTGTGAGAATAGTCTTCGAACCTCCACTGGATGATCTTCTTCCTAGGTGCAAGAGGTTGTCTTAGCACCCGGTCACCTTTCTTGGTATCCAGCAGAGTCACCAGCCTTCTCCTTAACTTCTTTTCTTCCTCATTCAAAGTGTCTGAATTGAGGCCAAGGAGATTTGCAACTTGGTCCAGTGTTCCTCTAGGCAGATCAAGAAATTGATCTCTAGTGAGGGAACGTGAGGATCCATCAACATAAGTCAAATTGACTGAATCCTCCGCACAGGAGATATCGCTCAGGGTTGTGCAATTGATGAGCTTTGTCTTGATTGCCTTGAATTCTTCTATGGAGAGATGTTTAGAAGGCTGTGGGGATGGTTTAATGGGTTGTTGGGTAGGTTGAGGTGTTTGGGTTCTGGCTAGAGTTTTGGGTTGGAGGATGGGTAGTTTAGGTGGTTGAGGTGAAGAGGTTGGTAGGGGTGATGGTGTAGGTTCAGGGGTGTATGGTTCAGTAGTTGGTTCGGTTTTGATGGGGAATGGAAAGGGTATTGGTTCAGGTTGTGGTTGGGTTTGGAGTTGGGGTTGAGTAGTTGATTTGAAGATCATCCCCTGTCCCCTTCTGTACATCTCCTTCCTCTTCCCCGAGCGAATGTCAGCCTTTATGTCATTGACATGTCGCTGGAGGGTCTTTTCAGACATAGGACCCACCTTCCTGCCAAAGAAGCCATGAGCCCTGAGATAGCTCTTCATCCAGGCCTTCTCACCTATCTTCTTGGCATCAGTTAGTCCAGCTTCCTCTTCCTTCTTCTTCTTCGGCATCAGCTTTTCCACGGCAACTTTCTTTCTCTCTTTCTCCATTTGATCTTGCTCTTTGTTGAAGAGCCATAAGATCGTATCATTGTTGTGTGGAGATAATTCTTCTTGAGAGAAACCTCTGGAGGTTAGGAAAGTTATCCTTTCCATCTTGAGCTGCTGATCAGTTTCTCTTTCTTTCCTCTCCCTTTCTTCTTCTAAGGCCAACCTTGCTGCTTCTTGTCTTTGCTGTTTTTGCAGTAAGGTTTCCTTTTCCAGCTCAACTAACTCCTCTAATGGTAGTAGGAGTACATCCACATTTGCAACTCCTAGACTGACAAGTCTATCAATGATCTCTACTCTTCTTCTATTGTTAACTGCCTCCTGGTTGGCTGCAGCTGCTTTGATACTGGCAGCTAGCAGTTTTCCAGTTGGAAGCCTACCTTTTTTTTAAAGTTTTTCTAACCTTTCTTCCTCCTAAAGCTCTTCCTTAGTCATCTTCCTCTTTCCTTTGATGTCTTCGGAAGTGCCAGACTTTGGGGGTTCTTGGATGGAAGGTTCAGGTTGAGTAGTAGAGATGGAAGCTGGAGTTAATGCTGATGTTTGAGCTAGAGGTTGGGTGAGAAAATCCTCCCTATTAACCTCAGATGCAAGTTATAGGATTGCATGTGTGACTATTAGATCATTGGATAGAGCGAATAGTCCTTCCGCAGCAGCAATCTCAGCTTCCGAAGATTGAAATTGTTCTTCCGAGGCTTTGACTTGTGCTTCAGAAGTCTGTGAGAATGCACTATCTGTCCCAACTAGCTCAGTTGCTGGGCCATCAGTCCTTGTTTCCCCTTCGAAGTTAATCTCAGGTTCCACTTGGACATTAGGTTGACCAACTTCCTCAACAGTGGTAGAAGGTGCACTTAACCTCTGAAGCTCTCGAGCTCCGAAGTAGATCACAGACAGATCAGGACTTGGCTGTTCAATTAGAGATTCCAATAGGAACTTGTTGAAGAACCTATTGAGATCTTGGAGCATCCTTTGATCCATTTGAATAACAACTGGAGGAGGCTCAGGGAAAACTGAAGCTTGTTGCATAGGGTATTTTGAGCTTAGGGAAGTGAGAGCTTGACTTTGGAGTTCCTTTTGTCTTTGGCTTTGTCTCTGAACACTCTCCCTCTTTTTGGTAGCATCATCCTGAGAGCTTGATGATCTAGAGGAAGAGGTCAAAGAGACCTGAGTTTGTACGTGCCTAACAGACCTTTCAATCTATTTCTCAGCTAGTTTGGTCTTGAGATTGTCAATCTCAAGTTGCTGAGTGGCAGACCTATCCTCTATAGTCCTAACCTTGGATTCAAGATTTGAGACTTTAGAAAGTAGGTCTTCAATGGTGAGTTGCAGTCTTCCCTCATCTTCTTTTGAAGAATCACAAGGAGATGAGGTAACCTACCTTGTATGTTCATCCTCACTACCATATGTGGTTTCTTGGCGCCCTGGTTTCCCTTGCTCAATGATGTCTCTTTCAGAGTCATCAAAGGGCATGGTTGCCGTAGATTCAGTCTCAGTGATGTTACCACTGTCCTAAGGATCCCTTGAGGCTCCTTCAGTAGTGGCAGCTGAATCTACATGAGTCCCCTCCACATCAGTGGGACTCACCTCAGTAAAGGTTTGCTGATGGGGGCTAGAGATAAGAGATCTCTCTGGGCTCTGTTGATCCTTGAGAGGGTGTTGTGGATCAACTTTATTGCTCTGAAGAGACATAATCTCTTCATCAGCTCTAATTGATAGGTTAGTAAAGGATATGGAAGTAAAACCTAGTGACCCGGGACTTTGATCAATGTCTAAAGGCATTGAGCCTGTGATGGGGCTGTCCCTTTTTGGCTGCTCAGGGGAGTATAGAGACTCTCCCTAAGGGTTTTCAGCTTGGGTTTCGAGCTCATGGGTCTGAGACTGAGGAGACTCAAGACCCGTATTGAGGTCAATTGTGAAGGATGGTTGGACCTCAGGCTAAGTGGGAGCCCATTGTTCCACTCTAGCCTTTTTAGGTAGAACATGAGGAGCTTGTTCGATCAGAGAAGATTTAACAAGGGTTCGTTTGGGGCATCTTTGATAAGTGAAGGTAATGGGTGGAGAAGGTAGATTTGGCAAAGTGAGGGTAGTTGCTGGTGTGGGTTCATCACCTGTGGGGTTAACAAGGATGTCACCAGGAACCATTGGCTTAATCACACCTAGAAGGAATGCAGCGGTGAAGTTGGTGGACACTCTCTTCAAAGTTTTGAAGATGGTCGCCTCATTTGAGGAGCAGTCAGAGCAGCTACGCAGACAAGCTTGCTCTGGTCCAGCTCACAATTGATTATGTGCTGGAGAAACCTGGGATACATGAAGAATGTGTCCCGTTGAAGGTTTCCCATAAGATTGGTCAGCACAAATCTTGAGTAGTTGAAGCGGATGCTTTTCACCAAACCATGAACTAGGCACCCAAGTTCATATGGGATTTGATCCCATCCCCCAGATTTGTTGGACAAACAGTGAAGAACTACATGAAGCAGGAACTTCCAATTGTGAGTGAAGTTGAATTTGTAGACGGTTGACCTTCTAACATCTCCACCATATCCCATTTGGATATAAGTGTTGTCCAGATCTGCTTTGGGGAATTTTGTAGGAGCGCCCTCATCATGAAGCTTAGATGCTCCCTGATGATTTTTTCAGAAATGACCAACTCCTGGCCACAGATGCTCGATCTAATGACACGAACCCCATTTAGGGTTTCAATCTGACCGTTTGCCCAAAATTCAGACATATGGTTTGAGTAAATTGTGGGGTTAACAGTCAGGGCAGTGTAGTAAGAAGATAGGGTTAGAAAGGAGATGATATCCGAGAAGTCGACATCCCTTGAAGAGTCAAGGAGTGCGACTTGGTTATGCTGAGGGTTAAGTGCCATTAAAGAAAGTTACAAGAAGAAGGTTCGAAATTGGGTAGATTGAAGATGAAGAAAGCTTTTAGGGCAGTAATTTTGGTAAAAAGGATGTAAGTGATTAGCCGGAGGTATTTAAATGGGTGGAATGGCGGTTTAAAGGAGGTTTGGATAAGATGATGGGAGGTTTCAGTGGATGATGTGACATGCGCGGTAAGATTAGTCCATTTAAATAATCCGACATCATTAACAAAATCTTTATCTTTTACAGAGTGGGGCCCAAAAGATTTCCGTTGCACAGTAAAATCTTTCTTCCGAGTATAAAGCATTTCCGAAGGTAATGTTCTTCTGAAGGCAAATTTACTTCTGAAGGTAAAGTGATTACTTCCGAGAGTATATGTTGCTTTCCAAATGTAGAGTGTTATAAGCTTCGGAAGTAGATCTGATATGAAACTAATCGCTTCTTACGAGACTTAACAACTCTTCCGAGAAGAAAATTATCCTTGGAGAAATTTGCTTCGGTAGATATGTAAAAAATCTTTCGAGGATCAATTCCTCTTTGGAAGAATTCATACTTAGATAAATTTTTAGAGAAAGATCTCTTGTAACAGGGCTTAGATTGTTTTTACATAAGACTTAACACATTAAAAGGTTTTCAAATGAGATCGACTAATCAAGGTTTATCATCCCAATAGCTGTAATGAGATATTTAAATCTTTGTTCATCAAAGGCTTTGGTGAAAAAGTCGGTATATTGTTCATTTGAATCAACTTTGATTAGCTTGATAAGGTTTTTCTCATGAATATCCCTAATGAAATGATACCTGATATCGATGTGCTTAGTCTTGGAGTGCTTTACTGGATTTTCAGTAATAGAGATAGCACTTTTGTTGTCAATGTGGATATGAGTGCTCATGAAGTTGAATCCGTAGTCTATCATCTGGTTTTGAGTTCACAGCAGCTAGGCACAGCAAGTAGCAGCAGCAATGTATTCAACTTCAGCAGTTGATGTAGAGACACAGGATTGCTTCTTGCATTGCCATGAGATGATCCTTCCACCAAGAAATTGACATCCACCAGATGTTGATTTCTTGTTGATATTGCAGCCACCATAATCACTATCAGAGTAACCATAGAGATTGAAATCACTATTTCTTGGATACCAGAGACCTAGTTTAGGTCCTCCTTTAAGGTATCTAAGAATTCTCTTGGCAGCAACTAGGTGAGACACCTTTGGAGCAGCCTGATGTCTTGCACAAATGCAAGTTGCAAACATGATATCAGGTCTACTTCCTGTGAGATACATCAGAGAACCAATAATCGCTCTATACCGATGTTGATCAGTATCCTCTCCCTCAGAGTCAGGGCAGAGATTGTGGTTTCTGGGTATAGGTGTTTTTCCTGCTTTACAATCTTTCATATCAAATCTTTCTAATATCTTTCACATACTTAGATTGACTGATAAAGAACCCTTCCTTCATTTGCTTCACTTGAATTCCAAGAAAAAAGTCCATTTTTTCCATGGAACTCATTTCAAACTTCTTCTTCATAATGCTCTCAAAGTCTTTACACATTTGGTCATTTGAAGAACCAAATATGATGTCATCTACATAGACTTGAACGAGCAAGATGTCCTTCCCAGACATCCTTATGAAAAGAGTCTTGTCAATGGTATCTCTAGTGTAACCATTCTTCAGGAGAAACTGAGACAATGTCTCATACCACAGCCTAGGTGCTTGGTGCAGCCCATATAGAGCTTTATCCAATTTGCACACATAGTTGGGATGTTATGGATCTTCAAATCCCGGAGGTTGGCATACATAGACTTCCCTATCTATATCCCCATATAGAAAGGCACACTTGACATCAAGCTGGTAGACAGTGAAATTCTTGGATGCAGCATAAGCAAGGAAGATCCTAACTGCCTCAAGTCTTGCTAAAAGGTGCAAAGACATCGGTATAATCGATTCCCTCCTCTTGAGTGTATCCTTGAACCACCAGTCTTGCCTTGTTCTTGATAATCAAGCCTCTATCATCTCTCTTGTTTGTGAAAACCCATTTAGTGCCTATAGGTACTTGACCAGATGGTAGCGGACATAGGTTCAAACCTTTTGTCTTTTGAATTGAAGCAGCTCCTCTTGCATTGATTCAACCCAGCTACTGTCTTTCAAGGCATCTTCCACCTTCTTGGGTTCCATTTGGGATAAAAAGCATGAGTACAAACAGACATTCCCATTGTGAGTTTGTCCTCTTGTTCTCACACCTTCAGAGACTTCCCCTATGATGTTCTCAGCTGGATGAGTGTTATGAATCCTAAGTCTAGGAATCACCTCCAGTTGCAAAGATAAATCCAAATTGGACATATTTTGCTCAGGAGCTTGAATACTTGGTCCAGCTGTTGTTTCAAGCTCATTCAATGAGGATTGATTGAATGAAAGAGAAACATCATCATTTGTTTGTTGTGAAGCATCATCAACAGTTGCCTGTTTCTTCAAGATGTTGCTTTCATCAGCTTGATGTTGTGCAGGATCACCTGAAGAGGTTTGAAAGTCAACAGGTGAACTGCTTGTTGAAGCTCCAGTATCTCTTGAGATGGTTATACTGTCAGATCTTTCAACAGTGGAAACTTGGTTTGCTGCAGCTCTTGGAGAACTTGGAATAGGTCTGGGAAGCTCAAACAGTTGATCTTCATCGGAGTCACTTTGAGCACCTGTTCCAGCTGAAATATTCTCACAAGATGGTTTAGAATAGTTTGGAAACAATTCTAAGTCAAAGATATGATCAGGGCCATTCCCCCTAACACAAGGAGTGTGCTCATTGACTACAATGTTGGAAGATTCCTCAAATTGTTGATTTTTAATGTTATAAACTTTATAAGCTTTAGAGTTAGAGGAATATCCAACAAAGATAGCATCATCCGACTTTGCAGCAAATTTTGCCAAATTGTCTTTTGTGTTAAGTATGGTACACCTGCTGCTAAAAGACCTTAGAAAGCCAATGAACGGTGGCCTCTTGTTCCATAATTCATAAGGGGTTTTTCCATGTGGCTTTACTACAAGAACCCTGTTCTGCACATAGCATGCAGTGCTGACTGCCTCTGCCCAGAATGTTAGAGGCAGCTTTGAATCATCTAACATAGTTCGAGCAGCCTCAATAAGTGTTCTATTCCTCCTCTCAGCAACACCATTTTGTTGAGGAGTTCTGGGAGCACTATATTGTCTGGCAATCCATTTTGAGTTACGGAATGAGTCAAGAACTTGGTTCTTAAACTCAGTCCCTTGATCACTTCTAATTATTTTAACCTTGTGATCAATTTGATTTTCTATTTTAAGAATAAAAGATTTCAAAGTTTCAGCAGTTTCATCTTTGGTTCTTAAAAAGAATACCCATGTAAAACTAGTAAAATCATCATCAATCACAAGGCAATACGATTTCCTTCCAATGCTCATTATACTTGTGGGACCAAAGAGATCCATGTGCAATAAGTGTAATGGGGTGGTGATGGAGTTAACAACTTTGGATTTATGAGATGTCCTGTGTTGCTTCCCTTTCAGGCATACAACACAGTTTTCTTTGCAGAAAAATTCCTTTTTAGGCAAACCATGTACCAAGTTATTTTTAGCCAATTTATTCATTGTCTTAAAATTTACATGACACATTCGTTTATGCCATAGTGTTGACTCATCACCATCAGCTTTGGAAAGAAAGCATGATACTTCTCCCATTGGGAAAGCATTGTTCATATCCAGCTTGTACATATCCCCTTTCCTGGGAGATCTAAGAAGCACCAATTCCTGAGGAATTGTCATCCCGGGTTTGAGGATTATGCACTCATGTTCTGTGAAGAGCATTTGATGTTTTTTATCACAGAACTAAGAAACACTTAACAGGTTGTGTTCAAGCTGTTTGACAAAGTTAACTTTGTCAACCTTTAACTTTCCATTGGATATACTTCCTCTGCCAGAAATATATCTTTCGGCCTCACCTCCAAACTGGACAGGACCTCCATCATAATGTTGAAATTGTTGAAGGAGAGATCTGTTCCCTGTCATGTGCCCGGAGCATCCACTATCACAATCCAAACATTGTTATTCTTGACATATGGATGTCCCTGCACATAAGATGAGATGATTAGTTTTGATTGGAAACCCAAGCCTTGTTGGTCTTGGGTTCTTCCAATGATAATGACGTAATTGAACCAAAATTTATGCATGGGGGTTCAATGGATGTCCATAAAGAAGAGGTTTAGGCTACAACATATTCCTTGATCTTCCATTCCATCCCTTGGTTGATCATGGAGGATGAGCTTGTTGAAGCTTTTGTAGCTTGGCATTCTTCTGAAGCTTCTTTCTTTTCGGAAGAAGCCTTCACCACCTTTTCTTCCGAAGCAGTCTTCTTCTGGGATAGTTTCAAGGGGACTCTTTTATTCTTTTGAGTCTTGATAGCTTTAGCTTCCAAAGCCTTTTTCCTTTTCGGAAGAAGAATCTTCTTCCGAAAGCAGCCTTGCTTTGGAAACAAGCTTTCCCTTTTTCATCACTTGAACCATTTGATATGGTCCGAATGAGAAACCTTCCTTGACTCTTTCCTTTTTAACATTATTTGCATAATGTGTGCTAGCAGGATTGTAGTAACAATCTTTGGACATGTGGTTTTGCAGACCACACATTATGCATGCAATGTTAATCTTTTAGGAACTTGAGGGTTGCTGTTTCTTGTTCTTTCTCTTTTCATCAGCAACCTTTCTCTTTAACTTCTGATCCTTTGGTAGGACAGGGGTGCTGGTATTACACCCCTTTCCTGAATCAGAGTTTTCAACCACCTGCAATCCAGCTGAGATAAATACACCCTTTTGCTTTGGGTCTATCTTCAGCTTAGACTCGGCCACTTTCTTGGCAGCTTTTCTGGCTGCCATAGCTCTGCTTCTTCTGGCTTTGGTGGTCAGGGTTTGATCATCATTGGTGGAAGAGGGTATAATTACCTGGTTCTTCCCTGTGATGGTCTCCATAGTTGCATCATTCTTTGACTCATATGAAGGTGGGTCAGCAGATGGAACCTCTTTCTCCTGAGTACCACACCTTGGTTGTCTTATAGACTCATAGGAGTGTGGTGGAGCAATTTCATTGGTTCCCAACCCACCTTTGTTTTGGTAACAAAGCTTTGAGTGAGAGGATGATGCAAGAATGGCTTGGAAGTTTTGCTCGGAAATAGCATACTTCCTGGCTTGAGCCTCAGCTGTGACAAGCTGGGCTTGAGCCTCAGTCAATTTGGATATTAAATCCTTTATTTGAGTCTTATAGTTTGTGTGTTCGTGTTTTAATAGGGACACGGTTTTCTCTAACTCCTCAATTTTTCTTGGGTAGTCAGATTCAGCCCTTCTAAAATCAGATTTTTAAACATTTAGAGACTCAATATCGGATTTAGTTTCCATATTGTAGTCCTGATACAATTTAACCTTAGCAATACAGGCAGGAGTAGAGATGTTCATATACCTTATTTTCATCTGTTCCGGCCATGAGTGCTTGAGCAGGAGTCACATCCTGTACCATGAAGCTCCAATCAACTTCTTGAGCCATTGCAGATGTTTCTGTTGACTTTCCGGTGGGCTTTGGTGTAGAGGGATGTGTGGAGGCCTATGGGTGTAACTCAGGTATTGTTGAGGCTGGGAGGTTCCTGAGCCTTCAACAACCATTAAAGCGTTGCTAGCAGGAAGACTCAAGGGTCTGCTTGTCTGATAACCCCTCTTACTCTCCACTTCCAAACGGTATCCATCGAGGATGCCATAGAGTTCAGCCATGGTGAGTGTATTCAAGTTCTCTATTCTCTTGATAGAGACACAATAGAATGTCCACTCATTGGGTAATGCACTCATGAACTTTCTTGTAAGGTCTCTAAGTTCATGAGCAATTCCCACCCATTGAAGGGAAGAAATGAGATCCATGTACCTGAAGTATTGCTGGCTAAGAGTCTCTCCAGCAACATAGGTGAAGTTCTTGAACTGCTGCTTCAGTGAGTCCTTATTGGAGTCATTTGAGCTTGAGTACATTTGAGCAAGTGCATCAAACAGTTCTTTGGCAGACTTGCAATGCTCAAACCCTACCATGATGGAGTTAGGAATTGTAGTCATGAGAACAGTCATAGCATTGCTGTCAATGTCTAGCTTCTTCCGGTCCTCATCAGAATAATCTTCAACAGCTTTCACAATCATGGCAACGTTTCCACCAGCTACCTTTGGCTTATACGGGCCATTGACAATGGATTGCCACATCTTGAAGTCTTGATACCTGATGAAGCCTTCCATTCTTCTGCTCCATGACCTGAAGTTTTCAGGAGTGATGATGGGAGCTTTGGTCATCGTCCCCATCTCTACTTCAGATTTGTTGAGGGCCATTTTGAGTGTGGTGTAAGGAGGAGTGAAAAACAGGTTGATTAGGATGGTAAGATCTCACAATCAAGAGCCTAAATAGCTCTGATACCAATTGCAGGATCGGGTTTGTCACTTTAAACACTTGGTTTTCTCTCAAACTCACTTATAGAACACTTAAATAAGATGAAGTAAAGTCTTTTACAAGAGTTGATAATAATATAATAAGTAGCAAGGAACACACAGAAATAATTTTCAAGGCACTTGTATATATTACTTCTCAACTCAAGATATTACAAGACTCTTACAAGCATAAAACATGAGTTACAATGAGAAACTATATATACTAGATCCTACAGCCGGATATACTTTGATACCAGCTGGAAACCTAAGACTAAAGCATATACTACAATGCTAAAGTTAAGGTATCTTAGATAAAGTATTATCTAAGATATGGTGATCATGACATGTCCATGACTTACCTTTTGTCACCAACTAAAGATGGCAACTGTACTAACTTATTAAGGTAAATAGTGGAATTAAGTATGGTCAACTACATGGCTTTTGAGAAAACGCCATGCAGTATCTCAGAGGTCTGCAGCGGAGTGTCAGAGAGACCATACTTATGTCCACTGGATAATAGTAGTGTCTTCCGAAGGTAAGTTGGCTTCGGAAGAACAAGTTCTTCTGAAGCCACTTATACTTCGGAAGAGGCTTCTATACTTTCGAGGGTTGAGGACTTCTATACTTCGAAAGTTGACTTCTGATCTGTCATTCTAAGTCTTGATCTTCGGAAGTAAGTTCTTTGTCTTCGGAAGTTGGAGTTTTCCTTCGGAAGTTAGTTTTACACTTGGTCTTCGGAAGAGCTCCTTTTTCCTTCGGAAGTTCCACACTTGGCTTCGGAAGTCCTTTATTTGTTGTACCAAAATATTCTAAGTGATTTGGTTTTGGTTGCACCAGCCTTTCTAGATCCAACTCTTTTCTTGCTAAAGATGAAGCTACTAAAGAAGATGAGGGTGATCTATTTGTAGGAGCAGGATTCTTTACTAGCACATCTGTCTATTCAACTCAGCCACAACCACAGTCTCCTCCAAAAGCTCAAATTGCTAAAACTCAAAATGAGACTCCATCTTCTAACTCTGCTAACCCTAGCAAAGTTAAAGATGTTATAAACATCATTCTACAGGATGAAGAGTCTAAATCTGCATTTACAGCCTTTATGGCAAGTTTTCAAGCTTATCAGGGTAGTCATTTAACTCAGGTTGATCTAGTTTTGCTGCATTTGTTCGAGATGGATCCAGATGACGTTGAAGAAATGGATCTCAACTGGCAAATGGTGATGATTGCTTACAAAACACAAAAGCACTCATATGTCAACAAAAACTACAAGCCTAGTGCCAATAAAACAGTTGGCTTTGACAAGTCAAAGTCAAAGTGTTTTAATTATAACAGCTATGGCCATTTTCTAGAGAATGCAAAGCTCCAAGAGCTCAAGGAGGAAATGGTCAAAGCAGCTCTAACAGTCAGAGATATCATCAACAGACTCAAAAGACATTTCAAAAACCTTATCAGAGTCTACCAATGCCAGAACAGAAGGAAGAATCTAAAACCACTGAAGAACCAAAGAAAGCACTTGTAGTCAGCATCAAGGATGGATATGACTGGAGTGCTTATGCAGAACAGTTCACTGAAGATCTTACTGCAGGTCTAGCACTTGTTGTTGAAATGGATGAAGATTGGTCTGAATAAAATGATCCAAAAACAGAAGGAGATTCAGATGATGAGGAAGATTATGACTGGAGTGAGAAATAAGATCCAAAGGATTATTCTAAAGAAGTTGCTCTTATGACACAGTCTGAACAACCCAAGGTTGTAAACTCTTCATCTGAAACTGACACCGAATCTTCAAACTCATATCCAGAAATTCTAGTGGAAGTGAGAGAAAAAATGTACACTAAAGCATGTTTTGAACAGGTTGAACATTATAGAAATTACTCGTTCAAAATATGTGACAAATCAAAGCAAGAAGAATTAATGCACAAGAAACTGAAAGATGATCATAAAATTGCTGATGAAAAAATCATGTCACTTCAAGCAAGTTTGAACAAAAAATTAAAAGAACTTGAACTTGTCAAGAAACAACTTGAAGAAATGACAAAAACACTTGAACAAGAAAAATTGGCACATGCTGCGACTCAAGTTGATTTGGCTAAAGTAAAAAGCTCTAAGACCATAGTTGAGCAACTGCTAAATGGAAGAAAGGATAAAGATAAAACAAGATTAGGTTTTACACATGAACCTATGCCTGAATCAATCTCTAATACTTTACCAGAAAATTTCAATACTCATGATTATTCTCCAGAAAACAAAGCTAAGCTTAAGGAATTTCAAGAGAAGAAAAGAAATGTTCAATCTAATGTCGAGAGTGAAATAGAAAAGATAAGCATTGAAATATTTGAAGAAAATGATTCTGAGATGATAAAGAATGGTTATCCAATTAGAATCAAATCTTATGAACCTCGACTTAAGAATAAAAAGTTGTTTGTTCCAAAAGATGAATGTATCATAGAGATGTGTAAAACTGATCAAGAGATTGAAAGAACTAATGAGATCAATCTCAAAATGAAAGGAAAATATCAAGAAGAGAAATCAAACACTTCATCTTCTGATGATTTAAGCTCAAATGAGTTAACTCAAAACAAAGAATCTTCTCAAGATTCAATTAAGACACAAAACATTAAGAAGTCATCAAGAAATCAAAGAAGAAGAAAACCAACTTCAAAAGCTAAACAGTCTGAACAAAACAACAAATCAAGTCAGATTAAACCTGTAAAGTTTGTGTCAGTAGGAACCTTTGACATGAACACAATATCTGAAACAACATCAAAATCTAAGATCAAATCTAACCCTGATCTAAAAACAGGTTCAGGTCCGAAGTCTTCCGCTGTACATAAAAGATTTGAATCTAATGAGTTAAAGAATTGTGAACATGTTACAAGGACAAATCCTAAATATCAAAAGACCAAACTTACATAGACAAAACAAAAGCTTAATCAATTTACACCTAAAACCAAAAAAGGGTCTAATGTGACATCTACTTCTAAGGTTAAAAAAATGATGTTTCAAAAACCACAAAAATACTATGATATATGTGACATGTACAATCATAACACATCTGAGTCTTATTTTAACAAATACTATCACATATGTGATATGACAAATCATAACACAACTGATTGTTATTTTAACAAATACTGTGCATTGTGTGATGAAAGGAATCATAACACAGAGGATTGCTATTTTAGAAAGAACTCACCTAGAAAAGATTTTTATAATCAAGGATATGCTAATCCAATTTTTCAAAGAAATCATTATAAAATATTTAAAAATCTAACAAAAACAACTTCTCTGGGTTTTAGATCTTTTCGAAGAATCAATTCTGATTATGATAATCAGTATAAAGTCAGATCACAACAGTATAATCAAGAACCTTTTGATCCATGTTCAGTGAGATTGAAAAATGAAACATATAATAAGACAAATGTTTATAATGTTTCAAACAATGGTTCAAAATCTCTTGATGATGATCTTGAAAATAGATTTAATGTTTTGAAAATCAAACAAAGAAGAGACAGTCACAATTTGTCTCAAAGAGGATTTGAAAATCATAAATCTCAAGACAAACCTGTCATAAACAAACTCCATTTCAGACAGTTTACCATCATAAATAAATTTGGAAAAGCCAAGGCCATTTCGGCTTGGGTTACTAACTCTACTTAAATATATTGAATGCATGTACGCCCACGGAGACCCGTAAACACATGGTATGTTGAAAGTGGGTGTAGCCGGCACATGACAGGAAATCAAGCCTTGCTTCAAGATTTTAAGCTAAAAGATGGTACACATGTGGCGTTTGATGGAGATTCAGGAGGAAAGATAACCGGTGAAGGAACAAACGGTATCTAACGGAATAATAAGTTTTGACAAAGTCAACTTTTGTGAACAACTGAATTTCAATCTTTTGAGTGTTTAACAAATATGTGATAAATCGTACTCTACGTTATTTGATGATTCCTTTTGTTATATCTTAAAGCCAGGATTTCAGATCAGCAAAGAGTGGGTTGTTGTCAAAGTTGTTCGTGATAGAGATGTCTACAAACTAGACATGTCTCAAGTTGATCCATCAACAGAAACAACCTGTCTCATTGCTCGTGCATCAAATGATGAAAGTCATCTTTGGCATAGACGTCTTGGTCATTCAAACTTCAAGAACATGAACAAGCTCGTAACAGGAAATCATGTTATTGACATTCCTTCAAAGAAGTTCACAACATCAGACCTCTGCAAAGCCAGTTTGAAGGGAAAACAACATAGAGCGTCTTATAAGACCAAACAGATGAAATCAAACTCAAAACCTTTACAAATGTTACACATGGATCTATTTGGTCCTATAAACATACAGAGTATCGGGAATAAATCGTATTGTTTAGTCATCATTGATGATTATACACGATTTTCGTGGCTTTTCTTTCTTCATGCCAAATCTGAAATAGCCGATCTTTTAAAAGAGTTCATCATTAAAGTAGAAAACCAATTAGATCAAAAATTAAAATAATCAGAAGTGATAATGGAACAGAATTTAAAAATGCTATGTTGGGTATTCTACCTAAGAAGAAATTGAAGATTTCCAACATTATTGAAATTGAAGATTTGAAGAACAATAGCAACAAAATATTAGTCTAGGGTTTGTTTTGTAATTATTATAAATGGTAGACTAGTATAAATATTAGAACATATTATCATTGTAAAGGGTGAATAATTCACCACTTGTTATGGTGAATTAGGTTCATCACCAATAACATCATATCATCCTTCATGGATGATGATTTCAACAACATATCAATAAACATCAATCATTAAACAAGTTTGTGTTCTTCATCATGTTCATCATTATTATATTTTAGCATCTAATCATTCAAGTTATTGTCTTTATAAATATGAATCCTAAGATCCATGCTCATTGTTCCGTTCATATCAGGAACACACAATTGGTATCAGAGCCGGAGTTGATGGATTCATATTGATTTCGATGAGATTTTATGGTTAGATTGCTGAAATTATTGAAGATTTGAAGAAAACAATTCAACAATCAATCAACATTAGGGTTTGCGGCTTCCTCAAGATCAAACAAATGCGGATTAGAGTTGCTTCCAATCCGAATGTGGCTGTCAATTATGGGCTGCAAAAGAGGCTGCCGAAGGCAGCTTGCGAGCCAAGGCTTGTGGCCGAATGTAGGCTGCCAATTAGGGTTTCGGCCGAATGGGTTTCTTGCTCATTAGGGTTTCGGCCGAATGGGGTGTCTTGCTCATTAGGGTTTTGGCCGAATGGGGCTGCAAATAAGGATGCCGAATGCCGAATGTGGCTGCCAAATGCAGCTGCCGATTAGAAACTCTTGTGAATTAGGGTTGCCAAAGGTGATCTTAGATGCCCTAATTAGGGTTGCCGAACCAAAGTGTCCTTTGCGGCCACCTTAGGAAGGCAAAATTAGGGTTTGCAACCTAGGGTTGCAAATGGGCTCATGAAAACCATTGGGTTTTGTTTCTTGGGCTTTATTATTAAACAAAAACATTAGTTGGAATTGGGCTCAAGTGTTGAAGATTGGGCTTATGATCAACAAAACAAATTTGGGCTTCGTATTTGGGTTCCATTATTAAACAAAAACATTAGTTGGAATTGGGCTCAAGTGTTGAAGATTGGGCTTATGATCAACAAAACAAATTTGGGCTTCGTATTCGGGCTCTCATCAACAAAAACAAGTAACATTGTTACGTAGTATAGTGGTACCAAAGTTTTGAAGACCTCGCTTCCGCATCAACAATAAAATTTCTTTACTTTGGACAACTATTCAACAAAAACAAGATCAAGCTTCAATTCACATTGGAAATCTACAATTTAGGGGGAGTATTGTTGGGTATTCTACCTAAGAAGAAATTGAAGATTTACAACATTATTGAAATTGAAGATTTGAAGAACAATAGCAACAAAATATTAGTCTAGGGTTTGTTTTGAAATTATTGTAAATGCTAGACTAGTATAAATATTAGAACATATTATCATTGTAAAGGGTGAATATTTCACCACTTGTTAGGGTGAATTATGTTCGTCACCAACAACATCATATCATCATCCTTCATGGATGATGATTTCAACAACATATCAATAAACATCAATCATTAAACAAGTTTGTGTTCTTCATCATGTTCATCATTATTATATTTTAGCATCTTATCGTTCAAGTTATTGTCTTTATCAATATGAATCATAAGATCCATGCTCATTGTTCCGTTCATATCGGGAACACACATGCTAATATTGACGGCTTTTGTGCAGGCAAAGGAATAGCTCATCAGTTTAGTGCTCCTTGAACTCCACAACAAAACGGAGTTGTAGAAAGGAAGAACAGAACTTTGATTGAAGCAGCTCGTGCAATGTTAGCTGATGCAATGATTCCTATCACATTCTGGGATGAAGCAATATCAACTGCCTATTTTATTCAAAATCATACTCTATTGGTTAAGGACAAACAAAAAACTCCTTATGAGTTAATGTTTGGCAGGAATCCCAATATTAATTTTCTTAAATCTTTTGGATGTCCTGTGTTGATTTTAAATTCAAATGAGCATCTAGGCAAATTTGATTCAAAGTCTGATGATGGATTCTTTCTTGGATATTCGTTCGCTTTGAATGCGTATAGAGTTTATAACTCTAAGACGAATGTTATCATTGAAACATTCAATGTTAAATTCCTTGAAAACTCTTTTCCATTAGTTGCAAATGGCCCAAAATGGTTATTTGATTTAGATCCATTAACAAATTCATTTGATTCTAATATGTTTGAATCTTCATGTGTCAACAGAAAACAAACAGGAGATCTTGGAACCTTCAGTGACGATTCTGATTCTGATGACATGGATGATACAAGCTCAGATTATCCATTTTTCTCTTTTGCAAAAGATCCTCTATTTTCTACAGCAAATCATGAGCATCAACAAGTTCCTGCACATTCTGATGTTTCTCATCCTATTCCTAATGATGGACCAGAAATTCACCATCCTGAGTCTGGAACTTCATCAATATCTGGTGATATAGATATGAATGACAAGTTTGATTACTTTGTCAATTCTCCAACTCAAGTTTCAAATTTCATACCACATTCTTCAAGCTTCAATTCACATTGGAAATCTGTTGATACATGTATGTCCGTAGATCATGATATGAAATGTAATAGATCTTGTTGTTTCTAATTATGATGTAATGTTTGGAATGATTAATGAAATGATATTGGTTGTTTGTGATATATAATGTTTAATATTTCATTAATGAGTCGATATTGAATTGGTTAAATAGGTTTGTGGTTGTTTGAATTGTTACACATAATGTTATACTAATTAATACATTCAAACTTAACAAATGAAGTTCTCATGCGAATGGCCCATGCGAATGAACCATACGCATGAATAACTTCATACAAATGACTCAGTCGCACGACTGAACCAGGAGACTGGATCAGTCGCATGATTGTAACATAAGATTGGCTCAGTCGCACGACTGAACACTCAGTCATGCGGATGAATCAACCGCATGGTTCAATCGCACGACTGAACCATACTAATGGTTCAATCGCACGAATGAACAATACTAACCTATAAATACAACCTAATTCGTAGAAAAACGTAAGCATTCATTCTATTTCGACTCCAGGCATACCCTAGCCGTCCAGAAGCCTCCTAGTTCGTTCTCCAAGTTCATAGAACGCATTAGATCGATTCCCAATCGATTCTTAACGTTTGATTCAATACTTTATTGATTCTACGTGCGTTCTCACTGATTGGATCGCCAATCAAATAGGACTCCGCACTATTTGGTTTGGTTTACACGCTAATCATTCGGTAATTCGTTGAAATACCAGGTCCTTACAAGTGGTATCAGAGCTTTGGCTCTTGATTACGTGTGATTCAATCAAGATTGATAAAAAGTTTGTGTTTTTACACTATAAACACAATCTTTTGTGTCAAAAGTGATCTTGGACGTTCCCTGCTCATCAAGTTTCGGTTTCTACGGCCTTAGGCGATTAGAGTTTGCGAAATTTCGAATTTTTACGGCTAAAACACGTTTAACCTAGAAATTTTCGCAAAACAGCAGCTTCAGTCGCACGAGTGAACCATTCGCACGACTGGACTTCATTCGCATACTTCAGACGCACGATTGGACCCAGTCGCATCTCCATTCGTACGACTGAACCATCCGTTCGCAGTGTTCATACGCATCAGCTTCATTCGCACGACTGAACCAATCGCTTAGTTCAGCCGCACGATTGAACCAGTCGCATAGTTCATTCGCACGGATAGCCAATTCGCATCCTCCAGTCGCACCAGTTGACAGTTTGCTTAAGTACACTTAAATTTAATTGACATGGAAGATCAGATGTCTGCGTTTACTGCTGGGAAGGACTCAAGGATCCAGAACCTGCTGTTACTTGAGAGTGAGGTGGGTAATCATAATAAACCACCAAAGCTCCTAACGTTAGATGAGTTTCCCCACTGGAAACAACATTTTGAGATCTACCTCAATGGAGTGGATCCAAATTTGTGGGAAGCTATCGAGATTGGGTACAGTATGCCGGTTGGAGCAGATGGGGTAAAGCTTACTTTGGGAGGGATGACTGACGCTCAGAAAGTTAAGTATAATGCAGAGAAGAGAGTTTATGCATTGATTACACAGTCTATTCCTAAAGATATTTTCCACCAGTACTCGGAGAATAAGCAGGCCAAGAAACTATGGGATGAGCTGGAAAAGAGATATGACGGGAATGCTTCGCTGAAGGCAATCAAGGCTAAGGAGTTAAAGAAAGAGTTTGACAACTTCTCATCGATGGGAAACGAGAGTTTAGACGATGTTATAGATAGATTCTACCATCTGATGAGTGAACTACATACACATGGAGTTGCTACTACCATGGAAGAAAAAGTGTCAAATTTTGCTGATGGATTGCCAGAAAAGTGGGCTTCATTCATGTCTAACCTGAGACAGAATGAAATGCTGGCAAAGCTGGATATCAATGACTTCATTCTAAAGCTGCGAGAAGAAGCAGTTAGGATGAAGTACAGAGCTCAGAAGTCTTCATACACTCAGAATCCAGCTTTGTACAATGCCACGCCTCAAGCTAAGACATCTGGAGCACCTCTTCAGACTGCATTTGTGTCTAGCTCATCGGGTCCTTCACAAGCTTCTCCTTCAGGATCAGACACGTCAGGGTCTTCTTGTACCCACTACATTGGATCTGAAGCGAATGCTACTAGACTGAAGACCGAGAACCTCGGTAATGTGACTGTGGAAGTAGCTCGAGAGCACATGGATCTTTTGGCAGCAGTGGTTCATTCTTATGATGGACTTGTAGCTGGGAAGATTGGAAACTGCCATCTGGCAGATGAGGACTACGAGCAGGTGGATGAAATGGAGCTGGAGAGGATGGACATTATGTGGGCATTAGCAAGTGCTGTCCGGAGGGCGAAGAAGTTTGTGAAAAAGACTGGACAGAACTTGGTTGCTACTAAGGATACCACATTTGGCTTTGTCAAGAGCAAAGTGACCTGCTTCAACTGTGGAGAGAAGGGGCACTTCAAGAGAGAATGTGTAAAGCCAAAGAAGACAGGGAACGGGAACCCATTCTCGTCCTTCACTCGTCAAGACAAGCAAGCTAGCAGTTCTACTTCATCAAGCAAGGATCCAAAAGCCTTGACTGCTCATGATGATGAAGGACAGGACTGGAGCTTTCGTTTTGTCTCTCCAGGGGAATCAAACATTGCAAGCGTAGAAGACTTAGACGATGATTCCGCGAGTGAAGGAGACATTGCAGTTGAGTTAGCAATGTCAAATAGTTAAGAGACAACTGCAACTGAGGTCAGCTACAAGCCTGAAGAAGGAACGTCCACAGCTACCACCACCACTACAACCTCTATTGACACACCATCCACCACCACAGCCACCACAGCTACCACTACCACTACCACACCTCCCACCACTGTACATATGCCAACCACCACCATGTCTTTCACTCCTACATCACCTCCACTATCTCACAGACCCAACCCCATCTTCACTACAGCCACCACCACCACCACTAGCCACCAAGCAGGACCCTCTTCACATCCCTCACATACATATGGATCACCTCTACAACCAATTGGGGTAGAGGAACAGCTTTCTGCACTTAACCGGATGGTGATGCGTTTATTAGCTGCTGATGAGGAGAAGACGACACAGATCCGTCAGCTGGCTGATCTTACTGCTGCTCAGTCTCAGCAGATCTCTAAGCAGGCTCGATTGATTGAGGAGCAGGCCCAACAAATGGCTGCTCAGAGCCACGAGATCGCCCAACTCCAAGAGCACAGTGTCACATCTACTAAGAGGATTGAGGAGTTGGAGGAGGCTAAGAAGACAATCATGCTAAAGCTAAAGGGATCTAAGGATGAGCCACTGAAGATTAAAGAGGGAGACGGAGATGACAGTGATGATGATGATGAGGATGACGATGAGGATGATGATGATGAGACTGAGGATGATGAGGGGACTGAGGAAGAGAGGACAGAGGAGAGGGATGAGGATGATGATGCAGAAGGAGGAGATGCAGCTGCATCGGCCTCTACTCAAGGTCAGGAAAGGAGATCCAAGAATAGACAAGACCAACAAGCTTCCTCCTCTGCTCCACCAAGTGATGACCCAGTGATCCAAGAAAAAAGTAAAGATTAGATGTCTATGTATTTAATTACTTTTCTATTTGACTCATGTATTTAAACTGATGTATTTGATGTTTATATTAAGTTTAATGCACTTCTGTTTTGATCGTTAACTAATGGTTGATGTGTTGAATGTTTAAATCAAACAGATCCAAACTATCAGAGGGATGAGTTCGATGTTGCTCCCCTTCAGCAGGTCAAGACTCAGCTAACTATGATTCTTGATCTGCAAGGGATCGTAAGGAGGTCAGTGAGTTATACCCCTGAAGAAGGGGAAATAATTCACGATCTATCAAACGAGCAACTAGCAGAGATCTTCAAGCTAAATCCTGATGAGATTGTAAAGGATGCTCCGACGTGCGACTCAACAAGTGACGAAGAGCTCAACGACGTTGATGAAATAGAGATAGAAGATGTCACTGCCGAGCACTACCCTCAGTATGCTGACAATGAGGGAAATATGGTCCCCAATCTGGGTGAATCCCTTGTTAGCGATACTTTTGAGGTGCTAGATAAGATGGAGCAGGAGTCAGAGAAGACAGAGGGAACGGCCCAAGCCTCAAATGATGATGTTGACATTCGAAAGGCTGAATGGCTGCTTGTTTTGAAGAAGTTAGAGCCCAACGCGCTGCACCTAAACAGGATGCCTACACCAAACTCTACAGAGTCAAGAAACATCATAAGGTGTCGGGCAGGATTATAGCGTGGGCATATTTTGAGGACCTTAACGTCTATGCAGTTAAGAGAGAGAAGGGCATAGAGTACTTTAGATTTCCACATGATCTAAAGACTCTACCAGGTTTTGAGCTCAACCAGCTGGCCAAACCGAAGCTGTTGTATGCTGACCCGAGAAAGATGTCAGGCTGGTTTGAGGCTGCCCTAAGGAAGGAGTACCACACCAGGTGGGTTAACTTCAGACCCCAACAGCCTACAAGGTATATTAGAAGGTCTGAAGTTGATGCCATTACTGGAAAGCCAAAGATAGTGTTGAAGTGGAGTCCTCCGCGCACGATGTCAAGAATCCCGCTCAGGAAAATGCCACAGGATTTCACTCCACACTTTAAGTGGTGGTACTACGATTGGAGGACAGGAGAAGCGGTCATAGTCCTAAACAAAGAGGGCCAAATGGATACTATCTGGGTATTTGACCCAATGTGGCTTACAAACATGTCAGCTAATGATGTCTACACTCTATACAAGTGGCCACTGTTCTATGATACGCAGGATATAGTACAAGCCCTCCAGTTCCAGAACGTCATAAGACTCTGCTTCGCGTTTGAAATTCACGCAGGAGTCACAAAAGAGGATAAGTACAAGAAATATGAGGAGGTGATGCAGAAAACAAGACATTAGAGAGATCTAGGTCCAAGGGAGAGTTTGTTGATACATGTATGTCCCTAGATCATGATATGAAATGTAATAGATCTTGTTTATCTAATTCTGATGTAAGGTTTGGAATGATTAATGAAATGATATTGGTTGTTTGTGATTTATAATGTTTAATATTTCATTAATGAGTCGATATTGAATTGGTTAAATAGGTTTGTGGTTGTTTGAATTGTTACACATAATGTTATACTAATTAATACATTCAAACTTAACAAAATGAAGTTCTCATGCGAATGGCCCATGCGAATGGACCATACGCATGAATAACTTCATACGAATGTCTCAGTCGCACGACTGAATCAGGAGACTGGATCAGTCGTATGATTGTAACATAAGATTGGCTCAGTCGCACGACTGAACACTCAGTCAAGCGGATGAATCAACCGCATGGTTCAATCGCACGACTGAACCATACTAATGGTTCAATCGCACGAATGAACAATACTAACCTATAAATACAACCCAATTCGTAGAAAAACATAAGCATTCATTCTATTTCGACTCCAGACGTACCCTAGTCGTCCAGAAGCCTCCTAGTTCGTTCTCCAAGTTCATAGAACGCATTACATCGATTCCCAATCGATTCTTAACGTTTGATTCAATACTTTATTGATTCTACGTGCGTTTGGATCGCCAATCAAATAGGATTCCGCACTATTTGGTTTGGTTTACACGCTAATCATTCTGTATTTCGTTGAAATACCAGGTCCGAACAAAATCTACAATTTAGGGGGAGTATTGTTGGGTATTCTACCTAAAAATAAATTAAAGATTTCCAACATTATTGAAATTGAAGATTTGAAGAACAATAGCAACAAAATATTAGTCTAGGGTTTGTTTTGTAATTATTGTAAATACTAGACTAGTACAAATATTAGAACATATTATCATTGTAAAGGGTGAATAATTCACCACTTGTTATGGTGAATTAGGTTCATCACCAACAACATCATATCATCATCATTCATGGATGATGATTTCAACAACATATCAATAAACATCAATCATTAAACAAGTTTGTGTTCTTCATCATGTTCATCATTATTATATTTTAGCATCTAATCGTTCAAGTTATTGTCTTTATCAAGATGAATCCTAAGATCCATGCTCATTGTTCCGTTCATATCAGGAACACACAATTGGTATCAGAGCCGGAGTTGATGGATTCATATTGATTTTGATGAGATTTTATGGTTAGATTACTGAAATTATTGAAGATTTGAAGAAAACAATTCAACAATCAATCAACATTAGGGTTTGCGGCTTCCTCAAGATCAAACAAATGCGGATTAGAGTTGCTTCTAATCCGAATGTGGCTGCCAATTATGGGCTGCAAAAGAGGCTGCCGAAGGCAGCTTGCGAGCCAAGGCTTGCGGCCGAATGTAGGCTGCCAATTAGGGTTTCGGCCGAATGGGGTGTCTTGCTCATTAGGATTTCGGCCGAATGGGGCTGAAAATAAGGATGCCGAATGTCGAATGTGGCTGCCAAATGCAGCTGCCGATTAGAAAATCTTGTGAATTAGGGTTTCCAAAGGTGATCTTAGATGCCCTAATTAGGGTTGCCGAACCAAAGTGTCCTTTGCGGCCACCTTAGGAAGGCAAAATTAGGGTTTGCAACCTAGGGTTGCAAATGGGCTCGTGAAAACCATTGAGTTTTGTTTCTTGGGCTTCATTATTAAACAAAAACATTAGTTGGAATTGGGCTCAAGTGTTGAAGATTGGGCTTATGATCAACAAAACAAATTTGGGCTTCGTATTTGGGCTCCATTATTAAACAAAAACATTAGTTGGAATTGGGCTCAAGTGTTGAAGATTGGGCTTATGATCAACAAAACAAATTTGGGCTTCGTATTCGGGCTCTCATCAACAAAAACAAGTAACATTGTTACATAGTATAGTGGTACCAAAGTTTTGTAGACCTCGCTTCCGCATCAACAACAAAATTTCTTTACTTTGGACAACTATTCAACAAAAACAAGATCAAGCTTCAATTCACATTGGAAATCTACAATTTAGGGGGAGTATTGTTGGGTATTCTACCTAAGAAGAAATTGAAGATTTCCAACATTATTGAAATTGAAGATTTGAAGAACAATAGCAACAAAATATTAGTCTAGGGTTTGTTTTGTAATTATTGTAAATGCTAGACTATTATAAATATTAGAACATATTATCATTGTAAAGGGTGAATATTTCACCACTTGTTAGGGTGAATTAGGTTCATCACCAACAACATCATATCATCATCCTTCATGGATGATGATTTCAACAACATATCAATAAACACCAATCATTAAACAAGTTTGTGTTCTTCATCATGTTCATCATTATTATATTTTAGCATCTTATCGTTCAAGTTATTGTCTTTATCAATATGAATCATAAGATCCATGCTCATTGTTCCGTTCATATCGGGAACACACATGCTGATATTGATAGCTTTTGTGTAGGCAAAGGAATAGCTCATCAATTTAGTGCTCCTTGAACTCCACAACAAAACGGAGTTGTAGAAAGGAAGAATAGAACTTTGATTGAAGCAGCTCGTGCAATGTTAGCTGATGCAATGATTCCTATCACATTCTGGGATGAAGCAATATCAACTGCCTATTTTATTCAAAATCGTACTCTGTTGGTTAAGGACAAACAAAAAACTCCTTATGAGTTAATGTTTGGCAGGAATCCCAATATTAATTTTCTTAAATCTTTTGGATGTCCTGTGTTGATTTTAAATTCAAATGAGCATCTAGGCAAATTTGATTCTAAGTCTGATGATGGATTCTTTCTTGGATATTCGTTCGCTTTGAAAGCGTATAGAGTTTATAACTATAAGACGAATGTTATCATTGAAACGTTCAATGTTAAATTCCTTGAAAACTTTTTTCCATCGGTTGCAAATGGCCCAAAATGGTTATTTGATTTAGATCCATTAACAAATTCATTTGATTCTAATCTGTTTGAATCTTCATGTGTCAACAGAAAACAAACAGGAGATCTTGGAACCTTCAGTGACGATTCTGATTCTGATGACATGGATGATACAAGCTCAGATTATCCATTTTTCTCTTTTGCAAAAGATCCTCTATTTTCTACAGCAAATCATGAGCATCAACAAGTTCCTGCATATTCTGATGTTTCTCATCCTATTCCTAATGATGGACCAAAAATTCACCATCCTGAGTCTGGAACTTCATCAATATCCGGTGATATAGATGTGAATGACAAGTTTGATTACTTTGTCAATTCTCCAACTCAAGTTCCAAATTTCATTCCACATTCTTCAAATTTGTTGCATCAGCTCTCAGACTTGAACCAATCCATTCTAGAGGTGAATGTTCAACAAGACGAGATCCCAACTACTCGTATTCACAAAAGACATCCTATCTCACGGATTATTGGTCCTTTGATGAGAGAACTATGAGAAATCATACAAAGCAAGCAAACATTTTCTTATACTCATGTTTTCTTTCTCAAATTGTCTCAAAAAACATCACTGAAGCTTTACAGGACAATAGTTGGTTAGAAGCTATGCAAGAAGAGTTACTTCAATTTCGTAAACAAGAAGTGTGGAATTTGGTGGATTTACTTGAAGGAGAGAATGCGATTGGCACAAAATGGTTATTCAGAAACAAATCAGATGACATTGGAATAATCATTCGAAACAAAGCTCGATTAGTAGCTCAAGGATACACACAGGAGGAAGGAATAGATTATGATGAAGTATTTGCTCCAGTTGCAAGACTAGAAGCAGTTCAGGTCTTTCTGGCATATGCTTCTTATATGAAATTCAAAGTGTATCAAATGGATGTTAAGGACGCATTTTTGTATGGTCCGATCACTGATGATGTGTATGTTAAGCAACCTCAAGGTTTTGAAGATGCTGAATTTCCTCATCGTGTGTACAAGCTCAGCAAAGCTCTATATGGTTTACATCAAGCTCCAAGAATCTGGTATGAAACATTGTCACAGCACTTGATCCAACATGTATACACGAGGAAAGATTGATCCTACTTTATTCATCGATAGGGATGCATCTAATCTTCTTTGTGTACAAGTGTATGTAGATGATATCATTTTTGGATATACCAGTCAAAAACTGTGCTCAGAATTTGAAAATATCATGAAATCGCGTTTCCAGATGACTTCTATGGGAGAAATCAATTTCTTTCTTGGATTGCAAGTTACACAATCTGCAGATGGTATCTTCATCAATCAAGAGAAGTTTGTTGATAAACTATTGAAGAATTTCAAGCTGCAAGATTGTCAATCCATCAGAACTCCAGCTGACATAAACACCAAGATTGATCCTGATCCAAAAGGAAAATCAATAGACCAAAAATTATACAGATCTATGATTGGTTTTTTGATGTATCTAACCGCATCTAGACCTGACATAATGTACGTTGTTTGTGTTTGTGCCAGGTATCAATCAGAACCGAAGGAATCTCACCTAATTGATGTCAAACGCATATTCAGATATCTCAAAGGAAAACCAGCTCTAGGGTTATGGTATCCTTATGAAGGAAACTTCAAGTTACATGGATATACTGATAGTGATTATGGGCGATGTAGTCAAGATAGAAAATCTACTACGGGTGGTTGTTAGTTTTTGGGTCCCAGATTAGTCTCATGGCAATGCAAGAAACAGACAAACGTATCAGTATCAACTGCAGAAGCTGAGTACATTGTTGCCTCAGCAGGATGTTCTCAAATCCTTTGGTTGCAAAATCAACTACTGGATTACGGTTTCAATTTTCTTAAAACTCCTATTTACATTGATAACACTGCTGCTATGTTTATAACAGCTAATCCTGTTCAACATTCAAAAACAAAACATATCGAAATTCGATATCATTTTCTCAGAGATTATGAAAAAGGTTTAATCATTTTGATTCAGATTTCAACTGGCAAACAATTAGCTGACCTGTTTACTAAATCCTTTCTACCAGGAAGGTTTGAGTATCTAGTTGAGTCTATTGTCCTTATTAATCATGTTGAAAATGATTTTGATTCATCAAAATGATAATAACCCTCCCTTCTATTCTCAACTTCAAAAGGACAATCATCAAAAATTGACTGCCTGATTGTATATACTATGTGTGTGTGTGCTAAATGAAAAAGCAAGTACAAAATTAGAATCTTATAAAAAGAAAAATACAAAAATATAGTTTAGATATTTCTTTATTTAGGATTGCATCTACCTTTGCAACATGTGAGCAATGATAGTACATTAGATATAGACAGTTGCATACTTCATTCAATAATAAAGTCTGACATGATCAGATATGATGTGCTGGTATAGTCATGCAATTATACTAAAAAGGTAAATTGTTGTGATTTAACTAAATCATTATGCATTATGGGTATTCATCTTAGTTCTTAAAAGTGGTATTAACTTTTCTGATTGATTGTTTTTCAAGTCACAAACTCACACCTGATGGTGATATAAATAACCATGAGATCTGTTTAATGCATCTGTTCACTTCTCCGTTATGAGTCATCATAGACCTGAAGTGACGAGGTATCCTCTGTTGTAAGTCATTACAGACCTGGATATTCTCACTTGATGCAAAAGATGCCAATGTGCACAATCCTTTCATAAGTCCAAAGTGGATGTCCTCTAATTCTTATAAATCATCTATATCCAATTCTTATGAAATGGATACGAGAATTACCTAATGGCTTGTCCATGATGGTTTTCTCAGAGATTATCAAATGGTTTTACCATAATGATTCTCTCATTGACCTAAACATGAGATTTGGTTATTCATATATGTCAGGTAATTAAGCTGAGAAAAAGTGTTTGCTTGCATACCTTGAAGATGGTTTGACTCTCTAAGTCTAAGTGTGGGGTCCATAATGTCATATCTAATAGAACCTTAACAATCCGAGAATTAAAAAAGTAAGTGTGCTACTACTTTTACCAAAAGTACTTATTATCTGTCCTTAGATCTTGTGTCTCCTTTGCTGCAATATTGCTGATATGGAACACACATGATCAGGATTTAATCAGTGTTCATGACTATTCATAATGTAAGACCCCGTTCCCGGGAAGCCTCACAGTTGGTTAATCATAGCATAAAATCAGTTTAATAATAAAACATTGCAGCGGAAATAATTAGACATTCATTTAAACCTTTGAAAACCCATCGTACTCATACATTTGTCATTTAATTGTAAACAAAACATATTACTTGTCCTTAAATTACAATAAAGATTTTCATAAACTTGAATGCCATCCATAGCTCCCCAAGTAGCTCCGTGTGCCATCATCAACATCAGCACTTACCTGCCAACTATTATGCATAAAAGTCAGCTTCGCTGAGTGAGTTCTAGTTTTAAATAATATAAGAAAATATAAACTTTATCCTTCATATAATGACCATGCATACATCATAGTACATAACATAACTTGCATCATAATAAGCATGTTCATTATCTTTCATTCTTTCATTATCTTTCACTTTCATCATAAACGAGATTGCACAAAGCAAGAGCTCCATGTTGATTGACAACAAATGCCAATCCCTGTCGGTACACATGAAAACGGTAGCTAACCCCCGACAGTTGATCCACACTGCAAGGCACATAGCCCGCTCATGAATACAGATCCATCATCATACATCAGACTCACATAAGTGAAGTCTATCATAGTGCTTGCAAGACTTTTCATCATCAAACGGGCCCGGGGGTAACATTCATTAAGTTTCGCTCTTCATTAATATCATCTTTCTCTTTAATATATATAATACTTAACTTATTAAGTACACATCATGCCAAGTAAAATCATCATAAAACATAACCGAACCGCCGCGGGACAGCGGGGGTTCGGGGGCGGCAGCCCCTGACAGCGGGGTCCTAGGGGCAGCAACCCCTAGTGGGGTCCAAGGGGCAACGCCCCTGGGGCCGGGCTGCCAGGTCAGCGCGAAAAATTTTTATATTTAAGGATTTATATAGCATATTTACTTATAGAAAAATCGTTCTTCCTGTTAAAACCTCTTAAAATCTTGGTCATTTAAAAACGTAAATTTAGTATGCATAATAGCCCCAAAACATGGAAAACTTATAAAATGGGGGATCTAGAACTCACCTGGATGCCACGAATAACTTCTAGGCTAAGCTTACAAGGCTAGGATCTCTCTACATAACCTGCAGAATAGCTAACACTTAAAGGGGTTACTTCCTGCCTAAATTCGCTGCTAATTTCGCTGCAAGATCAGCTATTTCGCAGCTAGATTCGCCAACAGTTTCGCTGCTAGTTTCACAAGCAGTTTCGCTGCTAGTTTCGCTAGCACCTTCGCTGGCAGTTTCGCTGGTATCTTCGCTGCCAGTTTTGCTGCCAGTTTCGCCCAACTTTTGTTGGAAAAACATGTCTGCGAAACTACCTGCGAAACTATAATTTCGCAGGAAGATCCACAGTTTCGCTGATTGAATATGCAAATTCGCTGGATGAACACACAGTTTCGCAGATCGCATAAAAATTACGGACCAGACCGTTTTTAACCCAAAATCATAACTTTTTACGTCCAATCTCTTAGTTTATCATCCATGAGGCTAAATCTAAGCTTTATACATGTTTTCATACGTAAAAATGTGACCTTTATGCGATTCTTTGCAACTTTTCAAAACCCAAAACCCTAGAATCCGGGTTTGATCTACAGAAGGGTTTAGAGGTCGATTCTTACCTGGATTTGTTGCTTCTTTCTTAGATCTTGATGCTCCAACACCCAGATCTTCAACCTCTTCACCTTGGAAGCTTCAAATCTTGAGTTTTCTCCACTTTCTCTCTCTACTTTCTCTCTCTATGAATTTTGGTGGCTAGGGTTGTAATGAGGAAGATGAAACTGGTTTTGGGTGCTTAAGGGCTGATTATGGGCCTTTAATCCCATAGGCCACTACCCAATAAGCCTAATTTTAGCCCATGACCATTTCCTTCTTTTATTAAATACCCATTAATTAAGCCCATTGTCCTTAATGACTCGTTTTGACTTTTCGGGGTGTTACAAGTCTCCCCCACTTATTTAGGTTTCGTCCTCGAAACCTGTCAGTCATCAAACAATTGAGGGTAAAATTTTCTCATCTCCTCCTCAGTCTCCCATGTAGATTCTGACCCTTTTCTGTGTCTCCACTGTACCCGTACTAGTGGAATCACTTTATTCCGTAAGTGCTTCTCTTTCCAATCAAGGATGGCCACCGGCTGCTCTACATAATTTAGCCTTTCATCGACTTCAATGTCTTCTAACGGTACAAATGCATCATTATCTGCCAGACATTTCCTGAGATGAGATACGTGGAACGTAGGGTGAATTCCACTCAACTCATCAGGTAGTTCTAATCTGTAGGCCACTTCTCCTACCCTTGCGATAATACGGAATGGCCCTATGAATCTTGGGCTTAGCTTTCCCCTTTTTCGAAACCTGATGATCCCTTTCCAGGGCGATACCTTGAGCATAACCTTGTCACCAACTTCAAATTCTATCGGTCTACGCCTCTTATCAGCATAAGACTTATGGCGGTCCTTTGCAGCTTTCATGAACGCCTTAATCTTATCTAACTTCTCAGTTGTGACCTCAATCACATCAAGACTCCCCAATTCCTTCTGCCCGATGTCGCCCCAACACACGGGCGTTCTACACTTCCTACCGTACAACATCTCGTAAGGTGGCATACCAATGCTGGCATGGTAACTATTATTATATGAGAATTCTGCCAACGATAAGTGCTCATCCCAACTTCCTCCAAAGTCGATTACACAGGCTCGTAGCATGTCTTCTAAAGTTTGGATCGTCCTTTCCGACTGACCATCTGTCTGGGGATGGTAAGCCGTACTAATATGCAGTCTAGTCCCCATTGAGTCATGAAACCTCTTCTAGAACTTGGACGTAAACCGCGTGTCCCTATCCGAAACGATAGACACTGGCACACCGTGACGAGCCACGATCTCCTTGATAAATAGCTCTGCCAACCTCTCAGAGGAATACGTCTCACGAATTGGTAGGAAATGGGCGCTCTTTGTTAGACGGTCAACAATCACCCAGATTGTGTCGCTTCCCCTCGCCGTGCGAGGTAGCTTCGTGATGAAGTCCATTGTGATGTGTTCCTATTTCCATTCAGGGATATCCAAAGGCTGGATCTTCCCATATGGCTTTTGGTGTTCTGCCTTCACTTGCAAGCAAGTCAGACACTTGCTCACGTACTTAGCCACGTCTCGCTTCATTCCCGGCCACCAGTAATCTTTCTTCAGATCTTGATACATTTTCGTGGCACCGGGGTGTATGGAATATCGAGTTTTGTGAGCCTCATCCATGATTTTCTCCCTTAGATCCCCATAGAGAGGGATCCACATTCTTCCAGATCGGGTTCTAACACCCAAGGTGTTTTCCCCCAAGTTTGAAACTTGTCCTTTCATCCTTTCAGAGTTGACTCTATCCTCTCTTAGTGCCTCATCCTGGAACTCCCTCACTTGTTTCATAACATCAGGCGTCATGATTATCTGGCAAGCCCTCACCCGAATTGGTTCGGGTCGTCCTTTTCGGCTAAGGGCGTCAGCAACCACATTGGCTTTGCCTGGATGATAATGAATTTCACAGTCATAATCCTTGATCAGTTCCAACCACCTCCTCTGCCTCATATTGAGTTCCTTTTGTTCAAAGAAATACTTTAGACTTTTATGATCAGTGAAGATGGTGCACTTCACCCCATACAGGTAGTGCCTCCAAATCTTCAATGCAAACACCACCGCAGCCAACTCCAAATCATGGGTGGGATAATTGGCCTCGTGAACCTTTAATTGTCTAGAAGCATAGGCTATCACCTTCCCTCGTTGCATCAACACGCAACCCAATCCTGCATACGAGGCATCCGAGTAGACCACCAGATCCTCGTTCCCTTCAGGTAACGTCAATACAGGGGCTTGAGTTAACCTCATCTTCAGTTCTAGGAAGGCGTTCTCTTGATCAGTACCCCATTCATACTTCACGTCCTTTTGGGTCAACTTTGTCAAAGGAGAAGCTATCTTGGAGAAATCCTGGATAAACCTCCTATAGTAGCCTGCCATGCCTAAGAAACTGCGAATCTCAGATGGCGTCTTTGGAGGTCCCCATTGCATCACCGCTTCAACCTTCGCAGGGTCCACCCTGATCCCCTCAGGATTAACCACATGACCCAGAAATTGGACTTCTCGTAGCCAAAATGCGCATTTAGAGAACTTAGCATATAGCTTCTCACATCTGAGCGTCTCCAATACTTCTCGAATATGATCGGCATGCTCCTCTTCACTTTTTGAATAAATCAAGATGTCATCAATGAACACTATCACCGATTTATCCAACATCGGCCGACATACCCGATTCATAAGATCCATAAAAGCAGCTGGCGCGTTGGTCAAACCAAAGGACATGACGAGGAATTCGTAGTGTCCGTAACGCGTACGGAACGCTGTCTTACGAATGTCTTGTTCTTTCACCTTCAGTTGGTGGTAACCAGACCGCAGGTCTATCCTCGAAAACCAGCTGGCACCCTGAAGTTGATCGAATAGGTCGTCGATCCTTGGTAACGGATACCGATTCTTTACGGTCAGCTTATTGAGCTCGCGATAGTCAATGCACATCCGCATGCTACCATCTTTCTTCTTGACGAATAAAACCGGAGCACCCCATGGAGAGATACTCGGTCGGATGAAGCCTTTATCCAATAAATCTTGCAACTGGTCCCTTAGTTCTACCATCTCCGAAGGAGCTAATCGATACGGTGCTTTAGCGACAGGTTGTGCTCCCGGTAGCAAATCAATTTGGAATTCGATTTCGCGGTCAGGCGGCACACCGGTCAGGTCTTCAGGAAAGACGTCAGGAAACTCGCGCACTACTGGCACGTCTGATAATTGTGGCTCTGGCGCATCCACATCTTTTACATAGGCCAAGTAAGCGCTGCACCCACGTCTCAAATACTTTTCAGCTGTAATCATCGACACGACCTTCGGTACACAGCACACCTTATCTCCACGAACCGTAACAGAACTACCATTAGGCGCTGTTAGATGAATTATCTTCTTACTACATACTATGTTGGCTTCATAGGTAGCTAACCAATCCATGCCTAACACCACATCAAAACCTCCTAAGGCCATAACATGCAACCTAGCAGGGAACTTACAATCTTCTAACTCAATCAGGCAATCCTCAACCACCTCAGTTACCTTAGTGGACTTACCAATGGCTGTTTCTACATAGAAAGGCTCATCTAACTTTCTACTCTTATCATGCAATAAACGACAAAAGGCAGCAGACACAAAACTCCTACTAGCACCAGAATCAAAGAGCACAGAAGCATATTCATGGTCTACCAGAAACATACCTGAAACTACTTCTGGGTCTGCCCTGGCCTCCTCGCGAGTTATGTTGAATGCCCTCGCCTTCGCCTTTGAACCGTCACCCCTTCCCTTATCTCCAGCTTTAACAGTTCCTGATCCTTCTGCTTTTCCTTTCTTACAGTCTCTTCCCGCATGACCCATCTCACCACACTGGTAACACCTTCCAACCTTGCAATCCCTAGCATAGTGGCCCTCGCCTCCACATTTGAAACATTTTCCCGTCCCAATTCTGCACTCCCCTGAATGACCTTTTCCACAGTTTCTACAAGCACCCCTTTCACCAGTATTTCCCTGTCTCCCAGACTGATCCTCGACTCTCATCCTCTTTTCTCCACTCCGGAAGTTATCACCTCCGAACCTCTTCCCATTCCCATTCATGTTCCCATTCCATTTCTCCACCTTCTTCTGTACAGGCACTGGGTCTCTCTCATCGTAAAACCTCCCAGCTAAATCCACCACAGACCTAAACGTACCCGGTCTGGCTGCAATCATGTGCCTCCTGATGTCCACAGGCAAACCCTGTATGTATCTTTTGATCTTCCTAGACGCAGGTGTCACCATGTCTGGCACAAGTCTTGCAAGTTCATTAAACTTGGAGGTATACTCTTGATGAGTCATGTTCCCAGCCTTTAAATACAAGAACTCCTTTTCAATCTTGTCTAATTCCCGATGGGGACAATACTCCTCCAGTACTAACTCCTTCAACTCAGACCACTTCATCTTGGCTATCGATCGTTTCCCCTCAGCCTGGACAATATTGTCCCACCAGCATAACGCTGAGTCAACGAAGGAATGAGTGGCAAACTTAACCTTTTGATCCTCTCGGCACTCGCTAATTTCTAGTACCGCTTCCATCTCTCTGACCCAACGATGAGCGGCAGTAGCAGTGCCGTTACCGTCAAAGGTTGGGGGCTTGCACCTTTGAAATGCCCCATAGTTGCACCCTCTAGTAGTCTCTCTCTCGGACTCCTCATCACTGTCGTCATCATGGACTACCACCCTAGGGTTTGATGGCTCCTCTTCAGATTCCTCAGTCCTCCCAGTGGACTTTCCTGAATTCTTCTCACTTCCCTTCCCCTTCCTCTCAGCTTTCTCTCCATCCTTGACTGCTTTGATCACCTCGGTCACCACTGAGGGTAAGACATTTTGCATGACATTGTAGACCTCATCAGCGATAGCCTCCTTCACAGTGGGTTTGAGGGTGGCTGATCCCTCCCCCTCCGGGTGACTATGGAGGTCTGACTCCTCATGAACAGTCTCGGGAGCCTTAGCTTTGCTCCGGGTGACACGTGGCTCAGTAGTACGCCCGCCACGAGCACCTCCTCGGGTCGCCTTCCCAGATTTTCTACCAGCCATAACTAATTCCTATAAGATTCAAACACCAAAATGGTTATTCAAGATAATTGCTCAGATCATTTTAAGTATGGTAAGTCCTTAATTACAGTGGCCAAGTGTGATTAACCACTTACCTTACCCTCCTGTCCCAAGCAATCACTATCCTAACACATATCAGTATTCAAATCTAAAAGCACATAAAACAAATAGCACACGCACATAATTCCGGTTTACTTGAAACTTTTACCTGATGGCACGTAGCTACTTGGATTGGCATCCTTCATTCGGTCCCATTTTCAGTTTAAGTTTAGGTTTTGAAAATAGTTTACCCAATTCTCTTAAACTTTGGCTCTGATACCAACTTGTAAGACCCCGTTCCCGGGAAGCCTCACAGTTGGTTAATCATAGCATAAAATCAGTTTAATAATAAAACATTGCAGCGGAAATAATTAGACATTCATTTAAACCTTTGAAAACCCATCGTACTCATACATTTGTCATTTAATTGTAAACAAAACATATTACTTGTCCTTAAATTACAATAAAGATTTTCATAAACTTGAATGCCATCCATAGCTCCCCAAGTAGCTCCGTGTGCCATCCTCAGCATCAGCACTTACCTGCCAACTATTATGCATAAAAGTCAGCTTCGCTGAGTGAGTTCTAGTTTTAAATAATATAAGAAAATATAAACTTTATCCTTCATATAATGACCATGCATACATCATAGTACATAACATAACTTGCATCATAATAAGCATGTTCATTATCTTTCATTTTTTCATTATCTTTCACTTTCATCATAAACGAGATTGCACAAAGCAAGAGCTCCATGTTGATTGACAACAAATGCCAATCCCTGTCGGTACACATGAAAACGGTAGCTAACCCCCGACAGTTGATCCACACTGCAAGGCACATAGCCCGCTCATGAATACAGATCCATCATCATACATCAGACTCACATAAGTGAAGTCTATCATAGTGCTTGCAAGACTTTTCATCATCAAACGGGCCCGGGGGTAACATTCATTAAGTTTCGCTTTTCATTAATATCATCTTTCTCTTTAATATATATAATACTTAACTTATTAAGTACACATCATGCCAAGTAAAATCATCATAAAACATAACCGAACCGCCGCGGGACAGCGGGGGTTCGGGGGCGGCAGCCCCTGACAGCGGGGTCCTAGGGGCAGCAACCCCTAGTGGGGTCCAAGGGGCAACGCCCCTGGGGCCGGGCTGCCAGGTCAGCGCGAAAAATTTTTATATTTAAGGATTTATATAGCATATTTACTTATAGAAAAATCGTTCTTCCTGTTAAAACCTCTTAAAATCTTGGTCATTTAAAAACGTAAATTTAGTATGCATAATAGCCCCAAAACATGGAAAACTTATAAAATGGGGGATGTAGAACTCACCTGGATGCCACGAATAACTTCTAGGCTAAGCTTACAAGGCTAGGATCTCTCTACATAACCTGCAGAATAGCTAACACTTAAAGGGGTTACTTCCTGCCTAAATTCGCTGCTAATTTCGCTGCAAGATCAGCTATTTTGCAGCTAGATTCGCCAACAGTTTCGCTGCTAGTTTCACCAGCAGTTTCGCTGCTAGTTTCGCTAGCACCTTCGCTGGCAGTTTCGCTGGCATCTTCGCTGCTAGTTTTGCTGCCAGTTTCGCCCAACTTTCGTTGGAAAAACATGTCTGCGAAACTACCTGCGAAACTATAATTTCGCAGGAAGATCCACAGTTTCGCTGATTGAATATGCAAATTCGCTGGATGAACACACAGTTTCGCAGATCGCATAAAAATTACGGACCAGACCGTTTTTAACCCAAAATCATAACTTTTTACGTCCAATCTCTTAGTTTATCATCCATGAGGCTAAATCTAAGCTTTATACATGTTTTCATACGTAAAAATGTGACCTTTATGCGATTCTTTGCAACTTTTCAAAACCCAAAACCCTAGAATCCGGGTTTGATCTACAGAAGGGTTTAGAGGTCGATTCTTACCTGGATTTGTTGCTTCTTTCTTAGATCTTGATGCTCCAACACCCAGATCTTCAACCTCTTCACCTTGGAAGCTTCAAATCTTGAGTTTTCTCCACTTTCTCTCTCTACTTTCTCTCTCTACGAATTTTGGTGGCTAGGGTTGTAATGAGGAAGATGAAGCTGGTTTTGGGTGCTTAAGGGCTGATTATGGGCCTTTAATCCCATAGGCCACTACCCAATAAGCCTAATTTTAGCCCATGACCATTTCCTTCTTTTATTAAATACCCATTAATTAAGCCCATTGTCCTTAATGACTCGTTTTGACTTTTCGGGGTGTTACACATAATTTCTTTTATTTTAATGTGCTGATTATTCTCTAGTATGAGCTCACTGCAGGCATATAATTCTGTGTACATCTAGTAGTATTTTATGATTCTGCTTTATTTTAAATTTTTGCGTGTTTCTATGTGTGCAGGCATGTCAATAATGATTGTTTTTCTCGTTTTCCACACATATAAACTTCTAAGTTTGTAAACTTAAAAGTTTAGGGGGAGTATAATTTGAAAAAAGAGAAAATCAAAATAATAGTTGAAGAGGATGATGCAAAAATTATTCAAGTAATATGTGTTTGATATGTCTTCAAATGAACCAAAATAATAATTTCCAAATTGTCTATCATTTGGAAAAGCTTCTTGCAAAGAATTGAGAATGTTTGTTATTTTATGAAATTTTTGAGACTAAAATAAAAGGAAATTAATTAATAATAAATTTGGTCGAAAAGTCAAAAGTTGGTCAAAAAGTCAAAGTTTTGGTCACAAGTCAAAGTTTTGATCAAACAGTCAAAGTCTAAGGCTTTAAGTCAAAGTTTGACCAAAGATTGAAAATTTTCATGAAGAAAAGTGATATTGATCAAAAGTTTAGTTTGAATGAAATTTGTGAAAATAAGACAAGTGTTAGATGTTTTGGGTGTCTCGTGCGCCTAAACAGTGACCATAAGTCTAAGTTTAGAAGCATGATGAAATTTCAGTTTTATGATAAGTGTTAGACGTTTTGGGTTATTCTCATGCGCCTAAATAGTGGTCATAAGTCTGAAATTTTTGGTTAAGTGTTAGGTGTTTTGTATAAGCTCATACGCCTAAACAGTACCAGACATCTCATATTAAAAATAAAACAAGTGTTAGGCGTTTCAATCAAGGTCATGCGCCTGAATAGTGCTCATGCGCCTAGATTCAAAATCAAAATTTGACCAAGTACAACTCATGCATCTAAGGTTTACCAGACCTCATGCATCTCAACAGTGGTCATGCGCCTACACAGTTGTAGTGTGTCCAATGATTTTTACCCTTATATAAATTCAACACTTGCACAGATTTCATTTTCATTATAACTTTTCACACTCATTCACTCTGTTCTTACTCTTATTTCCGACTCTCTCAAATACTCACTGATTACTTGTTGTTTCTAAGATTGACTGATTCTCTAAGGTAATATCAGTGAATGCGATCAACTCTGTGAGATTATATCATCAAATCAGTGTGTATTATTATCAAAATAAATCAGACGTTTGAACCCTATTTAGGTGTTCGAACCCTAAAACCATGAATAAATCTGAAATTAGTGATTCCTTGTAATTGATTGTTAAAATGAAACATGATTTTGTTAATAACAATGAATTGTGAACAAATTGACATCATCAAAACAAAATTTCATCTCAAAACTCTTTTTGATTCAATGATCATCAGAGTATAATAATAACAAAATAATATCTTTTGAAATGAATCGACACTTGTATTTTTTAATCAAAACCTTATCTGTTTTTCATCAAAACTCAACTTGTATGTTCAAATCATCTAGTAACAGATAACTTAACTGATTTTATGTCTAAAAATTTGATTAAATCATAAAAACAGTAAGTTCATATTTTTGAGCTTTTTAAATGATCAAATTTTAAAATATAAAATTATTAAGTAAATATAAATCAATTGGAGGAATTATACTTGTTTCATGGTTGATAAAAACTTAATTGAGTATAATCTTTCAAAGTAATTCATGTTTCTTTTTGATTGACAGATGAATACTTTAAAGTTTAAGCCTAAGCATAATGTTGCTGCTTTTCTCAATGAAGAAGTTAGAGAATTTGCTGGTTATGAAGAGATGATTAGATTTCTTCTAAGAACAAAGTATGTGTATGCTATGTGTGCAAGACCAGCAATATATGCAAGATTAATCAAGAAGTTCTGGAGAACAGCAGAGATTGAGCTTGTTGATAATAGAAGGAAAGTTTTGTGAGGATTCATTTCAAATGATAGAATGATTGAAGTCTCTGAAGAATCTATAAGAAGTGCTTTAAGACTGGGTGAAAATGATGATCAAGATTTATCTAAATACACTTTTAATGAATGTAGAGAGACATTCATGCAGATGGGTCACCCAGATAACTTTCTAAAAAAGCAATTCTTTAGAGCAAAAGTTTATAATTACTGGAAGCTGCTCTGCTATATTTTTCAGCATTGTATGTCAAAGAGAAGTGCAGGATGGAACTTGTTTCTAGTTGATATAGCGTCTCCAATATTAGCAATAGCCACTAATAGAAGATTTAACATGGCTAAGTGGATTATGAATGGGTTCATATTCAATTTGGAGAAAGGAAAAAGAAACAAGTACTTGATGTATCCTAGATTTGTCCAATTGATAATAAATGAAGAATATCAGACATTCATGCTTATGGTATACAAGGTGATAGACTTGAGTTAGAGCATATGTATGAAGTGGTGTATAATAGACTTGCTGTGATTACAGGAGCTGATAATGTACCTTTAATTGAGTATATGAGAAATGTAGCTGATGATATTGTTGATGTTAATCAACAACATTTTCATTTGACTGAGGATGAGCCTGTGAATCCTAATGATCTTATTGAAGATGTTATTGAAGAAGTTGTTGAAGAATCTAATGATGATGATGAAGAAGATAATGATGATGAAAGTTCTTTTAATGCTGATGATGATGAAGAAGATTGGATGATGATGATGAAAGTTCTTCTAATGCTGATGATGATGATAAAAGTTCTTCCGATGATGATGATGAAAATCAAGGTGAGGATCAAGAAGGTAAAATAGAAGTTAATGATGAAGAAACTATTCAAGAAATGGATAGTGAACAAACAATCTATGATCATAGAGATGATAATGAAGAGGAAATAAATGCTAATTATGTTATTGATACTGCATTGAATGATCAAAGAAATGATGATCATGTTGAAAATGAAACTATTGATAATGTTGATTTTAATCAAGCCTTTGATTTTGATTCTATATGGTCTGAGCCTATCCAAGAGAATGTTATTTCTCCTGTGCAATCACTGTGGAGGTTGTGATTGAAAAAGAGAAAGAAAAAGAATTGAAACAAACAAATGATGTTTGTGTGCAAACAGAAATTGATGAGAACTCAAAAGTAATTAATGAGTTGAAAGCCAAGATTGCAGATCAAAATGAAGTAATTGAAAGATTAAAAGAAGAAAATGCATTGTTGAAAGCAAATGATGAAAAGAAAAACATCATGATGACTGATCTTGAAGAGAAGGTGAAAAGAATGTTTGAAGAGATAGAGAGGTTAAAAGAAAGTTTGAAAGAGCCAGAGAAAGAAAATGAAGGAATGGTTGGTGAGAAAGAGACTTTATCAGAAAACCAAGAGATTCAAACTGGAATTTCTCTGAAGCTGAAAAAGGAAAGAGAAAGATAGATGAAGTTGAACCATCCTCAGTTCATTCTAAAGTTCAAAAGATTACTGATATAGCTGAAAATTTAGAAGAAACATAAATGCAACAAAGAATAGAAGCACTTGAGGATTTAGATTCTGATGAGGTACCAGAAGATGAAGATAGATGTGATTTTGTTGAAAATCTTGTTGTTCAAGATGATATACCAATTCATTTTGAAGACAGATACAATTATTTAGTGAGACAGATTTACAATAGAGCATTCTTAGATGGACTGAATGTGCCTCAAATTAATGAAGAATATGAGAAGTGCATGATAGCCAAATCAACATCACCTGTTGATCAAAATGAGATAAGTCTAGAACATGGAGAATGGGCTCCTATGAGTGAAAGTATTAATATTGATGATATTCCTGAAAAGGAATTGCACCATCCTGTTCCTGATGATATGAGTATACCTGCATTGAGGATGTGGTTGCAATCAAGAAACTATCCATGGAAAAGACTACAAAGATTACAAGGAGAATCACTAAGGAAGTTAGTGAGAAGCTTTCAACAGACAGAAAAGATGTATAATAAGATGATTGTACTTGACATGGATAATCCTCAATATCTGGAAATCACAAAGAGAACAAAGATTCTGAAGCCTCAAGAGATAAAATCTATGGAGTTAGTACGAAAAACTCACGAAAGAAGAAAAGAATTGATGAAAATGTTTCCCAACACAGAGCAACAAGCATACAAAGTTGATTTGAATAAAAACCAACTATGGAACAAAGCAAGATCTACTGGAGACATAGTGAGAAATGTGTTACAAACAGGACAATCAATTTCAGAGCTGTTAAATGCTATGATTGTGCCTAATAAGACAAAATATGTGAAGATAGTTGCATGGAAGTATGATGAGGTGTTTGATGCTTTTTTGATAAAGAGATTAAATGCCATTTGTGATGTGTATCATTTCTATTCAAGCATTGTTACTCTTCCAGTGCAAGATCTAAAAGAATTGCATAAATTGCCTCTCATTAATCCATCAAAGGCTGCCAGAGGAGAAATTTTTGTAAAGTTAATTGATAGAGGAATCTCCAGAATGCCATCTTTTCTGAAAACTAGAAGTGATCAAGAGGATAAGGCATACTTTGATACTTTGAGAAGAGATGAGAAGAAGGGTGAGTCTAGATCTGAAATGGAAAATAAATATCTAGAGGCCTTTGGAGATCAATTCTTTGAGAAAGTAACCAATCCTGGTCTAAAAGTGATAAATGGTACTTAGACATCAAAACCAATCAAAAGATGGTTTTATGATTCTGATACTTTTCATTTAAAGCTTGTAAGAGATGAAGATGATTGGGAGAACGACATGATAAGCTTGTTTGGAGTTTTTGAGCTAAAGTTACTTCATCCAAGTTCCATATCATTTTTGTCAAATTAGAAATTTGATCAAGTATCCTCTGTTGAAGCTGAAAATAAGAGAAAGTATTTTATGACAATAATAAAAGTAATGAATGCAGCAATGGGGAGAATTTCTTTGAGAAAGGCAATGGCGTATGCTAATATTGTAAAGAAAGACATCAAAGATATAGAATTCATGAGAATTTCAAGCAAGGGAGTATTGGAAATCTATACCAAACAGAATCCAAAGCCAATAGAGATGTATGCTAATGTTGACATTGCAGGTTTATCTAAAGAAACATTGTTGATAATGGAAGCAATGGAGATAAATACAAATTACTCTAAGCCGGAGCAAGGAATTCTAGTTGAGAAGTTCAAGTCTTCCATAAAGAAAGCTATTCGAGAACTAGAGTTATATAAAGAGAAGCCAATGTTCAAGATCAAGGAAGAACCATAAGACTTCTTTTGCTGAAGACAAATGCAAATCTTAGGGGGAGTATTGTTGGAACCCTAGAAAGATTAGCATTTTAGTCTTTAGATTAGTTTTTGTCATAGTGTAGGGACTTATTATGTAAATATATGTTCCTTATTGTTTTCTTGTTATTAGTATAAATAGGATTGCTTGTTTTAGTGCAGGTTAAGACTTTTGGGGATATTTTCATATTCTTTCAATTGCACTTTGTAATCCTTCTAATATCAATGAAAACTCTATGAATTTTTCTGATATTTGTTTGTTTTGATTACATTGTTCATATAATTGTCAATTGCTTGATGACAATCACAGATCGATCCATTTGAACCTATCAAAAGGGTAGTATAGATGGAACTCTCTTCATCAAAGGAACAGGATATGACTTAATGCTAGTTCAAGTGTATGTTGATGACATTATCTTTGGGTCAACTAATCCAAAGCTCTGCAAAGACTTTGAGAAGCTGATGAATGATAGATTTGAAATGAGTGGCATGAGGGAACTCAATTTCTTTCTAGGAATTCAAGTTAAGCAAGTTGAAAATGGCATCTTCATAAGTCAGTCAAAGTATGTACAAGACATACTTAAAAGATTCAACATGACTGATTGCAAGATTGCTAAGACACCCATAGCTAGAAATCACTCCCTTGGACCTTATCTTGAGGGGGAGTGTGTGGATGAACATCTTTACAGGGCTATGATTGGGTCTCTTATGTACCTTACTGCTAGCAAGCCTGATATCATGTTTACCACATGTATTTATGCAAGATATCAAGCCAACCCCATGATGTCACACCTAGTCACTGTCAAAAGGATTCTAAATATCTCAAAGGTGCTCCAACTCTTAGACTTTGGTATCCAAAGAATTCTAACTTCAACTTGTGTGCCTATACAAATAGTGACTATGGTGGCTGCAACATGACTGAAAATATTAAGAGAAGATGCTCGAACCAACAATGAAGTGATTGATGCACTACATGAGCTGGTCAAAGAACTGAAAAAAGCTGTTGAACATGAGAAGTCTGAAAGGGAGAAGATTGTGATTGAAATCAACAAAGCAAACAATATCATCTCTGATCAAGTTGTGCTGTTGAAAAGAAAAGATGAAGAGATTGATGAGTTGAAAATGAAGATATGTGCTCTTGAATCAAATAAAGCAACAAAAGAAACAAAAGAATCCGCTGATGCTTCAAAGTCAATCATACAATACAGCAGAAAAAGAAAATATCTGGGGTCTTTCAAGAAATAAGTGATAGAAATTGAAGTCTCTCCCATAAGAGCAAAAACTATGTCTCCTGAACACGATCCTTTAGTGGATTTATCTACTATGAAGGCTATTTCTGATGAAGATAGTGAGAGTGATGAAGAATGGAATGAGCTGACAAAGATTGAATCTCCCAAAGAGAAAAAAGAAAAAGATGATCAACTGATGACAACAAAAGATATCTTGGAAGAGAGGCCAGAATCAGCAATGTTCATGACTTTGATCAATCATGGATTTCCATATAACATGGTGGAAAGAATGAACATGTCTGAAATGAAGAATATGCTTAAAGAGTTCGAGCTTGCAAGATTCATGATTCCCAACTGTAATTATGAAACTTTCACTACTTTTCAAGCTGTTTAGAAAATAAAGAAAGAAGTAGGTCACTGTGAGACAGCCAAACTCAGCAAATACAATATGACTTGTTGGTTGCAAGGTCACAATTACAAGATGCATGAGCTGAAAGGGAGATCAATGGGAGAGCTTAGAAGGATGATGGATCATGTAATGAAAGTATAATTGGAAACTAGGGTGAAATTCAGGTCTGAAGCTCCAAATCCTACATATAAACATTTAGCAAAGACTCCTGCTGAACCAGTGATTGTTGAAAGCAAAAATCAGCATAAAGGAAAAGACAAGCTCATCAGAGAACCAAGAGAAGTGATTCCTGGCAAGGTAAGGCCACTGGGCACAACAGTGAGAGAGATCATCGAAGAAAAATCATCTCTAATCCAGTTGTTTGATCGTATCACAACTCCTACTGCTCCCAAAGATAACAGGATTATTGCCTAGAAATATGATCCAGAGTGGGATCATGCACTTATCAAGAGGGTATCTGGAAGAGTTGAATACTTCCACTTACTTAAATCAATCTTGTTGTTGCCTGATGCTGATATTCATGATCTTCAAAGTTTAATCATCTCCAACTACCCAATAAGCCCAAGAGGAAGAGACTTTTCTGTTTTAGTGGGGAAGTTGAAAAAAAAATTCAAGGATGATGTTCTTAAGGAAGCCAGAAGGGAAGATGTTGAACACAAGAAAATAATCCAAGGGCAAATAAGATCCAAATCCAACTCCTCTTCACTGATTGATGATGAATTTCGGAGGAGAGTTGGATACTCTAACAGAAAATCAGCTGCAATTATAATTATTGAAGGCAATCAATATACATTTACCATAACTGAATGGGGATATGTTGAGAGAACAAAGGAGCTGGTACTGTTAAGAAATGAAGAGAGGAAGAAAGCTCAAAGTATAAGAATTTTTTATTTTGTTGAAATCAAGCTTCTCCATCCCAGCTACACTTCATATCTTCGATAACTTTTTTCCTAAGATGAATGATGAAAAGTCACAACACTACATATGCTTATATGTGCACCTCATTTCAAGTGACAGATAAACTGCATGCCAAAGCATACAAGAGAAGGAAGTATGAAGCAGGCCAACTGATTGGACAGAGATCAAAGAAGTGACTGAACTGAGAATCTCTGAGCAAGATAAACTAGAGATAGTTCATAATAACAATGTTTTAGAAACCCTTAATATTAAAGAGGATGTTCTGGGGTTAAGTTTTGAAACATTAAGGATGATATGCAAGATGGAAATCAAATACAAATATGATGATCAGAAGGTTGTAGTCTCCTACTTTAACAACAATATGGTGGCAAGAGTGAAAGAACTTTCAAGTCTGAAAAGCTGATTATCAAGTATCTAAGCCTAAGGGGGAGTCTTGTTGAGTGTAGTCTTGATAGGTCTAGATACATTGTATAGGCTTAGAACTTTAATCAATCTTTTGTAATAAACTTTTGTAAATCATTGTCTTAATGTATGCTTTATATGTATAGGTTAACCCATAATTGTGTTGATTTATATGTGTGATTGCAGGTTTAACAATATACTTAGTCAATTTCACAAAATTGACTAAGTGTAAGAAACATCTATGGATGAACATTTTTATTCTTTCATAGATAATATTCTGAAACAAAGTAAAGTGCATCCGGGAATCTTTTGCTGAAGAACAACTTCTTGTGGATGAAGTCTACCAAGTGAAGACTCCTACAGAAGGCATAACTCCTACGGAAGACCAACACTTGCATGTACTTCATCAAGTACATCAAGTCAACAAGTCAAACTCTGAGCGATGTCATAAAGTCAACTCCTACGAACGACTTTAACTCAGTCAGAGAATGTGTCATAACATTCTCTGGGTAACTTTCTTACCACGATAAGAAAGTTAATGTTTCCAAGAAATTCACTGTTACCCTAACAGTAAATTCCTGAGCCACTAAATACAACGTAAAGGCTCACACTTTCAGACACGACTGAACACCTAAAGATACGTCGATCAATAAATCAATCAATCATAAAAACCATAGCAGCCGCAACATCAATTAGACCAAAATCATCAATAGAATCATAGCAACCTTTATCATCAGCAATCATCATTTGATCATTTGTAATCATTAATCTGTTTTAATGAAATACTTTTGAATCAAATCGTGTTCATTCGTTTATTGCACTTAATCATTCCATTCATTATTACTTTATATTGCAATCGTTAATTCGTATTCATTTATTGCACTCAAGCAGTGCACCATACCTACTAGATGGTTCACCTTGGTATCTTATAAAATCCTATTGCATGACACAAACAACCCCACAGGATCTCAGTGTGGTACCCTTCCCGTTCATGATGGAAGGCAATGTGTGTAGGGGATTGCCCAAGTAGATCTACCCATATAGGACAAGCGGTTCACACAAAAATTAATGATTGTGATACAAGTATAAGCAGGTATCAAAATTATCCACAACATATAAGCATCACAGAAATAGCACAATAATAATTTCAGTTTAAACAAGCATGTTTCATCCCAAAATAATAGTAAAAGAGGAACACTAGCACTCACCTTAGGTTTCAAGCAACAGATTTTTCGTGTACAGAGAATGTTTTCAAGCCTAGCACCCTAGCAACAAGATTAAGTAATAAGCTATGTGCTCTAAGGTTATATCGGGTGCAACTAGGTGTGTTATAAGGTTAATAGTTCAACCGGCTTGATTGTTAGGGTTTGTGTCAAAAAGTTTCCTTTTTTGGAAAGTTAGGGCTTCTTAAGGAAAACATACATATTTTAATACTTTTGATCAGTTACAAAAGTGAAAATAAGTTTATCAAGTGATTTTAGTCAAAAGGGGTCGAATCTATATGGATTTGGCAGAATTTACAGTTTAGTCCCTCAAGTTTTACAATTTACAAATTTTACCCTAAAGTTTGTTTTCTTCCATTTCTTGACATCTATGGTCCATTAAAAGTTAATAGGAGTTAATTAGTACATTATTAACTAATTAAATTTCTAATTTTTCCAGAATTAGATTTGGGGTAATTAAAACTTACATTTTCAATTACCGCTTATGGTAAAACCGAAGATTTTAACGGTTAGTTTTAAATCCCTCAGATTTCCATCCTTAGTCTTTAAATATTATTTCAAGGAATTCCAATAATTTAATAATCTGTTTTAAGTGTGTTTTGAGCTCTTTTGATTTAAAACTTCATTTTTAAGATTAACCCGTTAAAACTCGTTTTTACCAGGAATCGAGCTTCCAAACATGTTTTTATCCAAATTGTCACCAAATTCATAACTTATGATTTCTAACATACTGAAATGTTGTGATTTTCATAGGTTTTAGGTTTCTCCTTTTATTTCTAAGATTCCATCCATAAATTACCCGGTTAAGGCCCGTTTTTAACGAAAAATTCCATTTAAATAATCCTTTGACCCAATAATTCATCAAATCCGATAATTATGACCATAATATTCCATTTAGAGCCTGGAATTCTTTTTTTAAAAAATTACTCTCTAAGTTTTCCTATTTTTAAGTCATTTTACTACATTTCGGGTCCCCGAATAAGCCTATTATGTCTACAAGTCCATCCATTTATCACTTTCAGCCATCAATACCAACTTATACACATTTAACATCACAAAACTTACTGAAAAATCTGGCTTAATTGTCGGATTAAACATGAGTGCATAGATGTTTTTAATAAGTGATTAACACAATATACACCTGTGTAAACAATATAGATCATGCATATTCATCAACAAATCATTTTGTGACTTTCAAATCAGGTTATTAAGGTTTTTATAAATTTTTTTTAAGCAGGTTTCAAGCTTTGGTTAGGAGGGTTTTCAAGACATAGGAATAGATGGTGCTAAATCACATAACAAGAGGGTTTTCAAGGTGAAAACATGTGCACCATCCATAGATTCTCTAATCTATCATGAGATATACCTTTAATGAAGTTAAGAGCTCCTCAAGAACAAGGTTATAGCAGTAATTTTCTGTTAGAACAAAGAAAGTAAGATTTCGGTAGCAATATGGAGGAAAATCTTAAGATAGAGCTTGGTTCGGGTGTGTATGGGCTTACACTTTGAATGGTTCGCGACTTTGAGAGGTTAGAGGGACAAGATGAGCTGGAGAATCTCGAACAAGGGCTGGAGAGAGTCGACCTAGCTTGCTTTGTGCTTGGCTGATGGTGGAATGTTGTTATCCTTCGAAAACCTTGCTGAAATATTGAAGGAATTTGAGGTTGTGTGTGTGTTTTGGGAAGAGACGATTCGAGAGAAAGAGGGAGAGGGTGAAGAGAGGATTCGAGAAAAAGAGGGAGAGGGAGAGGGCTTGGGGGCGGTCGAATGGTGGTAGTGGGGGCTGTTTAATATTTTTTTATAAATTAATATTATGTGGTGTAGTGTGTAGTACAATGTTGTATTTTAGATGGTATATTCTAGTTAGTTGTTTAAGTATTAAGTATGTGAATGCATGTAATAAGCCTTGAATTGTGTGTGTGTGTGCACATTTTATTTGTTTCAATTAAGTTCTAAGATTTTAAGGTATCGAATTATACTTCCAGAAACGTTCAATTATCCACACTAAAGCTAAACTTAAAGGAATCATCCAAGGATAGAATATGCAATAATAACAATAATCATGGAAGAAATATGATAATGGTAATAATAATAATAATAATAATAATAATAATAATAATAATAATAATAATAATAATAATAATAATAATAATTGTCACACCCTGGGCCCAGGTAGGGTGGGACGTCACAAACTAGCAACAACATATGGCAGCGGAAACAAACCATTATAAGAGCTCAAAGGAGAGAAAATCACATGGCATTAAAGTTTTAAAAAGGTAATGGGACTAGATACACATCAAGCCCCAATTAAGTTTTACAATCATCCGTAAAAATGAAATTGTACTTGTTCAACACAAAATATAAATTGTTCAAATGTTTCATCAAGGAAATAAGCCAATGCCATGTCACGGGGATAAGTCTAGGTCTTCAAACTGCTAGGATCTCTTCAAATATTACCTGAAACATGCTCAAAAGAAAATTGTGTCAACTAAAAAGTTGGTGAATTCAAGTGCTTAAAGTTTAAAAACAAAAGGACTTAATAAATCCTTCTTTGATTAAAAAAAAATAATCATTGTTTATCATCGTGGGAGAAATAAAATCATAATCAACCCTGCACTCAGTCCCGGTTAGCCTCTTCTAAAGTTGTGTTTTACCGGATATTCCCGAAGGAAGAAACTGAGCCCCATACCAGTGAACCCTACCTGCCCGGATGGTTCACCATAGAATCTTAACAAAACTTGTTACATGCCATAACGATCCCTCAGGATCTCAGTGGGGTAACCTTCCTGGAACGGAAGCCACTGTGTGTGGGGGATTCCCCAAATAGATCTATCCATATAAATCAAGCGGTTCACGAAAGAATTAATGATCATGATATAAGAATCAGCAGGTAACCACAATCCCACATAGAATCATCAAATAAAGCACAATTATAGTTCAAAAATAACAGCTTCACCCCAAAACAGTAGTAAAAAGGGGAATCACTAGAACTCACCTTAGGTTTCCAAATCAAAGTTTCTTGATGTGCCGGGAAGTGTCACAAGTCTAGCACCCTAACAAGTACATATTAAGCAATAAGCTACTGCCCTAAACTCATTCAAAGTGCCACAATGGTGTCAAGAGTTTAGCTATAGGGTACGGCTTTGGTTTAGTGAAGGTTTGTATAAAAAGTTTCCTTTTATGGCAAGTCAAGGCGTCTTCATGAAAATTAGGGATTTTCACTTCATTAGATTAGGTATATTAAGAGATTTTATTGTTCAAGTGTTTATTAGCTTCCTGGAAGTCGGTTATAAGTTTGGAAAAATTTTACAGTTTAGTCCCTCATGTTTCAAAATTGACAGTTTCTACCCTTAAGTTTAGTTTCTTGCCTTTTATGTCATTTATGTCCAAAATCAGATTATTAGAGTCATATTATGATTATTATGGAGTAAGTGATTCAAAACTTTGGTCTACGGGTTCGATTTTGAAAACTGCGCGTTTAACGCTCCCGGTTGCGGTAAAAGCCGGATAATTTTAATAGTAAATTGGAAAATATTTAAATTTTGAACCCGTAGGTATTTTCTAAGAGATTTCTTTATAAATTTTTTAAATCCTTAAATTGTGTAGATTGGCCTTTTATAGTTAAAATCTTGTTTTTACGTTTGACCCGTTAATACGCGGTTTTGACCGGGTTTGACCATTTAAAGCTCATTTGACCGAGTTTTTAAACCTTTTAGGTCCTTTATCACTTACCTTACTGAAATCATATTATTTTTATAAATCTTAGTTTTGAACTCTATTTTTATAGATTGTTCTCAAAAACTATGCTCGGTTTCACCCGTTTTTAGTTACATTGTCACTTATTTGAGTCTTTGACCACTTAAATTATCCATTGACTCCAGAATACTTTATTTATCATTTTTGAGCCTGGAATACTTTTTAAGAATGTTTAATTCATAGTCTTACTATTTTTAAGTCATTTTACCATGTTTTCGGGTCCCGAAAGTGACTAAAAGAGGGTAAATCACATCATGTCCTTTATTCCAGAGGTTAAACATTTCTAATACTTCTAATATTCACTAAAATCTACTGAAATTTCAGTCCCAACATGTTGCCTAGTAGATCTATACATCCATATGCTTCAAATATGTAGAAAATGCCATAACCGACAATTACACTAGTGTAAACCATCATAACTTGAGTTTAAATGTTACCAACACTTCGTTTAACTTCACAAACAGATTGTTAAGGTGTCATTAAGTCGTTCATGAGTAGGTTATGGGTCTTGGTTAAAGGATTTTTCAAACAAATGCTCAAGAGGGTGTTGTTACATGTAGAAAGGGGGGTTTCAAGGTGAAATCCTTGTATCAACCGTGGGTTTGAGTATGTAGCCACTTGGAACTTTTAAAAACAGGTTCTTGGGAGTCCATTAAGTCATAAAAATGCAGGTTACAAGTTTTGTTTACAAGAGTTTAAGCTTTCACAAGTTAGATGATGTCAAAACACTCAAAATGAGGGTTTTCATGGTGGAAATCGGTTTCCACCTCAAGAATGGCTAACAAAACATGAAGTTTACCTTCAAGGACGTTGGGAACTCCTTAAGAATGAGATGAGGGTGAGATGTTTCTGCTACAACAAGGAAATACACGGTTCTTAGATGTTAAATGATGAAAACAAGAGAAATGTCACAAAACCGACATCTTGAGCTTACACTCGATGTAACTCACGGTTTGGAGGGTGTTGATTGTCGTGAATGGCTTGAAACTCCTTGGACTTGGATGGAGAAACTCGAACTAAGGCTGTAAAGGTGGAACAAACACGGTTGTGTGACCAAATCTTGTGAACAAGGCTACTCCTTTGCGGTTTTGGTCTTGGCCGAATGTTTCTTGGTGTAGTCTTCGAGTTCTTCTTCACAAGCTAGAGAGAATTGTTAGGAGAGTGTTGTGAGATGTGTGTGAATGTTGGATCAGATGGTTCGAATAAAGGGAGAGAGAGGGAGAGAGAGGGAGAGATTGCATGGATTGTGAGTGGGTGAGAAGGGTGGTGTGAAGAGGAGAGGAGAGTGGTGAGGGAGGGGGCGGCCGATTTGGAGTGTAGTGAGGGAATCTTTATTTAGTTTTAATTGTAAATTATATTATGTAGTGTAATTTTGTAGTATTGGGTATTATGTATTATTTAGTGGAAGGTGATTTGAGGTGTCTAATGCATACCCATGCATGCATGGCCGAAATTATGCAAGTGTGAGGGTGTATGCTCACATTTTAATTGCCTTCTCTTGAGTTTAATTTTGTAAGGGTGACTAGTTGACATTCCCGGAACACTAATTTTTAAAAAGGTAGAAACCTAAATTGGTTAAAAATCACAAGTAAAGATCACATGAAATCATAAATTTACATCAAATAGCAAGAATTGATTCCAATTTCATAGTAGGGTTGTATAGTTTCAATTATTAGCACTCATAGCATGGATAATGATGCAAGTAGTCTAGGGTTAGGGTAACAACCTGGAGGTTGGTTGTCACATTCTCCCACCGTTTAGGAAATTTCGTCCCAAAATTTAACTCTGATTAGAGACTGAACGGGTGGGTTTGAAGAGGTGTGGATAGTTCTTCCTCATTTCATCTTCACGCTCCCAAGTAAATTCAGGTCCTCGCTTGGAGTTCCATCTAACCTTAACCTTGGGTATGCGGCTCCGCCGGAGTTGTTTGACCAATCGATCCGTGATCTCCACAGGTTCTTCCACAAAGTTCAGTTTGTCGCTTATCCTTGCTTCTTTTAATGGTAGTTCCAGGGTTTTGTCTACCATGCTCTTCTTCAAGTTTGACACATGAAAGGTGTCGTGTATGTGACTCAATCCCGGGGGTAGTTTCAACTTATATGCTACTGGGCCAATTCTTGCCATTATCTCAAATGGTCCAATGTATCTTGGGCTTAGTTTTCCTCTTTTTCCGAATCTCACTGTTCCTTTCCACGGTGCTACTTTTAGCATCACTCTGTCGCCCACTTGGAACTCTAGAGGTTTCCGCCTCCTGTCGGCGTACTTCTTCTGTCGGTCTCTAGCTGCTCTCAGTCGTTCCTTTATCTTATAGATCTTATCGGTGGTTTCCAACACTATGTGGGTCCCATCACTTGGCTGTCACCAATCTCAATCCAACTCAAGGGTGATCGGCATTTCCTGCCATAAAGGGCCTCGTACGGAGCGGCTTTGATACTCGCGTGGTAACTGTTGTTATAGGCGAATTCTACCAAAGGAAGATGGTTATCCCAGTTTCCGCCAAAGTCCATCACGCAAGCTCTCAACATGTCTTCCATCATTTGAATAGTTCTTTCGCTCTGTCCGTCGGTCTGAGGATGGTAAGCCGTGCTAAGATCTAAACGGGTTCCTAAAGCTTGCTGGAACGATTTCCAGAAACGAGAGGTGAAACGGCTATCACGGTCTGAGATGATCGACAGAGGCACTCCATGCCTTGTTACAATCTCGTCGACATAAAGTTGGGATAGTTTCGTCATATCGTAGTCTTCTCTAATCGGCAAGAAGTGAGCTGATTTTGTTAATCTATCCACTATTACCCAAATAGCATCGTGACCTTTAAACGTTCTAGGCAGCTTGGTAACAAAATCCATCGTAACATTATTCCATTTCCATTCGGGAATCTCAGGTTGCTGCAACGTTCCTGATGGTTTTTGGTTCTCAGCTTTTACCATGGCACAAGTTAAACATTTCCCCACATAAACAGCGATTGATCTCTTAATTCTCGGCCACCAGAAAAGTGTCTTTAAATCCTGGTACATCTTATCACTTCCAGGGTGAATTGAATATCTAGACTTGTGTGCTTCATCGAGGATTACTTCTCGAATTCCTCCGTGTTTTGGCACCCAAGTCCTTCCACCATATCTATATGTACCATCGTCCCCTATCTCCTATTGCTTTTCCATTCCAGTCAATCCTTCTTCTTTCAATTTTTCTTCCTTTAATGCCTCGCCTTGAGCTTCCTTCAATTTTGCTATAAGGTTGGTATACACACTCATCCTTAAGGCTCGTACTCGAAGAGGTTTCTCTCTTTCCTTTCGACTTAACGCATCCGCCACAACATTGGCCTTACCAGGATGGTAGCGGATCTCGCACTCGTAATCGTTCAATAGCTCAACCCATCTTCTCTGACGCATGTTGAGCATCTTTTGGTCAAGGATATGCTGCAAGCTCCTATGGTCAGTGTAGATAATGCACTTTGTGCCATAAAGATAATGCCTCCACATCTTAAGGGCAAACACCACGGCACCCAACTCCAGATCGTGCGTCGTGTAGTTCTTCTCATGATCGTTCAGCAGTCTCGATGCGTAAGCAATCACCTTGTTGCGTTGCATCAATACACATCCTAGCCCTTGACGCGAAGCGTCACAATAGACCACGAAGTCTTCTACTCCTTCTGGAAGAGCAAGAATAGGTGCACTGCATAATTTCTCTTTAAGCGTTTCAAACGCCTCGTTCTGCTCTCGCTCCCACACAAAGATTGTGTTTTTCTTGGTTAGTGCGGTCAAAGGTTGCACTATACGCAAGAAGTCCTTTATAAATCTTCGGTAATAGCCAGCCAGTCCTAAGAATTGCCTTATTTCCGTAGGAGTTTCAGGAATCTTCCAATTCTTTATGGCCTCAATCTTGGAAGGGTCAACTTGAATCCCATCCTTATTTACCACATGACCTAAGAATTGGATCTGGCGCATCCAGAATTCACATTTCGAGAACTTGGCATATAGTTGCTCATTCTTGAGCAATTCAAGGATTAGCCTGAGATGCTTCTCGTGCTCGTCTTTAGTTTGAGAATAGATCAGTATGTCGTCGATAAACACGATCACAAACTTGTCGAGGTAAGGGCGGAAAACGCGATTCATGAGGTCCATGAATGCTGCTGGAGCATTAGTCAGTCCAAAGGGCATGACCAAATACTCATAGTGTCCATACCTAGTTCGGAAGGCGGTTTTGGGTATATCTTCTTCTCTTATCTTCAGCTGGTGGTACCCTGACCTCAAGTCTATTTTGGAGAAATAACTTGCTCCTTGCAGTTGATCAAATAGGTCGTCTATTCTCGGGAGAGGGTAACGGTTCTTTATGGTCAGCTTATTCAACTCCCTGTAATCAATACACATTCGCAGGGTTCCGTCCTTCTTTTTCACGAATAGCACCGGGGCACCCCATGGAGAGACACTCGGACGTATAAATCCCTTTTCAATTAGTTCTTGAATTTGTACCATTAGCTCCTTCATCTCAGGTGGGGCGAGCCGGTACGGTGCCTTGGCTACTGGTGCAGCACCAGGCAACAAGTCTATCTGGAATTCCACTTGTCGATTCGGAGGAAGTCCTGGTAGTTCTTCCGGAAACACCTCTGGGTATTCCGAAACCACGGGAATCTCTTCGATCATCTTCTCCTTTTGGGTTTTCATCACATATACTATAAAAGCTGGACATCCCCTCTTCAAGCTCTTGGTAGCTTTCAAGTGAGATATCATAGGGTATAGAGTGTTACTCCTTTCGCCTTCTACCACTAGCACTTCTTCGACGCTCAATGGTATCTTGAGCAGTCGCTCGTCACATACGATTTCAACTTTATGCTTCGCTAACCAGTCCATACCCACGATCACATCAAATCCTCCTAACTTAATGGGCATCAAGTCAATCTTAAACATATTCCCTTTTAGATTCAGGGGCAATCCCTAATGATTTCGTTAGCTTCTAAAATATTACCGTCAGCTAATTCTACGGTAAATGTATCAGTCAAGGTACACGCGTCTAAGTCAATCAATTGCCTAAAGGTACTAGAGATAAAACTAGCAGTCGCTCCAGTATCAAACAGTACAGTAGCGGGATGATTGTTTACAAGGAACGTACCGTTGACAACGTCGGGTTCCCTACGAGCTCCTGCTGGGTCCATAACGAAAGCTCTTCCCTTAGGCTTATTGTGCTTGGCATCCTTGTCTCTACCCAGCTTAGGACACTTATTCCTCATATGCCCTGGGTCTCCACACTCGTAGCATTGTTTCCCCGGTACATAAGTACAGTCTTTAATTAGATGGCTTGTTCTCTTGCACCTAAAACAGGGCATTGGGTTACATTCTCCTTGATGATGTAACTTGCACTTGCTGCAAAGTGGGCTTGTCCCCGTATACAATCTCCGGTTTTTGCTTCCTTGATCATCACGTCTCACTCCTTCAGAACTCCTTTTACTTGACCCACTGCTACTTCCAATCGCTCTTTTTGCTTCAAACCACTTCCTCTTGTCTCCAACAAACTTCTTCTTCTCATCAGCCCTTCCTTGATCGGTCCATCCAGCCCTAATTAGATCGTCAGTCAAACTGCTGGTAAGGTCGACAGCAGCTTGCAGGGTCACAGGCTGAGAGGCACGAACCATACCCCTAACTCTTGGGTGTAGTCCCCAGATGAACCGTGCTACACCTTTGGCTTCTGGCGTCACCAAATGTGGCACAAGTCGGGACAGGGCTAAGAAACGATTGATGTATTCGGTGTAATTGGGTCCTTTCATCTCCAAGCTTAAAAATTCTGTCTCCAGCTTCTCGAGTTGATTGATGGGGCAATATTTGTTGGTCATTAACTCTCGGAATTCAGTCCAACCCATTCGATTTGCCACGTTTCTTCCACGGCTCTGGGTAATGGACTTCCACCATTCAAGAGCTGATCCCTTGAGAGATTGTGATGCAAATCTCACCATATGCTCCATCTTGCACTCGCTGATGTCTAAGACGGCTTCATTTCGTCGATCCACCTGTAAGTCTCTATAGCACCCTCGGTGCCATAGAAGTCCTTGGGCTTGCAGGCCATAAAGGTCTTGTAAGAGCACCCATTCCTTAACTCCTTAGCTTCATCGTCGTGGCTCTCATCATTTACCAGCCGTTCAGTACCAGTAGCGTTATCCCAGTCTGCATTTATCTGTGCAATGATAGTCGGAATGGCGTTGGCCAGTTGCTGAGCTACGAGGTTAGCAATCCTTTCATCACTCTCTTGATTAGTATTCTCTCCGTGGGGAGTCCCTGGTGGAGTAGGTTGGGTTCCAATAGGCCTTGCTTCCTCATGGCGGCCCCTGGTGGCTCCACGTCGACCAAAACGTGTTCCTCTGCGAGTCGGTATTCTGATAGTATCACAAATAGATTCGTTTAGCATCTCATAAATTTTGTTTCGGATAGCCTAGGCATCATTATCCTATCACACAATGCCTCAGAAGAGGGATCATGGCATGCACATATGTATTTACAACCCACTAAAGAACCTTAAAAGTCCAATTCAAAACATGATATAATAGTTGGGCAACAATTTAGAAAAGGCACAGACAATTTCAAAGCACAACAAAACATATAGTAGTTCAATACAGATAGTATAATAATTTTAGCATCTCAAAAGCAGTTAACATAGTATCATCCAAACAAATTGAATCAGAGTCATGCTCTTACAATTTGGAAGGTGCCATCACCCCCTTAATAATAAAATAATAGTCTCGAATAAGAATCCAAATAGTTTCCTTCTACTGTCCACAGACAGATAAATCTCACTGAGTACTCCAGTTCTCACATCCACTTCCTCTTTAGCCATCCGAACCACCCTGTACCCTTCTTCCTCTGCTCCTGCTCTAAACGCTTCACTCCCTGTGTAGCCATCATCGCCTGGAACTAGGCCGACTGAGAAGTTCGAGTGGCGTGCTGAACAGTCAGCTCATGACGGCGAACAGTCCTCAAAATCTCATCTACTGTCGCATCGGAGGGTCCTACATCACTTGCCCCGCGACTCGACTGGGAGTACCTATCACCAGCCAGTACAGTAGGGCCGTCATACATACTATGTCTCGGCGGCATCAGGCGCTCGTCGCGAGGGTCAAACAGTGGGGGTACCGATGTCGGAATCCTAACAGGCGGGGGAGGAGGAGGAGGCATCCTAAAGGATACGGAGGATCCTGGCCTAACGCTTTTGCGAGGTCGGGTGACAGTACGCGCACCCCTATTCCCAATAGGTGGGATGGGTGAGAGGGTCGGAGCAGCTACTTGAGGAGAGTGGGATCGTGTTCGGCTTCGGGAAGGTGATGTGGAGGAAGAGTCCTCGGAAGCCTCAGTGTCTTCGGACGTGACGGATATCCACCCTGGATGACCGCATCTCCGGAGGTACGCCTCATACTCCGTCTGGGGTTTCTCTCTCCTTAGGTGTCCGGTAGGAGCGGTCTCAGCGTCGGGGTGAGCAGGCGCCTTTCCTTTATCAGCCATTGACGTTATCCTGTAAGAAATACATCATGAGTAATTTGGTTTCTCATAGCTCATGATTTACATAATAGTACTAATAATAGTAGTGATGGCAATAGTATCTGTTATTCCAACATATAGCTGTCTGTTTTGCCCAGATCAATAGTTTCTTCAAGTAGTATCGGATAACATAGTTCATCATAAAAATCATTTAAATCCCCTTTTAAAAATTAGTTTCAAATCATCAATATAAACCAGAAAAAGTCCAACCATATCCTAAAGATCAGTGATGGAAATTACGCGTCCGGTAAATTCATGATTACGTTGATCAAGTGTAATCATCAATTTACCCAACCCGATCATTCCAACACTTCCCACAAGGACAGTCCTAGGGTATCAGGGTTGTAGCCTAGGGTCTACTATGGCATTCCCGACTTCTCTACAACCTTTGGCTCTGATACCAATCTGTCACACCCCGGGCCCAGGTAGGGTGGGACGTCACAGACTAGCAACAACATATGGCAGCGGAAACAAACCATTATAAGAGCTCAAAGGAGAGAAAATCACATGGCATTAAAGTTTTAAAAAGGTAACGGGACTAGATACACATCAAGCCCCAATTAAGTTTTACAATCATCCGTAAAAATGAAATTGTACTTGTTCAACACAAAATATAAATTGTTCAAATGTTTCATCAAGGAAATAAGCCAATGCCATGTCACGGGGATAAGTCTAGGTCTTCAAACTGCTAGGATCTCTTCAAATATTACCTGAAACATGCTCAAAAGAAAATTGTGTCAACTAAAAAGTTGGTGAATTCAAGTGCTTAAAATTTAAAAACAAAAGGACTTAATAAATCCTTCTTTGATTAAAAAAAATAATCATTGTTTATCATCGTGGGAGAAATAAAATCATAATCAACCCTGCACTCAGTCCCGGTTAGCCTCTTCTAAAGTTGTGTTTTACCGGATATTCCCGAAGGAAGAAACTAAGCCCCATACCAGTGAACCCTACCTGCCCGGATGGTTCACCATAGAATCTTAACAAAACTTGTTACATGCCACAACGATCCCTCAGGATCTCAGTGGGGTAACCTTCCTGGAACAGAAGCCACTGTGTGTGGGGGATTCCCCAAATAGATCTATCCATATAAATCAAGCGGTTCACGAAAGAATTAATGATCATGATATAAGAATCAGCAGGTAACCACAATCCCACATAGAATCATCAAATAAAGCACAATTATAGTTCAAAAATAACAGAGCATGTTTCACCCCAAAACAGTAGTAAAAAGGGGAATCACTAGAACTCACCTTAGGTTTCCAAATCAAAGTTTCTTGATGTGCCGGGAAGTGTCACAAGTCTAGCACCCTAACAAGTACATATTAAGCAATAAGCTACTGCCCTAAACTCATTCAAAGTGCAACAATGGTGTCAAGAGTTTAGCTATAGGGTACGGCTTTGGTTTAGTGAAGGTTTGTATAAAAAGTTTCCTTTTATGGCAAGTCAAGGCGTCTTCATGAAAATTAGGGATTTTCACTTCATTAGATTAGGTATATTAAGAGATTTTATTGTTCAAGTGTTTATTAGCTTCCTGGAAGTCGGTTATAAGATTTGGAAAAATTTTACAGTTTAGTCCCTCAAGTTTCAAAATTGACAGTTTCTACCCTTAAGTTTAGTTTCTTGCCTTTTATGTCATTTATGTCTAAAATCAGATTATTAGAGTCATATTGTGATTATTATGGAGTAAGTGATTCAAAACTTTGGTCTACTCGATTTTGAAAACTGCGCGTTTAACGCTCCCGGTTGCGGTAAAAGCCGGATAATTTTAATAGTAAATTGGAGTTTTCAAATATTTAAATTTTGGACCCGTAGGTATTTTCTAATAGATTTCTTTATAAATTTTTTAAATCCTTAAATTGTGTAGATTGGCCTTTTATAGTTAAAATCTTGTTTTTACGTTTGACCCGTTAATACGCGGTTTTGACCGGGTTTGACCATTTAAAGCTCATTTGACCGAGGTTTTAAATCTTTTAGGTCCTTTATCACTTATCTTACTGAAATCATATTATTTTTATAAATATTAGTTTTGAACTCTATTTTTATAGATTGTTCTCAAAAACTATGCTCGGTTTGCACCCGTTTTTAGTTAAATTGTCACTTATTTGAGTCTTTGACCACTTAAATTATCCATTGACTCCAGAATACTTTATTTATCATTTTTGAGCCTGGAATACTTTTTAAGAATGTTAAATTCATAGTCTTACTATTTTTAAGTCATTTTACCATGTTTTCGGGTCCCGAAAGTGACTAAAAGAGGGTAAATCACATCATGTCCTTTATTCCAGAGGTTAAACATTTCTAACACTTCTAATATTCACTAAAATCTACTAAAATTTCAGTCCCAACATGTTGCCTAGTAGATCTATACATCCATATGCTTTAAATATGTAGAAAATGCCATAACCGACAATTACACTAGTGTAAACCATCATAACTTGAGTTTAAATGTTACCAACACTTTGTTTAACTTCACAAACAGATTTTTAAGGTGTCATTAAGTCGTTCATGAGTAGGTTATGGGTCTTGGTTAAAAGGATTTTTCAAACAAATGCTCAAGAGGGTGTTGTTACATGTAGAAAGGGGGGTTTCAAGGTGAAATCCTTGTATCAACCGTGGGTTTGAGTATGTAGCCACCTGGAACTTTTAAAAACAGGTTCTTGGGAGTCCATTAAGTCATAAAAATGCAGGTTACAAGTTTGGTTTACAAGAGTTTAAGCTTTCACAAGTTAGATGATGTCAAAACACTCAAAATGAGGGTTTTCATGGTGGAAATCAGTTTCCACCTCAAGAATGGCTAACAAAACATGAAGTTTACCTTCAAGAACGTTGGGAACTCCTTAAGAATAAGATGATGGTGAGATGTTTCTGCTACAACAAGGAAATACACGGTTCTTAGATGTTAAATGATGAAAACAAGAGAAATGTCACAAAACCGACATATTGAGCTTACACTCGATGTAACTCACGGTTTGGAGGGTGTTGATGGCCGTGAATGGCTTGAAACTCCTTGGACTTGGATGGAGAAACTCGAACTAAGGCTGGAAAGGTGGAACAAACACGGTTGTGTGACCAAATCTTGTGAACAAGGCTACTCCTTTGCGGTTTTGGTCTTGGCCGAATGTTTCTTGGTGTAGTCTTCGAGTTCTTCTTCACAAAGCTAGAGAGAATTGTTGGGAGAGTGTTGTGAGATGTGTGTGAATGTTTGGATCAGATGGTTCGAATAAAGGGAGAGAGAGGGAGAGAGAGAGGGAGAGATTGCATGGATTGTGAGTGGGTGAGAAGGGTGGTGTGAAGAGGAGAGGAGAGTGGTAAGGGAGGGGGCGGCCGATTTGGAGTGTAGTGAGGGAATCTTTATTTAGTTTTTAATTGTAAATTATTATTATGTAGTGTAATTTTGTAGTATTGGGCATTATGTATTATTTAGTGGAAGGTGATTTGAGGTGTGTCTAATGCATACCCATGCATGCATGGCCGAAATTATGCAAGTGTGAGGGTGTATGCTCACATTTTAATTGCCTTCTCTTGAGTTTAATTTTGTAAGGGTGACTAGTTGACATTCCCGGAACACTAATTTTTAAAAAGGTAGAAACCTAAATTGGTTAAAAATCACAAGTAAAGATCACATGAAATCATAATTTACATCAAATAGCAAGAATTGATTCCAATTTCATAGTAGGGTTGTATAGTTTCAATTATTACCACTCATAGCATGGATAATGATGCAAGTAGTCTAGGGTTAGGGTAACAACCTGGAGGTTGGTTGTCACAATAATAATAATAATAATAATAATAATAATAATAATAATAATAATAATAATAATAATAATAATAATGATAATAATAATAATAATAATAATAATAATAATAATAATAATAATAATAATAATAATAATAATAATAATAATAATAATAATAATAATAATAATAATAATAGTAATAATAATAATCTAAGGTTTCATGTAAGGCTGATGCACCTAAAACATTCAAAGTCTCTCCTGCATGTTTACACTGAAGTACAGAGTAGAAAATGTTTCGGAAGGTTTACACTCTGCATCAGAATTATTCTAAGTGTAAAATCTTCCAAAGCCAAAACAAACATCTTCCGAAGTCAAAAGTGAAGTCTTTTGAATCTTCAAAGACAAAGTCTCCCCGAAGCCAAGAAGTGAAGACTGATTTCTTTCGAAGACTATTGAAACATGCTTTATCTGATGTATTGTTCAATAAAGCTGGACCACTTTCCGCTGCAACTCTGTTGACTCACCAACTTTCACGAGTTGGTGAAAAGGTCCATGCTTTTTGTAACTGTACATTGAGGTCTTGAGTATGTGCTTTTTACTTTATATACTTTTATCCTTTTTATTATATATTAGGATGTGAGCTATGACATGTCATAGTCACTAGTCAAAAGGCAATCTGCCTTTTGACTCTACATTTGATTTTGTTGTTGTCTACATCATATGTTTCCAGCTGGCATTCTAAGTATGACCGGCTATAGGATGTAGTATAAAGTATCTCAGGTGCTTGTATCTTTTCTCATGCTTTGTAACACTTGTAAAGAACTTAAGAGCAATATACAGCATTCTTGAAAAGTGTAGGACCGGTGAAGGGTATGCACTTACAACACAATAACACAATGAGGAGAGTTACTTAGAACACTTAACAGGCCAAATAGGAAACTGGTTAACTTAAGTGAAAGATGCTAAGAACACAAGTAAAAATGAGACAGAACAAGAGAGCAGACAACATAAGTATTTTGGTTTTCAATAATATTGTATATTGCTTCTCAAGTTTATTTTACAAATGTTACAAAGCATACAATGAAAGTTACAAGTACTTGAGATACATATACTATATCCTACAACCGACCATATTTTGAAAGCCAGCTGGATACATAAGACTAGACAACAAAATCAAATGTAGAGTCAAAAGGCAGATTGCATTTTTGACTAGTGACTATGACATGCCAAAGCTCACATCTTAATATATTACAAAAAGGATAAAAGTACATAAAGTAGAAAGCACAGACTCAAGACCTCAATGTACAGTTACCAAAATCATGGACCTTTTCACCAACTCATGTAAGTTGGTGACTAAATAGAGTTGTAGCGGAAAGGTGATCCAGCTTTATGGTAAAGTACATCAGATAAAAGCATGTCTCTAAAAGTCTTCGAAAGAAATCTGTCTTCAATCTTTGGCTTCGGAAGACTTTGTCTTTGAAGCTTCGGAAGACTTCACTTTTGGCTTCTGAAGATTTTGGTCTTGGCTTCGGAAGATTTTACACTTAGAACATTCTAATGCAAGGTGTAAAACTTCCAAAGCATTTCTACTTCTGTTTTTTAGTGCATGCATGCATAGAGACTTTGGATGTTTGGCTGCATCAGACTTATAGGAATCCTTACAAAAACCAATACTTGTATTATTTGCTTCTCGTTATGTCTCATATTTACTTGTGTTCTAACTATCAAACCATATTGTTACCAGTACCCTATTTGATCTGTTAAGTGTTCTAAACTCTCTCCTCATTGTGTGTTGTGTTGTAAGTGACCATCCCTTAATTGGTCCTGCAATTGGTATCAGAGCTTTCCAGGCTCTTGATTATAAGATCTCACCATCTTAAGATCCCTCACACACACAAAATATTTAACATCTCAAATGGCAGCTATCACTAAAGCTGATATGGAAATTGGAACCGTGAAAAAGTCTCCACTGATCACTCCTGAAGACTTTGATACTTGGTAAAAGAATGGAAGGCTTTATCAATTCACAAGACTCTAGGATGTGGGAGTCTGTTGTCTCAGGACCTCACATACAATGCACTCCTTCAGCTACTGCTGGTGGTGGTATGATACCAAAGATGCCAACTGACTTTTCTGAAGAAGATAGGAAGAAGATTGACATAGATTAGAAAGCCATGACTGCACTCCAAACTGCTCTTCCAAACTCCATATACAGGGGCTTCAAGAACTGTAAAACTACCAAGCAACTATAGGAGGCACTGAAGCTTATGTATGAGGGGTCCACTGAAGCCAAGGAGAACAAGAATGACCTCTTGAAGCAGCAGTTTGAGAACTTCACCTTCAAATAAGGTGAAACCATGAATCAATAATACTTTAGGTATGTTGAGATTGTGGATAATTTAATGGATGTTGGAGTAACTCTTGAAAACAAGGACATTACGAGGAAGTTTATATCCTCTCTTCCTAGACAATGGATACATTATTGTGTTGTTATCAAGAGAATTGAGAACCTTAAGACTCTCACTTTGATAGAGTTGTATGGTATTTTTAGTGGATACTATATGGAGATGAACATGCAAAGTTCATGTGGTAACTTTAGCAATCAGCAGAGTTTAGCCCTCCATTTGGTTGAAAGGGATGGCATTGAACCACAACATCATCTTATTTGCTACCCTGACAACTCACAACAGGGTCCTTTCATCACCTTCCTAGAGACACCAAGAGAAAGCTACACTCAAGGAAGCCCATTCCAAGAGACAAGTTCTTCACATGCCTTTGTGTCTGCTGATGAAAGCACAGGCAACATTCTCTTTATCCTTGAAGATCTGGACTATATCCATCGAGATGACCTGGAATACATGGAGATAGTTCAGAAAATGGCTCTCCTCACTCACAGAGCCAAGAAATTCTACAAGAGGACATGGAGGAAGTTTCCAAGCAATGCAGCCAGTGGAAAGTTTGGGCTGGACAAAAGCAAAGTAAAGTGTTACAACTTTATCCAGATGGGCCACTTTGCAAGGGAGTGTAAGGCACCAAGGACAAATGGTGGCCAAACACAAGCCAAACCAAACCACACTGAAAGAGCTCCCTAGAATAAGAAGCCAAAGCAGCAAGCTGTAGTTACTATTGAAGAAGGAGGCTTTGACTGGAGCTTTCAGGTGGAAGATGCATCTCCAAACCAAGCACTTATTGCAGACCACGATGAAGCTAAGGTGTTGGAACATCTTTGTACTCCTGAATGTATTGCTAAAGCTAACAGATACATGTCCTATAACTTAGAGATGAGATCTAATCTTTAGTCCTTAAGTATCTTAAAATCTAATTTCAAAAGAGCTGAAAATGATTATAAACTAAAAATAGAGGACTTAGAGAAAACAATTTCAACTCTTAAACATGAACACACTAGCTAAAGAACTCAGATCAAAGATCTCATAACTAAGTTGACTGAATGCAAGGCTGAGCTTGTGATCAACAAAGACAGGGCAGAAAAGTGTGTTCTTGAAGAAGAGACCTTCAAGAACATAAATATCCTCATCCTTGCATGCAAAATTTTGTTATCAAAATAAGCAGGGACTGGGATCTAGTGAGATAGTTTCTCCAAACATAATCTTGTTAGTAAGATCTCTTAGGTGTGGAACTTATGAAGATGAGCTTTCCCTCATAGACCCCATGAGTGAAGAGGATGAAGAGGAAATGGTGTAGGATGCCTCTAAGGAGAGCGAAGAAGAGCATTCTAATAAGGGTCACCATTCCTCTAAGGAGAGTAAAAGAGTTGGGATGACCAAGTCAAAAAGGAACAACTTGATTAGGAAGGCCAAGAGGAAGTCAAAGAAGGCTCAAGAGATCAAGGCCACATTTAATTCTGTGTAGAAACAAGTCTTTATATCTGCAAGTTTGGAGGTGGTTAAGGCAGAAGACACAGAATTGAACTCTAGTAAGAGGAGTTCTAGTTCATGTCCAAATCATCCCAGCATCAAGAAGAAGGCTGATATGTTGTGCACCACTGTTGTACAACCTGAACCATCCAGCTGCAAAGGAAGTTCTATCCCTAAAAGGATTGCCACAACATCTGCAAAGATGACGATGGAGAAGGAAAGTGATCAAGTTCAGCGTTGTTCATAGAAGAAGGCTCTTAGGAAGAAGAAAATGGACTGTGTCATGTGTGGGAGTATCTCTCATCTTGATAAGGATTGTCTCTATAATCCAAAAAGTACTGTCCACATGACCAAGAAAGAAACTTCTAAGAGTTTGAAGAAGAAGAAAGCTTCGGAAGCAAAATCGTTTCCTTTCGAAAGCTTCAAAATGAAGAAAAAGACAAATGAAAAATTGCCTTCGGAAGAAAATTTGGTCTAGGAAGAAAGGAATACTTCCGAAGTACTAAAGCTTGTTGTATTGTTAGCAAGATCTTCCAAAGGTCCAGTCATCAAAACTTCCAAAGTCATCAAAACTTATGAAGTGTTGAAGGTCAAGTCTAAGCTTCCAAAGGTGGTGTGAAAGACAAAGAAAGACCAAGTGGCTGAAAGTTCTGCATCAACATCAGCAAATGATCCTCAAGACATGACAATAGGATCAATTACTATTTCATTTTCTTCAACTTCTTTTGATGAGCCCAAGAACAATAAGGGTTTCCAAATGTAACTAACCATCTCTTTTGTGTAGGAACAGCTCAAGACAAACATAAATGTATGGATCATTGATAGTGGCTGTTCCAGGCACATGACAGGCAATAGGTCACTACTCTAAAATTTTGAAAGTGTTGGACACTGAAAGGATCATACATGCCAATTCAAGTAGTGGATTGATGGTTGTTCTGCTGAAATCCCACAAGTCCAAGAAGATATGCGGATGAAGAATCTGCAACAACAAAAAGAAGAAAAGTGTCGTCTATCCGCATTTGTATATACGGATGACCACAGAACAAATGCTGACAAGTGTTTGTCCTTCCGTATTAACAAATGCAGACAACCGAACAAATGCTGACAAGGATTTTGCACATCCGCATATACTAATGCGGATGCTCATCAACAAATACGCCAAGTGTTTGTTCATCCATATTTGTCAATGCTGATGACCAAACACTAATGCGATAGAAGATAACAAGTGCTGATGCCAAGTGTTTGTTCATCCGCATTTGTCAATGTTGATGACCAAACACTAATGCGATAGTAGAAAACAAGTGATGATGAAGATCAACACATCCGCGTTAGTTAATGCAGATGGACAACAACAAATGCTGACGAAGACTTTTGTACTTAGATTAGATTATAGTACAGGGATAATTTAGTCTTTTTGTAAAGGCATATTGTTAGCCTATAAATAGAATAGAAATTGTTGGAGCTGTACAAGATAGTATATATTATCAACACAGTCAAAGTCAACAAAAGTCAACGTCACGGTCAAAGTCAACAAAAGTCAAACCCGACACGTTTGATACGAAGAACCGAGACGACACGTTGAAGATTTAGATGACTAGGAGTTTTATTGTAATAAATATATTTTGTGTAAACAAAATATATTTTACTTTGTTTTTAGTCATTTTTATGATTTATATGTTATTTTCATTAATTAGCCAAAGTGTAGGGAGTTAAGTGCAATTAGTGAATATTATAGTCACTATAAATAGGTTAATTGTCATTAGTGTTGACCAATGGTTGGATGACAAACAGATTGGGGAATTACTTGTAAAGATATGTTTTGCAATCTAATTGAAGATCAAAGGGGTTTTGATTGTGATTATCATTGTTTGATCCATAATCTTCATAATTTGTTTCAAGTTTGATTATCCTGGATTTACAATTTGGTATCAGATCCATATTCGATCAAATGTATTGTAGATTTGAAGAATTTGTTGCTGATTTTTTTGAAGATTTATGAAGAATTTTAGAGAGAGAAACTGGGGTTCTAGAGAGAAAGTAGATTTGAGTTTAAATTTCTATAAATCAACAACAACAACATCAGATCTATCATTATCTACAACATATATTGAATCTACATCATCGTTTTTACAAGAAATATCAATGAAAATCTTCAGATCTGAACGTTTCTCTCTCACACACTAGTGTGTGTGTTCTTGGAGCTTCAACATATTCATCCAGCGAATTTAGCACCTTTCTGAACAAAAGTTCAAAGTTTTCGGTGAAATTACAGTTTCGTCCGGCGAAACTCCGGCGAAGTTCCGGCGAAACTGTAACTTCGGCGAAACTATCAAATTCCAGTGAAACTGCAATTCCGGCGAAACTGCAATTCCGGCGAAACTGCAACTCCGGCAAAACTATTCCGGCGAAACTATCAAACTATGGTGAAACTGCACTTTTTTCGGCGAAATTACACCTGTGAAAGTAAAGATTAATCTGCGAAATAAATAAAAAAAAGCTACCGGAACCCTAGTCGGCCGAACCCTAGCTGCCGGAACTCTAACCACCACCGCCACAACCCTCTTCCACCTCCAAATCTCCGCCACCACCTCCGCAGCCTTCATTTTGTTCCTTGCTCCCTCTTCCAACGCTTGTGGTGCCCAAGTCTAGATCAAAATCCACATCATCAGGGTCATCTTCATCTACATCATCATCCTCATCCTCAAGATAGTCTTCATATTCACCAACATATGAATCTTTTGACTTCTTCCCACGAACAAAGTCGTTGGAAGCTGGTGCAGTAAAGCTCAACTGTGATTTTGAACTATAGGCATCCATACTATTTAACAATTTGTGCCGCAAGGAATCGCCTTGATCTTCCTCCTACTCGTAGTAATCATCAGACAGCATCTCATCCATATTTTGACTTTTATGTGCCTTTTCCACATCTGACAAATCATTGTCATAAGCATCTTCATTCCTCTAATCCTCCTAGCCAACTGCATATCCTTTGGCATAATAGTAACCCTCTTGGCATGAATCGCACACAAGTTCGTATCTTCATAAGTATAATCGCACACAAGTTCGTATCTATACCCAGAACTGCTTTTAGATTCCTGCAGGGACTCTAGCTCAGGTCTTTGATACATGGGTTGCAGTCTTTGCAAAAAGTCGAACCCCATCTCCCAGCTGTCTTTCTTGTACATTTGATAAGCTACCTTCACCATCACACAACCACCGCAAAACACCTCATGCTCCACCTGCGCTTCACAATTTTGCACCAGAAACTGCCAATCTACCGCCTCCACCACCTCTCACAGCCCCTGGGTATGCCAATCCCTCCTCCGCCTCCGTGAATACTTCTCCGGCCACCGTCCGCCACCAGATTCCAATTCCGGCAACCTCCAGATCCAATCTTGATTCGTCGTTTCTGCATACAATCTTGCGATTATCTCTCGGTCGAAGTTTCAGACGCTGTTGCCTCTTCAAGGATCCGTTAATCCTCATGATTGTGATTCGGATTCGTCAACTAATTTTGTTCATTCGATTGTTTATTCAGTTTGTCCTCCACTACCGATTGAGCTAGGGTTTAGTTTAGAGTTAACTAGGGCTGTGCTAGGAATAGATAAGCTCAATGCGTTTGGATTAATGGACAGAGAGGAGGCTGCATTTTTGTTTTAGGGTTAGAGATTTGGTTGTGGGCTTTTTGTCTTTGGACTGGGTTTTCTCAAATAATTAGGCTAACTATTTGGTAATAATAATTTGGGCTAGTAAAGATTAAAAATTGGGCTGCATTTAAAAAAAATTTGAGGTGCGGGCTAATAAAAAAATCAAATAAAATTGACTAGTTGAGATTAATTGATTTCATCCCGATAAAGAAATATTCAAAGATTTTAAAAGATTTATAAAAAAAATATTTTTCCTGGGGGAGAATTATCTTAAAATTTTTAGGAAAAATATTTTTGGGGCGTTTAATTGTTCAAAATTATTAATAAAATGTCATCTTCAGCAGACTTTAAATCATATAATCTCACAATGGCACAAAGCCGGTTTGACTGTTTTGCAGGTATAAAGAAAGAAAAATTGTCAGATTTAATTGATCGATTTTTACAGGTGGCAAATAATCTAAAGAAGCATGTTCCAGATCTAGTAATCATGAACAAATTCAAAAGCTTCTTGACTCTCTTCCATCTGCATGGAATCATCAAGTTAAAATGCTAAAGCAAGAAAGAGGTTATGTTGACACAGAACTTATGGATATGATCAACAGACTAAAATCTCTTGAGTTGGATATCCAAAGAAAAGAATTTCAGCAAGCCGTGTTCCCACATCAAACCAACACGCTTAATACTGAACTTGTTTCTTCTGTAACAAGCATACTTGATTACAAAGCCGAGCTTATTGAAAAGATGAAGTTATTAAAAACTGATTCGGATTTAAATTTTGAATTCAGAGAAACTGTTGAAGAGAATTATGAAGCTTTGAGAGTCGACAATGACAATAAACCGAAATCAATGAAAACCGATGATGATAAGGCTGGAAAAGCTGATAAAAGAAAGAAAGAATCTGAGGCTGACGAGATACTGAAGGTTAAAGAAGAGGAACAACAAGAATTCACAAGGGTTTGCAACTGTGAAAAGAGCTTAGCTGCAGAACGAACTATCATGGGTCTTCCTTATGAGACTGTTCAGGATGTGTGTTCTTCATCATACAAAATCTGGTTATTTGGGATATTGAAAGCAAACAGATTGTTATTGGACAATGAAAAAGTATTAAAAAGAATCAATTAGGAATTAAAGAAATATGAAATTGCTTTTTCAAGAAAACTTAATGAAGCATTTTGGAGCGTAACGTTGAAATTAATATTTTAAGAGAAAGGGCTGTTTTAGCTCAATTTGAAACGACACAGCTTCAAACAAAGCTTGATAAATGGACCATTTCACACATGAAAAAGGATGAGCTTATTGCAAAACAACAAGGGGCGCGGGTAAAAACATCGGATTGGATATAAATCTGATGGTGAAACTGTATTTTTAATTCAGTTCCACCTCCTTCTACTTTATGTTATTCACCTATCCCCAGACCTCATCCGAAAATTGATTTGTTTGAACAACCTACTAATAGTCTGCGTGCAGGTTTGAGCGGTGTCAATCTTAATGAGGTGCGAGATGATTATGATTCTACAATTGGTATGGGATACAATAAACCGAATGCTGACAGTCAAGCTAACGATTGTTCAGTCCCGGTTGTTTGTAAATCTATATCGACTATTTCTTCTAACTTCTTTGATAAGTTTAAAGCAGGTTAAATTCCTACTTTTGAAGCTGCCAAGGTTGTGAAAGAAGAGATAAATCAAGAATCACCTAATCATCAAGTTCCAACAACAACAACACATCCTACTCCTGTCAATCAAGATCCATTGGAAGCAGATTTGTGCATACGAGACTGGTCAAGCTCAGATGATGAATCAAACACAGATCCGTGTCAGGTCCTCAAAGATCAAGATATCACCTGAAATTGTCAGGTCTCAAAAGTTTCCAAAATCTGCTTCAAGACCAATACGAATCTCTTCTCCAACTGCCAAACAACCCAGTCAATCAGTGAAGATCTCATTCACTGTTCAGCTCATCATGCACCAAAACAAGCAAGAATCTACAACAACCTTAAAGCAATCTCCAATTCCAAATGCACTAAACGGGACTACAAAGAATCAAAAGCCTTTCAAAGCTTGTTTTGAGTGTGGAAAAGAAGGCCATGTGGTAAAGAAGTGCCCTCAAAGACTTGTTTCGGATGGTAAAGGCAAACCAAATTGCTTCTCCGGATCACAGTCTACAAAGAATGTTCCAGTTGGTAAAGGCAACACAGGTTACTTCTCCGGTTCAAGAGGTAAAAAGCACACATCTTTGAATGGTTGGATGAAAAACCCCCCATCCAAACCTTTTCATGTGAAGTCGGTTTCACACGATTCAAAGATGAAAATGACCAAAGATTCAAAACCTAATTCTTTTCCTTCGAATCTTAAACAGATTCCAAACTTAATTCTTTTAAATCAAATATAATTAAACTGAAACAAGTTTGGAAAATTAGAAAGAAGAATACAAAAATCCGTGATATTTCAAAAGGTTGTGTGCTTAAGCGGGTTTCTTATATTAATGAAAAAGGAACTCCCAGGACTACGATGGTTTGGGTTTCCCTTTCTAACTAGTTTGTTAATGAGTGCAGGAACAGTTCAGGAGGCCTGTTACTAATCTGGTTTACTGACAGAGATTGTTCCTGATTCAAATTTGAGGCGGAACAAACAAGTTAAGGTCATTGTATTTTATCCACAATCTGGATTTTTATCTGCACAATCACAGTTCTTAATTCACAGTCATTACATATTTCTTGATCATTCATTTCTTATCTTGATATCAGTGTAGTTTGGAAGATCTTCTTTGGTAAATTTCTATTTTTGTGTAGTTTTATAAAAACAAAATAAAAAATATAAAAAAATTTAAAAAAATTTAAAAAAATTTAAAGAACAAAATAAAAGAAAATATAGGTTTACAAATATAAAAATTTAAGGGGAGAGTATATGAGCAGTACATAAAAAATGGAAAAAGAACTGGGAACTTGATTTAATATGACTGAGAAATGATTATATATCATCTTGAAATGCTTGTTTTTGCATGACTTGCGTTTATAAAATGAGAAATGATAGTAACTGATGCTGTTATCTGATTTACATCTTAATTTTAATTGCAAATAATAGAAAAAAATAGATTCTTTAATGATATGCTTTGTAGACTCAGCCTGAAGAATAAAGTAGACATCAACATAATGTTTTAAATTAAAATATATGCTTAAGGATGTTTGGATTTACGCAATCATTTTGGCCTACACGAAAACTGAGTCCCGACAAAAATTGGATTGAGAATTGATCTTTCACCCACCATGATACAAATCATATAAGCCATATCTTTGAGCCATGATTGGTGTATTTATATGTCTTGTGTTTGTGCTAATCTCCTCTGCTGTATGGATGTACTGACCTGGAGTGATGATCTCCTTTGCTGTACGATAGTACTGACCTGGTGCTCTTATCGGCACATGATTAAAGGGTCATCTCCTTTGTTATACGTGAGTATAGACCTGGAGCTCTCACCATTTTGGTCTAAGTAGTGTCAAATCATCTAACGATGAATTCATCACAGAATGCAATATTCTGATGATAATCACTTGCATACTAATGCACAAGCCTTGTTCCATAAAGATCGTAACAAAATTCAAGAAATCCTGAGGTTGGGTGAGGGTTTTTGCCAAATGATTGTGGGGTCCTAGCATTCTAAATTATTTAATCGAACCTTAACGAATCATCTTCTGCTTATTGAAAAAGATAGGGCATGAGTTTAAATGGACAAACATATCAGCAATCATTATTGATCTGTTTGAGAATTTCAAAAAACATTCAAAGACTGTGATTAGATTCAGTTATTAGAGTGATCTCATTGCTTGTCGATGATTAAGTTCATCCTTGTGCTAAAGTATATCTTGAGAATGTGATCTAATGATCGATTCAGTTCTCGTTATAAAAAATAGATAAAAAAATTTATAATAAATGTATATAATAAACAATAAAAAATTAAAATAAAATTTCATTTCAAATTCTTTTAGGTCTTCCATATTATGCTATTACATTTTATCATTTTTCAGGAATTTCACAGAAATTGCGCACAAAGAACACGGGTTTGCTTGTTTTCCTACACAGATAAACATGGGTTTATTTTGTTAAAAATGAAATGATCTAATTAGAAATGCCGAGATTGTGTTTGTGAATGTGTTTCAGTTTTTTGCCGTAAGTGATGGCCGATCATCAGTTGAACAGTGTACCTGATCAGAGAACCTATTACTTAAGTTTGCAAAAGATACCGAGCTAGGAATCCTCCTCCTACATCTTCTGAAGCACTCGAGACTAGAGATTTGGGAAAGCTGTTCCAATATCTTCACAAAGGATGCACTAGAAAATGGGAAGCATATAAATAGGGGGAGCTTATGAGACAATTTGAAGATCTTTCTATGGTTGACTTCTCGGGGCTAAATTCGTATGAAGATGTTGATAATGATACACTAAGGGAGAGTATTGTTGGAGCTGTAAAAGATAGTCTATGTTATCAACACAGTCAAAGTCAACAAAAGTCAACGTCATGGTCAAAGTCAACAAAAGTCAAACCCGACACGTTCGAGACGAAGAACCGAGACGAGACGTTGAAGATTTAGATGACTAGGAGTTTTATTGTAATAAATATATTTTGTGTAAACAAAATATATTTTATCTTGTTTTTAGTCATTTTATGCTTTATATGTTATTTCCATTAATTAGCCTAAGTCTAGGGAGTTAAGTGCAATTAATGAATATTATAGTCACTATAAATAGGTTAATTGTCATATGTGTTGACCAATGGTTGGATGACCAATAGATTGGGGAATTACTTGTAAAGATATATTTTGCAATCTAATTGAATATCAAAGGGGTTTTGATTGTGATTATCATTGTTTGATCCATAATCTTCATGATTTGATTCAAGTTTGATTATCCTGGATTTACAGAATTCCTCATATGTGAGGTGATTGTTGATAGACAATCAGAATTTTTTGTTTAGTCTTATGTTTAGAAGGTGTATTGTTATTGTTTAATGCTCAAACCCTAGCATTCATTGTAACCGATTCACCTCATTTAATACAAAGAACATTTATGAATACATCTTGCATTCAATGTTCTATGTTTGTATGATTCCGCCATATAATCATTGACTCAATCATCATATTCGATCCTAGTTGATTCATATCAACTGAGAATATCATTCTCACACCCAGTTAGATGGAGGACTAGTTGCTTTTGGAGGAGATGCTGGAGGTTACATAACTGGAAGGGGCAGGGTCGCAAATTGTAAGCTCAGCATTGAAAAAGTAAATTTTGTCAAGGAGCTTGGATACAATCTTTTGAGTGTATCTCAATTTTGTGATCAGAGTCATAACATTCTCTTTACTGAGCATGAGTGCATTGTTCTCAGGCTCGGGGTGGTCATTCCTAATGTGCATATCCTGCTCAGAGCCCCCAAGAAAGGGAACATGTACAAGATGGATTTGCAAGAAACATCTCCCTTAGGAAAAGTTTCATGCTTTCTATCTAAAGCCAACAGTGATGAGTCTTTTCTCTGACATAAAAGAATGTGCCATGTAAACTTTAAAAACATGAATAAATTAATAAGAATGATTTGGTAATTAGAATGCCAAAGAAAGAGTTTACAAGTGATGACCACTGTGTTGCATGCCTCAAAGGGATGCAACACAAGGTATCTCAAAAGCCAAAGGAAAGAAACTCCATCACTACTCCCCTACACTTGTTACATATGGATCTCTTTGGCCCCACCAGTATAATGAGTCTAGGAAGGACCTCTTATTGCTTGGTGATCACAGATGACTTTACAAGTTTCACTTGGGTCTTCTTTCTTAGAACTAAGGATGAGACCCCTGAGATTCTGAAGAATTTCATCTTAAAGATTGAAAATCAATGTGGTCACAAGGTCAAAACCATAGGATGTGATCAGGAAATTGAATTTAAGAACCAAATCCTTGATAGATTTTGTGATGAAAATGGTATTACAAGACAATATAATGCTCCCAGGACTTCTCAATAAAATGGTGTTGCTTAGAAAAGAAACATGACACTAATTGAAGCTGCAAGAACCATGTTGTCTGACTCTAAACTGCCCATCACCTTCTAGGAGAGGTAGTGAACACTGCTTGCTATGTGTAAAACATAGTTTTAGTAGTTAAGACACATGCTAAGACTCCTTATGAACTTTGGCAAAAGGGATAACCTTTCATTGGTTTTCTCAGGTCATTTGGATGTCCTTGCACCATCTTGAATACCAAAGATCAAATTGCCAAATCAGATGATGGACATTTTATTGGATACTCTTCCCAAGCTAAGGCTTATAAAGTATACAATCTCAGACCTAGAGTAGTTGGGGAGTCAGCCAATGTGACTTTCAATGAGCACACTCCTAGTATGAAAGGTTTTGGTCCTGAGTGGCTATTTGATATTGATTTAGTTACCAACTATTTTAACAAATCTTATGAGCATGTTTCAGGGTCTACATATATATTATCAACAGGTGATCCTGATCCAAGATTTGAGATAATAAGACCATCAAGTTGTACTACGTCAACTACAGGTGTAACTAACCCTGCAAATGGAGTTTCTATCAGAACAACAATGAAAACTCCAGCTGATACTTCTAAGGTGCCTTCAAATTCTAGCTTAGAGGCACAAAATTCTGATGAAGGAGCTTCAAATGTAGGAGGAAATGGTGGTGGTGAAAGTGATCCAGAATTTCTTGATGCTGACAACCACTCCATTGAAGACAACATTAATGATGTCACACACTCATTGGATCAAGCTTCTCTTAATAAGTGTGCTGATGTGGTGGGTAAAACCCCATTGCCTGATCTAAATTCTCTAATTTAGATTTCCCCAAACAACTTGTTGTTACCCTTCAACTAAAGATCCATAACTCTTACCCCACCACAAACATCATTAGAAATGTTGACTCAGGGGTGAGAACAAGAGGACAAACCCACGATGCAAATGTTTGTCTTCACTCTTGTTTCTTATCTCAGATAGAGTCAAAGAAAGTTGACTAGGCTTTAAAAAATAGAGTTGGGTTGAAGCTATGCAAGAGGAGCTACTTCAATTTAAAAGACAAAAGGTTTGGAAACTATGTCCTCTTCCTCAAGGGAAGACTACCATAGTAACCAAATGTGTGTTCATGAATAAGAAGGATGATAAAGGACTTGTCATCAAGAATAAGGCAAGACTAGTTGTTCAAGGATACACACAAGAAGAAGGAGTTGACTACACAGATCTATTTGCTCCTGTAGCAAGACTTGAAGCTATCAGGATATTCCTAGTTTTTGCTGCATCCAAGGATTTCAAGGTCTACCAACTTGATGTCAAGTGTGCTTTTCTTTATTGGGTGATTGATGAAGAGGTGTATGTCAGACACCCACTTGAGTTTGAAGATCCTAATCATCCTCATTATGTCTACAGGCTTGATAAAGCTCTTTAGGGGCTGCACCAAGCACCAAGGAAGTGGTATAAGACTCTATCTCAGTATCGCTATCAGTATGGCTACAAAGGGGTACTATAGATGGAACTCTCTTCATCAAAAGAACAAGAAATGACTTAATGCTAGTTCAAGTGTATGTAGATGACATTATCTTTGGGTCAACTAATCCAAAGCTCTGCAAAGACTTTGAGAAGCTGATGAAGGATAGATTTGAAATGAGCGCCATGGGGGAACTCAATTTCTTTCTAGAATTCAAGTGAAGGAAGTTGAAAATGACATCTTCATAAGTTAGTCAAAGTATGTACAAAACATACTTAAAAGATTCAACATGACTAACTGTAATATTGCTAAGACACCCATAGCCAGAAACCAGTCACTTGGACCTGATCTTTAGGGGGAGTGTGTGGATGAACATCTCTACAGGGCAATGATTGGGTCTCTTATATACCTCACAGCTAGCAGCCCGGATATCATGTTTGCCACATGTATTTGTTCAAGATATCAAGCCAACCCCAAGTGTCACACCTGGTCACTGTCAAGAGGATTTTATGATATCTCAAAGGTGCTCCAACACTTGGCCTTTTGTATCCAAAGAATTCTGACTTCAATCTGTATGCCTATACAAATAGTGACTATGGTGGCTGCAACATGACTGCAAAGTCTATATCAAGGAGATTTCAATTTCTTGGTGGAAGGATAGTCTCTTGTCAATGCAAGAAACAATCTTGTGTGTCTGCATCAACTCCTAAAGCTGAATACATTGCTGTTGCTAGCTGTTGTGCTCAAGTGCTTTGAATTCCGAATCAGATGCTGGACTATAGATTTAACTTCAAGGAGACTCCCATCACATAGACAACAACAGTGCTATCTCTATTACAGAGAATCCTGTGCAACACTCAAGGAAAAAACAAATCAATATCAGGTATCATTTGATTAGAGATAACTTTAAAAAGGGATTAATCAAACTAGTCAAAGTTAATAGAAATGAACAATATGTTGATCTATTCACCAAAGCTTTTGATGAGTAGAGATTTAAGTATCTTGTATCAGCTATTGGGATGATTAACTTTGGATAGCTTTTCTTAAAACTTAATCATATTATTTCTAAAATTTGTATGTCCTAAGTTGTCTATTTTCACCTTCATAAGCCCATGTTTACTATGGAAGAAAAATCTTTTTAGAATACATTTCTTAGATTTTTGAAAATTTTGATCTTTTTATCTTTCGAAAGAAATATATTTACCTTCGGAAGAAACTTATGTCTTAGTAAACAAACAACTATTTCAGTAGATTTACCTTCGAAAGAAATTTTAGAAATATCTTTCGAAGCTTAAATTTGACTTGAGTACTTCTATGTTTTTAAGAATAATTTTCTTCCAAAAGCAATTTTCTCTCGGAAGTTTTTATTCTCCTTAGAATAAAATCTATGAGTATTAATCTCTTATGAAGCAGAATTTTCTAAACTCTTTGAAATATCTTCTGAAGTCATTTTGGCCTCAGAAGCTTTTTCATCAAAACTTCCGAAGCAAAATTACCTTCGGAAGATTTTTTGATTTCCAAGAGAACTACCTTTTTGGGCGCTTTTTCAGAGGTGGGACCGACATCCGGATTTCAAAGTTTGTCCTCTTTCATTAACTTTGTCTCCGATCCATTTCATATATATACCGAACGGTTCCCCCCTCTTTCACTCTCTTCTTCATCTGAACTATTTCCAAAACCTAAATTCACCCACAAACCGCCTTTGTTCTTCACTTTTTTTGCCCTTAAGCTTTCTAAAATGGCCAACCTAAACCGCAGAAACCACCCTGATTCCTGAAGATCTCTCCTTCATTGTCCATGGAATGGTCTAGGGAGTCAAATTCAGGTACTCTCAATTTGTTTATACAAATTTACTTGCTAATTTGGACTCCTTAGAGTTAATATGTTCCCTAGATATGTTCAACACATTCTTAACTATGAACTGGGCTCATAGTTGCGAGGAACATGTAATATTCTTAAATTAGGACTGATGAAGCCCGACATCTTTAAAATAATGAAGAAGCCAACTGTAGGCTTCTCTGGGTAGAAACAATCCTTGTCCCAAAAATGTTAGAGCTCATTGCTCATGGTGACAACCTAGCAACACAAGCTAGTGTTGAACCCACACCTTCTACCTGTCAACCACCTAAATAGCCACAAATAATCCTCAGCTACCTAAACGACCCCTGCTTAAGCTATTGAGCTTGTGCAGTCCCCCATATCATCACCCATACAGGAGGAAGTGGACATTGGAGCTGCTACTTCTCCTGAGGAGTAGACCACTCCTAACTCATCAAGAAGCAGTGCTAAGGTTCCTTATGCTCAGCCTGATGAGCTCATTAGCCCGTCAGCCTTAAGCATTAACTCTGAGTCTCAACACTCAAGTGAACCAACCTTCATGAGAAAGTTACCATCCTCAACCTCTAGATCTAAACCAACTCATTCCCAACCTAGAATTTTATGATGATGAAGACATAGGATTCATTGAGTACCAATGAGTCTCTTTACTCCTCCCCTACTCAAAAAGAGATGAGTGCTCCTCCTTCTGCTATGTCTAGCCCACATCATTCACCCATCACTGAGGTGGATCTCCCTGAACCTGTTCAGGAGGTCCATATGGAAGGGGCTCTCACTTTTGCTAGTGGTTACTTCATTCAGACCTCAACAATGGCAACTCAACCCATTGATACATCACTAGAAGTTGTTAGTGAGCAGGGGAAATCCAACAGCCAAAAACAATATGCTGGTGGTGAGAGAGAAGACTTTGGTCCAATTCTCTCATTCCCCATTGATTCTTCTGATGAAGATGAAGGGAACATGAGACTAAAGGTACAAAAACTGACAAAAACATGCACCTATTTTAGTCTTTAAGGTTAGTCACCTTGAATCTCAGGTGACTACCTTACAAAATAGGGTCAATGATCAGAAACTTGAGATATCTTATCTTAAGGAACAACTAGTTGGGAGACCTTTAAGGAGAGCTCATCCAGAAACACAATAACCTATGGATGTGATTGACCTAACTCCTAGCTCACCTGTGCAAGTGGGTGATGCTACTAAAAAAAGGGGAGAAAGTTATAGCAATCACAGAACCTGGGAGTTCTTCACAGAGTATGGACATTGAGGACTCACCATCCTCACTTGCAGTTGTCCATACTCAGCAACTTCCTCAAATTCACATTGATGTGGATTCACTAGACTCACTTATTTAGAGTCTCTTTGAGGAAGGTATACTAAGGGCTTTATCATCCCCACATCAAGGATCTTGAAACTATATAATTGGGTGGAGGTATAATGCTAACAGAAGAGCCCTTATACTTCAAAGAGTTCAAGGGCGACAAGAGATTCTAAACTTTCAAACTTTGAACTACTATGAAGGTCTTGACCTGGTCAACATGCCACTTGCCAATCCAAGCCAATCTAGGCAAGCTGAAAGAATGGATTAAAGGATTCAAGACAGGATCATTAAAGAGTTTAGCCAAAGAAGAAGAAAAAGGCAATCAGGTAATATCATTAGTCAATTGGATGTTGAGGCAGACCTTGAGATTAGCTTCAAAGAGAAAACCTTGCTGAAGGCCCAATGATAAAGCCTGAGAGCATTGTTACTCCCACAACTACATCAAAAATCCAATCCCTCAGTGAAACACCTGCTGGTGAAGGTATCTCACAGCCTCTCTTTGGCCAGAGCATGGATGCTACTCCAAGCAATGAAGGCCAAAGCTCTCTCCATCCTTAGCACAAAGGTCCGTGGGTGACACAGGGAAAAGGAAAATGTCTCCTAAAGAGATTTAGGAGGAGGAGAGAGAGAGAGGAAGAGGAAGCTAAGGGGAGAAAGCTCCTTTGGGTCTTCAGGCTTCATGCAAGCTGCAATCAGGGTTGCCCCCAGACCAAACACTAAAGATGATGAGTTAAGGGCAGTTAGGATTACTTAACTGCAGATCAGGAACTATGATATTGATAAGATCATTTCTCTCTCCTGAGAAGAACTAAATGAACTGGCAGACATGGAAGTGTCAAGAGAAAGGAAGGAAGCAGAGGATGCAAGGTTGCTCCTCCAACATAGAAGAAAGAAGAAGGAAAAAGTTGTACAAACATATTCCTACTCTCTCTCCAGTCCAAGAAAACCTTGTGCAAGACACATTGGCAACTCCACAACCTTAGGTAGATAAAGAAGCTGATAGGCAAAACATGATAAGCTACCTGAATGCCACAGGACTCTACCAGGCAGCTGCACTTCTTCCCTTGTCCTTTGAGTATATTGAGTTTGAGTATCTCAAACAACTTGAACTTCAAGTTCTCAAAGAACAAAAGACAACAAAGAGAAAAACGAGGGAAGAGGCTGCAAAGTCAAGAGCCATCATCCAAAAGAGTATGAAGAAGTCTACTGACAGACAAAGGATGATGAGCTTCTTGAAGCTGTATGGATTCTCTGGAAGGAGACTTGGTCCAGTGTCTCTATCCACAATGGCTGAGCACATCAGGGTGATCAAGCAGAAAATCAAGAGAGGAGAGCTCATTGACTTACACTCCCCACCAATTCAAGCCCCTCCTGAAGTGGAGGTTAAGGTTGAACAATTTGAGACAACACAACCTGGACCTTTTGCTGAACCTCAGCAAGCTTCATCTTCTGATCCACAGCAGGGTCAAACTCCCTCTCCTTCTGAACCTGTAAGGGAGGTAGACCCAACTGAAAAAGACAAGATTGAACAACCAGGTGCTGAAGGCCAGTATTCTTAGGTAAAGTTTCCAAAGAGGAGGAAGAGGATGGCTTCAAGACCCAAATCAAAGAAGAAGAAGAGGTCAAAGTCATTCACCTCCAAACCTCAGGATGAATCAGATCATCCTGCGCGAGTGCATGAAGAGGCAGCTCAACCAACTCTAATTCAAGTAGCTCCTCTTGCATCAGGAAGACCCATCTTATCCTGGACCTTCACTACTAATCCAGAAAGATGGCATGTAATCAGAGATCGAGGTGGTGAAGATGTCTACACATGGCAAGACATGTTCAACCTACCTCTACATGATCTCTTTGAGATGAGAAGACACTTAGAGAGTCTTAGTGATACTGACCATCTAATGAAAAAGGGTATGGTCATCATCATGATGAGGACTATCGACATCTAAAATCTTCAAATGATTGGTAGCATCAGCCTAGGGGGAGTTTATAAGGTTTCATGTAAGGCTGATGCACCTAAAAATTCAAAGTCTCTCCTGCATGCATGCACTAAAGTACAGAGTAGAAATGCTTCGAAAGGTTTACACTCTGTATCAGAATTATTCTAAGTGTAAAGTCTTCCAAAGCCAAGACCAACATCTTCCGAAGCCAAAAGTGAAGTCTTCCAAAGATTTAAAGAAAAAGTTTGCCGAAGCCAAGAAGTGAAGACTGATTTCTTCCGAAGACTTTTGAAATATGCTTTATTTGATGTACTGTTCCATAAAGCTGAACCAATTTCCACTGGAGACTCTCGAACAAGGGATGGAGAGAGTCGACTAGCAAGAACCATGCACCAAAGATCACAAAATGCTTCTTCCTTGCTTGCCTTGTGCTTGGCCGATGGTGGAATGTTGTTATCCTTCAAAAACCTTGCTGAAATGTTGAAGGAATTTATGGTTATGTGTGTGTTTTAGGCAAAGAGGATTTGAGAGAAAGAGGGAGAGGTTGAAGAGATGAAAGTGGTCTTGCATGTAAGGGGAATGGAGGAGAAGAGGGTGGAGTGTGAGGTTGGGTTTAAGGGGATCAAGGGATGTGATGGTTGGTGGGTTTGGGGGGCGGCTGAATGGTGGTTGTGGGGGTTGTTTAATAATTTTTTTTATAAATTAATATTATGTAGATTAGTGTATAGTATAATGTAGTATTTTAGATTGTATATTTTAGTTAGTTGTTTAAGTATTAAGTATGGGAATGCATGTATTAAGCTGTGAATTGTGTGTGTGTGCGCATTTTATTTGTTTCAATTAAGTTCTAAGATTTTAAGGTATCTAATTATATTTCTAGAAGCGTTCAATTATCCACACTAAAACTAAACTTAAAGGAATCACCCAAGGATAGAATATGCAATAATAATAATAATCATGAAAGAAATAAGTTAACGATAAAAACAAAAATAAAAATAAAAATAAAAATAATAATAATAAGAAGAAGAAGAAAAGAACAGAAGAAGAAGAAAATAAGAAGAAGAAGAAGAAGAAGAAGAGAAGAAGAGAAAGAAGAAGAAGAAGAAGAAGAAGAAGAAGAAGAAGAAGAAGAAGAAGAAGAATAAGAAGAAGAAGAAGAATAAGAAGAAGAAGAAGAAGAAGAAGAAGAAGAAAGAAGAAAAGAAGAAGAATAATAAGAAGAATAATAAGAAGAATAATAAGAATAATAATAAGAATAAAAGAAGAAGAATAAATAATAATAATAAGAAGAATAATAAGAATAATAATAATAATAATAATAATAATAATATAATAATAATAATAATAATAATAATAATAATAATAATAATAATAATAATAATAATAATAATAATAATAATAATAATAATAATAATAATAATAATAATAATAATATAATAATAATAATAATAATAATAATAATAATATAATAATAATAATGTAAGGTTTCATGTAAGGCTGATGCACCTAAAGCATTCAAAGTCTCTCTTGCATGCATGCACTGAAGTACAGAGTAGAAATGCTTCGGAAGATTTACACTCTTCATCAGAATTATTGTAAGTGTAAAATCTTCCGAAGCCAAGACCAACATCTTCCGAAGCCAAAAGTGAAGTCTTCTGAATCTTTAAAGACAAAGTCTGCAGAAGCCAAGAAGTGAAGACTGGTTTCTTTCGAAGACATTTGAAACATGTTTATCTGATGTACTGTTCCATAAATCTGTACCACTTTCCGCTGCAACTCTGTTGACTCACCAACTTTCACAAGTTGGTGAAAAGGTCCATGCTTTTGGTAACTGTACATTTAGGTCTTGAGTCTGTGCTTTCTACTTGATGTACTTTTATTATTTTTGTAATATATTAGGATGTGAGCTATGACATATCATAGTCACTAGTCAAAAGACAATATGCCTTTTGACTCTACATTTGATTTTGTTGTTGTCTAGATCATATGTTTCCAACTGGCCTTCTAAGTATAGCCGGATGTAGGACGTACTATAAAGAACTTGAGAGCAATATACAACATTCTTGAAAATCAATACTTGTATTATTTGCTTCTTGTTCTATCTCATATTTACTTGTGTTCTAAGTATCAAACCATATTGTTATCAGTTCCCTATTTGATCTATTAAGTGTTCTAAACTCTCTTCTCATTGTGTGTTGTGTTGTAAGTGACCATCCCTTAATCGGTCCTGCAAATAATAATAATAATAATAATAATAATAATAATAATAATAATAATAATAATAATAATAATAATAATGATAATAATAATGAGAATAATAATAATATTAATAATAATAATAATAATAATAATAATAATAATAATAATAATAATAATAATAATAATAATGAGGTTTAGAGTTGGAATTATGAGATAGGGGTCGGTTGTTACATTCTCCCCCCGTTTAGGAAATTTCGTCCCGAAATTTTAGCTTCCATTAGATTTTCGGACGGGTGGCTTGAAAAGGTGCGGGTATTCCTTCCACATTTCATCTTCTTATTCCCAAGTGAACTCAGGTCCTCGCTTAGAGTTCCATCTTACTTTCAACTTGGATCTTCGACTTCATCTATGTTTCGGGACCAGTCGATCAGTAATCGCTACGGGTTCTTCCATGAAGTTCAACTTATTATTAATTCTTGATCCCTTCAATGGCAATTCTAAGGCTTTGTCTACCAGACACTTCTTCAGATTTGGCACATGAAAGGTTTCATGTGTTGGATCTAGAAAGGCTGGTGCAACCAAAACCAAAACACTTAGAGAATTTTTGGTTCAACTTGTAAATGTCTCCCGAAGCTAAGTACAGAACTTCCGAAGGCAAATGGAGTTCTTCTGAAGCCAAAGACAGAACTTCCGAAGATCATGTCTGAAGGATCTTCCGAAGGAAGACTCCAGCTTCCGAAGACAAAGTATTCTCCTCCGAAGTTCAAGACTTAGAAGAAATCAAGACAACAACTTCCGAAGTATGAAGACCTGAAGAAGTCCTTAAGCCTCGGAAGATGTAGCCTCTTTCGAAGTATAAGTGGCTTCGGAAGAACAAGTTCTTTCGAAGCCAATTAACCTTCGGAAGACACTACTATGAACAAGTGGACATAAGTATGGCCCTTCTGACACTACGCTGCAAGTCTCTGAGATACTGCATGGTGCTTTCACATGCCCATGTAGTTGACCATACTTTATTCAACTGTTCACCTTTTATCAGTTAGTACAGTTACCAACTTTAGTTGGTGACAAAAGGTAAGTCATGGACATGTCATGAATACCTTATCTTAAATAATACTTGATCTAAGATACCTTAACTTTAGCATTGTAGTATCTGCTTTAGTCATAGGTTTCCAGCTGGTATCAAAGTATATCAGGTTGTAGCATCTAGTATATATGGTTTCTTATTGTAACTCATGTAATATGCTTGTAAGAGTCTTGTAATACTTTGAACTGAGAAATAATATATACAAGTACCTTGAAAATTATTTCTTTGTGTTCTCTGTTACTTAGTATATTATAATCAACACTTAGAAGGGATTCTGCATCATCATCTAAACCGAGTGTGATTCAAGTGAGTTTGAGAGAAAAACTAAGTGTTAAGTGACAAAAACCATTCCTGCAAGTGGTATCAAAGCTTTTTAGGCTCGTGATTTTGAGATATTACCATCCAAATCAACCTGTTTTTCCCTCCTCCTTTCTCCACACTCAAAAATGGACCTCAACCAAAAGTCTGAAGTTGAGATAGGGACGATGACTAAAGCACCTATCATCACCCCTAAAAACTTTAGATCATGGAGCAGACGCGTGGAAGGCTTCATTAGATATCAAGACAACAAACTGTGGCAATATATTGTCAATGGCCCTTACAAACCAAAGGTGGTAGCACCAGGTGGAAACGGTGCCTTGATAGAGAAGGCTAGAGAAGACTACTCTGATGAAGACCGAAGGAAGCTGGACATTTATAGCAATGCCATGACTGTTCTGATGACTGCGATACCCAACTCCAACATGGTGGGGTTTGAGCATTGCAAGTTAGCTAAAGAACTGTTTGATGCAATATCTCAAATGTATTCCAGCTCCAATGACTCCAAGAAAGATTCACTGAAGCAACAGTTCGAGAACTTCACTTACATTGCTGGAGAGACCCTTAGCCAGCAATACTTCAGGTATATGGATCTTATTTCCTCCCTTCAATCTGTGGGAATTACCCTTGAATTGAGAGAACTCACAAGAAAATTCATGAGTGCACTCCCAAATGAGTGGACGTTCTACTATGTCTCTATCAAGAGGATAAAAAATTTAAACTCCCTAACCATGATTGAACTTTATGGCATCCTTGATGGATACCGTTTAGATATGGAGAATAAAAGAGGCCACCAGACGAGCAGACCCTCAAGCCTTCCTGCTAACAAGGCTTTAATGGTTGCTGAAGGCTCAGGACCCTCCCAACCTCAGCAGTACTTGACATACACCCAACAGCAATCCAGTTCTTTGGGGCCATACATCACATTCCCTGAGACTCCAAGGTCTCAATAGGCTCAGCAAAGTTCTTTTCAGGACAGTTGTGCCTTTGTCTCAGGAAATAGGCACTCTAGTGACTATCAGTATTGCTTTAATGATCTAGACTGTTTCAGCCCAGTTGATATTAAGTATGTGGATACAGTCCAATAGACGGCTCTGTAAACCTATAGAGCGAAGAAGTTCTTTAAGAGAACTGGAAGGCAGTTTCTCCGGAACCCAACAAACAGCAAGTTTGGGTTTGACAAGACAAAGGCCAAATGCTACAACTGTAACCAACTTTGTCACTTTGCCAGGGAATACAAGGCTCCCAAGTCAAATCCAGGAACCCCACATGCCTCCACACATCCCTCTACACCAAAAGCTATTGGAAAGTCAACTGAAACAGCTGTTGTGGCTCAAGAAGTTGATTGGAGCTTCATGGTACTGGATGTGACTTTTGCTCAAGCACTCATGGCTGGAACAGATGATAACAAGGTATATGAACATCTCTGTACTACAGCTTGCATTTCTAAGGTTAAGTTATAACAGGACTACAATATGGAAATTAAATCTGATATTGAGTCTTTAAATATTTTAAAATCTAATTTTAAAAGGGCTGAATCTGACTATCAAAACAAAATTGAAGAGGTAGAGAAAATTGTGTCCTTGTTAAAACATGAACATACAAATTACAAGACTCAAATCAAGGATTTAATATCCAAATTGTCTGAGGCTCAAGCCAAGCTTGTCACAACTAAGGCTCAAGTCAGGAAGCATGCTATCTCTGAGCAAAACATCCAAGCCATTCTTGCATCATCCTCTCACTCAAAACTTTGTTATCAAAACAAAGGTGGGTTGGGAACCAATAAAATTGTTCCACCACTTTCTTATGAGTCTATTAGTAAACCAAGGTGTGGTACTAAAGAGTAAGAGGTTCCATGTACTGACCCACCTTCCCATGAGTCAAAGAGCGATGCAACTATGGAGACCATCACAGGAAAGAACCAGGTATTTAACCATTCCTAGCGGTGATGATCAACCCCTGACCACTAAAGCCAGAAGGAGCCGAGCTACGGCAGCCAGAAAAACTACAAAGAAAGTGGTTGAGTCTAAGTTGAAGATAGACCTAAAACAAAAGGGTGTGTTCATCTCAGCTGGATTCCAGTTGGTAGGAAACTATAATTCAGGAAAGGAGTGTAGTACCAACACTCCTGTCCTACCAAAGGATCAGAAGTTAAAGGGAAAGATTGCTGATGAAGAAAAGAAGAACAAGAAACAGCAATACTCAAGTTCCCAAAAGATTAAAATTGCTTGCATAATGTGTGGTCTGCAAAACCACATGGCCAATGATTGTTACTACAATCCTACAAGCACACATTATGCAAATAATGTTAAAAAGGAAGGAGTCAGGGAAGGTTTCATGTTTGGACCTTATCATATGGTTCAAGTGAAGAAGAAAGGAAAACTTGTCTTGGAAGCAACGTTGCTTTCGGAAGAAACTCATTCTTCTGAAGGGAAAAATGCTTCAGAAGACAAGGTTAAGCAAACTCAAAAGAAGAAGAGAGTTCCTTTGACACCTTCCGAGAAAAAGACTGCTTCAAAAGAAAGGTGGTGAAGGTTTCTTCCGAAAATTAAGAACCTTCGGAAGAATGCCAAGCTGCACAAGCTTTAACAAGCTCATATACTATTATTAACCAAGGGATGAAACGAAAGATCAAAGAAGATGCTGCAGCCCAAACCTCTTCTTCAAAGACATCTATTATACCCCCATGCATAAACTTTGGTTCAGTTATGTCACTATCATTGGAAGAACCCAAGACCAACAAGGCTTGGGTTTCCAATCAAAACTTATCATCTCATCTTATGTGCAGGGACATCCATATGACAAGAATAACAATGTATGGATTATGGATAGTGGTTGCCCCAGGCACATGACAGGAAACAGATCTCTCCTTCAACAATTTCAACATTTCGATGGAGGACCTATCCAGTTTGGAGGGAAGGCTGGAGGATATATTTCTGGCAGATGGTGTATATCCAATGGTAATTTAAAATTTGACAAAGTACACTTTGTCAAACAGCTTGAACACAACCTGTTAAGTGCATTATCCTCAAACCCAAGATGAAAATTCCTCAGGAATTGGTGCTTCTTAGATCTCCCAGGAAAGGGGATATGTACAAGCTTGATATGAACAATGCTTACCCACTGGGAGAAGTATTTCCAAAGTTGATGGTGATGAGTCAACACTATGGTATAAATAAATGTGTAATGTCAATTTAAAAACAATGATTAAAATGGTTAAAAAAAACTTGGTACATCATTTGCTTGATAAATAATTTTTTTGCAAAGATAACTGTGTTGCATGCCTAAAAGGGAAGCAACACAGGGCATCTCATAAGTCCAAAGTTGTTAACTCTATCACCACTCCATTACACTTATTGCACATGGATTTGTTTGCAACAAGAAGTATAATGAGCATTGCAAGGAAATCATGTCTTGTGATTGTTGATGATTTTACATGATTTACATGGGTATTTTTTTTAAAAACTAAAGATGAAACTGCTGAAACTTTAAAATATTTTATTTTTAAAATAGAAAATCAAATTGATCACAAGGTTAAGATATTTAGAAGTGGTCAAGGGACTGAGTATAAGAATCAAGTTCTTGACGCATTCTGTAACTCAAAAGGGATTTCCAGACAATATAGTGCTCCTAGAACTCCTCAACAAAATGGTGTTGCTGAGAGGAGGAACAGGACACTTATTGAGACTGCTCGGAGCATGTTAGCTTATTCAAAGCTATTTCTAACATTCTGGGTAGAGGCAGTCAGCACTGCATGCTATGTGGAGAACAAGGTTCTTGTAGTTAAGCCACATGGAAAAACCCCTTATGAGCTATGGAACAAGAGGCCACCGTTCATTGGCTTTCTAAGGTCCTTTGGCAGCAGGTGTACCATACATAACACAAAGGACAATTTGGCATAATTTGCTGAAAAGTCGGATGATGCTATATTTGTTGGATATTCCTCCAATTATATTGCTTATAAAGTTTATAACATCAAAAATCAACAATTTGAGGAATCTTCCAACATTGTTGTTAATGAGCACACTCCTTGTGTTATGGGGAATGACCCTGATCATATTTTTGATTTAGAATTGTTTCCAAACTATTCTAAACCTTTTTGTGAGAATGTTTCAGCTGGAACAGGTACTCAAAGTGATTCTAACAATGATAACCTATTCGAGTTACCCAGACCTAGTCCAAGTTCTCCAAGAGTTGCTGCAAACCAAGCGCACACTATTGGCAAATCTGATAGTATAACTATCTCAAGAGATAGTGGAGCTTCAACCAGTGGTCCACCTTGTGAGCCTCAAAACTCATCTTGTGACACTGCATAACACCAAGCTGATGGAAGTAGCATCTTGAAGTAATAGGTAACTGTTAATACTGCTTCACAGCCAACTGATGCTGATGGTGTTTCTCATTCATTCAATAAGTCCTCATTGAATGAGTTTGGAACAACAGTTGGTCCAAGTGTTCAAGCTCCTGAGCAAAATATGTCCAATCTGGATCCATCTTTGCAATTGGAGGTGATTGTTAGACATAAGATTCACAACACTCATCCAGCTGAGAACATTATATGAGAAGTCTCTAAAGGTGTGAGAATAAGAGGACAAACTCACAATAGGAATGTCTGTTTGTACTCATGCTTTTTATCCCAGATGGAACCCAATAAGGTGGAATATTCCTTGAAAGATAGTAGCTGGGTTGAGTCAATGCAAGAGGAATTGCTTCAATTCAAAAGACAAAAGGTTTGGAACCTATGTCCGCTACCATCCGGTCAAGTACCAATAGGTACCAAATGGGTTTTCAGGAACAAGAGAGAGGATATAGGCTTAATTATCAAAAATAAGACAAGACTGGTAGGTCAAGGATACACTCAAGAGGAGGGAACAATTTATATAGATATCTTTGCACCTGTTGCAAGACTTGAGGCTGCTAGGATCTTCCTTTCTTATGCTACATCCAAGATTTTTACTGTCTACCAGCTTGATGTCAAATGTGTATTTCTATATGGGGATATAGATAGGGAAGTCAATGTGTGCTAGCCTCCAGGATTTGAAGACCTATAGCACCCCGACTATGTGTGGAAACTGAATAAAGCTCATGGGCTGCACTAGGCACCTAGGCCGTGGTATGAGACATTGTCTCAGTTGATGACATCATATTTGGTTCCTAGAGGAACCTTTGACAAGACTTTATTCATAAGAAAGTCCAGGAAAGACATTTTGCTTGTAGAAATCTATGTTGATGACATCATATTTGGTTCCTCAAATGACCAAATGTGCAAAGACTTTGAAAGCATTATGAAGAAGAAATTTGTAATGAGTTTCATGGGGAAGATGTACATTTTCCTTGGAATTCAGGTGAAGCAGATGAAGGAAGGGTTATTTATCAATCAATCTAAATATGTCAATGACATTTTAGAAAGATTTGATATGAAAGATTGTAAGCCATCCAAAACACCTATACCCAGAAACCACAATCTTTGTCCTGACTCTAAGGGGGAGGATACTAATCAACATTAGTATAGGGCAATTATTGGTTCTCTGATGTATCTCACAGCAAGTAGACCTAATATCATGTTTACAACTTACATCTATGCAAGATATCAGGCTGCTCCAAAGGAGTCTCACCGAGTTGCTGCCAAGATAATCCTCCGATACCTCAAAGAGCACCTAAACTGGGTCTCTGGTATCCAAGGAGCAACACTTTCAATCACTATGTCTATTCTGATAGTGACTATGGTGGCTGCAATATCAACAAGAAATCAACATCAGGTGGATGTCAATTTCTTGGTGGAAGGATCGTCTCATGGCAATGCAAGAAGCAATCCTGTGTTTCAATATCTATTGTTGAAGCTGAATACATTGCTGCTGCTAGTTGTTGTGCTCAGCTGTTGTGGATTTAGAACCAAATGATAGACTATGGATTCAACTTCATGAGTACTCCTATCCACATTGACAACAATAGCGCTATCTGCATTACTGAAAATCCGGTGAAGCACTCTAAGACAAAGCACATTGATATCAGGTATCATATCATTAGAGACATTCATGAGAAAAATCTGATCAAGCTAATCAAAATTGACTAAGATGAACAATATGCTGATTTATTCACCAAAGAATTTGATGAGCAAAGATTTAAATATCTCATTACAGTTATTGGGATGATAAACATTGATTAGTCCATCTCATTAGAAAACCTTTTTAAAATGTGTAATGTATTGTGTCAAAACAATCTAAGCCATGTTGCAAAAGTTCTTTCTCTGAAATTGCACTAAGTATAGATTCTTTCGAACAGGAATTAACCCTCGGAAGATATATTATATATCTTCCAAAGCAAAATTCCCCCAAGGGAAATCTTCTTCTCGCAAGACTTTTTAGTCTCGAAAGAAGCTATTGATTACATATCAGATCTACTTCCGAAGATTATAAACTTCTCCATTCGGAAAGCACTTTTTACTCCCAGAAGTAAGAAACTTACCAACGGAAGTAAAATTGGCTTCGGAAGATGATTACCTTCGGAAATGTTTTATACTCGGAAGAGAGATGTTATTGTGTAACGGAAACCTTTTGGGCCCCATTCTATAAAAAGTAAAGTTTTTATCAATGATGTCGGAATAATTAAATGGATTAAACCTTACCGCCCTTGTCACATCATATCCCAAACCATCTTTTCACCTTATCCAACCCCCAAAACCGCCATTTCACCCATTTAAATAACCCCGACTTATCACTTTAATCTTTTTACCAAATTTACTACCCAAAACTTCATTCGTCTCCAATTTACCCAAGTTCAAACTCATTTCTCTGCAATTGTTCCCAAAATGGCGCTTAACCCTCAACACAACCAGGTCGCACTCCTTGATTCATCCAAGGATGCTAACTTGTAAGATATCATCTCCTTTCTCACCCAATCTACCTATTACACCGCTCTGACTGTTAACTCCACTGTCTATTCAAACCATATGGCTGAATTCTAGGGCAATGGTCAGATTGAAACCCTAAATGGAGTTAGGGTTATAAGGTCGAGCATCTGTGGCCACGAGTTGATCATATCAGAACAACTCATTAGGGAGCATCTGGAGCTTCATGATGAAGGCGCTCCTACTAAAAACCCTAAGTCAGACCTAGATGACACATATACCTAAATGGGATATGGTGGAGATGTGAGCAGGTCTACCGTTTACAAGTTTAACTTCTCATATAAGTGGAAGTTTCTGCTTCACGTTGTTCTCCACTGCTTGTCAAATAAGTCTGGGGGATGGTATCAAATCCCATATGAACTAGGATGCCTAGTTTATGGATTGGTGAAAAGCCTCCGATTCAATTACTCAAGATTTGTGTTGATCAACCTTACGCGGAACCACCAGAGGGACACATTCTATATGCATCCCAGGTTCATTCAGCATCTTATCAACTGTGAGCTGGACCAGAGTCAGCTTGTCTATGCAGTTGCTCTACCAGTCCCTCAAATGAGGCTGACCATCTTCAAAGTCTTGAAGAGAGTGTCGAGCAACTACACTGGAAGACACACTGAGCCTCTTTCAGGCATAATTGAGCCAATGGCTCCTGGTGACATCCTTGTTAACCCCACAGATGATGAACCCACACCAACAACTACCCTCACTTTGCCAAATCTACCTTCTCACCCTCATCACAATCACATACCAGAGACACCCAAAACGAACCCTTGTTTAATCTACTCTGATTGAACAAGCTCCTCCTGTTCAACCCAAAAACACTAGAGTGGAAACATGGGATACCACTCAGACTGAGGTCTCATAATCATTCACTTTTGACCTCAATATGGGTATTGAGTCTCCTCAGTCTCAATCCCATGAGCCCGAAACCCAAGCTGTAAACCCTCAGGGTGAGTCTTTATACTCTCATGAGCAGCTAAAAAGGGATAACCCCACCATAGGCTCAATGCCATTAGACATTGACCAAAGTCCCGGGTCATTAGGCTTAACCTCAATATCCTTCACTGACATTCTTATTGGAACTGATGAGGAGATTATGTCTCTGCAGGGCAATGAAGTTAATCCATAACACCCTCTCAAGGACCAACAGAGCCTAGAGAGACCTCTTATCTCTAGCCCCATAAGCAAGCCCCAACTGAGGTGAGTCCTACTGATGTGGAGGGGACTCATTTTGATTCAGCTGCCACTACTGAAGGAGCCTTATTGGACCTTCAGGACAGTGGTAACATTACTGGGACTGAATCTACGACAACCATGTCATTTGATGACTCTGAAAGAGACATCATTAGGCAAGGGAAACCAGGGTGCCAAGAAACCACATCTGGTGGTGAGGATGAACATACTAGTCATGTTACCTCATCTCCCCATGATTATTCAAAAGAAGATGAGCGAAATCTGTAACTCACTATTCAGGACCTACTATCTAAACTGTTAAACCTTGAATCTAAGGTTAAGACTTTAGAGGATAGGTCTGCCACTCAGCAACTTGAGATTGAAAATCTCAAGGCCAAACTAGCAGAGAAACAGATTGAGAGATCTGTTAGGCGTGTACCTATTCAGGTCTCATTAACCTCTTCCTCTAGCTCATCACTTCTTAAGATGATGCTACCAAAAAAGGGGAGAGTGTTCAGGGAAAAATGCATGAGGAACCACAAAGTCAAGCTCTTTCTACTTTAACTTCAAGATACCCTACTCAACAAGCTTTAGTTTTTCCTGAGCCTCCTCAAATTGTCATTAAAATGGACCAAAGGATGCTCCAAGATCTTAACAGGTTCTTTTCCAAGTTCCTGATGGGATCTTCCATTGAACAGCCAAACCCTGATGTGTTTGTGATGTACTTTGGAGCTCAGGAGGCTATCAATAACAAGAAGAGGATGGAGATCATTGACAGACATGTCAAGCTTATAGCTGTTAATGAATATGTGCTCCTGCTACCATTAGAGGAGCTAATTGAGTTAGAAAAGGCAACTCTGCTGCAGATTCAGTAAAAAGAAGAAGCAGCGAGGTTGGCCTTGGAGGAAGAGAGGGAGAGGAAGAAAAGAGGATCAATAGCTAAGGAGTGAAAGGATAACTTTGCTAAGCTCTAGGGGTTTCTCTCTAGAAGAATTGACTCCTCACAACAATGACACGATCTTGTGGCTTTTCAAGAAAGAGCAAGATCAAATGGAGAAAGAGAGAAAGAAAGCTGCAAAGGAGAAACTAAGGGAGAAGAAGAAGGAGGAGGAAGAAGCAGGACTCACTGCTGCCAGGAAGATAGGTGATAAAGCCTGGATGAAGGACTATCTCCGGGCTCATGGCTTCTCTGGTAGGCAGGTGGGTCTAATGTTTGAGAAGACCCTGCAGCGACATGTCAGTGACATCAAGGCTGACATTCGCTTAGGGAAAAGGAAAGAGATGTACAGAAGGGGACGGGGGATGACCTTCAAACCAACACCCTAAACTCGACCTCAACCCTAACCTTAACCTCAACCTAAACCTGAACCAATCCCTTTCCCATTTCCCATCAAACTGAACCAACCTCTGAGCCTTACACCCATGAACCTACACCATCATCCATACCTGCCTCTTCACAACAACCACCTCAACTACCCATCCTCAAACCCAAAACACTTCCTAGAACCCAAACACCATTACCTACCCAACGAACACCCAAACCATCCCCTCAGCCTTCCTAACATCTCTCTTTAGAGGAGTTTAAGGAGATCAAGATGAAGCTCATTAACTGTACAACCATGAGCGACATCTCTTGTGAGGAGGGGTCCGTCAAGCTAACCTATGTTGATGGCTCCTCATGTCCCCTCACTAGAAATCAATTCCTTGATATGCCTAGAGAAACACTAGACCAAGCCGTTAAACTCTTTGGCCTCAATTCGGATTCACTACATGAAGAAGAGAAGAAGCTAAGAAGAAGGCTGGTGACTCTGCTGGATACAATGAAAGGGGATAAAGTGCCAAGTCAGCCCCTTGTGCCAAGAAAGAAGATCATCCGGTGGAGGTTTGAAGACTCTTCTCATAACTTTGTTGTTGAGAGAGAGAATGGAGAGCTAATCAGGCTCAATGCCTCATCTCTGCTACACTTAAGAAGATTCGATATTACTGCGTTAGCAGAGAAGCCATTCTCCAACCCCTCCAACTCTGAGATAGCTGGTCACATCAGAAATCATCTGAGCAGTCTTCATCTGGCCGAGCTAACTGTTAGGACCAAGACTGAAGAAGAGTTGAGAGTGAGAGAGGAGGAGGAAAGGAAAGGATCAAAAACCAAATGCAAAGCCTTTCTTCAAATGGGTGAAGGTCCTAAATTTGAATCCATAGTTAGATGGGAGTATGACTACATCTCCCATCAACTAACTCTCTTCAAGGGGGCACAACAAAGGGTGCATGTCATTCAGAGTGATAGGCTGGATCTCCTATCCACGAATCAGTTGTAAAAACAACTCAGCACCACTTCAGGGAAGAACAAAGAAACAAATTAACATCTTCTATTGCAGAACCGGTGAAGGGTATACACTTATAACACAACAACACAATGAGGAGAGTTACTTAGAACACTTAACAGATCAAATAGGGAACTGGTTAACTTTAAGTGAAAGATGCTAAGAACACAAGTAAGAATGAGACAGAACAAGATAGCAAACAACACAAGTATTTGGTTTTCAAGAATGTTATATATTGCTTCTCAAGTTCTATTACAAATGTTACAAAGCATATGATAGAAATTTACAAGTACTTGAGATACTTTATACTACATCCTACAACCGGCCATACTTTGAAAGCCAGCTGGATACATAAGACTAGACAATAAAATCAAATGTAGAGTCAAAAGGCAGATTGCCTTTTGACTAGTGACCATTACATGCCATAGCCCACACCTAATATATTACAAAAATGATAAAAAGTACATAAAGTAGAAAACACATACTCAAGACCTCAATGTACAGTTACCAAAAGCATGGACCTTTTCACCAACTCATGTAAGTTGGTGACTAAACAGAGTTGCAGCGGAAAGGTGGTCTAGCTTTATGGTAAAGTACATCAGATAAAAGAATGTTTCTAAAAGTCTTCGGAAGAAATCTGTCTTCACTCTTTGGCTTCGGAAGACTTTGTCTTTGAAGCTTTGGAAGACTTCACTTTTGGCTTCGGAAGATGTTGGTCTTGGCTTCGGAAGATTTTGCACTTAGAATATTTCTAGTGCAAGGTGTAAAACTTCCGAAGCATTTCTACTTATGTTTTTCAGTGCATGCATGCAGAGAGACTTTGGATGTTTTGGCTGCATAGAACTTATAGGACTCCGTACAAACTCCCCTAGGCTGATGCTACCAAAAAATTTGAAGATATTCAGCTATTGACAGTCATCATAATGATGATGACCATGCCCTTCTTCATTAGATGGTCAGGATCACTTAGACTCTCCATAGTATCTTCTCATCTCAAAGAGATCATACAGAGGTAGGTTGAATAAGTCTTGCCATGTGTAGACATCCTCACCACCTTGATCTCTGATCACATGCCATCTCTCTAGATTAGTTGTGAAGGTCCAGGATAAGATGGGTCTCTCAGCTGCAAGAGGAGCCACTTGGATTGGAGTTGATTGGGTTGCCTCTTCATGCACTTCCTCAGGTTGATCTGACTCACCCTGAGGTGTAGAGGTGGATGATTCAAGCTTCTTATTCTTCTTTGACTTTGGTTTAGAAGCCATCCTTTTCCTCCTCTTTGAGGACTTTGTTTGAGAAGACTGGTCTGCAGCACCTTGTTGATCAGTCTTGTCTTGCTCAGCTGGGTGTTTCTCCCTCACAGGTTTAGTAGAAGAAGGAGTTTGACCCTGCTGTGGATCTGAAGATGAAGCTTGCTGAGGCTCAGCAGGAGGTCCAGGTTGTGTTGTCTTAGGTTGTTCAACCTTAACCTTCACTTCAAAAGGAGCTTGACTTAGAGGGGAGTATAAGTCAATTAGCTCTCCACTTTTGATCTTCTGCTTGATTACCCTAATATGCTCATCCATTATGGATAGAGACATAGGGCCAAGTCTCATTCATACAGCTTCAAGAAGCTCATCATTCTTTGTCTGTCAGCAGACTTCTTCATACTCTCTTGGATGATGGCTCCTGACTTTGCAGCCTCTTCCCTCATCTTTCTCTTTTTTGCCTTTTGTTCTTTGAGTACTTGAAGTTCAAGCTGTTTGAGATACTCAAACTCAATGTACTTAAAGGACAAGGGAAGAAGTGCATATGCCTGGTAGAGACCTGTGGCACTCAGATAGTTGATCATGTTTTGCCTATCTGTTTCCTTGTCTACCTGAGGTTCTTGTGTAACTGCCACAGTCTCTTGCACAGGACTTTCTTGAACTGGGGAGAGAGTAGGAAGATGCTTGTATAATATTTTCTGTCTCTTATCCTCTTTGATTTGGAGAAGTAGCCTTGCATCCTTTGCTTCATTCATCTCTCTTGACACTTCAATGTCAGCCAGTTCATTGAGTTCCTATAAGGGGAGAGATATAATCTCATCAATGTCATAGTTCTTGGTCCGCAGATAAGTAATCCTGACTGCCGTCAACTCATCATCTTGAGCGTTTGGTCTGGGGGCAGCCCTGACTGCAGCTTGCTTGAAGCCTAAAGACCCAGAGGAACTTTCTCCCCTTAGCTTCCTCTTCCTCTCTCTCTCTTTCCTCCTCCTCAATCTCCTCAGGAGTTAGAATCATTTTCCCTTTGTCACCCACAGACCTTTGTGACACAGGATGAAGAGAGCTTTGGCCTTCATTGTTTGGTGTAGCATCCAAGCTCTGGCCAGAGAGAGGTTGTGAGACACCTTCACGAGCAGGTGTTTCATTGAGGGGATGAATTTTGAAGTAGTTGTTGGTGTGACAGGGCTCTTAGGCTCTATCACTGGGCCTTCAGCCAAGGTTTTTCCTTTGAAGCTAATCTCAGGGTCTGCCTCAACATCCAGTTGACCAATGACATTACCTGATTGTCTTTGCCTTCTTCTTAGACTGAACTCTTTAGAAATTTTGTCTTGAATCCTTTGTGCCAGCCTATCAGCTAGTCTAGATTGACTTGGGTTGACAAGTGGCATGTTGATTAGATTAAGACCTTCATAGTAGTTCAAGGTCTGAAAATTAAACACCTCTTGCTGCTCTTGATCTCTTTGTAGAATGTGGGCTCTTTCTATCAGCATCATACCTACACCCAATAATGTAGTTTGAAGTTCCTTGGGGTGGGGATGATATAGCCCTTGGAATGCCTTCGTCAAAGAGACTCTGAATGAAAGAGTCTAAAGAGTCCACATCATTGTGAACTTGAGGAAGTTGCTGAGTATTCATAATTGCAAGTGAGGATGGTGAGTCCTCAATGTCCATACTCCCTGAAGAACTCCCAGGTTGTGTGATTGTAATGACTTTCTCCCCCTTTTTGGTAGCATCACCATCTTGCATAGGTAAGCTAGGAGTTAGGTCAATCACATTCACAGGTTCTTGTGTTCCTGGTTGAGCTCTCCTTAAAGGTCTCCCAGCTAGTTTTTTCCTAAGATAAGATATCTCAAGTTGCTAATCATTGACCCTGTTGTGCAGGGTAGTCACTGAGATTCAAGGTGACTAACCTTAGAGACTAAATAGAAGCATGTTTTTTATAGTGTTTGCACCTTTACTCTCAAATTCCTCTCATCTTTATCAGAAGAATCATAAGGGGATGAGATGATTGGACCAAAGTCCTCTCTCTCACCACCAGCTTTAGGTTCTTGGCTGCTGGATTTCCTCTGCACATTGACAGCCTCAGTTGAAGTGTCAATGGGCTGAGTTGCCATGGTTGAGGTCTTAGTGATGTAATCACTTGCAGAAGTGAGAGCCTCTTCCATATGAACCTCCTGAACAGGTTTAGGGAGATCCACCTCAGTGATAGGTGACTGATGTGGGCTAGACAAAGGAGACTCAGGAGTACTCATCTCTCTTTGAGTAGCGGAAGAGTAGAGAGACTCATGGCACTCACTGAAACGTAAGTCTTCATCAGTATTGAATTCAAGGTTGGGAATGGGTTGATTTAAGTCTAAAGGCTGGGGATGGTAACTGTCCCCTAAAGGTTGTTCACTTGAGTGTTGAGACTCAGAGTGAAGGCTTAAGGCAGTTGGGCTTGTGAGCTCATCAAACTGAGCATGAGGAACCTCAGAACTGATTCTTAAAGAGATAGGAGTGGTTTGCTCCTCAGGGGAAGTGGGAGCTCTAGTATCCACTTCCTCCTGTATGGGTGAGTGTATGGGGTCCTGCATAAGCTCAATAGTTTGAGCAGGGGTTCGTTTGGATTTTCTTTGGTAGGTGAGGGTGATTTGTGGTCTTTTTGGTGGTTGGGAGGTAGAAGGTGTGGGTTCAACACTAGCTTGTGTTGCTAGGTTGTCACCTTGAGCAATGAGCTCTAACATTTTTAGGACAAGGGCTTTTTCTACCCCTGAGAAAGCCTACAGTTGGCTTCTTCATGATCTTAAAGATGTCGGGATTCATCTGTCCCAATTTAAGAATATTACATGTTCCCTTAACTATGAGCCCATTTCACAGTTGAGAATGTATTGAACATATCTATGAAACATATAATACTCTAAGGAGTCCAAGTTAGCAAGCAAATTTGTGTAAACAAACTGAGAGTACCTGACCTTGACCCCTTGAACCATTCCATGCACAATGAAGGAGAGATCCTCAGGAATCTGGTCCCACCCTTCATGCTTGTTTGACAAGCTGTGGATAACCACATGAAGTAGGTATTTCCACTGGGATGAGACCTTCCATTTTCTGAAGGTCTTTACAAAGAAATCTCCCTCATAGCCAATCTGCTCAAAATAATGATTAACAGCTTCTTTTGGGAAGGACAACTCACCTTCTTCTTCATCCAGCTGTAAGTGAGTTTTGATGATGGCCGGAGTGATGATGATTATCCTCCCTTACACTATGGCAGACAGTGCCTTCTCCCAATCCATAATGACCTCTTAGCAGGTCTTCCAAAATTCAAGCAGATGGTCCTCATAGAGAGTAGGATCAATGGTTAGGGAGGTGAAATAGTTAGATAGAGCCAGAAAAAGGCAAACTTCTAAGAAACTATCATCTTTCTCAGAGTTCAACAGAGCAACCTGGTTGTGTTGCCTGTAAAGTTGCATGGAGAAATTTAGGTTGTTTCTTTGGTTTAGATTGGCCATTTTGAGAAGCTTAAAGGTGAAGGAAGGTGAAGAACAAAGGCGGTTTAAGGAATATTGTAATTGAAGAAGATAGTGAAAGAGGGGGGAACCGTTGGGTATTTATGTGAAAAGGATTTGAGACAAAGTTAATGAAAAAGGATAAACTTTGAAATCCGGATGTCGGTCCCACCTCCGAAAAGTAGTCTCTTTTTGCATAAAAAGTAGTTTTCTTGGAAGTCGAGAAATCTTCTGAAGGTTATTTGCTTTGGAAGTTCTTAAGAAAAAGCTTCCGAAGGCAAATTTGCTTCAGAAGAAAGTTAACACTCAGAATTCTTATTCTAAAAAGAATGAAAACTTCCGAAGGTAAATTGCTTTCGGAAGAAAATTGTTCTTTTAAAACATAAAATTACTTAAGTTGATTTTAAGCTTCGGAAGATATTTCAGAAATTTCTTCCGAAGGTAAAATTACTGAAGTAGTTATTTGTTTATCAAGACATAAAGTTATTCCGAAGGTAATTTTAAATCTTCCGAAAAGAAAAGAGATCAAAATTTTCAAAAATCTAAGAAATGTCTTTTGAAAAGGTTTTTCTTTCAAAGAAAACAAGGGGCTTATGAAGATGAAGAAATAGACAACTTAGGACACACAGGTTTTAGAAATAATATGATTTAGTTTTATGAAAAGCTATTCAAAGTTAATCATCCCAATAGCTGATACAAGATATTTAAATCTTTGTTCATCAAAATCTTTGGTGAACAGATTAGCATATTGTTCATTCGTTTTAACTTTGACTAGTTTGATTAATTCCTTTTCGAAGTTATCTCTAATCAAATGATACCTGATATTGATATGCTTTATCCTTGAGTGCTGCACAGGATTTTCTGTGATTGAGATAGCACTGTTGTTGTCTATGTGGATGGGAGTCTCCTTAAAGTTGAATCCATACTCCAGCATCTGATTTTGAATCCAAAGCACTTGAGCATAGCAGCTTGCAGCAACAATGTATTCAGCCTTAGCAGTTGATGCAGACACACAGGATTGTTTCTTACATTGCCAAGAGACTATCCTTCCACCAAGAAATTGACATCCCCCTAATGTAGACTTTGCAGTCATGTTGCAACCACCATAGTCACTATCTGTATAAGCATACATATTAAAGTCTGAATTCTATGGATACCAAACACCAAGTGATGGAGCACCTTTGAGATATCTTAAAATTCTTTTGACGGTGACCAGGTGTGACATCTTGGGGTTGGCTTGATATCTTGCACAAATGCATGTAGCAAACATGATATCGGGCCCGCTAGCTGTGAGGTACATAAGAGACCCAATCATTACCCTGTACAGATGCTCATCAACACACTCCCCCTCAAGATCAGGTCCAAGGGAGTGGTTCCTGGCTATGGGTGTCTTAGCAACCTTACAATTAGTCATGTTGAACCTTTTAAATATGTCTTGTACATACTTTGACTGACTTATGAAGATGCCATTGTAAATTTGCTTCACTTGAATTCCTAGAAAGAAATTGAGTTCCCCCATGGCACTCATTTCAAACCTGTCATTCATCAGCTTCTCAAAGTCTTTGTAAAGCTTTGGATTTGTTGACCCAAAGATAATGTCATCTACATATACTTGAACTAGCATTATGTCATTTATTGTTCCTTTGTTGAAGAGAGTTCCATCTATAGTGCCCTTTTTGTATCCATGCTGATAGAGATACTGAGATAGAGTCTCATACCACTTCCTTGGTGCTTGGTGGAGCCCATAAAGAGCTTTATCAAGTCTGCAGACATAATCAAGATTATCAGAATATGCAAACCCAGGTGGTTGTCTGCCATACACCTCTTCATTAATCACCCCATAAAGAAAAGCACACTTGACATCAAGTTGGTAGACCTTGAAGTTCTTGGATGCAACAAAAGCTAGGAATATCCTAACAGCTTCAAGTCTTACGACATGAGCAAAAACATCTGTGTAGTCAATTCCTTCTTCTTGAGTATACCCTTGAACAATAAGTCTTGCCTAGTTCTTGATGACAAGTCCTCTATCATCCTTCTTATTCCTGAACACCCATTTGGTTCCTATGGTAGTCTTCCATTAAGGAAGAGGTCATAGGTTCCAAACCTTTTGCCTTAAGCAGCTACTTTTTCATAGCTTCAACCCAACTTCCATCTTTTAGAGCCTCATCAATTTTCATTGGCTCTATGTAGGACAAGAAACAAGAGTGAATACAAACATTTGCATTATGGGTTTGTCCTCTTGTTCTCACCCCTGAATCAACATCTCCAATGATGTTTGTGGTAGGATGAGACATCTGGATCCTTAGCTAAGGGATCACATCAAGTTGCTTAGACAGATCTAAAATTGAGAAATTTTGATCTAGCAAGGAGGATTCACCCTCCACATCAGCATACTTATCAAGATTGACTTGATCCAATAAGTGTGTGACATCATTGATTTTGTCTTCAATGGAGTGGTTATCAGCATTAAGTAATGATCACTTTCACCACCACCATTTTCTCCAACATTTGAAGCTCCTTCATCTGAGTTTTGTGCCTCTAAGCTGGAATTTGAAGGCACCCTAGAAGTATCAGTAGGATTTGTCATTGATGTGCTGGTAGAAGCTTCATTTGTAGGATTGGTTACCACTGGAGCTGAAGATGTGTAGCTTGAGGGTCTTCTTAGCTCAAATATTGGGTCAGGATCACATGTAAGTAGTATATCTGTGGACCCTAAAACATGTTCAAAAGATTTGTTAAAATAGTTGGTAACTAAATCAAGATCAAATAGCCAATCCGGACCCGAACTTTTCACACTGGGAGTGTGCTCATTGTAAGTCACATTGGCTGACTCCTCAATTACTCTAGTTTTGAGATTGTATACTCTATAAGCTCTAGCTTGAGAAGAGTATCCAATGAAGTCTCCATCATCTAATTTCTTAGCAAACTTGGCAATTTGATCTTTGGTATTCAAGATGGTGCAAGGACATCCAAATGACCTTAGAAAACCAATGAAAGGTTTTCTCTTGTGCGAAAGTTCATAAGGAGTCTTACCATGTGTCTTAACTACTAAAACTCTGTTTTGCACATAGCAAGCAGTGTTCACTGCCTCTGCCCAGAAGGTGATGGGCAGTTTAGAGTCAGACAACATAGTTCTTGCAGCTTCAATTACTGTCTTGTTTCTCCTCTCAGCAACACCATTTTGCTGAGGAGTCCTGGGAGCACTATATTGTCTTTTAATACCTTTTTCATCACAAAATGTATGAAGGATTTGATTCTAGAATTCAGTTCCTTGATCACGTCTAAGAAAGAAGACCCAAGTGAATCTAATAAAGTCATCTGTGATCAGTAAACAATAAGAGGTCCTTCCTAGACTCATTACACTGGTAGGGCCAAGGAGATCCATATGTAATAAGTGTTGGGGATTAATGATGGAATTTCTTTCGTTTGGCTTGTGAGATACCTTGTGTTGCTTCCCCTTCAGGCATGCAACACAGTGGTCATCACTTGTAAACTCTTTCTTTTGGTATTCTAGTTACTAAATCATTCTTAATTAATTTAGTCATATTTTTAAAGTTTACATGGCACATTCTTTTATGCCAGAGGAAAGACTCATCATTATTTGCTTTAGATAGAAAGCATGAAACTTCTCCTAAGGGAGATGTTTCTTGAAAATCCATCTTCTACATGTTCCCTTTCCTGGGGGCTCTGAGCAGGATGTGCTCATGAGGAATGACCACCTTGGGCCTGAGAACAATGCACTCATGCTCAGTGAAGAGCATGTTATGACTCCGATCACAAAATTAGGATACACTTAGAATATTGTACCCAAGCTCCTTGACAAAGTTTACCTTCTCAATGCTAAGCTTACCATTTGTGACCTTGCCCCTTCCTGTAATGTAACCTCCTGCATCTGCTCAAAAAGCAACTGGTCCTCCATCAATTCTTTCAAACTTTTGGAGTAGTGACCTATTCCTTGTCATGTGCCTGGAACAACCATTGTCAATGATCCATATATTTTTGTTTGTCTTGAGCTGTTCCTGCACAAAAAAGATGGTTAGTTACATTTGGAAACCCAAGCCTCATTGGTCTTGGGATCATCAAAAGAAGTTGAAGACAATGCAACAGTAATTGATCCTATAATCATGCTAGAAGGATCATTTGCTGATGTTGATGAAGAACTTTCAGCCACTTCGTCTTTCTTTGACTTCCACACCACCTTTGACTTCGAAAATTTTGATGACTAGACCTTCGAAAGATCTTGCTTTCACTGCAGTTGGCTTCAGTGCTTTGGAAGTATTCCTTTCTTTCGAGACCAAATTTTCTTCCGAAGGCAAGTTTCCACTTGTCTTCTTCTTTATTTTGGAGCTTCCGAAGGAAAGAGATTTTCCTTCCAAAGCTTGTTTCTTCTTCTCCAAACTCATAGATGTTTCTTTCTAGGTCATGTGGAGGGTACTCTTTGGATTGTAAACACAATTCTTAGCAAGATGAGATGTACTCCCACACATAACACAGTCCATTTTCTTCCTTCTAGGAGTTTTTCTTTGTGAACAAGGTTGAACTTGATCACTTTCCTTCTCCATCTTCATCTTTGCAGATGTTGTGGCAATTCTTGTGGGGATAGAACTACCTTTGGAGCTGGATGGTTCAGGTTGTACAGCAGTGGTGCACAACTGATCAGCCTTCTTCTTGATGATGGGTTGATTTGGACATGAACGAGAACTCTTGTTGATGGAGAGCTCTTCAGTCACAGGGTCTATAAGGGGAAGCTCATCTTCACAAGTTCCATACCTAGGAGATCTTACAGACAAGATTGTGTCTGGAGGAGCTATCTCACAAGATCTTAGCCCCTGCTTATTTTGATAACAAACTTTTGCATGCAAGGATGAGGATATTATGTTCTTGAAGGTCTCTTCTTCAAGAACACATTTTTCTACCTTAGTAATGAGGTCTATGATCTGAGTCCTGTAGTTTGTGTGCTCATGTTTAAGAGTTGAAATGGTTTTCTCTAAGTCCTCTATCTTTAGTTTATAATCATTTTCAGCCCTTTTAAAATCAGCTTTTAAGATATTTAAGGACTCAAGATCAGATCTTATTTCTAAGTTATAGGATGTGTATCTATTAACTTTAGCAATACATTCAAGAGTATAAAGATGTTCTAATACCTTCGCTTCATGATGGTCTGCCATGAGTGCTTGGTTTGGAGATGCATCTTCTACCTTAAAGCTCCAGTCAAAGCCTCCTTTTTTAACAACAACTGCTGCTTGCTGCTTTGGCTTCTCATTCTAGGGGGCTTTCTCATTATAGTTTGGTCTGGCTTGTGTTTGGCCACCATTTGTCCATGGTGCCTTACACTCCCTTGCAAAGTGTCCCATCTGGTTACAGTTGTAACACTTTACTTTGCTTTTATCCAGCCCAAACTTTCCACTGGCTACATGCTTGGAAAATTTCTCCTTGTCCTCTTGTAGAACTTCTTGGCCCTATGAGTGAGAAGAGCCATCTGCTGAACTATCTCCATGTACTCCAAATCATCTGGATGGATACAGTCTAGGTCTTCAAGGGTGAAGAGAAAGTTGCCTGTGGTTTCATCAGCAGAGACAAAGGCATGAGAAGAACTTGTCTCTTAGAAAGGACTTCCTTGAGTGTATTTTTCTCTTGGAGTCTCTGGGAAGGTGATGAAACGGCCCTTTTGTGAGTTGTCAGGGTAGCATATAAGATAATGTTGTGGTTCAATGCTTTCCTTTTCAACCACATGGAGGGCTTAACTCAGTTGATTGATGGAGTTACCAGATGAGTTTTGCATGTTCATCTCCATCTGGTATCCATTAAGAATACCATACAATTCTATGAGAGTAAGAGTCTTAAGGTTCTCAGTCCTCTTGATAACAACACAATAATGTGTCCATTGTCTAGGAAGAGAGGACATAAACTTGAAGGGTTTGCTAGAACACAAAATCCATGTTTAATCATTTAAACTTTCAGAAAACGCAGCGGATATGCAGCTTTTAAAAACGATTTTAAAGCTGAAAATTTCATGTTCTTAGTTATATTTTAAGATGAAAACAAACCCAAATCAATAGGATCTTTAATATGTGAATGAACAAGCTATTAGCAAATGTAAAACTACATAAAATCACAGCTACATAGAGCTGTGATTAACTACCTTTTCAGCAGCTTAAAAACGACTTTTAGGTGGATGTTTGATGCTCAAAATCGGCCAAGGCTCCAAGGTAAGGACCCCTCAAGCTTGTATACCCAAAGCCCTTTGCAAAACACCTTCTTGTTAGGAAGAAAACTACATCAAAGCACTCCAAAACCTCCCAACTTTCTGCTGGCCGTGAGTTTCTTGAGAGAGAGAGAGAGGTTTAGTTTTTGAGTCTTTTGCATGTATTGAGAGAATCCAACTTGAGTGTAAGACTAGTTAAATGTAATGTGGTGTTCAAGAAACAAGAGAACCAATGAGAACAAGGGGGGGGGGCGGCCGAAAATTCAAAGTTTAAAGGGTTTCCCCCCCTTTAAACTTAAACACACATTATAAATGTTAACTAGTCTTTTTATTAGATACATACAACTAACCTTTAATTGTATAATCTATACACTCCCAATTATTAATTTGTAATGTTATCTAACTTATTTAAATAACATTACAAATAATATTATTGAACAAAATATCCTAATAAATTGTTCCATCTCATATGCAACTTGTTTAGAAAACCCATTTTCTAAATTGGTGTAAATATTTAATTGTATGATCATATCATCAATTGAATATTAATTGGTGTTTGCTAAGCTTGTTATTGGGTATAACCCGACTTGGATCATAACGTACTAACCACATCAATATTCTAAGTGTCTTGGGCACACAGAATCCTACAATCTCCCACTTGCCCAAGATTCATAGAAGATTGATGCAAGCAGTAAATACCGCCTAACAACGGTTTACTACCCTTAATACGCATGACTTATAGCCATTCAATAACATCATCCCTTTCAAGTACCCTACTGGAAATGATTTAGGTGAATCAATCATCTATCCTTTTGTTTCAGATGTCATGTTAAATCCGAGGACACAGAATGATCATTCCTTGTTGATTTAACTTAATCAGGCCTTAGACATCTAACTCTCAACGAATAAGAGGAACAAATTCCATCTTGACTACATACGTTTCTCACAAACACCTCGTGTCATACCTGAACATACCCTTATGTGCTGTCCACTATTTCAGGACAGTGAAGAAAAAGCTCAAGGTATAATACTTGGTGAATATCAAAACCCAATATGTATCTCAGGTCGGAGGATACCAAATGATATTTGCCTTTACTCAAATTTACTTATGATCAATCAATAAGATTCTATGTAGTAAAATTTGAGATGCGGGTTAGTCCAATATTTGTATCCCACAAATATCTATGAACCTTGGTAGCAACCCATTGCTCTATATTCATCCTTATGAATATCAACCAATCCAAGTTCATAATAATCTTACCTCACACTTGTTCCCACAAGTATGAACGACTACGGACATTTAGAGTAAACAATTTACTCATGGATTAAACATGCTAAATTGGAATATTAATTGAAACATTATAACCAAATAATTTTATTCAAATTATAAAGAGTTCCACATATCCAAATACAAAGTTTACAGATCAAATCCAATCACTAGAATATCGAAGTCCCATGGCACAAGTATGACCTTCATGCTTTGCTTTTTCAAGGAGCTTCGTGAGAGGATCCGCAATGTTTTGATCCGTGTCAACTTTGCGAATACATATCTTTCCCTTTTCAACTTCATCTCGTATGTAGTTGAATCTCCGCTCAATGTGCCTAGTCTTTTTGATGAGCACGAGGTTCCTTGATTTGAGCAATCACACCCTCGTTATCACAAAAGATCTCTAGGGGGTCCTGAATGGAAGGGACAACCCCTAGATCGGCAATGAATTTCTTCAACCATGCAGCTTCTTGAGCTGCCAATGAGGCGCCGACGTATTCTGATTCTGTAGTTGATAGAGCCACCACATCCTGCTTGGAGCTCTTCCAAGAGACAGCTCCTCCATTCAGAATGAAAATGTATCCCGATTGTGACCGTGAATCGTCACGATCGGTTTGGAAACTCGCATCCGTGTAACCTTTTACAACGAGTTCCTCATCACCAGATCCATAGATTAGGAACATATCCCTTGTCCTCCTTAGGTACTTAAGTATGTTCTTAACAGCCATCCAATGACTGTTTCCAGGATTTTGCTGGTAACGGCTTGTCATGCTCAAGGCGCATGACACGTCCGGTCGAGTGCATATCATTGCATACATGATGGATCCAATAGCAGATGCATATGGGATTGCCTTCATTTTATCTTGGTCATCCTTTGAGCTTGGACATTGAGTCGTACTCAATATCATTCCTCTTTGAATAGGTACGGTACCTTTCTTAGAGTTCTCTATCTTGAACCTTTTCAAGATCTTATCAATGTATGCACTTTGATTCAAACCAATCAACCGCCTTGATCTATCCCTATAGATCTTTATTCCTAGAATATAGGCGGCTTCCCCAAGATCCTTGATGGAAAAACAACTTCCAAGCCAGGTTTTTACACCTTCCAAGGTTGGAATGTCATTTCCAAATAGTAGTATGTCATCAACATACAATACTAGGAAAGTTACTGTGCTCCCACTAGCCTTCTTATACACACAAGCCTCATCAGCGTTTTTGATGAAGCCAAATTTCTTTACTTCCTCATCAAAACGGTGATTCCAGCTACTCGATGCTTGTTTCAATCCATAGATTGATTTCTTTAACTTGCATACTTTATTAGGATGTTTTGGATCGACAAAACCTTCAGGCTGAACCATATATACATCTTCCTCAAGATATCCATTTAGGAAAGCGGTTTTGACATCCATTTGCCAAATCTCATAATCATAATGAGCAGCTATGGCAAACAATATCCTTATACACTTTAGCATCGCAACAGGTGAGAAGGTTTCATCATAATCAACCCCTTGAGTTTGAGTGAAACCCTTTGCTACAAGTCTAGCTTTATAAGTATCCAAGTTTCCATGCATATCGGTTTTCTTCTTGAAAACCCACTTACTTCCAACTACCTTGGAATTAAGAGGTGGTACAACAAGTTCCCAAACTTGATTGTCATACATGGATTGCATCTCAACGTTCATGGCCTCAAGCCATTTGTCACAATCCAAATTGGACACTGCATCATGGTATGTGGTTGGTTCATCTGAATCTACCACATAGCATCCATCCATGAAAAATCCGTATCTTTCAGGTGGATTACTAGTTCTACCACTTCTGCTGACGTTTTGCGTGTATTGATCAACCATTTGATCATCCTCAACATCCTCATGTTGAGTGCTAGTTTCAACCAAACGTGCATCGGGTTGTGGTTCTTGATCCTCCTCAAGATCCACTGTTCTACTGCTAGTTCCTTCCATAAGGAACTTTGCTTCTAAGAACTCACCCTTTCTGGCAACAAACACCTTTTGTTCCAGTGGATCATAGAAATAATATCCCATAGAATCTCTAGGATATCCAATAAAGATACACTTGGTGGATCGGGCTTCCAATTTGTTTGGGGTGGGAGTCTAAACATAAGCCTCACAACCCCAGACCCTTAAGTATGATAGGGATGGAACCCTTCCATGCCATATCTCAAAAGGTGTCCTTTCCACCTTTTTGGTTGGGGCCATATTTAGAATACGGGCCGCGGAGAGCAAAGCAAAACCCCAAAATGATAGAGGTAATGTGCTTCTAGCCATCATAGATCGGACCATATCCAATAAGGTTCGATTCCTCCTCTCAGACACACCATTATGTTGTGGTGTTCCAGGTGGAGTGAGTTGTGAGACAATCCCACAACTCCTAAGATGATCTTGAAAAACATCACTTAGGTATTCACCTCCTCTATCGGTACGGAGAACTTTAATTGACTTGTTGAGTTGATTTTCAACTTCATTCTTGAAGATTTTGAACATTTCAAAAGCTTCATCTTTGTGCCTTAATAAGTACACATACCCATAGCGACTATAATCGTCGGTAAAGGTAATGAAGTATCTTTCACCATTCCTAGTCATTGGCTTAAAAGGACCACATACATCCGAATGTATGATTCCTAATAAATCTTTTGCCCTTTCGTTAGTTCCACTAAAGGGTGCCTTAGTCATCTTTCCTTGTAAACAAGATTCACAAACATCAAATGAATCACATTCATTTGTTTTTAAAAGACCATTCTTTTGAAGTGTTTGTAAACGTTTCTTGTTTATATGGCCAAGACGACAATGCCAAAGATAGGTATCACTCAAGTCCAACTTGAGTTTCTTGGTGTTAGTTTGGTACAATGAGCTATTTAAAGTATTTTCATGAACCAATTCATAAATACCATTAAAGGGAATAGCTTTGAAATTGAATATACCATTAAAAGAAACATGAATATCTTTTTCAACAAATGATAATACATATCCAAATTGTTTTAACAGGGCTACAGAGATAATATTCCTAGTCAAACTAGGAGCATACAAAACATTGTTCAAAATCACTTCCAAACCATTTGGAAGTTTCAAGATGTAGTCACCACAGGCTTCAACTTGAACTTTAGCCCCATTGCCCATGTAGAGGCTTACATCCCCTTTCTTGAAGTCACTACTTCTTTTGAACCCCTGCAACAAATTGCAAATGTGAGTTCCACATCCGGTATCTAATACCCATGTGTTAGAGGATATCATGTTTAAATCAATATGGATCATGTGTATTGTACCTGAGGTCTGCCCGGCATCCCTCTTTGCTTTCAACTCTTGGAGATGGACAGGACAATTCCTTGCCCAATGTCCAATCTCCCCACACTTGAAGCATGGGTCGTTAGTAGCAACCTTTTGCTTTTTCTCTTGTGGTTTGGGTGGTACCCTTACCACCCCTTTCCCTTTTCCCCAAGCGGGTCCCTTACCCTTAGCAACCTTTGCCTTGGGTGCGGGACGAGGCCTTTTATTGTTCCCACCTTCATTGATGGTGAGAACGGGTAAAACCATTTTACCCATGGCTGCCTCGGCTGTTTTAAGCATTGAGTGAAGCTCACCAATGCTCTTGTCCCATGCATTCATGCTGTAGTTCAACACAAACGTCTCGAACTTCTTGGTAAGGCCATTAAGGATCAAATCCGTGGCCAATTCCTTCGAGACGGGACAATTAAGCCTCTCGAGGCGGTCAATATGACTTTTCATCTTAAGAACATAAGATGAAACAGATTGGTTGTCGTCCATTCGACATGCATGGAGTGCTCGAACTGTTTCGAAGCGCTCAACCCTTGCTTGCTGTTGGAACGTTTCCTTCAGCTGGGTTATCATGTCATAAGCTCCGTGATGTTCATACTCCTTTTGGAGATCCGGAGTCATGCTCGCTAGCATGAGACAAGACACTTGGACGGAGTCCTCAGTGTACTTCAACCAATCGTTGAAGGCCTCCTCATCATCCTCGCTAGGTTGATCGGGGATAGGGTCGTCTAAAACATACGATCTTCTCTCTTGCTTGAGAACGATTCTCAAGTTTCGATACCAATCGATGAAGTTGTTATGATTTAGACGTTCCTTTTGGAGGATCGCTCGTAGAGATTGGTTGGACGCAGATGAGTTATCGGAATTATCATTATTTGAGGCCATCTACAAAATTTAACAAAGATCTATTTTAGTATTTTCGATATTGTTATTTTTTAATAATTAATGCCTTTTAAGGTCATTTCATATTAAAATCTAGAACCCAACATTACATTTAAATTGTGGTTAGGTGACCTTTATCCCACGTTTTAAATTAATAAGGTGGTCAACGTTTGACGATTGCAACCATTTGCAACTTCTAGAAATATGGGATCGACTTGAAACATCATATGTAAAGTCGGCATGTTAATCCCATCAACACCATTTGGAAACCACATCGTAGGTGATCCATTTGACATGATTTGCAAATCAAGACACCCTACTTACACCCACGTGTGAGTTTGCCAAAACAAGTGGTTAGGTGACCTTTATCCCACAAATAAGGCATTCTCACCTCAAGTCACAAGTTCCCTCAAAATGGTTAGGTGACCTTTATCCCACTAAGAGTTCCCAAGTGACTCAAGTGTTGTGTAAAAGGACGGTGTTGATCTTGTTTGTAAAAAAAAATTTAGAGGTTTCAAAATTCTAGTTTAGAAAACTCTATGTACTTGTATTTGCATGCTTTCAAATACAAGGTACCCTATGATTCTTTGATTAAAACCTATTTTAATCTTTAAAATCATTAAATCATTTTAATAACCTTTTATTAACTTTTAAGAACCATCAATTTTCAGCTTGTTAAGTTTGTTAATGAGTTTGTTATGAATATCCAAATATCAACCAAACAATCAAACGACAAACAATCAACCAAGCATAAACATAAACAACCATATGTGCATATGTGCATAACCATAGCATCTAAAGTGGTCCACACTTGTTTGCCATCACAAGTGTGGTCAATAGGACATTCCTAAGGGTCACAAACAAAGCATATAGAAAACTTCCAAAAGCCTCCCACTTGAAACCGCATCCAAAATGCTCCATGTTTCTTTCATGACCTTCCTTTGTGCTTCCAATGTGTATGTCTTCATATTACAAGATATAAAGTCCTAATACAAGATATCTAGTAAAATGAAAATACACCTAATCTATTTATTACAACCCAATAATAAATAAATTACATTTGAAACAAAGCACAAACAACAAATAATACAACCCAATTGAATGAATGAATACAACCATCACAAACATCCAAACAATCACAAGGTCAATGGCTAGGTTATGCACTAAAACAAGCATCTATCATATCATCCAAAATATAATGAAAACCCCACTTAAAACCACGAAATTTCAGCCAACATAAACTGAAATTTCGGGTTTTATTTTGTCCAAACAAAACAAATAACAAACATGTATATCTTTCAAAGTTTAATCACAAGCATGTGTGATATGACTTTGAAAGATTGGGGTTTCATAACATATGAACTTAGCAGCCCAAAATCAGCCTATACTAAGCTTATTACCATTCTTTAAAGCCAATTTTAAAGACAAAACAAGCAAGTCATCCACATAACCGGCTCTTGATGCCATTGAAGGGTTTGCTAGAACACAAAATCCATGTTTAACCATTTAAACTTTCAGAAAACGCAGCGGATATGCAGCTTTTAAAAACGATTTTTAAAGCTGGAAATTTCATGTTCTTAGTTATATTTTAAGATGAAAACAAACCCAAATCAATAGGATCTTTAATATGTGAATGAACAAGCTATTAGCAAATGTAAAACTACATAAAATCACAGCTACATAGAGCTGTGATTAACTACCTTTTCAGCAGCTTAAAAACGACTTTTAGGTGGATGTTTGATGCTCAAAATCGGCCAAGGCTCCAAGGTAAGGACCCCTCAAGCTTGTATACCCAAAGCCCTTTGCAAAACACCTTCTTGTTAGGAAGAAAACTACATCAAAGCACTCCAAAACCTCCCAACTTTCTGCTGGCCGTGAGTTTCTTGAGAGAGAGAGAGAGGTTTAGTTTTTGAGTCTTTTGCATGTATTGAGGAATCCAACTTGAGTGTAAGACTAGTTAAATGTAATGTGGTGTTCAAGAAACAAGAGAAACCAATGAGAAAAGGGGGGGGGGGGGGCGGCCGAAAATTCAAAGTTTAAAGGGTTCCCCCCCTTTAAACTTAAACACACATTATAAATGTTAACTAGTCTTTTTATTAGATACATACAACTAACCTTTAATTGTATAATCTATACACTCCCAATTATTAATTTGTAATGTTATCTAACTTATTTAAATAACATTACAAATAATATTATTGAACAAAATATCCTAATAAATTGTTCCATCTCATATGCAACTTGTTTAGAAAACCCATTTTCTAAATTGGTGTAAATATTTAATTGTATGATCATATCATCAATTGAATATTAATTGGTGTTTGCTAAGCTTGTTATTGGGTATAACCCGACTTGGATCATAACGTACTAACCACATCAATATTCTAAGTGTCTTGGGCACACAGAATCCTACAAAACTTCCTTACAATGTCCCTATTCTCAAGAGTTACTCCAACATCCATTAGAGTATCCACAATCTCAACATACCTGAAGTATTGTTGAGTCATGGTTTCACCTACCTTGAAGGTGAAGTTTTCAAACTGCTGCTTCAGGATATCCTTTTTGTTCTCCTTTGCTTCAGTGGACCCTTCATACATCAGCTTCAGTGCTTCCCACAGTTTCTTGGTAGTTTTGCACTTCTTGAAGCCTCAATAGATGGAGTTTGGAAGAGTAGTTTGAAGGGCTGTCATGGCTTTCTGATCAATCACTATTCTCTTCCTATCTGCTTCAGAGTAATCAGCCACAGCCTTTGGAATCATACCACCACCAGTAGCAGAAGTGGTGCTTGGTATGTTAGGTCCTTCAACAACAGAGTCCCACATCTTGGAGTCTTGAGACTTGATGAAGCTTTCCATTCTTTGACACCAAGTATCAAAGTCTTCAGGAGTGATCAGGGGAGACTTTGTCATAGTTCTAGTTTCCATATCAGCTTTGGTAATAGCTGCCATTTTGTTAAGTATTTTGTGTGTGTGAGGGATCTTAAGATGGTGAGATCTTATATCAAGAGCCTGGAATGCTCTGATACCAAATGCAGGACCGGTGAAGTGTATGCACTTATAACACAACAACACAATGAGGATAGTTGCTTAGAACACTTAACAGATCAAATGGGGAACTGGTTAACTTTAAGTGAAAGATGCTAAGAACACAAGTAAGAATGAGACATAACAAGATAGGAAACAACACAAGTATTTGGTTTTCAAGAATCCCGTATATTGCTTCTCAAGTTCTATTACAAATGTTACAAAGCATACTATGAAAGTTACAAGTACTTGAGATACTTTATACTACATCCTACAGCTGGCTATACTTTGAAAGCCAGCTGGATACAAAAGACTATATAACAAAATCAAATGTAGAGTCAAAAGGCAGATTTCCTTTTGACTAGTGACTATGACATGCCATAGCTCACATCCTAATATATTACAAAAAGGATAAAAGTACATAAAGTAGAAAGCACAGACTCAAGACCTCAATGTACAGTTACCAAAAGCATGGACCTTTTCACCAACTCATGTAGGTTGGTGACTAAACAGAGTTGCAGCAGAAAGGTGGTCTAGCTTTATAGTAAAGTACATCAGATAAAAGCATGTCTCTAAAAGTTTTCGGAAGAAATCTGTCTTCCCTCTTTGGCTTCGGAAGACTTTGTGTTTGAAGCTTCGGAAGACTTCACTTTTGGTTTCAGAAGATGTTGGTCTTGGCTTCAGAAGATTTTACACTTAGAATATTTCTAGTGCAAGGTGTAAAACTTCCGAAGCATTTCTACTTATGTTCTTCAGTGCATGCATGCAGATAGGCTTTGGATGTTTTGGCTGCATCACACTTATAGGACTCCTTACATCTGTCCCTGGTGCTGAAGGTTTTGAGAAGTAGGAATATGTGAGGTTTTGGTAGCATCAGCCTAGGGGGAGTTTGTTGGATCTAGAAAGGCTGGTCCAACAAAAACCAAAACACTTAGACAATTTTTGGTACAACTTGTAAAGGTCTTCCGAAGCTAAGTACAGAACTTCCTAAGGCAAATGGAGTTCTTCCGAAGGCAAAGACAGAACTTCCAAAGATCATGTCTGAAGGATATTCCGAAGGAAGACTCCAGCTTCCGAAGACAAAATCTTCTCTCTTCCGAAGTTCAAGACTTAGAAAAAATCAAGACAACAACTTCCGAAGTATGAAGATCTGAAGAAGTCCTTAAGACTCGGAAGAAGTAGCCTCTTCCAAAGTATAAGTGGCTTTGGAAGAACAAGTTCTTTCGAAGCCAATTAACCTTCGGATGTCACACCCCGGGCCTAGGTAGGGTGGGACGTCACAGACTAGCAACAACATATGGCAGCGGAAACAAACCATTATAAGAGCTCAAAGGAGAGAAAATCACATGGCATTAAAGTTTTAAAAAGGTAACGGGACTAGATACACATCAAGCCCCAATTAAGTTTTACAATCATCCGTAAAAATGAAATTGTACTTGTTCAACACAAAATATAAATTGTTCAAATGTTTCATCAAGGAAATAAGCCAATGCCATGTCACGGGGATAAGTCTAGGTCTTTAAACTGCTAGGATCTCTTCAAATGTTACCTGAAACATGCTCAAAAGAAAATTGTGTCAACTAAAAAGTTGGTGAATTCAAGTGCTTAAAGTTTAAAAACAAAAGGACTTAATAAATCCTTCTTTGATTAAAAAAAATAATCATTGTTTATCATCGTGGGAGAAATAAAATCATAATCAACCCTGCACTCAGTCCCGGTTAGCCTCTTCTAAAGTTGTGTTTTACCGGATGTTCCCGAAGGAAGAAACTGAGCCCCATACCAGTGAACCCTACCTGCCCGGATGGTTCACCATAGAATCTTAACAAAACTTGTTACATGCCACAACGATCCCTCAGGATCACAGTGGGGTAACCTTCCTGGAACGGAAGCCACTGTGTGTGGGGGATTCCCCAAATAGATCTATCCATATAAATCAAGCGGTTCACGAAAGAATTAATTGATCATGATATAAGAATCAGCAGGTAACCACAATCCCACATAGAATCATCAAATAAAGTACAATTATAGTTCAAAAATAACAGAGCATGCTTCACCCCAAAACAGTAGTAAAAAGGGGAATCACTAGAACTCACCTTAGGTTTCCAAATCAAAGTTCTTGATGTGCCGGGAAGTGTCACAAGTCTAGCACCCTAACAAGTACATATTAAGCAATAAGCTACTGCCCTAAACTCATTCAAAGTGCAACAATGGTGTCAAGAGTTTAGCTATAGGGTACGGCTTTGGTTTAGTGAAGGTTTGTATAAAAAGTTTCCTTTTATGGCAAGTCAAGGCGTCTTCATGAAAATTAGGGATTTTCACTTCATTAGATTAGGTATATTAAGAGATTTTATTGTTCAAGTGTTTATTAGCTTCCTGGAAGTCGGTTATAAGGTTTGGAAAAATTTTACAGTTTAGTCCCTCCCCAAGTTAGTTCAAAAATTAACAGTTTCTACCCTTAAGTGTAGTTGCTTGCCTTTTATTGTAAAAATATGTCCAAAATCAGATTATTAGAGTCATATTATGATTATTATGGAGTAAGTGATTCAAAACTTGGTCTACGGGTTCGATTTTGAAAACTGCGCGTTAACGCTCCCGGTTGCGGTAAAAGCCGGATAATTTTAATAGTAAATTGGAGTTTTCAAATATTTAAATTTTGGACCAGTAGGTATTTTCTAAGAGATTTCTTTATAAATTTTTAAATCCTTAAATTGTGTAGATTGGCCTTTTATAGTTAAAATCTTGTTTTACGTTTGACCCGTTAATACGCGGTTTGACCGGGTTTGACCATTTAAAGCTCATTGACCGAGTTTTTAAATCTTTTAGGTCCTTTATCACTTATCTTACTGAAATCATATGATTTTTATAAATCTTAGTTTTGAACTCTATTTTATAGATTGTTCTCAAAAACTATGCTCGGTTTGCCACCCGTTTTTAGTTTAAATTGTCACTTATTTGAGTCTTTGACCACTTAAATTATCCATTGACTACAGAATACTTTAATTATCATTTTGAGCATGGAATACTTTTTAAGAATGTTAAATTCAATAGTCTTACTATTTTTAAGTCATTTTACCATGTTTCGGGTCCGAAAGTGACTAAAAGAGGGTAAATCACATCATGTCCTTTATTCCAGAGGTTAAACATTTCTAACACTTCTAATATTCACTAAAATTACTGAAATTTCAGTCCCAACATGTTGCCTAGTAGATCTATACATCCTATGCTTCAAATATGTAGAAACAGCCATAACCGAAATTACACTAGTGTAAGCCATCATAACTTGAGTGTAAAGTTACAAACACTTTGTTTAACTTCACAAACAGATGTTAATGGTGTCATTAAGTTGTTCATGAGTAGGTTATGGGTCATGGTTAAAAGGATTTTTCAAACAAATGCTCAAGAGGGTGTTGTTACATGTAGAAGGGGGTTCAAGGTGAAATCCTTGTATCAACCATGGGTTTGAGTATGTATGTAGCCACTTGGAACTTGTAAAAACAGGTTCTTGGGAGTCCATTAAGTCATAAAAATGCAGGTTACAAGTTTGGTTTACAAGAGTTTAAGCTTTCACAAAGTTAGATGATATCAAAACACTCAAAATGAGGGTTTCATGGTGGAAATCGGTTTCCACCTCAAGAATGGCTAACAAAACATGAAGTTTACCTTCAAGAACGTTGGAAACTCCTTAAGAATGAGATGATGGTGGTGAGATGTTTCTGCTACAACAAGGAAATACACGGTTCTTAGATGTTAAATGATGAAAACAAGAGGAAATGTCACAAAACCGACATCTTGAGCTTACACTCGATGTAACTCACGGTTTGGAGGGTGTTGATGGCCGTGAATGGCTTGAAACTCCTTGGACTTGGAGGAGAACTCGAACTAAGGCTGTGAAAGGTGGAACAAACACGGTGTGTGACCAAATCTTGTGAACAAGGCTACTCCTTTGCGGTTTTGGTCTTGGCCGAATGTTTTCTTGGTGTAGTCTTCGAGTTCTTCTTGCACAAGGCTTAGAGAGAATTGTTTTGAGAGTGTTGTGAGGAGTGTGAGTGTTTGGATCAGATGGTTCGAATAAAGGGAGAGAGAGGGAGAGAGAGAGGGAGAGATTGCATGGATTGTGAGTGGGTGGGAAGGGTGGTGTGAAGAGGAGAGGAGAGTGGTGAGGGAGGGGGCGGCCGATTTGGAGTGTAGTGAGGGAATCTTTATTTAGTTTTTAATTGTAAATTATTATTATGTAGTGTAATTTTGTAGTATTGGGTGTTATGTATTATTTAGTGAAAGGTGATTTGAGGTGTGTCTAATGCATACCCATGCATGCATGGCCGAAATTATGCAAGTGTGAGGGTGTATGCTCACATTTTAATTGCCTTCTCTTGAGTTTAATTTTGTAAGGGTGACTAGTTGACATTCCCGGAACACTAATTTTTAAAAAGGTAGAAACCTAAATTGGTTAAAAAATCACAAGTAAAGATCACATGAAATCATAATTTACATCAAATAGCAAGAATTGATTCCAATTTCATAGTAGGGTTGTATAGTTTCAATTATTAGCACTCATAGCATGGATAATGATGCAAGTAGTCTAGGGTTAGGGTAACAACCTGGAGGTCGGTTGTCACATCGGAAGACACTACTATGAACCAGCGGACATAAGTATGGCCCTTCTGACACTCCGCTGCAAGTCTCTGAGATACTGCATGGTGCTTTCCCACGCCCATGTAGTTGACCATACTTTATTCCACTATTCACATTTTATCAGTTAGTACAGTTACCAACTTTAGTTGGTGACAAAAGTTAAGTCATGGACATGTCATGGCTATCTTATCTTAGATCATACTTGATCTAAGATACCTTAACTTTAGCATTGTAGTATCTGCTTTAGTCATAGGTTTCCAGCTGGTGTCAAAGTATCCGGTTGTAGGATCTAGCATATATAGTTTCTCATTGTAACTCATGTAATATGCTTGTAAGAGTCTTGTAATACTTTAAGTTGAGAAGTAATATATACAAGTATCTTGAAAATTATTTCTTTGTGTTTTCTGTTACTTAGTATATTATAATCAACTCTTAGAAGGGATTCTACATCATCATCTGAACCGAGTGTGATTCAAGTGAGCTTGAGAGAAAAACTAAGTGTTAAGTGACAAAAATCGTTCCTGCATCATGTATGTAGCTCAACTCTTGAGGTAGCCTTAACTGATATGCTACTAGGCCGACTCTCGCCAATATTTCAAAGGGTCCAATATATCTTGGGCTTAGTTTTCCCTTCTTGCCAAATCTCACGGCTCTTTTCCATGGTGCAACCTTTAACATTACTCTGTCGCCTACTTGGAATTCCAGGGGTTTTCGTCTTCTGTTGGCGTACTTCTTTTGACGATGTCTAGCTGTTCTTAGCCGCTCCTTGATCTTAATTATTTTATCCATGGTTCCCATTATGATGTCAGGTCCCATCACTTGGATGTCACCAACCTCATTCCAACTCAATGGTGAACGACATTTCCTACCGTATAAGGCTTCATACGGGGCGGCCTTTATACTTGCGTGTTAAATGTTATTGTAGGAGAACTCCACTAGGGGAAGGTGGTTATCCTAGCTACCATCAAAATCAATCACGCAAGCCCTTAACATGTCCTCTAAGGTCTGAATTGTCCTTTCACTTTGTCCATCAGTTTGATGGTGGTATGCAATGCTTAAGTCAAGTCGGGTCCCCAGAGCTTGTTGGAGAGATTTCCAAAATCGTAAAATTAAGCGACTATCCCGGTCTGCTATGATTGACAGTGGCACCCCATGCCTGGTCACGATTTTATCAATGTAGAACGGACTAATTTGCCAAGTCGTAATCCTCTCGGATTGGTAAAAAGTGGGCTGACTTGGTAAGCCTATCCATAATTATCCAAAATAGCATCATAACCGCGAAAGGTTCTATGCAGTTTTGTAACGAAGTCCATGGTGATATTATCCTATTTCCACTCAGGAATATCAGGTTGTTGTAAAGTTCCTAATGGTTTTTGATTTTCGGCCTTTACCATTGCACACGTTTGACATTTTCCCACATAGGTGGCAATTGAACTCTTAATCCCGGGCCGCTAGAGAAGTGCCTTTATGTCTTGGTACATCTTGTCGCTCCCCAGGTGACTTGAATACCTAGATTTGTGGGCTTCGTCCAAAATTTCCTCTCTAAGCCCTCCATTCTTCGGTACCTAAGTCCTTCCTTCATATTTGTATAGCCCGTCGTTGCTCACTTCCAGACGTTTTTCCATCCCTTTAAGCACCTCATCAGCCAGTTAGCCCCTTTTAGAGCATCCTTTTATGCTTTTTTGGTTTAGTGACAAGGTTAGCATACACATTCTACCTCAATGCGCGAACACGAAGGGGTTTCTCCATTTCTTTTCTAATTAAGGCATCTACCCCCACATTTACCTTGTCAGGATGGTAGCGGATTTCGCATTCGTAATCGCTCAACAGTTCCACCCATCTTCTTTGGTGCATGTTCAACATTTTCTGATCAAGAATGTGCCGTAGGCTTTTGTGTTCGGTGTAAATAACACACTTAGTACCATAGAGGTAGTGTCTTCGCATTTTGAGTGCGAACACCGCGACGCCCAATTCTAAGTCATGTGTTGGGTAACTTCTTTCACGCTCGTTTAGCAATCTTGAGGCGTAAGTGATCACTTTGTCCCGCTGCATTAGTACACATCCCAATCCCTGACGCGAGGCGTCGCAGTAAACCACGAAGTCTTCAATTCCTTCTGGTAGGGCAAGGATAGGTGCACTGCATAGTTTCTCCTTTAATGTGGCAAAGGCTTCTTCCTGTTTCTTTTTGCACTCAAAAGCTGTATTCTTCTTGGTCAAAGTGGTTAGTGGCTGTCCTATTCGTGAGAAATCTTTGATAAACCTCCTATAATAACCAGCCAACCCGAGGAATTGTCTGACCTCTGTAGGAGTTTCAGGAATTTTCCTATTTTTGATGGCGTCTATTTTTGTTTCATCCACTTGAATCCCATCTTTATTCACTACATGTCCCAAAACTGGATTTCACGCCTCCAAAACTCGCATTTGGAGAACTTTGTGTATAACTGCTCGTCTTGAGTAGTTCAAGGATTAGTCTAAGATGCTTCTCATGTTCTTCCTGTCTATGGGAATAGATCAAGATGTCATCAATAAATACAATCACAAATTTGTCTGGATACGAACAACACACTCGATTCATGAGATCCATGAATGCTGCTGGTGCGTTAGTCAATCTGAATGGCATGAGTAGGTACTCATAGTGTCCATACCTAGTTCTAAAGACTGTTTTGGGGATGTCTTCCTCCCTTATCTTCAGTTGGTGGTATCCCGATCTTAAGTCTATCTTGGAGAAATATCTGGGTTCTTGCAACTAATCGAATAGGTCAATAATTCTCGGAAAAGGATAACGGTTCTTTATTTAAGCTTGTTCAATTCACGATGATCTATGCACATTCATAGGGTTCCATCCTTCTTTTTAATGAATAGTACCGGAGCACCCCATGGTTACACACTTGGTCGTATGAATCCCTTGTCAAGCAACTCTTGGATTTGTAGCATGAGCTCCTTCATCTCGGGTGGAGCGAGTCAGTAAGGTGCCTCGGCCACTAGCGTGGCACCAGGTACTAAATCTATTTGTAACTCAACTTGTCGGGTTGGAGGGAGTCCCGGTAGATCTTCGGGAAATACCTCTGAGTACTCAGACACCACATGGATATCTTTGATTTTCTGTCCCTCTTTTGCTTTCATCACGTAAATTATGAATACACTGCGTCCTTTCGTGAGGCTCTTGGTAGCCTTTAGGTGGGATATCATGGGGTATAGCGAGTGGTTCCTCTCACCGTGGACAACTAATATCTTCCCGCCAGTTAGGGGTATTTTAAGCAAACGCTCATCACACACGATTTCAGCCCTATTCTTAGCCAACCAATCCATCCCTACTGTAACAACCGACCTCCAGGTTGTAATTCTAACCCTTATCTACTTGCATCACTATCCGTCTTATAAATGCCATTAATAGAAACAATCTAACCCAATTGGTGATTTTAGTGTCATCTATTGCTATTTGTTCCATTTTTATGATTCTATGTGATTTTTGTGACTATTTAGTCAAATTGGGTCTCCACCAGTTAGAACTTAGTGCCTCGGGAATGTTAATTAGCTACCCTAGCTAGAATTTAAAAACCCTAATTGAAACCAATTTATTAGTGAAAACAATTAAAATGTGTGTATACAAACACACTTGTAATTTTCGGCTAAGAGACATGCATGTGCATGCATAACACTTAACAATTAACTAAACCTTACCACCTAAAATACTACCCAATACTACAAATTAATACTACACATTATTATTTAACAATTAAAATTAAAGGAGAATTGCCCATTGGAGAGCATCTAGGCCGCCCCCACCTTCCCCAATCCACACTTCCCTTCTCCACTAAAACACCACACCCTCACTCTCCAATCCCATTTCATGCAACCCTCTCTCAATCCTCTCCCTCTCCTCTCTTTGTTCGAATTCTCAGCTGAGAATTTCACACACTCACACACTCAAACTCTCTCAAATCCTGTCTACTCCAGCTCCAAAACCGTGAACCACAACACCAAGCAAGCATCGGCCAAGCTCAAACCGCAAGAAGGTGGCCACATTCGCGAGTCTTGGACACACACCTGCACTTTGTCCGACTTTTCCAGCCTTTGTTCGAGGTTCTACAGCCAAGTCCAAGGGTTTCTAGCCATCCACGACCATCAACACCTTCCAAACCGTGAGTTACATCAAGTGTAAGCTCCATGTTGTCGGTTTTGGACATTTCTCATGTTTTCTTCATTTTTCACTAAAAACCTTGCTTTTTCTAGTTGTAGCAGAAACTTCTCACCATCACTTTGTTCTTAAGGAGTTCCCAACGTTCTTGAAGGTAAATCACATGATATGATAGTCATTCTTGAGGTGGAAACCGATTTCCACCATGAAAACCCTCTTTTTGGGTGCTTTGCATCATCTAACTTATGAATGTTGCAACTCTTGTAAACCAAACTTGTAACCTGCATGTTAATGGCTTAACGGACTCCCAAGAACCTGTTTTAAAAGTTACAAAAGGTTACATAACTCGAACCCATGGTTATTACATGGATTACACCTTGAAAACCCTTCTTTCTACATGTAACAACACCCTTTAAACATTTGTTTGAAAAACCCTCTCAACCAAGACTCATAACCTGCTCATGAACGACTTTGGGACACCTTAATAATCTGTTTGTAAAGCTAAATAAAGTTTTGGTAATGTTTAAGCTCAAGTTAAGATGATTTACACGTGTTATGGTCGATTATGACATTTTCTACATATTTGAAGTTTATGGATGTGTAGAACAACTAGGCCACGTTTTGGGACTGAAATTTTAGTAGGCTTTGATGAATATTAAGAGTGTTAACAATGTTTAATTCTGGAATAAAGGACATGTTGTGATTAGACCCCCCCCCCCCCTATAGTCACTTTTGGGAACCGAAACATGGTAAAAAATGGTAAAATAATAAAGCATGGATGTTAACCATCTTAAATAGTATTCCAGGCTCAAAATGATTAATAAAAGAGTTCTGGAGTCAATGGGAAAGTTTAGTGGTAAAAAGGTAATTTAAATGGATTTTTAAGTGAAAACGGGTACCAACCGAATGACGTTTTTGAGAAAAATCTAAGAAAAATGAGTATAAGGTAAAAATTATAAAAACCATGTTATTCCAGAAGATTAAGTGAGAAAATAACTTATAAGTAGAAAAGTTGGTCAAACGAGTTTTTAAATGGTCAAATTCGGTTAAAAACGCGATTTAACGGGTTAAACGTAAAAACGGGTCTTTCAACCTTTAAAGGCAAATTTTTGTGATTAAAAGGAATAGAAACTTATAAAAATGTCTTAAGGTGTTACCTACTGGTTTAAGTCACCGATTTATGGAGACCTTTGTTTAACCGTTAAAATTCTTCGGTTTCACCGTAACCGGGAACGTTAAACACATAGGTTTTAAACCGAACCCATTATCTAAAAATTTGTGTACACTTACTTAATAATAAGTCAATCTAACTTTAAAAACCTGATTTTTGGTCATAAATGTCATTTTATACAAGAAATCAAACTTGAGGGTAGAAACTGTCAATTTTGAAACTTGAGGGGCTAAACTGTAAAATTTTGCCAAACTTTATAACCAGCTCTTACGAGACTTATAATCACTTGAAAAAATTAATTACCCTATATTCTTAACTAAATGGTGTTAAAATCCTTGATTAAATGAAAAACCTTGACTTTCCATAAAAGGAAACTTTTTACGCAAACCCTAATCGAATCAAAGCCGAACCCGACAACTAATCCTTTGACACACTTGTTGCACCATAAATAAGTTTAGAGCAGTAGCTTATCACTTACTATATTCATGTTAGGGTGCTAGACTTGAGACATTCCCGGCACGCGAAGTTTCATTTTGCTTAAACACCTAAGGTGAGTTCTAGTGATCCCCTTTTTACTATTGTTTTGGGATGAAACATGCTTGTTATTTATGAACTATAATCGTGCTTTACTTGATGATTGTATGTGGGATTTATGGTTACCTGCTGATACTTATATCATGATCATTAATTCTTTCGTGAACCGCTTGTTTTATATGAATAGATCTATTTGGGGAATCCCCCACACACAGTGGCTTCCGTTCCAGGAAGGTTACCCCACTGAGATCCTAAGGGGTCGTTTGTGGCATGTAACAGGTTTTGTTAAGAAACTATGGTGAACCATCCGGGCAGGTAGGGTTCACTGGTTTGGGGCTCAGTTCTTCCTTCGGGAATATCCGGTTAAACACAACTTTAGAAGAGGCCAACCGGGACTGAGTGCAGGGTTGATTATGATTTTTCCCACGATGTTTAAACAATGATTATTTTCTTTTTAATCAAAGAAGGATTTGTTAAGTCCTTTTGTTTTTAAACTTTAAGCACTTGAATTCACCAACTTTTTAGTTGACACAAATTTCTTTTGAGCATGTTTCAGGTAAAGAATGAAGAAATCCTAGCTGTTGTGAAGACCTACACCTATCCCCGCGACCATGGCATTGGCATATTTTCTTAGTGAACCATTTGAACAATTTCATGTTTATGTTGAACAAGTACAATTTATTTTTATGGGTGATTGTAAAACTTATTTGGGGGCTTGATCTGTTTCTAGCCCCGGTATCTATTTAAAACATTAATGCCATGTGATATTCTCTCCTTTGTGCTCTTGTAATGGTTTGTTTCCGCTGCCATATATTGTTGCTAGTCTGTGACGTCCCACCCTACCTGGGCTCGGGGTGTGACAGATTGGTATCAGAGCCAAAGGTTGTAGAGAAGTCGGGAATACCATAGTAGACCCTAGGCTACACCCTGACACCCTAGGACTGTCCTTGTGGGAAGTGTTGGGATGATCGGGTTAGGTAAATTGATGATTACACTTGATCAACGTAATCATGAATTTACTGGACGCGTAATTTTCATCACGGATCTTTAGGTTATGATTGAACTTCTCTGATTTATATTGATGATTTTGAAACTAATTTCAAAAAGGGGATTTAAATGATTTTTTTTGATGAACTATGTTATCCGATACTATTTGAAGAGACTATTGATTTGGGCAACACGGACAGCTATATGTTGGAATAACAGATACTATTGCCATCACTACTATTACTAGTACTATTATTATAATCATGAGCTATGAGAAACCAAATTACTCATGATGTATTTCTTACAGGACAACGTCTATGGCTGATAAAGGTAAGGCGCCTGCTCACCCCGACACTGAGACCACTCCTACCGGAACCCTGAGAAGGGCGAAGCCTCAGACAGAGTATGAAGCGTACCTCCGGAGATGCGGACATCCAGGGTGGATATCCGTCACGTCAGAAGACACTGAAGCTTCCGAGGACTCTTCCTCCACATCACCTTCCCGAAGCCGAACGCGTTCCCACTCTTCTCAAGTAGCTGCTCCGACCCTCTCACCCATCCCCTATTAGGAATAGGGGTGCGCGTACTGTCACCCGACCTCGCAAAAGTGTTAGGCCAGGATCCTCCGTATCCTTTAGGATGCCTCCTCCTCCTCCCCCGCCTGTTAGGATTCCGACTTCGGTACCTCCACTGTTTGACCCACGTGACGAGCACCTGATGCCGCCGAGACATAGTATGTATGACGGCCCTAGCGTACTAGCTGGTGATAGGTACTCCCAGTCGAGTCGCCGGGCAAGTGATGTAGGACCCTCTGATGCGACATTGGAGGAGATCTTGAGGACCGTTCGCCGTCATGAGTTGACTGTTCAGCACGCCACTCGAACCTCCCAGTCTGCTCAATTCCAGGCTATGATGGCTACGCAAGGAGTGCAGCGTTTGGAGCAGGAGCAGAGGAAGAAGAGTACAGATGGTTTGGATGGCTGAAGAAAAAGTGGATGTGAGAGTAGGAGTACTCAGCAGGATTATCTGTCTCTAGACAGTAGAAGGAAACTATTTGAATTATTATTCGATACTATTATTTTTATTATCATGGGGGTGATGGCACCTTCCAAATTGTAAGAGCTTGACTCTGATTCTACTTTGCTGGATGATACTATTATGAACTGTTTGTTGGGATGCTAGATTTATTGAACTATCTGTATTAAATTGCTATATGTTGTGTTGTGCCTTGAAGTTGGTCTGTGCCTTTTTCTAATTGGTTGTCTAACTGTTATGTCATGTTTTGATTCGGACTTTGTAAGATTTCCTTAGTGGGTTGTAAATACCTATGTGCATGCCATGATCTCTCTTTCCGAGGCATGGTGTAATAGGGTAATGATGCATAGGCTATTCGAAACAAATTTTGAGATGCTAAACGAATCTCTTTGTGATACTATCAGAATGCCGACTTGCAGAGGAACACGATTTGGACGGCGAGGAGCCACCAGGGGCCGCCATGAGGAAGCAAGGCAGACTGGAAGCCAACCTACTCCACCAGGGACTCCCCACGGGGAAAATGCTAATCAAGAGAGTGACGAAAGAATTGCTAACCTCGTAGCTCAGTACCTAGCTAATGCCATTCTGACTATTATTGCACAGATAAATGCAGACCGGGATAACACTACTGGTAATGATCGGCCGGTGAACGACGAGGGCCACGACGAAGAAGCCGAGGCATTAAGGAATGGATGCTCCTATAAGACCTTCATGGCATGTAAGCCTAAGGACTTCTATGGCACCGAGGGTGCTATAGAGACTTACAGATGGATTGACGAAATGGAAGCTGTCTTGGACATTAGCGAGTGTAAGATGGATCATATGGTGAGGTTTGCATCACAATCTCTCAAGGGATCAGCCCTTGAATGGTGGAAGTCAATTACTCAAAGCCGTGGAAGAAATGTGGCTAATCGAATGGGCTGGACTGAATTCCGAGATCTAATGAACAACAAATACTACCCCATCAATCAACTCGAGAAGCTGGAGACAGAATTTTTAAGCTTGGAGATGAAAGGTCCCAACTACACAGAATATATCAATCGTTTGTTAGCCCTCTCCCGACTTGTTCCACATCTTGTGACGCCTGAAGCCAAAGGTGTAGCACGGTTCATCTGGGGAATACAACCAAGAGTTAGGGGAATGGTCCGTTCCTCCCAGCCTTTAACCCTACAAGCTGCTGTCGACCTTACCAGCAGTTTGACTGATGACTTAATTAGGGCTGGATGGACTGAACAAGCAAGGGCTGATGAGAAGAGGAAGTTTGTTGGTGAGAAAAGGAAGTGGTTTGAAGTGAAAAGAGCGGTTGGAAGTAGTAGTGGGTCAGGTAGAAAGAGTTCTGAAGGTGCGAGGCGCGATGATCAGGGAAGCAAGAACCGGAGATTGTATTCGGGGACAAGACCATTTTGCAACAAGTGCAAGTTACATCATCAAGGGGAATGTAACCCGATGCCCTGTTTTAGGTGCAAGAGAACAAGCCATCTAATCAAAGACTGTACTTACGCACCGGGAAAACAATGCTATGAATGTGGAGATCCAGGGCACATGAGGAACAAGTGTCCTAAGTTGGGTAGAGACAAGGATGCCAAGCACAAGAAGCCTAAGGGAAGAGCTTTCGTAATGGACCCAACAGGAGCTCGTAGGGAACCTGACGTGGTCAACGGTACGTTCCTTGTAAACAATCATCCCGCTACTGTACTGTTCGATACTGGAGCGACTGCTAGTTTTATCTCTAGTACTTTTAGGCCATTGATTGACTTAGACGCGTGTGCCTTGACCAATACGTTTACCGTAGAATTAGCTGACGGTAACATTTTAGAAACAAACGAAATCATTAGGGATTGCCCGCTGAATCTAAAGGGGAATACGTTTAGGATAAACTTGATGCCCATTAAGTTAGGAGGATTTGATGTGGTTGTGGGTATGGACTGGCTAGCGAAGCATAGAGTCGAAATCATATGTGATGAGCATCTACTCAAGATACCATTGAGCGACAAAGAGGTGTTAGTGGTAGAGGGTGAAAGGAGTAACACCCTATACCCCATGATATCCCACCTAAAAGCTACCAAGAGCTCAATGAAGGGATGTCCAGCTTTTATAGTTTATGTGATGAAGACCCAAAAGGAGAAGAAGATCGAAGATATTCCCGTGGTTTCTGAATACCCAGAGGTGTTTCCGGAAGACCTACCAGGACTCCCCCCGAACCGGCAAGTCGAATTCCAGATAGACTGGTTGCCTGGTGCTGCACCGGTAGCCAAGGCACCGTACCGACTCACCCCACCTGAGATGAAGGAGCTAATGGTACAAATTCAAGAACTACTGGACAAGGGATTTATACGCCCGAGTGTCTCTCCATGGGATGCCCCGGTACTATTCGTGAAAAAGAAGGACGGAACCCTGCGAATGTGTATTGATTACAGAGAATTGAACAAGCTGACCATAAAGAACCTTTACTCTCTTCCGAGAATAGATGACCTATTTGATCAACTACAAGGAGCAACTTATTTCTCCAAAATAGATTTGAGGTCAGGATACCACCAACTGAAGATAAGAGAAGAGGACATACCCAAAACGGCCTTCCGAAATAGGTATGGACACTATGAGTACTTGGTCATGCCCTTTGGACTGACTAATGCTCCAGCAGCATTCATGGACCTCATGAACCGCGTTTGCCGCCCTTACCTCGACAAGTTTGTGATCGTGTTTGTTGACGACATACTGATCTACTCCCGAAGTAAAGACGAGCACGAGAAGCATCTTAGGCTAATTCTTGAATTACTCAAGAATGAGCAACTATATGCCAAGTTCTCAAAATGTGAATTCTGGATGCGCCAGATCCAATTCTTAGGACATGTGGTGAATGAGAATGGGATTCAAGTTGACCCTTCCATGATTGAGGCCATAAAGAATTGGAAGATTCTTGAAACTCCTACGGAGATAAGGCATTGACTAGCTGGTTACTACCGACGATTTATAAAAGACTTCTCGCGCATAGTGCAACCTTTGACCGCACTAACCAAGAAGAGCACAACCTTTGTGTGGAAGCGAGAGCAGAACGAGGTGTTTGAAACGCTTAAGGAGAAGTTATGCAGTGCACCTATCCTTGCTCTTCCAGAAGGAGTAGAAGACTTCGTTGTCTATTGTGACGCTTCGCGTCAAGGGCTAGGATGTGTATTGATGCAACGCAACAAGGTGATTGCTTACACATCTAGACTGCTGAATGATCATGAGAAGAACTACACGACGCATGATCTGGAGTTGGGTGCCGTGGTGTTTGCTCTCAAAATGTGGAGGCACTACCTTTATGGCACAAAGTGCATCATCTACACTGACCATAGAAGTTTGCAACATATCCTTGACCAAAAGATGCTCAACATGCGTCAGAGAAGATGGGTCAAGCTATTAAACGATTACGAGTGCGAAATCCGCTACCATCTCGGTAAGGCCAATGTTGTGGCGGATGCGTTGAGCCGAAAGGAAAGAGAAAAGCCTCTTCGTGTACGAGCCTTAAGGATGAGTGTGTATACCAACCTTATTGCAAAACTGAAAGAAGCTCAAAGCGAGGCATTAAAGGAAGGAAGATTAAAGGAAGAAGGATTGACTGGAATGGAAAAGCAATTTGAGACAGGGGACGATGGTACATACAGATATGAAGGAAGGACTTGGGTGCCAAAGCACAGAGGAATTCGAGAAGTAATCCTCGACGAAGCACACAAGTCAAGGTATTTGATTCACCCTGGAAGTGATAAGATGTATCAGGAATTAAAGGCATTTTTCTGGTGGCCGGGAATCAAGAAATCAATCGTCGTTTATGTGGGGAAATGTCTAACCTGTGCCATGGTAAAAGCTGAGAACCAAAAACCATCAGGAACGTTACAACAACCTGAAATCCCAGAATTGAAATGGGATAATGTCACGATGGATTTTGTTACCAAGTTACCCAGAACGTTTAAAGGCCACGATGCTATTTGGGTGATAGTAGATAGGCTAACGAAATCAGCTCACTTCTTGCCAATTAGAGAAGACTACGACATGACGAAATTGGCCCAACTATATTTCGACGAGATTGTAACGAGGCATGGAGTGCCTTTGTCGATCATCTCCGATCGTGATAGCCGTTTCACCTCTCGCTTCTGGAAATCGTTCCAGCAAGCTTTAGGAACCCGTTTAGATCTAAGCACATCTTACCACCCTCAAACCGACGGACAGAGCGAAAGAACTATTCAAACAATGGAAGACATGTTAAGAGCTTGCCTGATGGACTTTGGCAGAAACTGGGATAATCATCTTCCTTTGGTGGAATTCGCCTATAACAGTAGTTACCACGCGAGTATTAAAGCCGCTCCGTATGAGGCCCTATATGGCAGGAAATGCCGATCACCATTGAGTTGGAATAAGATTGGTGATAGCCAAGTGATGGGACCCGACATCGTGTTGGAGACCACCGACAAGATCTATAAGATAAAGGAGCGACTGAAAGCAGCCAGAGATCGGCAGAAGAAGTACGCTGACAGGAGATGGAAACCTCTAGAGTTCCAAGTCGGCGACAGGGTAATGCTAAAGGTAGCACCATGGAAGGGAACTGTGAGGTTCGGAAAAAGAGGAAAGTTAAGCCCAAGGTACATTGGACCATTCGAAATACTGGCGAGAATTGGCCCAGTGGCGTACAAGTTGAAACTACCCCCGGGGTTGAGCCACATACACGACACCTTTCATGTGTCGAACTTGAAGAAGAGCATGGTAGACAAAACCCTAGAACTGCCATTAAAAGAAGCAAGAATAAACGACAAACTGAATTTTGTGGAAGAACCCGTGGAGATCACGGATCGCTTGGTCAAGCAACTCCGGCGGAGCCGCATACCCAAGGTTAAGGTTAGATGGAACTCCAAGCGAGGACCTGAATTTGCTTTGGAGCATGAAGATGAAATGAGGAAGAATTATCCACACCTCTTCAAACCCAGTCGTTCAGTCTCCAATCGAAAATAAAATTTCGGGACGAAATTTCGTAAACGGTGGGAGAATGTAACAACCGACCTCCAGGTTGTAATTCTAACCCTAATCTACTTGCATCACTATCCGTCTTATAAATGCCATTAATAGAAACAATCTAAACATATTGGTGATTTTAGTGTCATCTATTGCTATTTGTTCCATTTTTATGATTCTACGTGATTTTTGTGACTATTTAGTTAAATTGGGTCTCCACCAATTAGAACTTAGTGCCCCGGGAATGTTAATTAGCTACCCTAGCTAGAATTAAAAACCCTAATTGAAACCAATTTATTAGTGAAAACAATTAAAATGTGTGTATACAAACACACTTGTAATTTTCGGCTAAGAGACATGCATGTGCATGCATAACACTTAACAATTAACTAAACCTTACCACCTAAAATACTACCCAATACTACAAATTAAAACTAAACATTATTATTTAGCAATTAAAATTAAAGGAGAATTGCCCATTGGAGAGCATCTAGGCCGCCCCCACCTTCCCCAATCCACACTTCCCTTCTCCACTAAAACACCACCACCCTCACTCTCCAATCCCATTTCATGCAACCCTCTCTCAATCCTCTCCCTCTCCTCTCTTTGTTCGAATTCTCAGCTGAGAATTTCACACACTCACACACTCAAACTCTCTCAAATCCTGTCTACTCCAGCTCCAAAACCGTGAACCACAACACCAAGCAAGCATCGGCCAAGCTCAAACCGCAAGAAGATGGCCACATTCGCGAGTCTTGGACACACACCTGCACTTTGTCTGACTTTTCCAGCCTTTGTTCGAGGTTCTACAGCCAAGTCCAAGGAGTTTCTAGCCATCCACGACCATCAACACCTTCCAAACCGTGAGTTACATCAAGTGTAAGCTCCATGTTGTTGGTTTTGGACATTTCTCATGTTTTCTTCATTTTTCACCTAAAAACCTTGCTTTTTCTAGTTGTAGCAGAAACTTCTCACCATCACTTTGTTCTTAAGGAGTTCCCAACGTTCTTGAAGGTAAATCACATGATATGATAGTCATTCTTGAGGTGGAAACCGATTTCCACCATGAAAACCCTCTTTTTGGGTGCTTTGCATCATCTAACTTATGAATGTTGCAACTCTTGTAAACCAACCTTGTAACCTGCATGTTAATGGCTTAACGGACTCCCAAGAACCTGTTTTAAAAGTTACAAAAGGTTACATAACTCGAACCCATGGTTATTACATGGATTACACCTTGAAAACCCTTCTTTCTACATGTAACAACACCCTTTAAACATTTGTTTGAAAAACCCTCTCAACCAAGACTCATAACCTGCTCATGAACGACTTTGGGACACCTTAATAATCTGTTTATAAAGCTAAATAAAGTTTTGGTAATGTTTAAGCTCAAGTTAAGATGATTACACATGTGTTATGGTCGGTTATGACATTTTCTACATATTTGAAGTTTATGGATGTGTAGAACAACTAGGCTACGTTTTGGGACTGAAATTTCAGTAGGCTTTGATGAATATTAAGAGTGTTAACAATGTTTAATCTCTGGAATAAAGGACAAGTTGTGATTAGACCCCCCCCCCTTATAGTCACTTTTGGGAACCGAAACATGGTAAAAAATGGTAAATTAATAAAGCATGGATGTTAACCATATTAAATAGTATTCCAGGCTCAAAATGATTAATAAAAGAGTTCTGGAGTAAATGGGAAAGTTTAGTGGTAAAAAGGTAATTTAAATGGATTTTTAAGTGAAAACGGGTACCAAACCGAATGACGTTTTTGAGAAAAATCTAAGAAAAATGAGTATAAGGTTAAAAATTATAAAAACCATGTTATTCCAGAAGATTAAGTGAGAAAATAACTTATAAGTAGAAAAGTTGGTCAAACGAGTTTTTTTTAAATGGTCAAATTCGGTTAAAAACGCGATTTAACGGGTTAAACGTAAAAACGGGTCTTTCAACCTTTAAAGGCAAATTTTTGTGATTAAAAGGAATAGAAACTTATAAAAATGTCCTAAGTTGTTACCTACTTGTTTAAGTCACCGATTTATGGAGACCTTTGTTTAACCGTTAAAATTCTTCGGTTTCACCGTAACCGGGAACGTTAAACACATAGGTTTTAAACCGAACCCATTATCTAAAAATTTATGTACACTTAATAATAAGTCAATCTAACTTTAAAAACCTGATTTTTGGTCATAAATGTCATTTTATACAAGAAATCAAACTTGAGGGTAGAAACTATCAATTTTGAAACTTGAGGGGCTAAACTGTAAAATTTTACCAAACTTCATAACCAGCTCTTACGAGACTTATAATCACTTGAACAAATTAATTACCCTATATTCTTAACTAAATGGTGTTATAATCCTTGATTAAATGAAAAACCTTGACTTTCCATAAAAGGAAACTTTTTACGCAAACCCTAATCGAATCAAAGCCGAACCCGACAACTAATCCTTTGACACACTTGTTGCACCATAAATAAGTTTAGAGTAGTAGCTTATCACTTACTATATTCATGTTAGGGTGCTAGACTTGAGACATTCCCGGCACGCGAAGTTTCATTTTGCTTAAACACCTAAGGTGAGTTCTAGTGATCCCCCTTTTTACTATTGTTTTGGGATGAAACATGCTCTGTTATTTATGAACTATAATTGTGCTTTACTTGATGATTGTATGTGGGATTTATGGTTACCTGCTGATACTTATATCATGATCATTAATTCTTTCGTGAATCGCTTGTTTTATATGAATAGATCTATTTGGGGAATCCCCCACACACAGTGGCTTCCGTTCCAGGAAGGATACCCCACTGAGATCCTAAGGGGTCGTTTGTGGCATGTAACAGGTTTTGTTAAGAAACTATGGTGAACCATCCGGGCAGGTAGGGTTCACTGGTTTGGGGCTCAGTTCTTCCTTCGGGAATATCCGGTTAAACACAACTTTAGAAGAGGCCAACCGGGACTGAGTGCAGGGTTGATTATGAGTTTTCCCATGATGTTTAAACAATGATTATTTTCTTTTTAATCAAAGAAGGATTTGTTAAGTCCTTTTGTTTTTAAACTTTAAGCACTTGAATTCACCAACTTTTTAGTTGACACAAATTTCTTTTGAGCATGTTTCAGGTAAAGAATGAAGAAATCCTAGCTGTTGTGAAGACCTAGACCTATCCCCGCGACCATGGCATTGGCATATTTTCTTAATGAACCATTTGAACAATTTCATGTTTATGTTGAACAAGTACAATTTATTTTTATGGGTGATTGTAAAACTTATTTGGGGGCTTGATCTGTTTCTAGCCCCGGTATCTATTTAAAACATTAATGCCATGTGATATTCTCTCCTTTGTGCTCTTGTAATGGTTTGTTTCCGCTGCCATATATTGTTGCTAGTCTGTGACGTCCCACCCTACCTGGGCCCGGGGTGTGACACCTACCACCACATCAAAACTTCCTAATGTAATGGGCATTAAGTCTATTTTAAATGAACTACCCTCTAGGACCATTTCACAATCCTTAATGATTTCATTGGTTTCTATTATATTATTGTCGGCCAATTCTACGGTAAACGCATCGATTAAGTAGCAAGCGGTCACATCAATCACAGGCCTAAAGGTAGTAGAAACAAAACTAGCAGTTGCCCCAGTATCAAATAGAACGGTAGCAGGATGGTTGTTTAAGAGAAACGTACCGTTAACCACATCGGGTTCTTTACGAGCACCAACTGGGTTCATCACGAATGCTCTTCCCTTGGGCTTGTTGGGCATGACATCCTTATCTGTTCCCAGCTTAAGGTACTTATTCATCATGTGCCCTGGATCTCCACACTCATAACATTGTTTACATGGCACGTACGTATAATCCTTGATTAAGTGACCAGCTCGTTTGCATCTGAAGCAGGGCATCGGGTTGCACTCCTCTTGATGATGCAGTTTGCACCTATTGTAGAAAGGGATTGTGCCCAAGTATACCTTCCGAGCCCTTTTACCTTGGTCATCACACCTAACACCTTCACCTACCTTCTTGTTCAAACCACTACTGCTGCCAATCGCCTTCTTAACGTCAAACCGTTTCCTCTTTCACCCATCGTCTTCCTTTTGTCCTCCATCTTCGGCTGCTCTGTCCATCCAGCCCTAACCAAGTCATCAGTCAAGCTTTGCTTGTGAAATCAATCGCAGCTTGTTAGGTTGTGGGCCTGGAAGACCAGACCATGCCTTTACTCTGGGATGTAAGCCCCAGATGAAGCAGGCTACACCCTTGGCTTCTAGCGTTACCAGATGTGGCACCAATCCGGACAGGGCTAGGAATCGGTTGATGTACTTAGTGTAGTTTGGCCCTTTCATATCTAGGCTTAAGAATTCAGATTCTAGCTTCTCCAATTGGTTGATTGGGCAGTATTTGTTGATCATCAATTCTCTGAACTCAGACCAATGCATACGTCCTACAACGTCTCTCCCCCTAGGTTGGAGGCAAATCGTACCACGTGCTCCATTTTGCACTCGCTTATGCCTAGCACCACCTCGATCTCATCCAGCCAACGATAGGTCTCGATAGCACCCTCAACATAGTAGAAATCTTTAGGTTTGCAAGCCATGAATGTCTAGTAAGAACACCCATTCTGGATTTCCTCAATATCATCGTGGTGGTCTTCGTTATTCAAGGTTCGTCCCCTTTCAGTAGCATTGTCCCGATCCGCATTTATCTGGGCAATAATGGTGGGTATGGCATTAGCAATCTGCGTGAAAACCAGGTTGGCGATCCTTTCGTCGCTCTCGTGGCGGGTATTCTCCTCGTGTGGGCTTTCCGGTGGGGTAGGCGGTTGATCCTTCGTTTGCCTGGCCTCTGTATGTTGGCATCTGTTAGCTCCTTTTCTCCCATTACGGGCTCCCGTCAAGGCGGCATTCTGCTAGCATCATAAATAAACTCATTTAGCATCTGATAAACTTTGGTTTCAAGTATCCCATTGCATCGAGTTTATCCTTAATTATTGTGCATTAACCAATTATATGCGAAGGTAATACACACAACACGACACACATAAACATTTATCATTCAATCAACATAGGGTGGTATATCCATGAGGCACAATTCAACAACTCAACACAAGGTATATTGGAAACCCAAATCAAATCAACTAGCAAAAATCAGCATCATAAGCAATAGGTTTTAAATAGATAGTTATAGTGTCAACCAAACATACAAGCAAAAGTGTCATAGTCTCACAATTTTGAAGGTGCCATCACCCCTATAAAATAATAATAATAATATCCAAAGATAAATAATATAGTCTCTTTCAAATAGTTTCAATGACGGACGACCCAAGTATCCACCCTTTAGCTCTCACTGCCACATCTTCTTCACCCATCTGAACCAGCTCGAACTCTTCTTCCTCTACTCCTGCTCTAAGCGTTAAACGCTATGCGACGCCATCATTGCCTGAAACTGGGCAGACTGAGAAGTTCGTGTGGCGTGCTGAAGAGTTAACTCGTGACTCTAGATGGTCCTCAATATGTCACTCAGCGTGGTATCAGTAGGACCAAATCATTAGCCCGGCCGCTAGATTGGGAGTAAGGGTCGGTAGAAAGCACGCTCAGCCCATCATACAAGCTATGCCTAGGCGGCATCCAATGCTCATCGTGTGGGTGGTGTCTGGGGGGTCAATCATAGGAGGTACTGGTGTTGGGGGCATAGAAGGTGGAGGTGGAGGAGGAGGCATCATGAAGGAAACTGAGGGTCCTGGCCTTGAACTTTTACGTGGACGGGTGATAACACGTGCACCCCTATCCCCGATAGGTGGGATAGGTGATTGGGTAGGTGTGGCGACGTGCGGGCGCGTTCGGCTCCTGACTAGGGATGTCGATGAAGAGTCTTCCGATGGCTTAGTATCATCGGATGTCACGGATATCCAGCCCGGATGTCCACATCTCCTCAGGTATTCTTCATATTCTATCCGAGGTGTTGCCTTCCTGAGGCTCCTGATTGGTGCACTCTCGTCCAGTCAGGTAGACAGGTGCTTTCCCTTTGTCAGCCATAGTCTTGATATCGTGTAAGAATCATCATGAGTAATTTGGTTTCTCATAGCTCATGACAGTAATAATAATAGTACTAGTAGTAGTAGTGATGGCAGTAGTATTAGATATTCCAACAATATCGATAATCAGTAGTACATCAGGCAATAATAGGCACAAAGGTTCATTTAAAGAATTTTTTTTCCACCCAAAGAAAAGTCACTTGGTTTTCATCTTTAAGAAAAATATAAGGTTTACACACTTCTTAAGGTTTCATTCCGGAATTTACACGTCCGGTAAATTCATGATTACGTTGATCAAGTGTAATCATCAAATTACCTAACCCGCTTACTCTGACACGTTCCAACCATGATAGGATCAATAGGAGCTCTGATACCAATTGATAGGATCAACGGGAGCTCTGATACCATTTGATAGGTTCAAATGTATCAATCTGTGATGATGTATGAACACAATTCAAAGAAATACAAACAAAGTAATCAAATCAAGCAAGATATTAACAAAATTCATAGTTTCATTAATATCAAGCAAAGACAATTACAAAGTAAGCAGTTATGAATCTGTTGTTCGTTCACTACTCTCGTCACTTCTTTCTAACTGCTACAAGTCTAAGCTATTTATAATGAAACACAAGGAACTAACAAATTACAAAACTAGTCCCTATACTATTCCAAATAGTAAAAAGACACATAAAGACAACATGTTAATCTTTCTAGAGAACTAACAATACTCCCCCTAAGATTTACATGGTCTTCGATCATCAAAATCTTCAATCTCGTTTTTTTTTTATCTTTTCTTCAGCTTTATCTTTCATCTTCTATTTCATTTTCAGCTTTTATCTTCTATCTTCTATCTTCATCACTCAAATAAATCTTCAGGTTCTTCCTTGATCTTGAACATTGGCTTCTTTTTATACATCTTGTTTGAAGAATGTGCGTATGAAATCCTAAAATTCACAAAATAATGAGACGTATGAGCAGTGTTTAGTCGTATGGACTCAGACACATGAGATCTGTTCAGTTGCATGAGCACTGTTTAGGCGCTTTTGCACTGTTCAGGTGCATTTGCATTGTTCAGCCGCATGAAGTTCCTGAAACATCTAACATTTGTAACTCGAGACATTTCAACACTGTGTAGACGCATGAGACATTTAAAACGTCCAACACTTGGTTAAAATCAGACTCATTATCACTGTTTAGGCGCATGGGTTTGTGTAAAACGCCAAAACACTTGGTTAAACTTATGGACTTATTACAACTGTTTAGGCGCATGTGAATATGAAAAACACCCAAACACTTGTATAATTTCCTGAAAGTTCACCATGCTCCTATTTAGACGTATGAACACTATTTAGGTGCATGAGTTGACTTTGAGTTGACTTTCACGAGTCTTACACTTGTGTTTTTCAAAATTCTTCACCTGCACACTGTTTAAACATATTAGTAATATTTCATACTAATCTTTAAACATTTTAAGCATATTTTTGAATTTCCCAAAATTTACCTTTTAGTCCCTCAAATTTGAACTTTTTACATTTTGCACACTCAAATTTAATTTTTAACAATTTTAAATCTTCACTTGTTGTTTAACTTTTTTAAAAATTTATCTTTCCCTTCATTTTAGTCTCAAAACAAAATTAAATATCTATTTTTCAACTTTTGAAAAAAAACATTTCCACTTGCAAATTTATATAAGTTCATATTATCACTTTCAAAAGTTACATTTTCAAACTCACATACACTTTGAACATATAGCATTATCCTTTCAATTCAACATTTTATCTTCGATTTTGATTTTCTGAGAAAAATTCTTCCATTTATTACTCCCCCTAAACTTTTAAGTTTGAACAACTTATAAGTTTCCTAAGGTAACATAATAAGATCACCCATCTCATTGTTACATTGCCTTCACACACAGAAAACATGCATAAAATCAAAATGAAAGCAAAATCAAAATCTAATATAAACAAAAGAATTAATGTCTGCAATGAGATCATATCAATGAAGATCAGCACATTAAAATAAAAAAAATGTGAATAGTCATAGACAATGAATAAATCCTGATCAAGTATGTTCCAGATCAGTGATATCACAGCAAAGGAGACACAAGATCTAAGGACAGAAAATGAGTGTTTTTGACAAAATATCAACTCACTTACTTTTTCAATTCATGGATTGATTAGGGTATATTTAGATATGACATGATGTAAATCATACAGAGACTTAGAGAGCTTAACTATCATCAAGACATGCAAGAAAAACACATACTCCACTTGTTACCTGAAACATATGAATAACCAGAGTTCATGTTACTTAAATTAATAGAGAATGATCATGGATAACCATTTGATCAGCTCTAACTATCCATTTGAATAGTTTGTGTACATTGGCATCTTTTGCATCAAAGAGAAAATCCAGGTCTGTAATGACTTACAACAAAGGATATCTTAGCACTTCAGGTCTATGATGACTCATAACAAAGAACTGATATGATGCTCATAACAGATCTCATGATTAATCACATTACCATCAGGTGTGAGTGGTGTAACTTAAAAAGCAATCAATCTGATAAGCCAATACATCTCAAAAGTACTCAGATGAATACACACAAGCATAAAGATTTAGTGTAATCACAAGAATTTACTTTTTCAGTATAGTAGCATGATATTATCTACACATCATATCTGATCATGTCAGACTTTATTAATGAGTGAAATATGCAACTGATCTCACTAATGTACTATCATTTCTCACATATTGCATAAACAAATTATTTTCTAAAAATAAACTGACAATTAGAAAAAGACTCTTTTTTGGAGTTTTGATTTATACTTTTGTAGTTGGTTTTTTCTAAAAAAACACACACACACAAAATACAAACATGCAATTAACATTGAGAGGATCACTTATGATGATCTTTTGATTTAGAGAGTTCACATATGATTATAAGACCAATTTACTCCACTAAATACTCAAACCGTCCTGGTAGGAAGGCTTTAGTAAATAGATCCGCCAACTGTTTTTTCCGTTGCAATTTTAATCAATATGATTAATACTTTTTCAGAGTTATCTCTGAGAAAATGATATCAAATTTTGATATGTTTTGTTTTTGAATGTTGAACAGGATTAGCAGTAATGAACATAGCAGCAGTGTTATCAACGTAAATAGGTGTTTTAAGAAAATTGAACCCATAATCCAGTAGTTGATTTTGCAACCAGAGGATTTGAGAACATCCTGCTGATGCAGCAATGTACTCAGCTTCTGAAGTTGAAATAGAGACATTTGTTTGTTTCTTACATTGCCACAAGACTAATCGGGGACCAAGAAATTGACACCCACCCAAAGTAGATTTTCTATCTTGACAACATCCACCGTAATCACTATCTGTGTATCCATGTAGTTCAAAGTTACCCTCATAAGGATACCAAAGCCTTAAAGCTAGTTTACCTTTGAGATACCTAAATATCCTTTTGACAGCAATTAAGTGAGATTCTTTCGGGTCTGATTGATACCTGGCACAAACACAAACTGCATACATAATGTCTGGTCTAGATGCAGTAAGATACATCAAAGAACCAATAATTGATCTGTATAACGTTTGGTCAATTGATTTTCCTTTTGGATCTGGTTCAATCTTGGTGTTAACATCTACTGGAGTTCATATGGACTGACAGTCTTGAAACTTAAATTTCTTCAAGAGCTTGTCAACAAACTTCTCTTGATTGATAAAAATTCCATCGTCAGTTTGCTTGACTTGAAGTCTAAGGAAAAAATTAATCTCTCCCATAGAACTCATTTGGAACCGAGATTTCATGATTTCTTCAAATTCATTGCACAATTTTGGACTGGTAGAACCAAATATGATATCATCAACGTCCACTTGTACACATAAGAGATCATCATTATCCTTCTTTATGAATAAAGTTGGATCAATTTTCCCTCTTGTGTATCCATGTTGGATTAAGTGTTGTGATAATGTCTCATACCAAATTCTAGGGGCTTGATGAAGTCCATATAAAGCTTTACTCAGCTTATATACTCGATGTGGAAATTCTGAATCCTCAAAGCCCGAAGGTTGCTTCACAAACACATCGTCAGTGATAGGACCACATAGAAATGCACCCTTTACTTCCATTTGATACACCTTAAATTTCATGAATGAAGCATAAGCCAGGAAAACTCGAAGGGATTCAAGTCTTGCAACTGGTGCAAACACTTCATCATAATCTATCCCTTCTTCCTGTGTGTACCCTTGTGCAACAAGTCTCGCTTTGTTCCTTATTACTACACCATGATCATCAGTCTTATTTCTAAACAACCATTTCGTGCCTATAGCATTTTCTCCTTCAGGTAAATCCACTAAATTCCACACTTCTTGTTTGCGAAATTGAAGTAATTCTTCTTGCATGGCTTCTATCTAACCATTGTCCTTTAATGCTTCGGTAACATTTTAGGAACAATTTGAGAAAGAAAACAAGAGTATAAGCACAAGTTTGCTTGTTCTGATTTACTCCTTGTTGTTCTCTCATTCAATGGACCAATAATCTGAGAAATTACATGATTCTTGTGAATACGTAAAATGTTGGAATCTCATCACATTGAACATTAACATCCAGATTTGTTTGGTTTAAGTTGGAAAGCTGATGTAACAAATTAGAAGAATGTGGATTGAAGTATGGAACTTGAGTCGACGAGTTAATAAAGTAATCAAAGTTACCAGTATCAACTACATCACCAGATATGGATGATGTTCCAGACTCAGGTTGCACAAACTCATTGCCATCATTAGGAATTGGTTTTGAGTCTTTCTGATCAAATGAAACTTAATGATCTGACGCTGTATTAGCATGATTATTGTCATTGAATCGTATTGTTGAGTCCTTGACAAATGATAAAAATGGGTAGTCTAAGTTAGAATCATCTGGGTCGTCAGAATCTGAATCCTCACTGAAAGATCCAAGATCTCCTCTTGAGTTCTTATTACCTGTAGAATCAAGACAATTTGATTGATTAAACAAGTTAGATTGAAGAGAGTTTGATAATGAATCTAAATCAAATAACCATGCAGGACCATTTGAAACTGATGGAAAAGAATTATCCAGAAATTTAACGTTGAATGTTTCAAGGATTATATTTGTCCTAGAGTTGTACACTCGATAGGCTTTTGAAACAGATGAGTATCCAACAAAAAATCCATTATCAGATTTTGCTTCAAATTTTCCTAATTGATAATTTGAATTAAGAATCATAACAGGACAACCAAATGATTTTAGAGTGTTTATGTTCGGTTTCCTGCCAAACATTAACTCATAAGAAGTTTTCATTTTATCTTTCACAATTAAGATTCTGTTCTGAACAAAACACGCAATTGATATAGCTTCATCCCAAAAAGTGATAGGAATTTTTGCATCAGCTAACATAGAACGAGCAGCTTCAATCAGTGTTCTATTCTTCCTTTCAGCAACTCCATTTTGTTGAGGAGTTCTGGGAGCACTGAACTGATGAGCTATCCCTTTTTGTGCACAAATCATTTCAATGTTAGCGTTTTTGAATTCCGTTCCATTATCACTTCTTATTATTTTCACTTTATTTTCTTATTGATTTTCAACTTTAGTGATAAATTATTTCAGTAAATCAGTCGTTTCAGATTTAGCATACAAAAAGAAAACCCATGAAAATCTTGTATAGTCATCAATGATAACTAAACAATATGATTTTCGACCAATACTTTTGACATTTGTTGGTCCATAAAGGTCCATATGTAACATTTGAAGAGGTTTGGAAGTTGAGTTTATGAGCTTGGTCTTATAAGACGCTCTGTGTTGCTTTCCCTTCAAACATGCTGAGCAGTAATCAGTCGTTGCAAACTTCTTAGATGGAAGTCCAATGACATGATTTCCTGATACAAGCTTGTTCATATTCTTGAAATTTGAATGTCCGAGACTGTAAGGATTCCTTTAAGTCTGATGCAAACCAAAACATCCAAAGTCTCTCTGCAAGCAATGGACTAAAGAACTGAAGTAGAATTGCTTCGGAAGTTTTACACCATGCACTAGAAATATTCTAAGTGTAAAATCTTCCAAAGCCAAGACCAATATCTTCCGAAGCCAAATATGAAGTCTTCCAAAGCCTCAGAGACAAAGTTTTCCGAAGCTTCATCTTATGAAGACAGATTTCTTCCGAAGAATTTTAGTAACATGCTTTATCTGATGTACTGTTCCATAAAGCTGGACACCTTTCCGCTGCATCTCTGTAAAGTCACCAACTTACATGAGTTGGTGAAAAGGTCCATGCTTTTGGTAACTATACAGTGACGTCTTGAGTCTGTAACTTTCTACTTTATGTACTTTATCCTTTTTGTAATAGATAAGGATGTGAGCTGTGGAATGTCATAGTCACAAGGTCAAAAGGTAGATATGCCTTTTGATTCTACAATTGATTATTTTTGTGTCTAGTCAATTGTATCCAGCTGGCTTTTAAAGTATAGCCGGCATTAGGTTGTAGTATAAGTATTCCTTGTTCTAGTATCTTTCTTTATGCTTTGTAACACTTGTAATAGAACTTGAGAAAGCAATATACTGCATCCTTGAAACCCAAATCTCTTGTTCTGTCTCTTACTTGTTACTTGTGTTCTTAGTATCATTATTATGGTTAATCCAGTTTACTGTTTGATTAAGTTTGGTTAATCTCCTCTTTGTGTTGTTGTGTTGTAACTTCACCGGTCTTGCAATTGGTATCAGAACATTTCAGGCTCTTGATATAAAATCTCACCATCTTAAGATCCCTCACACACACAAATACTAAACTTTCAAATGGCATCCATTTCAAAGACTGATATGGAAACTGGAACCATGAACAAGTCCTCACTGATCACTCTTGATGACTTTGATACCTGGTGTATGAGAATGGAAGGTTTCATCAGGTCTCTAGACTCAAGAATGTGGGAGTCTGTTGAAAATAGACATTTCATACCCAGCACTCCTTCTAATACTAGTGCTGGTATGATTCCAAAAGATGTGGCTAACTACTTTGATGAAGATAGGAAGAGAGTAGAGATTGATAGAAAAGCAATGACTGCTCTTCAAACTGCTCTTCCAAACTCTGTGTACAGAGATTTCAAGAAGTGCGAAACAGCTAAACAGCTGTGGGATGCACTAAAACTGATGTATGAAGGCTCCTCTGAAGCCAAGGAGAACAAGAAGGATCTCCTAAAGCAGCAGTTTGAAAACTTCACCTTCAAAACAGGTGAAACCATGACTCAGCAATACTTCAGGTATGTTGAGATAGTGGATACCCTTGTGGATGGAAGAGTTCCTCTTGAAAACAGAGACATTGTAAGGAAGTTCATGTCCTCACTTCCTAGGAAATGGACATACTATTGTGTGGTGATCAAGAGGACTGAAAATCTCAAAACTCTTACTATGACAGAGTTATATGGGATTCTCAGTGGTTACCAGATGGAGATGAACATGCAAGGTTCATCTGGCAAATCCAACAATCAATTGGTTTAGCCCTGCATGTGGTTGAAAGGGATACCATAGAGCCCCAACATCATCTCATATGCTACCCTGACAACTCACCAAAGGGTCCTTTCATCACCTTCCCAGGGACACCCAGGGAGAACTACACTCAAGGAAGCCCATTCCAAGAGACAAGCTCTTCTCAAGCCTTTGTGTCTTCTAATGAAAGTTGTGGCAACTCTCTTTTCACTCTTGAAGACCTGGATTGTATCCATCCAGATGATCTGGAATATATGGAAATAGTCCAGCAGATGGCTCTTCTCACTCATAGAGCCAAGAAGTTCTACAAGAGAACTGGAAGGAGGTTTCCAAGCAATGCAACCAGTGGAAAGTTTGGCTTGGATAAAAGAAAATGAAGTGTTACAACTGTAACTTGATGGGCCACTTTTCTAGAGAGTGTAAGGTACCTAAAACAAATGGTGGCCAAGCACAAACCAGACCAAACTACACTGACAAAGCCCCTCGAAATGAGAAGCCAAAGCAACAAGCTGCTGTTGCTGTTTAAGAAGGAGGCTTTGACTGGAGCTTTCAGATGGAAGATGCTTCTCCAAACCAAGCACTAATGGCAGATCATGATGAAGCCAAGGTATTGGAACATCTCTGTACTCCTGAATGCATTGCTAAAGTTAAGGAATACAGGTCCTATAACTTGGAGATGAGATCTGATCTTGAGTCTTTAAACATTTTAAAATCCGATTATAGAAAGTTTGAAAATGATTATAAACTAAAGATAGAGAACTTAGAGAAAATCATTTCAGTTCTAAAACATGAACATACAGATTTTAGGACTCAAATCAAATAATTCATAACCAAGCTGACTGAGTGCCAGGCTGAGCTTGTGATTAGCAAAGCCAGGGCAGAAAAGAGTGTTCTTGAAGAAGAGACCTTCAAGAACATGATATCCTCATCCCTGCACAACAAGGTGTGCTATCAAAATAGACAAGGACTGGGATCCAATGAGATAGCTCCTTCGCACACAATCTTGTCTGTAAGATGTCCTAGATGTGGAACTTGTGCAGATGAGCTTCCTCTCATAGATCCTATAAGTGAAGAGGATGAAGAAGAGATAGTGAAGAATTCCTCTGAGAAGAGTGAAGAGGAGGATTCTAAGAAGGGCCACTATCCTTCTGAGGAGAAGAAGATTAATGTGATGACCAAGTCAATGAGAAAGAACATGATCAGGAAGAGCAAAAGAAAAGCAAGAAAGGCTCAAGAGATCAAGGCTACTTTTGACTCTAAGCAGAAACAAGTTTTTATCTCTGCAGGGTTTGAAGTAGTAAAGACTGAAAACATCAACCAAAACTCTTCAGCTAAGAGTTCTGGTTCTTGTTCAAATAATCTCAGTACCAAGAAGAAGACTGATCTGCTGTGTACCACTGCTGCACAGCTTGGACCATCAAACTCTAAGAACAGTTCCCAGCCCATAAGAACTGTCTCAGCATCTGCAAAGATGAAGGTGGAGAAGGGATGTGACCAAAGACAGTCTTGCTCTCATAAGGAGACTCTTGTGAAGAAGAAAATGTTGTGTGTCATATGTGAAAGTACCTCTCACATTGCTAAGGACTGTCCATACAATCCTAAAAGTACTGTCCATATGAGCAAGACAAAGACTTCAAAGAGTTTCAAGAAGATTCAAGCTTCGGAAGGAAAGTCTGTTTCCTTCGGAAGCTCCAAATCAAAGAAGAAGGCAAATGGAAAATTACCCTCGGAAGAGAAGTTGGTCTCGGAAGAAAGGAATTCTTCCGAAGCACTGAAGTCTGCTGTTGTGACTGCAGAATCTTTCGAAGGTTCAGTCATCAAAACTTCCAAAGTTCAAAAATCTTACAAAGTTTTGAAGGTCAAGTCCAAGACTCCAAAGGTGGTGTGGAAGTCTAAGAAAGACCAAGTGACTGAAGTTTCTCCATCAACAACAGCTCAAGATCTTTCTAGCACAACCATAGGATCTATTACTGTTGCATTACCTTCTATTACACTTAGTGAGCCCAAGACAAATAAGGCTTGGGTTTCCAAATGTAACTAATCATTTTCTTTGTGCAGGAACAGCTGAAGACAAACAAGAATGTCTGGATCATTGATAGTGGCTGTTCCAGGCACATGACAGGCAATAGGTCACTACTCCATAACTTTGAGAGGATTGATGGAGGACCAGTTGCTTCTGGAGGAGATGAAGGTGGTTACATTTCTAGAAGGGGCAAGGTCACAAATGGTAAGCTCAGCATTGAAAAGGTCAACTTTGTCAAGGAGCTTGGGTACAATCTTCTGAGTGTATCCCAATTTTGTGATCAGAGTCATAACATGCTCTTTACTGAGCATGAGTGCATTGTTCTCAAGCCTGGAGTGGTCATTCCTCATGAGCACATCCTGCTTAGAGCCCCCAAGAAAGGGACATGTACAAGATGGACTTGCAAGAAACATCTCCCTCCGGAGAAGTTTCATGCTTTCTATCTAAAGCAAATAGTGATGAGTCTTTCCTATGGCATAAAAGAATGTGCCATGTAAACTTTAAAAACATGAATAAACTAATTAAACATGATCTGGTAACTGGAATGCCAAGGAAAGAGTTTACAAGTGATGATCATTGTGTTGCATGCCTGAAAGGGAAGCAACATAAGGTATCTCACAAGCCTAAGGAAAGGAACTCCATCACTACTCCCCTACACTTATTACATATGGATCTCTTTGGCCCTACCAGTGTAATGAGTCTAAGAAGGACCTTTTACTGTTTGGTAATCACAGATGATTTTACAAGATTCACTTGGGTTTTCTTTCTTAGAACTAAGGATGAGACCTTTGAGATTTTGAAGAATTTCATCTTAAAAATTGAGAATCAAAGTGATCATAAGGTCAAAACCATAAGATGTGATCAAGGGACTGAATTCAAGAATCAAATCCTTGAAACATTTTGTGATGAAAAAGGTATTACAAGACAATATAGTGCTCCCAAGACTCCTCAGAAAATGGTGTTGCTGAGAGGAGAAACAGAACACTAATTGAAGCTGCAAGAACTATGTTGTCTGACTCTAAACTACCCATCACCTTCTGGGCAGAGGCAGTAAACACTGCTTGCTATGTGCAAAACAGAGTTTTAGTAGTTAAGACACATGGTAAGACTCCTTATGAACTTTGGCACAAGAGAAAACCTTTCATTGGTTTTCTCAGGTCATTTGGATGTCCTTGCACCATCTTGAATACCAAAGATCAAATTGCCAAATTTGCCGAGAAATAAGATGATGGACACTTCATTGGATACTCTTCCCAAGCTAAGGCTTATAGAGTATACAATCTCAGAACTAGAATTGTTGAGGAGTCAGCCAATGTAACTTTCAATGAACACACACCCTGTGTGGCTGGTTCTGGTCCTGATTGGCTATTTGATCTTGATTTAGTTACCAACTGTTTTAACAAATCTTGTGAGAATGTTTTAGGATCTGCAAAAAATTTAAATACAGGTGATCCTGATCCAAGATTTGAGCTAGGAAGACCTTCAACTCATACATCTTCAGCTCCAGTTGGAACTACTTCAGCAAATGAGGTTTCTATCAGCACTACAATGACAAATTCAGCTGATACATCTGGGCTGCCTTCAAATTCCAGCTCAGAGGCTCCACAACAAGATAAAGATACCTCAATTGTGGAAGACAACAATGGTGATGGTGAAAGTGATCAGGAATTTCTTGATGCTAACAATCACACCATAGATGACAACATCAATCATGTCACACACTTATTGGATCAAGTTAATCTTGATAAGTGTGGTGATGTGGAGGGTGAATCATCTATGCCAGATCTAAATTTCTCAAATTTGGATCTTTCTCAGCAACTTGCTGTGATCCCTCAGCTTAGGATCCACAAGTCTCACCCTACCACAAACATCATTGGAGATGTTGGCACAGGGGTAAGAACAAGAGGACAAACCCAAGAAGCAAATGTTTGTCTTCACTCTTGTTTCTTATCCCAGATAGAGCCAAAGAATTGATGAGGCTCTAAAGGATGGAAGTTGGGTTGAAGCTATGCAACAAGAGTTGCTTCAATTCAAAAAAAAACAGTTTGGAACCTTTGTCCTCTTTCTCATGGGAAGACTACCATTGGAACCAAATGGGTGTTTAGGAATAAGAAAGATGATAGAGGCGTTATCATCAAGAACAAGGCGAGACTAGTTGTTCAAGGAAACACACAAGAAGAAGGGATTGACTACACTGATGTCTTTGCTCCTGTAGCAAGATTAGAAGCTGTTAGGATATTCCTGGCATTTGCTGCATCCAGAACTTCAAGGTCTTTCAACTTGATGTGAAGTGTGCTTTTCTATATGGAGTGATTGATGAAGAGGTATATGTCAAACAGACACCTGGTTTTGTAGACCCTGATCATCCTGATTATGTCTGCAAGCTTGACAAAGCACTTTATGGGCTGCATCAGGCACCCAGGAAGTGGTATGAGACATTGTCTGAGTATCTTTGTAAACATGGATACAGGAGAGGTACTATAGATGGAACTCTCTTCATCAAAGGATAGGGAAATGACTTATTGCTAGTTTCAAGTGTATGTAATGACATCATCTTTGGTTCAACTAATCCAAAGCTCTGCAAAGACTTTGAGAAGCTGATGAAAGACAGATTTGAAATGAGTGCAATGGAAGAACTCAATTTCTTTCTGGGAATTCAAGTGAAGCAAGTTGAAGATGGCATCTTCATAAGTTAGTCAAAGTATGTTCAGGACATACTCAAGAGGTTTAACATGACTGATTGTAAGATTGCTAAGACCCCATAGCCAAAACCACTCCCTTGGACCTGACCTGATCTTGAGGGGGAGTGTGTAGATGAACACTATACAGGGCTATGATTGGGTCTCTTATGTATCTTACAGCTAGCAGGCCTGATATCATGTTTGCTGTGCAAGATATCAAGCCAACCCTAAGATGTCTCACCTAATCACTGTCAAAAGGATTTTAAGATACCTCAAAGATGCTTCAACACTTGGTTTATGGTATCCAAAGAATCCTGACTTCAATCTTTATGCTTATACAGATAGTGATTATGGTGGTTGCAACATGACTGCAAAGTCTACATCTGGGGGATGTTAATTCCTTGGTGGAAGTGTTGTCTCGTGGCAATGCAAGAAACAATCCTGTGTGTCTGCATCAACTGCTGAGGCTGAATACATTGCTGCTAAAAGTTGTTGTGCTCAAGTGCTTTGGATTCAAAATTAGATGCTGGACTATGGATTTAACTTCAAGGAGACTCCTATCCACATAGACAACAATAGTGCTATCTCTATCACTGAGAACCCTATGCAGCACTCAAGGACCAAACACATCAATATCAGGTATCATCTAATAAGAGATAACTATGAAAAGGGATTAATTAAACTAGTCAAAGTTCATACATATGAACAATATGCTGATCTGTTTACAAAAGCTTTTGATGAACAGAGATATAAATATCTAATATCAGCTATTGGGATGATCAACTTTGAGTAGATCTTTTATTAAAACTAATTCTAATTATTTCTTAAAATATGTGTGTCCTAAGTTGTCTAGTTCATCACTTTCATAAGCTCATGTTTTCTTTGGATATAAAATCCTTGTTAAAGACTTTCCTTAGACTCTTGAAAATTTTCTGATCCTTCGGAAGATATAGTTTTACCTTCGGAAGAAAATCATGTCTCCAAAATAAATAATTATCCAAGAAATTTTACCTTCGGAAGAAGTCTCAATCTATCTTCCGAAGCTTAAATACTTGTCTCAGACACTTATTTGTTTTTAAGGACTTTTTCCTTCCGAAGCAAAATTAACTCTCGGAAGCTTTGTTGTTTTATATACAAAGCATTCAAGTGTTTATTTCTCTTCCGAAGCAAAATTTTCAAGACTCTCAGGAAAATCTTCCGAAGTCATTTTAGCTTCGGAAGCTTATTAATTAAAACTTCCGAAGATATTTACCTTCGGAAGCTTTTCGAATTCCAAGAAAACTACTTTTTGAGCAAAAGTAAACTACTTTTTCAGAGGTGGAACCGACATTCGGATTTCAAAGTTTATCTTCTTTCATTAACTTTGGTTCAAATCCATTTCACATAAATACCCAACGGTTCCCCCTCTCCCTCACTATCTTCTTCAATTCTACCATTCCTCAAACCTAATTCCCAAAACCGCCTTTTCTTTTCACCTTTCTTCATCCTTAAGCTTCTCCAAAGGCAAACCTTAACCGTAGAAACAACCTAGATTTCTCCATGCAACTTCACAGGCAACACAACCAGGTTGCTCTGTTAAGCTCTGAGAAAGATGAAAGTTTCTCAGAGATTTGCAAATTCTTATCTCTCAATCAAATTACTTCACCTCCCAAACATTGATCCTACTCTCTATGAGGATCATCTGTTTGAATGCTGGAAGACCTTCCAAGAGGTCATCATCGATGGGGAGAAGGCACTGTCTGCCACAGTGCAAGGGCAGATATATTTTTCTAATCCTTGTTAAAGACTTTCCTTGTTAAAGAACTTCCAAGAGGTCATCATGGATGGAGAGAGGTCATCATAAAATCCTTGTTAAAGACTTTCCTTAGACTCTTGAAAATTTTCTGATCCTTCGGAAGATATATTTTTACCTTCGGAAGAAAATCATGTCTTCAAAATAAATAATTGTCTAAGAAATTTTACCTTCGGAAGAAGTCTCAATCTATCTTCCGTAGCTTAAATACTTGTCTCAGACACTTATTTGTTTTTAAGGACTTTTTCCTTCCGAAGCAAAATTAACTCTCGGAAGCTTTGTTGTTTTATATACAAAGCATTCAAGTGTTTATTTCTCTTCCGAAGCAAAATTTTCAAGACTCTCAGGAAAATCTTCCGAAGTCATTTTAGCTTCGGAAGCTTTTTCATTAAAACTTCCGAAGATATTTACCTTCGGAAGCTTTTCGAATTCCAAGAAAACTACTTTTTGAGCAAAAGTAAACTACTTTTTCAGAGGTGGAACCGACATTTGGATTTCAAAGTTTATCTTCTTTCATTAACTTTGGTTCAAATCCATTTCACATAAATACCCAACGGTTCCCCCTCTTCCTCACTATCTTCTTCAATTCTACTATTCCTCAAACCTAATTCCCAAAACCCCGCCTTTCTTTTCACACCTTTCTTCATCCTTAAGCTTCTCCAAAGGCAAACCTTAACCGTAGAAACAACCTAGATTTCTCCATGCAACTTCACAGGCAACACAACCAGGTTGCTCTGTTAAGCTCTGAGAAAGATGAAAGTTTCTCAGAGATTTGCAAATTCTTATCTCTATCAAATTACTTCACCTCCCAAACATTGATCCTACTCTCTATGAGGATCATCTGTTTGAATGCTGGAAGACCTTCCAAGAGGTCATCATCGATGGGGAGAAGGCACTGTCTGCCACAGTGCAAGGGCAGATATATTTTTCTAATCCTTGTTAAAGACTTTCCTTGTTAAAGAACTTCCAAGAGGTCATCATGGATGGAGAGAGGTCATCATAAAATCCTTGTTAAAGACTTTCCTTAGACTCTTGAAAATTTTCTGATCCTTCGGAAGATATATTTTTACCTTCGGAAGAAAATCATGTCTTCAAAATAAATAATTGTCTAAGAAATTTTACCTTCGGAAGAAGTCTCAATCTATCTTCCGTAGCTTAAATACTTGTCTCAGACACTTATTTGTTTTTAAGGACTTTTTCCTTCCGAAGCAAAATTAACTCTCGGAAGCTTTGTTGTTTTATATACAAAGCATTCAAGTGTTTATTTCTCTTCCGAAGCAAAATTTTCAAGACTCTCAGGAAAATCTTCCGAAGTCATTTTAGCTTCGGAAGCTTTTTCATTAAAACTTCCGAAGATATTTACCTTCGGAAGCTTTTCGAATTCCAAGAAAACTACTTTTTGAGCAAAAGTAAACTACTTTTTCAGAGGTGGAACCGACATTTGGATTTCAAAGTTTATCTTCTTTCATTAACTTTGGTTCAAATCCATTTCACATAAATACCCAACGGTTCCCCCTCTTCCTCACTATCTTCTTCAATTCTACTATTCCTCAAACCTAATTCCCAAAACCGCCTTTTCTTTTCACCTTTCTTCATCCTTAAGCTTCCAAATGGCAAACCTTAACCGCAGAAACAACCCAGATTTCTCCATGCAACTTCACATGCAACACAACCAGGTTGCTCTGTTAAGCTCTGAGAAAGATGAAAGTTTCTCAGAGATTTGCAAATTCTTATCTCTATCAAATTACTTCACCTCCCAAACCATTGATCCTACTCTCTATGAGGATCATCTGTTTGAATGCTGGAAGACCTTCCAAGAGGTCATCATGGATGGGGAGAAGGCACTGTCTGCCACAGTGCAAGGGAGGACAATCTTCATCACTTTGGCCATCATCAACACTCATTTGCAGCTGGATGATGAAGAAGGTGAGTTTTCCTTCCCAAAGGAATCTATCAATCATTCCTTTGAACAGATGGGCTATGAGGGGGATTTCTCTATAAAGACCTTCAGGAAAGGGAAGGTCTCATCCCAGTGGAAATACCTACTCCATGTGGTTATCCACAGCTTATCAAACAAGCATGGAGGATGGGACCAGATTCCTGAGGATCTCTCCTTCATAGTGCATGGAATGGTTCAAGGGGTCAAGTTCAGGTACTCTCAATTTGTATATACCAATTTACTTGCTAACTTGGACTCCTTAGAGTATTATATGTTTCCTAGATATGTTCAACACATTCTCAACTGTGAACTGGGCTCACAGTTGAGGGAAACAGATAATATTCTTAAATTGGGACAGATGAAGCCTAGCATCTTTAAAATCATGAAGAAGCCAACTTTAGGCTTCTCATGGGTAGAAACAGCCCTTGTCCCCAAAATGTTAGAGCTCATTGCTCAAGGTGACAACCTAGCAACACAAGCTAGTGTTGAACCCACACCTTCTACCTCTCTACCACTAAAAAGGCCTCAAGTAACGCTGACCTACCAAAGAAAGTCCAAACGAACCCCTGCTCAAGCTATTGAGTCTGTGCAGGCCCCCATATACTCACCTTTACAGGAGGAAGTGGATACTAGAGCTCCCACTTCTCCTGAGGAGCAAACCACTCCCATCTCTTCAACTATCAGGGCTGAGGTTCCTCATGCTCACCCTGATGAGCTCACAAGCCCAACTTCCTTAAGCCTTCACTCTGAGTCTCAACACTCAAGTGAACAACCTTCAGGGGACAGTTACCATCCCCAGCCTTTAGATCTAAATCAACTCATTCCCAACCTTTCCTTCTATACTGATGAAGACTTAGGTTTCAGTGAGTACCATGAGTCTCTCTTATCTTCCCCTACTCAAGGAGAGATGAGTACTCAAGAGTCTCCTCAGTCTAGCCCACATCAGTCACCTATAACTGAGGTGGACACTTCTGAACCTGTTTAGGATGTCCATATGGAAGAGGCTCTCACTTTTGCAAGTGATTACTTCATTAAGACCTTAACCATGGCAACTCAGCCCACTGACATCTCAACTGAGTTTGCCAGTGAGCAGAGGAAAACCAGCAGCCAAGAACCTCAAGCTGGTGGTGAGAGAGAGGACTTTGATCCAATCATATCATCCCCCAATGATTCTTCTGATGAAAAAGAGGGGAATCTGAGACTAAAGGTGCAAAACCTGTCAAAAACATGCTCCTATTTAGTCTCTAAGGTTAGTCACCTTGAATCTCAGGTGACTACCTTACACAACAGGGTCAATGATCAGCAACTTGAGATTTCATATCTTAAGGAAAAACTAGCTGGGAGACCTTTAAGAAGAGCTCAACAGGAACACAAGAACCTGTGGATGTGATTGATCTATCCTCTAGTTCACATATGCAAGTAGGTGATGCTACTAAAAAGGGAGGAAAGTCATTGCAGCCACAGAACCTGGGAGTTCTTCACAGAGAATGGACATTGAAGACTCACCATCCTCACTTGCAATTGTGCATTCTCAACAACTTCCTCAAGTTCACATTAATGTGGACTCTATAGACTCTATCATCAGGAGTCTCTTTGAGGAAGGTATACCAAGGGCTATGTCATCCTCACCTCAAGGAACTTCAAACTACATAATTGGGTGGAGGTATGATGCTGATAGAAGAGCCCTTATTCTTCACAGAGTTCAAGGGCAACAAGAAGTATTTGATTTTCAAACCTTGAACTTCTATGAAGGTCTGGATCTAATCAACATGCCACTTGTCAACCCAAGCAAATCAAGACAAGCTGAGAGATTGGCTCAAAGAATCCAAGACAGGATCACTGCAGAGTTCAGCTTAAGAAGGAGACTTAGGCAATCAGGCAATGTCATCGGTCAACTGGATGTTGAGGCAGACCCTAAGATTAGTTTCATAGGGAAACCTTGATTGAAGGCCTAGTGGCAGAACCTGAGACCCCTGTCTCATCATCATCAACTGCTGCAGAGATCACATTCCTTCTGAGACACCTGCTGGTGAAGGTGGTTCTCAGCCTCTCTCTGGCCGGAGCATGGATGCTACACCAAGCAATGAAGGCCAAACCTCTATCCACCCTGAGTCACAAAGGTCTGTGGGTGACAAAGGGAAAAGGATTTTGACTCCTGAGGAAATTGAGGAGGAAGAGAGAGAGAGGAAGAGGAAGCTAAGGGGAGAAAGTTTCTCTGGGTCTTCAGGTTTTATGCAAGCTGCAACAGGGCTGCCCCCAGACCAAATACTCAAGATGATGAGTTGAGAGCAGTGAGGATTACTTACCTGCAGACCAGGAACTATGAAATTGATGAAATCATTTCTCTCCCCTTATAATAACTAAATGAACTGGCTGACATGGAAGTGCTAAGAGAGATGAAAGAAAAAGAGGATGCAAGGTTACTTCTCTAATTCAAAGAGGAGAAGAGATAGAAAAGACTCTACAAGCATGCTCCTACTCTCTCTCCAGTTCAAGAAAGTCCTGTACATGAAGATGTGGTTTAACAAGAACCTCAGGTAGACAAAGAAGAAGATAGGATCAAAATGATCTACTACCTGAGTGCCACAGGCTTCTATCAGACAGATGCACTTCTTCCCTTGTCCTATGACTTTGTTGAGTTTGAGTACTTAAAACAACTTGAGCTTGAGTTAGTCAAAGAGAGAAAGACAACTAAGAAGAAGCTAAGGGAAGAAGCTGCAAAGTCAAGAGCCATCATCCAAAAGAGTATGAAGAAGTCGGCTGACAGACAAAGGATGATGAGCTTTTTGAAGCTGTATGGATTCTCCGGAAGGAGACTTGGCCCTATGTCTCTATCCACAATGGATGAGCATATAAGAGTAATCAAGCAGAAGATCAAGAGTGAATAACTGATTGACTTACACTATCTTCCAAGTCAAGTCCCACCTGAAGTGGAGGTTAAGGTTGAACAACCTGAGACAACACAACCCGGACCTCCTGCTGAGCCTCAGCAAGCTTCATCTTTTGATCCACAGCAGGGTCAAACTCCCTCTCCTTCTAAACCTGTGAGGGAGGAACACCCAACTGAGAAAGACAAGGATGATCAACAAGGTGCTGCAGACCAGTCTTCTCAGTTAAAGTCATCTAAGAGGAAGAAGAGGATGGCTTCTAAACCAAAGTCTAAGAAGAAGAAGCCTGAATCATCTATTTCTACACCTCAGGCTGAGTCAGATCAACCTGAGGAAGTGCATGAAGAGGCAGCCCAATCAACTCCAATTCAAGTGGCTTCTCTTGCAACTGAGACACCCATCTTATCCTGGACCTTCTCTACCAATCCAGAGAAATGGCATGTAATCAGAGATCAAGGTGTTGAGAATGTCAATACATGGCAAGACATAATCAACTTACCTCTGCATGATCTCTTTGAGATGAGAAGATACTATGAAAGTCGGAATGATCCTGACCATCCAATGAAGAAGGGTATGGTCATGATTGTGCTGAAGACTACTAACATCTGAAGATCTTCTAAATGTTTTGGTAGCATCAGCCTAGGGGGAGTTTGTAAGGATTCCTTTAAGTCTGATGCGAACCAAAACATCCAAAGTCTCTCTGCAAGCAATGCACTAAAGAACTGAAGTAGAATTGCTTCGGAAGTTTTACACCATACACTAGAAATATTCTAAGTGTAAAATCTTCTGAAGCCAAGACCAATATCTTCCGAAGCCAAATATAAAGTCTTCTGAAGCCTCAGAGACAAAGTCTTCCGAAGCTTCATCTTATGAAGACAGATTTCTTCCGAAGACTTTTATTAACATGCTTTATCTGATGTACTGTTCCATAAAGCTGGACACCTTTCCGCTGCATCTCTGTAAAGTCACCAACTTACATGAGTTGGTGAAAAGGTCCATGCTTTTGATAACTGTACAATGAGGTCTTGAGTCTGTAACTTTCTACTTTATGTACTTTATCCTTTTTGTAATAGATAAGGATGTGAGCTATGGCATGTCATAGTCACAAGGTCAAAACGCAGATATGCCTTTTGATTCTACAATTATTTTGTTTGTGTCTAGTCAATTGTATCCAGCTGGCTTTCAAAGTACAACCGGCTGTAGATTGTAGTATAAGTATTCCTTGTTCTAGTATCTTTCTTTATGCTTCGTAACACTTGTAATAGAACTTGAGAAAGCAATATGCTGCATCCTTGAAACCCAAATCTATTGTTCTGTCTCTTTCTTGTTACTTGTGTTCTTAGTATCATTATTGTGGTTAATCCAGTTTACTGTTTGATTAAGTTTGGTTAATCTCCTCTTTGTGTTGTTATGTTGTAAGTGACCACCCCTTCACCGATCCTCCAGAGACGTCTATGCCAAAGCTGCCTTTCATCATTTGATGCTTTAGCAATTAGGCATGTTATTTCCGTTGAAGGATCAACTTGAGACATATCCAGCTTGTATACATCTCTATCTTTTTCAACTGTAACAATTACCCAATCTTTGCTTATCTGAACACTTGGCTTCAAAACATAAAAGAATGAATCATCAAATAGAACAGAGTATGATTTATCACATATTTGGGATACACTTAAAAGATTAAAGTTCAACTGTGAACAAAAGTTGACTTTGTCAAAGCTTATTATCCCATTTGATACCGTTCCTTCTCCTGTTATTTTTCCTCCTGCATCACCACCAAAGGCGACGTGTGTTCCATCCTTTAACTTAAAATCTTGTAACAAGGAAGGATTGCCTGTCATATGCCAGCTACACCCACTATCCACATACCATGTATTAAGTGGTCTTCTTGGGCGTACCTGCATAACAAGAAAATTAAGTTGAGATATCCACCCAAGCCGAGATGGTCTTGGGTTTTCCAAATTTATCAACAAAGGTAAATTGTTTGTAACGAAGATTATTCAAATCAGGTTTATTCTTGATGAATTTACCAATCTTGTTTTGAAAATTGTTTAGAAAATTGTTTGGAAAATTTTTTCGAAAATTGTTTGAGTTATTTTTTTGAACACTCATACCATTTGATTGATCAATTTTTGACATGTATTGATGACTAACTTTTTTATTAGTCATTCTTACAGATCTTGGTATGAATTGTTCTTGCACATTTTGTTTAGATCTCACATAATTGTTCTTTTGACAAGATCTCAAATCTAAAGAAGGTTGATTAGTTATTTTTTTAAATCAATCAGTTTGATTTCTCATACATTGAGGATTAACATAACCTTTGCTCATGTTTGAATTTGCAAATCCTCTAGTATGTGATCTCTTTCTAAAATAACAATTTGCAGTATTATGAGTCTTCTCATCACAATAAGTAGAGTATTTGTTAAAATAACAATCTGCTGTGGAATGATTTCTCATGTCATATATGTGACAGTACTTGTTGAAATAGCACTAAGTAGTATGGTGATTTTTCATATCACATATTTCACAGTACTTTTGTGGAGTTATAAACAACTGTTTGTTAAATTTTGACATTGACACTATATTTGATTTTGGTGTCAAATAGTTAAACTGTTGTTTTTCATTTTTCACATTTTGATTTTGTGCCAAATTATTTTGCATCTGTTTAACATGAACTTCCTTCTTGAATTCACTAGAAACAAATCTTTTTGCTACAGCGGAAGTCTTAGAATCTAAACTTGATTTCAGATTAGAGTGAGATTTGTTCATAGTATTTACCTTGTTGTTTTGAAGAGAATTCATATTTAACAAACCAGCTGACAGAAATTTTGTAACACCCGGAAATTTATTATTTTGAAGCCGACGAAGAAAGAAAAGAAATAAAGTCCAAAGTCGAGGGACTAAACTCGCCAACGAAGAAAAGTCGGGAAATGTGGTGATATGTGTAGGGAGAGGGCAGCCCACTCTCCCCACACTTCACATATTTTCAGATTTGAGAGGAAGAGAAGAGAGAAAGAAGAGAAAAAGGGAGAAAAGTGGTGTTTCGGGTGATTCGGGTGTCCAAATCCGTCGAGTAGCAAGCCAAATCGAAGCTCTTGTCTTTGTGCTCGATTGTGTGAGTTCTAGGACCCCACTTTTACTCGTTTTCAACTGATTTTGGGGCTGGAAAGTGTTCAAAACCCGTTTTTATGTGTGTGTGTGTTTGACCCATTTGGGTGTGATGTGTATAATGTGTTTAGAGTATGTTTTCGGGCTTGTGTGTGCTTGTATGGTGTTATGGTATGCATTCCTAAGGTCCAGGAGGGTTAATTTAGGCTTAGAATGGGTTTGGATGAGCTTGGAGGCCGAAAATGGCAGATTGGGTTCGGGATGAACTCCATTCTGCATAAGCTAGGGCTAGGCGACCGAATGAAGGCCATACGGCCGAATGAGGGCGATTGAAGGTCATTCGCACGATTGGGATTCAGTCGCACGACTGAGGGTCCAGTCGCATGAGGGATGTGCGACTGAGGGTTCAGTCGTATAGATGCTTAGTCGTATGAGTCCATTCGTATGAGGTTAGTCGCATAGGTGCCCATTCGCAGTAATCCCATTCGCACAAGGTCCATACGCGCGATTGGATGTTCATTCGCATAGATGACCATCCGCATGGATCCAGTCGCATGATGTTCAGTCGCATGGAGGCCATGCGACTGAAGGGTGTCCATACGCCCGAATAGGGCTGTTGCACTCGAATGAATGAGTAGTTTAACTTTTGGCCTTCGGGGAAAGGTGCAGATGTAAGTTTCGACGTAAGGTAAACCGTAAGAGCATGTAAGAGTATGGTTATGGCCTTAGAGTGCATATAGGGCATGATGATGATGATGAGGATGTTGCATGTTTATGCATATTATGAATGTATGATGTTGCCCTGTATGATGTTCATGAATGTGTATGATATGTTCCTTATTATGAATGTACGATTATCTTTCTTATGGCTTTACGTATTATGACGAATGAAATAAAAGTATTATGTAACGTGAAGTGGAAAGAAATGACACGTCTTGTATGCCTCGGATAACGGGTCCTTCTTTGTGATTGACCATTACGTGAAACCTCTACCGCTTACCCTTAGTACTGTGGCATACGTTTAGCTGTTCATTTATTGACTTCGGCCCAGTGGCTATGACTGGTCAGTTATCATTAGTACTGTGGCATACGTTTAGCTGTTCATTTATTGACTTCGGCCCAGTAGCTAAGACTGATTGGTTAACCCCAGTACCGTGGCATACGTTTAGCTGTTCATTTATTGACTTCGGCCCGGTAGCTGAGACTAGTTGGGGTGTAGCATATGGTATTGGTATGGATGATGTCCGATGCGCAAGTAAGTTAAAAGGAACGAACGAACGAATGAATGAATGAAGAAGAAAACAATGATATTATCTATGTGTACGTATGATGTATGATCACGTTAAAGTAACGAATGGTTTTATATGAAAGTAAGTATGTTTTATTATTAAAACTAGAACTCACTCAGCAACGCTGACTTTTATTGCATTTTCCAGTTGGCAGGTAATTGATTGCTGAGGATGGCATGGCAAGGCTACTCAGCTCTTTTGGGATGGCATCCAATTATATAGCTTTTGTGATGTAATGCAAACATGAATTTTGTAACCGGATAATGATGTATTATTTGGCAAAAGTAATTATAATGAAACGTGATGTCATTTTTGAATGTTTCCGCTGCAATGTTTTCTTAATGAAATTGAAATTATATGTTTTATGTACGATGAATGACCAACTGTAAGTGTCCCGGGAACGGGGCCTTACAAGTTGGTATCAGAGCCAAAGTTTAAGCGAAATGGGTAAATTTTCAAAATAAACCTTAACTTAAACTGAAAATGAGACGAATGGGGAATGGGATGCCAAACTGAGTAGCTGCGTGCCATCAGGTATTTTCTTAAAGTTAACCGGATTATGTGCGCATGGTATATGTTATGTGTTGTATGTAGATTTGAATACTGATGTAGTCAGGACAGGTAATACTTGGGGTATGAAGAGTACAGTAAGTGGCTAATCACAACTGGCCACTGTAATTAGGGACTTACTATACTTGACATAAACTGAGTTGTTTCCTTGAATGACCGTGTTGGTGTTTGAATCTTTCAGTGTGGTAGAGAATGGCTGGTGGTAGATCTTCTAGAGCTTCTAGGGTGGAGGCCGTGATGGCCCTGTGCTGAACCACGCCCTAAAAGAGGAAGGCCTAGAGCTGAGAAAGAGGTTCCTGCAGAACCTGAGACTCCTCATCCAGAAGCTGGGGATGAGAGTGCGAATCTGAGGGCCTCGGTAAAGGAGGCTGTTGTTGAGGAAGTACACCAGGTCATGCAGACAATCTTACCGTCTGTGGTGACCGAAGTCATCAAGGCTGTGAAGGAAGGGAAAAGGAAGGAGAGAAACCAGGCCTCGGGGGAGCAACCGGAGCCTGAAACTATTTTCTCCGATAATGAGGAGGAAGAGGAAGAGGAGCCTGTGCGGGAGGTGGCACGAGGCTGCAACTACGGGGTGTTTATGAGATGCAAGCCCCCTACCTTTGACGGAAATGGCAATGCTGCTGCTGCTGCTCACCGATGGGTGAGAGAACTGGAAGCTGTTCTCGACATAAGCGAATGCCGAGAAGATCAGAAGGTAAAGTTTGCCACCCACTCCTTTGTGGACTCGGCACTATGCTGGTGGGACAACATTGTCCAAGCAGAGGGTAATCGGGCGATCGGGAGAATGAGGTGGCCCGAACTGAAGAAGATGGTGATTGAGGAGTTCTGTCCTCACAGGGAGATGGATAAGATTGAGAGGGAGTTCCTGCAGCTGGAGGCGGGATCCATGACACACCAGCAGTATACTACCAAGTTCAACGAGATGGCACGGTTGGTGCCGGATCAGGTGACGCCTCTTTCTCTCGGAAGATCAAGAGGTACATTCAGGGTTTACCGGTGGATGTCCGCCGGCATATGATCGCCGCCCGGCCAAGTACGTTTAGGTCGGCGGTTGATTTGGCCGGAAGACTTTATGATGAGAGGGGAGTGGTGGTGGTTGAAGCGAATAGGAAGGGTGGTGGTGATCGAAGCTGGAACGAGAAGAGGTTTGGTCGGGGTGAGGCCTCGACGGGTAACAAAAAGGCACGGGTGGATGACCGCCGCGTGGCCACACCGGGAGCAGGGTCGAGAGATGTGGAAAGTGTGGAAAGGAGCATGCGGGAGAATGCAGGCTGGGTTTGAACGTGTGCTTCAAGTGTGGGAAGACTGGGCATATGGCGAAGGATTGCCTGACGGGCAAATGTTTTAACTGTGGGGAAATTGGTCATATGAGCAGGGATTGCAAGAAGCCGAGGGCTGAGAGTTCAGGGGCGAAGAGGACGGGAGGTGATGGACCGAGGGCGAGCGCCAGGGCATTCACCATGACACAGGAGGTAGGACGGACCCTGACGTTGTCCCGGTACGTTTCTGGTGAACCAAACTTTAGCTTCTGTGTTATTTGATTCTGGTGCTAGTAGGTGTTTTATTTCTGCTGCTTTCTGTGCTAAGCTGCCTGTTAGTAGTAGACGTGTTGGTGCGCCTTTTGATGTAGAAACGGAGGATTTCTGAGATGATAGAGAATTGTGATGTGGAGCTTGAGGGTCATAAGTTTCCGGTTAGACCGTTCGTGATGGCCTTAGGTGGTTTTGATTTGGTTCTTGGGATGGATTGGTTGGCGGACTTCAAGGCGAACATTGTGTGTCGCAAGAAGATGATTCGGTTGTCGGCGCCTGATGGTAGTTCAGTGGCGGTATATGGTGATCGGGTTACTACGATTCCGAAGGTGATCTCGATGGCAGTGGCGGGAAAGTGTATGCGGCGTGGATGTAGTGCCTACTTGGCCTATGTAAAGGATGTGGATACGCCAACACCACAACTAGCTGATGTACCGGTTGTGTGTGACTTTCCAGATGTGTTTCCAGAAGACTTATCAGGAGTGCCACCTGACAGAGAGATCGAGTTTCAGATTGATCTGATACCGGGTGCCCAACCTGTCGCCAAGGCACCGTATCGGTTGGCTCCGACCGAGATGAAAGAGTTGATGGAGCAGTTGCAGGAGTTGCTTGATAAGGGGTTCATTAGACCGAGTATCTCTCCTTGGGGTGCTCCGGTCCTGTTTGTAAAGAAGAAGGACGGTAGTATGAGAATGTGCATCGACTACCGCGAGCTAAACAAGTTGACAGTGAAGAACCGATACCCCTTACCGAGGATAGATGATTTGTTTGATCAGCTTCAGGGTGCCAGTTGGTTTTCAAGGATAGATCTTCGATCTGGTTACCATCAGTTGAAGGTGAAGGAGCAAGACATTCCTAAAACAGCTTTCCGTACGCGCTATGGCCACTACGAGTTTCTTGTCATGTCTTTTGGCTTGACCAACGCGCCAGCTGCTTTTATGGATTTGATGAACCGTGTGTGTCGCCCTATGTTGGATAAATCAGTGATTGTGTTTATTGATGATATCCTGATTTACCACTCGGGAGCGAAGAAGAGCATGCCGGACACATTCGGGAGGTTCTAGAGACGCTGAGGAGGGAGAAGTTGTATGCAAATTCTCCAAGTGCGCGTTCTGGTTGCGCGAAGTTCAGTTCTTGGGTCACGTGGTGAATCCCGATGGGATTATGGTGGACCCGGCAAAAGTGGAGGCGGTTATGCAATGGAAGTCGCCAAAGACGCCATCCGAGATTCGTAGCTTCTTGGGTTTGGCGGGCTACTATCGAAGATTCATCCAAGACTTCTCCAAGATTGCTTCTCCACTAACCAAGTTGACCCGAAAAGATGTGAAGTTCGTATGGGGTCAAGCTCAAGAGAGGGCATTTGAAGAACTGAAGGCGAGATTGACTCAAGCTCCTGTTCTGTCGTTACCCGATGGAAGTGAAGATCTGGTGGTTTATTCCGATGCTTCTTACTCGGGATTGGGGTGTGTGTTAATGCAGAGAGGAAAGGGTATAGCCTATGCATCCCGACAGTTGAAGGTTCATGAGGTCAATTCTCCTACTCATGACTTGGAGCTAGCAGCGGTGGTCTTTGCATTAAAGATTTGGAGGCACTATCTGTACGGGACGAAGTGCACCATATTCACTGACCACAAGAGTCTGAAATATTTCTTTGAGCAAAAGGATTTGAACATGAGGCAGAGACGATGGTTGGAACTTATAAAGGAGTATGATTGTGAGATCCACTACCATCCGGGCAAGGCCAACGTGGTGGCTGATGCCCTTAGCCGAAAAGAGAGGCCCAAGCCGATTCGGGTGAAAGCCTATCAGTTGATCATGACCTCCGATGTGATGAAGCAGGTTAAAGAGTTTCAAGATGAGGCATTGAAAGAAGATCATCTAAACTCCGAAAGAATGAGAGGTCTGGTTGGAGAATTGGGTGAAAATACGCTCGGTGTTAGAACCCGATTTGATCGTGTGTGGATTCCTCGTTTTGGGGATCTACGGGTGAAGATTATGGATGAAGCTCACAAGACTCGGTACTCCATTCATCCTGGTGCCACGAAGATGTACCATGATATGAAGAAAGATTATTGGTGGCCGGGTATGAAGCGCGATGTGGTGGAGTATGTGAGTAAGTGCCTTACTTGCTTACAGGTGAAGGCCGAGCATCAAAAGCCGTATGGGAAGATACAACCTTTGGATATACCGGAATGGAAGTGGGAGCACATCACCATGGATTTCATTACAAAGCTGCCGCGTACTCCGAAAGGGTACGATGCCATATGGGTGATAGTTGATCGTTTGACGAAGAGTGCTCACTTCCTACCGATCCGCGAGACATATTCATCCGAGAGGTTGGCTGATCTGTTCATCAAGGAGATTGTGACTCGTCATGGTGTGCCGGTATCTATCGTGTCGGATCGCGACACTCGGTTTACATCTAAATTCTGGAAGAAGTTCCACGACGCTATTGGGATTAGGTTACATATCAGCACGACTTATCATCCCCAGACTGATGGTCAGTCAGAAAGAACCATCCAGACGTTGGAAGACATGCTCCGGGCATGTGTGATTGATTTTGGTGGAAGTTGGGACGACCACCTACCGTTAGCCGAATTCTCCTATAACAACAGCTATCACGCCAGCATTGGCATGCCTCCATATGAGATGCTATACGGTAGGAGATGCAGAACACCCGTTTGTTGGGGTGATATTGGTCAGAAGGAATTGGGGAGCGTCGAGGTAATCGAGGCTACGACTGAGAAGCTTGAGAAGATCAAAGCCTTCATGAAGGCAGCCAAAGACAGACAAAAGTCGTATGCTGATAAACGACGCAGGCCGATTGAGTTCCAGGTGGGTGATCGGGTTATGTTGAAGGTCTCACCTTGGAAGGGTATCATTCGCTTCCGAAAGCGGGGCAAGTTGAGCCCAAGGTATATAGGCCCTTTCCGAATCATTGCTCGAGTAGGAGAGGTGGCCTATAGACTGGAGTTGCCAGATGAGTTAAGTGGAATTCACCCGACATTCCATGTATCTCATCTAAGGAAGTGCTTAGCAGATGAAGATATGATTGTCCTATTGGAAGATATCGAGGTAGATGAACGGCTCAATTATGTGGAGCAACCAGTGGCAATCATCGACCGAAAGGAGAAAAGGCTAAGGAATAAAGTGGTTCCTCTTGTGCGTGTACAGTGGAAGCACAGGAAGGGATCTGAGTCGACGTGGGAGACCGAGGAAGAAATGAGACAGCATTATCCACGTTTGTTCGAGGAATAACAGGTTTCGGGGACGAAACCTATTTAAGGGGGGTGGACTTGTAACACCCGGAAATTTATTATTTTGAAGCCGACGAAGAAAGAAAAGAAATAAAGTCCAAAGTCGAGGGACTAAACTCGCCAACGAAGAAAAGTCGGGAAATGTGGTGATATGTGTAGGGAGAGGGCAGCCCACTCTCCCCACACTTCACATATTTTCAGATTTGAGAGGAAGAGAAGAGAGAAAGAAGAGAAAAAGGGAGAAAAGTGGTGTTTTCGGGTGATTCGGGTGTCCAAATCCGTCGAGTAGCAAGCCAAATCGAAGCTCTTGTCTTTGTGCTCGATTGTGTGAGTTCTAGGACCCCACTTTTACTTGTTTTCAACTGATTTTGGGGCTGGAAAGTGTTCAAAACCCGTTTTTATGTGTGTGTGTGTTTGACCCATTTGGGTGTGATGTGTATAATGTGTTTAGAGTATGTTTTCGTTCGGGCTTGTGTGTGCTTGTATGGTGTTATGGTATGCATTCCTAAGGTCCAGGAGGGTTATTTAGGCTTAGAATGGGTTTGGATGAGCTTGGAGGCCGAAAATGGCAGATTGGGTTCGGGATGAACTCCATTCTGCATCAGCTAGGGCTAGGCGACCGAATGAAGGCCATACGGCCGAATGAGGGCGATTGAAGGTCATTCGCACGATTGGGATTCAGTCGCACGACTGAGGGTCCAGTCGCATGAGGGATGTGCGACTAGGGTTCAGTCGTATAGATGCTTAGTCGCATGAGTCCATTCGCATGAGGTTAGTCGCATAGGTGCCCATTCGCAGTAATCCCATTCGCACAAGGTCCATACGCACGATTGGATGTTCATTCGCATAGATGACCATCCGCATGGATCCAGTCGCATGATGTTCAGTCGCATGGAGGCCATGCGACTGAAGGGTGTCCATACGCCCGAATAGGGCTGTTGCACTCGAATGAATGAGTAGTTTAACTTTTGGCCTTCGGGGAAAGGTGCAGATGTAAGTTTGGACGTAAGGTAAACCGTAAGAGCATGTAAGAGTATGGTTATGGCCTTAGAGTGCATATAGGGCATGATGATGATGATGAGGATGTTGCATGTTTATGCATATTATGAATGTATGATGTTGCCCTGTATGATGTTGATGAATGTTTATGATATGTTCCTTATTATGAATGTACGATTATCTTTCTTATGGCTTTACGTATTATGACGAATGAAATAAAAGTATTATGTAACGTGAAGTGGAAAGAAATGACACGTCTTGCATGCATCGGATAACGGGTCCTTCTTTGTGATTGACCATTACGTGAAACCTCTCCTCTTACTTACTTAGTACTGTGCATACGTTTAGCTGTTCATTTATTGACTTCGGCCCAGTGGCTATGACTGGTCAGTTATCATTAGTACTGTGGCATACGTTTAGCTGTTCATTTATTGACTTCCGCCCAGTAGCTAAGACTGATTGGTTAACCCCAGTACCGTGGCATACGTTTAGCTGTTCATTTATTGACTTCGGCCCGGTAGCTGAGACTAGTTGGGGTGTAGCATATGGTATTGGTATGGATGATGTCCGATGCGCAAGTAAGTTAAAAGGAACGAACGAACGAATGAATGAATGAAGAAGAAAACAATGATATTATCTATGCGTACGTATGATGTATGATCACGTTAAAGTAACGAATGGTTTTATATGAAAGTAAGTATGTTTTATTATTAAAACTAGAACTCACTCAGCAACGCTGACTTTTATTGCATTTTCCAGTTGGCAGGTAATTGATTGCTGAGGATGGCATGGCAAGGCTACTCAGCTCTTTTGGGATGGCATCCAATTATATAGCTTTTGTGATGTAATGCAAACATGAATTTTGTAACCGGATAATGATGTATTATTTGGCAAAAGTAATTATAATGAAACGTGATGTCATTTTTGAAATGTTTCCGCTGCAATGTTTTCTTAATGAAATTGAAATTATATGTTTTATGTACGATGAATGACCAACTGTAAGTGTCCCGGGAACGGGGCCTTACAAATTTTATCGGTTTAAGTTTTGTTGCCTGATTTGTTGCTTTGATCAACTTTTTTGAACTTTTGTTTTGTTCAGATTTTGTTTTTGATGATTTCTTTCTTCTTCTTTGATTCTTTGACTTAGAAGAGCTAGGTTTACTTCCAGATTGAACATCGTCAAAAGAAGATTCCTTTTCAGATTGAACTTGTTTTAGATTAATAGTGTTTGAATCTTCTGATGTTCCTACTTGTTGTTTATATTTATCTTTGCTTTGAACTTTCACTTTTTCTAATACAAAATGAATTTGATCAAAAGTGTTTCGTTTTGTTTGTTTTGGTTCATAAGATTTTATCTTGCTTTTAATCTTTTCTTGATCATTTTCAACAAAAACTTGTACATTTTCCTTTTCTTCTTCTGAATTCTTGTTTTTTACCTGAAAAGCTTTAAGTTTAGCTTTATTCTCAGGAGAATGATCATGTCTATTAAAGTTCTCTGGTAAAGCGTTTGTAATAGTTTCAGGCATAGGTTCATGAGTGAAACCTAACCCTGCTTTTGGTTTATCTTTTCTCTCACTTACCAGTTTTTCTACAATCATTTTTGAACTTTTTACTTTAGCAAGATCCATTTGAGTAGCAGCATGTGCTGTCTTCTCCTGTTCAAGATTTTTGGTCATCTCTTCCAATTGTTTAGAAACAATTTCTAATTCTTTTAGTGTTCCATGAAGTTTGAAGAGAAATAATCTTTTGATCTGCTGTTTTATGATCAGATTTTAGTTTGTTATGCATTGACTCTTCTTGTTTTAGTTTCTCACATATTTTATATGAGTAGTTTCTATAGTATTCAACATGTTCATAGCATGATTTTGTGCATAGTTTTTCTTTCACTTCAGATGGGATTTCAAGGAATTTTGGAGATAAGGTTTCAGATTTTAAAGATGAAGTGTCAACCTTAGGTTGATCAGACTGTGCCATTACAGCTACTTCATCTGTATCCTCCTTAGGATCAGATTTGTCACTCCAATCATAGTCATCTTCTTCATTCTCACCTTCCACCTTTGGATCATTATTTTCTGACCAATCTTCTCCCTAGATTTCTGCAACAAGAGATAAACTTGATGTTAAATCATTAGTAAACTGTTCAGCATATGCACTCCAATCATAACCATCTTTAATGCTGACTACTAAAGCTTTCTTGGTTTCATCAGATGATTTTGTTTCATCTTTAAGCTCAGGCATAGGAAGACTTTGATAAGGCTTTTGAAAAGTCTTCTGAGCTGGTTGAAACCTTTGATTGCTAGAACTTGATTGAGCATTTCCTTCATTATTCCTTGGAGCTTTGCATTCTCTGGAGAAATGTCCATAATTGTTACAGTTAAAACACCTAGATTTTGACTTATCAAACCCAACAGTTTGTTAGCACTTGGCTTGTACTTCCTATTGACATATGAGTATTTTTGTGTCCTGTAAGCAATCATCACCATCTGCCAGTTTAAGTCCATCTCTTCAATATCTTCAGGATCCATTTCAAACAAATCTTGCAAAACAAGGTCTAATTGAGTTAAATGGCTACCTTGATATGCTTGAAAACTAGCCATAAATGCAATGAATGCAGTTTTAGACTATTCATCCTCTAATAGGATGTTTATCACATCTTTAACTTTGCTAGATTTAGCAGAGTTAGATGAAGAAGTCTCTGTTTGAACATTAGATGTTTAAGACTGAGATTTTGGAGGAGATTGAGAATGAGACTGAGTTGTATAAGCAGAAGCACTAGTAAATGATGAATCAGTGAAAAATCCTGCTCCAACAAATAAATCTCCCTCTTCTTCTGTTTTCTCACTTTTTGCCATGAATGCATTTTCAATAGTGTTTGCAGGAGAAGCAACAAACTGATACGTAGACATTGATGCTGCTCTATCATTATTCCTTGAGCTTTCATCAATCTCTACTGACGCTATCTTGGCAATGAGTAGATCTAGATCCATAGGGAACTTCTCAGTATGCTTTAGTAAGGTTACTGTTTGTTTCCATGATGAGGGTAAAGCATTGAGTAGTCTAAGATTTAGATCTTCAAGATCAGGCTTAATAACAGCTGTTGACATCTCAGTTGTAAGTTGAACAAGTCTGTTTATCATCTGGTTTATGGTTTCTCCAGACAAATGTTGAAACATTTCTAAGTGCCTTTTCAACTTTTGTTTCTTGAGATTTTGAATCTCCTTGCCTCCTTCACAAATGGTCTTTAAGGCTTTATATATGGTGTATCCAGTTTGATATCCATCAAGCCTTGCAAGAACTTCCAGAGGTAGTCCTTTACACATCAAGGAATATGCTTTGATATCATTCTTTACTCTTCTCAAATCATCTCCTTGAAGACCATCTTCAGGATAGTGTTCTTGAGAATCTTTAGTATAAACAAACCCTCTATCAGGCCCATTAGTGATTATAGGAATGTATGGTCCTTTCTCTATAGATTTCCAAAGATCAGTGTCAATAAAATTAAAATGTTGTTTTAACCTAAGAGACCAATTTTTGAAATCAGCTCTATTTTTAAGTTTTGGAACTCTATTTTCAGAATCTTCTATTTTCACCATTCTTATATTTTTGTTGTTTTTCTTAGATTTTGAATTAAGAAAAAAAATGAAAAAGTTTTTGGAAAATTTTTTTAAAAAAATTCTAAGTATCAAGGGTGATACGCCTGAACAGTAACCAAACTCCCAAACAGTTAATGCACCTATGTTGAGAGACGTCTAAGGGAATGCCTTAGAAAAATTTTCCAAAACGCCCAAGTTGATGCGTCTGAACAGTAGTAAAATGCCTGAACAGTTGTAATGGGCCTACACAATTGTAATGCGCCTCAACAGTTATCAACCGTCTAAACAGTTCTAATACGCCTCAACAGAGATGATACGTCTGGACTTTTACTCTTCAACAGTAGTCAAACGTCTGAACTAAAAACGTCTAAACAGTGTTAATGCGACTAAACAGTAGTCAAACGCCTAACACTTAGACAATTTTTGCGCACAACTCTCAACTGCGCCATCATCATGTTCATATGAATGTAACTGACTCAATCTTCTGAAATTCTTCAAAAGTTGATGAATTGGATTGAAACTTTCCAATTAGATATGTTTTATATCGATAATCATTCTTCTAACATCAATTTATTTCAATATCAACAACAAATCAATCAATTTTGTGATTTCAGTTCGAAAAATAGTGAACTTTTCGAACACAAATTCAACAAATTATCTCGAATTTGATAAATTTAACTGCTGATTGTGGTTCAAAACATGTTTCTGATGATGAAACACATCTGAAATCCACAAATTTTCAATTGAATTGCCTATCAATCACAGATTCAGTGAGCTTTTTGAGAATTTGAAAGTTCGACAAACCTCAAAAATTACTCAACCAATAGCTCTGATACCAATTGATAGGATCAATGGGAGCTCTGATACCAATTGATAGGATCAATGGGAGCTCTGGTACCATTTGATAGGATCAAATGCATCAATCTGTGATGATGTATGAACACAATTCAAAGAAATACAAACAAAGTAATCAAATCAAGCAAGATATCAACAAAATTCATAGTTTTATTAATATCAAGCAAAGACAATTATAAAGTAAGTAAGCAGTTATGAATCTGTTGTTCGTCACTACTCTCGTGACTTCTTTCTAACTGCTACAAGTCTAAGCTATTTATAATGAAACACAAGGAACTAACAAATTACAAAACTAGTCCCTATACTATTACAAATAGTAAAAAGACACATAAAGACATCATGTTAATCTTTCTATAGAACTAACAAACCAGGTCAGTCCTAGGGTATCAGGGTTGTAGCCTAAGGTCTACTAAGGTATTCCCAACTTCTCTACAACCTATGGCTCTGATACCGATCTGTCACACGCCGGGCCCAAGGAGGGTAGGACATCACAAACTGGTAACAATTATGGCAGCGAAAACTAACCAACACATGAGCACACAAGGAGAGCAATCACATGGCATTACATTTTATTTTAACAAGTTTGGGCCATAAAGCCGAGCCCGAGTAAAAAGATTTATAAATCCAGTACAGTCTAAATCCATGAGTTAAAACACAAAATTCAATTGCCCAAGGTGAAATTATAGTATGGGTCATGAAACTAAGTCATCCATAGGTCTTTTAATCAACCGAGCTTCCATCATGGGTTACCTGAAACATGCTCAAAAGATTTTGTGTCAACTAAAAAGTTAGCGAATTCAAGTGCTTAAAGTTTAAAAACAAATAGATTTTTTAGAATCCATGTATTAGTTTTAAAATCATAAGTATCACTGTTGTGGGGTCACAATCAACACTACACTCAGTCCCAACTAGCTTCTTCTAAACTTGAGTTAATACCGGTTAATCCCAAACAGTGCACCATACCTGCTGGATGGTTCACCTTGGTATCTTATAAAAACCTATAACATGACACAAACGACCCCGTAGGATCTCAGTGTGGTACCCTTCCTGTTCATGATGGAAGGCATTATGTGTGGGGGATTCCCTAAGTAGATCTACCCATATAGAACAAGCGGTTCACACAAGAATTAATGATTGTAATACAAGTATAAGCAGGTATCAACATTATCCACAACATATAAGCATCATAGAAATAGCACAATAATAATTTCAGTTTATACAAGCATGTTTTATCGCAAAATAATAGTAAAAGGGAAACACTAGAACTCACCTTAGGTTTCAAGCAATAGATTCTTCATGTACAAAGAATGTTTTCAAGACTAGAACCCTAGCAACAAGATTAAGTAATAAGATATGTGCTCTAAGGTTATATCGGGTGCAACTAGGTGTGTTAAAAGTTTAAAAGTTCAACCGGCTTGATTGTTAGGGTTTGTATCAAAAAGTTTCCTTTTTAGGAAAGTTAGGGCTTCTTAATGAAAATGACATGTTTTATACTTTTGATCAGTTATAAAAGTGAAAATAAGTTTATCAAGTGATTTTAGTCAAAAAGTGTCGAATCTATATGGATTTGGCAGAATTTACAGTTTAGCCTCTCAAGTTTCAAAATTTAGAGTTTTTACCCTAAAGTTTGTTTTCTTCCATTTCTTAACTTCTATTGTCCCTTAAAAGTTCCTAGGATTTAATTAATACATTATTAACTAATTAAATTTCTAATTTTTCCAGAATTGGATTTGGGGTAATTAACAATTACATTTTCAATTACCGGTTACGATAAAACCGACAGTTTTAATGGTTAGTTTTAAATCTCTTAGATTTCCATCCTTAGTCTTTAAATATTATTTCAAGGACTTCCAATAATATTTATAATCCGTTTTAAGTGTGTTTTGAGCTCTTTTAATTTAAAACTTTATTTTTTAAACTTAACCCATTAAAACCCGTTTTTTACTCGGAATCGAGCGTCCAAACACGTTTTTTTTCCAAATTTTCACCAAATTTATAACTTAAGGTGTTAGGACCTGGTATTTGAACGAAATACCGAGTGATTAGCGTGTAAACCAGATCAATAGTGCGGAATCCTATTTGATTGGTGTTCCATTCAGTGAGAACACACGAAGAATCAATAAAGTATTGAATCTGACGTTAGAAATCGATTGAGAATCGATCTAATGTGTTCTATGAACTTGGAGAACGAATTGGGAGGCTTCTGGACGGCTAGGGTACGTCTGGAGTCAAAATAGAATGAATGCTTACGTTTTTCCACGAATTGGGTTGTATTTTTAGGTTAGTATTGTTCATTCGTGCGACTGGACCATAAGTATGGTTTAGTCGTGCGATTGAACCATGCGGTTGATTCATCCGCACGACTGAGTGTTCAGTCGTTCGACTGAGCCAATCTTATGTGTCAATCATATGATATGACTGATCCAGTCTCTTGGTTCAGTCGTGCGACAGAGTCAATCGTATGAAGTTATTCATGCGTGTGGTCCATTCGCATGGGCCATTCGCATGAGAACTTCATTATGTTAAGTTTGAATGTATTAATTAATATAACATTATGTGTGACCATTCAAACAACCATAAACCTAATTAACCAATTCAACATCGACTCATTAATGAAATATTAAACATTATAAATCACAAATAATCAATATCATTTCATTAATCATTTCACATTACATCAGAATCAGATAAACAAGATCTATTACATTCAAATCCTGATCTAGGGACATACATGTATCAACATAAGGTTTCTAACTTACTGAAATATTATGATTTTCATAGGTTTTAGGTTTCTCTTATTTTTAAGATTCCATCCGAAAATTACCTGGTTAAGGCCCGTTATTAACAAAACATTCCATTTAAATCATCCTTTGACCCAATAATTCATCAAATCCAATCCTTATGACCATAATATTACATTTAGAGCCTGGAATTCTTTTAAAAAAAATTACTCTCTAAGTTTTCCTAATTTTAAGTCTTTTTACCACATTTCGGGTCCCCGAATTATTATGTCTAAAAGTCCATCCATTTATCACTTTCAGCCATCAATACCAACTTATACACATTTAACATAACAAAACTTACTGAAAAATAAGTCTTAATTCTCGGATTGAACATGAGTTCATAGATGTTACTTTAATTAAGTGATAAACACCATTTACACATGTGTAGACATTATAGATCGTGCATATTCGTCACCAAATCATTTTGTGACTTTCAAATCAGGTTATTAAGGTGTTTATAAACTGTTTTTAAACAAGTTTCAAGTTTTGGTTGGGAGGGTTTTCAAGACATAGGAATAGATGGTGATAAATCACACAACAAGAGGGCTTTCAAGGTGAAAACATGTGCACAATCTGTAGATTCACTAATCTATCATGAGATATACCTTTAATGAAGTTAAGATCTCCTCAAGAACAAGGTTATAGCAGCAATTTTCTGTTACAACAAAGAAAGTAAGATTTCGGTAGCAATATAGAGGAAAATCTTAAGATAGAGCTTGGTTCGGGCGTGTAGGGGCTTACACTTTGAATGGTTCATGACTTTGAGTGGTTAGAGGGACAAGATGAGCTGGAGACTTTCGAACAAGGGCTGGAGAGAGTCGACCTATGCAGGATCGGGTTTGTCACTTAAACACTTGTATTTCTCTCAAACTCACTTAAGGAAACACTCAAATCAGATGAAGTAATGTCTTTTACAAGAGTTGATAATAATATACTAAGTAGCAAAGGAACAAGCAGAGATATATTTTTCAAGGCACTTGTATATATATATTACTTCTCAACTCAAGATATTACAAGACTCTTACAAGCCTGAAACAAGAGTTACAATGAGAAACTATATATACTAGATCCTACAGCCGGATATACTTTGATACCAGCTGGAAACCTAAGACTAAAGCATATACTACAATGCTAAAGTTAAGGTATCTTAGATAAATTATTATCTAAGATGTGGTAGTCATGACATGTCCATAACTTACCTTTTGTCACCAACTAAAGATGGCAACTATACTAACATAAAAAGGTAAACAGTGGATTAAAGTATGGTCAACTACATGGCTTTTGAGAAAACGTCATGCAGTATCTCAGAGATTTGCAGCGGAGTGTCAGAGAGGCCATACTTATGTCCACTGGATAATAGAAGTGTCTTCCGAAGGTTAATTGGCTTCGGAAGAACAAGTTCTTCCGAAGCCACTTATACTTCGGAAGAGGCTTCTATGCTTCCGAGGCTTTGAGGACTTCTTGTACTTCGGAAGTTGACTTCAGATCTTTCTCTCTAAGTCTTGATCTTCGGAAGTAGGTTCTTTGTCTTCGGAAGTTGGAGTTTTCCTTTGGAAGTGTGTTTTACACTTAGTTTTCGGAAGAGCTCCTTCTTCCTTCGGAAGTTCCATACTTAGCTTCGGAAGTCTTTTGTTTGTTGTACCAAAATCTTCTAAGTGACTTGGTTTTGGTTGCACCAGCCTTTCTAGATCCAACAAACTCCCCCTAGGCTGATGCTACCAAAACTTCACTTATTTCTGCTTCTCAAAGCCTTCAGCACCAGGGACAACAGGTATTTGTCTGTCTCTTTGTTCTTCCCTGAAGTAGTGCTGAGAAGCTTTTACAAGTCATTAGTAGATAGGAGATCCAGTCTATCGCTCTGAATGATATGTACCCTTTGTTGTGTCCCCTGAAGAGAGTTAGTTGACGGGAGTTATAGTCATACTCCCATCTAACTATGGACTCAAGTTCAGGACCTTCAACCAATTGTAGAAAGGCTTTGCCTTTGGTTGCTGATCCTTTCCTTTCCTCCTCCTCTCTCAGTTTCAACTCCTCTTAAACCTTGCTTCTAGCAGTAAGCTCGGCCATATGAAGGCTGCCTAGATGATTTCTGATGTGGGCAGCTATATCGGAGTTTAAAGGGTTGGAGAATGGCTTCTCTGCTAACTCGGCAATGTCAAACCTGCTCAAGTGTAGCAGAGATGAGGCACTCAGCCTGTTGAGCTCTCCATTCTCTCTTTCAACAACAAAGTTGTGAGAAGAGTCTTCGAACCTCCACTGGATGATCTTCTTTCTGGGTGCAAGAGGTTGTCTTGGTACCCTGTCTCCTTTCTTTGTATCCAGTAGAGTCACCAGCTTTCTCCTTAGCTTCTTTTCTTCCTCATTCAACGTGTCTGAATTGAGGCCAAGGAGATTTGTAGCTTGGTCCAAAGTTCCTCTGGGTAGATCAAGAAATTGATCTCTTGTGAGGGAACTTGAGGATCCGTTAACATAAGTCAAGTTGACTGAATCCTCCTCACAGGAGATGTCGCTCAGTGTAGTGCAGTTTATGAGCTTTGTCTTGACTGCCTTGAATTCTTCCATGGAGAGATGTTTAGAAGGCTGAGGGGATGGTTTGATGGGTTGATGGGTAGGTTGAGGTGTTTGGGTTCTGGCTAAGGTTTTAGGTTGGAGGATAGGTAGTTTGGGTGGTTGAGGTGAAGAGGTTGGTAGGTGTGATGATGTAGGTTCGGGGGTGAATGGTTCAGAAGTCGGTTCGGTTTTGATTGGGAAGGGAAAGGGTATAGGTTCAGGTTGAGGTTGGGTTTGGAGTTTGGGTTGAGTGGTTGCTTTGAAGGTCATCCCTGTCCCCTTCTATACATCTCCTTCCTCTTCCCCGCGCGAATGTCAGCCTTGATGTCACTGACATGTTGCTGGAGAGTCTTTTCCGACATGGGACCCACCTGCCTGCCAGAGAAGCCATGAGCTTTGAGATTACTCTTCATCCAGGCTTTCTCACCTATCTTCTTGGCAGCAGTCAGTCCAGCTTCCTCTTCTTTCTTCTTCTTTTGCAAAAGCTTCTCCCTTGCAGCTCTCTTTCTCTCTTTCTCCATTTGATCTTGCTCTTTGTTGAAGAGCCACAAGATCGTATCATTGTTATGTGGAGACAACTCTTCTTGAGAGAAACCTCTGGAGAGTAGGAAGGTTATCCTTTCCTTCCTGAGCTACAGATCAGCTTCTCTTTCCTTTCTCTCCCTTTCCTCTTCTAAGGCCAACCTTGCAGCTTCTTCTTTTTGCTGTTTTAGCAGCAAGGTTGCCTTTTCCAGCTCTATTAACTCCTCTAATGGTAGCAGGAGTACATCTACAATTGCAGCCCCTAGACCAACAAGTCTATCTATGACCTCTACTCTTCTTTGATTGTTGACTGCCTCCTGGTTGGCTGCAGCTGCTTTGGTACTTGCAACTAACAGTTTCCCAGTTGGAAGCCTACCTTTTCTTTTAAGCTTCTCCAACCTTTCTTCCTCCTAAAGCTCTTCCGAAGTCATCTTCCTCTTTCCTTTGATGTCTTCGGAAGTACTAGACTTTGGGGGTTCTTGGATGGAAGATCCAGGTTGGGTAGTAGAGATGGGACCTGGAGTCAATGTAGATGTCAGAGCTAATGGTTGGGTGAGAAAATCCTCCCTATTAACCTCAGATGCAAGTTCCAGAATTGCATCTGTGACTATTAGATCATCGGATAATGAGAATAGTGTTGGGGTTTGTATGATCATTTACATCTTGTTTAACCATTTAAACATACAAAACGCAGCGGAATATTCAACTTTAAACTTGTTAAAGTTTCTGAAAATAACCATTTCATGTGTAAATAAACAAACCCATAACAGAGGATCTTTATTATGTGAAAAGCAAGCATACAATATGAACAAGAACACCCAAAACGAGATATAATCATACCATAACAAACCTTTCTGGATGCTGTGAAAATCGACCAAAAGGAGGCTGAAATGAGTCAAAAGAAAACACAAACTTCAAGACTCAAGGGTAGAAGTCCTCAAGTGTCCATACCCACAAGCCTCTAAGAAAACACCATTGTTGCTAGGATTTGAACACCAAAACCGAACCTAATAGGCTGCTGAAAAACCCATTTTTCAGCCGAGATCAAGGCCTTTGAAAACCCTTTGCAACCGAGATATTCTTCTAGTTTTGAGGAGTTTGTGCCTTGAGGTTCTTGCATATATGAGAGAGATCAAGATTGGAATGTATGTGTGTGTTCTTGGAGAGAATGAACTCAAGAGAGCCAAAAAACAAAACAATGGGATGGCTGCCAAAAGGGGGCGGCCGAACCCTATTAGGGTTGTTCCCATTTTATGTTATTTTCCCAATTGGTCCTTATGCATTAATCTTTTGTCAAACTAAAGATTAATAAAGATATATGTATATAATTAACCTTTTAATTATATAACATACACACACACTTTTATTATTTGATGTTATTTAACTAAATTAAACAACATTTCAAATAATATCCATGAACAAAATATCCATATAAGTTGTTCAATCTCATATGCAACTTATTTAGAAAACCCATTTTCTAAATTGGTGTATTTATTTAATTGCATGATCATATCATCAATTAAATATTAATTGGTGTTTGCTAAGCTTGTTATTGGGTATGACCCGACTTGGATCATAACGTACTAACCACATCAATATTCTATGTGTCTTGGGCATAAAGAATCCAACAATCTCCCACTTGCACAAGATACATAGAAGATTGATGCAAGCAGTAAATACCGCCTAACAACGGTTTACTACCCTTAATACGCATGACTATAAGCCATTCAATAACATCATCCCCTTCAAGTTCCAAACTTGAAATGATTTAGGTGAATCAATCATTTATCCTTTTGTTACAGATGTCATGTTAAATCCAAGGACACAGAATGATCATTCCTTGTTGATTTAACTTAATCAGGCCTTAGACATCATACTCTCAACGAATAAGAGGAACAAATCCCATCTTGACTGCATACATTTCTCACAATCACCTTGTGTCACACCTGAACATAGCCTTATGTACTGTCCATTATTTCAGAACAGTGAAGAACCAATTCAAGGTACAACATTTGGTGAATATCAAAACCCAATATGCATCTCAGGTCTGAGGATACTAAATGATATTCGCCTTTACTCAAAATTACTTATGATCAATCAAAGAGATTCTATGTAGTAAAATTTGAGACGCGGGTCAGTCCAATATTTGCATCCCACAAATATCTATGAACCTTGGTAGCAACCAATTGCTCTATATTCATACCTTATGAATATCTACCAATCCATGTTCACAATAGTCTTACATTCATATTTGTTCCCACAAATATGACCGACTACGGACATTTAGAATAATAAACATATTAATGGATATAAACATGCTAAAAGGGAACATAACTCAAATATATAAAAGAGTTAAATATTACAAATGTTCCATGTTTTATATGCTAAACAGATCAATTCATATCACCAGTAAATCTAAGTCCTAAGGCACAAGTATGACCCTCATACTTTGCCCTTATCAAGGAGCTTCGTTAGTGGATCAGCAATGTTTTGATCTTTATGAACTTTACGAATACATATCTTTACCCTTTTCAACTCCATCCCTTATGATGTTGAATCTCCGCTCAAGGTGCTTAGTCTTTTGATGAGTACGGGGTTCCTTGATTTGAGTAATCTTACCCACGTAATTACCAAAGATTTCTAGGGGGTCTTGAATGGTAGAGATCATCCCTAGATAAGCAATGGACAAATTTATTCATGCAGCTTCCCAAGCTGCCAATGAAGCGGCTATGTATTCGGATTTTGTAGTGAACAATGCTACTGTGTCTTGCTTTGAACCTTTCAAGGACACTTCTCCTCCATTCATAATGGAGGTATACCCCAATTATGATCAAAATCATCTCGATCAGTTTTTGGAAGCCTGCATCCGTGTAACCCTTTACAATGACTTCCTTTTCAACAGATCCGCATATTAGAAACATATCCTTAGTCCTACTAAGGTATTTCAATATACTTATAAGAGCCATCCGATGGTTATTTCTATTAGTATCTACTTTGTCATACTTAATAAGCATGACTCGTCCGGTCTAGTGCATATCATCACACAAATGATGGATCCTATAGCAAATGTGTATGGGATATCCTTCATTTGATTTTGCTCATCCTATGAGCTTGGACATTGAGACGTAGTCAACACTGTCCCTCCTTGAATAGGTACCATACCTTTCTAAGAGTTTTTCATCTTGAACCTTTTCAAGATTTTATCAATATATATACACTTTGATTTAACCCTATCAACCACCTCGATCTATCCTTATAGATCCTTATTCCAAAATATGGGTGGCTTAAACGAGATCTTATATGAAAAACATCTTCCAAGCTAGGTTTTAACACCTTCCAAGGTTGGAATATTATTTCCAAATAGTAGTGTGTCATCAACATATAACACTAAGAATACAATTATGCTCCCACTAGCCTTCATATATATACACAACTTTCTCGATGCTTGTTTCAATCCATAGATTGATCACTTTAACTTATATGCATTATTAGGATGTCATGGATCGACAAAACCATCATGCTGAACTATATGGACATTCTCTACGAGATGTTCATTAAGAAAAGCGGTTTTGACATCCATTTGCGAAAACTCATATTCAGAATATGCAGTTATGGCACATAATATCCTAATCGACTTTAGCATTGCCACGGGCGTAAGAGTTTCATCATAATCAACCAATTGAGTTTGATGGAAACCTTATGCTATAAGTCTTGACTTATAAGTATTCAAGTCTCCATGCATATCTGTTTTCGTCTTGAAAACCCACTTTTATCCAACCGGTTTGGAGTTAAGTGAAGGGTCAACCAATTCCCGAACTTGGTTGTTATACATGGATTGCATCCTTACGTTCATAGCTTCTAGCAATTTGTCCCAATCCAAATTGGACATAGCATCTTGGTATATGGTTAGCCTTCAGGGGTCAACCACATAGCATCCATTCTTGGAATGTTCATATCACTTAGATGGAATACTAACTCTACCAGATTTGTGAACGTTTTGTGTATATTTATCAACCTCTTGATTATCATCAACAACCTCTTGTTGTTAGCTAGTGTCAACCAAAAGTGTACCGGCTTGTGGATTTTGATCCTTATCAAGTTCCACAGTTTTATACGTCATTCCTTCCATAAAGAACTCGGTTTCCAAGAACTTAGCCTTTCGAGCAATAAATACTTTTGCTCTGTTGAGTCGAAGAAACAGTATCCTATACAGTCTCTAGGATATTCAACTAATCCACACTTTCTTGGTCCGGGTCATATTCAAAATATGAGACTTAAAGAGCAATGCGAAAACCCAAAGTGATAAAGATGGTAAGCTCATAGCCATGATAAATTGAACCATATCCAAATAGGGTTCAGTTTCTTCTTTATCAGAATGAAGAACACAGATAGTTATGTAGAGTTGATATTCTACTTCATTATTGAAGATTTTGAACATTTCAAAAGCTTCATACTTGTGCGTCATCAAGTGCACACAATAATACCGAATGTAATCGTTGGTAAAATAATGAAGTATCTTTCACCAATCTTTGTCATTGTCTTAAAAGGACTACATACATCCAAATGTATTATTCCTAGTAAGTCTTTTGGTTCACACTTATCAAATGAAACATTTTCATTTGTTTCCAAAAGACCATTCTTTTGAAGTGTTTGAATCCAATTCTTGTTTATGTGACTAATACGATAATGTCAAAGATAATAACAACTTAAACCCATTTTAAGTTTCTTGGTGCTTAATGTGTATAATAAGTTATTGTAGGACGAATTATCATGAACCAATTCATGGATATCATTAAAAGGTATGTCCTTAAAATGAAATACATCATCCATAAAACTTAATATCATTATTTACAAACTTTAAATCATGATCACATTGTTTTAATAGGAAACCTTAATTATGTTCCTAGTCAAACTAGGTGCATACAAAAGGTTTTGAGAACAACTTCCAAACAATTTGAAAGTCTCAAAATAGAGTTTCCTTCCTTGAAGTGCACATTTCTTTTGATCCCCTTTGCAACAATTGCAAGAATGAGTTTCACATCCGGTATCCAATACCCATGTGTTTGAAGAAATGACATTTAATACGATGTGTGAACCAAGGAAATTGTATTTGAGGTTTGCTCAACATCCCTCTTGTCTTTCAACTCCTTGAGATAGGAGGAACGATTCCTTTTCATTGTCCTATCTCTCCATACTCAAAGCATGGAACGTTCTTCGTTACCTTAGGCTTCATAAGCTTAGGCTTTTCGAGGTTTCGCATTAACCTTTGCTTTGATGTATTCCTTTCCTTTGGCAATAATTGCCTTAGGATCGGGATTGGCCATTTATTATAGCCTTCCTCATTGATCGAGAGAATAGGTATAACCTTTCTACCCATCCCTGCCTCGGTTGCTTTGAGCATTGCGTGAAGTTCACCAATGCTCTTGTCCCACCCATTCATATTACAGCTTATTATGAATGTCACAAACCTTTAGTTAGGCAATCAAGGATCAAATCCTTGGCCAACTACTTTGAGACAGGACAGTTAAGCATCTTGAGGCTATCAATGTGGCTTTTCATCTTAGGAATATATAAGATGATATCGATTGGGTTTCTTCCATGTGACATGTATAAGGTGCTCGAACCGTTTCGTAGCAATCTACTAAAGTTTGTTGAAGGAACATTTCCTTCAACTAGATTATCATGTCATATGCCCCATGATGCTCCAAACCCTTTTGGAGTTCGGGAATCATATTCCCAACATGAGGTAGGATACTTGCACAGAATTTTTAGTGTGCCTAAGCCAGTCGTCAAAAGGCCTTAACATCAACAGCGTTGGTTGGTGAGGTATGGGATCGTCAAGGACATAGGCCTTTACTCATTTTGAGAACGATTCTCAAATTTCGAAATTGAGTCCATAAGTTTATTATGGTTAAGACGATCCCCTTTTAAGATGGTTCTCGGTGATAAGGTAGGGACGGTCGGGGTAGTAACATCGTGGTTTGCTGCGATTACTACAAAATTACAAAGTTCATTTTAGTATTTCTGAAAAATTGCATTTTAACTATTAATACCCTTTACATGTCTCATAGACAATTAATAATTAAAATCTAGAATCCAACGTTACATTTAAATGATGGTTAGGTGACCTTTATCCCATCATTTAAATTAACAAGGTAGTCAACAGTTGACAATTGCAACCTATTGCAACTTCTAGTCTTATGGGATCGGTTAAACATCATATGTTTAGTCGGCATGTATAATCCCATCAACACCATTGTACTCCATGCTTCGGTGACCCTAATCACATGGTTTCCAATTCAAGTCGTCCTACTTACACACACGTGTGAGTTTTCACATACAAGCAGTTAGGTGACCTTTATCCCACAAGTACGTTAGACTCACCTCAAAGATACAAGTTCCCTACAAGTGGTTAGGTGACCTTTATCCCACAAATAGTTCCCAAGAAATTCGAGTGTCGTGTAAAAGGATGGTGTTAGACTTGTTACCAAAGGGATTTAAGTTTCCATTAATTCTAGTTATGAAAACTCTATGTACCTTGTATTCGCATGCTTTCAAATACATGGTACCCTATGGTTCTCTTTTAATAAAACTTCTTTTATTAAATCATTAATCCTTTTAATAACCTTTTATTAACCACTTAATGATTAGAAACCATAAATTTTTTAGTTTGTTAAGTTTGCTAATGAGTTGGTTTTGCATATCCAAATATCAAACAACAATCATACAACAAACAACCAAACAAACATAATCATACAAACATATGTGCATAACCATAGCCACTAAGTTGACTACACTTGTTTGCCATCACAAGTGTTGTCATAAGGTCTTTCCTAAGGGTTCAACATAACACAAATGATGAGATCTCCAAAGACCCCCACTTGAACTTGCATCCAAATGCTTCAAGTCCATCCTTTGTGTCTTCCTTTTATGCTTCCATCCCGAGCATCTTCTTTTACAAAATATATATCCTAATACATATTTTCTAGTAAAAGAAAAATACTCCTAATCTATTATTACATTGCCAAATGAATAAACAAATTACAACCCAAATAGAAACACAAAAGAAATTATTACAACCCATAAAGAATGAATACAACCAACATGACAAGATTACAATCAACCAAATCCAAAACATACATGGTCAAGGCTATGTTATGCACTAATATATGTATCCATATACATCATTTAACAAACAAAATAAACCCCATCAAACCCCAAATTTTCAGCCAACATAAACTGAAAATTGGGGTTTGTTTGTCCAAACAAACAACAACCATAACATATCAACCAATTGACATTTCTATCTTTCAAAGTTTAATCATAAGCATGAAGATGTAACTTTGAAAGACATGGGGTTTATTAAATCAACCAAAATCAGCCTCTAAAGACTTGATAAACATCCTTTAAAACTGATTTTACAAGGATAATGATGCTAGTTTCCACATAACCTGGCTCTAGATGCCATTGTTGGGGTTTGTATGATCATTTACATCTTGTTTAACCATTTAAACATACAAAACGCAGCGGAATATTCAACTTTAAACTTGTTAAAGTTTCTGAAAATAACCATTATCATGTGTAAATAAACAAACCCATAACAAGAGGATCTTTATTATGTGAAAAGCAAGCATACAATATGAACAAGAACACCCAAAACGAGATATAATCATACCATAACAAACCTTTCTGGATGCTGTGAAAATCGACCAAAAGGAGGCTGAAATGAGTCAAAAGAAAGGCCAAGACTTCAAGGGTAGAAGTCCTCAAGTGTCCATACCCACAAGCCTCTAAGAAAACACCATTGTTGCTAGGATTTGAACACCAAAACCGAACCTAATAGGCTGCTGAAAACCCATTTTTCAGCCGAGATCAAGGCCTTTGAAAACCCCTTTGCAACCGAGATATTCTTCTAGTTTTGAGGAGTTTGTGCCTTGAGGTTCTTGCATATATGAGAAAGATCAAAGATTGGAATGTATGTGTGTGTTCTTGGAGAGAATGAACTCAAGAGAGCCAAAAAACAAAACAATGGGATGGCTGCCAAAAGGGGGCGGCCGAACCCTTATTAGGGTTGTTCCCATTTTATGTTATTTTCCCAATTGGTCCTTATGCATTAATCTTTTGTCAAACTAAAGATTAATAAAGATATATGTATATAATTAACCTTTTAATTATATAACATACACACACACTTTTATTATTTGATGTTATTTAACTAAATTAAACAACATTTCAAATAATATCCATGAACAAAATATCCATATAAGTTGTTCAATCTCATATGCAACTTATTTAGAAAACCCATTTTCTAAATTGGTGTATTTATTTAATTGCATGATCATATCATCAATTAAATATTAATTGGTGTTTGCTAAGCTTGTTATTGGGTATGACCCGACTTGGATCATAACGTACTAACCACATCAATATTCTATGTGTCTTGGGCATAAAGAATCCAACAAATAGTCCTTCCGCAGCAGCAATCTCAGCTTCGGAAGTTTGAGTGTTTTCTTCCGAGGCTTTGAATTGTGCTTCGGAAGTCTGTGAAAATACACTTTCTGTCCCAACTGTTTCAGTTGCTGGGCCATCAGTCCTTGTTTCCCCTTCGAAGTTAATCTCAGGTTCCCCTTGGACCTTAGGTTGACCAACTTCCTCGATAGTGGTAGAAGGTGCATTCAACCTCTGAAGCTCTTGAGCTCCAAAGTAGATCACAGACATATTAGGGCTGGGATGTTCTATGAGGGATTCTAATAGGAACTTGTTAAAGAGCCTATTGAGATCTTGGAGCATCCTTTGATCCACTTGAAAAACAACTGGAGGAGGCTCAGGGAAAATTGCAGCTTGTTGCACAGGATACTTTGAGCTCAAGGAAGTGAGAGCTTGACTTTGGGTTTCCTCCTGTCTTTGACTTTGTCTCTGAACACTCTCTCCCTTTTTGGTAGCACCATCCTGAGAGCTTGATGAGCTAGAGGAAGAGGTCAAGGAGACCTGAATTGGTACATGCCTAACAGACCTCTCAATCTGTTTCTCAGCTAGTTTGGCCTTGAGAGTTTCAATCTCAAGTTGCTGAGTGGCAGACCTATCTTCTAAAGTCCTAACCTTTGATTCAAGGTTTGAGACTTTAGAAAGTAGGTCTTGAATGGTGAGTTGCATACTTCCCTCATCTTCTTTTGAAGAATCATGGGGAGATGAGGTAACATACCCGGTATGTTCATCCTCACCACCAGATGTGGTTTCTTGGCGCCCTGGTTTCCCTTGCACAATGATGTCTCTTTCAGAGTCATCAAAGGGCATGGTTGCCGTAGATTCAGTCTCAGTTTCGTTACCACTGTCCTGAGGATCCATTGAGGCTCCTTCAGTAGTGGCAGCTGAATCTACATGAGTCCCCTCCACATCAGTGGGACTCACCTCAGTAAGGCTTTGCTGATGGGGGCTAGAGATAAGGGCTCTCTCTAGGCTCTGTTGATCCTTGAGAGGGTGTTGTGGGTCAACTTCATTGCCTTTAAGAGACATAATCTCTTCACCAGCTCCAGTCAAAAGGTCAGTAAAGGATAGGGAATTTAAACATAATGACCTGGGACTTTGATCAATGTCTAGAGGCATTGAGCCTGTGATAGGGCTATCCCTTTTTGGCTGCTCAGGGGAGTATAGAGACTCTCCCTGAGGGCTATCAGCTTGGGTTTCGGGCTCATGGGTCTGAGATTGAGGAGACTCAAGACCCATATTAAGGTCAATTGTGAAGGATGGTTGGACCTCAGGCTGAGTGGGAGCCCTTTTTGGATTGAACAGGAGGGGCTTGTTCAATCAGAGTAGATTGAACAAGGGTTCGTTTGGGACGTCTCTGATAGGTAAATGTAATGGGTGGAGAAGGTAGATTTGGCAGGTTGAGGGTAGTTGCTGGTGTGGGTTCATCACCTGTGGGGTTAACAGGGATGCCACCAGGAGCCATTGGCTCAATCATACCTGGAAGAAGTGCAGTATCTCTTCCAGTGAAGTTGGTAGACACTCTCTTCAAGGTCTTGAAGATGGTCGGCCTCATTTGAGGAGCAGTCAGAGCAGCTGCACAGATAAGGTTGCCCTGGTCCAGCTCACAGTTGATTATGTGCTGGAGAAACCTGGGATACATGAAGAATGTGTCCCTTTGAAGATTTCCCATTAGGTTAGTAAGCACAAACCTTGAATAGTTGAAGCGGAGGCTTTGTACCAACCCATGAACTAAGCACCCAAGTTCATATGGGATTTGATCCCATCCCCCTGATTTATTAGACAGGCAGTGAAGAACCACATGCAGCAGGAACTTCCATTTGTAGGAGAAGTTGAATTTGTAAACAGTTGACCTGCTGACATCTCCACCGTATCACATTCGGAGATAAGAATTGTCCAAATCTGTTTTGGGGAATTTCGTTGGAGCGCCCTCATCATGAAGCTCGAGATGCTCCCTGATGATCTGTTCAGAGATGACCAACTTCTGGCCACAAATGCTCGACCTTATAACACGAACCCCATTTAGGGTTTCAATCCGACCATTTGCCCAAAATTCAGACATTTGGTTTGAATAAATTGTGGGGTTTACAGTCAGAGCAGTGTAGTATGAGGATTGGGTCAGAATAGAAATGATATCTGAGAAGTCAACATCCCTTGAAGAATCAAGGAGTGCGACCTGGTTGTGCTGAGGGTTTAGTGCCATTGAAGAAGATGACAGAAGGATAGTTCGGAATAAGGTAAATTGGAGAAGAAGAAAGCTTTTAGGGCAGTAATTTGGGTAAAAAGGAGGTAAGTGATTAACCGGAAGTATTTAAATGGGTGAAATGGCGGTTTAAAGGGGGTTTTGGATAAGATGATGTGAGGTTTCAGTGGATGATGTGACATGGGCGGTAAGGTTAGACCATTTAAATAATCCGACATCATTAACAAAATCTTTACCTTTTACAGTGTGGGGCCCAAAAGATTTCTGTTACACAGTAATATCTTTCTTCCGAGTATAAAGCATTTCCGAAGGTAATATTCTTCCGAAGGCAAATTTACTTCCGAAGGTAAATTAATTACTTCTGAGAGTATATGTTGCTTTTCAAGTGGAGTGTGTGAAATGCTTCGGAAGTAGATCTGATATGAAATCACTCGCTTTTTCCGAGACTTAACACTCTTCCGAGAAGAAAATTATCCTGGGAGAAATTTGCTTCGGAAGATATGCAAGATATCTTCCGAGGGTTAATTTCTCTTCGGAAGAATTCATACTTAGATAAAATTTAGAAAAAGATCTTTTGTAACAGGGCTTAGATTGTTTTGACATGAGAGTTTACACATTAAAAGGTTTTCAAATGAGATTAACTAATCAATGTTTATCATCCCAATAGCTGTAATGAGATATTTAAATCTTTGTTCATCAAAGGCTTTGGTGAACAAATCAGCATATTGTTCATTTGAATCAACTTTGATTAGTTTGATAAGATTTTTCTCAAGAATATCTCTAATGAGATGATACCTGATATCAATGTGCTTTGTCTTGGAGTGCTTCACTGGATTTTCAGTAATGGATATAGCACTGTTGTTGTCAATGTGGATGGGAGTGCTCATGAATTTGAATCCATAGTCTATCATCTGGTTTTGAATCCACAGCAGCTGAGCACAGCAACTAGCAGCAGCAATGTATTCAGCTTCAGCAGTTGATGTAGAGACACAGGATTGCTTCTTGCATTGCCATGAGATGATCCTTCCACCAAGAAATTGACATCCACCAGATGTTGATTTCTTGTTGATGTTGCAGCCACCATAACGCTGTTAGAGTAACCATAGAGATTAAAATCACTATTTCTTGGATACCAGAGACCTAGTTTAGGTGCTCCTTTGAGGTATCTGAGAATTCTCTTAGCAGCAATTAGTTGAGACACCTTTGGAGCAGCCTGATATCTTGCACAAATGCAAGTTGCAAACATGATATCAGGTCTACTTGCTGTGAGATTCATCAGAGAACCAATAATTGCTCTGTACTGATGTTGATCAGTATCCTCCCCCTCAGAATCAGGGCAGAGATTGTGGTTTCTGGGTATAGGTGTCTTTGCTTCTTTACAATCCTTCATATCAAATCATTCTAAGATATCATTGACATACTTAGGTTGATTGATGAAGAACCCTTCCTTCAATTGCTTTACCTGCATTCCAAGGAAAAATTCCATTTTTCCCATGGAACACATCTCGAACTTCTTCTTCATAATGCTCTCAAAGTCTTTGCACATTTGGTCATTTGAGGAACCAAATATGATATCATCAACATAGACTTGAACGAGCAAGATGTCTTTCCCAGACTTTCTTATGAAGAGAGTCTTATCAATGGTACCTCTAGTGTAACCATTCTTCAGGAGAAATTAAGACAATGTATCATACCACAGCCTAGGTGCTTGGTGCAACCCATATAGAGCTTTATCCAACTTGCACACATAGTTTGGATGCTGTGGGTCTTCAAATCCTGGAGGTTGGCATACAAAGACTTCCCTATCTATATCCCCATATAGAAAGGCACACTTGACATCAAGCTGGTAGACAGTGAAATGCTTGGATGCAGCATAAGCAAGGAAGATCCTAACTGCCTCAAGTCTTGCAACAGGTGCAAAGACATCAGTATAATCGATTCCCTCCTCTTGAGTGTATCCTTAAACCACCAGTCTTGCCTTGTTCTTGATAATCAAGCCTCTATCATCTCTTTTGTTTCTGAATACCCATTTAGTGCCTATAGGTACTTGACCAGATGGTAGCGGACATAGGTTCCAAACCTTTTGTCTTTTGAATTGAAGCAGCTCCTCTTGCATTGATTCAACCCAGCTACTATCTTTCAAGGCATCTTCCACCTTCTTGGGTTCCATTTGGGATAAAAAGCATGAGTACAAGCAGACATTCCCATTATGAGCTTGTCCTCTTGTTCTCACTCCTTCAGAGACTTCCCCTATGATTTTTTCAGCTGGATGAGTGTTATAAATCCTGAGTCTAGGAATCACCTCCAGTTGCAAAGATAAGTCCAAGTTGGAGATATTTTGCTCAGGAGCTTGAATACTTGGTCCAGCTGTTGTTTCAAACTCATTCAATGAGGACTGATTGATTGAAAGAGAAACATCATCATTTCTATGCTGTGAAGCATCATTAACAGTTGCATGTTCCTTCAAGATGGTGCTTCCATCAGCTTATTGATGTGCAGGATCACCTGAAGAAATTTGAAAATCAGCAGGTGAATCCCTTGTAGAAGTACCACTATCTCTTGAAATGGTTATACTGTCAGATCTTTCAATAGTGGGAACTTGATTTGCTGCAACTCTTGGAGAATTTGGAATAGGTCTGGGAAGCTCAAATAGTTGATCTTCATCAGAATCACTATGAGCACCTGTTCCAGCTGAGACATTCTCACAAGATGGTTTAGAATAGTTTGGAAACAATTCTAAATCAAAGATATGATCAGGGCCATTCCCCCTAACACAAGGAGTGTGCTCATTAACTACAATGTTGGAAGATTCCTCAAACTGTTGATTTTTAATATTATAGACTCTATAAGCTTTAGAATAGAGGAATATCAAACAAAGATAGCATCATCTGACTTTTCAGCAAATTTTGCCAAATTGTCTTTTGTGTTAAGTATGGTACACCTGCTGCCAAAGGACCTTAGAAAGCCAATGAACGGTGGCCTCTTGTTCCATAACTCATAAGGAGTTTTTCCATAAGGCTTTACTACAAGAACTCTATTCTGCACATAGCATGTAGTGCTGACTGCCTCTGCCCAGAATGTTAGAGGCAGCTTTGAATCAGCTAACATAGTCCGAGCAGCCTCAATAAGTGTCCTATTTCTCCTCTCAGCAACACCATTTTGTTGAGGAGTTCTAGGAGCACTATATTGTCTGGCAATCCCTTTTGAGTTACAAAATGAGTCAAGAACTAGGTTCTTAAACTCAGTCCCTTGATCACTTCTAATTATTTTAACCTTGTGATCAACTTGATTTTCTATTTTAAGAATAAAAGATTTTAAAGTTTCAGTAGTTTCATCTTTGGTTCTTAAAAAGAATACCCATGTAAATCTAGTAAAATCATCAACAACCACAAGGCAATATGATTTCCTTCCAATGCTCATTATACTTGTGGGAACAAATAGATCCATGTGCAATAAGTGTAATGGAGTGGTGATGGAGTTAACAACTTTGGATTTATGAGAAGACCTGCGTTGTTTCCCTTTCAGACAAGCAACACAGTTATCTTTGCAGAAAAATTCCTTTTTAGGCAAACCATGTACCAAGTTATTTTTAGCCAATTTATTCATTGTCTTAAAATTGACATGACACATTCGTTTATGCCATAGTGTTGACTCATCACCATCAGCTTTGGAAAGAAAGCATGATACTTCTCCCATTGGGGAAGCATTGTTCATATCTAGCTTGTACATATCCCTTTTCCTGGGAGATCTAAGAAGCACTAATTCCTGAGGAATTGTCATCCCGGGTTTGAGGATAATGCACTCATGTTCTGTGAAAAGCATTTGATGCTTTTGATCACAGAATTGAGAAACACTTAACAGATTGTGTTCAAGCTGTTTGACAAAATTAACTTTGTCGAGTTTTAACTTTCCATTGGATATACTTCCTCTGCCAGAAATATATCCTCCGGCCTCACCTCCAAACTGGATAGGACATCCATCATAATGTTGAAATTGTTGAAGGAGAGATCTGTTCCCTGTCATGTGCCTGGAGCATCCACTATCTACAATCCAAATGTTGTTATTCTTATCATATGGATGTCCCTGCACATAAGGTGAGATGATTAGTTTTGATTGGTAAACCAAGCCTTATTGGTCTTGGGTTCTTCCAATGATAATGACATAATTGAACCAAAATTTATGCATGGGGGTTCAATGGATGTCTTTGAAGAAGAGGTTTGGGCTACAACATCTTCCTTGATCTTCCATTCCATCCCTTGGTTGATCATAGAGGATGAGTTTGTTGAAGCTTTTGTAGCTTGGCATTCTTCCGAAGCTTCTTTCTTTTCGGAAGAGACCTTCACCACCTTTTCTTCCGAAGCAGTCTTCTTCTGGGATGGTTTCAAGGGGACTCTTTTGCTTTTCTGAGTCTTTACAACTTTAACTTCCGAAGCCTTATTTCCTTTCGGAAGAAGAATTTTCTTCCAAGAGAAGCCTTGCTTCGGAAACAAGCTTTCCCTTTTTCATCACTTGAACCATTTGATATGGTCCAAATGAGAAACCTTCCCTGACTCCTTCTCTTTTAACATTATTTGCATAATGTGTGCTAGCAGGATTGTAGTAACAATCTTTAGCCATGTGGTTTTGCAGACCACACATTATGCATGCAATGTTAACTTTTTGGGAATGAGAGGATTGCTGTTTCTTGTTCTTTTTCTCTTAATCAGCAACCTTTCCCTATAATTTCTGATCCTTTGGTAGGATAGGAGTACTGGTACTGCACTCCTTTCCTGAATCAGAATTTCCAACCACCTGGAATCCAACTGAGATGAATACACCCTTTTGCTTTGGGTCTATCTTTAGCTTGGACTCAGCCACTTTCTTGGCAGTTTTTCTGGCTGCGTTAGCTCTGCTTCTTCTGGCTTTAGTGGTCAGGGTTTGATCATCATTGGTTGGGGAGGGCATAATTACATGTTCCTTCCCTGTGATGGTCTCCATAGTTGCATCATTCTTTGACTAATGAGAAGGTGGGTCAGCAGATGGAACCTCTTGCTCTTCAGTACCACACCTTGGGTGTCTTATAGACTCATAAGAGTGTGGTGGAGCAATTTCATTGGTTCCCAACCCACCTTTGTTTTGATAACAAAGTTTTGAGTGAGAGGATGATGCAAGAATGGCTTGGAAGTTTTGCTTGGAAATAGCATACTTCCTGGCTTGAGCCTCAGCAGTGACAAGCTGGGCTTGAGCCTCAGTCAATTTGGATATTAAATCCTTGATTTGAGTCTTGTAGTTTGTATGTTCATGTTTTAAGAGGGACACAGTTTTCTCTAACTCCTCAATTTTTCTTTGGTAGTCAGATTCAGCCCTTTTAAAGTCAGATTTTAAAACATTTAAAGACTCAATATCAGATTTAATTTCCATATTGTAGTCCTGATACAGTTTAACCTTAGCAATACAGGCAAGAGTACAGAGATGTTCATATACCTTGTTTTCATCTGTTCCGGCCATGAGTTCTTGAGCAGGAGTCACATCCTGAACCATGAAGCTCCAGTCAACTTCTTGAGCCATTGTAGTAGTCTCTGTTGAGTTTCCGGTGGGCTTTGGTGTAGAGGGATGTGTGGAGGCCTGTGGGGTTCCCGGGTTGGACTTGGGAGCCTTGCATTCCCTGGCAAAATGACCAAGTTGGTTACAGTTGTAACATTTGGCCTTGCTTTTGTCAAACCCAAATTTGCTGTTGATTGGGTTCTGAGGGAATTGCCTTCCAGTTCTCTTTAAGAACTTCTTTGCTCTGTAGGTTAGAAGAGCCATTTGTTGGACTATGTCCACGTACTCCACGTCATCCGGGCTAAAACACTCTAGATCATCAAAGCAATATTGATTGTCATTTGAGTGTCCACTTCATGAGACAAATGCACAGCTGTCCTGAAAGGAGCTTTGCTGAGCTTGTTGAGACCTTGGAGTATCAGGAAATGTGATGTAAGGCCCAGAGGAACAAGATGGCTGCTGGGTGTAGGTCAGGTATTGCTGAGACTGGGAGATTCCTAAGCCTTCAGCAACCATTAAAGCATTGCTACTAGGAAGACTCAAGGGTCAGCTTGTCTGATGACCCCTCTTGCTTTCCATTTCCAAACGATATCCGTCAAGGATCCCATAGAGTTCGGTCATGGTGAGTGTATTCAGATTCTCTGTTCTCTTGATAGAGACACAGTAGAATGTCCACTCATTGGGTAGAGCACTCATAAACTTTCTAGTAAGGTCTCTGAGTTCATGAGTGATTCCCACAGATTGAAGGGAAGAAATGAGGTCCATGTACCTGAAATATTGCTGGCTAAGAGTCTCTCCAGCAACATAGGTAAAGTTCTCAAACTGCTGCTTCAGTGAGTCCTTCTTGGAGTCATTTGAGCTTGAGTACATTTGAGCAAGAGCATCAAAGAGTTCTTTGGCAGACTTACAATGCTCAAACCCCACCATGATAGAGTTTGGGATTGCAGTCATAAGAACAGTCATAGCATTGCTGTCTATGTCAAGCTTCTTCCTGTCTTCATCAGAATAATCTTCAACGGTTTTCTCAATCATAGCACCGTTTCCACCAGCTACTTTTGGCTTATACGGGCCATTGACAATGGATTGCCACATCTTGCTGTCTTGATACCTGATGAAGCCTTCCATTCTTCTGCTCCAAGACCTGAAGTTTTAAGGGGTGATGATGGGAGCTGTGGTCATCGTCCCCATCTCTACTTCAGATTTGTTGAGGGCCATTTTGAGTGTGGTATAAGGAGGAGTGAAAAACTGGTTGATTAGGATGGTAAGATCTCATAATCAAGAGCCTAAAAAGCTCTGATACCATATGCAGGATCAGGTTTGTCACTTAAACACTTGTATTTCTCTCAAACTCATTTATGGAAACACTCAAATCAGATGAAGTAATGTCTTTTACAAGAGCGGATAATAATATACTTAGTAGCAAAGGAACAATCGCAGATATATTTTTCAAGGCACTTGTATATATTACTTCTCAACTCAAGATATTACAAGACTCTTACAAGCCTGAAACAAGAGTTACAATGAAAAACTATATATACTAGATCCTACAGCCGGATATACTTTGATACCAGCTGGAAACCTAAGACTAAAGCATATACTACAATGCTAAAGTTAAGGTATCTTAGATAAAGAATTATCTAAGATATGGTAGTCATGACATGTCCATGACTTACCTTTTGTCACCAACTAAAGATGGCAACTGTACTAACATAAAAAGGTAAACAGTGGATTAAAGTATGGTCAACTACATGGCTTTTGAGAAAACGCCATGCAGTATCTCCGAGATTTGCAGCGGAGTGTCAGAAAGGCCATACTTATGTCCACTGGATAATAGAGGTGTCTTCCGAAGGTTAATTGGCTTCGGAAGAACAAGTTCTTCCGAAGCCACTTATACTTCGGAAGAGGCTTCTATGCTTCTGAGGCTTTGAGGACTTCTTGTACTTCGGAATTTGACTTCAGATCTTTCTCTCTAAGTCTTGATCTTCGGAAGTAGGTTCTTTGTCTTCGGAAGTTGGAGTTTTTCTTCGGAAGTGTGTTTTACACTTAGTCTTCAGAAGAGCTCCTTCTTCCTTTGGAAGTTCCATACTTAGCTTCAGAAGTCTTTTGTTTGTTGTACCAAAATCTTCTAAGTGACTTGGTTTTGGTTGCACCAGCCTTTCTAGATCCAATAACCTAGCAAGAACCATGCACCAAAGATAACAAAATGCTACTTCCTTGCTTGCCTTTTGCTTGGCTGATGGTGGAATGTTGTTATCCTTCGAAAAACTTGCTGAAATGTTGAAGGAATTTGCGGTTGTGTGAGTGTTTTGGTCAGAGAGGATTCTAGAGAAAGAGGGAGAGGGTGAAGAGATGAAAGTGGTCTTGCATGTAAGGGGAGTGGAGGAGAAGAGGGTGGAGTGTGAGGTTAGGTTTTAGGGGATCAAGGGAGGTGGTAGTGGGGGTTGTTTAATAATTTTTTTTATAAATTAATATTATTAGTGTGTAGTATAATGTAGTATTTTAGATGGTATATTCTAGTTAGTTGTTTAAGTATTAAGTATGTGAATTCATGTATTAAGCCGTGAATTGTGTGTGTGTGTGCATTTTATTTGTTTCAATTAAGTTCTAAGATTTTAAGGTATCTAATTATATTTCCAGAAACGTTCAATTATTCACACTAAAGCTAAACATAAAGAAATCATCCAAGGATAGAATATTCAATAATAATAATAATCATGGAAGAAATAAGGCAATGGAAATAATAATATTATTAATAATAATAATAATAATAATAACAATAATAATAATAATAATAATAATAATAATAATAATAATAATAATAATAATAATATTAATAATAATAATATTAATAATAATAATAATAATTATTATTATTAATATTAATATTATTATTATTATTATTATTATAATAATAATAATAATAATAATAATAGTATTAATAATAATAATAATAATAATAATAATAATAATAATAATAATAATAATAATAATAATAATAATAATAATAATAATAATAATAATAATAATAATAATAATAATAATAATAATAATAATAATAATAATGATGATGATAATAATAATGATGATAATGATGATGATGCATGAGGTTTAGAGTTGGAATTATAATCTAGGGGTCGGTTGTTACACTAAAAACTCAGATTCTTTGGTTAGAGTTTCTTCATGTGGTTTAGTTGTGTACAAAACCATAGCTAAGCTTTGTCCTTCATGTTTAGTTCCACTAGATTAGCTTCTTTCATAGAATTAGTGGTTTTCATCTTTTTGGTATGAGGAGAGTCATCGTTACTATCTCCAGAATAACTATCATCACGCACATCCTTATCACTATTACCTTTCTTCTCCACTTCATCCTTATCATTCTTATCCTCTTTTTCTTTCTCTATTTCTTATTTAATCATGATCAGTAGGGCTTTTTCTTTCTTTTCTTTCTCATATTTCTCCATGAGATCTTTCAATTCATTATCTTTTTCATCTAACTCCAGAAGTCTGTCTCTGATAATACCAGATTTTCTATCCAGGTGTTTTCTATAGAAGCTCAGAAATCATCTCATCCTTTTCATCAGGTCTTTTCACCTCAGACTCATGTTGGTCCATTTGATCGATTTGCAGTACAAATGAATTGTTGAATCGTACAATATCAAACACACACAATAAACAAGATGAACAATGAAGATTAAGAACAATAACAATTCATTCAAAGTAAGATAATGATGATCAATACATTCAATAACATCAAAGCACAATGATATTTCTATGAAATTATTGCAACAAGGATAAACAATTAGAGTTTTGCAAGATTAACCAAAATGAAAATGATCATAACTATATATAGCAGTCTTAGTTTCACAAACAGTTTCGCTGTCAGCGAAACTGTTCTGCCGAAACTGTAGTTTCGCCCGATAGAAACAACAGTTTCGCCGAGAGAACTAAACAGCTGACTGTGAGCGAAACTGTAGTTTCGCTTACAGTTTTCCTGGACTGCAAAACATAATAAAACAAATTACATACAAAAGTAAGCTAACATAAGACCAATTACAAGCAAATGTAAACATTCTAATCTAAGGTGAGTCCAACCTATGCATGATCTTCAATACTCCTCCTAGGTTGGAACTCACCACCTTCACGCGTCTTGATTTATGTTGTCTGCTCCAGTTTCCTCCGCTGCCTGTGATCTATCATCTACAGCTCCTACAGCAACCTTCTTAGGGACTTCAGCAAATGATTCACCTTGGTGTCTTCCTACTTCATTAGACCCTTCGGGATGAGCACTAGCTCGCCCAAACTGTCTGCCCAGATCCTGTATGTCTATGTTTAGATCATCTTGGGCCCTCACTTTCTCTGCAAGCCTCTTGACCTCTGCCCTAACACCTCTAATCTTGTTTGCCACAGTCATAAATAGACTGGCTTCCTTCCTTGTCTCTTCACCAGCACCTGCTTTGATATGATTCTTGCACAGAACCAACAGATCTTCATCACAAAAGTTGAAAAGCTCCATCGGATCAAAGACTTTGAATTCACCGCCATTCTTCACTCTGATTACCGCCTCCCTCGTATTGTTATGATAAAACCACTTCTTAAAATTCTGTAGTTGTTGGGGGAGGGGATCTGCCAATCTGACCCTATTCACGGTCTTTGGGGGCTTTACCCTCAGAACAATCTTTCCCTTTCCAGTCTCCCAATCCTTGTCCTTCTTCGATCGTCTTCTCTCCGCTTTCATAAATCCAAAGGACTCAAAATTGTCCTTTTCCAATAATGAGGCTCTTTCACTAAGATGTGCACTCAGTAATGGCAATGCTGCCAGCCTCCTCAAATCCCACTTTAGCAAGGTCGTGAATGCTTTCATCTTCTTCATGTAAGAAATACCACCCCTCTCCTTTTAATCATGAACATCTTGAGGTTGGAGTTGTAACACCAGCTAATTATTCTCTTATCAGCCTCCTTCTTGCTCAACCCTTTCAAGTTTTGGAATAGGGGAGTCAGTTCTTCAGGCTCTTTTTCTCTAACGAACCATTCTTCTTTAGCCATTTTGAAAACATCTCCATCTACTTCTCCCTTTTTGGCTACATATACTAGTGGCCTTTCATCAACCTCATAAAACTCTGGTTCAGAATCATAGTCAACCAGCTGCTCATTATCTTCCTCTTCATCAATTAGCCCTTTGCCTTTTTCAGCATCCTTTTCAGCATTTTTCTCTACTATCACCTCTTCACCCACCAAATCATTCTCAAAATCAAACTGCATACTGACAAACCCAGCTTCTATTATCTCCTCCACATTCTCCATGGATTCATTTTCTTTCTCTACTCCAGAACCTCCTACACCTTCAGCCGCTGCACTAGATGTGCCCTCTCCCGCCCTGGAGGATGTACCCACATTCAGAAATAGGTATTTGGAAACATTAGTTACATCATCTAACTCAGATTGAGTTAGTTGATTGGGCAGGCCGGCAGCAGCTTTTAACTCATTTATCTGCTCAAACAGCTTCTTTATCAGCAAGTTTTGATCAACCAACATCTTCTTCATCCATTCAATCACTTCATCTTTTTGTCTCTCTCGTGTCTCTTGATTAGTGAGTTTTGTTTTCATCATACTCAGTTCATTAGCAAGAGAGTTATTGATGTTTCGAATCACATCCTCATCTAAACCCCTCTTTCTTCTCTCCTTGAGATTTCTGTAAATTCTTGGTGTCTCTGTTTGGTTCTCCTTTCAGATTCTCCTATATCAGCTTTCTTTTTTAACATTCTCTCTTTCTCAACCCTTATCTCCTCAGCCCTTTCATTCACTTCATCTTCGAAATCATAATCCTTTTCTTTTGCATATCTCTTTCTTTTCTTAGCAGCATCAGTCTGTTGTGCTCTAGTTTCTTCAGCTCTATTATTCTCTGACTCGTCCACCCTTCTAATATAGTTCCATCTTTCAGGTGGGTACATGTTTTCCCACAGATGGGTGATCTTCCCGCTAAAATCATGTCGGATGGCACAACAGTCTGCAAAAATACGTGGGTTCATCTACACCAACCTTTTGACCTCCCCATGTCTTGGCACATTTGGAATTAGATCGTCAAAGATCATCTGAAGAAATCTAGGATACAGAAGCAACTTTTCCTTCTTCAGTTCCATTACATTCTCTACCATACATGCAAATATCAGCCTCGCAATGTTTGCCTTTTCCCCTCTACAGCATAGCACCATAGCTTTAGCCCAGTCTATGTTCAGCCCATCTGATCCACCTTTACGGTGATCTAAACACATAATAAAGACGTGGGCGATGAATCTCCATTCCTTTGAGAGAAAGGACTTCTTGATCTCTTTTCGGGTGCCAATGGCTGGCCCCTCATATTCCATACTTCTAAAAGCTACAAACATCTCAACATCTGACATAGCAACTTCCTCTCCTGAATCTTCTTCTAAACTTAGGATCCTTGAAACTGTCTCAGCTATAATAGACACAATATTCTCCAAAACTTTAGCAGTGATCCTTTGAGTGTTCCCTCTCGTATCATACTCAGCTGATCTCCAAAAGTCTCTGATGTGTAGGTCATAGATGGTAGTAGAATGGGAGATATCATAAGCGATAGGGGACATTTGCAGCCAGCGAATACAATCTCTAAATCCTGCTGCTTTAGGATGTGTATTATCCAAAATAGCTGTGATGTTGTTTCTCTCATCAAATTTTAGATTTGCCATTTATACCTGAAATACAAATGAAGTACATTAGAATAAAGTATTAAGTACTAGAATAAAAAAAAGATAAGAATTAGAATAAAGGATAAACAATAATTAAATTAAATTCGCAAGCTGAAACTATAGTTTCACAGGATGATATTTAGTTTCGGCAGATGAAAGTGTAGTTTCGCCAGCAAGAGCACATTAGTTTCGCTAAGACAGTGAGATAGATTCGACAAGCCGAAACAATAGTTTCGGCACAGCGAAACTGGAAATTAGTCAGCGAAACCGTTAAGTTCGCTCGGACAGCATAAGCTCATAGTTTCACTGAGAACTCAAGAACTTTCCTTTAGTTTCGCTGGACTATCAGTAATTTCACTGGAAGAACAGCGAAGGTACCGAAGAGTCTCGATCGAATAGACACACAATGTGAAAGATTTATAGGATAAAAAGGATAGTCCTGAGTTCGAAACTCACTTGCGAGCATGAATCAACAGACAATCGATAACGAAATCTCAAAATCCCAAACAGAGGTCACGAAACAACCTTAAGAAGCCTAAACGTTCGATGGTGCGAAAATGAGAAAGAAATTTCGCAAGAAGACTTAAATAGAAAATAGTTTCGCAGGCAGCGAAACTCTAGTTTCGCTGTACGAAACTACAATTTCTCTAGGCGACGATCTAATTTCGCCAGGCGAAATTCTGGTCGAAATGACTTTGGCACAGATTGAGAGTCTGGAGCGAAACTGCAATTTCACCCGGCGAAATTGTTTGTGAAGCTATAATTCCGTAGAACTTAAAAACTTTTTAGAAGAATTATCAAAAATATAAAAAAAAATTATGTTATTGTTTTTATATATATATATATATATATATATATATATATATATATATATATATATATATATATATATATATATTATTTTTTATTTTTTTAATTAAACGACAACTTAATCGATCATAAGATCACATCCTCAAAATATACCTTAGCACAAAGATGAATTTTAATCATTGATAAGCAAGGAGATCACACTGATAACTGAATCTAATCACATTCTATGAATGAGTTTTGAAATATTCAAACAGATCAATAATGATTGCTGATATGTTTGTCCACTTAAACCCATGCCCTATTACAAGACCGGTGAAGGGTGGTCACTTACAACACAACAACACAAAGAGGAGATTAATCAAACTTAATCAAACAGTAAACTGGATTAACCACAATAAGGATACTAAGAACACAAGTAACAAGTAGAGACAGAACAAGAAATTGGGTTTCAAGATTGCAGTATATTGCTTTCTCAAATTCCATTACAAGTGTTACAAAGCATTTAGAAAGATACTAGAACATGGAATACTTATACTACAACCTACAGCCGGCTATACTTTGAAAGCCAGCTGGATACAATTGACTAGACACAAACAAAATCAATTGTAGAATTAAAAGGCGTATCTGCCTTTTGACCATGTGACTATGACATGCCATAGCTCACATCCTTATCTATTACAAAAAGGATAAAGTACATAAAGTAGAAAGTTACAGACTCATGACCTCAATTTACAGTTACCAAAAGCATGGACCTTTTCACCAACTCATGTAAGTTGGTGACTTTACAGAGATTCAGCGGAAAGGTGTCAAGCTTTATGGAACAGTACATCACATAAAGCATGTTACTAAAAGTCTTCGGAAGAAATCTGTCTTCATAAGATGAAGCTTCGGAAGACTTTGTCTCTGAGACTTCAGAAGACTTCATATTTGGCTTCGAAAGATATTGGTCTTTGCTTCGGAAGATTTTACACTTAGAATATTTCTAGCGCATGGTGTAAAACTTCCGAAGCAATTCTACTTCAGTTCTTTAGTGCATTGCTTGCGGAGAGACTTTGGATGTTTTGGTTTGCATCAGACTTAAAAGAATCCTTACACCTATCTTTTTCAACAAGCAGCAGATGATTCGTTAAGGTTCGATTAAATATTTTAGAAAGCTAGGACCCCACAATGATTTGGCAAAAACCCTCACCCAACCTCAGGATTTCCTGAATTTTTGAACGATCTTTATAGAGCAAGGCTTGTGCATTAGTGTGTAAGTGATTATCAACTGAATATTGAATTCTATGAGGAATTCATCATTTAGACAATTTGACACTACTTAGACAAAAATGGTGAGAGCTCCAGGTCTATGCTCACGTATAACAAAGGAGTTGATCATTTAATCATGTGCCGATGAGAGCTCCAGGTCAGTACTATCGTACAACAAAGGAGATCATCACTCCAGGTCAGTACTTCCGTACAGCAGAGGAGATTAGCACAAACACAAGACACATAAATACACCAATCATGGCTCAAATGTATGGCTTATATGATTGTATTATGGTGGGTGAAAGATCAATTCTCAATCCAATTTTTTTCGGGACTCAGTTTTCATGCAGGCCAAAATGATTGCGTAAATCCAGACATCCTTAAGCATATATTTTAATTTAAATCATTATGTTGCTGTCTACTTATTTTTCAGGCTGAGTCTACCAAGCATATCATTAAAGAATCTGTTTGTTTTTTCTATAATTTGCAATTAAAAATAAGATGTAAATCAGAGAGCAGCATCATTTACTATCATTTCTTATTTTAAACCCAGTCATGCACAAACAAGCATATCCAGAAGATATACAGTCATTTCTCGTCATCTCGACTCAAGTTCCCAAAAATTTTTATTTATAAAAAGGAAATAATTATATTTCCCCTAAATTTCTACATGAAAGAGAGATGGGGGAATTTATGATTATTAGTTATTATTATTTATTATTTTTTTTATTTATTTAAAAAGATAATAGAAAAGAAAAGAGGTTTTAAAAAGATATTAATCCTAACATAGAGATCAATTCAAAAAAGCGAGGTTTATCAAAGGTTTTTTGTGAAAAGATCCGCCTTTTGATTTTTTGTGTCAATGGGAATAATATCAATAAAACCCTTTTCCTGAGCATCACGAATTGCATGAATTCATGTTTCGATGTGCTTGGATCGAGAATGATGAATAGGATTCTTAGCGATCCCGATGGCGGCTTCGTTGTCACAGAACAACAGTGAATAGAGAAAATTGATTCCATAGTCAATCATCTGGTGTTGTATCCAAAGAACTTGTGAACAACAACTAGAGGCAGCAATGTATTCTGCTTCCCCTGTAGAGAGGGAATTAGTGGTCTGTTTCTTGCTTTGCCATGAGACCAGATAATTGCCTAGGTATTGACATCCTCCAGTCACTGATTTTCTGTTTAACCTGTAACCATTAGAATCACTGTCAGAATAGACATGTAAATCAAAATTCCCACCATAGGGATACCAAAGACCTAAACGAGAAGAGCCTTTGAGATAACGAATAAATCTTTTGACGGCCTTTTCATGAGACTCTTTCAAGACCGACTGGTATCAAGCACAATATCCTACAGCAAAAGTGATGTCAGGACGACTTGCTGTAAGATACATAAGGGAACCGATCATAGATCTGTAGATATGAGGATCAACATGTTTCCCTTTCTCATCAGGAGTGAGGCACGTTTGAGCAGAAAATGGAGTCATTTCAGGAGACGCGTCATCCATCTTGAATTTCTTCAAAATTTCTTTAACATACTTATCCTGATGAATGAGAATGACTTCTGGCTTTTGATCCACTTGTAATCAAAGGAAAAAGCACATTTCCCCCATCATACTCATTTCAAAGCGATTACGCATCACCTCCTCGAACTCCCGACATAATTGAGAATTGGTGGAGCCAAGAATAATATCATCAACATAAACTTGGACAATCAACATTTCACCATTCACTTCTCTCTTGAATAGAGTCATATCAATGGTGCCATGAGAGAAACCATTGCTTAAGAGGTACGATGTTAGGGTCTCATACCATATTCTAGGTGCCTGATGAAGACCATAAAGAGACTTGTCAAGCTTATTTCCTCATCAATGTCTTCGTAAAGGAAAGCACACTTGACATCCATCTAATAGACCTTGAACTTTTTATGAGCAGCACGAGCTAGAAAAATCCTTATTGCTTCAAGACGGGCAACATAAGCAAAAACTTTAGTATAGTCAATCCCTTCTTCTTGAGTAAATCCTTGCAGAACCAATCTTGATTTGTTACGCACCACAACACTACGATCATCGGATTTGTTCTTAAAGACCCATTTCGTGCCAATTAGGCATTTGTTTGGAGGAAGGTCAACCAAAGTCCATACTTTGAGCTTTCTGAATTGTTGAAGCTCCAATTGCATTGATTCCACCCATCAAGGATCCTGGAGAGCGACATACACGTTTTTCGAAACAGTTTGAGAGATAAAGCAAGAGAAGAGACAAATATTAATCAAACCAGATTGACTCCACGTCCGTACTCCATCAGTGATAGATATAATAATGTTATCATGAGGATGATCTTTCAAAGTCTTGAAATCAGTGGAAAAAGGCAAGTTGTTTGGAGATGATTGGCTGACAGATTGTGGATGAGTAGATGGGGTTGAGAGAGATGGTACAGGCTGTGGTGAGATAGATGTTGGTGATGAAGGAAGGGATGTTTAAATAGGTGGAGGTTAAGGATCAGATCATGATGAGGATGATGCAACATCAACTGATGTGGCATCATTTGCTGAAGATGTGGAGTGGACTTGAGGAATGACATGTAATGGAGTTGAAGAAATGATATTTGTTTGAACATTTGAGATGGACGCATCATCGTCGAAAACCGGAAGATTAAAAGAATTCAACACGGTATCGGAGTCAAAGAACCATGTTGGTTCAGATCGAACACCAGACGAGTTAGACTCCTGCCAATCAACATAGAACGACTCTTGAACAATACGTGTTCTCTTGTTATATACCCGATAGGCCTTTTGAAAAGAAGAGTAACTGACGAAGTAACACCTGTCAGACACGACACCGAACTTTGTCTTCTGGCATTGAGTATTCAAAAGAGTGCATGAACAACCAAATGGTCGAAAGAAGTCAATTAAATGTTTCCGTTTATGAAAAAGTTCAAAAGAGTCTTCATTTTGTCCTTGACTATCAACACCCGGTTTAGAACATGTGAAGCACAGTTTACTGCTTCAGCCCAAAAGATAATGGGTAACGATGATTTTATCAACACCATTCTGTACGAGCGGCTTCAATAAGGGTGTGATTCTTTAGTTCAGCTACACCATTCTGTTGAGGCGTCTTTGCAGCACTAAATTGTCTTACAATTCCCCTTTCAGCACAAAATGAATCAAGAATCTGATTTTCGAATTCAATACTGTTGTCACTTCTCATGGCCAGAACCTTTCTCTTGCTTATTGTCTCGATTGAAAGAATTAACCTCTGCAATTCCTCAGCAACCTCTCCATTGTGAGCAAGAAATCTCACCCAAGAATATCTTGAAAAATCATCTGTTACATCAAGACAGAAAGATTGTTTAGCAATGGATTTAACACTGATTGGGCCAAAAAATCAGTATGTAACAACTCGAGAGGACATGTTATGCTATTTTCAAGTTTAAGCTTATGTGGTTTTATGTTGTTTGCCCTTGGCACATGCCGTACATTTTTCATTCACAGAGAAATCTTTTCAAGGAAGTCCTCTAACAAAATTGTTTTTTACTAATTTGTTTATTATTTTAAAATTAACGTGGCCCAATCGGCGATGCCATAACAGAGACTCAAAAGTGGAAGCTTTGGAAAGAAGACTGGTGGCAGTAGACTTTGACTCCCTTGAATTCATATCAAGAAGATATGTATCATGCTTTTGTGGAGTACGCATAAGTACAAATCATCAGGAACATTAATCTCAGATTTTAAAAATAGACATTCATCGGATTTAAACAAGACCGGAATGACTTTATCACAGATCTGTGAGACACCCAAGAGATTAAACGCCAGCTCAGGGACATAGTTAATTTTCTCCAAAGTTAAAGAACCATTGGATACTACTCCTTTACCAATCATCTTTCCACCTTTTTTGTCACCAGCAAAAGCTACATACCCTCCGTTTATAATCCGATAATTGGTCAACAAATCTTTCAGGCCCGTCATATGTCTGGAGCATCCACTATCCACATGCCCTACACTATTTACAACATTAGTGGATGACTCCTACAACCATTTAAAGAACAGATTAACCAGGTGAGATAGGAAACCAAGTTTAAATAATTTTGGCTTTAGGAGAGACATATTTCTTACAAAAGAAACTATTAACTAATTTTGTTAATTTTCTAAAAGAATTCCTATTAGCATGACCATGATGTAGTGTAGGACATTTTTTGAGTAAATGATCCTCTTGGCCACACTTGAAACAGTGTGGTTTATGTCTAGGTCTGTTATGTAATGAGATAGGAATGTGATCAATGTGAATTTCCTCATCACATTCAGACACATTAGAATCAATGTCACTATATGTCTCATACATGCCATGAGGTCTGTATTTATGTGAACAAGAATTATTATTTACAAAAGTAGATGAATGATCATCCGAAGTACAAGTAGTACTAGTACTGCAGGACCGTTTAAGGGCTTAAACACGATTACAACACAACAACACAATGAGGAGATTAACTAAACTTTAATCAAACAGTGAACTGGGTTAACCAAAGTGATACAAAGAACACAAGTAAAGCAAGAGACAGAACAAGAGAGTATGGGTTTCAAGGAGGCAGTATATTGCTTTCTCAAGTTCTTTTACAAGTGTTACAAAGCATAAAGAAAGATACAAGAACTTGGAATACTTATACTACAACCTACAGCCGGCTATACTTTGAAAGCCAGCTGGATGCAATTGACTAGACACTAACAAAATCAATTGTAGGATCAAAAGGCATATCTGCCTTTTGACCTTGTGACTATGACATGCCATAGCTCACATCCTTATACATTACAAAAAGGATAAAGTACATAAAGTGGAAAGTTACAGACTCAAGACCTCAATGTACAGTTACCAAAAGCATGGACCTTTTCACCAACTCATGTAAGTTGGTGACTTTACAGAGATGCAACGGAAAAGGTGCTTTATGGAACAGTACATCAGATAAAGCATGTGTACTAAAAGTCTTCAGAAGAAATCTGTCTTCATAGGTTGAAGCTTCGGAAGACTTTGTCTCTGAGGCTTCGGAAGACTTCATGTTTGGCTTCGGAAGATATTGGTCTTGGCTTCGGAAGATTTTACACTTAGAGTATTTTCTAATGCATTGTGTAAAACTTCTAAAGCATTCTTCACTTCAGTACTTAGTGCATGTTGCTGAGACACTTTGGATATTTTGGGTTGCATCAGACTTAAGGAATCCTTACAAACTCCCCCTAGGCTGATGCTACCAAAACACTTAGAAGATCTTCAAATGTTGGTAGTCTTCAGTACAATCAAGACCATTCCTTTCTTCATTAGATGGTCAGGATCATCAAGACTCTCATAGTATCTTCTCATCTCAAAGAGATCATGCAGATGTAAGCTGATTATGTCTTGCTAGGAGTAGACATTCTCAACACCTTGATCTCTGATAACATTCCATCTTTCTGGATTGGTAGAGTAAGTCCAGGACAAGATGGGTGTCTCAGTTGTAAGAGGAGCCACTTGCATAGGAGTTGATTGGGCTGCCTCATCATGCACTTCCTCAGGTTGATCTGATTCAGCCTGAGGTGCAGAGGTAGATGACTTTGGCTTCTTCTTCTTAGTCTTTGGTTTAGAAGCCATCCTCTTCTTCCTCTTAGATGACTTTAACTGAGAAGACTGGTCTGCAGCACCATGTTGATCATCAGTATCTTTCTCAGTTGGGTGTTCCTCCCTCACAGGTTCAGAAGGAGAGGGAGTTTGACCCTGCCTTGGATCAGAAGATGAAGCTTGCTAAGGGTCAGCCGGAGGTTCTGGTTGAGGTGTCTCTGGTTGTTCAAACTTGACCTCCACTTCACATGGGACTTGACTTGGAAGAGAGTGCAAGTCAATAAGTTCTCCACTTTTAATCTTCTGCTTGATCACCCTTATATGCTCATCCATTGTAGATAGAGACATGGGGCCAAGTCTCCTTCCGGAGAATCCATATAGCTTCAAGAGGCTCACCATTCTTTGTCTGTCAGCAGACTTCTTTGCATTCTATTGAATGATGGCTCTTGACTTTGCAGCTTCTTTCCTTAGCTTCCTTTTGGTTGTTTTTCTTTCTTTGACTAGTTCATGCTCAAGTTGCTTTAGGTACTCGAACTCAATGAAGTCATAGGACAGGGGAAGAAGTGCATCTGCCTGATAGAAGCCTGTGGCACTTAGGTAGTTGATCATCTTGATCCTATGTTCTTCTTTATCTACCTGAGGTTCTTGTGGAGCCACATCTTCCTATGCAGGACATTCTTGAACTGGAGAGAGAGTGGGAGCATGCTTGTAAAGTCTTTTATGTCTCTTCTCCTCTTTGAATTGGAGAAGTAACCTTGCATCCTCTTTCACCTTCATCTCTCTTGACACTTCCATATCAGCCAGTTCATTTAACTCTTCTAAGGGGAGCGAGATGATTTCATCAATATCATAGTTCCTGGTCTGTAAGTAGGTAATCCTGACTGCCCTTAACTCATCATCTTGAGTATTTGGTCTGGGAACAGCCCTGATTGCAGCTTGCATGAAGCTAGATGACCCGGTGGAACTTTCTCCCCTTAGTCTCTTTTTCCTCTCTCTCTCTTCCTCCTCAATTTCCTCAGGAGTCATTATCCTTTTCCCTTTGTCACCAATAGACCTTGGTGACTCAGGGTGGATTGAGGCTTGGCCTTCATTGCTTGGTGTAGCTTCCATGCTCTGGCCAGAGAGAGGCTGAGAAACACCTTCACCAGCAGGTGTCTCAGATGGAGTTTGGACCTCTGCAGCAGTTGTTGATGATGAGACAAGGGTCTCAGGTTCTGCCACTGGGCCTTCAGTCAAGGTTTCCCCTATGAAACTAATCTTAGGGTCCACCTCAACATCTAGTTGACCGATGACATTGCCTGATTGCCTAAGTCTCCATCTTAGAGAGAACTCTGCAAGGATCCTGTCCAGGATTCTTTGAGCCAGCCTGTCAGCTAACGGTCCTGCAATCTCCACAATGAGGAGATTAACTAAACTTTAATCAAACAGTGAACTGGGTTAACCAAAGTGATACAAAGAACACAAGTAAAGCAAGAGACAGAACAAGAGAGTATGGGTTTCAAGGAGGCAGTATATTGCTTTCTCAAGTTCTTTTACAAGTGTTACAAAGCATAAAGAAAGATACAAGAACTTGGAATACTTATACTACAACCTACAGCCGGCTATACTTTGAAAGCCAGCTGGATGCAATTGACTAGACACTAACAAAATCAATTGTAGGAGCAAAAGGCATATCTGCCTTTTGACCTTGTGACTATGACATGCCATAGCTCACATCCTTATACATTACAAAAAGGATAAAGTACATAAAGTGGAAAGTTACAGACTCAAGACCTCAATGTACAGTTACCAAAAGCATGGACTTTTTCACCAACTCATGTAAGTTGGTGACTTTACAGAGATGCAGCGGAAAAGGTGCTTTATGGAACAGTACATCAGATAAAGCATGTGTACTAAAAGTCTTCGGAAGAAATATATCTTCACAGGTTGAAGCTTCAGAAGACTTTGTCTCTGAGGCTTCGGAAGACTTCATGTTTGGCTTCGGAAGATATTGGTCTTGGCTTCGGAAGATTTTACACTTAGAGTATTTTCTAATGCATTGTGTAAAACTTCCAAAGCATTCTTCACTTCAGTACTTAGTGCATGTTGCTGAGACACTTTGGATGTTTTGGGTTGCATCAGACTTAAGGAATCCTTACAAACTCCCCCTAGGCTGATGCTACCAAAACACTTAGAAGATCTTTAAATGTTGGTAGTCTTCACTACAATCAAGACCATTCCTTTCTTCATTAGATGGTCAGGATCATCAAGACTCTCATACTATCTTCTCATCTCAAAGAGATCATGCAGAGGTAAGTTGATTATGTCTTGCCAGGAGTAGACATTCTCAACACCTTGATCTTTGATAACATTCCATCTTTCTGGATTGGTAGAGTAAGTCCATGACAAGATGGGTGTCTCAGTTGTCAGAGGAGCCACTTGCATAGGAGTTGATTGGGCTGCCTCATCATGCACTTCCTCAGGTTGATCTGATTCAGCCTGAGGTGCAGAGGTAGATGACTTTGGCTTCTTCTTCTTAGTCTTTGGTTTAGAAGCCATCCTCTTCTTCCTCTTAGATGACTTTAACTGAGAAGACTGGTCTACAGCACCATGTTGATCATCAGTATCTTTCTCAGTTGGGTGTTCCTCCCTCACAGGTTCAGAAGGAGAGGGAGTTTGACCCTGCCTTGGATCAGAAGATGAAGCTTGCTGAGGCTCAGCTGGAGGTTCTGGTTGAGGTGTCTCCGGTTGTTCAACCTTGACCTCCACTTCAGGTGGGACTTGACTTGGAAGAGAGTTCAAGTCAATAAGTTCTCCACTTTTAATCTTCTGCTTGATCACCCTTATATGCTCATCCATTGTAGATAGATACATGGGCCAAGTCTCCTTCCGGAGAATCCATATAGCTTCAAGAAGCTCACCATTCTTTGTCTGTCAGCAGACTTCTTTGCATTCTTTTGAATGATGGCTCTTGACTTTGCAGCTTCTTCCCTTAGCTTCCTTTTGGTTGTTTTTCTTTCTTTGACTAGCTCAAGCTAAAGTTGCTTTAGGTACTCGAACTCAATGAAGTCATAGGACAGGGGAAGAAGTGCATCTGCCTGATAGAAGCCTGTGGCACTCAGGTAGTTGATCATCTTGATCCTATGTTCTTCTTTATCTACCTGGGGTTCTTGTGGAGCCACATCTTCCTGTGCAGGACTTTCTTGAACTGGAGAGAGAGTGGGAGCATGCTTGTAAAGTCTTTTCTGTCTCTTCTCCTCTTTGAATTGGAGAAGTAACCTTGCATCCTCTTTCTCCTTCATCTCTCTTGACACTTTCATGTGAGCCAGTTCATTTAACTCTTCTAAGGGGAGGGAGATGATTTCATCAATATCATAGTTCCTGGTCTGTAAGTAGGTAATCCTGACTGCCCTTAACTCATCATCTTGAGTATTTGGTCTGGGAGCAGCCCTAATTGCAGCTTGCATGAAGCTAGATGACCCAGTGGAACTTTCTCCCCTTAGTCTTCTTTTCCTCTCTCTCTCTTCCTCCTCAATTTCCTCAGGAGTCATTATCCTTTTCCCTTTGTCACCAACAGACCTTTGTGACTCAGGGTGGATTGAGGCTTGGCCTTCATTGCTTGGTGTAGCTTCCATGCTCTGGCCAGAGAGAGGCTGAGAAACATCTTCACCAGCAGGTGTCTCAGATGGAGTTTGGACCTCTGCAGCAGTTGTTGATGATGAGCCAAGGGTCTCAGGTTCTGCCACTGGGCCTTCAGTCAAGGTTTCCCCTATGAAACTAATCTTAGGGTCCACCTCAACATCCAGTTGACCGATGACATTGCCTGATTGCCTAAGTCTCCTTCTTAGAGAGAACTCTGCAAGGATCCTGTCCTGGATTCTTTGAGCCAGCCTGTCAGCTTGTCTTGAATTGCTTGGATTGACAAGTGGCATGTTGACTAAATCCAGTCTTTCATAGAAGCTCAGGCTTTGGAATTGAAAAACTTCTTGTTGGCCTTGAACTCTGTGAAGTATAAGGGCTCTTCTGTCATCATCATACCTCCACCTTATGATGTAGTTGCCAGTTCCTTGTGGTGGAGATGAGACAGCCCTTGGTATACCTTCCTCAAAGAGACTCCTGATGAGTGAGTCTATAGAGTCCACATTAATGTGAACTTGAGGAAGTTGCTGAGAATGCACAACAGCAAGTGAGGATGGTGAGTCCTCTATGTCCATTCTCTTTGAAGAACTCCCAGGTTCTGTGGTTGTAATAACTTTCTCCCCCTTTTTGGTAGCATCACCCACTTGCATAGGTGAGCTGGAGGATAAGTCAATCACTTCCACACGTTCTTGTGTTCCTGGTTGAGCTCTTCTTAAAGGTCTCCCAGCTAGTTTTTCCTGCAGATATGAAATCTGAAGTTGCTGATCATTGACCCTGTTTTGTAAGGTAGTCACCTGAGATTCCAAGTGACTAACCTTAGAGACTAAATAGGTGCATGTTTTTGACAATTTTTGCACCTTTAGTCTCAAATTCCCCTCATCTTCATTAGAAGAATCATTAGGGGATGAGATGATTGGACCAAAGTCCTCTCTCTCACCACCAGCTTGAGTTTCTTGGCTGCTGGTTTTCCTCTGCTCACTGGCAGCCTCAGTTGAGATGCCAATGGGCTGAGTTGCCATGGTTGAGGTCTTAATGATGTAATCACTTTCAAAAGTGAGAGCCTCTTCCATATGGACATCCTGAACAGGTTCATAAGTGTCCACCTCAGTAGTAGGTGACTGATGTGGGATAGACTGAGGAGAGTCAGAGGTACTCATCTCTCTTTGAGTAGGGGAGGAGAAGAGAGACTCATGGTACTCACTGAATCCTTAGTCTTCATCAGTATAAAAGGATAGGTTGGGAATTGGTTGGTTGAGATCCAAAGGCTGGGGATGGTAGCTGTCCCCTGAAGGTTGTTCACTTGAGTGTTGAGACTCAGAGTGACGGCTTAATGCTGTAAGGCTAGTGAGCTCATCAGGGTGAGCATGAGGAACCTCAGCCCTGATAGGTGAAGTAATGGGAGTGGTTTGCTCCTCAGGAGAAGTGGGAGCTCTAGTATCCACTTGTTCCTGTAAGGTTGAGTATATGGGGGCCTGCACAGACTCAATAGCCTGAGCAGGGGTTCGTTTGGATTTTCTTTGGTAGGTGAGGGTGATTTCTGGTCTTTTTAGGGGTAAGGATAAAACAGGTGTGGGTTCAACACTAGCTTGTGTTGCTAGGTTGTCACCTTGAGCAATGAGCTCTAACATTTTTGGGACTAGGGCTGTTTCTACCCCTGAGAAGCCTACAGTTGGCTTCTTCATTATTTTAAAGATGTCGGGCTTCATCTGTCCCAATTTAAGAATATTACTTGTTTCCCTCAACTGTGAGCCCAGTTCACAGTTGAGAATGTGTTGAACATATCTAGGAAACATGTAATACTCTAAGGAGTCTAAGTTTGCAAGTAAATTAGTATAAACAAATTGTGAATACCTGAACTTGACCCCCTGAACCATTCCATGAACTATAAAGGAGAGATCCTCAGAAATCTGGTCCCATCCACCATGCTTGTTTGATAAGCTGTGGATAACCACATGGAGCAGGAATTTCCATTAGGATGAGACCTTCCCTTTCCTGAAGGTCTTTACAGAGAAATCTCCCTCATAGCCCATCTGCTCAAAGGAATGATTAACAGCTTCCTTTGGGAAGGACACCTCACCTTCTTCATCATCCAGCTGCAAATGTTGGTTAATGATGGCCGGAGTGATGAAGATTGTCCTCCCTTGCACTGTGGCAGACAGTGCCTTCTCCCCATCCATAATGACCTCTTGGCAGGTCTTCCAGAATTCCAGCAAGTGATCCTCATATAGAGTAGGATCAATGGTCAGGGAGGTGAAATAGTCTGACAGAGTCAAGAATTGGCAAATCTCTGAGAAACTTGCATCTTTCTCAGAGCTTAACAGAGCAACTTGATTATGTTGCTTGTGAAGTTGCATGGAGAAATCTGGGTTGTTTCTGCGGTTAAGGTTGGCCATTTCAGAAGCTTAAGGGTGAAGAAAGGTAGAAAGCAACGGCGGTTTAGAGAATTAGGTTAGAGGAATAGTATAATTGAGGAAGATAGTGGGAAAGAGGGGGAACCGTTGGGTATTTATGTGAAAAGGGATTTGAACCAAAGTTAATGAAAGAGGATAAACTTTGAAATCCGGAAGTCGGTCCCACCTCTGAAAAGGTAGTTTACTTTTGCTCAAAAAGTAGTTTTCTTGGAATTCGAAAAGCTTTCGAAGGTAATTTGTCTTCGGAAGTTTTGATTGAAAAAGCTTCAGAAGCTAAAATGGCTTCGGAAGATTTTCCTGAGAGTCTTGAAAATTTATGCTTCGGAAGAGAAATAAACCCTTGGATGCTTTGTATAAGAATGAACAAAGCTTCCGAAGGTTAATTTTGCTTCGGAAGGAAAAGGTCCTTAAAAATGAATAAGTGTCTGAGATAGGAATTTTAAGCTTCGGAAGATGAATTTGACTTCTTTCAAAGGTAAAATCTCTTAGACAGTTATTTATTTTGAAGACATGTTTTTCTTCCGAAGATAAAACTTTATCTTCCGAAGTATCAGAAAATTTTCAAGAATCTAAGGAAAGTCTTCAAAAAGAATTTTTCATCCATAGAAAACATGAGCTTATGAAAGTGATGAACTAGACAACTTAGGACACACATATTTTAAGAAGAAATAATTAGAATTAGTTTTAAGAAAAAGTCTACTCAAAGTTAATCATCCCAATAGCTGATATCAAATACTTAAATCTCTGTTCATCAAAAGCTTTTGTGAACAGATCAGCATATTGTTCATCTTTATGAACTTTGACTAGTTTAATTAATCCCTTTTCATAGTTATCTCTTATTAAATGATACCTGATGTTGATGTGTTTAGTCCTTGAGTGCTGCACAGGGTTCTCAGTGATAGAGATAGCACTATTGTTGTCTATGTGGATAGGAGTCTCTTTGAAGTTAAATCCATAGTCCAACATCTGATTTTGAATCCAAAGCACTTGAGCACAGCAGCTTGCAGCAGCAATGTATTCAGCCTCAGCAGTTGATGCAGACACACAGAATTGTTTCTTGCATTGCCATGAGACAACCCTTCCACCAAGGAATTGACATCCCCCAGATGTAGACTTTGCAGTCATGTTGCAACCACCATAATCACTATCTGTATAGGCATACAGATTGAAATTAGGATTCTTTGGATACCATAGACCAAGTGTTGAAGCACCTTTAAGGTATCTTAAAATCCTTTTCACAGTGATTAAGTGAGACATCTTAGGGTTGGCTTGATATCTTGCACAAATACATGTAGCAAACATGATATCAGGCCTGCTAGCTGTAAGATACATGAGAGACCCAATCATAGCCCTATATAAGTGTTCATCTACACACTCCCCCTCAAGATCTGGACCAAGGGAGTGGTTTCTGGCTATGGGTGTCTTAGCAATCTTACAATCAGTCATGTTGAACCTCTTGAGTATGTCTTGAACATACTTTGACTGACTTATGAAGATGCCATCTTCAACCTGCTTCATTTGAATTCCCAGAAAGAAGTTGAGTTCTCCCATTGAACTCATTTCAATTCTGTCTTTCATCAGCTTCTCAAATTCTTTGCAGAGCTTTGGATTAGTTGAACCAAAGATGATGTCATCTACATATACTTGAACCAGCAATAAGTCATTTCCCTGTCCTTTGATGAAGAGAGTTCCATCTATAGTACCTCTCCTGTATCCATGTTTACAAAGATACTCAGATAGTGTCTCATACCACTTTCTGGGTGCCTGATGCAGCCCATAAAGAGCTTTGTCAAGCTTGCAGACATAATCCGGATGATCAGGGTCTACAAAACCAGGTGGCTGTTTGACATAAACCTCCTCATTAATCACTCCATGTGACAACCGACCTCCAGGTTGTTACCCTAACCCTAGAATACTTGCATCATTATCCATGCTATGAGTGCTAATAATTGAAACTATACAACCCTAATATGAAATTGGAATCACTTCTTGCTATTTGATGTAAATTATGATTTCATGTGATTTTTACTTTTGATTTTTAACCAATTTAGGTTTCTACTTTTTTTAGAAAATTAGTGTTCCGGGTATATTGATTAGTCACCCTAGCTAGAATTAAGAATATCAATTGAATCAATTAAAAATATGTGTACACACCCACACACTTGAAATTTCGGTTCTAGCATGCATTATCATGCATAAGACAATTTACTAACAATTTTAAATACTACACTACATTTCAAACTAATACCCCATAATATTATTATTTCTACAATAAAAATTAAATCAAAATGCATCACTAGAGGCCAAAAATCGGCCGCCCCCCTTGCCACCAATCACCACACTTGACCACCACTACACACCACCTTCCTATCATCCATTCCCCTTACATGCAATTGCAAGACACACTCCTCTCATTCCCTCTCTCTCATTTTCGAAAACCATCAGCTGAACCCATCTCTACCTCTCAAAATTCTCTCCATTTCAGCCTCCTTTCCAGCTCCAAAATCGTGAACAACAAGCATACAACCATCGGCCAGCAGCATACCGCAAGAAAGGTGACTTTTGGTGATGTTTTGAGGCTTGGAACGTGCAATACTTGAGGTTCCAGCTTTTGTTCGAGATTCTCCAGCCTCATCCAAGGAGATTTCATCCATTCACGACCATCCACACCTTCTAAACCGTGAGATACATCAAGTGTAAGCTCACTATGTTCGGTTTTGGTCATTTCTCAAGTTTAACTTCATTGTTCACCTAAAAACCTTATTTTTCTTGTTGTAACAGAAACCTCTCACCCTCACCTTGTTCTTGAAGAGTTTCCAACGTTCTTGAAGGTATATCACATGATATAATGGTCAATCTAAGGGGTAGAACCCGATTTACCCCTTGAAAACCCTATTTTGGTGTTTTTGGCACTATCAAACTTGTGTATCTTGTAACCCTTCAAAACAAAATGTATAACCTGCTCAAAATGACTTTTAAGACACCCCAATAATCTGATTTTCAAGTTAGATGAAGTTTTGGCAATGATTAAACTTAAGTTACCATGAATCACACATGTGTAATGGCCGGTTATGGCATATTTTCACCTCTTGAAACCTTTGTATGTGTAGAACCTTTAGGCATCATGTTGGGACTATTATTTCAGTAAGTTTTAGTGCATATTAAGTTAAATAACATGGTTTGACATCTGGAACAAAAGACATAATGTGTTTAGGCCCATTATGGTCACTTTCGGGACCCGAAAACGTGTTAAAATGACTTAAAAACAAGAAATCTTGAACTATAAACTTTTTAAAGAGAATTACAGGTTCATTAAGGATTAATAAAGTGTTCTGGAGCTAATGAGAATTTTTAGTGGTCAAATGGTTTTCTAAATGGATTTTAAGTGAAACCGGGTGTAAACCGAGAGGCGTTTTGAAGGAAAAATATACGATAAATGGGTTAAATGTTACAAATTATAAAAATAATGATTTTCAAGTAGGTTAAAAGATAAAATAACCTCAAAAGTAAAATGGTTGGTCAAACAAGCTTTTAAAATGGTCAAACCCGACTAAAAACGCATTTTAACGGTTTAAACGTAAAAACGGGTCTTTCGACTACTAGGGGCAAAATTTGTGATTTAAAAGGTTGGAAACTTATTAAAATGACTTTAAAAAGTTATCTACTGGTTTTAGACTCAAAAAGGCGAAAACTCATAGATAACCATTTTTAAACCGTTCGGTTTTACCGTAACCGGCAACGTTAAACGCGTAATTTGCAAACCGAGACCATAAACTGAAATTTTGGTTATAAATTCTTAAAACTAAGTTAAATTAAGGTCTTGAACCTGATTTTTAAGTATAGAGGTCACTTAATGCAAGAAACTAATCTTAAGGGTAGAAAATGTCAATTTTGATACTTCAGGGGCAAAACTGTAAATTTTGCAAAACTTCATAACCGACTCCATAAGTTCATTTGCCCCCTTAAATGGCATAATTACTATATATTCTTGGTTTAGTAATGTAGAAACCTTTGATTTCATAAAAAACCATGACTTTCCATAAAAGGAACCTTTTATACAAACCCTAACTGAATCAAAGCCGAACCCGTCCATTTAAGTCTTAGGCACTATTGTTGCTCCTTAAATAGGTTTAGAGCAGTAGCTAATCACTTAAGATACTTATGTTAGGGTGCTAGACTTGAGACATTCCCGGCACGCGAAGAATTTCTTTTTGCTTGATATCTAAGTGAGTTCTAGTGATCCCCCTTTTTACTACTGTTTTGGGATGGAACATGCTCTACTTTTATGAACTATGATTGTGCTTTATTTGATGATACTATGTGGGATTGTGGTTACCTGCTAATTCTTATATCATGATCATTAATTCTTTCGTGAACCGCTTGATTTATATGGATAGATCTATTTGGGGAATCCCCCACACACAGTGGCTTCCGTTCCAGGAAGGTTACCCCACTGAGATCCTGAGGGATCGTTGTGGCATGTAACAAGTTTTGTTAAGATTCTATGGTGAACCATCCGGGCAGGTAGGGTTCACTGGTATGGGGCTCAGTTTCTTCCTTCGGGAATATCCGGTAAAACACAACTTTAGAAGAGGCTAACCGGGACTGAGTGCAGGGTTGATTATGATTTTATTTCTCCCACGATGATAAACAATGATTATTTTTCTTTTAATCAAAGAAGGATTTATTAAGTCCTTTTGTTTTTGAACTTTAAGCACTTGAATTCACCAACTTTATAGTTGACACAATTTTCTTTTGAGCATGTTTGAGGTAATGTTTGAAGAGATCCTAGCTGTTTGAAGACCTAGACTTATCCCCGTGACATGGCATTGGCTTATTCTTTGATGAAACATTTGAACAATTTATATTTTTGTGTTGAACAAGTACAATTTCATTTTTATGGTTTATTGTAAAACTTAATTGGGGGCTTGATGTGTATCTAGCCCCGTTACCTTTTTAAAACTTTAATGCCATGTGATATTCTCTCCTTTGAGCTCTTATAATGGTTTGTTTCCGCTGCCATATGTTGTTGCTAGTCTGTGACGTCCCACCCTATCTGGGCCCGGGGTGTGACAGATTGGTATCAGAGCCAAAGGTTGTAGAGAAGTAGGGAATGCCTTAGTAGACCCTAGGCTACAACCCTGATACCCTAGGACTGTCCTTGTGGGAAGTGTTGGAATGATCGGGTTGGGTAAATTGATGATTACACTTGATCAACGTAATCATGATTTTACCGGACGCGTAATTTCCATCACTGATCTTTAGGTTATGGTTGGACTTTTTCTGATTTATATTGATGATTTAAATGATTTTTATGATGAACTATGTTATCAGATACTACTTGAAGAAACTATTGATCTGGGCGAAACAGACAGCTATATGTTGGAATAACAGATACTATTGCCATCACTACTTTTATTAGTACTATTATGTAAATCATGAGCTATGAGAAACCAAATTACTCATGATGTATTTCTTACAGAATAACGACAATGGCTGATAAAGGAAAGGCGCCTGTTCACCCCGACGCTGAGACCGCTCCTACCGGACACCTAAGGAGAGAGAAACCACAAACGGAGTATGAGGCGTACCTACGGAGATGCGGACATCCAGGGTGGATATCCGTCACGTCCGAAGACACTGAGGCTTCCGAGGACTCTTCCTCCATATCACCTTCCCGAAGCCGAACGCGATCCCACTCTCCTCAAGTAGCTGCTCCGACCCTCTCACCCATCCCACCTATTGGGAATAGGGGTGCGCGTACTGTCACCCGACCTCGCAAAAGCGTTAGACCAGAATCCTCCGTATCCTTTAGGATGCCTCCTCCTCCTCCCCCGCCTGTTAGGATTCCGACATCGGTACCCCCACTGTTTGACCCTCGCGACGAGCGCCTGATGCCGCCGAGACATAGTATGTATGACGGCCCCACTGTACTGGCTGGTGATAGGTACTCCTAGTCGAGTCGCCGGGCGAGTGATGTAGGACCCTCTGATGCGACACTAGATGAGATTTTGAGGACTGTTCGCCGTCATGAGCTGACTGTTCAGCACGCCAGTCGAGTCGCCGGGCGAGTGATGTAGGACCCTCCGATGCGACACTAGATGAGATTTTGAGGACTGTTCGCCGTCATGAGCTGACTGTTCAGCACGCCACTCGAACTTCTCAGTCGGCCCAATTTCAGGCAATGATGGCTACACAGGAAGTGAAGCGTCTGGAGCAGGAGCAGAGGAAGAAGGGTGCAGGGTGGTTTGGATGGTTAAAGAGGAAGTGGATGTGAGGACTGGAGTACTCAGTGGGATTTATCTGTCTGTGGACAGTAGAAGGAAACTATTTGAATTCTTATTTGAGACTATTATTTTATTATTATGGGGGTGATGGCACCTTCCAAATTGTAAGAGCATGACTCTGATTCTACTCGTTTGGATGATACTATGTTGACTGCTTTTGAGATGCTAAAAATTTTTAAACTGTCTGTATTAAACTGCTATATGTTTTGTTGTGCTTTGAGATTGTCTGTGCCTTTTCTAAATTGTTGCCCAACAATTATATCCTGTTTTGAATTGGACATTTAAGGTTCTTTAGTGGGTTGTAAATACATGTATGTGCATGCCATGATTCCTCTTCCGAGGCATGGTGTGATAGGATAATGATGCCTAGGCTATCCGAAACAAAATTTATGAGATGCTAAACGAGTCTATTTGTGATACTATCAGAATGCCGACTCGCAGAGGAACACGTTTTGGTCGACGTGGAGCCACAAGGGGCCGCCATGAGGGAGCAAGGCCTACTGGAACCCAACCTACTCCACCAGGGACTCCCCACGGGGAGAATACTAATCAAGAGAGTGACGAAAGGATTGCTAACCTCGTAGCTCAGCAACTGGCCAACGCCATTCCGACTATCATTGCTCAGATAAATGCAGACCGGGATAACACTACTGGGAATGAACGGCCGATAAACGATGAGAGCCACGATGATGAAGCTGAGGAGTTAAGGAATGGGTGCTCTTACAAGACCTTTATGGCCTGCAAGCCCAAGGACTTCTATGGCACCGAGGTTGCTATAGAGACTTACAGGTGGATCGACGAAATGGAAGCCGTCTTAGACATCAGCGAGTGCAAGATGGAGCACATGGTGAGATTTGCATCACAATCTCTCAAGGGATCAGCTCTTGAATGGTGGAAGTCCATTACCCAGAGCCGTGGAAGAAACGTGGCAAATCGAATGGGTTGGACTGAATTCCGAGAGTTAATGACCAACAAATATTGCCCCATCAATCAACTAGAGAAGCTGGAGACAAAATTTTTAAGCTTGGAGATGAAGGGACCCAACTACACCGAATACATCAATCGTTTCTTAGCCCTGTCCCGACTTGTGCCACATTTGGTGACGCCAGAAGCCAAAGGTGTAGCACGGTTCATCTGGGGACTACACCCAAGAGTTAGGGGTATGGTTCGTGCCTCTCAGCCTGTTACCCTACAAGCTGCTGTCGACCTTACCAGCAGTCTGACTGACGATCTTATTAGGGCTGGATGGACCGATCAAGAAGGGCTGATGAGAAGAAGAAGTTTGTTGGAGACAAGAGGAAGTGGTTTGAAGCAAAAAGAGCGATTGGAAGTAGCAGTGGGTCGAGTAGAAGGGTTCTGAAGGAGTGAGACGTGATGATCAAGGAAGCAAAAACCGGAGATTGTATACGGGGACAAGCCCACTCTGCAGCAAGTGCAAGTTACATCATCAAGGAGAATGTAACCCGATGCCCTGTTTTAGGTGCAAGAGAACAGGCCATCTAATTAAGACTGTACTTATGTACCGGGGAAACAATGCTACGAGTGTGGAGACCCAGGGCATATGAGGAACAAGTGTCCTAAGCTGGGTAGAGACAAGGATGCCAAGCCCGATAAGCCAAGGGAAGAGCTTTCGTTATGGACCCAGCAGGAGCTCGTAGGGAACCCGACGTTGTCAACGGTACGTTCCTTGTAAATAATCATCCCGCTACTGTACTGTTTGATACTGGAGCGACTGCTAGTTTTATCTCTAGTACCTTTAGGCAATTGATTGACTTAGACGCGTGCACCTTGACTGATACATTTACCGTAGAATTAGCTGACGGTAACATTTTAGAAGCTAACGAAATCATTAGGGATTGCCCCCTGAATCTAAAAGGGAATGTGTTTAAGATTGACTTGATGCCCATTAAGTTAGGAGGATTTGATGTGGTCGTGGGTATGGACTGGTTAGCGAAGCATAAAGTTGAAATCGTATGCGATGAGCGACTGCTCAAGATACCATTGAGCGTCGAAGAAGTGTTAGTGGTAGAAGGAGAAAGGAGTAACACTCTATACCCTATGATATCTCACTTGAAAGCTACCAGGAGCTTGAAGAAGGGATGTCCAGCTTTTATAGTCTATGTGATGAAAACCCAAAAGGAGAAGAAATCGAGGAGATTCCCGTAGTTTCGGAATACCCAGAGGTGTTTCCGGAAGAACTACCGGGACTTCCTCCGAATCGACAAGTGGAATTCCAGATAGACTTGATGCATGTTGCTGCACCAGTAGCCAAGGCACCGCACCGGCTCGCCCCACCTGAGATGAATGAGCTAATGGTACAAATTCAAGGACTAATGGACAAGGGGTTTATACGTCCGAGTGTCTCTCCATGGGGTGCCCCGGTGCTATTCGTGAAAAAGAAGGACGGAACGCTGCGAATGTGTATTGATTACAGGGAGTTGAACAAGCTGACCATAAAGAACCGTTACCCTCTCCCGAGAATAGACGACTTATTTGATCAATTGCAGGGAGCAAGTTACTTCTCCAAAATAGACTTGAGGTCAGGATACCACCAGCTCAAGATAAGAGAAGAAGATATACCCAAAACTGCCTTCCGAACTAGGTATGGACACTATGAGTATTTGGTCATGCCCTTTGGACTGACTAATGCTCTAGCAGCATTCATGGACCTCATGAATCGCGTTTTCCGCCCTTACCTCGACAAGTTTGTGATCGTTTTTATCGATGACATACTGATCTATTCTCAAACTAAAGACGAGCACGAGAAGCATCTCAGGCTAATCCTTGAATTGCTTAAGAATGAGCAACTATATGCCAAGTTCTCGAAATGTGAATTCTGGATGCGCCAGATCCAATTCTTAGGTCATGTGGTAAATAAGGATGGGATTCAAGTTGACCCTTCCAAGATTGAGGCCATAAAGAATTGGAAGATTCCTGAGACTCCTACGGATATAAGGCAATTCTTAGGACTGGCTGGCTATTACCAAAGATTTATAAAAGACTTCTCGCGTATAGTGCAACCTTTGACCGCACTAACCAAGAAAAACACAACCTTTGTGTGGGAGCAAGAGCAGAATGAGGCGTTTGAAACGCTTAAAGAGAAGTTATGCAGTGCACCTATACTTGCTCTTCCAGAAGGAGTAGAAGACTTCGTGGTCTATTGTGACGCTTCGCGTCAAGGACTAGGATGTGTATTGATGCAACACAATAAGGTGATTGCTTACGCATCGAGGCTGCTGAATGATCATGAGAAGAACTACACGACGCACGATCTGGAGTTGGGTGCCGTGGTGTTTGCCCTTAAGATGTGGAGGCATTACCGTTATGGCACAAAGTGCATTATCTACACTGACCATAGAAGCTTGCAGCATATCCTTGACCAAAAGATGCTCAACATGCGTCAGAGAAGATGGGTGGAGCTATTGAACGATTATGAGTGCGAGATCCGCTACCACCCTGGTAAGGCCAATGTTGTGGCGGATGCGTTAAGTCGAAAGGAAAGAGAGAAACCTCTTCGAGTACGAGCCTTAAGGATGAGTGTGTATACCAACCTTATAGCGAAATTGAAGGAAGCTCAAGGCGAGGAATTAAAGGAAGAAAAATTGAAAGAAGAAGGATTGACTGGAATGGAGAAGCAGTTGGAGATAGGGGACGATGGTACATATAGATATGGTGGAGGACTTGGGTGCCAAAACACGGAGGAATTCGAGAAGTAATCCTCGATGAAGCACACAAGTCTAGGTATTCAATTCATCCTGGAAGTGATAAGATGTACCAGGATTTAAAGACACTTTTCTGGTGGCCAGGAATTAAGAGATCAATCGCTGTTTATGTGGGGAAATGCTTAACTTGTGCCATGGTAAAAGCTGAGAACCAAAAACCATCGGGAACGTTGCAGCAACCTGAGATTCCCGAATGGAAATGGGATAATGTTACGATGGATTTCGTTACCAAGCTGCCTAGAACGTTTAAAGGTCACGATTCTATTTGGGTAATAGTGGATAGATTAACCAAATCAGCTCACTTCTTGCCAATTAGAGAAGACTACGATATGACGAAACTGGCCCAACTTTATGTCGACGAGATTGTAACAAGGCATGGAGTGCCTCTGTCGATCATCTCAGACCGTGATAGCCGTTTCACCTCTCGTTTCTGGAAATCGTTCCAGCAAGCTTTAAGAACCCGTTTAGATCTTAGCACGGCTTACCACCCTCAGACCGACGGACAGAGCGAAAGAACTATTCAAACGATGGAAGACATGTTGAGAGCTTGCGTGATGGACTTTGGCGGAAACTGGGATAACCATCTTCCTTTGGTGGAACTCGCCTATAACAACAGTTACCACGCGAGTATCAAAGCCGCTCCGTACGAGGTCCTTTATGGCAGGAAATGCCGATCACCCTTTAGTTGGAATGAGATTGGTGACAGCCAAGTGATGGGACCCGACGTAGTGTTGGAAACCACCGATAAGATCTATAAGATAAAGGAACGACTGAGAGCAGCTAGAGACCGACAGAAGAAGTACGTCGACAGGAGGCGAAAACCTCTAGAGTTCCAAGTGGGCGACAGAGTGATGCTAAAAGTAGCACCGTGGAAAGGAACAGTGAGATTCGGAAAAAGAGGAAAACTAAGCCCAAGATACATTGGACCATTCAAGATAATGGCAAGAATTGGCCCAGTAGCATATAAGTTGAAACTACTCCCGGGATTGAGTCACATACATGACACCTTTCATGTGTCAAACTTGAAGAAGAGCATGGTAGACAAAACCCTGGAACTACCATTAAAAGAAGCAAGGATAAGCGACAAACTGAACTTTGTGGAAGAACATGTGGAGATCACGGATCGTTTGGTCAAACAACTCCGGCGGAGCCGCATACCCAAGGTTAAAGTTAGAGCAACTCCAAGCGAGGACCTGAATTTACTTGGGAGCATGAAGATGAAATGAGGAAGAACTATCCACACCTCTTCAAACCCACCCGTTCAGTCCCTAATCAGAGTTAAATTTCGGGGCGAAATATCGTAAACGGTGGGAGAATGTGACAACCGACCTCCAGGTTGTTACCCTAACCCTAGAATACTTGCATCATTATCCATGCTATGAGTTCTAATAATTGAAACTATACAACCCTAATATGAAATTGGAATCAATTCTTGCTATTTGATGTAAATTATGATTTCATGTGATTTTTACTTTTGATTTTTAACCAATTTAGGTTTCTACTTTTTTTAGAAAATTAGTGTTCCGGGAATATTGATAGTCACCCTAGCTAGAATTAAGAATATCAATTGAATCAATTAAAAATATGTGTAGACACCCACACACTTGAAATTTCGGTTCTAGCATGCATTATCATGCATAAGACAATTTACTAACTAACAATTTTAAATACTACACTACATTTCATACTAATACCCCATAATATTATTATTTCTACAATAAAAATTAAATCAAAATGCCTCACTAGAGGCCAAAAATCGGCCGCCCCCCTTGCCACCAATCACCACACTTGACCACCACTACACACCACCTTCCTATCATCCATTCCCCTTACATGCAATTGCAAGACACACTCCTCTCATTCCCTCTCTCTCATTTTCGAAAACCATCAGCTGAACCCATCTCTACCTCTCAAAATTCTCTCCATTTCAGCCTCCTTTCCAGCTCCAAAATCGTGAACAACAAGCATACAACCATCGGCCAGCAGCATACCGCAAGAAAGGTGACTTTTGGTGATGTTTTGAGGCTTGGAACGTGCAATACTTGAGGTTCCAGCTTTTTTTCGAGATTCTCCAGCCTCATCCAAGGAGATTTCATCCATTCACGACCATCCACACCTTCTAAACCGTGAGATACATCAAGTGTAAGCTCACTATGTTCGGTTTTGGTCATTTCTCAAGTTTAACTTCATTGTTCACCTAAAAACCTTATTTTTCTTGTTGTAACAGAAACCTCTCACCCTCACCTTGTTCTTGAAGAGTTCCCAACGTTCTTGAAGGTATATCACATGATATAATGGTCAATCTAAGGGGTAGAACCCGATTTACCCCTTGAAAACCCTATTTTGGTGTTTTTGGCACTATCAAACTTGTGTATCTTGTAACCCTTCAAAACAAAATGTATAACCTGCTCAAAATGACTTTTAAGACACCCCAATAATCTGATTTTCAAGTTAGATGAAGTTTTGGCAATGATTAAACTTAAGTTACCATGAATCACACATGTGTAATGGCCGGTTATGGCATATTTTCATCTCTTGAAACCTTTGTATGTGTAGAACCTTTAGGAATCGTGTTGGGACTGTTATTTCAGTAAGTTTTAGTGCATATTAAGTTTAATAACATGGTTTGACATCTGGAACAAAAGACATAATGTGTTTAGGCCCATTTTGGTCACTTTCGGGACCCGAAAACGTGTTAAAATGACTTAAAAACAAGAAATCTTGAACTATAAACTTTTTAAAGAGAATTCCAGGTTCATTAAGGATTAATAAAGTGTTCTGGAGCTAATGAGAATTTTTAGTGGTCAAATGGTATTTCAAATGGATTTTAAGTGAAACCGGGTGTAAACCGAGAGGCGTTTTGAAGGAAAAATATACGATATATGGGTTAAATGTTACAAATTATAAAAATCATGATTTTCCAATAGGTTAAAAGATAAAATAACCTCAAAAGTAAAATGGTTGGTCAAACAAGCTTTTAAAATGGTCAAACCCGACTAAAAACGCATTTTAACGGTTTAAACGTAAAAACGGGTCTTTCGACTACTAGGGGCAAAATTTGTGATTTAAAAGGTTGGAAACTTATTAAAATGACTTTAAAAAGTTATCTACTGGTTTTAGACTCAAAAAGGCGAAAACTCATAGATAACCATTTTTAAACCGTTCGGTTTTACCGTAACCGGCAACGTTAAACGCGTAATTTGCAAACCGAGACCATAAACTGAAATTTTGGTTATAAATTCTTAAAACTAAGTTAAATTAAGGTCTTGAACCTGATTTTTAAGTATAGAGGTCACTTAATGCAAGAAACTAATCTTAAGGGTAGAAAATGTCAATTTTGATACTTCAGGGGCAAAACTGTAAATTTTGCAAAACTTCATAACCGACTCCCATAAGTTCATTTGCCCCCTTAAATGGCATAATTACTATATATTCTTGGTTTAGTAATGTAGAAACCTTTGATTTCATGAAAAACCATGACTTTCCATAAAAGGAACCTTTTATACAAACCCTAACTGAATCAAAGCCGAACCCGTCCATTTAAGTCTTAGGCACTATTGTTGCTCCTTAAATAGGTTTAGAGCAGTATCTAATCACTTAATATACTTATGTTAGGGTGCTAGACTTGAGACATTCCGGCACGCGAAGAATTTCTTTTTGCTTGATATCTAAGGTGAGTTCTAGTGATCCCCCTTTTTACTACTGTTTTGGGATGGAACATGCTCTACTTTTATAAACTATGATTGTGCTTTATTTGATGATACTATGTGGGATTGTGGTTACCTGCTAATTCTTATATCATGATCATTAATTCTTTCGTGAACCGCTTGATTTATATGGATAGATCTATTTGGGGAATCCCCCACACACAGTGGCTTCCGTTCCAGGAAGGTTACCCCACTGAGATCCTGAGGGATCGTTGTGGCATGTAACAAGTTTTGTTAAGATTCTATGGTGAACCATCCGGGCAGGTAGGGTTCACTGGTATGGGGCTCAGTTTCTTCCTTCGGGAATATCCGGTAAAACACAACTTTAGAAGAGGCTAACCGGGACTGAGTGCAGGGTTGATTATGATTTTATTTCTCCCACGATGATAAACAATGATTATTTTTCTTTTAATCAAAGAAGGATTTATTAAGTCCTTTTGTTTTTGAACTTTAAGCACTTGAATTCACCAACTTTATAGTTGACACAATTTTCTTTTGAGCATGTTTCAGGTAATGTTTGAAGAGATCCTAGCTGTTTGAAGACCTAGACTTATCCCCGTGACATGGCATTGGCTTATTCCTTGATGAAACATTTGAACAATTTATATCTTTGTGTTGAACAAGTACAATTTCATTTTTATGGTTGATTGTAAAACTTAATTGGGGGCTTGATGTGTATCTAGCCCCGTTACCTTTTTAAAACTTTAATGCCATGTGATATTCTCTTCTTTGAGCTCTTATAATGGTTTGTTTCCGCTGCCATATGTTGTTGCTAGTCTGTGACGTCCCACCCTATCTGGGCCCGGGGTGTGACACTCCATATAAGAAAGCACACTTTACATGGTAGACCTTGAAGTTCTTGGATGCAGCAAATGCCAGGAATATCCTAACAGCTTCTAGTCTTGCTACAGGAGCAAAGACATCAGTGTAGTCAATCCCTTCTTCTTGTGTGTATCCTTGAACAACTAGTCTTTCCTTGTTCTTGATGATAATTCCTCTATCATCCTTCTTATTCCTAAAAACCCATTTGGTTCCAATGATAGTCTTCCCATGAGGAAGAGGACAAAGGTTCCAAACTTTCTGCCTTTTGAATTGAAGCAGCTCTTGTTGCATAGCTTCAACCCAACTTCCATCCTTTAGAGCTTCATCAACTTTCTTGGGCTCTATCTGAGATAAGAAACAAGAGTGAAGACAAACATTTGCTTCATGGGTTTGTCCTCTTGTTCTTACCCCTGTGACAACATCTCCAATGATGTTTGTGGTAGGGTCAGACTTGTGGATCCTTAGCTGAGGGATCATTGCAAGTTGTTGAGAAAGATCCAAATTAGAGAAATTTAGATCTGGCCTGGAAGATTCACCCTCCACATTATCACACTTATCAAGATTAACTTGATCCAATGAGTGTGTGACATCATTGATGTGGTCATCTATGGTATGGTTATTAGCATCAAGAAATTCCTGATCACTATCACCATCACCATTGTTGTCTTCTACAATTGAGGTGTCTTTATCTGGTTGAGAAGCCTCTGAGCTGGAATTTGAAGGCATACCAGATGTATCAGCTGAATTTGTCATTGTTATGCTGATAGAAACCTCATTTGCTGAAGTAGTTCCAACTGGAGCTGAAGATGTATGAGTTGAGGGTCTTCCTAGCTCAAATCTTGGATCATGATCACCTGTATTTAAATTTTTTGCAGATCCTGAAACATGCTCACAAGATTTGTTAAAACAGTTGGTAACTAAATCAAGATCAAGCAGCCAATCCGGACCAGAACCAGCTACACAGGGTGTGTGCTCATTGAAAGTCACATTAGCTGACTCCTCAACAATTCTAGTTCTGAGATTCTATACTCTATAAGCTTTAGCTTAGGAAGAGTATCCAATGAAGTGTCCATCATCTGATTTCTCAGCAAACTTGGCAATTTGATCTTTGGTATTCAAGATGGTGCAGGGACATCCAAATGACCTGAGAAAACCAATGAAAGGTTTCCTCTTGTGCCAAAGTTCATAAGGAGTCTTACCATGTGTCTTAACTACTAAAACTCTGTTTTGCACATAGCAAGCAGTATTAACTGCCTCTACCCAGAAGGTGATAGGCAGTTTAGAGTCAGACAACATAGCTCTTGCAGCTTCAATAAGTGTCCTGTTTCTCCTCTCAGCAACTCCGTTTTACTGAGGAGTCCTGGGAGCACTATATTGTCTAGTAATACCTTTTTCATCACAAAATGTATCAAGGATTTGGTTCTTGAATTCAGTTCCTTGATCACATCTTATGGTTTTGACCTTGTGATCACATTGATTCTCAATTTTTAAGATGAAATTCTTCAGAATCTCAGGGGTTTCATCCTTAGTTCTAAGGAAGAAGACCCAAGTGAATCTTGTAAAGTCATCTGTGATCACCAGACAGTAAGAGGTCCTTCCTAAACTCATTACACTGGTGGGGCCAAAGAGATCCATATGTAACAAGTGTAGGGGAGTAGTGATGGAGTTCTTTTCCTTAGGCTTGTGAGATACCTTGTGTTGCTTCCCTTTCAGGCATGCAACACAATGATCATCACTTGTAAACTCTTTCTTTGGCATTCCAGTTACCAGATCATGTTTAATTAGTTTATTCATGTTCTTAAAGTTTACATGGCACATTCTTTTATGCCATAGGAAAGACTCATCACTATTTGCTTTAGATAGAAAGCATGAAACTTCTCCAGAGGGAGATGTTTCTTGCAAATCCATCTTGTACATGTTCCCTTTCATGGGGGCTCTGAGCAGGATATGCTCATGAGGAATGATCACTCCAGGCCTGAGAACAATGCACTCATGCTCAGTGAAGAGCATGTTATGACTCTGATCACAAAATTGGGATACACTCAGAAGATTGTACCCAAGCTCCTTGACAAAGTTTACCTTCTCAATGCTGAGCTTACCATTTGTGACCTTGCCCCTTCCAGAAATGTAACCACCTTCATCTCCTCCAAAAGCATCTGGTCCTCCATCAATTCTCTCAAAATTATGGAGTAGAGACCTATTGCCTGTCATGTGCCTGGAACAGCCACTGTCAATTATCCAGACATTTCTGTTTGTCTTGAGCTGTTCCTGCACAAAGAAAATGATTAGTTACATTTGGAAACCCAAGCCTTACTTGTCTTGGGCTCATTAAGTGTAATAGAAGCTAATGCAACAGTAATAGATCCTATGGTTGTACTATGGGGATCTTCAGCTGTTGTTGATGGAGAAACCTCAGTCATTTGGTCTTTCTTAGACTTTCACACCACCTTTGGAGTCTTGGACTTGACCTTCAAAACCTTAGAAGCTTTTGGAACTTCACAAGTTTTGATGACTGAACCTTCGGAAGAATCTACAGTCACTGCAGCAGACTTCAGTGCTTCGGAAGAACTCCTTTCTTCCGAGACCAACTTTGCTTCCGAAGGTAATTTTCCATTTACCTTCTTCTTTGATTTGGAGCTTCCGAAGGAAACAGACTTTCCTTCCGAAGCTTGAGACTTCTTGAGACTCTTTGAAGTCTTTGTATTAGTCATGTGGATGGTACTTTTAGGATTGTATGGGCAATCCTTAGCAATGTGAGAAGTACTTTCACACATGACACATAACATTTTCTTCTTCAAAGGAGTCTCCTTTTGAGAGCAAGACTGGCTTTGGTCACATCCCTTCTCCACCTTCATCTTGGTAGATGCTGAGACAGTTCTTTTGGGCTTTGAACTGTTCTTAGAGTTTGATGGTCCAGGCTGTGCAGCAGTGGTACACAGCAGCTCAGTCTTCTTCTTTGCACTGAGATGATTTGAACATAAACCAGGACTCTTAGCTGAGGAGTCATGGTTGATGTCTTCAGTCCTTACTACTTTGAAACCTGCAGAGATAAACACTTGTTTCTGCTTAGCATCAAAAGTAGCCTTGATTTCTTGAGCCTTCTTTGCTTTCCTTTTGCTCTTCCTGATCAAGTTCTTTCTCTTGGACTTGGTCATCACAGTTGATTTCTTCTCCTCAGAAGGATAGTGGCCCTTGGAAGAATCCTCTTCTTCACTCTTCTCAGAGGAATTCTTCACTATCACTTCTTCATCATCCTCACTTATAGGATCTATGAGAGGAAGCTCATCTTCACAAGTTCCACACCTAGGAGATCTTACAGACAAGATTGTGTGTGGAGGAGCTATCTCATTTGATCCCAGTCCCTGTCTATTTTGATAACAGACTTTGTTGTGCAGGGATGAGGATATCATGTTCTTGAAGGTCTCTTCTTCAAGAACACTCTTTTCTGCCTTGGCTTTGCTGATCACAAGCTCAGCCTGGCACTCAGTCAACTTAGTTATGAGATCTTGGATCTGAGTTCTAAAATCTGTATGTTCATGTTTTAGTACTGAAATGGTTTTCTCCAAGTCCTCTATCTTTAACTTGTAATCATTTTCAGACTTTCTAAAATCAGATTTTCATATGTTTAGTGACTCAAGATCAGATCTCATTTCTAAGTTGTAGGACCTGTATCTATTTACTTTAGCAATGCATTCAGGAGTGCAGAGATGTTCCAATACCTTCGCTTCATCATGGTCAGCCATCACTGCTTGGTTTGGAGAAGCATCTTCCACCTGAAAACTCCAGTCAAAGCCTCCCTCTTCAACAGCAACAGCAGCATGTTGCTTTGTCTTCTCAGCCTGAGGGGCTTTGTCAGTGTAGTTTGGTCTGGGTTGTGTTTGGCCCCCATTTGCTTTAGGTGCCTTACACTCCCTAGCAAAGTGACCCATAAGGTTACAGTTGTAACACTTAACTTTGCTTTTATCCAGCCCAAACTTTCCACTGGTAGCATTGCTTGGAAATCTTCTTCCTGTCCACTTGTAGAACTTCTTGGCTCTGTGAGTGAGGATAGCCATCTGCTGAACTATCTCCATGTATTCCAGATCATCTGGATGGATACAGTCCAGGTCTTCAAGAGTGAAGAGATAATTCCCACAGCTTTCATTAGTAGACACAAAGGCTTGAGAAGAACTTGTCTCTTGGAATGGGCTTCCTTGAGTAAAGTTCTCCCTTGGTGTCTCTGGGAAGGTGATGAAAGGACCCTTTTGTGAGTTGTCAGGGTAGCATATGAGATGATGTTGGGGTTCTATGCTGTCCCTTTCAACCACATGAAGGGCTGAACCCATTTGATTGTTGGAGTTTCCAGATGAACCTTGCATGTTCATCTGCATCTGGTATCCACTGAGAATCCCATACAACTCTGTCAGAGTAAGAGTTTTAGGTTCTCAGTCCTCTTGATCACCACACAATAGTGTGTCCATTGCCTAGGAAGTGAGGACATGAACTTCCTTACAATGTCCCTGTTCTCAAGAGATACTCCTCCATCCACTAGGGTATCCATAATCTCAACATACCTGAAGTATTGTTGGGTCATGGTTTCACCTGCTTTGAAGGTGAAATTTTCGAACTGCTGCTTCAGAAGATCTTTCTTGTTCTCCTTGGCTTCAGAGGAGCCTTCATACATCAGCTTCAGTGCATCCCACAACTGTTTAGCTGTTTTGCACTTCTTAAAACCTCTGTATACAGAGTTTGAGAGAGCAGTCTGAAGAGCAGTCATGGCCTTCCTATCAATCTCTACTCTTTTTCTATCTTCATCTGAGTAGTTGGCCACATCTTTAGGAATCATACCAGCACCAGTAGCAGAGGGGGTGCTTGGTATGAAAGGTCCATTCTCAACAGATTCCCACATTCTTGAATCAAGAGACCTGATGAAGCCTTCCATCCTCATGCACCAGGTGTCAAAATCATCAAGAGTGATCAGTGGGGATTTGTTCATGGTTCCATTCTCGATATCAGTCTTTGAGATGGAAGCCATTTGAAGAGTTTAGTTTTTGTGTGTGTGAGGGATCTTAAGATGGTTAGATCTTATATCAAGGGCCTGGAAAGCTCTGATACCAATTGCAGGACCGTTTATGGGCTTAAACACAATTACAACACAACAACACGATGAGGAGATTAACTAAACTTTAATCAAACAGTGAACTGGGTTAACCAAAGTGATACAAAGAACACAAGTAAAGCAAGAGACAGAACAAGAGAGTATGGGTTTCAAGGAGGCAGTATATTGCTTTCTCAAGTTCTTTTACAAGTGTTACAAAGCATAAAGAAAGATATACTACAACCTACAGCCGGCTATACTTTGAAAGCCAGCTGGATGCAATTGACTAGACACTAACAAAATTAATTGTAGGATCAAAAGGCATATCTGCCTTTTGACCTTGTGACTATGACATGCCATAGCTCACATCCTTATACATTACAAAAAGGATAAAGTACATAAAGTGGAAAGTTACAGACTCAAGACCTCAATGTACAGTTACCAAAAGCATGGACCTTTTCACCAACTCATGTAAGTTGGTGACTTTACAGAGATGTAGTGGAAAAGGTGCTTTATGGAATAGTACATCAGATAAAGCATGTGTACTAAAAGTCTTCGGAAGAAATCTGTCTTCATAGCTTGAAGCTTCGGAAGACTTTGTCTCTGAGGCTTCGGAAGACTTCATGTTTGGCTTCGGAAGATATTGGTCTTGGCTTCGGAAGATTTTACACTTAGAGTATTTTCTAATGCATTGTGTAAAACTTCCGAAGCATTCTTCACTTCAGTACTTAGTGCATGTTGCTGAGACACTTTGGATGTTTTGGGTTGCATCAGACTTAAGGAATCCTTACAAGTACCACTTGTGCTAGCTTCAAATGAAGTTGTTGCTCTTTCGTTTGATAAAGAAATATTTGTTGGAGTAAAAGATGGAATTGGATGAGAAAAGAATTTGTCAAAACAATTTGTTTTATGTTTCTTTTTATTCTTTGTAGTGAGATCTGCAGGATCAGGTTTGTCACTTAAACACTTGGATTTCTCTCAAACTCACTTATAGAAACACTCAAATCAGATGAAGTAAGATCTTTTACAAGATTTGATAATAATATAATAAGTAGCAAGGAACACACAGAAATAAATTTTCAAGGCACTTGTATATATTACTTCTCAACTCAAGATATTACAAGACCCTTACAAGCATACTACATGAGTTACAATGAGAAACTATATATACTAGATCCTACAGCCGGATGTACTTTGATACAAGCTGGAAACCTAAGACTAAAGCATATACTACAATGCTAAAGTTAAGGTATCTTAGATAAAGTATTATCTAAGATATGGTAGTCATGACATGTCCATGACTTACCTTTTGTCACCAACTAAAGATGATAACTGTACTAACATAAAAAGGTAAACAGTGGATTAAAGTATGGTCAACTACATGGCTTTTGAGAAAACACCATGCAGTATCTCAGAGATTTGCAGTGGAGTGTCAGAGAGACCATACTTATGTCCAGTGGATAATAGTAGTGTCTTTCGAAGGTAAGTTGGCTTCGGAAGAACAAGTTCTTCTGAAGCCACTTATACTTCGGAAGAGGCTTCTATACTTTCAAGGATTGAGGACTTTTGTACTTTGGAATTTGACTTCAGATCTTTCTTTCTAAGTATTGATCTTCGGAAGTAGGTTCTTTGTCTTCGGATGTTTCTCCTTCAGAAGTAAGTTTTACACTTTGTCTTCGGAAGAGCTCCTTTTTCCTTCGGAAGTTCCACACTTAGTTTCGGAAGTCCTTTATTTGTTGTACCAAAATCTTCTAAGTGACTTGGTTTTGGTTGCACCAGTCTTTCTAGATCCAACAAACTCCCCCTAGGCTGATGCTACCAAAACCTCACTTATTTCTGCTTCTCAAAGCTTTCAGCACCAGGGACAAAAGATATTTGTTTGTCTCTTTGTTGTTCCCTCAAGTGGTGCTGAGAAGCTTGTACAAGTCATTGGTGGATAGGAGATCCAGTCTATCACTCTGAATGACATGTACCCTTTGTTGTGTCCCCCTGAAAAGAGTCAGTTGACGGGAGTTATAGTCATACTCCCATCTAACTATGGATTCAAGTTCAGGACCTTCAACCATTTGTAGAAAGGCTTTGCCTTTGGTTGCTGATCCCTTCCTTTCCTCCTCCTCTCTCAGTTTCAACTCTTCTTCAACCTTGCTTCTAGCAGTTAGCTCGGCCATATGAAGGCTGCCTAGATGATTTTTGATATGGGCAGCTACATCAGAGTTTGAAGGGTTGGAGAATGGCTTCTCTCCTAACTCAGCAATGTCAAATATGCTCAAGTGTAGCAGAGATGAGGCACTTAGCCTGTTGAGCTCTCCATTCTCTCTTTCAACAACAAAGTTGTGAGAAGAGTCTTCGAACCTCCATTGGATGATCTTATTTCTAGGTGCAAGAGGTTTTCTTGGCACCCGGTCGCCTTTCTTGGTATCCAGTAGAGTCACCAGCCTTCTCCTTAACTTCTTTTCTTCCTCATTGAGGCCAAGGAGATTTGCAGCTTGGTCCAATGTTCCTCTGGGCAGATCAAGAAATTGATCTCTAGTGAGGGAACGTGACGATCCATCAACATAGGTCAAGTTGACTGAATCCTCCTCACAGGAGATATCGCTCAGAGTTGTGCAATTGATGAGCTTTGTCTTGACTGCCTTGAATTCTTCTAAGGAGAGATGTTTAGAAGGCTGAGGGGATGGTTTGATGGGTTGATGGGTAGGTTGAGGTGTTTGGGTTCTGGCTAGAGTTTTGGGTTGGAGGATGGGTAGTTTAGGTGGTTGAGGTGAACAGGTTGGTAGGGGTGATGGTGTAGGTTCAGGGGTGTATGGTTGAATGGTTGGTTCGGTTTTGATGGGGAATGGAAAGGGTATAGGTTCAGGTTGTGGTTGGGTTTGGAGTTTGGGTTGAGTGGTTGCTTTGAAAGTCATCCCCTGTCCCCTTCTGTACATCTCCTTCCTCATCCCCGCGCGAATGTCAGCCTTAATGTCACTAACATGTCGCTGGAGAGTCTTTTCTAACATAGGACCCACCTTCCTGCCAAAGAAGCCATGAGCCTTGAGATAGCTCTTCATCCAGGCCTTCTCACCTATCTTCTTGGCAGCAGTCAGTCCTGCTTCTTCTTCCTTCTTCTTCTTCTGTATTAGCTTTTCCCTTGCAGCTCTCTTTCTCTATTTCTCCATTTGATCTTTCTCTAATTCTTCTTGAGAGAAACCTCTAGAGGTTAGGAAAGTTATCCTTTCCCTCCTGAGTTGCAGATCAGCTTCTCTTTCTTTCCTCTCCCTTTCTTCTTCTAAGGCCAACCTTGCAGTCTCTTCTTTTTGTTGTTTTAGTAGCAAGGTTGCCTTTTCCAGCTCTATTAACTCCTCTAATGGTAGCAGGACTACATCTTCAGTTGCAGCTCCTAGACTAACAAGTCTATCAATAATCTCTACTCTTTTTATGTTGTTGACTGCCTCCTGGTTGGCTACAGCTGCTTTGGTACTTGCAGCTACCAGTTTTCCAGTTGGAAGCCTACCTTTTCTTTTGAGTTTCTCCAACCTTTCTTCCTCCTGATGCTCTTCCGAAGTCATCTTCCTCTTTCCTTTGATGTCTTCGGAAGTGCTAGACTTTGGGGGTTCTTGGATGGAAGATTCAGGTTGAGTAGTAGAGATGGAAGCTGGAGTTAATGCTGATGTTAGAGCTAGAGTTTGGGTGAGAAAATCCTCCCTATTAACCTCAGATGCAAGTTCCAGGATTGCATCAGTGACTATTAGATCATCGGATAATGAAAATAGTCCTTCCGCAACAGCAATCTCAGCTTCGGAAGTTTGAAATTGTTCTTCCGAGGCTTTGAATTGTGCTTCGGAAGTCTGTGAAAATGCACTATCTGTCCCAAATGTTTCAGTTGCTGGGCCATCAGTCCTTGTTTCCCCTTCGAAGTTAATCTCAGGTTCCACTTGGACCTTAGGTTGACCAACTTCCTCAAAAGTGGTAGAAGGTGCATTTAGCCTCTGAAGCTCTTGAGCTCCAAAGTAGATCACAGACAGATCAGGACTTGGCTGTTCTATAAGAGATTCCAATAGGAACTTGTTATAGAACCTATTGAGATCTTGGAGCATCCTTTGATCCAACTGAATGACAACTGGAGGCGGCTCAGGGAAAATTGAAGCTTGTTGCACAAGATACTTTGAGCTCAAGGAAGTGAGAGCTTGACTTTGGGTTTCCTCTTGTCTTTGACTTTGTCTCTGAACACTCTCCCCCTTTTTGGTAGCATCATCCTGAGAGCTTGATGAGCTAGAGGAAAAGGTCAAGGAAACCTAAGTTGGTACATGCCTAACAGACCTCTCAATCTGTTTCTCAGCTAGTTTGGCCTTGAGAGATTCAATCTCAAGTTGCTGAGTGGCAAACCTATCCTCTAAAGTCCTAACCTTGGATTCAAGATTTGAGACTTTAGAAAGTAGGTCTTGAATGGTGAGTTGCATTCTTCCCTCATCTTCTTTTGAAGAATCACGGGGAGATGAGGTAACATACCTTGTATGTTCATCCTCACCACCAGATGTGGTTTCTTGGCACTCTGGTTTCCCATGCTCAAAGATGTCTCTTTCAGAGTCATCAAAGGGCATGGTTGTCGTAGATTCAGTCTCAGTGATGTTACCACTGTTCTGAGGATCCCTTGAGGCTCCTTCAGTAGTGGCAGCTAAATCTACATGAGTCCCCTCCACATCAGTGGGACTCACCTCAATAAAGGTTTACTGATGGGGGCTAGAGATAAGAGATATCTCTAGGCTCTGTTGATCCTTGAGAGGGTGTTGTGGATCAACTTCATTACCCTGAAGAGACATTATCTCTTCATCAGCTCCAATTAAAAGGTCAGTAAAGGATATGGAAGTGTAACCTAATGACCCGGGACTTTGATCAATGTCTAAAGGCATTGAGCCTATGATAGGGCTGTCCCTTTTTGGCTGCTCAGGGGAGTATAGGGACTCTTCCTGAGGGCTTTCAGCTTGGGTTTTAGGCTCATGGGTCTGAGACTGAGGAGACTCAAGACCCATATTGAGGTCAATTGTGAAGGATGGTTGGACCTCAGGCTGAGTGGGAGCCCTTTGTTCCACTCTAGCCTTTTTGGGTAGAACATGAGGAGCTTGTTCAATCAGAGAAGATTGAACAAGGGTTCGTTTGGGGCGTCTTTGATAAGTAAAGGTAATGGGAGGAGAATGTAGATTTGGCAAAGTGAGGGTAGTTGCTGGTGTGAGTCATCACCTGTAGGGTTAACAGGGATCTCAGCAGGAGCCATTGGCTCAATCATACCTGGAAGAAGTGCAGTATCTCTTCCAGTGAAGTTGGTGGACACTCTCTTCAAAGTCTTGAAGATGGTCGGCCTCATTTGAGGAGCAGTCAGAGCAGCTGCAGACAAGCTTGCTCTGGTCCAGCACACAATTGATTATGTGCTGGAGAAACCTGGAATACATGAAGAATGCGTCCCTTTGAAGATTTCCCATGAGGTTAGTCAGCACAAATCTTGAGTAGTTGAAGCGGAGGCTTTTCACCAAACCATGAACTAGGCACCCAAGTTCATATGGGATTTGATCCCATCCCCAAGATTTATTGGACAAGCAGTGAAGAAACAGTGCAGCAGGAACTTCCATTTGTAAGAGGTTAAATTTGTAGACAGTTGACCTGCTAACATCTCCACCATATCCCATTTGGATATAAGACTTGTCCAAATCTGCTTGGGGAATTCCGTTGGAGCGCCCTCATTGAAGCTCTAGATGCTCCCTGATGAATTTGGGGAATTCCGTTGGAGCGCCCTCATCATGAAGCTCTAGATGCTCCCTGATGATTTGTTCAGAAATGACCAACTCCTGGCCACAGATGCTCGATCGAATAACACGAACCCTATTTAGGGTTTCAATCTGACCATTTGCCCAAAATTCAGACATATGGTTTGAGTAAATTGTGGGGTTTACAGTCAGAGCGGTGTAGTAAGAAGATTGGGTTAGAAAGGAGATGATGTCTGAGAAGTCAACATCCCTTGAAGAGTCAAGGAGTGCGACTTGGTTGTGCTGAGGGTTAAGTGCCATTGAAGAAATTTACAGAAAGATAGTTCGGAATAAGGTAAATTGAAGATGAAGAAAGCTTTTAGGGCAGTAATTTTGGTAAAAGGATGTAAGTGATTAGCCGGAGGTATTTAAATGGGTGGAATGGCGGTTTAAAGGGGTTTGGATAAGACGATGTGAGGTTTCAGTGGATGATGTGACATGGGCGGTAAGGTTAGTCCATTTAAATAATCCGACATCATTAACAAAATCTTTACTTTTTACAGAGTGGGGCCCAAAAGATTTCCGTTACACAGTAAAATCTTTCTTCCGAGTATAAAGCATTTCCGAAGGTAATGTTTCCGAGGTAAATTGATTACTTTCCGAGAGTATATGTTGCGTTGCAAATGGAGTGTGTTAAAGCTTCGGAGTAGATCTGATATGAAATCAATCGCTTCTTCCGAGAAGAAAATTATCCTGGGAGAATTTGCTTCGAAAGATATGTGAAATATCTTCCGAGGGTTAATTTCTCTTCGGAAGAATTCATACTTAGATAACATTTAGAAAAAGATCTTTTGTAACGGGCTTAGATTGTTTGACATAAGACTTTACACATTAAAAGGTTTTCAAATGAGATCAACTAATCAAGGTTTATCATCCCAATAGCTGTAATGAGATTTTAAATCTTTGTTCATCAAAGGCTTTGGTGAACAAGTCACATATTGTTCATGTTTTAGTCAACTTTGATTAGCTTGATAAGGATTTTTCTCATGAATATCTCTAATGAAATGATACCTGATTCAATGTGCTTAGTCTTGGAGTGCTTCACTGGATTTTCAGTAATGGATATAGCACTGTTATTGTCAATGTGGATAGGAGTGCTCATGAAGTTGAATCCGTAGTCTATCATCTGGTTTTGAATCCACAGCAGCACAGCACAAGCAACAAACAGCGGTAATGTATTCAGCTACAGCAGTTGATGTAGAGACACAGGATTGCTTCTTGCATTGCCATGATATGATCCTTCCACCAAGAAATTGACATCCACCGGATGTTGATTTCTTGTTGATATTGCAGCCACCATAATCACTGCCAGAGTAACCATAGAGATTGAAATCACTATTTCTTGGATACCAGAGACCTAGTTTAGGTGCTCCTTTAAGGTATCTAGAATTCTCTTGGCAGCTATTAGGTGAGACACCTTTGGAGCAGCCTGATATCTTGCACAAATGCAAGTTGCAAACATGATATCAGGTCTACTTGCTGTGAGATACATCAGAGAACCAATAATCGCTCTATACTGATGTTGATCAGTATCCTCCCCCTTAGAATCAGGGTAGAGATTGTGGTTTCTGGGTATAGGTGTTTTTGCTGCTTTACAATCTTTCATATCAAATCGTTCTAAGATATAATTGATATACTTGGATTGATTGATAAAGAACCCTTCCTTCATTTGCTTTACCTGAATTCCAAGGAAAAAGTCCATTTTCCCATGGAACTCATCTCAAAATTCTTCTTCATAATGCTCTCAAAGTCTTTACACATTTGGTCATTTGAAGAACCAAATATGATATCATCAACATAGACTTGAACGAGCAAGATGTCCTTCCCAGACTTTCTTATGAAAAGAGTCTTTTCAATGGTACCTCTAGTGTAACCATTCTTCAGGAGAAACTGAGACAATGTCTCATACCACAGCCTAGGTGCTTGGTGCAGCCCATATAGAGCTTTATCCAATTTGCACACATAGTTGGGATGCTGTAGATCTTCAAATCCTGGAGGTTGGCATACATAGACTTCCCTATCTATATCCCCATATAGAAATGCACACTTGACATCAAGCTGGTAGACAGTGAAATTCTTGGATGCAGCATAAGCAAGGAAGATCCTAACTTCCTCAAGTCTTGCAACAGGTGCGAAGACATCAGTATAATCGATTCCCTCCTCTTGAGTGTATCTTTGAACCACCAGTCTTGCCTTGTTCTTGATAATCAAGCCTCTATCATCTCTCTTGTTTCTGAAAACCCATTTAGTGCCTATAGGTACTTGACCAGATGGTAGCGGACATAGGTTCCAAACCTTTTGTCTTTTGAATTGAAGCAGCTTCTCTTGCATCGATTCAACCCAGCTACTATCTTTCAAGGCATCTTCCACCTTCTTGGGTTCCATTTGGGATAAAAAGCATGAGTACAAACAGACATTCCCATTGTAAGTTTGTCCTCTTATTCTCACGCCTTCAGAGACTTCCCCTATGATGTTCTCAGCTGGATGAGTGTTATGAATCCAAGGTCTAGGAATCACCTCCAGTTGGGAAATATTTTGATCAGGAGCTTGGAATACTTTTCAGCTGTTGTTCAAACTTCATCTATAAATGAGGACTGATTGATGAAGGGAAATATCAATCATTGTTGCTGTGAAGAATCATCAACAGTGGGCCTGTTCCTTCAAGATGTTTATTTCATCAGCTTGGTGTTGGCAGGGGGACCTGAAGACATTTGAAAGTAGATAGGTGAACTCCTTGTTGAAGCACCACTATCTCTTGAGATGGTTATACTGTCAGATCTTTCAATGGGGGAACTTGATTTGCTGCAACTCTTAGAGAACTTGGAATAGGTCTGGGAAGCTCAAACAGTTGATCTTCATCAGAGTCACTTTGAGCACCTGTTCCAGCTGAAAACATTCTCAAAAGATGGTTCAGAATAGTTTGGAAATGATTCTAATCAAAGATATAATCAGGGCCATTCCCCCTAATACAAGGAGTGTGCTCATTTGACTACAATGTTGGAAGATTCCTCAAATTGTTGATTTTAATATTATAAAACTCTATAGGCTTTAGAGTAAGAGGAATATCCAACAAAGATAGCATCATTCGGACTTTTCAGCAAATTTGCCCAAATTGTCTTTGTGTTAAGTATGGTACACCTGCTGCCAAAGGACCTTAGAAAGCCAATGAACGGTGGCCTCTTGTTCCATAACTCATAAGGGTTTTTCCATGTGGCTTTACTACACAAGAACTCTATTCTGCACATAGCATGCAGTGCTGACTGCCTCTGTCCAGAATGTTAGAGGCAGCTTTGAATCAGCTAACATAGTCCAAGCAGCCTCAATAAGTGTCCTATTCCTCCTCTCAGCAACACCATTTTGCTGAGGAGTTCTGGGAGCACTATATTGTCTGGCAATCCCTTTTGAGCTACAAAATGAGTCAAGAACTAGGTTCTTAAACTCAGTCCCTTGATCACTTCTAATTATTTTAACCTTGTGATCAACTTGATTTTCTATTTTAAGAATAAAAGATTTCAAAGTTTCAACAGTTTCATCTTTGGTTTTTAAAAACAATACCCATGTAAATCTAGTAAAATCACCAACAATCAAAAGGCAATATGATTTCCTTTCAATGCTCATTATACTTGTGGGACCAAATAGATCCATGTGTAATAAGTGTAATGGGGTGGTGATGGAGTTAACAACTTTGGATTTATGAGATGCCCTGTGTTGTTTCCCTTTTAGGCAAGCAAAACAGTTATCTTTGCAGAAAAATTCCTTTTTAGGCAAACCATATACCAAGTTATTTTTAGCCAATTTATTCATCGTCTTAAAATTAACATGACACATTCGTTTATGCCACACTCTTTCTTTCCCTTCACGAAAAGCAGCCCTTTCTGCTTCGGACAAATCCCAAGCTTTCCGTTTCATACGTAAAATTTTTTATTTACATGTTGAGTATGGGCCAAACTGGAAACCTTTCCCCTTGACTCCTTCTTTTTTAACATTATTTGCAAATGTGGTGCTAGCAGGATTGTAGTAACACATCTTTTGGCCATGTGGTTTGCAGACCCACACATTATGCATGCAATGTTAATCTTTTGGGAACTTGAGGATGATTGTTTCTTGTTCTTTTTTCTTCGTCAGCAACCTTTCCCTTTAACTTCTAATCCTTTGGTAGGACAGGAGTGCTGGGTACTACCACCCTTTCCTGAATCAGAGTTTCCAACCACCTGGAATCCAGCTGAGATGAATACACCCTTTTGCTTTGGGTCTATCTTTAGCTTGGACTCAGCCACTTTCTTGGCAGTTTTTCTGGCTGCCTTAGCTCTGCTTCTTCTGGCTTTGGTGGTCAAGGTTTGATCATCATTGGCAGGGGAGCGGCATAATACCTGGTTCTTCCCTGTGATGGTCTCCATAGTTGCATCATTCTTTGACTCATGAGAAGGTGGGTCAGCAGAGGGAACCTCTTTTATTCAGTACCACACCTGGTTGTCTTATAGACTCATAATAAGAGTGGGTGGAGCAATTTCATTGGTTCCCAACCCACCTTTGTTTTGGTAACAAAGTTTTGAGTGAGAGGATGATGCAAGAATGGCTTGGAAGTTTTGCTCGGAAATAGCATACTTCCTGGCTTGAGCCTTAGCTGTGAGAAGCTAGGCTTGAGCCACAGTCAATTTGGATATTAAATCCTTTATCTGAGTCTTATAGTTTGTGTGTTCATGTTTTAATAGGAACACAGCTTTCTCTAACTCCTCAATATTTCTTTGGCAGTTAGATTCTGCCCTTTTAAAGTCAGATTTTAAAACATTTAAAGACTCAATGTCAGATTTAATCTCCATATTGTAGTCCTGATACAATTTAACCTTAGCAATACAGGCAGGAGTACAGAGATGTTCATATACCTTATTTTCATCTGTTCCAGCCATGAGTGCTTGAGCAGGAGTCACATCCTGTACCATGAAGCTCCAGTCAACTTCTTGAGCCATTGCAGCTGTTTCTGTTGACTTTCCGGTGGGCTTTGGTGTAGAGGGATGTGTGGAGGCCTGTGGGGTTCCCGGGTTGGACTTGGGAGCCTTGAATTCCCTTGCAAAATGACCAAGTTGGTTACAGTTGTAACATTTGGCCTTGGTTTTGTCAAACGGGTTCTAGGGAAATTGACTTCCAGTTCTCTTAAAGAACTTCTTTGCTCTGTAGGTTAGAGAGCCATTTGTTGGACTATGTCCACGTATTCCACGTCATCCGGGCTGAAACACTCTAGATTATCAAAGCAGTATTGATAATCATTTGAGTGTCCATTTCCTGAGACAAAAGCATAGCTGTCCTGAAAGGAGCTTTGCTGAGCTTGTTGAGACCTTTGAGTCTCAGGAAATATGATGTATGACCCAGAAGAACAAGATGGCTGTTGGGTGTAAGTCAGGTATTGTTGAAGCTGGGAGATTCCTGAGCCTTCAGCAACAATTAAAGCGTTGCTAGAAGGAAGACTCAAGGGTCTGCTTATCTGATGACCCTCTCTTGCTTTCCATTTCCAAACGGTATCCATCAACATGATGAATCTTCCATTCTTTTGCTCCAAGACCTGAAGTTTTCAGGGGTTGATGATGGGTGCTCAGGTCATCGTCCCCATCTCTACTTCAGATTTGTTGAGGGCCATTTTGAGTGAGGTATAAGGAGTAGTGAAAAACAGGTTGATTAGGATGGTAAGATCTCATAATCAAGAGCCTAAAAAGCTCTGATACCAATTGCAGGATCGGTTTGGTCACTTAAACACTTGGATTTCTCTCAAACTCACTTATAGAAACACTCAAATAAGATGAAGTAAGATCTTTTGCAAGAGTTGATAATAATATAATAAGTAGCAAGGAACACATAGAAATAAATTTCAAGGCACTTGTATATATTACTTCTCACTCAAGATATTACAAGACTCTTACAAGCATACTACATGAGTTACAATGAGAACTATATATACTAGATCCTACAGCCGGATATACTTTGATACCAGCTGGAAACCTAAGACTAAAGCATATACTACAATGCTAAAGTTAAGGTATCTTAGATAAAGTATTATCTAAGATATGGTAGTCATGATATGTCCATGACTTACCTTTTGTCACCAACTAAAGATGGCAACTATACTAATATAATAAGGTAAACAATGGATTAAAGTATGGTCAACTCCATGGCTTTTTAGAAAACGCCATGTAGTATCTCAGAGATTTGCAGCGGAGTGTCAGAGAGACCATACTTATGTCCACTGGATAATAGCAGTGTCTTCCGAAGGTAAGTTGGCTTCGGAAGAACAAGTTTTTCCGAAGCCACTTATACTTCAGAAGAGGCTTCTATACTTCCGAGGCTTGAGGACTTCTGAACTTCGGAAGTTGACTTCAGATCTTTCTTTCTAAGTCTTGATCTTCGGAAGTAGGTTCTTTGTCTTCGGAAGTTGGAGTTTTCCTTCAGAAGTAAGTTTTACACTTTGTCTTCGGAAGAGCTCCTTTTTCCTTCGGAAGTTCCACACTTAGCTTCGGAAGTCCTTTATTTATTGTACCAAAATCTTCTAAGTGACTTGGTTTTGGTTGCACCAGCCTTTCTAGATCCAACAAGATCAGTTGCACCATTAACATAATCAGAACAAGAAACATCATCACATTGTACAGAATTTAAAGATGAAATAGAAACATCGTGAGAACATGATGAGACATTGTATGTTACAGGTTCACTAGAAACAAAAACTGAATTCAAACTAGATTTATGATCTAAAACAGAATGTTGAAAATCAGGTGTACTAATACTAGTGCATCCAAGCCCACTAGTTGGTCCATAGTCGTAGTCCTCACGAACATGCTTAGGATTAACACCCTCTAAACCTGCAGACATACTGATTGTATCTGTTTTGATCAAATCGTTAGAAGGATGAGGAACATGCATAGGAGAATAACAATATGTACTGGGTGGAGGATAAACCTTACTTCATATCCCAATCCCGTTTTAATCCTAGCTCCCCGTTGAGATTTACATAAATCATCATGTTTCATTCCAGATATGGTCCATTTGTCTAACTTTGATTGAAGTTTGCTTGTTTCAAATTCAGTAAGAGCAACTCTTTTAGTCAAAGTATTAATCTCAACATTTCATTCCAAAACAATTCATTTTAAGTGATCATTTTCTTTCAAAGCCTTGTTTAGTTTAACAAAATATGTTCCTCATTAATTCTTTTTAAATCTTTCTCACTATTAATTAATAACCGATTAGCTTTATAAATCCCAAATAATCTAATTTTGCAAGCAGAAGAGCACATATCCTGAATTACCTCATATGGAAGTCCCATCACCACCTTTTCTGCTGCTAATGCCTTTTCACATTGGCACACCGGAGTACTTGACTTGCTTTCCTCAACAGTGATGGTAGCATCATCATATTCTTTTCCTTGCTCACTGGATGGACTCTCTTCCTTCTCTAGTCCTTCAAATTTACCTTCTCTCATCCTCTCATCCTTCTTTTCTTTCTCTTTCACACGACAACTCAGCCTCATCATTGAATTTCTTGAATGCATCAAATTCACCTTCACAATCTGCTTTCCCCTTCCCTTTAACAATCTCACCCACCAATGCATGATTAATCTAAGTCCTTGTCTCTTCAACCTCTGCACCCCAATCAAAGTTAGAAATCAAGGCAGTCTTTTTTTTGTGATTCACATCTTCCTTTTCCCTCTCAGTGGTTAATCGTAAAACTCTTGAGTTACTGGAATCAATGACAATTGGTGATGGACATTCACGTTTAAAATGTCCCAACTGTTTACAAATGACTGTGAGCGAAACTGTTCTACGGAAACTGTAGTTTCGCCCGGCAGAAACAACAGTTTCGCCGAGAGAACTAAACAGCTGACTGTGAGCGAAACTATAGTTTCACAGGATTACAAAACATAATAAAACAAATACAAAAGTAAGCTAACATAAGACCTATTAAAAGAGATTGTAAACATTCTAATCTAAGGTGAGTCCAACCTATGTATGATCTTCAACTTATCAAAACTTTCTGAGGGACCTGCCTTAGATGTAGCTTATCTTACAGGCATTCTCATGTTATGTTCCTCCTCATCAGATGATGATTTGGAATCCCTTGAAGAGTTGGTAGATTCACCATACTTTACAGGTTCTGTAGCAGCAGGAGATGATGGAACATGAGAAATATGTGTTGAGGTAATAGAAGATGTGTGTGGTGATGGGATGGGAGATATGTGTGGTTATGGAATGGGAGGTATGTGTGGTGATGGAATGAGAGATATGTGTGGTGATGGAATGGTGTTGGCATAAAAGGTGATGCAATCTCATCTTCTTGAACAGAAGGCCCAGTGTGAAGATCACCCCAACATCCATCTGTGTTGACACTAGCCTTTGTCCTTCTCCAGCTATGCCAGCATGCTCATCAACATTGTGTTGATCAGGAGCAACTTGTTTTTATTCTTCTTCATCTTGCTCATCTACATGAGCTTCTTCTCCTTGGTTGATCTGCTATAACATCCAAGGTAGTAGAGGAAAGAACGTTCCACTATAGAAGTTCCTTGGATCTCTTTTCTTGATATACTTGTAAGACTTTGCATTGTAGTAGGGAATGTCCATTACTTGTCTTACATGCACAATTTGAGGAAATGCTTCATTGATCAGGCATTGTAGAAATCTAGGATACATTAGAAACATGTGCCTCCTCCCCTCTTGAATGTTGGATACTAGGCCATTGAACACATATGTTGACATATTGAATGGCCTGTTTGTGCATAGTGCGCAAATAGCACATGAAGTAGTCACTGGTATATCATTCCATCTAGTCTTCCTCTTTGATAAACAATATTGGAATATATGAATGAGAAACCTCCATTGTAAATCAACCAGTCCATTAACTATTTGTTTGCCTTCATAACCTCCTTCATACCCAATGTTGGCAAAGAAGGTCATGATCTCATCATCTTTAAGTTCCATAGGTGAGTTTGCATCATCACCAAACTGTAGGCACTGTCTCACAGTTTGTTAGTGATGGACAAAGAATGATCATCAGTGATTCTTTCACTCAAGGCTCTAACACCATCCACTTCAGCAACTACAGTTGTGTTCCACAAAGACCTTATGAAGTTTTCATAAATGACATGTCTAACTATGATAGCATGAGCAACTCCGGTGGTAGAGATGTATCAGATCATATCTCTAAGTCCTTCAGCCTTGGGTACATCAGGTCAAGATAACCACTGACATTGTGGAGCTTGCTCCATGTGACATTAGTTATTGTACTCTGCATTAGATGCATAATTAGAACATTGAACAATGATTATCACATTGTAAAGTGGGAATCAAGTTGAACTTTCTTAGTTTGACTTTGGTTGGTCAATATGAGGATTCATAGGTACTGTTCCAAAGGAATTAGACCTAACTTGATCTTGGTAATCAATGACCATTTTGATTGTTCTTTTCATGTTTGTTGAGATGTTCTATTATGATTTTAACATCTTTTTAACACTTAAAATCAAGTTTTGATTTCAACATTGGGGGTTCTTGTTGTACCCTATTCATGTGATGAACTAGGTTTTTGCAAATCACTTGTTTGTTGTTATATTCATAATCATGAAGTTCATTACACTCGAAAATGTCAATCATTCCTTAGATTGTGTTTAATTTTGATGATTCTTGATAACCTAGGGTTCTAAGTTTATCATACGTCCATCGGTTCGGGTCATGAGATTTTCAAATAATCACCTAAGTTTGATACTACTGTGGTTAAGAATCGAAATCGAGTAGAAATGTAGGTGTATGAACTTGAGAATCACAGGTATATGATAATGATGATGATGATGGATGAAGAACTGTGCTGAACGCTTGTCGCACTATAAGTCTCTCAAATTTGAAAAATATTAAATGACCTTTTGAAGTTGGTTTAAATAGTCAATTTAATGGCTTTTACAAATGTTGCAAGTTTCCAAACAAATGCGATTGATTTTTAATTTTTACTGTAGCAAATGCGGTTGTAAGGCCCCATTCCCGGGAAGCCTCACAGTTGGTTAATCATAGCATAAAATCAGTTTAATAATAAAACATTGCAGCGGAAATAATTAGACATTCATTTAAAACTTAGAAACAATATTGTACTCATACATTTGTCCTTTAATTTCAAACAAAACATGTTACTTGTTCTTAAATTACAATAAAGATTTCATAAACAGTAATGTCATCCATAGCTTCCCAAGTAGCTCCGTGTGCCATCCTCAGCATCAGCACTTACCTGCCAACTATTATGCATAAAAGTCAGCTTCGCTGAGTGAGTTCTAGTTTTAAATAATATAAGAAAATATAAACTTTATCCTTCATATAATGACCATGCATACATCTTAGTACATAACATAACTTGCATCATAATAAGCATGTTCATTATCTTTCATTCTTTCATTATCTTTCATTATCTTTCACTTTCATCATAAACAAGATTGCACAAAGCAAGAGCTCCATGTTGATCGACAACAAATGTCAATCCCTATCGGTACACATGAATACAGTAGCTAACCCCCGACAGTTGATCCACACTACAAGGCACATAGCCCGCTCATGAATATAGATCCATCATCATACATCAGACTCACATAAGTGAAGTCTATCATAGTGCTTGCAAGACTTTACATCATCAAACGGGCCCGGGGGTAATATTCATTAAGTTTCACTTTTCTTTAATATCATCTTCCACATTAATATATAATACTTAACTTAATAAGTACACAACATACCAAGTCTAATCATCATAAAACATAACCGACCCTCCGCGGGATAGCGGGGGTTCGGGGGCGGTAGCCCCTGACAACGGGGTCCTAGTGGCAGCAGCCCCTAGTGGGGTCCAAGGGGCAACGCCCGTGGCATTTACTTATAGAAAAATCGTTCTTCATGTTAAAACCCCTTACAATCTTGGTCGTTTAAAAAACATATATTTAGTATGCATAATAGCCCCAAAACATGGAAAACTTATAAATAGGGGATCTAGAACTCACCTAGATACCACGAATAAATTCTAGGCTAAGCTTACAAGGCTAGGATCACTCTACACAGCCTGCAGATAAGCTAACACTTAAAGGGGTTAATTACTGCCTAAATTCACTGCTAATTTCGCTGCAAGATCAACAATTTCGTAGCTAGATTCGCCAATAGTTTCGCTGCTAGTTTAACCAGCAGTTTCACTGCTAGTTTCGCTGGTAACTTCGCTGGCAGTTTCGCTGGCATCTTTGCTGCTAGTTTCGCCGCCAGTTTCGCCCAACTTTCATTGGAAAACCATGTCTGCGAAACTACCTGCAAAACTATAGTTTCGCAGGAAGTCCTCATAGTTTCGCTAATTGAATATGCAATTTCGCCGGATGCATATGCAGTTTCGCAGATCGCATAAAAATTACGAACCAGACCGTTTTTAACTCAAAATCATAACTTTTTACGTCGAATCTCTTAGTTTATCATCCATGAGGCTAAATCTAAGCTTTTTACATGTTTTCATACGTAAAAATGTGACCTTTATGCGATTCTTTGTAACTTTTCAAAACCCCAAACCCTAGAATCCGGGTTTGATCTACAAAAGGGTTTAGAGGTCGATTCTTACCTGGATTTGCTGCTTCTTTCTTAGGTCTTGATGCTCCAACACCCAGATCTTCAATCTCTTAACCTTTGAAACATCAAATCTTGAGTTTTCTTCATTTTCTCTCTCTACTTTCTCTCTCTATGAATTTTGGTGGCTAGGGTCGCAATGAGGAAGATGAAGGCTGGTTTGGGTGCTTAAGGGCTGATTATGGGCCTTTAATCCCATAGGCCACTACCTAATAAGCCTAATTTAGCCCATGATCATTTCTTTACCTTATTAAAATACCCAATAATTAAGATCATTATCCTTAATGACTCGTTTTGACTTTTCGGGGTGTTACATCGGTAAAGATTTGTTCATCAGTATTTGTTTACTGTTACAAATGCGGAAGTGTAAAAACTTCACATCATTTGTGTACTGTGACAAATGCGGATGTTTAATACATCGCCAGAATTTGTACACTGTAGCAAATACGGTTAAACAAAGTTGATAAGCATTTGTACACTGTAGCAAATGCAATAAAACAAAGTTTGTCAACATTTGTATACTGTAGCAAATGCGATAGAACAAAGTTTGTTAACATTTGTATACTGTAGCAAATGCGATAGAACAACTTCCTTGTCCATATTTACTTCAACAAATGCGGTAGTTCTATGAGTTTGTCCTCATTTCTTGACTTTCAAACATCATCATGACAGAAGATATTAAGCACATTTTTATTCATTTTTGATACACATGCAACCAAGTTTCAGTATTGATGTCAACCACATTTAAGAAATACGGCTGAATGAACTTATCTGCATAATGAAATGAGGCCGAACAAAAAGTTAACTCATAAAGTAATGTGGTTGAACAACTATGTTCGCATAAGTTTTCACACTTCAATTTTATATGTGCATTTGTTGTTGAAACAAATGCGGTTGAGTTATCTTGTGCGTATTAGTTTCACTGTTTTCAATGAATTAAAAGAGTTACCCATACTGGTTATATGCCTGGGATACTTTCACCCGCATTAACCAATGCACTTACTCGCATTAATTTTTTAACTTAATCAACAATTAATGTTTCTGCAGTGTACATTTTTGTAGTTTTTCTGCTGATTCATTGTTTTTTATGAAGAGATGTGTTCTGCTTTTTACTGTTATGAAGTTGATTCTTTTGATTTTTTTCTTATGAAGTTTTGACTGTTGCTTGGATTGTCAATTCTTGCTTGGATTGACTTGTTCATCAGATGAGACACAACCTTCTTAGTGTTTGACTGATCTTGGACTTTTATGCTTCCAAATTTCTGCATAGACTGGGATACTGTAGTATAACTTTTGTACCAACACAGTCATTTCTTTTTGATTTTATAATGTTAATGTTAAGAAAGGAAATAACTTTACAAACTGATCAAATTTAAATTAAATTACTCCCCCTAAAGTTTACATCCATAAAGGGATAGAGACTTTAAGGATTTAAAAAATTAAGAAAATGAAATTATTTTTGTGATGATTTTGTTTACTTATCTATAAATGAAGAGGAAATGTACCTTTCTTAGGATCATATCAATCTTACATTACACAAGTGCAAGCTTTTGTTAGTAAATTAGACATGGTTATGAGCTTATTGATTGAAGGTGTGTTTGTCATCTTAAACTCATGCGTGGTTAATATTGTGATGCATGTGATATTTATCATGTTTGATTAATTTGAGTATTCAACATAAACCCCACACTCAAAAGCATGGCATGATCAGCCACCCGCATGAAATGCATTGGAGAACTTTTTCAAAACTTACTTGACCAAGTCATTTAAATTATGAAATCTCATTTTCACTGATCCTCATTGGGATTCTTCTACTTTGATCCTTTTATTGATTTGATCCACATTAGGATTCCTTTTCAATTCACTTTGGAAGGTGATCCATAATGGGATATTATTTGTTCATTCACAAGGAATGTAATATTTTGTTAATTTATCCAAGGTGGATGTGTTCCATATTGGGAAACTTTTGGATCATGACATCAGCACTATGTGCTTGTTTCTTCCATTTATTCATTTTTGATACACATGCAACCCAGTTTCAGTATTGATGTAACCACATTTAAGAAAATACGGCTGAATGAACTTATCTGCATAATGAAATGAGGCCGAACAAAAAGTTAACTCATAAAGTAATGTGGTTGAACAACTATGTTCGCATAAGTTTTCACACTTCAATTTTATATGTGCATTTGTTGTTGAAACAAATGCGGTTGAGTTATCTTGTGCGTATTAGTTTCACTGTTTTCAATGAATTAAAAGAGTTACCCATACTGGTTATATGCCTGGGATACTTTCACCCGCATTAACCAATGCACTTACTCGCATTAATTTTTTAACTTAATCAACAATTAATGTTTCTGCAGTGTACATTTTTGTAGTTTTTCTGCTGATTCATTGTTTTTTATGAAGAGATGTATTCTGCTTTTTACTGTTATGAAGTTGATTCTTTTGATTTTTTCTTATGAAGTTTTGACTGTTGCTTGGATTGTCAATTCTTGCTTGGATTGACTTGTTCATCAGATGAGACACAACCTTCTTAGTGTTTGACTGATCTTGGACTTTTATGCTTCCAAATTTCTGCATAGACTGGGATACTGTAGTATAACTTTTGTACCAACACAGTCATTTCTTTTTGATTTTATAATGTTAATGTTAAGAAAGGAAATAACTTTACAAACTGATCAAAATTTTAAATTACTCCCCCTAAAGTTTACATCCATAAAGGGATAGAGACTTTAAGGATTTAAAAAATTAAGAAAATGAAATTATTTTTGTGATGATTTTGTTTACTTATCTATAAATGAAGAGGAAATGTACCTTTCTTAGGATCATATCAATCTTACATTACACAAGTGCAAGCTTTTGTTAGTAAATTAGACATGGTTATGAGCTTATTGATTGAAGGTGTGTTTGTCATCTTAAACTCATGCGTGGTTAATATTGTGATGCATGTGATATTTATCATGTTTGATTAATTTGAGTATTCAACATAAACCCCACACTCAAAAGCATGGCATGATCAGCCACCCGCATGAAATGCATTGGAGAACTTTTTCAAAACTTACTTGACCAAGTCATTTAAATTATGAAATCTCATTTTCACTGATCCTCATTGGGATTCTTCTACTTTGATCCTTTTATTGATTTGATCCACATTAGGATTCCTTTTCAATTCACTTTGGAAGGTGATCCATAATGGGATATTATTTGTTCATTCACAAGGAATGTAATATTTTGTTAATTTATCCAAGGTGGATGTGTTCCATATTGGGAAACTTTTGGATCATGACATCAGCACTATGTGCTTGTTTCTTTAAATATTTTCTCAGCAAAATAGAGAAGAAACTGATGTAGGTGAAAGAGATTCATAAGGCATCATTACCTGGTGTGTTTTTGTTACTACACAAACATACACTTGGATAAGCCAATACGTACAAATACTCTGAGATGAGCGCTTCACATTTGAATATCGATTTTAGATCATCACAACATGTATCTTCTTTTCCAAGTTGAGCCTACCCGCATATCAGATAAGTCATGTCACTCTTTTGAAATTTTGAAATAAACACAGTGAATGATATAAAGACTATAATTATATCATTTTCCATTTGAAGTATATATCTTATTTTTCAACAAAATGACTTCTTTTGTGATTTTTGTGATTTTTTGAATTGTCTTTGAGATTTTAATTTTCACTCGAGGTTAATCAGGCCAATTGATTGAACTAGGAATTCAAACTGACTTAGTTTGAATGCCTTGGTAAATAAATCATCCAATTGATTGTAGTGTGAACTTGAATCAATTTGATTAACCCTTTTTCAGCATAATCTCTCAAAAAGTGATATCTAATTTCAATATGTTTTGTTTTTGAGTGCTGAATAGGATTATTTATGATAAACATCCTTGTTGTTTTGTCAATATGAATTAGGGTGTGCAAGAAGTTAAAACCATAGTCAAGCATCTGGTTTTGAATCCAGAGTACTTGAGAGCAACAAGCTGATGCTGTTATATACTCAGCTTCTGCTGTTGACACAGACACATTTGTTTGCTTCTTGCACTGCAGAAGACCAGCCTGGGATCAAGAAATTGACAACCGCCAGAAGTGGATTTCCTATTGAAGTTGCATCCCCCGTAGTCACTGTCGGTGTAGGCATAGAGATTGAAGTCTCCTTCCTTTGGATGCCATAATCCAAGAGCAGGTTTACCCTTAAGATATCTGAATATCCTCTTGCTAGCATTAACATATGATTCCTTGGGATCAGCTTGATATCTGGCACACACACAAACACCAAACAGAATGTTTGGCCTACTGGATGTTAGATACATAAGTGAACCTATCATAGATCGATAGTGAGTCTGATCCACTGATTTGCCTTCATGATCTGGATCAATCTTCAGTTTAGTATCAACAGGAGTTCTGATGGACTGACAATCAGGAAAGTGGAATTTCTTCAAAATTATATCCACATGTTTTGATTTATTGATGAAGATTCCGTCTGCTGTTTGTTGGACTTGCACTCCTAAGAAGAATGTGAGTTCCCTCATAGCACTCATTTGAAATTTAGAATGCATAAGGTCTTCAAAATCCTTGCAGAGAAGCTTGTTTGTAGAGCTAAAAATGATATCATCCACATAAATATGGAACAACAACATGTCTTATCCTATTCTTTTTCTGAAGAGAGTCTGATCAATCTTTCCTCTTTCATACTCATGTTCAAGAAGAAATTATAATATAGTCTCATACCACTTCCATGGCGCTTGATGAAGACCATACAATGCTTTGTCAAGCTTGTATACCCTGTGTGCGAAATCCGGGTCTTTAAATCCTGGTGGTTGACTCACATAGACTTCTTCAGCTATCTTTCCATAGAGAAATGCACACTTAACAACCATTTGATAAACAGTGAATTTCATGGATACTGAGTACGCAAGAAAGAGTCTTATGGCTTCTTATCGGGCAATACGAACAAACACTTCATCATAATCAATTCCCTCTTCTTGTGTATACCCTTGAGCCACTAATCTCGCTTTGTTTCCGATGACAATTCCCCTATCATCAGTTTTGTTTCTATATAGCCATCTGGTACCGATAGGGTATTGCCTTCGAGTAGATCTACCAGTTGCCATACTTCTTGTTTCTTGAATTGTATCAACTATTCCTGCATGCCTCAATCCAGCTATTGATTTGAAGAGCCTCTTTGATATTCTTGGTACTGTTTAACATAGAAAGCAAGAGAACAAACAAATGTTTGCAATGCTTGACTTGCTTCTGGTCACCCTTTTATTAAGTTCACCAATAATGCTATCATTCACCAACTGCACAAAGAGATTGACTCCCCTTTGGAGTGATGGAAGGTTTCATATTGATTGACCAGCTTGTCTTTGTTGATTTCAGCCACTTCATTGCTTCATTCACACAAGATGAGTAGTGCATCCCACATAGCCTTTGTTGTTCCATATTTCTCAAGTCTTTTGAGTACATCCATTTTTAAAGCTAGTGTGAGAATAGAGTATGTTTTGAGATCAATCTTTATATTCTTATACTCATCATCATCAAGAGTTAGATCTTCAATAGGTAATCTTGCTGTTTTGTATAGAGCAGCTTGGTCAGCTGAGAGTGACACATGGATGTCAGGTCCTTTGCATATGGAAATCCAATAATCTGGATCTACACCTGTAATATAATTAATAAATCTGATTTCCATTGTTTAAAGTCAGATTTGTATCTAAGCATAAGAGGTTTAGGAGCATGACCAAGTTAAGAAAAGTTAAGCGAATCCATTGTAATAAACTTGTTTTAGATTGTTGGAATGAGTATTAGATTAATTTTAAAGTCCAAATGGTCCAAGCAGTCTAACTTTAGTATATTTTAATGGATCTAATGAAAAGTAGCAGTTGGTTTGTTTATGAGAACAATCTGAAAATTACTACTGTAACTATTCTGTTAACTTTAAGGTCAGAGGTTTACGATATTGATGATGTTGTTGTTCTGATTTTTGAGTAGAATAAGCTGTTCAACGATATGTTTGTAGATACATGTGTACCTAGTTTAGGAACTTAATGTAAAATGTCTTTCATGTCTTACATATGTGTAATTGAATGGGTATGAATGAAATACAAAGTGTGGTTGATGCATATAATGTTTAATATTTCATTGTTTATTGTGTGATAACACATATTTAACTAACTATATAGGTTTGTGGTTGTTTACATAGTTCTTTGTCAAGAATGGTTGAGAAATGTGTTTAAACTTAATCATATGAAGTATTCATGCGAATGGATCATGTTAATGGACCATACGCATGAACAATTCATGCTAATGGACCAATCGCACGACTGAACCAGGAGACTGGATCAGTCGCACGATTGTGACATGAGATTGACTCAGTCGCACGACTGAACATTCAGTCGTGCGGATGGATCAACCGCATGCTTCAGTCGCACGACTGAACCATGCTAATGGTTCAGTCGTACGAATGGAAAACCCTAACCTATAAATACCACTTAATTCATGGAAAAACATGACAATTCGAATACCTACGCACCTGATCGTACCCTAGCCATCCAGAGACTCAAGAACACCTGTTCCAAGTTCATAGATCGCAGTTAATCATCTTTCAATCGTTCTTAACGTTTTGATTCATTCTTAGATCGAATATACTAGCGTTCTCACTGATTGGATCGGCAATCAAATAGGATTCCGCACTGTTTGGTTTGGTATACACTTAAATCAGTTAGTACTCCGTACCTAAGCGGTCTTAAAAAGTGTGATTCAATCGATTTTTGATATAAAAATCGCTTTTTTCACTCATAAACTCAATCTTTTGTTTCAAACAGTGTTTTTGACGTCTCTAGGTCAAAAAGTTAATGTTTTTCGGTATACGGCAATTAGAGTTCGTGAGAAATTCGTGATTTTGCGTCTAAGTGTTCAAAACCTTCGTTTTTGCAAAAACAACAGCCCTTAGTCGCACGATTGACTCAATCGCACGACTGAACCCATTCGCACCTCCCATACGCACGATTGAACTTAGTCGCCTTGTTCATTCATACGACTGACCAGCTTCATTCGTATAGACTCCAACTGCACTCTTCTTACGCACAACTGAATCCAATCGCACGATTGAATTCATCCGCACTCTTCATTCGCACGATTGACTCATTCGCATAACTTCAATCGCACGAGTGGTCCATTCGCACAAGTGAAGTACTTGATCTCAAAAGTTTAAAGTTAATGAGTTGGAAGAACAATACTCAGCGTTCACTACAGGTAGAGACACACAGATCCGAAACCTCTACTTCTAGAGAATGAGACGGGGAATCATAATAAACCACCTAAGCTTATAACGTTAGACGATTACCCACAGTAGAAGCAACGTTTCGAGATCTACCTCAATGGAGTTGATCCCAACCTTTGGGAATCATTTGAAACAGGATATGACATGCCGGTTGGTGGAGATGGAGTAAAATTGACCTTGGGAGGGATGACTGACAGCCAGAAAACGAAATATAATGCAGAGAAGAAGGTTTATGCCCTGTTAACTCAATCTATTCCAAATGATATATTCCCTCAATTTTCTGAGAATAAACAAGCAAAGAAACTTTGGATAGCCTCGGAAAAACGCTATGACGGAAATGCTTCTTTAAAAGCTCTAAAGGCAAAAGCTTTAAAAAAGGAGTTTGACAACTTCTCTTCAATGGGTAAAGAAAGTCTGGATGATGTAATCGACAGGTTCTATCATCTCATGAGTGAGCTACATATTCATGGAGTTACAACGTCAATGGAAGACAAGGTATCCAGCTTGGCAAATGGCTTACCAGAGAAGTGGGATTCGTTTGTATCTAATTTGAGACAAAACAGTATATTAGGAAAATTAGATATAAACGACTTCATCCTGAAATTGAGATAGGAGGAACTTAGGATGAAATACAAGTCGCAGAAAGGAACATATGACCAATATCCTTCACTTTACAATGCCTCTTCCACAACAGTGAGTTCAGGAGCACCCTTTCGGACTGCATTTGTTTCAAGTTCATATGCTCCTTCACCAACCATAGCTTCAGGGTCTGACACGTCTGGATCATCGAGCACCCATTATATTGCACCTGAGGCTAATTCTACCAAGTTAAAGACCGAGAATCTTGGGAATATCACAGTAGAGGTGGCTAAAGAACATATGGATCTATTGGCAACTGTTGTTCACTCGTATGACGGTTTGGTTGCAGGAAAGATTGGTAACTGCCATCTAGCAGATGAAGATTACCAACAGATAGACGAGAACGAGCTTGAAAGAATGGACATAATGTGGGCATTGGCAAGTGCTGTGCGGAGAGCTAAAAAGTTTGTTAAGAAGACGAGACAAAATTTGATAGCTACTAAAGACTCTACTTTTGGTTTCGATAAGTCCAAAGTTACATGTTTCAACTGTGGAGAGAAGGGGCACTTTAAACGTGAGTGTGTAAAGCCCAAGAAGATAGGCAACGGCAACCCGTTCTCGACTTTTAACCGCCAGGACAAACCAACAGGTAGAGCTACCTCGTCTAGTACGGAGACAAAGGCTATGACTGCTCAAGGTGACGAAGGACAAGATTGGACCTTCAAATTTGTATCTCCGGGAGAATCTAACATTGCAAATGTCGAGGTGTTGGATGACGATACTGAAAGTGAAGCTGATATTGCGGTCGAACTAGCAATGTTAGAAACTGAAGATACTGCGAAAGTGGTTAAACCCCGGATTGAAGAAGATCCCAAAACGACATGTTCAAAATCTCCAGTAGCTGAAGAGTCAACCTCTGCACTGATGGCGGATTCAATTGAATCTTCTCAGGTAAGTATTAAAGACAAAGTGTTCGACAATCATGCTTGCTATGAATTAATAAATTTAGGGAAGCATAGACTTGAAATTTGCTAGGTTATTAGATCACAACGATAGCTTAGTAAAGGACTTCCAACTTTGCACAGAAGCAAATTGCATTTTAAAACTAAATGAGCACAGTTACAAAGAGAAAATAGAACTGTTAAATAAACAACTTAGGGAAACCGAAGTTGTGGCTTTTAACAAAGCAAATGATATTAAGTTTTATTTAAACTCCCTTGAAGAAACGAAAAAGGAAAAAAGCAGTTTTGGAAGTCAAAGTAAATTCTTTAAAACAAAAACTGCACAATTGGACTAGTTCTTCTCACATAGTTAAAAACTTTGTGAAAGAACGAAATAACGGGGAGGGATTAGGTTACAAAGTGGTTCCACCACCACATGAGATCTTGTTAAATACTAAATGTCAACCAGTAAATAACAATCCTATTAAGGATCATGTGGTGACCACTCCTCTAGTTAGTGATCCAGATTCCACGTGTCAAACGGTGGAATCTGTCACTAAACTGAAGGAGGACATTTTGAAATCTAAGGGTAAAATGCCTATTGTTAATTTGGATGAGCAATTTGAGAAGGTTAAGGTAAAGTCAGGTTCAACAACGTCCAATAATGAACCCAAAAAGACCAAACAAGTTAACCAATCACGTGATTCATGTCTAAGTCCAAATAAACAAAAAGGTAAAGATGTTAAAAAGGTTCAAACAATTAATCTTGTTAAAGAAGATAAAACATTTAAACAAGAAGTGACAAAATCCAACAAGCCCAAAGTCACACCAGTCTCACACACTTCCCCACAGAGACGTCTTTCCCAACATGTTGAAGGTCGATCGTGCTACAATTGTGGAAAGAGAGGACACATTGCTTCTAATTGTCCTCAGTATCAGACACCAAGAAAGAAAGTTGAACTTCATGATACTAAACAAATTTCTTTTAAAGGAGTTCTATTACTCCACCTAAAAGAAATAATGAAACTAAAGTTCAAACCATAAGCTAGTCGTCTGTTTATCTCAAACAGGCCTTGCACAAAACTTGCATATGGAAAGAAAAATCAAATCAAATGTCTAATACTAAGAACACTAAGAAGCATGCTATGCCCTCACCTTCAAATGGACAGTGGGTAGAATTTATGATGTGTGATGCCTCTGGGTCACCCAAGCCAGTTAAGACTTGGGTACCTAACTTAAACTAATTATTTCCTTTAAATGTGCAGGGTGTCCGCTATAGTGCTTCTACAAATACCTAGATCGTTGATAGTGGGGCATCAAGGCACATGACTGGGAACCTCTCACTCCTCTCAAACGTCAAACAGATTAAGGGAGGACATGTTTCCTTTGCTGGAAATAAAGGAGGTTACATCACTGCATAAGGAGAAGTGGGAAATCAGAAAGTTAAGTTTGACAAGGTCAACTACGTTCAACAACTACAAAATAACTTACTTTCTGTATCACAAATTTGTGACAAAGGTTTCAAGGTTGTTTTTGACAACAAGAAGTGCTACGTGTTGAAGAAGGAGTGCATCATTCCAGAGGACCAAATTTTAATGTCAGCTACAAGGTATAATGACTTATACGTCTTGGATCTATCCAAGGTCTTCACAACCGATCATCAAGTCCAATGCTTCTTGTCAAAGGCAACTGAGAAGGAATCCATCTCTTGGCATAGGAGAATGGGACACATAAATCCAAGGAAGATGAATCATCTCATTCAGAATGATTTGGTCAATGGAGTTAATGTCAAAAACTTACAACTTTTGGATTTCTGTGTGGCGTGTAAGAAAGGGAAACAGACCAAGAAGTCTCACAAGGCAAAGAACGTCAACTCTAATGAATTGCCTCTCGAACTTCTACATATGGATCTGTTTGGTCCTATGAGCACAAAGAGCATCGCTGGAGATTTGTATTGTTATGTAGTCACTGATGACTATTCTAGATTCTCTTGGGTAATGTTTCTGAAATCTAAATCAGAAACATTTGATTCATTCAAACAACTTGTGACCACATTGGAATCTCTATACAAGTTAAAGGTACGTTAGATTCGCTTAGACAACGGTACAGAATTCAAGAATCAGTGGATGGAGCCATTCTGCAAAGAAAAGGGAATTGTACATCAGTTCACATCTGCCTACACTCCACAGATGAACGGAGTTGCTGAACGGAAGAACAAAAGCTTGATAGAGACAGCCAGGACGATGCTAGCAGACTCAAAACTGGCTATCCAATTCTGGAATGAGGCAGTTGCAAATGCATGTTACACTTTGAATCGAGTCTTGGTGGTTAAAAGACATGGTAAAACGTGTTACGAGTTGCTCCAACGACGTAAACCTAATCTAGAGTATCTTGAACCATTTGGCGCACCATGTACACTGCTGAAGAAACATCAGTAAGGAAAGTTCAGTGAAAGGGCTGAAGAAGGTATTTTTCTAGGATACAACATACCGAATAAGAGGGTTTACAACAATTCATCGGGTCAAGTAGAAGTATGGTGCAACGTCGATGTTCAGAGATTCACCCCCCTTACAGGAAAAGGACCCGCCTTCTTTTTCAATTATGATGGATTCTTCAAGTCCTTCAACATTACTCTCACTCCTTCTGATGATGAGCTTTCAACAAAGATGATGTATGATTTCTTAAACACACCGCCCATAGACTCGACAATATCCGGGTCACAAGGTCAGTCTTCTAGTAACTCACGGGAGCACTGGAGGTAAGTGACTCTTCTTCTGACGATGAAGAAGTGGAAAACGTTCAGGTGGATCAGGAGGCACAGGTTTCTACTACTACAAGTACACAAGCATCAGATGTAGATGTCTCTGACACTTCGGAACCTCATACTCCCAGTGCCTCAGAACTGAACCTGTGGTTCACAATCTGGATAATGAGGTAGATGTACCACCACTCCTGGATCTCGACTAAATGTTTATCATCCTCTGGACAATGTCATAGGGGATGTACAATTGGGAGTACAGACAAGGAATCAGCTTTACTCAGCTGATTATGCTTCAGTCATGGAAAAAGGCTACCTTCACGACGGTGCTTATTGATGTTTTGTGTCTCAATTAAAGCCAAAATATGTTGGTGACGCCTTAAACGATGAGGCTTGGGTGAGTGCCATGCAAGAAGACCTTCTTCAATTCAAGAAGTTAGGAGTGTGGACTCTGGTGGATAAACCTAAAGGTGCTAAGGTCATTGGTACTAAATGGGTTTTGAAATGCAAGAAGGATGACCATGGGGTCATTATCAGAAACAAGGCTCGACTAGTAGTTCAAGGATTTTGACAAGTCGAGGGAATTGATTACAACAAAGTGTTTGCACCTGTGGGAAGAATAGAAGCCATCCGTATCTTTCTAGCCTACGCATCGTATATGAAGATTAAAGTCTGTCAGCTTGATGTCAAGAGTGCATTCCTTCTTGGTGAAATCCGAGAGACAGTGTATGTCAGTCAACCCGAGGGGTTTGAGGATCTGTATCTTCGGGACAGAGTGTACAAGCTAGACAAGGCTCTATACAGACTTCATCAATCCCCAAGAGCATGGTATGAAAAGCTCTCGACTTATCTTGTGAAACATGGCTTTCACAAAGGAGTGATTGATTGTACACTGTTCATCAAAGAAAAGGATGGTGACTTACTCCTCGTACAGATTTATGTTGATGACATAATCTTCGGTTCCAAAAACGAAGATATATGTAAAGAATTTGAAGCAGTAATGAAAGCTGAGTTTGAGATGAGTGCCATGGGAGAAATGAAGTTCTTTCTCGGGTTACAGGTGGATCAGACACCAAAGGGAATATTTCTACATCAGACCAAGTATGTAGGTGATATCCTAAGCCGATTCGATATGGAGAACGCTTCGGCAGCTGGAACTCCACTTGCTACAAACCACGATGTGGCACCCGACGAAAATGGTGATCTGGTTGATGCCACCATGTACCGAGGAATGATCAGATCTCTCATGTACCTCACCGCCTCACGACCGGATATCATGTACGCGATGTGTCTTTGCTCCAGATATCAGGCGAAACCGAAGGTCAACCATCTAATAGGCGTCAAAAGGACATTTCATTAACTGAAGGGTACTCCAACACTTGGGTTGTGGTATCCTCATGACGATGACCTTGAGCTTACCGCGTATAGCGATTCGGATTATGGCGGCTGCAAAATGAACTACAAGTCAACTTTAGCAGGATGTCAATTCTTTGGGAGAAGATTAGTCACATGGCAGTGTAAGAAGCAAACATCGGTTGCCCTGTCAACTTCTGAAGCTGAATACGTTGCTACTGCAAGCTGCTGTTCACAAATCATCTGGATTCAACAGCAAATGCGGGAGTACGGTTTGACATTCTCTAACACTCCTATATTTGTTGATAATTCTGCTGCTATAGCCGTAACTAAAAATCCGGTCCAACATCCTAAGACCAAACACATCGGAATTAAATATCACTTTATACGTGATTGTTTTGAAAAGAATTTAATCAATGTTGTTAAAATTAATACGGACTTTCAACGCATTGACCTCTACACAAACGCCTTTGACAAACCAAGATTTTATATCTGTTATAGGTCAACGGGGTGAAAAAGAAAAGTGATGTGATCACAGAGGATGAAAATGTTTAGTCCGACAACATTTTTTTATTTTCTCTTATTTTCTTTTATATTCTTTTATTTTTCTTATTTGAATTTCTTGTCTCTTTAAAATCCACAAACGCATTTTTTTATTTTCTCTTAACCAATGCACTTACTCGCATTAATTTTTTAACTTAATCAACAATTAATGTTTCTGCAGTGTACATTTTTGTAGTTTTTCTGCTGATTCATTGTTTTTTATGAAGAGACGTGTTCTGCTTTTTACTGTTATGAAGTTGATTCTTTTGATTTTTTTCTTATGAAGTTTTGACTGTTGCTTGGATTGTCAATTCTTGCTTGGATTGACTTGTTCATCAGATGAGACACAACCTTCTTAGTGTTTGACTGATCTTGGACTTTTATGCTTCCAAATTTCTGCATAGACTGGGATACTGTAGTATAACTTTTGTACCAACACAGTCATTTCTTTTTGATTTTATAATGTTAATGTTAAGAAAGGAAATAACTTTACAAACTGATCAAAATTTAAATTACTCCCCCTAAAGTTTACATCCATAAAGGGATAGAGACTTTAAGGATTTAAAAAATTAAGAAAATGAAATTATTTTTGTGATGATTTTGTTTACTTATCTATAAATGAAGAGGAAATGTACCTTTCTTGGGATCATATCAATCTTACATTACACAAGTGCAAGCTTTTGTTAGTAAATTAGACATGGTTATGAGCTTATTGATTGAAGGTGTGTTTGTCATCTTAAACTCATGCGTGGTTAATATTGTGATGCATGTGATATTTATCATGTTTGATTAATTTGAGTATTCAACATAAACCCCACACTCAAAAGCATGGCATGATCAGCCACCCGCATGAAATGCATTGGAGAACTTTTTCAAAACTTACTTGACCAAGTCATTTAAATTATGAAATCTCATTTTCACCGATCCTCATTGGGATTCTTCTACTTTGATCCTTTTATTGATTTGATCCACATTAGGATTCCTTTTCAATTCACTTTGGAAGGTGATCCATAATGGGATATTATTTGTTCATTCACAAGGAATGTAATATTTTGTTAATTTATCCAAGGTGGATGTGTTCCATATTGGGAAACTTTTGGATCATGACATCAGCACTATGTGCTTGTTTCTTTAGATATTTGCTCAGCAAAATAGAGAAGAAACTGATGTAGGTGAAAGAGATTCATAAGGCATCATTACCTGGTGTGTTTTTGTTACTACACAAACATACACTTGGATAAGCCAATACGTACAAATACTCTGAGATGAGCGTTTCACATTTGAATATCGATTTTAGATCATCACAACATGTATCTTCTTTTCCAAGTTGAGCCTACCCGCATATCAGATAAGTCATGTCACTCTTTTGAAATTTTGAAATAAACACAGTGAATGATATAAAGACTATAATTATATCATTTTCCATTTGAAGTATATATCTTATTCTTCAACAAAATGACTTCTTTTGTGATTTTTGTGATTTTTTGAATTGTCTTTGAGATTTTAATTTTCACTCGAGGTTAATCAGGCCAATTGATTGAACTAGGAATTCAAACTGACTTAGTTCGAATGCCTTGGTAAATAAATCATCCAATTGATTGTCAGTGTGAACTTGAATCAATTTGATTAACCCTTTTTCAGCACAATTTCTCAAAAAGTGATATCTAATTTCAATATGTTTTGTTTTTGAGTGCTGAATAGGATTATTTATGATAAACATCCCTGTTGTTTTGTCAATATGAATTAGGGTGTGCAAGAAGTTAAAACCATAGTCAAGCATCTGGTTTTGAATCCAGAGTACTTGAGAGCAACAAGCTGATGCTGTTATATACTCAGCTTCTGCTGTTGACACAGACACATTTGTTTGCTTCTTGCACTGCAGAAGACCAGCCTGGGATCAAGAAATTGACAACCGCCAGAAGTGGATTTCCTATTGAAGTTGCATCCCCCGTAGTCACTGTCGGTGTAGGCATAGAGATTGAAGTCTCCTTCCTTTGGATGCCATAATCCAAGAGCAGGTTTACCCTTAAGATATCTGAATATCCTCTTGCTAGCATTAACATATGATTCCTTGGGATTAGCTTGATATCTGACACACACACAAACACCAAACAGAATGTTTGGCCTACTGGATGTTAGATACATAAGTGAACCTATCATAGATCGATAGTGAGTCTGATCCACTGATTTGCCTTCATGATCTGGATCAATCTTCAGTTTAGTATCAACAGGAGTTCTGATGGACTGACAATCAGGAAAGTGGAATTTCTTCAAAATTATATCCACATGTTTTGATTTATTGATGAAGATTCCGTCTGCTGTTTGTTGGACTTGCACTCCTAAGAAGAATGTGAGTTCCCTCATAGCACTCATTTGAAATTTAGAATGCATAAGGTCTTCAAAATCCTTGCAGAGAAGCTTGTTTGTAGAGCTAAAAATGATATCATCCACATAAATATGGAACAACAACATGTCTTATCCTATTCTTTTTCTGAAGAGAGTCTGATCAATCTTTCCTCTTTCATACTCATGTTCAAGAAGAAATTATAATATAGTCTCATACCACTTCCATGGCGCTTGATGAAGACCATACAATGCTTTGTCAAGCTTGTACACCCTGTGTGGGAAATCCGGGTCTTTAAATCCTGGTGGTTGACTCACATAGACTTCTTCAGCTATCTTTCCATAGAGAAATGCACACTTAACATCCATTTGATAAACAGTGAATTTCATGGATACTGAGTACGCAAGAAAGAGTCTTATGGCTTCTTATCGGGCAATACGAACAAACACTTCATCATAATCAATTCCCTCTTCTTGTGTATACCCTTGAGCCACTAATCTCGCTTTGTTTCCGATGACAATTCCCCTATCATCAGTTTTGTTTCTATATAGCCATCTGGTACCGATAGGGTATTGCCTTCGAGTAGATCTACCAGTTGCCATACTTCTTGTTTCTTGAATTGTATCAACTATTCATGCATGCCTCAATCCAGCTATTGATTTGAAGAGCCTCTTTGATATTCTTGGTACTGTTTAACATAGAAAGCAAGAGAACAAACAAATGTTTGCAATGCTTGACTTGCTTCTGGTCACCCTTTTATTAAGTTCACCAATAATGCTATCATTCACCAACTGCACAAAGAGATTGACTCCCCTTTGGAGTGATGGAAGGTTTCATATTGATTGACCAGCTTGTCTTTGTTGATTTCAGCCACTTCATTGCTTCATTCACACAAGATGAGTAGTGCATCCCACATAGCCTTTGTTGTTCCATATTTCTCAAGTCTTTTGAGTACATCCATTTTTAAAGCTAGTGTGAGAATAGAGTATGTTTTGAGATCAATCTTTATATTCTTATACTCATCATCATCAAGAGTTAGATCTTCAATAGGTAATCTTGCTGTTTTGTATAGAGCAGCTTGGTCAGCTGAGAGTGACACATGGATGTCAGGTCCTTTGCATATGGAAATCCAATAATCTGGATCTACACCTGTAATATAATTAATAAATCTGATTTCCATTGTTTAAAGTCAGATTTGTATCTAAGCATAAGAGGTTTAGGAGCATGACCAAGTTAAGAAAAGTTAAGCGAATCCATTGTAATAAACTTGTTTTAGATTGTTGGAATGAGTATTAGATTAATTTTAAAGTCCAAATGGTCCAAGCAGTCTAACTTTAGTATATTTTAATGGATCTAATGAAAAGTAGCAGTTGGTTTGTTTATGAGAACAATCTGAAAATTACTACTGTAACTATTCTGTTAACTTTAAGGTCAGAGGTTTACGATATTGATGATGTTGTTGTTCTGATTTTTGAGTAGAATAAGCTGTTCAACGATATGTTTGTAGATACATGTGTACCTAGTTTAGGAACTTAATGTAAAATGTCTTTCATGTCTTACATATGTGTAATTGAATGGGTATGAATGAAATACAAAGTGTGGTTGATGCATATAATGTTTAATATTTCATTGTTTATTGTGTGATAACACATATTTAACTAACTATATAGGTTTGTGGTTGTTTACATAGTTCTTTGTCAAGAATGGTTGAGAAATGTGTTTAAACTTAATCATATGAAGTATTCATGCGAATGGATCATGTTAATGGACCATACGCATGAACAATTCATGCTAATGGACCAATCGCACGACTGAACCAGGAGACTGGATCAGTCGCACGATTGTGACATGAGATTGACTCAGTCGCACGACTGAACATTCAGTCGTGCGGATGGATCAACCGCATGCTTCAGTCGCACGACTGAACCATGCTAATGGTTCAGTCGTACGAATGGAAAACCCTAACCTATAAATACCACTTAATTCATGGAAAAACATGACAATTCGAATACCTACGCACCTGATCGTACCCTAGCCATCCAGAGACTCAAGAACACCTGTTCCAAGTTCATAGATCGCAGTTAATCATCTTTCAATCGTTCTTAACGTTTTGATTCATTCTTAGATCGAATATACTAGCGTTCTCACTGATTGGATCGGCAATCAAATAGGATTCCGCACTGTTTGGTTTGGTATACACTTAAATCAGTTAGTACTCCGTACCTAAGCGGTCTTAAAAAGTGTGATTCAATCGATTTTTGATATAAAAATCGCTTTTTTCACTCATAAACTCAATCTTTTGTTTCAAACAGTGTTTTTGACGTCTCTAGGTCAAAAAGTTAACGTTTTTCGGTATACGGCAATTAGAGTTCGTGAGAAATTCGTGATTTTGCGTCTAAGTGTTCAAAACCTTCGTTTTTGCATAAACAGCAGCCCTTAGTCGCACGATTGACTCAATCGCACGACTGAACCCATTCGCACCTCCCATACGCACGATTGAACTTAGTCGCCTTGTTCATTCATACGACTGACCAGCTTCATTCGTATAGACTCCTACTGCACTCTCCTTACGCACAACTGAATCCAATCGCACGATTGAATTCATCCGCACTCTTCATTCGCACGATTGACTCATTCGCATAACTTCAATCACACGAGTGGTCCATTCGCACAAGTGAAGTACTTGATCTCAAAAGTTTAAAGTTAATGAGTTGGAAGAACAATACTCAGCGTTCACTACAGGTAAAGACACACAGATCCGAAACCTCTTACTTCTAGAGAATGAGACGGGGAATCATAATAAACCACCTAAGCTTATAACGTTAGACGATTACCCACAGTAGAAGCAACGTTTCAGATCTACCTCAATGGAGTTGATCCCAACCTTTGGGAATCATTTGAAACAGGATATGACATGCCGGTTGGTGGAGATGGAGTAAAATTGACCTTGGGAGGGATGACTGACAGCCAGAAAACAAAATATAATGCAGAGAAGAAGGTTTATGCCCTGTTAACTCAGTCTATTCCAAATGATATATTCCATCAATTTTCTAAGAATAAACAAGCAAAGAAACTTTGGATAGCCTCGGAAAAACGCTATGACGGAAATGCTTCTTTAAAAGCTCTAAAGGCAAAAGCTTTAAAAAAGGAGTTTGACAACTTCTCTTCAATGGGTAAAGAAAGTCTGGATGATGTAATCGACAGGTTCTATCATCTCATGACTGAGCTACATATTCATGGAGTTACAACGTCAATGGAAGACAAGGTATCCAGCTTGGCAAATGGCTTACCAGAGAAGTGGGATTCGTTTGTATCTAATTTGAGACAAAACAGTATATTAGGAAAATTAGATATAAACGACTTCATCCTGAAATTGAGATAGGAGGAACTTAGGATGAAATACAAGTCGCAGAAAGGAACATATGACCAATATCCTTCACTTTACAATGCCTCTTCCACAACAGTGAGTTCAGGAGCACCCTTTCGGACTGCATTTGTTTCAAGTTCATATGCTCCTTCACCAACCATAGCTTCAGGGTCTGACACGTCTGGATCATCGAGCACCCATTATATTGCACCTGAGGCTAATTCTACCAAGTTAAAGACCGAGAATCTTGGGAATATCACAGTAGAGGTGGCTAAAGAACATATGGATCTATTGGCAACTGTTGTTCACTCGTATGACGGTTTGGTTGCAGGAAAGATTGGTAACTGCCATCTAGCAGATGAAGATTACCAACAGATAGACGAGAACGAGCTTGAAAGAATGGACATAATGTGGGCATTGGCAAGTGCTGTGCGGAGAGCTAAAAAGTTTGTTAAGAAGACGAGACAAAATTTGATAGCTACTAAAGACTCTACTTTTGGTTTCGATAAGTCCAAAGTTACATGTTTCAACTGTGGAGAGAAGGGGCACTTTAAACGTGAGTGTGTAAAGCCCAAGAAGATAGGCAACGGCAACCCGTTCTCGACTTTTAACCGCCAGGACAAACCAACAGGTAGAGCTACCTCGTCTAGTACGGAGACAAAGGCTATGACTGCTCAAGGTGACGAAGGACAAGATTGGACCTTCAAATTTGTATCTCCGGGAGAATCTAACATTGCAAATGTCGAGGTGTTGGATGACGATACTGAAAGTGAAGCTGATATTGCGGTCGAACTAGCAATGTTAGAAACTGAAGATACTGCGAAAGTGGTTAAACCCCGGATTGAAGAAGATCCCAAAACGACATGTTCAAAATCTCCAGTAGCTGAAGAGTCAACCTCTGCACTGATGGCGGATTCAATTGAATCTTCTCAGGTAAGTATTAAAGACAAAGTGTTCGACAATCATGCTTGCTATGAATTAATAAATTTAGGGAAGCATAGACTTGAAATTTGCTAGGTTATTAGATCACAACGATAGCTTAGTAAAGGACTTCCAACTTTGCACAGAAGCAAATTGCATTTTAAAACTAAATGAGCACAGTTACAAAGAGAAAATAGAACTGTTAAATAAACAACTTAGGGAAACCGAAGTTGTGGCTTTTAACAAAGCAAATGATATTAAGTTCTATTTAAACTCCCTTGAAGAAACGAAAAAGGAAAAAAGCAGTTTTGGAAGTCAAAGTAAATTCTTTAAAACAAAAACTGCACAATTGGACTAGTTCTTCTCACATAGTTAAAAACTTTGTGAAAGAACGAAATAACGGGGAGGGATTAGGTTACAAAGTGGTTCCACCACCACATGAGATCTTGTTAAATACTAAATGTCAACCAGTAAATAACAATCCTATTAAGGATCATGTGGTGACCACTCCTCTAGTTAGTGATCCAGATTCCACGTGTCAAACGGTGGAATCTGTCACTAAACTGAAGGAGGACATTTTGAAATCTAAGGGTAAAATGCCTATTGTTAATTTGGATGAGCAATTTGAGAAGGTTAAGGTAAAGTCAGGTTCAACAACGTCCAATAATGAACCCAAAAAGACCAAACAAGTTAACCAATCACGTGATTCATGTCTAAGTCCAAATAAACAAAAAGGTAAAGATGTTAAAAAGGTTCAAACAATTAATCTTGTTAAAGAAGATAAAACATTTAAACAAGAAGTGACAAAATCCAACAAGCCCAAAGTCACACCAGTCTCACACACTTCCCCACAGAGACGTCTTTCCCAACATGTTGAAGGTCGATCGTGCTACAATTGTGGAAAGAGAGGACACATTGCTTCTAATTGTCCTCAGTATCAGACACCAAGAAAGAAAGTTGAACTTCATGATACTAAACAAATTTCTTTTAAAGGAGTTCTATTACTCCACCTAAAAGAAATAATGAAACTAAAGTTCAAACCATAAGCTAGTCGTCTGTTTATCTCAAACAGGCCTTGCACAAAACTGGCATATGGAAAGAAAAATCAAATCAAATGTCTAATACTAAGAACACTAAGAAGCATGCTATGCCCTCACCTTCAAATGGACAGTGGGTAGAAATTATGATGTGTGATGCCTCTGGGTCACCCAAGCCAGTTAAGGCTTGGGTACCTAACTTAAACTAATTATTTCCTTTAAATGTGCAGGGTGTCCGCTATAGTGCTTCTACAAATACCTAGATCGTTGATAGTGGGGCATCAAGGCACATGACTGGGAACCTCTCACTCCTCTCAAACGTCAAACAGATTAAGGGAGGACATGTTTCCTTTGCTGGAAATAAAGGAGGTTACATCACTGCATAAGGAGAAGTGGGAAATCAGAAAGTTAAGTTTGACAAGGTCAACTACGTTCAACAACTACAAAATAACTTACTTTCTGTATCACAAATTTGTGACAAAGGTTTCAAGGTTGTTTTTGACAACAAGAAGTGCTACGTGTTGAAGAAGGAGTGCATCATTCCAGAGGACCAAATTTTAATGTCAGCTACAAGGTATAATGACTTATACGTCTTGGATCTATCCAAGGTCTTCACAACCGATCATCAAGTCCAATGCTTCTTGTCAAAGGCAACTGAGAAGGAATCCATCTCTTGGCATAGGAGAATGGGACACATAAATCCAAGGAAGATGAATCATCTCATTAAGAATGATTTGGTCAATGGAGTTAATGTCAAAAACTTACAACTTTTGGATTTCTGTGTGGCGTGTAAGAAAGGGAAACAGACCAAGAAGTCTCACAAGGCAAAGAACGTCAACTCTAATGAATTGCCTCTCGAACTTCTACATATGGATCTGTTTGGTCCTATGAGCACAAAGAGCATCGCTGGAGATTTGTATTGTTATGTAGTCACTGATGACTATTCTAGATTCTCTTGGGTAATGTTTCTGAAATCTAAATCAGAAACATTTGATTCATTCAAACAACTTGTGACCACATTGGAATCTCTATACAAGTTAAAGGTACGTTAGATTCGCTTAGACAACGGTACAGAATTCAAGAATCAGTGGATGGAGGCATTCTGCAAAGAAAAGGGAATTGTACATCAGTTCACATCTGCCTACACTCCACAGATGAACGGAGTTGCTGAACGGAAGAACAAAAGCTTGATAGAGACAGCCAGGACGATGCTAGCAGACTCAAAACTGGCTATCCAATTCTGGAATGAGGCAGTTGCAAATGCATGTTACACTTTGAATCGAGTCTTGGTGGTTAAAAGACATGGTAAAACGTGTTACGAGTTGCTCCAACGACGTAAACCTAATCTAGAGTATCTTGAACCATTTGGCGCACCATGTACACTGCTGAAGAAACATCAGTAAGGAAAGTTCAGTGAAAGGGCTGAAGAAGGTATTTTTCTAGGATACAACATACCGAATAAGAGGGTTTACAACAATTCATCGGGTCAAGTAGAAGTATGGTGCAACGTCGATGTTCAGAGATTCACCCCCCTTACAGGAAAAGGACCCGCCTTCTTTTTCAATTATGATGGATTCTTCAAGTCCTTCAACATTACTCTCACTCCTTCTGATGATGAGCTTTCAACAAAGATGATGTATGATTTCTTAAACACACCGCCCATAGACTCGACAATATCCGGGTCACAAGGTCAGTCTTCTAGTAACTCACGGGAGCACTGGAGGTAAGTGACTCTTCTTCTGACGATGAAGAAGTGGAAAACGTTCAGGTGGATCAGGAGGCACAGGTTCCTACTACTACAAGTACACAAGCATCAGATGTAGATGTCTCTGACACTTCGGAACCTCATACTCCCAGTGCCTCAGAACTGAACCTGTGGTTCACAATCTGGATAATGAGGTAGATGTACCACCACTCCTGGATCTCGACTAAATGTTTATCATCCTCTGGACAATGTCATAGGGGATGTACAATTGGGAGTACAGACAAGGAATCAGCTTTACTCAGCTGATTATGCTTCAGTCATGGAAAAAGGCTACCTTCACGACGGTGCTTATTGATGTTTTGTGTCTCAATTAAAGCCAAAATATGTTGGTGACGCCTTAAACGATGAGGCTTGGGTGAGTGCCATGCAAGAAGACCTTCTTCAATTCAAGAAGTTAGGAGTGTGGACTCTGGTGGATAAACCTAAAGGTGCTAAGGTCATTGGTACTAAATGGGTTTTGAAATGCAAGAAGGATGACCATGGGGTCATTATCAGAAACAAGGCTCGACTAGTAGTTCAAGGATTTTGACAAGTCGAGGGAATTGATTACAACAAAGTGTTTGCACCTGTGGGAAGAATAGAAGCCATCCGTATCTTTCTAGCCTACGCATCGTATATGAAGATTAAAGTCTGTCAGCTTGATGTCAAGAGTGCATTCCTTCTTGGTGAAATCCGAGAGACAGTGTATGTCAGTCAACCCGAGGGGTTTGAGGATCTGTATCTTCGGGACAGAGTGTACAAGCTAGACAAGGCTCTATACAGACTTCATCAATCCCCAAGAGCATGGTATGAAAAGCTCTCGACTTATCTTGTGAAACATGGCTTTCACAAAGGAGTGATTGATTGTACACTGTTCATCAAAGAAAAGGATGGTGACTTACTCCTCGTACAGATTTATGTTGATGACATAATCTTCGGTTCCAAAAACGAAGATATATGTAAAGAATTTGAAGCAGTAATGAAAGCTGAGTTTGAGATGAGTGCCATGGGAGAAATGAAGTTCTTTCTCGGGTTACAGGTGGATCAGACACCAAAGGGAATATTTCTACATCAGACCAAGTATGTAGGTGATATCCTAAGCCGATTCGATATGGAGAACGCTTCGGCAGCTGGAACTCCACTTGCTACAAACCACGATGTGGCACCCGACGAAAATGGTGATCTGGTTGATGCCACCATGTACCGAGGAATGATCAGATCTCTCATGTACCTCACCGCCTCACGACCGGATATCATGTACGCGATGTGTCTTTGCTCCAGATATCAGGCGAAACCGAAGGTCAACCATCTAATAGGCGTCAAAAGGACATTTCATTAACTGAAGGGTACTCCAACACTTGGGTTGTGGTATCCTCATGACGATGACCTTGAGCTTACCGCGTATAGCGATTCGGATTATGGCGGCTGCAAAATGAACTACAAGTCAACTTTAGCAGGATGTCAATTCTTTGGGAGAAGATTAGTCACATGGCAGTGTAAGAAGCAAACATCGGTTGCCCTGTCAACTTCTGAAGCTGAATACGTTGCTACTGCAAGCTGTTGTTCACAAATCATCTGGATTCAACAGCAAATGCGGGACTACGGTTTGACATTCTCTAACACTCCTATATTTGTTGATAATTCTGCTGCTATAGCCGTAACTAAAAATCCGGTCCAACATCCTAAGACCAAACACATCGGAATTAAATATCACTTTATACGTGATTGTTTTGAAAAGAATTTAATCAATGTTGTTAAAATTAATACGGACTTTCAACGCATTGACCTCTACACAAACGCCTTTGACAAACCAAGATTTTATATCTGTTATAGGTCAACGGGGTGAAAAAGAAAAGTGATGTGATCACAGAGGATGAAAATGTTTAGTCCGACAACATTTTTTTATTTTCTCTTATTTTCTTTTATATTCTTTTATTTTTCTTATTTGAATTTCTTGTCTCTTTAAAATCCAAAAACGCAAAAAATATTTTCGGTTTTAGAATTTTAGGGGGAGAATAGGTTAAATTAGTATTAAATTAGTTTTTTTAATTTTAACTTCAGTACTTAAAAAAATAAAAAAATAAAAAAAACGAGGGAGAAGGACAGTCTAGCTAATAGAAATGAGATCGTATCTGTGATACTGATTCAATGTTTATGGAAAAATGATACTACACAGGAACAAAGAGTTTGGGACCTTAAAATAATTTAAGTGATTAAGATGCAAAATTTGAAGTATAAGTCTGAGAAGTCTAAGCAAAATAAAAGGAAAATGATAGTAAAACTAGTATGCTAATAAGGTAACATAAAGAAAGTAGACCTAGAGGTTGCAAGTTCATTATATGATGTGTCGGTAGATTTAACACAATAGATGAGTAGACCTTATTGGTGACTTAATTCAAATTAAATTTGTTCAACTTTCTGTGGGTTCCCATCTTATCCCTGGTTAACACAATCAACGTAGTTCCAATAAGGGGTGACGAGCAAATAAACGCCACAATGACCATAAAAAGAGCAAAGCACGAAAAGAAAAAAAATATGTAAGAGCTATCAAGCGGATAAAAAATGTTGTTGGTGCGTTACGGGCAAAAAGAAAAGAAAAATGCTCTCACAAGAAGATAGGTTGTGTGACTCTTTGCTGTGCGATGACACTGACCTGAGGATAAGCATAACCTAAATATTCTAGAATTCATTGTTGTTTGCGCCTCTCTGCTGTGCGATGGCACTGACCTGAGGCTTGGCATCTCTTTGAAAGCTCTTAGAATAGTTTCATCTTGTCAAAACACCCGTAGACCGCTCAAAAATCTCTTGAGGAATGTTGATTACCATATAAGGGTGGGATCCACAAATGTTTGTTGAAATAATTAAACCTTAATTCATTACCAATGAGTATCAAAAATCTGTGTATGGATTTAAGAGGACAAGTATACTAACAATCATCGTGAGCAGCAACTCTTGAAAGTCCAAATCAGTGTGTGCATCTTATAGCTCTAGTATGATTTCCTAAACTTGCTAATGACTCTTGATAAAAACAAGAATCTAGCATGAAAAGGCTTTGGTAACATGTCCAAAATGACTTGATTAACCTGTATGATTCCATAATGAATTGATCCAGTTATGATCAATGTAACTTTATGCTATACTGTCTAGAAAGAAAAATCTGGTAGATACTTATCTTAGGATTTCAACCTCACACAAAAAAATACAAAATTATGTTTTAGGTTTGTTTATTTCTAGTTGGTTAAGTTAGTTAATTTAAGTTAATTTAGTAGTTAAAAGTCGGACTATGCATCGGAACTCTACTTGGGGATTTAATCACTTAAAGGGTCACGTCTGAGGTGACCAAACTGGTTTTCATATGTTAAAAGAGTCACATCTAATGTGACAAAGTGTTTTGTTTTGAAAGGATCACGTCTGAGGTGATCAAAGGTTTTCTAAGTAAAAATGATCATGTCTGAGATGATCGAATGCTCGAAATGTTTTATCAATAGTCAAAAAGGGCTAAGTGTCAAATGGTCATAAAGTCAAAATCATAAGTATGAGTCATTTGCACGACTGAACCATGAGTATGGACTAGCTGTACGATTTGTAGGTACATGTGTCCCTAGAATCTGAACTGAATGTAATATGTCTTGTGTGACAACCGGCCTCTAGGTTGTTATTCTAACCCTAATTTACTTGCATCATTATCCGTCTTATAAGTACTAATAATAGAAACAATCCAACCCTATTAGTAAATTTGGAATCATTTCTTGCTATTTGTTCCATTTTATGATTTCATGTGATTTTATTGATTTTTAGTTAATTTAGGTTTTACCTTCTTAAAACTTGGTGTCCCGGGAATGTTTACTAGCCACCCATACAAAATTTAATCTCAAGTGAAACATTTAAAATGTGAGCATACATTCACACTTATAAATTTTCGGTTCATGCATGCATGGACATGCACAAGACACTACAACAAACATCATCCACCAAATTATATATTCTACCTAATACTACAAAATTACACCACCTAATATTTATTTACAATTAAAATTTAAATTTTAAACACCCATATAAGACCAAGATCGGCCGCCCCCTCTCCCTCCACTCACCTCTCCTCTACACCACCCACACTCTCACGATTCAAGATTCATGCAAGATCCTTATCACACTACACCTCTCTCTCATTCTCTCAAACCCTCATCAGCTGAAAACACTCTAAAAAACACACACACAACCATTCTCTCTAGATTTCCAGCCTTGTTCATCGAAGAACAAGGCATACACATACTCGGCTGACCTAAAACCGCAAGAAGGTGGCCATATTCGCGAGCTTTGGACAAACCTCCGCATCTTGTTCGACTTTTCCAGCCTTGTTCAAAGATTCTCCCGCCTTGTCCAAGGAGTTTCGAGCTATCCAAGACCATATACACTCTCCAAAACGTGAACAACACCGAGAGTAAGCTTCATGTCACCCAAAAATGGTCATTTCATGTATTTCCTTCACTTTTCTTTTAAAAACACCTCCTCTCTTTGTTGTAGCAGAAACCCAATGCTATTATCTTGTTCTTGAGGAGCTTTCAACTTCACAATAGGTATCTCACATGTTATATTGGTCATTCTTAAGGTGGAAACCGATTTCCACCATGAAAACCCTCTTTTTGGACTTTTAGCACCATCCAACTTGTAAACGTTGTAACCTTTGAAAGCAAAACTTGTAACCTGCTTGTTAATGGTTTAATGGACTCCTAATAACCTGTTTTGAAAGATACAAAAGAATATACACCGTGAACATGTGGTTATAGCTCAAGATACACATTAAAAACCTTCTTTTAACAAGAAATGATACAATCTAAGCACTTGTTTGAAAACTCTCTTAACCAAGGTTTACAACCTGCCCATGAACGACTTTGTAACACCCTAATAATCTGATATTAAAGTTAATTGAGGTTTTGGTAATGTTTAAACGCAAGTTTGCACGGATTTATACATGTGTTATGGGCTGTTATGGCTAAATCACTAAGTTGATGGTTCATTGTTGTGTTGGGTAATCTAGCCGTGAGTTTGGGGCATGATTTTAGAAAGTTTTGATGAATATTAAGTGTGTGACAAATGTTTAATCTCTGGAAATTAAGGACATGTTAAGAGTAGACCCATTTTAGTTATTTTTGGGACCCGAAACATGGTAAAACAACTTTAAAAATAGTAAAACATGGTGTTAACCATTTTAAAAAAAATTCCAGGCTTAATAATGGTTAATAAAGTGTTCTGGAGTCAATGGGTAATTTAAATGGTCAAAAGAACAATTAAATGGCGTTTTAACTAAAAACGGGTACCAACCGGGCATCGTTTTTGAGAAAAATCCAAGAAAAAGAAGTTTAAAGATAAGATTTATAAAAATCATGTAATTTCAGAAAGTTAAGTAATAAAATACCTAAAGAATTTGAAATATTGGTCAAACAAGCTTTAAATGGTCAAATTCGGTTAAAAACGCGTTTTAACGGGTTAAACGTAAAAACGAGACTTTCAACTATTATAGGAAAAATTTCACAATTTAAGGAATTAAAACTTATAAAAATATATTTTATATGATACCTACTTGTCCAAGTCTCAAATTTATGGAAACCCAAAATTAACCGTTAAAACTCTCCGATTTTACCGCAACCGGGAACGTTAAACGCGTAGTTTTAAACCGGACCCATAAACTGCAATTTTGGAACACTTACTGAATAATAAGTCAATTTTTACTCTAACAACCTGATTTTTGGTCTTAAGTGTCATAAAGAACAAGAAACCAAACATGAGGGTAGAAACTGTCAATTTTAAAACTTGAGGGACTAAACTGTAAAATTTTACCAAACTTTATAACCGACTCCTATGAAACTAGTAATCACTTGAATAACAAAATTTCCTTATATCCTTAACCTAATGATGTAAATTTCCCAAATTACATGGAGAACCATGACCTGCCATAAAAGGAAACTTTTTATACAAACCTTCACGAAATCAAAGCCTTGTCCGATAACTAAATTCTTGACACGCTTGTTGCACCTTAAATAAGTTTAGAACAGTAGCTTATCACTTAATATATTCATGTTAGGGTGCTAGACTTGAGACACTCCCAGCACACGAAGAGTTATTTTGACTTAACACCTAAGGTGAGTTCTAGTGATTCCCCTTTTTACTACTGTTTTGGGGTGAAACATGCTCTGTTATTTACGAACAATATTTGTGCTTTGCTTGGTGATTGTATGTGGGATTTATGATTACCTGCTGATACTTATATCATGATCATTAATTCTTTCGTGAACCGCTTGTTTTATATGGATAGATCTATTTGGGGAATCCCCACACACACAGTGGCTTCCGTTCCAGGAAGGGTACCCCACTAAGATCCTAAGGGGTCGTTTGTGGCATGTGACAGGTTTTGTTAAGAAACTATGGTGAACCATCCGGGCAGGTATGGTTCACTAGTTTGGGGCTCAGTTCTTCCTTCGGGAATATCCGGTTAAACACAATTTTAGAAGAGGCCAACCGGGACTGAGTGCAGGGTTGATTATGATTCTCCCACGATGTTGAAACTATGATTTATTTCTTTTTATCAAATAAGGATTTGTTAAGTCCTTTTTGTTTTTAAACTTTAAGCACTTGAATTCACCAACTTTTTAGTTGACACAAATTTCTTTTTGAGCATGTTTCAGGTAATTTATGAAGAGATCCTAGCCGTTGTGAAGACCTAGACTTATCCCCGCGAGCATTGCATTGGCTCATTTTCCTTGATGAAAATTTTGAACAATTTTACATCTTTGTTGAACAAGTACAATTTATTTCAATGTTGGTTGTAAAACTCATTTGGGGGCTTGATTTGTTTCTAGCCCCGGTACGTTTTGAAAACATTTAATGCCATGTGATATTCTCTCCTTAGAGCTCTTGTAATGGTTTGTTTCCGCTGCCATATGTTGTTGCTAGTCTGTGACGTCCCACCCTACCTGGGCCCGGGGTGTGACATCTTGAATGTCTTACACTTATGTAATGCTTGGGTGATTAATGAAATGAGAATGTTTGGTTGTCATTTATAATGTTTAATGTTTCATTAATGAGTTGTGTAATGTATATTGACTTGATTATATAGGTTTGTGATTGTTTGAATTGATATACATAATGTTATAATAATCTATACATTCAAACTTGGTTAAGTGAAGTTCTCATGCGTCTGACTGGACCATGCGCCCCAACAGTGGTCATGCGTCCGAATGGCCATGCGACTGAGTGTCTATGCACCTAAATAGTCCATACGCCTGAACAACTTCATGCGACTGACTCAGTCGCACGACTGAACACTCAGTCGTGCGAATGGATCAACCGCATGGCTCAATCGCACGACTAAACTATACTAATGGTTCAGTCGCCCGAATAAGCAACCCTAACCTATAAATACCACCTAATTCGTGGAAAAACGTAACAATTCATATCACTTCGACTCCAGACGTACCCTAGCCGTCTAGAAACCTCCAAGAACCTGTTCCAAGTTCACAGATCGCACTAGATCGATTCCATATCGTTCTTAACGTTTAGATTCAATCTATAATTGATTCGACGTGTGTTCTCGCTGACTGGATCGCCAATCAAATAGGATTCCGCACTATTTGATTTGGTATACACGTTAATCAGTTAGTATTTCGTGCAATACACGATCCTAACAAGTGGTATCAGAGCTTTGGCTATTGATTACGTGTGATTCAATCGTTTTTGATACAAAAATTGTGTTTTTTCACTAAAAACGCAATCTTTTCGTGTCAAACGGTGTCTGGGACGTCTCCTGCTCATAAAGTTTTGGTTTTTCCGGCGTACGACGATTAGGGTTAGTGAAAATTCGGGTTTTTACAGCCAAAACACCTTAAACCTAGAAATTTTCGAAATCCACCAGCTTCAGTCGCACGATTGACTCAATCGCACGAATAGCCCAATCGCTCTGCTCCATTCGCACTAGTAGAACAGGTTGTTTAAAAGACTAAAGTTAATCGCAATGGAGGACCAGTATTCAGCATTTACAGCAGGGAAAGACTCACGTATTCAGAATTTACTGCTACTGGAGAGTGAAGTAGGGAATCATAATAAACCCCCTAAGCTAATAACTTTAGATAAATTCCCACACTGGAAGAAACGTTTTGAGATCTCCTTAAATGGAGTAGATCCCAATATGTGGGAAGCCATTGAGACGGGGTACAGTATGCCAGTAGGTGCTGATGGAGTCAAACTTAGATTAGTTGGCATGACTGATGCACAGAAAGTCAAATACAATGCTGAAAAAAGAGTGTATGCGTTGCTTACTCAGTCAATTCCTAAGGATATTTTACATCAATTTTCTGAGAACAAGCAAGCAAAAAGCTATGGGATGAGCTGGAGAAAAGGTATGACGGGAATGCGTCTTTGAAAGCTATAAAAGCTAAAGAGTTGAAGAAAGAGTTCGACAATTTCTCATCGATGGGTAATGAGAGTTTGGATGATGTCATCGATAGATTCTACCACTTGATGAGTGAGCTGCATACTCATGGTATCACAACGATCATGGATGACAAAGTGTCGAACTTTGCAGACGGGTTGCCGGAAAAATGGGCTTCTTTTTTCTCAAATCTCAGACAGAATGGTATGCTAGCAAAGTTGGACATAAATGATTTCATTCTAAAGCTGAGAGAGGAAGCACTAAGGATGAAGTACAGAGCTCAAAAGTCTTCGTATACTCAGAATCCAGCACTGTACAACGCGACTCCACAAGTCAAGACATCTGGAGCACCACTTCACACAGCTTTTGTGTCAAGCTCATCTGGTCCAACACAAGCCTCTACTTCAGGTTCAGAAACGTCAGGGTCGTCTAGTACCCAATGCATTGCATCTGAAGCAAATGCTACAAGACTGAAGACCGAGAATCTCGGTAATGTGACGGTAGAAGTAGCAAGAGATTACATGGATCTCTTAGCAGCAGTAGTCAACTCCTATGATGGACTTGTTGCTGGGAAAATTAGAAACTGCCATCTGGCAGACGAGGACTACGAGCAGGTAGATGAGAGAGAGCTGGAAAGGATGGATATAATGTGGGCCTTAGCAAGTGCTGGCCGGAGAGCTAAGAAGTTTGTGAAGAAGACCGGACAAAACTTGGTTGCTACTAAGGACACTACTTTTGGTTTTGACAAGAGCAAGGTGACCTGTTTCAACTGTGGAGAAAAGGGGCACTTCAAACGAGAGTGTGTGAAGCCCAAGAAAACTGGAAACGGGAATCCATTCTCGTCTTTTACTCGTCAAGATAAGCCAACTAACAGTCCTACTTCATCAAGCAAGGATCCAAAAGCCTTGACTGCTCATGATGATGAGGGACAGGACTGGAGCTTTTGGTTTGTCTCTCCGGGAGAATCCAACATTGCTAGTGTGGAAGACTTAGATGATGATTTCGCGAGTGAAGGAGATATTGCAGTGGAGCTCGCGATGTCAAACATTGAAGAGACTGCAACTGAGGTCAACTACAAGCCTGAAGAAGGGACAACTACAACAAAGACAGAATCACCAGAACCAGAAACACCAGACTCTTCTTTGATGGCTGATTCATCAGAACCTTCTCAAGTAAGTACTACTGACCAACTTTTCAATAATCATGCTTGTTCTGATTGTAATAAATTTAGGGAAAGCATAGATTTGAAATTTGCTAGGCTATTAGATCATAATGATAGCTTAGTAAAGGATTTGCAACTGTGCACTGAGGCAAACAGAGTTTTAAAACAAAATGAGCATATTTACAAAGAAAAGATAGATCTTTTGAATAAACAGCTTAGGGAAACAAAAGTAGTAGCCTTTAACCTAGCTAATGACATTAGGTACTATCTTAACTCCCTAGAAGACACTAAGAAACAAAAAGCAGTTTTAGAAGTAGAAGTCAATTCATTAAAGCAAAAACTGCATAGTTGGACAAGTTCTTCTCATATTGTCCAACACTTAGTGAGAGAGCATAAAAATGGGGAGGGTTTGGGATATAAAGTGGTTCCATCACCACCTGAGACCTTGATGAACACTAAGAGTAAACCAATAAATAACAATCCAATCAGTGATCATGTGGTGTCCACTCCTCTTGTAAGTGATCTAGATTCCTCATGTACTTCAAATGAATCTGGAACTAAATAAAAGGAGGCCACATCAAAGGCAAAAGGTAAAATGCCTTGTGTTAATCTGGAAAAAGATTTTGAAAAGGTTAATATAAAGTCAGGGTCAAACAAAGTCAAATCTGAACCTAAAAAGACTATTAATGTTAACCAATCACAAGTTTCATGTCAAAGTCCAGATAAACAAAATGGAAAAGATGTTAAGAATGTGAAAACAATTACGTTTGTTAAACAAGATAAAACATCAAAAGAAGTAGAGTCAAAACCAAAACAGAACAATGTCACTAGGGTGTCACACACGTCTCCACAAAGACAGTTCAATCATAAAGTTGATAGCAGGTCATGCTACAACTGTGGAGAGTGTGGACACATTGCTTCTTACTGTCCTTACTATCAGACACCTAGGAAGAAAGTTGAACTTCAGGAATCAAAACCCAGGTCTTCTAAGAGGAGCTCATTGACTCCACCTAGAAGAGCTAGTGAACCTAAAGTTCAACCCATTAGCCAGTCATCGGTTTATCACAAACAAGCCTTACACAAATATGGCTTATGGAAAAAAAAAGTTAGCCTCTGTGTCTGATAATGTGGACAATAAGACACCTGAGCTACCCTCACCATCTAAAGGTCAATGGGTTGAATTCATGATGTGTGATGCCTCTGGGAAACCCAAGCCTGTAAAGGCTTGGGTTCCTAACCATAACTAATGTTTTAAATTGAATGTGCAGGGTGTTCAGTACAGTGCTGAAACCAACACGTGGGTTGTAGATATCGGAGCATCCAGGCAAATGACAGGGTACAGGGCACTCTTATTAAACGTCAAACAAATAAAAGGAGGGCATGTTTCCTTTGCAGGTAACAAAGGAGGGTATATCACAGCTCAAGAGAAAGTGGGAAATCAGAAAGTTAAGTTTGATAAAGTGAACTACATTCAACAACTTCAAAACAACTTACATTCTGTTTCCCAAATATGTGATAAAGGATTTAAGGTTGTATTTGACAACAAGAAGTGTTATGTCCTGAAAAAGGACTATGTGATTCCGGAGGACCAAGTTTTAATGACAGCTTCAAGATATAAAGATCTTTATGTCTTGGATCTTTCAACGGCTTCCATAACGGATCATGAAGTTCAGTGCTTCTTATCAAAAGCTACTGAGAAGGACTCCATCTCCTGGCATACGGGAATGGGACACATTAATCCACGAAAGATGAATCACTTGATCCAGAATCATCTAGTGAGAGGAGTTAACGTTAAAAATTTCCAATTTCCGGATTTCTGTGTGGCATGCAAGAAAGGCAAACAGACAAAGAAGTCTCATAAGGAAAAGAAAGATCATTCCATTTAGCTTCCTCTTGAACTTCTTCACATGGATCTGTTTGGTCCAGTCAGTACAAAAAGCATCGCAGGCGACTTGTACTGCTATGTGGTTACTGATGACTACTCAAGATTCTCTTGGGTAATGTTTCTGAAATCCAAATCAGAAACATTTGAGTCTTTCAAGGAATTAGTAACTACACTGGAGTCTCTCTACAAGCTGAAGGTAAGACAGGTACGCTCAGACAATGGAACCGAGTTCAAGAATCAGTGGATGGAGGCTTACTGCAAGGAAAAGGGAATTGTGCACTAGTTCACTTCTGCCTACACGCCTCATATGAATGGCGTTGCTGAGAGAAAGAATCGCAGCTGGATAGAGACAACACGGACAATGCTAGCAGACTCGAAACTGCCTATCCAATTCTGGACTGAGGTAGTAGCAAATGCGTGTTACACGTTAAATCGAGCTCTGGTAGTTAAACGCCATGGCAAGAAATGTTACGAGTTACTACAACGACGTAAACCTAATCTAGAGTATCTCGAACCATTTGGCGCACCGTGCACCCTACTGAAGAAGACTCAAGAGGGAAAACTCAGCGAGAAGGCTGAAGAAGGTATCTTCCTAGGCTACAACATACCAAACAAGAGAGTTTACAACAACTCAACGGGTCTAGTAGAAGTGTGGTGTAATGTTGATGTTCAGAGATACACCACACCACCTACTGGAAAAAGGACCCGCTTACTTTTTCGACTATGATGGATTCTTCAAGTCCTTCAACATACCTATCTCCACTTCTGACAAAGAGTTAGCAACAATGATGATGTATGATGTATTGAACTCACTGTCATTAGATTCAACATCATCTGGTTCACATGGTGACTTGACTCACCACTCAGGGGGAGCACTAGAAGCAAGTGACTCCTCCTCAGAAGATGAAGCGATGGAAAATGACCAGAACAATCAGGAGGAACAGGTTCCAATTCCTGCAAGTCCATAAGCATCTAATAGTGATGCCCCTTCGACTTTGGAACCTCAAACTCCTAGTACCTCAGATACAGAACCAAATGTTCATAATCTTGACTCTGAGGTAGTCGTTCCCACCACTCCAGGATCATGTCTAAATGTCTATCATCCCCTAGACAATGTCATTGGGGATGTCAGATCAGGAGTGCAGACCAGAAATCAGCTATATTCAGTTGATTATGCCTCTGTAATGGAAAAAGGATACATTCACGACAGTGCTTATCGTTGTTTTGTCTCGCAGGTTGAGCCAAAATACGTCAGTGAAGCACTGAATGGTGAGGCATGGGCGAGTGCCATGCAAGAAGAACTTCTTCAGTTCAAGAAGTTAGGCGTATGGACTCTGGTGGATAGACCTAAAGGTGCTAAGGTCATTGCCACCAAATGGGTCTTGAAATGCAAGAAGGATGACCAAGGCGTCATTATCAGGAAAAAGGCTCGACTTGTAGTTCAAGGATTTCGACAAGTCGAGAGAATAGATTACAATGAAAAGTTTGCACCTGTGGCAAGAATGGTAGCCATCCGCATCTTCCTTGCCTATGCATCGTATATGAAGATTAAAGTTTATCAATTGGATGTGAAGAGTGCATTCCTTCATGGTGAAATCCGAGAGACAGTGTTCGTCAGTCAACCCGAGGGATTTGAAGATCCATATCATCGGGACAGAGTTTATAAACTCGACAAGGCTTTATATGGGCTTCATCAAGCTCCAAGGGCCTGGTATGAGAAACTCTCAACTCACCTTGTGAAACATGGATTTTGCAGAGGTGTTATTGATTGCACACTGTTTATCAAAGAGAAAGATGGTGATTTGCTGCTTGTTCAAATCTATGTTGATGATATCATCTTCGGTTCAAAGAATGAAGATTTATGTAAAGAGTTTGAAGCAGTAATGAAGGCCGAATTTGAGATGAGTGGCATGGGAGAGATGAAATTCTTTCTCGGGTTACAGGTGGATCAGACACCAAAAGGAATTTTCCTACATCAGACCAAGTATGTAGGAGACATTCTCAGTCGGTTTGACATGGAGAATGCTACTACAACTAGGACTCCACTGGCTACAAACCATGATATAGCACCCGATGAGAATGGTGATCTGGTCAATGCAACCATGTACCGAGGAATGATTGGATCTCTCATGTACCTCACTGCCTCAAGACCTGATATCATGTATGCTACATGTCTATGTTCAAGATATCAGGCTAAGCCAAAGGTTAACCATCTGATAGGGGTCAAAAGGATATTTTGTTATTTGAAGGGTACTCCAACACTTGGGTTGTGGTATCCTCATGATGATGACTTTGAGCTCACGGCGTATAGTGACTCGGATTACAGTGGCTGCAAGATGAATTACAAGTCTACATCAGCAGGGTGTCAATTCTTTGGGAGGAAATTAGTGACATGGCAGTGTAAGAAGCAGACCTCGGTTGCATTGTCAACCTATGAAGCCGAATACTTTGCTGCTGCAAGTTGCTGTTACATATCATTTGGATTCAACATCAAATGCAGGACTACGGTTTGAATTTCTCTTCTACTCCTATTTTTGTTGATAACTCTACTGCAATTGCAGTAACTAAAATTCCGATACAACATCCTAAGACCAAACACATTGGCATAAAATTACATTTTATACGTGACTGCTTTGAAAAGAATTCAATCGATGTGGTAAAAATAAACACTGATTTTCAATGCGCTGACCTCTATACAAAGGCTTTTGACAAACCACGTTTTTTGTATTTGTTAGAGGTCAACGGCGTTAAAAAGAAAAGTGATGTAATTCCAGATGATGACCATGTGTAGTCCGATGCATTTAGTCTATTTGTTTATCTTTTTCTTTTATTTCATTTATTTATTCTATTTTATGTTTAACTTAAATTCATGTTATTTAGTTGTCTATTAAAATCCTAAAAAGCGTAAATCAGTTACGATTTTAGAATTTTAGGGGGAGAATATGTCAGCCAGTAACATTAAAAAAAACGAGGGAGAAGGAGAGGCTAGCTGATAGAAAGTAGATCGTATCTGTGATATCGATTCAAATGCTTTGGAAAATGATAGTACACATGAACAAATCAATTGGGACTTTAAAAAATTTAAATTAGATAAGATGCCAAATTCAAAGTATAAGTCTGTGTAGTCTGAGCAATATAAAAGAAAAAATGATAGCAAAACTGGTTACTACTAATGTAACACCACGAAAGTAGACCTAGAGGTTGCTAGACCACAGATGATATGTCGGTAGATTCAACACAATAGATAATTAGACCTGGTTGGTGATCTCAAGATCAAACTAAGTTGTTCAACTGACTGTGGGTTCCTATCTTATCACTGGTTAACACAATCAACAATATTCCAATAAGGGGTGACGAGCAAATAAACGCCACAAATGTGAGCGGACGACAAAAAAATTAGAGCAAAGCACGAAAAAAATGAAAATCAAACGATATCAAGCTAATAACTTATGTTGTTGGTGCGTTATGTGCAAAAGAAAAATAAAGATGCTCTAACAAGAAGATAGGTTGTGTGCCTCTCTACAGTGCGATGGCACTGACCTGAGGATAAGCATAACCAAGATATTCTAGAATTCATTGTTGTTTGCCGCCTCTCTGCTATGCGATGGCATTGACCTAAGGCTTGGCTTCTCTTTGAAAGCTCTAAGAATAATCTCTTCTTGTCAAAATACCTGTAGACTGCTCAAAATCTCCTGAGGAATGTTGATTACCACATAAGCGTGGGATCAACAAATGTTGGTTGAAATAATTAAACCATAAACTATCACCAGTCTGTGTCAAAAATCTGTGTATGGATTTAAGAGGACCAGCATACTAACAATCATCGTGGCTACAATTCTTGAAAGTCCAAATCAATGTGTGGATCTAATAGTACCAGTATGATTTCCTAAATTTTCTAACGACTCTGGATGAAAAACAAGAAGTGTGAATCAAAAGGTTTTTGATAAGATGTCTTATTGACTTGACTTGCCTGTATGATTCCAAATTTAATTGGTCCAGTTAGGGTCAAAAAAATTGAAGCTGTCTATTCCGAAACCGAATCTAGTAGATTTCTACCTTAGGATTTACACCTCACAAAAAGTCAAAAACAAGTTTAGTTTTGTACTTCAGCTTAAGTCTTTTACTTTATTTAAATTTGGTCAATTCAGTTTGTTTAATATTGGACTACATCATGGAATTCAGTAAGGGATTAAATCACCTAAAAGGGTCACGTCTGAGGTGACCACACGTGTTTTCAAAAGGTAAATGGGTCACGTCTGAGGTGACAAAGTGTTTAAAAGGATCACGTCTGAGGTGGTCAAAGGTTTTTCAATTTAAAATGATCATGTCTGAGATGATCACATGTTCATAATGTTAAATCCACATTTTAAAAAGGGTTTAAATGTCAAATGGTCATAAAGTCAGAAAATGTCATGAGTATGACCCATTCGCACGACTGGACCATGAGTATGGACCAACCGTACGAATGGACCATACTCATGCCTTTTATAGCCGAATGGACATGAGTATGGACCATTCAACCGAATGGCTTATACGACTGAGCCATTCAGCCGATTGAGAGTGTGCTAATGAACAAGTCGCATGACTGAACTCCAGTCGGACGAGTGAAGGTGAGCGACTGATCCAATCGCACGACTGAGGTCCATTCGCCCGAATGAAATGAGCGAATGGGTCCATGTTGGGGTTTGTTGGACCATTTACATCTTGTTTAACCATTTAAACATATGAAACGCAGCGGAAAACACTACTTTAAACATGTTAAAGTTTCTGAAAATACCATTATCACGTGTAAACAAACAAACCCATAACAAGAGGATCTTTATTATGTGAAAAGCAAGCATACAAAATAAACAAGAACACCCAAAACATGATATAATCATACCATAATAAAACCTTTCTGGATGCTGTGAAAACCGACCAAAAGAAGGCAGAAATGAGTCAAAAGAAAGGCCAAGACTTCAAAGGAAGAAGTCCTCAAGTGTCCATACCCACAAGCCTACAAGAAAACACCATCGTTGCTAGGATTTGAGCACCAAAATCGGGTCAAGAAGGCTGCTGGAGCCTTGTTCCAGCCGTGAACAACTGCTGGAGTTTGTTCCAGCCGCAAACTCCTTCTTCCATAAGAAGGGTTGATGTTCATGTGACCCTTTAGCATATATGAGTGAGAGCAAGATGAAGTGTGTGTGTGTTTTTGGCAGATTTTTGTATCAAAGACTTCAAAGGAACACCAAAAAATGAGAGAGACACTCAAGGGGGGGTGGCCGAAACCCTTTTAGGGTTGTTCCAATCTTTGTTTTTTTTTCCAAAAGGTCCCTATATATTAATCTTTTGTTAAACTAAGATTAATATAGATATATATATATATATATATATATATATATATATATATATATAATAAACCTTTTAATTATATAATATACACACACTTTTATTATTTGATGTTATTTTACTAAATTAAACAACATTACAAATAATATCCATGAACAAAATATCCATATAAGTTGTTCAATCTCATATGCAACTTATTTAGACAACCCATTTTCTAAATTGGTGTATTTATTTAATTGTATGATCATATCATCAATTAAATAATATACGGTGTTTGCTAAGCTCGTTATTGGGTATGACCCGACTTGGATCATGACGTACTAACCACATCAATGTTCTATGTGTCTTGGGCATAAAGAATCCAACAATCTCCCACTTGCACAAGATACGTAGAATATTGATGCAAGCAGTAAATACCGCCTAACAACGGTTTACTACCCTTAATACGCATGACTTAAAAGCCATTCAATAATATCATCCCTTTCAAGTTCCAAACTTGAAATGATTTAGGTGAATCGATCATCTATCCTTTTGTTTCAGATGTCCTGTTAAATCCAAAGACATAGAATGATCATTCCTTGTTGATTTACCTTAATCAGGCCTTAGACATCTTGCTCTCAACGAATAAGAGGAACAAATCCCATCTTGACTGCATACGTTTCTCACAATCACCTTGTGTCACACCTGAACATAGCCTTATGTACTGTCCATTATTTCTGAACTGTGAAGAACTAACTCAAGGTATAACATTTGGTGAATATCAAAACCCAATATGCATCTCAGGTCTGAGGATACTAAATGATATTCGCCTTTACTCAAAATTACTTATGATCAATCAAAGAGATTCTATGTAGTAAAATTTGAGACGCGGGTCAGTCCAATATTTGCATCCCACAAATATCTATGAACCTTGGTAGCAACCAATTGCTCTATATTCATACCTTATGAATATCTACCAATCCATGTTCATAATAGTCTTACATTCATATTTGTTCCCACAAATATGACCGACTACGGATATTTAGAATAATAAACATATTCATGGATATAAACATGCTAAAAGGGAACATAACTCAAATATATAAAAGAGTTAATATTACAATTGTTCCATATTTTATATGCTAAACAGATCAATTCTAATCACCAGAAAATCGAAGTCCTAAGGCACAAGTATGACCCTCATACTTTGCCCTCAACAAGGAGCTTCGTGAGTGGATCAGCAATGTTTTGATCTTTATGAACTTTACGAATACATATCTTTACCCTTTTCAACTCCATCCCTTATGATGTTGAATCTCCGCTCAAGGTGCTTAGTCTTTTGATGAGTAAGGGGTTCCTTGATTTGACCAATCCCACCCACGTAATTACCAAAGATTTCTAGAGGGTCTTGAATGGTAGAGACCACCCCTATATAAGCAATGGACAAATTTATCCATGCAGCTTCCCAAGCTGCCAATGAAGCGGCTATGTATTCGGATTTTTGTAGTGAACAATGCTACCGTGTCTTGCTTTGAACCTTTCAAGGACACTTCTCCTCCATTCATAATGGAAGTATACCCGGATTGTGATCGAAAATCATCTCGATCAGTTTTGCAAGCCTGCATCCGTGTAACCCTTTACAACGACTTCCTCTTCAACAGATCCGTATATTAGAAACATATCCTTAGTCCTACTAAGGTATTTCAATATACTTTTAACAGCCATCCGATGGTTATTTCTATTGGTATCTACTTTGTCATACTTAATAAGCATGACTCGTCCGGTCTAATGCATAACATCACACAAATGATGGATCCTATAGCAGATGCGTATGGGATATTCTTCATTTGATTTTGCTCATCCTATGAGCTTGGACATTGAGACGTAGTCAACATTGTCCCTCTTTGAATAGGTACCATACCTTTCTAAGAGTTTTCCATCTTGAACCTTTTCATGATTTTATAAATATATGGACTTTGGTTTAACCCTATCAACCACCTCGATCTATTCTTATAGATCCTTATTCCAAAATATGGGCGGCTTAAACGAGATCTTATATGGAAAACCATATTCCAAGGTAGGTTTCAACACCTTCCAAGGTTGGAATATCACTTCCAAATAGTAGTGTGTCATCAACATACAACATTAAGAATACGATTATGCTCCCACAAACTTTCATATATACACAACCTTCTCGATGCTTGTTTCAATCCATAGATTTATCACTTTAACTTGTATACTTTATTAGGATGTCGTGGATCGACAAAACCATCATGCTGAACTACATGAATAGTCTCTTCAAGATGTCCATTAAGAAAAGCGGCTTTGACATCCATTTGCCAAAACTCATACTCAGAATATGCAGTTATGGCACATAAAATCCTAATCGACTTTAGCATTGCCACGGGCGTAAGAGTTTCATCATAATCAACCAATTGAGTTTGATGAAACCTTATGCTATAAGTCTTGACTTATAAGTATTCAAGTTTCCATGCATATCTGTTTTCGTCTTGAAAACCCACTTGTATCCAACCGGTTTGGAGTTAAGTGGAGGGTCAACCAATTCCCAAACTTGGTTGTTATACATGGATTGCATCCTTACGTTCATGGCTCTAGCCATTTGTCCCAATCCAAATTGGACATAGCATCTGGGTATATGGTTGGCCTACAGGGGTCAACCACATAGCATCCATTCTTGGAATATTCATATCTTTTAGATGGAATACTAACTCTACCAGATTTGTGAACGTTTTCTGTGTATTGATCAACCTCTTGATTATCATTAACAACCTCTTGTTGATAGCTAGTGTCAACCATAAGTGTATCGGCTTGTGGATCTTGATCCTTATCAAGTTCCACAGTTCTATATATTATTCCTTCGATAAGGAACTCGGTTTCCAAGAACTTAGCCTTTCGAGCAATAAATACTTTTGCTCTGTTGAGTCGAAGAAACAGTATCCTATACAGTCTCTAAGACATTCAACTAATCTACACTTTCTTGGTCCGGTTAATATTCATAATATAAGCCTTAAAGAGCAAAACGAAAACCCAAAATGATAAAGTTGGTAAGCTCATAGCCATAATAAATTGAACCATATCCAAATAGGGTTCAGTTTCTCCTTTATCAGAATGAAGAACACAGATAGTTACGAAGAGTTGATTTTCTACTTCATTATTGAAGATTTTGAACATTTCAAAAGCTTCATGCTTATGTGTCAACAAGTGCACACAATAATAGCGACTGTAATCGTCGGTAAAAGCAATGAAGTATCTTTCACCAATCTTTGTCATTGTCTTAAAAGGACTACAAACATCCAAATGTATCATTCCTAATAAGTCTTTTGGTTCACACTTATCAAATGAAACATTTTCATTTGTTTTCAAAAGACCATTCTTTTGAAGTGTTTGAATCCAATTCTTTTTTATGTGACCAAGATGACAATGTCAAAGATAATAATAACTTAAACCCATTTTAAGTTTCTTGGTGCTTAATGTGTATAATGAGTTATTATAGGACGAATTATCATGAACCAATTCATGGATATCATTAAAAGGTATATCCTTAGAATGAAATACATCATCCATAAAACTTAATACCATTATTTACAAACTTTAAATCATGATCATATTGTTTTAATAGGAAACATTAAGTATGTTCCTAGTCAAACTAGGTGCATACAAAATATTTTGAGAACAACTTCCAAACCATTTGAAAGTCTCAAAACACAGTTTCCCTCCTTGAAGCGCACATTTCTTTGAACCCCTTTGCAACAATTGCAAGTATGAGTCTCACATCCGGTATCCAATACCCATGTGTTTGAAGAAATGACATTTAATACAATGTGTGAATCATGGAAATTGTATTTGAGGTTTGCCCAACATCCCTCTTGTCTTTCAAGTCCTTAAGATAGGAGGGACAATCCCTTTTCATTGTCCTATCTCTCCATACTCAAAGCATGGAACGTTCTTCGTTACCTTAGGCTTCATAAGCTTAGGTTTTTCGAGGTTTCACATTAACCTTTGCTTTGATGTATTCCTTTCCTTTGGCAATAATTGCCTTAGGATCGGGATTGGCCATTTCTTATAACCTCCCTCATTGATCGAGAGAATAGGTAGAACCTCTCTACCCATCCCTGCCTCGGTTGCTTTGAGCATTGTGTGAAGTTCACCAATGCTCTTGTCCCACCCATTCATATTACAGTTTATTAATGTCTCAAACCTTTAGTTAGGCAGTCAAGGATCAAATCCTTGGCCAACTATTTTGAGACAGGACAGTTAAGCATCTTGAGGCTATCAATGTGGCTTTTCATCTTAAGAATATATAAGATGATATCGATTGGGTTTCTTCCATGTGACATGCATAAAGTGCTCGAACCGTTTCGAAGCAATCTACTAAAGTTTGTTGAAGGAACATTTCCTTCAACTAGATTATCATGTCATATGCCCCATGATGCTCCAAACCCTTTTGGAGTTCGGGAATCATATTCCCAACATGAGGTAGGATACTTGCATAGAATCCTTAGTGTGCCTAAGCCAATCATCAAAAGCCTTAACATCAACAACGTTGGTTGGTGAGGTATGGGATCGTCAAGGACATAGGCCTTTACTCATTTTTGAGAACGATTCTCAAGTTTTGAAATTGAGTCCATAAGGTTATTATGGTTAAGACGATCCCCTTTTAAGATGGTTCTCGGTGGTAGGTAGGGACGGTCGGGGTAGAAGCTTTGGTTTTGCGGCCATTACTACAAAATTATAAAGTTCATTTTAGTATTTCTGAAAAAATTGCATTTTAACTATTAATACCCTTTACACGTCTCATAGACAATTAATAATTAAAATCTAGAATCCATCGTTACATTTAAATGATGGTTAGGTGACCTTTATCCCATTATTTAAATTAACAAGGTAGTCAACAGTTGAAAATTGCAACCTATTAGTCTTATGGGATCGGTTAAACATCATATGTTTAGTTGGCATGTTTAATCCCATCAACACCATTGTACGCCATGCTTCGGTGACCCTAATCATATGGTTTCCAATTCAAGTCGTCCTACTTACACACACGTGTGAGTTTTCACATACAAGTGGCTAGGTGACCTTTATCCCACAAATAGTTCCCAAGTGATTCGAGTGTCGTGTAAAAGGATGGTGTTAGACTTGTTACCAAAGGGATTTATGTTTTCAGTAATTCTAGTTATGAAAACTCTATGTACCTTGTATTCGCATGCTTTGAAATACATGGTACCCTATGGTTCTCTTTTATTAAAACTTCTTTTATTTTGAAATCATTAATCCTTTTAATAACCTTTTATTAGTCACTTAATGATTAGGAACCAAAAAATACAGCTTGTTATGATAATTTATTTAGATTGTTAAGCATATCCATATATCAAACAATCAACATAAAATGAATAATCAAACAAGCATATATCAAACAACCACATGTGCATAACCATAGCCACTATGTTGATAACACTTGTTTGCCATCACAAGTGAAATCATTTGGTCTATCCTAAGGGTTGAACACAACACAAAATTGAGATCACAATGGATCTCCCACTTGATGTCGCATCCGTATGCTTCAAGTCCACCTTGTGTCTTCCTTTTGTGCTTCCTTCCCGAGCATCTTCATTTACATAATATATATCCTACAACATATTTTCTAGTAAAAGAGAAATACTCCTAATCTATTATTACATCCCAATGAATAAATAGATAAATTCCAAGCACAAAACTTACAACCCAATTGAACGAAAATGACCAAAACAAACATGCAACCAAACCAAAACAACGCAAGGTCTAAGCTAGGTTATGCACCATCAAATGAACAATCACAAACATCATTCAACAAACAAAATAAACCCCATCAAACCCCAAATCTTCAGCTAACACAAACTAAAAATTAGGGTTTGTTTGTCCAAACAAACAACAACCAAATCATATCAACCAATTGACATTCCTATCTTTCAAAGTTTAATCATAAGCATGAAGATATAACTTTGAAAGACATGGGGTTTATTAAATCAACCAAAATCAGCCTCTAATAACTTGATAAACATCCTTTAAAACTGATTTTACAAGGATAATGATGCTAGTTTCCACATAACCGGCTCTGATACCATTGTTGGGGTTTGTTGGACCATTTACATCTTGTTTAACCATTTAAACATAAGAAACGCGGCGGAAAACACTACTTTAAACATGTTAAAGTTTCTGAAAATTACCATTATCATGTGTAAACAAAAAAACCCATAACAAGAGGATCTTTATTATGTGACAAGCAAGCATACAAAATAAACACGAACACCCAAAACATGATATAATCATACCATAATAAAACTTTTCTGGATGCTGTGAAAACCGACCAAAAGAAGGAAGAAATGAGTCAAAAGAAAGGCCAAGACTTCAAAGGAAGAAGTCCTCAAGTGTCCATACCCACAAGCCTACAAGAAAACACCATCGTTGCTAGGATTTGAGCACCAAAATCGGGTCAAGAAGGCTGCTGGAGCCTTGTTCCAGCCGTGAACAAATGCTGGAGTTTGTTCCAGCTGCAAACTCCTTCTTCCATAAGAAGGGTTGATGTTCATGTGACCCTTTAGCATATATGAGTGAGAGCAAGATGAAGTGTGTGTGTGTTTTTGCAGATTTTTGTATCAAACACTTCAAAGGAACACCAATAAATGAGAGAGACACTCAAGGGGGGGGCGGCCGAAACCCTTTTAGGGTTGTTCCAATCTTTGTTTTTTTTTCAAAAGGTCCTTATATATTAATCTTTTGTTAAACTAAAGATTAATATAGATATATATATATATAATTAACCTTTTAATTATATAACATACACACACTTTTATTATTTGATGTTATTTAACTAAATTAAACAACATTACAAATAATATCCATGAACAAAATATCCATATAAGTTGTTCAATCTCATATGCAACTTATTTAGAAAACCCATTTTTTAAATTGGTGTATTTATTTAATTGTATGATCATATCATCAATTAAATAATATACGGTGTTTGCTAAGCTCGTTATTGGGTATGACCCGACTTTGATCATGATGTACTAACCACATCAATGTTCTATGTGTCTTGGGCATAAAGAATCCAACAGTCCAGTCGTACGATTGAATTCAGATTTAGTATAAATAGAGGGGGAGTCGCTCGCAGAGACTCATCACTCCCAAATTAGCCCTAAGTCGCACGACACGTCGTTACTCTGCCAAATTTTCGGTTGATCATTATATATCATTGATTGCTGTGTACTGACTATTTGCACTGATTATACAGGTATAATGCGGTGCAAATCCATATCTATTTCACTCAATTTGACTCGATAATCTGGACATTCGGACCTAACCAAGAACCAAAACTTGTTTGGACAAAAAACCTAACAATAATAAGTAAAATATTGAAATCAAAGTTGTTAGGTGCTAAATAGAGTGATTGCGAGTCTAATGAACCAAAAAACGATGTCTAATCTTTAAAGTTGGTCAAAAATTGAATTTGAATTTAACAGCCAGACTGTCATGCGAATGGACAGGTTGATGAACTTCATTCGCACGACTGAGGTGTGCGAACGGCTAAACCGCACGACTGAATCATGCGTATGTGTTCAGTCGCACGACTGGTGTAAACGCATGAGTTTGCATACGTATGAGCCTAGTCGCACGCTCAGTCATACGTATGAGGTCATTCGCACGACTGGATCTCAGTCGCACTACTCATTCGCACGACTTGATCTCAGTCGCACAGTCTCATTCGCACGACAGAACAGAAAGAAGTTCAAGTCCAAGTGATTCAAGATATTATTAATCAACGGATACTAATGTTTATATTCATTATGTAACAGATGGCGAGTCGGTGGACTATGAGCACTAATCACAACATTTGTGCTCATCTGGATCTGACATCCAGAAATGCTTCAAACTTTTCTGGCATTATCTCATTTCTAAGGAGATCGAGGATCTCTCATGCTATATCTACTTCGTGTACACCGTATCGCTCTATTCAGCAGGCCTTCTGGGAAGGCGCAGTTGTTGATAGATCTTCAGAGCCCCATCGCATAAGCAGTACTATTTTTGGAGAGGCCATTGAGATCACTGAGGATGATCTCAGGACGGTGTTGCAGTTTGGGGACGATGCTGACTGTCCCACTAGACTACAACCCCTTACTGTCCGAGGATGTTTCTTGCGAGCTTAGTACTCTGGAGGACATCAACACAGGGGTGCTCAACAAGAGCAACCTGTGCCCCCAGTTCAAGTACCTCGCACATGTGCTGCTGAAGTGCATAGCGTCTCGGAAGGGAGGATTTGATGAGCTGTCAGATCAGATCCAGAATGCATATGCAGTGTTGGTGCTGAACCACCCGTTCAGCTTCTCTAGGATGATCTTCACCTACTTGATGGAGAACATTGAGGGGAAAGGGAAGGAGGGCTTCTGCATGTACCCTCACTTCATGTAGATGATTATTGACTAGAAGCTCCTTTCCTTGCCAAAGGAGAAGGAGGACGTGGTAGTACTCGAGGTGATGGATGATACCACCTTGGGTAGGATGAAGGTCTATAGGGGAAAGCAGGTGAAACCCCCTGTGAGACGACTGTTTGGACATTTGAGTAGAGTGGACTACATGGCGCCAGCGAATTGGAAGTGGCGTCACGATGATAGTGACTCGGACTCTGAGCCGATTGTGCTCCCATCTGATGACTCGGATGACGATGACAGTGATGATGGTGGTGATACTGGTCCCACCCAGTCTAGGACCACTCCTGCAGATGTTATATCACCATCATCCACCCACGGAGGAGCAGAGATAGCAGGATTTCATCAGGATTTTCATGCTGATGAAGATAACGAGTCGGACGAGGAGCCGTTGACTCGGACGGTGGGCAGCAAGGTGGTTGCCACCGAGAGAGGGATTAGGGCGGTAGGTGGACGCTAGGGTGAGTATGGGGAGGTTGTTACTGATCCATCTTACACCCCAGACCAGCCCAGCAGCCAAGGGGGAGCATCCTCCTCGAAGGGAACAAGGAAAAAGAGGATGGCTCAGCCTCATGGAATGAAGAGTAAGAGAAGGAGATTTACTTTGATCACCACCACAACCACCACCACAGCCACCACCACAGCTACCACCACCACTACCACACCCTCTACCACTGTCACCACACCAGCCACCACTACATACATCCCATCTACCACAATATCTACCACACCCACTCCACCACCACTATCATCTATACCAACCCCAATCTTCACCACTGCCACCACCACCATGATGAAGCTCAAAGGAACTAAGGATGAGCCTCTGAAGATAAAAGAAAAGGCTGGTGATGACGATGATGATGAGGATGAGGATGAGGATGAAGATGATGATAGTGATGATGATGAGGCAAATGATGAAGAAAAGACAAGGGAAAGGCAAAATGATGATGATGAAGAAGGAGATGCAGCTGCATCTGCCTCAGCTCAGGGTCACGAGAGACGCTCAAAGAGAAATCAAGACCAACGAGCCTCGTCTTCTGCCTTACCTACTGATGAGCCTACGATTCAGGACAAAAGTAATGATTAGACGTTTATGTATTTGATAGCTTTTGTACTTGAATCATGTATCACATTAATGTAATGAATGTTTATATCTAATGTTGATGATTCTGTTTTGATTATTAACTAATGATTGTTGTGTTGAATGTCTAAATCAAGCAGATCCAAACTTTCAGAGGGATGAATATGATGTTGCTCCCCTCTAACAGATCAAGACAGCTCACGTTGATTCTTGATCTGCAGGGTATAGTCAGGAGATCGGTGATGTACACTCCTGAAGAAGGAGAGATCATTCACAATCTCACTGACGAGCAAATAGCAGAAATGTTCAAACTCAATGTCGATGAGATCGTGAAAGACGCTCCAACAGTTCATGTGGAAAGTGACAACGAGCTCAACGATGTGGATGAAATCGAGATCGAAGATGTCACGGACCAGCACTATCCAGAGTACACTGACAATGCGGGTAATGTCATTCCCAATCTAGGAGACAATCTATTCAGTGAAACCTTGGAGACTCTGGATAAACTGGAACAAGAGTCAGACAAGACTAAAGGTAAGGCCCAAGCCTCGGATGCTGAAGTTAATATCAGAAAGGTTGAGTGGGCTGCATGCTTTGAAGAGATAAGAGCCCAACGAAGTGCGTCAAAGTCGACTGTCTACACCAAGCTGTACAAAGTGAAGAAACATCACAAGGTGTCAGGCAGAATCATAGCATGGGCATATTTTGAAGATCTCAACGTTTATGCAGTTAAACGTGAGAAAGGGATCGAGTACTTCAGGTTCCCATACGACCTAAAGACTCTTCCTGGATTTGAGCTGAACCAGTTAGCAAAGCTGAAATTGCTATACGCTGATCCACGCAAGATGTCTGGATGGTTTGAAGCAGCTCTGAAGAAAGAGTACCACACCAGATGGGTCAACTTCAAACCTCAACAACCTACGAGGTATATCCGAAGGTTTGAGGTTGATGCCATAACTGGGAAACCAAGAATAGTGCTGAAGTGGAGTCCTCCGCGCAACATGTCCAAGATCCCACTACGGGAAATGCCACAGGACTTCACTCCACAGTTCAAATGGTGGTACTATGATTGGAGGACAGTAGAGGCAGTCATAGTCTTGAACAAAGAAGGAAAAATGGATACTATCTGGGTATTTGACCCAATATGGCTCATAAACTTGTCTGCAAATGATGTATACACATTATACATGTGGCCACTATTCTATGACTCTCAAGACATTGTACAAGCTCTACAGTTTCAGAATGTTATACGACTCTGCTTTGCATTTGAGATACATGCAGGAGTCACAAAAGAAGAGAAGTACAAGAAGTATGAAGAGGTTATGAAGAAAGTAAGACATTAGATGAAACTAGGTCCAAGGGGGAGTTTGTAGGTACATGTGTCCCTAGTTTCTGAACTGAATGTAATATGTCTTGAATGTCTTACACTTATGTAATGCTTGGGTGATTAATGAAATGAGAATGTTTGGTTGTGATTTATAATGTTTAACATTTCATTAATGAGTTGTGTAATGTATATTGACTTGATTATATAGGTTTGTGATTGTTTGAATTGATATACATAATGTTATAATAATGAATACATTCAAACTAGGTTAAGTGAATTTCTCATGCGTCCGACTGAACCATTCGCCCCAACAGTGGTCATGCGTCCGAATGGCCATGCGACTGAGTGTCCATGCGCCTAAATAGTCCATACGCATGAACAACTTCATGCGACTAACTCACTCGCACGACTGAACACTCAGTCGTGCGAATGGATCAACCGCATGGCTCAATTGCACGACTGAACCATAACAATGGTTCAGTCACCCGAATGAGCAACCCTAACCTATAAATACCACCTAATTAATGGAAAAACGTAACAATTCATATCACTACGACTCCAGACGTACCCTAGCCGTCCAGAAACCTCCAAGAACCTGTTCCAAGTTCACAGATCGCACTAGATCGATTCCATATCTTTCTTAACGTTTAGATTCAATCTATAATTGATTCGACGTGTGTTCTCACTGATTGGATCGCCAATCAAATAGGATTCCACACTATTTGATTTGGTATACACGTTAATCAGTTAGTATTTCGTGCAATACACAATCCTACCTCGATTGGACCATACGTATGAGCCCAATCGCACGACTAAACCACACGTATGGCCCAGATGTGCGATTGGACCATAAGCATGAGTAAACTCACATTATTGGATCACAAGATTGAAAAAATAGCATGAATGGAGGTGACCGAATGAGACAGTCGCACGACTGACACCTAGTCGCACGACTGACACCTAGTCGCACGACTGAAGTTAACCGACTATGCAGTCGCATGACTGACTTCTAGTCGCACGAATCAAGTACCGACTGGGCTTAGTCGCACGACTGAAGGAAACCCTAGTATAAAAGGAGGGGGAGTCGGTCGCAGTCATTCATCACTCCCAAATCTCCCCCAAATCGCACGACTACACCGTTACTCTGCCCGATTTCCATTTGATCATTCTAGACCACTGATTGTTGTGTACTGATGATTTCTAGTGATTATACAGGTAAAGTGAGGTGCAATCCACTCAAATGTCCATCGATTTGTGCCCTAAATGATTGAATTTAAGACCTAAACAGAACCAAGACTTAGCTTGCCTAAGAAACTAATAAAACTAAGCACATTGTGAAATTAAAGGTTATTAGGTGTTCTGTCGGTCATTTGCGAGACTAATGAGCCAAACCACACCATCTAAAATAAAGTTTTGCTCAAGATTCAAATTTGAATGGACACACAGACTGTCATGCGAACGGGCGTATTGATGAACTTCAATCGCACGACTGAGCTAGGCGATTGGCACAATCGCACGACTGACATGAGCGATTGGCACAATCGCACGACTATACCATGCGGTTGAGTTTAGTCGCACGACTGTGTGAACAGCATGGGAAAGCATACGACTAAGCCCAGTCGCAAGCTTAATCGCACGATTGAAGTCAATCGCACGACACAAACTCAGTCGCATTGTCCATTCGCACGACAGAACAGAAAGATTCAAGTCCAGTAAATTCGTCTGCCATTCAATAATACACACTCTAATGTTTATCTATCTTTTGTTACAGCAGCATGGCAAGTCGGTGGAAGATGAGCACAAAGCATAACATATGTGCTCATCTTAATTTGACATCCTGGAACACGCCCGAGTTCATGGGCATCATTTCATTTATGAGGAGATCGAGGATCTTCAGAGCGATCTCTACCCCGTGCACACCATACAGGTCGATACAGCAGGCTTTCTGGGAAAGCGCTGTTTAGATAGGTCCTCAAAGCCTCACCGGATTCGGAGTTCTATCTTTGGCCAGGCCATTGACATCAGTGAGGAGGACCTACGAACAGTGTTAGAGTTGGGAGACGATAGCGATTGCCCCACCAGACTACATCCGCTGACGGTTCGTGGATGCTTTCTACGGGCTAAGTACTCGGGGGATATCAACGCAGGTGTGCTCAACAAGAGCAACCTGTGCCCCCAGTTCAAATACTTAGCCCATGTGCTGCTGAGATGTATAGCCTCAAGGAAAGGAGGTTTTGATGAGCTCTCTGATCAGATTCAGAATGCCTATGTGCTCTGATTCTGAATCATCCATTTAGCTTTTCGAGGATGATCTTCACCTATTTGGTGGAGAACATAGAGGCCAAGGGCAAGGAATGATTTTGCATGTACCCTCGCTTCATACAGATGATCATAGATCAGAAGCTTCCTTCGCTGCCCAAGGAGAGAGAGGACGCAGTTATCCTAGAGGTGATGGATGATACCACCCTAGGAAGGATGAGGGTATACTGGGAAAAGCAGGTGAAGCCCCCTGTAAGGAGGTTGTTCGGGCATCTGGCCCGAAAGGACTATGTGGCGCCAGCGAAGAGGAAGTGGCGTCACGATGATAGTGACTCTGACTCTGAGCCGATTGTGCTCCCATCTGATGATTCTGATGACGATGATAGTGGTGATGGTGGAGACACTGGCCCACCCAATCTAGGGGCACTACCACAGATACTACATCTCCACCATCCACCCACGGAGGATCTGACGTGGCAGGATTCCATTAGTACTTTCGTCCTGATGAAGAGGAGGAGAGTGATGAGGAGCCGTTAGTTCGGACGGTGCGCAGCAAGGTGGTTGCCACCGAGAGGGGGATTAAGGCGGTAGGTGGACGACAAGGTGAGTCTGGGGAGGCTACTACTGATCCATCTTATACCCCAGACCCGTCCAGTACCCAAGGGGGAGCCTCTGCATCCAAGGGCTCGAGGAAAAAAAGAATGACCCAACCCTACGGCAAGAAGGGGAAGAGACAAAGGTTGACATTGACCACCACCACCATAGCTACCACCACTACTACCACACCATCCACCACTACTACCACACCACCCACCACTACACCCTACCCGTCACCACCCACTCATAAACCACCACCCATATTCACCACTGCCACCACCACCACAACCACTAGCCACCAAGCCGGACCATCATCCCACCCATCATTCACTACCGGATCATCTCTTCCCCCCATTCGGGTAGAGGAATAGTTGTCAGCACTCAACAGAATGGTGCTGAAGCTATTGGCAACTAATGAAGAAAGAGCTGCACAAATCCAATAGCTTGTGGAGCAAAACGCTGCCCAAGCACAGCAGATCTCACAACAGGCCCAACTAATAGAGTACCAGGCTTAGCTGATGGCTGCTCAGGGTCAAGAGATTGCCCAACTCCAGGAGCATAAAGTTCTATCAGAAAAGAAGATAGAGGAGTTGGAGGCTGCCAAAAAGACCATCATGCTCAAGCTCAAAGGAACAAAGGACGAGCCTCTGAAGATAAGAGAAAGGGATGGTGGTGAGGATGGTGATGACGATGGTGATGACGATGATGATGAGGATGAAGATGATGATACTGATGATGATGAGGCAATAGATGATGAAGAGACAAGGGAAGGTCAGAATGATGATGATGATGAAGAAGGAGATGCAGCTGCATCTGCCTCAGCTCAGGGTCAAGAGAGAGTATAAAGAGAAATCAAGACCAAGGAGCCTCATTTTCCGCCTCACCTACTGACGAGCCCGCGATTTAGGGCAAAAGTAATGATTAGATATTTATGTATTTGAAAGCTTGTGTACTTGAATCATGTATTAAACTTTTGTACTTAATGTTTATATATATTTAATGTTTAGCAGTCTTGATTATTGACTAATGATTGATGTGTTACATGTTTAAATCAAGCAGATCAAGCATATCAGCAAGATGAATACGATGTTGCTCCCCTTCAGCAAATCAAGTCTCAACTTATAATGATTCTTGACTTGCAAGGGATAGTCAGAAGGTCTGTAAGCTATACTCCTGAAGAAGGAGAAATCATTCATGTCCTTACTGTTGACCAGCTTGCTGAGATGTTCTGGCTCAACCCGGACAAGATTGTCAAGGATGCTCCTACTGTTGAAGTTACAAGTGATGATGAGCTGAATGACATAGATAAAATCGAGATAGAGGACGTCACTGTTGAGCATTATCCAGAGTATGCTGACAAAAAGGGAAATGTAGTCCCCAATCTGGGTGACACTCTTGTCAGTGATACGTATGGAACACTTAATCAGATGGAGCAAGAGTCCGAGAAGAATAAGGATCAAGCCTAAGCCTCACACGCCGATGTCAACATAAAAAAGGCTCAATGGGCGGCATGTTTTGCAGAGATCAGAGCCCAACGCACTGCTCCAAAGCCTAGTGCCTACACTAAGCTCTACAAAGTGAAGAAGCATCTGAAGGTGTCAGGAAAGATCATAGCGTGGGCATATTTTGATGATCTAAATGTATATGCTATCAATAGGGAGAAGGGAATCGAGTACTTCAGATTCCCACACGATCTGAAGACTCCACCCGGTTTTGAGCTCAACCAGCTGGCCAAACTGAAGCTGTTGTATGCTGACCTAAGAAAAATGTCAGGCTGGTTTGAAGTTGCATTAAAGAGAGAGTACCACACCCAGTGGGTTAACTTCATAACCCAACAACCTACAATGTACATGAAAAGGTCTGAAGTTGATGCCATTACTGGAAAGCCAAAGATAGTGCTGAAGTGGAGTCCTCCACGCACAATGTCAAGAATCCCTCTAAGGGAAATGCCTCAGGACTTCACTCCACACTTTAAATGGTGGTACTATGATTGGAGAACAGGTGAGGCGGTCATAGCTTTGAACAGAGATGGAAATATGGAAACTATCAGGGTATTTGACCCAATGTGGCTAACCAACTTGTCGGCTAACGATGTTTACACGTTATACAAGTGGCCACTGTTCTATGACGCGCAAGATATAGTACAAGCCCTCCAGTTCCAATATGTTATAAGGCTTTGTTTCACATTTGAGATACATGCTGGAGCTACAAGAGAGGAGAAGTACAAGAAGTTTGAAGAGCTGATGAAGAATGTTAGACAATGGAGTAAACTAGGTCCAAGGGGGAGTTTGTAGATACATGTGTACCTAGTTTAGGAACTTAATGTAAAATGTCTTTCATGCCTTACATATGTGTAATTGAATGGGTATGAATGAAATACAATGTGTGGTTGATGCATATAATGTTTAATATTTCATTGTTTATTGTGTGATAACACATATTGAACTAACTATATAGGTTTGTGGTTGTTTACATAATTCTTAGTCAAGAATGGTTGAGAAATGTGTTTAAACTTAATCGTATGAAGTATTCATGCGAATGGACCATGCTAATGGACCATACGCATGAACACTTCATGCTAATGGACCAATCGCACGACTGAACCAGGAGACTGGATCAGTCGCACGATTGTGACATGTGATTGACTCAGTCGCACGACTAAACATTCAGTCATGCGGATGGATCAACCGCATGCTTCAGTCGCACGACTGAACCATGCTAATGGTTCAGTTGTACGAATGGAAAATCCTAACCTATAAAAACCACTTAATTCCTAGAAGAACATGACAATTCGAATACCTACGCACCTGATCGTACCCTAGCCATCCAGAGACTCAAGAACACCTGTTCCAAGTTCATAGATCGCAGTTAATCATCTTGCAATCGTTCTTAATGTTTTGATTCATTCTTAGATCGATTATACTTGCGTTCTCACTGACTGGATCGCCAATCAAATAGGATTCCGCACTATTTGGTTTGGTATACACGTAAATCATTTTATACTCCATACCTAAACGGTCCTAATAATGTTCATGGTTCGTTACAGATGAACAACGAATCAGTCGATGTTTCATGAGGATTTCAACATGAATACATGTTAAAAGTTGATGAACTCGCTAACAGTAACTCAATCACCAGTTCAATCGAGTTTTGTTTAGATCTGGATAGATTTGAGACGAATCCGAGAGCCAAAGCTCTGATACCAATTAAAGATGGTGGTGAGAGTGAGATTCTTAGTTGATGTGAATCAACTAGGACAAAATATGATGATTGAGTCATTGATTATATTGTAGAATTATATAAATACATATCATTGAATGCTCGAAATACTAAAACTTCTTTGTATTAATGGTGGTGTGAAGTTACAATGAATGTTAGGGTTTTAGCAAGAAACAGTAACAAGACACCTCTGAAACATTTGACTATCAAAGATTCTAATATTCTAGTTATCTAAGGATCCCCAAAAGTAGGGTTTTCTATTCTATATGTAGGCTGACAAAAGACCTTTACAAAATGACTAAACTACCCATGTTCTATACATCAGGAAAATAGTCTAAGTATAAAAGCCTTCATCAGCATTTTCTTCTGATCTTCATCAGCATTTCTTTTTCTTTTTCCGCATTGGTGTTTGGTCATCAACAGTGAGAAATGCAGATGAACAAACACTTAAGCGCATTTGTTGCTGAACATCCGCATTAGTAGTAACGCACGTTCCCGGGACACTCACAGTTGTCCAATCATCGCACATAAAACTTAAAACATACTTTAACATTTACAAAAGTACAGCAACGGAATCATTTAACCAAAACTATTTCATATATTAATAATCCCTTTTTCAAAATAATACATCATTGTTAAGTTACAAAATATCATTTGTTGCATTACATCACAAAAACATTATCATATTAGAAAATGGATGCCATCCTAAACAAGCCAAGTAGCTGCCCCCGTGCCATCCTCATCAACTCTTACCTTCCAACTGGAAAATACATAAAAGGTCAGCGATGTTGATTGAGTTCTAGCTTTATAATAAAATACTTTACATTCGTTTAAAACCATTCTTTACTTTCATTCGCGATCATACATCATACGCACGAATAGATAATCTCATTTTTATCTTTCATCATCATTCTTGACATTCATTCATTTGTTATCATCCATTCATTCTTATTCTTATCATACATTCCTTACATTTTATACGTTCGTCATTATCTTCTGATGCCGTGTACTGTACCCCAAACATCATGCACAAGTGTTGGTACTAGGCCGAAGTCTACATATAAACTTCTAACATCATGCATAAGTGCTGGTACCAGTACCGGGGCAAGTTCATTCATCAATATCTTTACTTCAATTCCGGACAATGCCATGTGCTATACCCCAAACATCATGCACAAGTGCTGGTATTGGGCCGAAGTCTATAAATAAACCTCTAACATCATGCATAAGTGCTGGCACAGTACCGGGACAAGCGACAAGGGTCCCACACATCTGGTCAATCACAAGGATTTGACCCCTGTGTGCATCCTTTGTGTAGCGAACCCGCACACAGTTGAGCTAACGACATCACAATGAGTTGTGCACCTCTTTTCATTTGCTTGCAACACTTTCATTCATTTATTCATTCATTAATGCATGCATTCATTCATTCTTTACATTCCTCTTTTCATTATCATTAACTTCAGCTTTATGTTAAATAATACTTTACGTTCACTTCATAATCATACCATGCAAAGCCATGGAATAATACGGAATAAGGTACATAAAGGAAACACATCATAATCATACATATCATCATGATAAACATCACATAGCATCATACATCATCATATAATCATCATACATCAACCCCGGGAACATCCCAGGTCATAGCCTAAACTTTCTTTTTCCCAAAATATTATAAATAATTCTAAGTCCTTTAGGCGCATGGGCACTATGCAGGCGCATGGCCTCTTAATAGCATGGGAATACTTAGGCGCATGGGGAACTTTTGGGCGCATGAGTACTATACGCGCGCATGGCCCACACTTAGTCATTCTGGGCAACTTTCAACGCGCATGGACACTATGCAGGCACATGAGCCTGACTTAGACGCATGGGCACTCAGGTCCATGAACAACTAACTCATAAATAACATCATTTTCCAGGCCCCAAATCAAATCCAAACATGTTCTAAGCTTAGTTCTGACATCCTAAGCAACATAAACATGCTCATTACATAAACATAACCAATAGATCATCCCAAACTTACACCCACCCATATTCATATACACATACATACGGGTATACCTACCCAACATCATAAAAAACGTTTAAACATGTATTTCCAGCCCCAAAATTAGTTAAAACATGTAAAAGTGGGGTTCTAGAACTCACCTTTGACAACTTTCGGGCAAGACTTCTTCACACCCAAATGCAAACGAGTTCAAGCACCTAGAAACCCACCAAACACACAACCCAAACACAAAACACATACATAAGCATAGACCCGAGGCTAAAACCAGCCAAAAACACTACAAAACATCGAATTCTTACCTTGAATTCCGACTTATTCTTCTTCTTCTTTAAACACCCGAGAGCTTTCTGCTTTCTTTCCTAAAACTGGTTTCAAAAAGGTGAAAGTAACATGGCATGGCGGTCATGTGGCTTTATGTACCAACTTTTTATTCTTTTTGTCCTTTGTACACATGTAACCCTTCAACTTGGTTTTTCTTATTTTTCCTCCTTTTATTATTCTTTTAGTCATCTTTTAAAATTTTTGGGTGTTACAAGTCAACACCCCTTATACAGGTTTCGTCCCCGAAACCTAGTATTCCTCGAACAGATGTGGGTAATGCTGTCTCATCTCCTCTTTAGTCTCCCTCGTAGACTCGGATCCCTTCATGTGCTTCCAATGAACTCGCACCAAGGGAAACACCTCATTTTGTAAGCTCTTTTCCTTTCGAGCAATGATCGCCACCAGTTGCTCCATATAATTTGAGTCGTTCATCTACTTCAATATCCTCCAATGGTACAACCATACCTTCATCGGCTAAGCACTTCCTCAGATGAGATACATGGAGTGTCGGATGAATTCCACTTAACTCCGCGGGTAGTTCCAATCTATATGCCACCTCTCCTACTCGGGCAATAATTCGGAAATGCCCTATATATCTCGGGCTTAACTTGCCCACTTTCTAAACCGAATGATGCCCTTCCAAGGTGAGACTTTTAGCATAACTCTATCACCCACCATGAACTCAATCGGTCTACGTTTCTTATGGGCGTACGACTATTGCCTATCCTTTGCTGCCTTCATAAAGGCTTTGATCTTTTCTAGCTTCTCAGTCGTACCCTCAATCACCTCAATGCTCCCTAACTCCTTCGGACCAATGTCACCCAACAAACGGGCGTTCTACATCTCCTATCGTATAACATCTCATAGGTGGCATACCAATGCTGGCATGATAACTCTTATTGTATGAGAACTCGGCTAACGGTAAATGGTCATCTTAACTTCCTCCAAATCAATGACGCATGCCTGAAGCATATCTTCTAGCGTCCGAATAGTCCTCTCCGATTGACCATCCGTCTAAGGATGATAAGCCATGCTGATATGTAACCTCATCCCCATCGCATCGTGGAATTTCTTCCAAAATTTGGATGTAAAGCGGGTGTCACGGCCAGACACAATAGACACGATACACCATGGCGAGCTACAATCTCCTTGATGAACAGATCTGCTAGTCTCTCCGAAGAATACGTCTCACAGATCGGAAGAAGTGAGCACTCTTTCGTCAGATATCGACGATCACTTATATAGCATCGTACCCTCTCATAGTACGTGGTAGATTCGTAATGAAATCCCTGGTGATATGCTCCCACTTCCACTCGGGTATATCCAAAGGTTGGATTTTCTCGTATGTCTTCTGATGCTCCGCCTTCACTTGCAAACAAGTAAGGCACTTATCACATACTCCGCCACATCGCGCTTCATACCCGGCCACCAATAATCCTTTTTCATGTCTTGATACATCTTCGTAGCACTAGGATGAATGGAGTATCGAGTCTTATGAGCCTTATCCATGATCTTTCCACATAGATCCCATAATGAGGGATACACATTTGTCCGAATCGGGTTCTAACACCGAGAGTGTTTTCACCCAACTCCGCTACTAGACCTCTCATCCTTTCTGAGTTAAGATGATCTTCTTTTAACACCTCATCTTGAAACTCCTTGACCTATGTCATCATATCAGAGGTCATAACCAACTGATAAGCTACAGGACCGGTGAAGGATATGCACTTACAACACAACAACACAATAAGGAGAGTTGCTTAGAACACTTAACAGATCAAATAGGGAACTGGTTTACTTGTTAATGAAAGATGCTAAGAACACAAGTAAATATGAGAAAGAACAAGATGGCAAACAACACAAGTAATTGGTTTTCAGAATGCTGTATATTGCTTCTCAAGTTCTATTACAAATGTTACAAAGCATACGATGAAAGTTACAAGTACTTGAGATACTTTATACTACATCCTATAGCCGGCCATACTTTGAAGGCCAGCTGGATACAATTGACTAGACAACTACAAAATCAAATGTAGAGTCAAAAAGCAGATTTACCTTTTGACAAGTGACTATGACATACCATAGCTCACATCCTAATATATTACAGAAAGGATAAAACTACATAAAGTAGAAAGCATGGACTCAAGACCTCAATGTACAGTTACCAAAAGCATGGACCTTTCACCAACTCATGTAAGTTGGTGACTTTACAGAGTTGCAATGGAAAGGTGGTCCAACTTTATGGTAAAGAACATCAGATAAAGTCATATCTCTAAAATTCTTCGTAAGAAATCTGGCTTCACTCTTTGGCTTCGGAAGACTTTGTCTTTGAAGCTTCGGAAGACTTCACTTTTGGCTTCAGAAGATGTTGGTTTTTGCTTCGGAAAATTTTACACTTAGAATATTTTTAGTGCATGGTGTAAAACTTCCGAAGCATTTCTACTTATGTTCTTCAATGCATGCATGCAGAGAGACTTTGGATGTTTTGGCTGCATCAGACTTATAGGAATCCTTACAAACTCCCCCTAGGCTGATGCTACCAAAACATTTAGAAGATCTTCAGATGTTGGTAGTTTTCAGGATGATGATGACCATACCCTTCTTCATCAGATGGTTAGGATCACTCAGACTCTCATAATATCTTCTCATCTCAAATAGATCATGCAGAGGTAAGTTGATTATGTCTTTCCATGTATAGACATTCTCAACACCTTGATCTTTGATCACATGTCATCTCTCTGGATTAGTAGTGAAGGTCCAGGATAAGATGGGTCTCTCAGCTGCAAAAGGAGCCACTTGAATTGGAGTTGATTGGGCTGCCTCTTCATGCACTTCCTCAGGTTGATCTGACTCATCCTGAGGTGTAGAGGTGGATGATTCAGGCTTCTTCTTCTTTGACTTCGGTTTGGAAGCCATCCTCTTCTTCCTCTTAGAAGACTTCAACTGAGAAGACTGGTCTGCAGCACTTTGTTGATCATCCTTGTCTTTCTCAGTTGGGTGTTCCTCCCTCACAGGTTTAGAAGGAGAGGGAGTTTGACACTGCTGTGGATCAGAAGATGAAGCTTGCTGAGGTTCAGCAAGAGGTCCAGGTTGTGTAGTCTCAGGTTGTTCAACCTTAACCTCCACTTAAGGTGGGAATTGACTTGGAGGGGAGTATAAGTCAATCAGCTCTCCACTCTTTATCTTCTGCTTGATTACCCTGATATGCTCATCCATTGTGGATGGAGACATAGGGCCAAGTTTCCTTCCGGAGAATCCATACAGCTTCAAGAAGCTCATCATCCTTTGTCTGTCAGCAGACTTCTTCATACTCTTTTGGAGGATGGCTCTTGACTTTGCAACATCTTCCCTAATCTTTTTCTTTGTTGCCTTTTGTTCTTTGAGCACTTGAAGTTCAAGCTGTTTGAGATACTCAAACTCAATGTACTCAAAGGACAAGGGAAGAAGTGCAGATGCTTGGTAGAGACCTGTGGCACTAAGGTAGTTCATCATGTTTTGCCTATCTGTTTCGTTGTCTACGTGAGGTTCTTGTGTAGCTGCCACATCCTCTTGCACAAGGCTTTCTTGAACTGGGGAGAGAGTTGGAACATGCTTGTATAACCTTTTCTGTCTCTTCTCCTCTTTGAATTAGAGAAGTAGCCTTGCATCCTCTACTTCCTTCATCTCTCTTGACACTTCCATGTCAGCCAGTTCATTTAATTACTCTAAGGGAAGAGATATAATCTCATCTATGTCATAGTTCCTGGTCTGCAGGTAAGTAATCCTGACTGCCCTCAACTCATCTTCTTGAGTGTTTAGTCTAGGGCAACCCTGACTGCAGCTTGTATAAAGCCTGAAGACCCAGCGAAACTTTCTCCCCTTAGCTTCCTCTTCCACTTTCTCTCCTCCTCCTCAATCTCCTCAGGAGTTAAAATCCGTTTCCCTTTGTCACCCACAGACCTTTGTGACACAGGGTGAAGAGAGCTTTGGCCATTATTGCTTGGTGTAGCATCCAAACTCTGGCTAGACAGAGGTTGTAAGACACCTTCACCAGCAGGTGTTTCACTGAGGGAATGAATTTCTGAAGCAGTTGTTGGTGTGACAGAGCTCTCAGGCTCTATCACTGGGCCTTCAGCCAAGGTTTTCCCTTTGAAGCAAATCTCAGGGTCTGCCTTAACATCTTGTTGACCAATGACATTACCTGATTGCCTTTGTCTCCTTCTAAGGCTGAGTGCTAACCTGCCAGCTTGTCTTGATTGACTTGGGTTTGACAAGTGGCATGTTGATCAGGTCAAGACCTTCATAGTAGTTCAAGGTCTGAAAACTAAATACTTCTTGCTTCCCTTGAACTCTGTGAAGAATAAGGGCTCTTCTATCAGCATCATACCTCCACCCAATAATGTAGTTTGAAGTTCCTTGAGGTGGAGATGACATAGTCTTTAGAATGCCTTCCTCAAAGAGACTCAAAATGATAGAGTCTATAATGTCCACATTAATGTGAACTTGAGGAAGTTGCTGAGTATGCACAATTGCAAGTCAGGATGGTGAATCCTCAATGTGAAGGGTTTGTTAGAACACTAAAACATAGTTTAACCTTTTAAACTTTCAGAAAACGCAGCGGAGGTTTAGGATTATAACATGTTTATAATCTGAAAAATTTCGTGTTCTAAAAGCTGTTTTAAGATGAAAACTAAAACCCAAATCAATAGAATCTTTAATATGTGAATGAACAAGCTATTAGCAAATGTAAAACTACATAAAATCACAGCTTCAATGAGCTGTGATATCTACCTTCTTCCAGCAGCAAAAACGACCAAGGAAGAAAGGTTTGGATGCTCAAATCTTGGCCAAGACTCCAAGGAAGAAGCCCTCAAGTGTGTTTACCCCCAAGCTCCTTGCAAGACACCTTCTTGTTAGGAAGAACACCACCAAAATGAACACAAAAATCGTTCTCCAAGAGCTTCAATGCTGCTGCCTTGTTCCGTAACAAGAGAGGGAGAGAGAGAAGAGTTTTTTTGTGTTTTGAATGTATTGGAATAGGTGAATGAATTGAGTGTATGACTAGTTAAGAGTGTGTGTGTTTTCAAGACACAAAGTTGGTCCAATCACCTTAAGGGGGGCGGCCAAAAGATTCAAAATAAAAGAGTTTTCCCTCCTTTAAAATGATCACAATACAAAATTAACTAGTCACATGTCACACAATAAAAAGTCACCTTCTAGACTTGATTTACAAATGTGACATATGTATTATTTAATTAAACACTTTAATTAAAGTACACTCATATATTATTAGCGTTATTTAAACCCCTTTTAAATGACAAGAATAACAACAATTCATCAACAAATTATCCTTATAATTTGTTCCACCTCTTATGCAATTTGTTTAGAAAACCCATTTTCTAAATTGGTGTAAATATTTAATTGCATGATCATACATCAATTAAACATTAATTGGTGTTTGCTAAGCTTGTTATTGGGTATAACCCGACTTGGATCATAACGTACTAACCACATCAATATTCTAAGTGTCTTGGGCACACAGAATCCTTCAATCTCCCACTTGCCCAAGATTCATAGAAGATTGATGCAAGCAGTAAATACCGCCTAACAACGGTTTACTACCCTTAATACGCATGACTTATAGCCATTCAATAACATCATCTCTTTCAAGTACCCTACTTGAAATGATTTAGGTGAATCAATCATCAATCCTTTTGTTACAGATATCATGTTAAATCCAAGGACACAGAATGATCATTCCTTGTTGATTTAACTTAATCAGGCCTTAGACATCTAACTCTCAACGAATAAGAGGAACAATTTCCATCTTGACTACATACGTTTCTCACAAACACCTCGTGTTATACATGAACATACCCTTATGTACTGTCCACTATTTCAGGATAGTGAAGAATAAGCTCAAGGTATAAAACTTGGTGAATATCAAAACCCAATATGTATCTCAGGTCTGAGGATACCAAATGATATTCGCCTTTTACTCAAACTTACTTATGATCAATCGATAAGATTCTATGTAGTAAAATTTGAGGTGCGGGTTAGTCCAATATTTGTATCCCACAAATATCTATGAACCTTGGTAGCAACCCATTAGTCCATACTCCCTGAAGAACTCTAAGGTTCTGTGACTATAATGACTTTCTCCTCTTTTTGGTAGCATCACCCTCTTGCATAGGTGAGCTAGGAGTTAGGTCAATCACATTCACAGGTTCTTGTGTTCCTGGTTGAGCTCTCCTTAAAGGTCTCCCAGCTAGTTTTTCCCTTAGATAAGATATCTCAAGTTACTGATCATTGACCCTATTTGCAGGGTAGTCACCTGAGATTCAAGGTGACTAACCTTAGAGACTAAATATGAGCATGTTTTTGATAGTTTTTACACCTTTAGTCTTAGATTCCCCTCATCTTCATCAGAAGAATCATTGGGGGATGAGATGATTGGACCAAAGTCCTCTCTCTCACCACCAGCCTCAGGTTCTTGGCTACTGAATTTCCTCTGCACATTGACAGCCTCAGTTGAAGTGTCATGGGCTGAGTTGCCATGGTTGAGGTCTTAATAATGTAATCACTTGCAGAAGTGAGAGCCTCTTCCATATGGATATCCTGAACAAGTTAAGAAGTATCCACCTCAGTGATGGGTGACTGATGTGGGCTAGACAAAGGATACTCGGGAGTACTCATCTCTCTTTGGGTAGGGGAAGAGTATAGAGACTCATGGTACCCACTGAAACCGAAGTCTTCATCAGTATAGAATGAGAGGTTGGGAATCGGTTGATTTAAGTCTAAAGGCTGGGGATGGTAACTGTCCCTGAAGGTTGTTCACTTGAGTGTTGAGACTCAGAGTGACGGCTTAAGGCAGTTTGGCTTATGAGCTCATCAGGGTGAGCATAAGGAACCTTATCCCTGATTGTTGAAGAGATGGGAGTGGTTTGCTCCTCAGGGGAAGTGGGAGCTCTAGTGTCCACTTCCTCTTGTATGGGTGAGTATACGGGGGCCTGCATAGACTCAATAGCTTGAGCAGGGGTTCGTTTGGATTTTCTTTAGTAGGTGAGGGTGCTTTGTGTCCTTTTTGGTGGTTGGGAGGTAGAAGGTGTGGGTTCAACACTAGCTTGTGTTTACTAGGTTTTCACCTTGAGCAATGAGCTCTAACATTTTTGGGACAAGGGCTGTTTCTACCCCTGAGAAGCCTACAGTTGGCTTCTTCATTATTTTAAAGATGTCGGGCTTCATTTGTCCCAATTTAAGAATGTTATCTGTTTACCTCAACTATAAGCCCAGTTTGCAGTTGAGAATGTGTTGAACATATCTAGGAAACATATAATACTCTAAGGAGTCCAAGTTAGCAAGTAAATTTGTCTAAACAAACTGAGAGTACCTGAACTTGACCCTTTGGACCATTCCATGAACTATGAAGGAAAGATCCTCAGGAATCTGGTCCCACCCTCCATGCTTGTTTGACAAGCTATGGATAACCACATGAAGTAGGTATTTCCACCGGGATGAGACCTTTCCTTTCCTGAAGGTCATTACAGAGAAATCTCCCTCATAGCCCGTCTGCTCAAAGGAATGATTGAAAGCTTCCTTTGGGAAGGACAACTCACCTTCTTATTCATCCAGCTGCAAGTGAGTGTTGATGATAGCTGGAGTGATGAAGATTGCCCTCCCTTGCACTGTGGCAGACAGTGCCTTCTCCCCATCCATAATGACCTCTTGGTAGGTCTTCCAGAATTCAAGCAGATGATCCTCATAGAGAGTAGGATCAATGGTTAGGGAGGTGAAGTAGTTGGATAGAGCTAAGAAATGGCAAACCTCTGAGAAGTTTTCATCTTTCTCAGAGCTTAACAGAGCAACCTAGGTGTGTTGCCTGTGAAGTTGCATGGAGAATTCTAGGTTGTTTCTGCGGTTTAGGTTGGCCATTTTAGAAGCTTAAGGACGAAGAAAGATAAAGAACAAAGGTGGTGTGGGAGAATTTAGGTTTAAGGAATAGTTTAATTGAGGAAGATAATGAAAGAGGGGGGAATCGTTGGGCATTTATATGAAAAGTATTTGAGACAAAGTTAATGAAAGAGGATAAACTTTGCAATCCGGATGTCGGTCCCACCTCTGAAAAGTAGTTTACTTTTCCCCAAAAAGTAGTTTTCTTGGAAGTCGAGAAATCTTCCGAAGGTTATTTGCTTCGGAAGTTATGAAGAAAAAGCTTCCGAAGGCAAATTGGCTTCGGAAGATATTTCAAAGGTTTTTGAGAATTTTGCTTCAGAAGAAAATTAACACTCAGAGATTTTTATTCTAAGGAGAATAAAAACATCCGAAGGTAAATTGCATTCGAAAGAAACTTGTTCTTTGAAAACATACAGAGTACTTAAGTTGATTTTAAGCTTTGGAAGATATTTCAGAAATTTCTTCCGAAGGTAAAATTACTGAATCAATTATTTGTTTACTAAGACATAAATTTCTTCCGATGGAAATTTTATGTCTTCCGAAAAGAGATCAAAATTTCCAAAAATCTAAGAAAAGTCTTTTGAAAAGATTTTCTTTCAAGGAAAACAAGGGCTTATAAAGGTGATAAAATAGACAACTTAGGACACATATGTTTTAGAAATAACTATGATTAAGTTTTAAGAAAAGCTATTCAAAGTTAATCATCCCAATAGCTGATACTAGATATTTAAATCTCTGCTCATCAAAAGCTTTGGTGAACAGATCAGCATATTGTTTATTTGTGTTAACTTTGACTAGTTTGATTAATCCCTTTTCAAAGTTATCTCTAATCAAATTATACCTGATATTAATATGCTTTGTCCTTGAGTGATGCACATGATTCTCTATGATGGAGATAGCACTGTTGTTGTCTATGTGGATGGGAGCCTCTTTAAAGTTGAATCCATAGTCCAGCATCTGTTTTTGAATCCAAAGCACTTGAGCGCAGTAATGTATTCAGCCTCAGCAGTTGATGCAGACACACAGGATTGTTTCTTATATTGCCAAGAGACTACCCTTCCACCAAGAAAATGGCATCCCCCTGATGTAGATTTTGCAGTCATGTTGCAGTCACCATAGTCACTATCTGTATAAGCATACATATTAAAGTCAAAATTCTTTGGATACCAAAGGCCAAGTGATGGAGCACCTTTGAGATATCTTAAGATTCTTTTGACAGTGACCAGGTGTGACATGTTGGGGTTGGCTTGATATCTTGCACAAATGCATGTAGCAAACATGATATCTGGCCTGCTAGCTATGAGGTACATAAGAGACCCAATCATTGCCCTGTAGAGATGCTCATCAACATACTCCCCTCAAGATCAGGTCCAAGGGAGTGATTTCTAGCTATGGGTGTCTTAGCAACCTTACAGTCAGTCATGTTGAACCTTTTAAGTATGTCTTGTACATACTTTGACTGACTTATGAAGATTCCATTGTCAACTTGCTTCACTTGAATCCTAGAAAGAAATTGAGTTCCCTTATGGCACTCATTTGAAACCTGTCCTTCATCAGCTTCTCAAAGTCTTTGCAGAGCTTTGGATTAGTTAACCCAAAGATAATGTCATCTACATATACTTGAACTAGCATTATGTAATTCCTGTTCCTTTGATGAAAAGAGTTCCATCTATAGTACCCCTTTTGTAGCCATGTTGACAGAGATACTGAGATAGAGTCTCATACCACTTCCTTGGTGCTTGGTGCAGCCCATAAAGAGCTTTATCAAGCCTGTAGACATAATCAGGATGATCAGGATCTACAAACCCAGGTGGTTGTCTGACATACACCTCTTCATTAATCACCCCATAAAGAAAAACACACTTGACATCAAGTTGGTAGACCTTGAAGTTCTTGGATGCAGCAAAAGATAGGAATATTCTAATAGCTTCAAGTCTTGCTACAGGGGCAAAAACATCTATGTAGTCAATTCCTTCTTCTTGAGTATACCTTTGAACAACTAGTCTTGCCTTGTTCTTGATGACAAGTCATCCTTCTTATTCTTAAAAACCCATTTGGTTCCTATGTTAGTTTTCCCTTTAGGAAGATGACATAGGTTCCAAACCTTTTGCCTTTTGAATTGAAGCAGTTCCTCTTGTATAGCTTCAACCCAACTTCCATCCTTTAGAGCCTCATAAATTTTTTTTGGCTCTATCTGGGACAAGAAACAAGAGTGAAGACAAACATTTGCTTCATGGGTTTGTCCTCTTGTTCTCACCCCCGAATCAACATCTCCAATGATGTTTGTGGTATGATGAGACTTGTGGATCCTTAGCTGAGGGATCACAGCAAGTTGCTTAGACAGATATAAATTTGAAAAATTCTGATATGGGAAAGAAGATTCACCCTTCACATCAGCACACTTATCAAGATTAACTTGATCCAATGAGTGTCTGACATCATTGATGTTGTCTTCAATGTAGTGGTTATTAGCATCAAGAAATTCTTGATCACATTCACCACCACCATTTTCTCCAATATTTGAAGCTCCTTCTCCTGAGTTTTGTGCCTCTAAGCTGGAATTTGAAGGCACCTAAGAAGTATCAGTAGGATTTGTCATTGATGTGCTGGTAGAAGCTTCATTTGCAGGATTAGTAACCACTGGAGCTGAAGATATGTAACTAGAAGGTCATCTTAGCTCAAATCTTGGAACAGGATCATCTGTAGGTAGTATATCTGTAGATCCTGAAACATTCTTACAAGATTTGTTGAAACACTTGGTAATTAAATCAAGATCAAATAGCCAATCCAGACCAGAACCTTTCACACTAGGAGTGTGCTAATTGAAAGTCACATTGGCTGACTCCTCAACTACTCTAGTTCTGAGATTGCATACTCTATAAGCTTTAGCTTGAGAAGAGTATCCAATAAAGTGTCCATCATCTGATTTCTCAGCAAACTTGGCAATTTGATCTTTGGTATTCAAGATGGTGCAAGGACATCCAAATGACCTGAGAAAACCAATGAAAAGTTTTCTCTTGTGCCAAAGTTCATAAGGAGTCTTACCATGTGTCTTAACCACTAAAACTCTATTTTGCACATAGCAAGCAGTGTTCACTGCCTCTGCCTAGAAGGTGATGGGCAGTTTAGAGTCAGACAACATAGTTCTTGCAGCTTCAATTAGTGTCCTGTTTCTCCTCTCAGTAACACCATTTTGCTGAGGGGAGCACAATATTGTCTTGTAATACCTTTTTCATCACAAAATGTATCAAGGACTTGATTCTTGAATTCAGTTCCTTGATCACATCTTATGGTCTTGACCTTGTGATCACATTGATTCTTAATCTTTAAGATGAAATTCTTCAGAATCTTAAGGGTCTCATCCTTAGTTCTAAGAAAGAAGACCCAAGTGAATCTTGTAAAATCATCTGTGATCACCAAACAATAAGAGGTCCTTCCTAGAATTATTACACTGGTGGGGCCAAGGAGATCCATATGTAATAAGTGTAGGGGATTAATGATGGGATTTATTTCCTTTGGCTTGTGAGATATCTTGTGTTGCTTCCCTTTCAGGCATGCAACACAGTGGTCATCACTTGTAAACTCTTTCTTTGGTATTCCAGTTACAAAATCATTCTTAATTAATTTATTTATGTTTTTAAAGTTTACATGGCACATTCTTTTATGCCAGAGGAAAGATTCATCATTATTTGCTTTAGACAGAAAGCATGAAACTTCTCCTGAGGGAGATGTTTCTTGCAAGTCCATCTTGTACATGTTCCCTTTCCTGGGGGCTCTGAGCAAGATGTGCTCATGAGGAATGACCACCCCGAGCCTAAGAACAATGCACTCATGCTCAATGAAGAGAATGTGAGATATCTTGTGTTGCTTCCCTTTCAGGCATGCAACACAGTGGTCATCACTTGTAAACTCTTTCTTTGGTATTCCAGTTACCAAATCATTCTTAATTAATTTATTTATGTTTTTAAAGTTTACATGGCACATTCTTTTATGCCAGAGGAAAGATTCATCATTATTTGCTTTAGACAGAAAGCATGAAACTTCTCCTGAGGGAGATGTTTCTTGCAAGTCCATCTTGTACATGTTCCCTTTCCTGGGGGCTCTGAGCAAGATGTGCTCATGAGGAATGACCACCCCGAGCCTGAGAACAATGCACTCATGCTCAATGAAGAGCATGTTATGACTCTGATCAAAAAATTAGGATACACTCAGAAGATTGTACCCAAGCTTCTTGACAAAGTTTACCTTCTCAATGCTGAGCTTACCATTTGTGACCTTGCCCCTTCCTGTAATGTAACCTCCTGCATCTCCTCCAAAAGCAACTGGTTCTCTATCAATTCTTTCAAACTTTTGGAGTAGTGACCTATTGCCTGTCATGTGCTTGGAACAGCCACTATCAATGATCCATATATTTCTGTTTGTCTTGAGCTGTTCCTACACAAAAGAGATGATTAGTTACATTTGGTAACCCAAGCCTCATTGGTCTTGGGCTCATCAAAAGAAGTTGAAGACAATGCAAAAGTAATTGATCCTATAGTCATGCTAGAAGGATCATTTGCTGATGTTGATGAAGAACTTTCAGCCCCTTGGTTTTTCTTTGACTTCCACACCACCTTTAGAAGCTAAGACTTGACCTTCAATACATCGGATGTTTTGATGACTTTAGAAGTTTTGATGACTGGACCTTCAATAGATCTTGCTTTCACTGTAGCAGGCTTCAATGCTTCAGAAGTATTCCTTTCTTTCGAGACCAAATTTTCTTCGGAAGGCAAGTTTCTACTTGTCTTCTTCTTCATTTTGGAGCTTCCGAAGGAAACATATTTTCCTTCCGACGCTTGCTTCTTCTTTTCCAAACTCTTAGAAGTTTCTTTCTTAGTCATGTGGAGAGTACTCTTTGGATTGTAAACACATTCCTTAGCAAGATGAGAAGTACTCTCACACATAACACAGTCCATTTTCTTCCTTCTAGGAGTTTTCCTTTGTGAACAAAGCTGAATTTTATCACTTTCCTTCTCCATCTTCATCTTTGAAAATGTTGTGGCAGTTCTTGTGGGGATAGAACTACCTTTGGAGCTGGAGGTCCAGGTTGTACAGTAGTGATGCACAACTGATTAGCCTTCTTCTTGATGATGGGATGATTTGGACATGAACCAGAACTCTTGTTGATGAAGTTCAAATTGGTGTCTTCAGCCATTACCACTTCAAATCCTGCAAAGATGAAGACTTGTTTCTGTACAGAGTTGAAGGTGGCCTTGATCTCTTGAGCCTTTTTGGACTTTCTTTTGGCCTTCCTGATCAAGTTCTTTCTTCTTGACTTGGTCATCCCAATAGCTTTGCTCTCCTCAAAGGGATGGTGACCCTTCTTAGAATGCTCTTCTTCACTCTTCTCAGAGCCATTCTCTACCATCTCCACTTCATCCTTTTCAATCACATGATCTATGAGGGGAAGCTCATCTTCACAAGTTCCACATCTAGGAGATCTTACAGACAAGATTGTGTGTGGAGGAGCTATCTCACAAGATCCTAGTCCCTGCTTACTTTGATAAAAATCTTTTGCATGCAAGGATGAGGATATTGTGTTCTTGAAGGTCTCTTCTTCAAGAACATATTTTTCTGCCTTGGTTTTGCTGATCACAAGCTCAGCCTAGCATTCAGTTAATTTAGTAATGAGGTCTTTGATCTGAGACCTCATTATCCCTATCACTAAACACACTTCCAATCCTCTATCTTTATTTTATAATCACTTTACTTTGCTTTTATCCAGCCCAATTTTTCCACTGACTGCATTGCTTGGAAACTTTATCCCTGTCCTCTTGTAGAACTTCTTGGCTCTGTGAGTGAAAAGAGCCATTTGCTGGACTATCTCCATATACTCCAGATCATCTGGATGGATATAGTCCAAATCTTCAAGGGTGAAGAGAAAGTTGCCTGAGGTTTGATCAGTAGAGACAAAGGCATAAGAAGAACTTGTCTCTTGGAAAGGACTTCCTTGAGTGTAGCTTTCTCTTGGAGTCTCCGGGAAGGTGATGAAAGGGCCCTTTTGTGAGTTGTCAAGGAAGCATATAAGATGATGTTGTGGTTGAGTGCTTTCCCTTTCAACCACATGGAGGGCTGAACTCAGTTGATTGCTGGAGTTACCAGATGAGTTTTGCATGTTCATCTCCATCTGGTAGCCACTAAGAATACCATACAACTCTGTAAGAGTAAGAGTCTTAAGGTTTTTAGTCCTCTTGATAACAACACAATAATGTGTCCATTGTCTAGGAAGAGAGGACATAAACTTCCTTACAATGTCCACGTTCTCAAGAGTTACTCCAACATCCATTAGAGTATCCACAATCTCAACATACCTAAAGTATTGTTGAGTCATGATTTCATCTACCTTAATGGTGAAGTTTTCAAACTACTGCTTCAGGAGATCCTTCTTGTTCTCCTTTGCTTCAGTAGACCCTTCATACATCAGCTTCAGTGCTTCCCATAGTTGCTTGGCAGTTGAAGCCTCTGTAGTTGGAGTTTGGAAGAGAAGTTTGAAGGGCTGTCATGGCTTTCTGATCAATCTCTATTGTTTTCCTGTCTGCTTCAGAGTAATCAGCCACAACCTTAGGAATCATACCACCACTAGTAGCAGAAGTGGTTCTTGGTATGTACGGTCCTTCAACAACAGAGTCCCACATCCTGGAGTCTTGAGACTTGATGAAGCCTTCCATTCTTTGACACCAAGTATCAAAGTCTTCAGTAGTGATCAGTGGAGACTTTGTCATAGTTTCAGTTTCCATATCAGCTTTGGTAATAGATGCCATTTGAGTTGTTAAGTATTTTGTGTGTGTGAGGGATCTTAAGATGGTGAGATCTTATATCAAGAGCCTGAAATGCTCTAATACCAAATGCAGGACCGGTGAAGGGTATGAACTTACAACACAACAACACAATGAGGAGAGTTGCTTAGAACACTTAACAAATCAAATAGGGAACTGCTTAACTTGTTAATGAAAGATGCTATAAACACAAGTAAATATTAGACAGAACAAGATGGCAAACAACACAAGTAACTGGGTTTTAAGAATGATGTACATTGCTTCTAAATTTCTATTACAAATGTTACAAAGCATATGATGAAAGTTACAAGTACTTGAGATACTTTATACTACATCCTACAGCCGGCCATACTTTGAAGGCCAGCTGGATACAATTGACTAGACAACTACAAAATCAAATGAAGAGTCAAAAGGCAGATTTGCCTTTTGACTAGTGACTATGAAATTCCATAGCTCACATCCTAATATATTACAAAAAGGATAAAAGTACATAAAGTAGAAAGCATGGACTCAAGACCTCAATGTACAGTTACCAAAAGCATGGACCTTTCACCAACTCATGTAAGTTGGTGACTTTACAGAGTTGCAGCGGAAAGGTGGTCCAGCTTTTATGGTAAAGTACATCAGATAAAGGCATATCTCTAAAAGTCTTCGGAAGAAATTTGTGTTCACTCTTTGGCTTCGGAAGACTTTGTCTTTGAAGCTTCGGAAGACTTCACTTTTGGCTTCAGAAGATGTTGGTCTTGGCTTTGGAAGATTTTACACTTAGAATATTTCTAGTGCATGGTGTAAAACTTCCAAAGCATTTCTACTTCTGTTCTTTAGTGCATGCATGCAGAGACTTTGGATGTTTTGGCTGCATCTGTTGGACCAAAAGAACCAATGAGCCAGATCGGAAAAACCTTTAAGTCCCACAGACGTCACAACAACTGAAGAGATCTACATCAGCTGAAGACAAAGTCTGAAGACAAAGTCTGAAGACAAAGACTGAAGATAAAAGGCTGAAGACAAAGTCTGAAGACATATGTTGAAGACAAAGTTTGAAGACCAAGTTCTCAGAAGTTGTCTCAAACAGCTGAAGTGTTTCCTTTCAGTAGTTGTAATGTTTTTAGTTTTCAGTAGTTTCCTTTCAGTAGTTTTATTATTGTAAAACACCTGAAGTTCTTACACTTCAGATGTTATAGTTTCACTAGTTGTAATTTTGTTTTACACTTAGACTTTTTGTGAAGGTGTCCTCAGTTGTTGTGGACATCTTCAGTAGATTAGTTATTTTCAGTAGTTTGTTAAATCAGTTAGATGTAATTATCAAGTGACATCAGCTGACGTCACATTCCTTTATAAAAGGAATGTTGACCTAGTTGTTTTGTAACTGAAGCATTAGCGTGAATGAAAATATTCCATTAACAGAAAAGTTCTCTCTCTATAGTCGTCATAGTGTGATTGCATATTCATACTTGTCTTGCTTGAATTTGATCTTATTTCTGTTATATTCCGCTGCAAATTCAAATCTAATTGATCAAACTAGATCCGATCCTATCAAATGGTATCAGAGCTGGTTAATCATTGATCGATTTAACAATTGATCATTGAAACTGCTCTTTTGATATCTAAGTTTGATCGAATTAGAAAATTTGCAAGAATTGATTATAGAGTTTGATTTTCTATCGCTTCCGGTCAATTAATTTGAGATTCAAATTGTGTTGTTGAGTTTTTAAGCTAGACTGATTTTAATCTCATTGAATTTGGTTGAATTGGTGAAAATGACTACTTCAATCAATGATCCTCACAATACTGGCTCCTCAACTAAGCCTCCGATGCTTGTTAGGAGTGAGTATAACATATGGCAACGCCGAATGCTCCATCACCTGTCTGTTAACAGTTCAGGTTGTTGGAAGTCAGTGGTTCATGGACCATATAAGCCTATGGTGAGTAATTCTGAAACCAAAGAGATGGTTCCGAAGAAAAAGGAACAATATTCTGATGAGGATTTAAAGCTGTTTGAAATTGATGCTAAAGCCCATGGAATTCTGGCCATGGCACTGCCTAATGAAATCTACTCTGGGCTTATGCATCATGAAACTGCTCATGATCTCTGGGATGCTCTGAAAGAACAATTTGGAGGAATTGATGAGGTCTTAGCAAACAATAGAGAAATCCTTGCCCAGCAATATGAGACATTCTCTCATAGGAAGGGTGAGACATTGACTCAACAGTTTGAGCGATTTTCCTGTTTGATATCTGAGCTAAAAATGGTTCAACATGAATATACAAACAGTCAGATAAACAACAGATTCCTCAGATCCCTGCCTGAGAGATGGGACACTTATACCATTGTCCTACGCTCCAGTGCAAATCTGGATACTCTATCTCTCACCCAACTTCATGGGAAACTCTTAACATTTGAGAGAGAGATAGAACAGAAAAGGAAACTGTCTTCATCTGGAAAGCTCACTAATGATTTGGTACCAGGAAACACTGCTCTAGTTGGTCATGAGTCTGAATATGCTTCATCTGAAAGTTCCTATGATGAGCATATTGATTTCTCTTCAAACAGTGGAAATCATGCTTTTGTTGGAGTTGAGGGTAACTCAGGGTTTAGTGTTGATAACTTGTGTTTTTTGATGGATGACTTGAAAGGAATTGCTGATGATGATCTGGAAGAGATGGATATTTTGAGCCAAATGGCATTGATAAATATCAGATCTCAAAAGTTTTACAAAAGGACAGGTAGAAAATTTCCTGGTCTCTCTGGCAAAACCAAAGTTGGTTTTGATAAGAGCAAGTTGAGATGTCACAAGTGCCATAGACTTGGACATTTTGCTAGAGAGTGTAGATCATCTGATCTAACTCATCTGCACCCTTTGTGACTTTTCCAAGCAATAGCTCACAATCCAAAGGGCAACATTCTACTAGTTCTGATCATCATTCACAAATTCAATCATCTCCTGCATTTTTTGTTCCTCAAAGTCCAATGCCATATCCTTATCCATGTTTTTACATGCCTCAGTCTAGTTAGGTTCCTGTACCCATGGCTCAACAACCACATGCTCTACCTGATCCTCAACCATCTCAAACAAATCAACAATCTCAATCTCAATCACATCAGAGCTTTTTCACCCCTGAGGTTGTTGACTGGAGCAGCTTACCGGATGATGTCTCTGGTTATTCTGAACAATTATTTGTTGGTGCTGGTCAACATGGTGGTGAAAACCCTTTTGAAAATCTTGCTCTAATGGCCCTGGAGTCTACTGATGGAAATCCTTCATCATCACAGGTACCACAGGTATCTTCTGAGGCTAAGGCCAAGTTATGTTCTGAGTCATGCATAGCTGCTTTTGTTTCAATTAGGGAAGCAAATGTAGCTTTAATTAATCAAAACCTTGACCTAGAAAAAGTAATTTCCAAAAGAAAAGCTGAGTTTGAGTCTGTTCTAAAAGAGAAGGATGAGGAGATTTATAAACTAAAATGTCAAATCACTAATGAAAAAGCAAAGGTGGAGGTCATTTTGGAAAATCACAAGAATCTCAAAGAAACACTTGCAGCTACTCAAGTTAATTGTGAACGTTAGGTAACATCATGCAAGTGATTTGAAATGCTTCTCAGTAAGCAAACAGCTTCTAATGTGAAGTTTGGGATTGGGTATAATCATACCATACCTCCTACAGATTTTACTCCCAAGCTAGAAGTAAAATCTGAAGGTGATTGTAATTCCCAAACCACATCATCATGTGTCTCATCCTCAAGTGATAATTCAAAATCAGAGGATGAAGTCAGTGTTATTACCTCAGCTAATCAAATTGCTGATGGTCCAACTGCTTCTAAACACATGATCAAGAAGAAACTGAGTAATTCAGGTGTTGTCCCACAAAGTACTCAAAGTACTGAAGGGCAAAACACAACACCTGAAGAGCATTTCAAATCAGAGGAAAACAAGCATTGCTTGACAACTGCTGAAAGGTCTATCAGGAATCTCAAAAGTACTGATAGAAAACTTCTGAAGAACAAATCTTCAGTTGTTGCAAATCCTTTAGTAATTCCCAAAAGTACTGAAAGGAAGAAAGTACTGAAGAACAAATCTTCAGTAGTTTCATCATCTTCAGCAGTTGATCAACAAAAGATGAAAAGAAAGCCATGTGAAATATGTGGTTTGTTTAATCATCTTACTGATGAATGCTGATATAACAAGGGTTTAAAATTCAACAAAGAGAAAATCATTAAGAAGAAAATGCATAAAATGAAAGATGAATTTCAATCCAAGTTTGCACCACAATCATCTCAATCTGATAAACCAAAGTTTTTCCAAAAAGTTACAAAGAAGGAAGGGGTTTGTCACCCAACAGCTGCAAATATTCCTCATGGAATATCAAAAACTCAGACTAAGTCTGTGTCTTTTAAAAGGGAGGATGTGGTGAATCACAAGAACAAATCACCAACAAGTACTGATGTGTCAACTGAGTTGAAAGCTTTAACAACCAATCAGACACAACTTGTTATGATGGTTCAACATCTGTTGGGGAGAGTTAACCAATTAGATGTTTCTGTGATTAAACCACTAAAAAGGAAACCTAAGCTAAAATCAAAGGAATCCTTTTCAGCACCATCTACACCTTCAAAGGCTGTTAATCATGCAAAATTAGTTAGTTTAAAATCTATTGATGAAAACAGACCCAAAACCAGAATGGTTTGGGTCTCAAAGGCTAACTAATTTTTGTGAAAAATGTAGGGTTCTTCAGCATGCCAACGAAGCATCTGGTATGTAGACAGTGGAGGATCTATGCATATGACAGGGAGCAGCTCTCTTCTTCATGATTACTCTCGAGGGAAGAAGGGATTTGTTTCTTTTGGAAATGATGCTAAGGGTTACATCATAGGAAAAGGATTTGTCTCAAATGGAGAAATAAGGTTTGATGATGTTAACCATGTGGAGAACCTCAAGTACAATCTGCTCAGTGTCAGTCAAATGTGTGATAAAGGGCATGTTGCACTTTTCACAAGTCAAAACTGTCGGATTCTGTCTTCCAAAGTTTTGAACAAGATTGATAAGATATTGGATGACTATACTCTCCTGAAGGCCAACAGGATTGGAAGAGTATATGCCTTAGATTTATCAAAGAAAATTGATCTTGAAGGCCATCCATGTCTGTTCTCTAAAGCCTCTCCATAAGAATCTGAACTATGGCATAGACGGCTTGGTCATGTGAATCTTAAAAACATGAATCAGCTTATTCATCATGGTTTAGTGAGAGGTTTGCCATTGAAGGAGTTCAAATGTGATGACAACTGTCCAGCTTGCTTAAAAGGAAAGCAACACAAAGTTTCATTCCCTCCAATAGAAGAACCCAAGTCCACTGCCTGCTTGCAATTACTGCATATGGATCTCTTTGGTCCTGTTAGAGTAATGAGTATGGCAAAGAAAAAATACTGTCTTGTAATTATGGATGATTATTCCAGATATGTATGGACTTTCTTCTTGCATTCCAAAGATGAGGCTGCTCAAATCATCATTTATTTTGTGTTGCATGTGGAAAAGCAGCATTCACTTCCAGTCAAATGTGTGAGAAGTGATAATGGCACAGAGTTTAGGATTCACACTCTTGATGAATTCTATTTGTCTAAGGGAATCAAGAGAAAATTTAGTATTCAAAGAACTCCTGAGTAAAATGGAGTGGTGAAGAGAAAGAACAGGACCCTTATTGAAGCCGCAAGGATAATGTTGGCTGACTCAGGTTTGCCACTAACCTTTTGGGCTGAAGATGTCAACACAGCTTGTTATGTACAGAATAGGGTGTTATTGAATCAGAGGTTGATGATGACTCCTTATGAGTTAATACATCATTTGGCCCCTCTAATTTCATTCTTTAGAGCATTTGGGTGTCCCTGTTATATTCTTAACACAAAGAATCCACTCCAGAAGTTTGAATCCAAGGTGGATGCAGGGTATTTTGTTGGGTATTCATCTACTTGCAAGGCATACAGAGTTTTTAATTGCAGAACAAAGATTGTTGAAGAAACTTTGCATGCCAAGTTTAATGAATCTCCAAAAGACAGAATTCCTCAAAACCCTGTGGAGTTGTTTGATTTGGACATACTGCAATATGTTCCATATCAGTCTTTACCTGTTATTGTTTCTGAAGTTCCATCATCTCCATCTGATGGCCTAAATGCAAGTTGTAGTGATCATCTGCCTGTGTCTACTACACTTGATGTTCCTGTAGCTTCAGCAGTTCCATCCACAACAAATGCTGATGAAATCTCTTAATCCTCTACTTCATTTGAACTGCCATCTCAGTCTAGGTTTCAAGAGTCTGAATCAACATCTATTGCTGCTGAATCTCCTACAAACACTTGCACAGATATTATTGAGTATCAAGAATTGAAGAATCATCCCATGTCCCAGATCATTGGTGACATTAATGGTGGTGTTTCAACAAGAAGCCAATTGTCCAATTTCTATCTCTATGCTCTCTTCATCAGTCAGCAAGAGCCAAAGAATTATCATGTTGCATTAAGGGACAATGGATGGGTTGAAGCCATGCAGCTTGAGCTTCTTCAATTTCAAAAGCAGCAAGTGTGGGAACTGGTTCCTCTACCCCAAGGTAAGTATGCAATAGGCACTAAATGGGTGTTTAGGAATATAACTGATGAAAAAGGCCAAATTGTCAAGAACAAGGCCAAATTGGTTGTACAGGGGTTCTCACAAGAAGAAGGTATTGATTATGATGAAACCTTTGCCCCGATAGCCAAACTAGAGGCAATCAGATTGTTTTTAGCTTATGCTGCTTTCCATAACCTTAAAGTATTTCAAATGGATGTCAAAAGTGCATTTTTATATGGTAAAATAAAAGAAGAGGTTTATGTGTGTCAACCACCAGGTTTTGAAGATCATAAACATCCAGATTGGGTGTATAAGCTTTATAAGGCTCTTTATGGGTTGAAACAAGCACCTAGAGCCTGGTATGAAACACTATCTAACTTTCTTCTTCAAATAATATCACTAGAGGCTCCATAGATAAAACTTTGTTCATTAAAAAAGTAGGCATGCATAAGCTCCTTGTTCAAATTTATGTAGATGACATTATTTTTGCATCCTCTGATCCACAGTTGTGTGATGCCTTTACTAAATTGATGCAACAAAAGTTTGAAATGAATGCCATGGGAGAATTACAGTTCTTTCTGGGTTTGCAAATCAAACATATGGCTGATGGAACTTTCATTCATCAGTCAAAATACACAAAAGATTTGTTAACCAAGTATGATTTACAAAACTGTAAACCTTGTTCTACTCCCATGTGCAGCAACACACAACTGGATGCTGATCAGAAAGGTAAAGCAGTTGATGAAACTCTTTACAAATGTATGATTGGTTCCTTGATGTACCTTACAGCTTCTAGACCAGACATTATGTTTGCAACTTGTGTCTGTGCTAGATTTCAGACTGCACCTAAAGATTCCCATATGATTGCAGTCAAGGGGATCTTTAGATATTTGCAAGGAACTCAATCTCTAGGACTTTGGTATTCCACTGGGCACTCTTGCAAATTAGTTGCTTTCTCTGATAGTGATTATGCAGGGTGTAAGTTAACCAGAAAATCAACTTCTGGTGGATGCCAATTTCTAGGCAACTGTTTAGTTTCTTGGCAGAGTAAGAAACAAACTTCAGTTGCTACATCCACAGCTAAAGCAGAGTACATTGCAGCTGCAAGCTGTACATCTCAGGTACTCTGGCTTCAAAATCAATTATTGGATTATGACATTACAGAGACTAAGACTCCTTTACTAATGAATAGTGCTTCAGCTCTTTGTATTGTTAAGAAATTTTCCAGCATTCTAGGACCAAACATATTGAGATCAGACATCATTTTATCAGGGATTTTTATGAAAAAGGTCTGATTGATCCAAAGTTTGTGCCTAGTGCTGATGAGCTTGCAGATATATTTACTAAGCCTTTGGACAGTGCAACTTTCCATAATCTTGTACTCAGGCTTGGTATGCTGCAACTAGAATTATTTGACACCTACTGATGCTCTTAGTTAATAAAGTATTGATGAGCATTAGTATAAAGCTGTCAAAAATAAGTGCTGATAAGTCATTTTATCTTCAGCAGTTTTTATAACTACTGAAGACTAAACTACTTAATAGTACAGAAGTACTTCATTTAGTGATACTGATGTAGTTCAAACTACTGATGTCTTTTATAATAGATAAGTACTGCTGACCAATGAAACATCTGAAAATCAGATGATCTGATGAGTAAGTGTTAAGGTCATTGAAACAACTGACCTTTGTGAATTGACGACAACAACTACTGTTTCATTTCAAAACAAGTGAAGCCAAAACCAAGTCTTCAGTAGTTTACAACTACTGATGACTAACACCAAGTCTTTAGTTGTTTACAACATCTGAAAGTTAAAACCATGTCTTCAGTTGTTTTCTAACAACTGATGACTCACACCAACACTTTCAGTTGTTTTCTTTCAGCCGTTTCATAACCTATGAATACCTAACCCTAACTTCAAACTTTTCATAACTCACTTCCAAACGTTCATCTTCCATTAATGGCGACCATGCAAATCAATCCTCGACACAACTGTGTCGCTTACCTTACCAAATCAGCCTTTTGGACCAAGTTTGATGCTGCCATCGATCTGATGGTTGATTCCCAATATCACACAGCCTTCCTCTTAAATCCTACCATCTATCCCGATACCCTTCGCCAATTTTGGACAAACGTCACTGTTCATACTGCAGAGAATGATGACTCGATCACTCTTCAGCCGTTTGTCAACCAGAAACAGGTGGTCATCACTTCTGAGATCATTCGTCAAACCCTAGACCTGAATGATGCCACCTATGTCACCAGATACCCCAAAGGCACCATTGATTTATCCTTTGTTAACCATGGCTATGAGGGTGACCTAAGTGCTACTACTATTCTGAAGAAGCACTTCCATGATGCTGAGCGTCTCATTTTCCATATGAGCAATGTCTATCTTGCCCCCAAAACATCTTCATGGGATCAAATGTCATCCAGGTGGCAACAGGTATTGTATTCTATCCTTGAACGCCAAAGCCTAAATTTTTCAGAAATAATATTTTTGGAATTTAAAGATTTGGCAATGAAACCTGTGGCTAATAGATGGATATTATATCCAAGGTTTCTTATGGCCATAATTCTTAATCAATTAAAATCTGATGGCCTTGTTGGCCTTGGAGTCCCTGCTATGGTAGTTTTGCCAGAAGTATACTCCAGGCACAACTCCAATCCATAACTCAAAGAGGCTGCCAAACTGCTAAAACCCAAGCAGAGGGAACCCACAACCTCCACCTCTAGATCTAAAGTCCCCTCCAAACCAAAATCCAAGAAAACCAAAAAGGCTACTCAGGGAGTTGAGTCCCCTGATGATGCCCCTGCAGCACAAACGCAGGATGAAACTACTAGTCTTAATATCCTTGTAGTTTTAACGACTCCACCAGCTGAAACCGCTCAGGTATCCTCTCAACAGGATCCTGATGCAACCAACATTGGGGAAGCCACACTACTGGAATCTCTCTCACTTGAGAAGATTGCCATTGAAGAGCACCATTCACCCCAGGTGCAATCCTTTTCACCTCTATCTCCCACTGAAACCACCCCTACAAGTCCAACTGCAGTCATTGCACAAGTGCTGACTCAACTACATTCCTCTACCCCTCCCCAGAAACCTGTTAACACTGGGAACACCTCAACAGCTGAGGGAGAGGATTATAATGTAGTTGACAACCCACAGCATAGGGATTACAAAGTTCAATCTCCCAGTGTAGATGAGGAGACTAGAACATCTGGTGAGGCTACCTCTTCCCCTGTTTCAACACATGAACAGGATGAAGCTGGTATCATTTCTAAGACCTCACCAGAGGCAACTGCCAATGAAGGACTTAATCCTGAGGCAGGAAGTCCCCAGTTCCAAGACAAAGGGGCACATGTGATTACTTATCTACACTCAGCACATGTTCATCCTAATTTACTCAGGAGGTCAGCTGATTCAGCTAACACTGATGATGACATGGGCTTTTTCTTTGAAGTTCTAGCCCAAAACACAATTCTTGAGGCTGAGGTATGCAGTTTACAAGAACTGCTTGCCAAAATGTCTCAGGAATCAAGTCCATCTACCCCAATTAACCCACAGATGGCAGCTTCTGTTGAAGCTCTCCCAAACACTGAGCCACTCTCATCAAATAAGCCACCAACCTCTGGTTAAGGCACCATTTCTCAGGGAGAGAACCCCTCTGAGCAAATGGTTGATGCTTTTAAATCTTCCTTACATCTCATCACTCCCATCATCACTAATGTTGTCCATCAAACCATTGATGTGAGAATTTCCTCAAATCTTCAAACCCTTGTGGATGATGCTGTGTCAAAGAAACTTTCTGACATTCAAACCCCTGAACCCAATGCAACCAAAAAGGGGGAGTCTAAGTCAGTAAAAGAAGATAATGAAAGAGAGTTGAAGAGGAAGAAGCCAAAGAGAATAAAGGAAAAGAGATAATTACTTACAAGAGAAAGAAAAGTGCTGCTGAACAGACTGAGGATGAGAAGAAGTTGGAGGAAATGATCAAAGAAGCTGATGAGCAACACAGCAGATCCATGGATAGGATTATTGATCAGCTCTTCAGACAAGGCTTTGACACTGCCAAACTTGATTCTAAGATCAGAAGGCTAGAGATTCAGGAGATTGAAAATAGATGGGCAAGCTGCAATGAGAAAGAAAGGGAAAGATTGGAGGCTATGATCAGATTCTTATCAAAACACTTGGGAAGACCTATCATTGAAGTAAAGTCATGGTCTAGAGACAGTATTTTGGAGATAACCACCAAAATCTGCTCTTCTGAAACCTTCAACAAAGGTCTGATCATAGAAGCTCTGGATGAAGCTGGTGCTGGGAAAAGGTCTGACATGGGTAAGTTATCCAAAGCCACCCTCACAACCAAAATGATAGAGCAGCCTTTACAATCTCCCTTACCAAAACAACCCTCAAAATCAACCTCACAACCTCCAAAACAATCAACCTCACAACCCTCAAAACAACCAACCTCACAATCATCAAAACAACCAACCTCACAACCCTCAAAACCAACTCCTTTACCCAAGAAACCCACTCAATCTACCACCAGTGATGCACCTAAGAGAAAGAGAAGGGTGTTGAGGATGGAAGAAGAAGAAGAAGATGATGAGGAGGATAGTTTGACAATCTCTGTTGTGATTAAGATGAAGAAACCTGAGCCTAGGAGTCAACTAACAACAATCACTCCTGATACTCAAAGGCAAATGGTTAAGGTGAAGATTGAAGAAGAAGAACAGCAGAAACAACATGATGAGCAGCTGTTAAGGATGGTTGATAAGGAATTTCCTAAGTCTTCATCCATACAAGCAATGAAGATACATGCTCAGAGGTTGTATGCTCCCAGATTTACTTTTCAGTATCAGAAAGAGAGAGTAAGGATTTGGCCTGACCCTAGAGTTAGTGACAAGATTCATAAGAAAAATATCCCAAGTAGATACAATGGCCAAGTGAGAAAGACTGTTGATGCTGTGATAATGCTGGCCATTGTAGTGTCACCCTGGGAAATCCTTGATGATTTCAAGCGAGCTTACAAGACTAAGATGACCCCACAAACTTTGTTGGAAAACAAAATGGTGAAGAAGGGGTTAATTTACAAGAAGCTTGAAGAAATCAAAAGAAATGAGCTCCAGTTGTTACTTGAAGGTACTCATCCTGATGAGTTTGCTTACAGAGAAATAACAACTGTGGAGCTGAAGAATGGAAAGAATGTGAGATATTTGTCTGAGTACTATGGGCCTGAGTTCTTCTTTGAGAGTGAAGCTGAAGAACTCACAATTGAAGATAAAGTTGTTCTTCTAGAGGCCTATGTCAGAGAGTCTTACAGACTCATCATTAGGAAGTAGGTTAAATGATTGGGGTAATAGCTCTGTGTCCAAATTCCCCAAGACAGAGTTCCCATTCATCTTTTGCCAAACAAATTTTTTTAAAACCTCTTCCTGGCCTGAGCTTGACTTTGTGATTTCTGAGCTGATCCAGAAAATATGCCTGCCAATAAGTGGGACTTCAATAAGCTTAAAGGTTTTGGCTGCATTGGTTCAGGGGGAGTTTGTTAGACCAAAAGAACCAATGAGCCAGATCAGAAAAACCTTTAAGTCCCACACACGTCACAACAACTGAAGAGATCTGCATCAGCTGAAGACAAAGTCTGAAGAAAAAGTCTGAAGACAAAGACTGAAGATAAAAGGCTGAAGACAAAGTCTGAAGACATATGTTGAAGACAAAGTCTGAAGACCAAGTTCTCAGAAGTTGTCTCAAACAGCTGAAGTGTTTCCTTTCAGTAGTTGTAATGTTTTTAGTTTTCAGTAGTTTCCTTTCAGTTGTTTTATTATTGTAAAACATCTGAAGTTCTTACACTTCAGATGTTATAGTTTCAGTAGTTGTAATTTTGTTTTACACTTAGACTTTTTGTGAAGGTGTCCTCAGTTGTTGTGGACATCTTCAGTAGATTAGTGATTTTCAGTAGTTTGTTAAATCAGTTAGATGTCACTATCAAGTGACATCAGCTGACGGCACATTCCTTTATAAAAGGAATGTTGACCTAGTTGTTTTGTAACTGAAGCATTAGCGTGAATGAAAATATTCCATTAACAGAAAAGTTCTCTCTCTATAATCGTCATAGTGTGATTGCATATTCATACTTGTCTTGCTTGAATTTGATCTTATTTCTGTTATATTCTGCTGCAAATTCAAATCTAATTGATCAAACTAGATCCGATCCTATCAGCATCAGACTTATAGAAAACCTTACATAAGCTTTCACCCGAATAAGCTCGGATCTCTCCTTTCAACTAAGGGCATCCGCCACTACGTTGGCCATGCCCGAATGGTAATGGATATCGTAATCATAATCCATTATGAGCTCCAACCATCGCCTCTGCCTCGTATTCAAATCCTTCTACTCGAAGAAGTACTTCAAGCTCTTGTGGTAAGTGAAGATAGGCACTTCGTCCCGTATAGGTAGTGCCTCCAAATCTTTAATGCAAAGACCACAGCTGCTAACTCCAAGTCATGAGTAGGATAATAAACCTCATGAACCTTCAACTGTTGGGATGCGTAGGCTATAACCTTTCCTCGCTGCATCAACACGCAACCCAACCCCAAGTAAGAAGCATCTGAATAGACCACCAAGTCCTCGCTTCCTTTGGGTAATGACAAAACAGGAGCTTGAGTCAACCTCGCCCTTAGCTCCTGAAAAGCCTTCTCTTGATCTTAACCCCATAAAAACTTCACATCCTTATGGGTCAACTTGGTCAACGGAGAAGCTATCTTGGAGAAGTCTTGGATGAATCTCCTATAATAACCACCAACCCCAAGAACTACGAATCTCGGATGGCGTCTTTGGAGGCTTCCATTGCATCACCGCCTCCACCTTTACCGGGTCCACCATAATCCCTTTGGGATTCACCACGTGACCCAAGAACTGAACTTCGCGCAACCAGAACGCGCACTTGGAGAACTTAGCATACAACTTCTCCTTCCTCAACATCTCCAACACTTCCCGAATATGATCGACATGCTCCTCTTCGCTTCTCGAGTAAATCAGGATATAATCTCTAAACACAATCACTGATTTATCTAACATCGGCCAACACACTCGATTCATCAGGTCCATAAAAGCAGCTGGCGCATTAGTTAAACCAAAAAATATCACAAGAAACTCGTAATGTCCATAACGCGTGTGAAAACCTGTTTTAGGAATATCTCGCTCCTTCTCCTTCAACTGATGGTAACCATATCGAAGATCTATCCTCGAGAACCAACTGGCACCTTGGAGCTAATCAAACAAGTCATCAATCCTTGGTAATGGATACCGATTCTTCACCGTCAACTTGTTCAACTCACGTTCGTCGATGCACATCCTCATACTACCGTCCTTCTTCTTCATAAACAAGACCAGAGCACCCCAAGGAGAGATACTCAGTCTAATGAACCCCTTATCAAACAACTCCTGCAATTGCTCCATAAATTTCTTCATCTCGGAGGGGGCTAACCGATATGGCGCCTTAGCAACAGGCTAAGCACCAGGTATCAAGTCAATCTGAAATTCGATTTCACGGTCCAGTGGCAGACCTGCTAAGTCTTCTGGGAACACTTCCGGAAATTCACAGACAATCGGTACATTAGACAGCTGCGGTGTTGGCGTATCCACATCCTTCACGTAGGTCTGGTAGGCACTACATCCATGCCTCATGCATTTTCCCGCCACCGCCATCAATATCATCTTCGGAATAGTAGTAACTCGATCATCGAAGACCGTCACCGAGCTTCCATCGGGTGCTGTCACTCGAATCATCTTTTGCGGCAGACAATATTCACCTCATAACCTGCTAGCCAGTCCATTCTCAGGACTACATGAAACCCACCTAAGGTCATCACAAGCAGTCTAGCAGGAAATTTATGACCTTCTAATTCTATGTCACAACCTTCTACCATATCAGAAATCCTTGTAGACTTACCTATGGCAGTTTCTACATCGAAGGGCTCATCAATGCTTCTACTACTAATAGGCAAATTAGTACAGAAGACAGCATAAATAAAACTCCTACTAGCACCTGAATCAAGTAACACAGAAGCAAGAGTTTGGTTTACTAGAAATGTACCTGACACGACATTGGGGTCCGTCCTAGCCTCCTCTCTGGTCATCGTGAATGCTCTAGCGCTCGCCTTCTGCCCTTCACTCCCTGCCTTCTTCGCTTCCCCAGAGCTTTCAGCCCTCGGCTTCTTGCATTCCCTGCTCATGTGACCCCTTTCACCATAGTTAAAACACCTCGTCGCCCTACCATCTCTTGTCATATGTCCCGTATTCCCATACTTGAAACAGATGTTCAACCCCCATCTACACTCTCCAACATGCTCCTTCCCTCACTTGCCACACCTCTTCGATCCAACACCGGGTGTGATCGCACGCCGGTCATTCATCCTCGCAACCTTATTGTTTGGGGTGGTCCCGCCACGTCCAAACCGCTTCCCATTCCAGTTTCGATCACCACCTCCCTTCTTGACCACCTCAACCACTGCCACCTCCCTCTCATCATATAATCGTCCCGCCAGGTCAACCAGCAACCTAAACACACCTGGCCAGCAAGCCCTGGATGTATCCCTTGATCTTTCATGACAGGATCTGGCACCAGCCGTGCCATCTCATTGATTTTGTGGTGTACTGTTGGTGCGTCATAGTTCCCGCCTCCAGCTATAGGAACTCCTTCTCAACCTTTTCAAGTTCCCTATGAGGACAAAATTCCTTAATCACCAACATTTTCAGCTCGTTCCATCTCATCCTTCCAATCACCCTCCTACCCTCGGCTTGGACAATATTATCCCACCAGCAGAAGGCCAGGTCCACAAAGGAATGGGTAGCAAACTTCACCTTTTGGTCTTCCATGCACTCGCTAATATCAAGTACAGCCTCCATCTCTCTCACCCATCGGTGAGTAGCACCAACATCTTTGGAACGACCCATAGTTACAGCCTTATGTGGTTTCTTGCACAGGCTCCTCCTCCTCCTCATCACTGGTAACAACCGTCTTAGTCTCCGGCTGCTCCTCTTCCCCCGCGGGCCTCCTCCTTTCCTTCCTCTCACCTTCCCTCACAGCCTTAATTACCTCGGTCACCACAGACGACAGGATCGTCTGCATGACCTGGTGTACCTCCTCCACTACAGCCTCTTTCATCGAGACCCTTAGGTTGGCAATCTCGCCACCACCCTTCGGATGAGGGGTCTCGGGCTCCTCATGTGCCAACTCTTCAGCCGTAGCCCTTCCTCTTGTGACCTGTGGTCCAGCACCACGTCCACCACGGCCTCCACCTCGAGAAGCCTTTAAAGATCTACAACCAGCCATCCTCTAAACACACTATAAGATTCAAACACCAACACGGTCATGCTATGTATAGTAAGTCCCTAGTTACAGTGGCCAGTTGTGATTAGCCACTTACTTTACTCTTTATAACCCAAGCATTTCCTATCCTGACTACATCATTATCTAAATCTATCTAACAGCACATAAATCATATAACATGCGCACATTATACCGATTAACATTAAAGAAAATACCTGCTGGCACATGCTACTTGGTCTGGCATCCCTTTCATTTTCATCCAATTCTTAGTTTAAGTTTAGGTTTTTGAAAATATTTACCCATTTCTCTTAAACTTGGCTCTGATACCAACTTGTAAGCCCCGTTCTCGGGACACTTATAGTTGACCAACCTTGCACATAAAACATACTTTATGTAACGCCCGGAATAAAGTCGCGACGAGCCAGTTAATAATAATGGGCTTGGACGGGAATATTTAATGTAAATAAGATGGAAATAGGTTATAGACTGAGTTAACCTTACGGGTTACATGTTGGACGAGTTTATGGTCCCAGGAATGCCCGATATATTTAAACGGATCAACTGGAGCACTCTCTCATTTGCAACTCAAGCACCCAACTTCTAGAGAGAGAGTGTAGATAGAGAAAGTAGAGAGGAGGTGAAGATTCAAGGCTCGGTTGATCAAGAGATTGAAGATCGGTGTTTGTGGACATCCAAACAACAAGAAAAGACAAAGAATCCAGGTAAGAAACATCATTTAATCGTTTCCTTAGAGTAAACCTGGATTCTAGGGTTTGGGGTTTTTGAAAGTGGCAAAGAATCATCCAAAACTCACGTTTTTGTGTAAGAAAACATGTAAAAAGCTTAGATATAGCTTCATGGATGATAAACCAAGGTTTTGGGTGTTAAAGAATGAAGTTTTGGGTTAAAAATGGGCTGATTCGTAATTTCAGCCCATTCTACGAAACTGAGTGTTCATCCAGCGAAATTATGTTGTCGTCTAGAGAAACTACAGGGTTTTCATGCGAAACTATAGTTTCGCATGTAGTTTCGCAGACAAGGATTTCCAACGAAAGTTGGTGAAACTGGCAGCAAAACTGGCAACGAAACTGCCATCAAGACTGTTAGCGAAACTGCCAGCCAAACTAGTAGCGAATCTGCTGATCTTGCAGCAAAATTAGCAACGAAATTAGGCAGAAATTAACCCTTTGAGTGTTTATTATCTGCATGTTACATTGTGTGACTCTTGCTTAGAAAGCTTGATTGAGAAGCTACTTATCGGTCGAGGTGAGTTCTAGATCCCCTATTTTAAAGGTTTTAAACTTGTTTGGGGCTGGAAATGCATACCAAATATACGTTTTAAATGACCAAGATTTTAAGAGGTTTTAACAGGAAGATCGATGTTTCTATAACAAAATGTGTTATATAAATGTTAGAAAATTAAAAATTTTCGTGCTAACGTGGTAGCACGACCCTAGCCAGGGGCGTTGCCCCTTGGACCCCACTAGGAGCTGCTGCCCCTAGGACCTCGCTATCAGGGGCTGCCGCCCCCGAACCCCCGAAGTTTTGTGAAGGGTTGGTTATGTTCTATGATGACTTGTACTTGTTATGTATGTGTATGTGTATGTGAGTGGATGATGTGTGATGATTATATGATGATGTGTGATGATGTTAGGTATGTACGTTATGTTTTCTTTATGTTCCTTGCGTATGCTTATGTAGCTTTACGTGGTGTGATTATGTTAATGAATGTAAAGTATTATCTTAACGAAATAGAAGATTTAAGATAATGAAAGTGGAACATAATAAATGAATGAATGAAAAGTCTTGCAAGCAAAGTGAAATGAGGTGCATGACTTTGAAATGTCGTTAGCTCAACTGTGTACGGGTTAGCTACCCCAAAGGCTGCACACAGGGGTCTAATCCTTATTGCAGGATCGGTTTTTGTCACTTAACACTTGGTTTTCTCTCAAACTCACTTATACTACACTCAGATCAGATGAAGTAGAATCTCTTCTAAGAGCTGATAATAATATACTAATTAGCAAAGAACATAAAGAAATAATTTTCAAGGCACTTGTATACATTACCTCTGAACTCAAAGTATTACAAGACTCTTACAAGCATACTACAAGAGTTACAATGAGAACTATATATACTAGATCCTACAACCGGATATACTTTGATACAAGCTGGAAACCTATAACTAAAACATATACTACAATGCTAAAGTTAAGGTATCTTAGATAAAGTATTATCTAAGATATGGTAGTCATGACATGTCCATGTCTTACCTTTTGTCACCAACTAAAGTTGGCGAATGTACTAACTGATAAAGGTGAATAGTGAATAAACTATGGTCAACTACATGGCTTTTGAGAAAACACCATACAGTATCTCAGAGGTCTGCAACGGAGTGTCAGAGAGATCATACTTATGTCCACTAGTTCATAGTAGTGTCTTCCGAAGGTTAGTTGGATTTGGAAGAACAAGTTCTTCCAAAGCCACTTATACTTTGGAAGAGGCTACTACTTCTGAGGCTTGAGGGCTTCTTCAGTTCTTCATACTTCAGAAGCTGGCGTCGTAACTTTTCTTCCAAGTCTTGAACTTCGGAAGTGAATACTTTGTCTTCGGAAGTTGGAGTTTTCCTTCGGAAGATGATCTTGCACTTTGTCTTCGGAAGAACTCGATTTTCTTTGAAAGTTCCACACTTAGCTTCAGAAGTTTGTTGCACCAAAAAAAATAGTTTAAGTGATTTGGTTTTGGCTGCACCAGCCTTTCTAGATCCAAATAATATACTTAGTGAAATTTCAGAGAAGGACCTTTTGTAACAGGGCTTAGATTGTTTTGACACAAGACTTTACACATTAAAAAGGTTTTTAAATGAGATAGACTAATCAGTGTTTATCATCCCAATAGCTCTAATGAGATACCTGAATCTTTGTTCATCAAACGATTTGGTGAACAGGTCAGCATATTGTTCATTTTAGTCAACTTTGATTAGCTTAATTAGATTTTTCTCATGAATATCTCTAATGAAATGGTACATGATATCAATGTGCTTTGTCTTGGAGTGCTTCACTGGATTTTCAGTAATGAAGATAGCACTGTTGTTGTCAATGTGGATAGGGATGCTCATGAAGTTGAATCCGGAGTCTATCATCTGGTTCTGAATCCACAACAGCTGAGCACCGCAACTAGCAGCAACAATGTATTCAGCTTCAGCAGTTGATTGTAACACCCTGAAAAGTCAAAACGAGTCATTAAGGACAATGGGCTTAATTAATGGGTATTTAATAAAAGAAGGAAATGGTCATGGGCTAAAATTAGGCTTATTGGGTAGTGGCCTATGGGATTAAAGGCCCATAATCAGCCCTTAAGCACCCAAAACCAGCTTCATCTTCCTCATTACAACCCTAGCCACCAAAATTCGTAGAGAGAGAAAGTAGAGAGAGAAAGTGAAGAAAACTCAAGATTTGAAGCTTCTAAGGTGAAGAGATTGAAGATCTGGGTGTTGGAGCATCAAGATCTAAGAAAGGAGCAACAAATCCAGGTAAGAATCGACCTCTAAACCCTTCTGTAGATCAAACCCGGATTCTAGGGTTTTGGGTTTTGAAAAGTTGCAAAGAATCGCATAAAGGTCACATTTTTACGTATGAAAGCATGTATAAAGTTTAGATTTAGCCACATGGATGATAAACTAAGGGATTGGACGTAAAAAGTTATGATTTTGGGTTAAAAACGGTTTGGTCCGTAATTTTTATGCGATCTGCGAAACTGTGTGTTCATCCAGCGAATTTGCATATTCAATCAGCGAAACTGTGGATCTTCCTGCGAAATTATAGTTTCGCAGGTAGTTTCGCAGACATGTTTTTCCAACGAAAGTTGGGCGAAACTGGCAGCAAAGCTGGCAGCGAAGATGCCAGCGAAACTGCCAGCGAAGGTGCTAGCGAAACTAGCAGCGAAACTGCTGGTGAAACTAGCAGCGAAACTGCTGGCGAACCTAGCTGCGAAATTGCTGATCTTGCAGCGAAATTAGCAGCGAATTTAGGTAGAAATTAACCCCTTTAAGTGTTAGCTTATCTGCAGGCTGCGTAGAGTGATCCTAGCCTTGTAAGCTTAGCCTAGAAGTTATTCGTGGTATCCAGGTGAGTTCTAGATCCCCTATTTATAAGTTTTTCCATGTTTTGGGGCTATTATGCATACTAAATTTACGTTTTTAAATGACCAAGCTTAGCCTAGAAGTTATTCGTTGTATCCAGGTCAGCCCGGCCCCAGCCAGGGGCGTTGCCCCTTGGACCCCACTAGGGGCTGCTGCCCCTAGGACCCCGCTGTCAGGGGCTGCCGCCCCCGAACCCCCGCTGTCCCGCGGCGGTTCGGTTATGTTTTATGATGATTTTACTTGGCATGATGTGTACTTAATAAGTTAAGTATTATATATACTAAAGTGGAAGATGATATTAATGAAAAGCGAAACTTAATGAATGTTACCCCTCCGGGCCCGTATGATGATGAAAAGTCTTGCAAGCACTATGATAGACTTCACTTATGTGAGTCTGATGTATGATGATGGATCTGTATTCATGAGCGGGCTATGTGCCTTGCAGTGTGGATCAACTGTCGGGGGTTAGCTACCGTTTTCATGTGTACCGACAGGGATTGGCATTTGTTGTCAATCAACGTGGAGCTCTTGCTTTGTGCAATCTCATTTATGATGAAAGTGAAAGATAATGAAAGAATGAAAGATAATGAACATGCTCATTATGATGCAAGTAATGTTATATTCTATGTTGTATGCATGGTCATTATATGAAGGATAAAGTTTATATTTTCTTATAATATTTAAAACTAGAACTCGCTCAGCGAAGCTGACTTTTATGCATAATAGTTGGCAGGTAAGTGCTGATGCTGAGGATGGCACACGGAGCTACTTGGGGAGCTATGGATGGCATTCTTACTTATGAAATCTTTATTGTAATTTAAGAACAATTAGCATGTTTTGTTGAAATTAAAGGACAAGTGTATGAGTACAATATGATTCCTATGTTTTAAATGAATGTCTAATTATTTCTGCTGCAATGTTTTATTATTAAACTGATTTTATGCTATGATTAACCAACTGTGAGGCTTCCCGGGAACGGGGCCTTACATTGATGTTGAGACACAGGATTGCTTCCTGCATTGCCATGAGATGATCATTCCACCAAAAAAATGACATCCACCTGATGTTGATTTCTTGTTGATATTGCAGCCACCATAGACACTGTCAGAGTAGCCATAGAGATTGAAATTGTTGTTCCTTGGTTACCAGAGACCTAATTTAGGTGCTCCTTTGAGGTATTTGAGGATTCTCTTGGCAGCAACTAGATGAGATACCTTTGGAGCAGCCCGATATCTTGAACAAATGCAAGTTGCAAACATGATATCCGGTCTACTTACTGTGAGATACATCACAGAACCGATAATTACCCTATACTGATGTTGATCAGTATACTCCCCCTCAGATTTAGGGCAAAGATTATGGTTTCTGGGTATAGGTGTTTTTGCTGGCTTATAATCTTTCATGTCAAATCTTTCTAAGATGTCACTGACATACTTAGATTGATTGATGAAAAACCCTTCCTTCATTTGCTTCACCTGAATTCAAAGGAAAAAGTCCAGTTTTCCCATGGAACTCATCTCAAACTTCTTCTTCATAATGCTCTCAAAGTCTTTACACATTTGGTCATTTGAGGAACCAAATATGATGTCATCAACATAGACTTGATCGAGCAAGATGTCTTTTCCAGAATTTCTTATGAAAAGAGTCTTATCAATGGTACCTCTAGTGTAACCATTCTTCAGGAGAAACTGAGACAATGTCTCATACCACAGCCCAAGTGCTTGGTGCAACCCATATAGAGCTTTATCGAATTTGCACACATAGTTTGGGTGCTGTGGGTCTTCAAATCCTAGAGGCTGACACATATTGACTTCCCTGTCTATATCCCCACACAAAAAGGCACACTTGACATCACGCTGGTAGACAATAAAATTCTTGGATGCAGCATAAGCAAGGAAGATCCTAACTGCCTTAAGTCTTGCAACAGGTGCAAAGACATCAGTATAATCAATTCCCTCTCTTGTTTCTAAAAACCCATTTTGTGCCTATAGGTACTTGACCAGATGGTAGCGAACATAGGTTCCAAACCTTTTGTCTCTTGAATTGAAGCAGCTCCTTTTGCATTGATTCAACCCAGCTACTATTTTTCAAGGCATCTTCTACCTTCTTGGGTTCCATCTAGCATAAAAAGCTTGAGTACAAGCAGACATTCCTATTGTGAGTTTGTCCTCTTGTTCTCACACCTTCAGTGACTTCCCTATGATGTTCTCAGCTAGATGATTGTTATGAATCCTAAGTCTAGGAATTACCTCCAGTTGCAAAGATAGATCCAGATTGGACATATTTTGCTCGAGAGTTTGAACACTTTGTCCAGCTGCTATTTCAAACTCTTTCAATGAGGACTGATTGAATGAATGAGAAACATCATTATCATTAGTTGGCTGTGAAGCAACATTAACAGTTTCTGTTGGGTTTGAAGGCCAAAACAATGTTGTTTAACCATTTAAACAAGAAAAACGCAGCGGATAAACATTTAACAAATACCATTTGTAATCTGAAAATTGATGTTCATAACTTAATTTCAACAAACCCAAAGACATAGGATCATATGTATGTGAATAAACTAGTTATCAACAAGCTAAAACAACCAAAACAACATCAACAAACTACCTTTATGGGCGATTTGAAGAACCGACATTAGAGCTGCTGGAAATCACGTTTTGTTGAAGAAGTGGCTGTCCTTGGATGGCCAAAACACCAAGGATAGGTGTCCTCAAGTGTACATACCCACAAGCCTTCAAGAAACACCATATTTGCTAGGATTTGACACCAAAAATCGCATCAAAAACCCTGCTGAAAACCTTTTCAGCCGTGAAACATCAAGAAGATGTCAAAGGCTTTGTTCCAGCCGTATGACTTCTCTTCCATAAGAGAAATACGAGTTCTTGTGCGATTTCATGTGAGAAAGAGGAGGAGATCAGATGTGTGTATGTTCATCAAGAGTTTCTTGTTTCAAAACAAGAAAAAGGAGGAGAGGGAAGAGGCCCTTGCGGCCGAAAATCATTCAACCCTTATTAGGGTTTTCCCCTTTTTAAGACTCCTTTAATTTGACTAAACTTATAAATTACATAATTAACCTTTAATTATATAAAATATGCACACACACACTTTTATTATTTGATGTTGCTTGATTAATTTAAACAACATAACAAATAATATCCATGAACAAAATATCCTCATAATTTGTTCATTCTCACATATAATTTATTTAGAAAACCCATTTTCTAAATTGGTGTAATTATTTAATTGCATGATCATATCATCAATTAAATATTAATTGGTGTTTGCTAAGCTTGTTATTGGGTATGACCCGACTTGGATCACAACGTACTAACCACATCAATGTTCTATGTGTCTTGGGCATACAGAATCCAACAATCTCCCACTTGCACAAGATACATAGAAGATTGATGCAAGCAGTAAATACCGCCTAACAACGGTTTACTACCCTTAATACGCGTGACTTAAAGCCATTCAATAACATCATCCCCTTCAAGTATCCAACTTGAAATGATTTAGGTGAATCAATCATCTATCCTTTTGTTACAGATGTCATGTTAAATCCAAGGACATAGAATGATCATTCCTTGTTGATTTAACTTAATCAGGCCTTAGACATCATGCTCTCAACGAATAAGAGGAACAAATTCCATCTTGACTACATACGTTTCTCACAATCACCTTATGTTGTACCTAAACATAGCCTTATGTACTGACCATTATTTCAGAGCAGTGAAGAACTAGCTCAAGGTATAACACTTGGTGAATATCAAAACCCAATATGTATCTCAGGTCAGAGGATACCAAATGACATTCGCCTTTACTCAAATTTACTTATGATCAATCTAGAAGATCCCATGTAGTAAAATTGAGATGCGGGTCAGTCCAATATTTGCATCCCACAAATATCTATGAACCTTGGTAGCAACCAATTGCTCTATATTCATACCTTATGAATATCTACCAATCCATGTTCATAATAGTCTCATATTCATATTTGTTCCCACAAATATGACCGACTACGGACATTTAGAATAATAAACATATTCATGGATGTAAACATGCTAACAGGGAACACGACTCAAAAGGTCAAAATTACAATTGTTCCATACATTAAATACTAAATAGATCAATTCCAATCGCTAGAATATCAAAGTCCTAAGGCACAAGTATGACCCTCATACTTTGCCTTCGCAAGGAGCTTCGTGAGTGGATTCGTAACGTTTTGATCTTAATGAACTTTACGAATACATATCTTTACCCTTTTCAACTTCATCCCTTATGATGTTGAATCTCCGCTCAAGGTGCTTAGTCTTTGATGAGTACGGGGTTCCTTGATTTGAGCAATCCCACCCACGTATTTACCAAAGATCTCTAGGGAGTCTTGAATGGTAGAGACCACCCCTAGATAAGCAATGGACAAGCTTATCCATGCAGCTTCCAAAGCTGCTAATGAAGCGGCTATGTATTCGGATTTTAGAGTGAATAATGCTACCGTGTCCTGCTTTGAACACTTCAAGGTTACCACACCTCCATTCATAATGGAAGTACACCTGATTGATGGTCGAGAACCATATGGATCAGTTTTGAGAGCCCGCATCAGTGTAACCCTTTACATGGACTTCCTTTTGAACAGATCCGTATATTAGAAATATATCCTTTGTCCTACTAAGGTATTTCAATATACTTTTAACAGCCACCCGATGGTTATTTCTATTGTTATCTACTTTGTCATACCTGATAAGCATGACACGTCCGGTTTAGTGCATATCATGAGACAAATGACGGATCCTATAGCAGATGCGTATGGGATATCCTTCATCTGATTGTGCTCATCCTATGAGCTTGGACATTGAGACGTAGTCAACATGGTCTCTCTTTGAAAGGGTATCATACCTTTCTAAGAGATTTCCATCTTGAACGTTTTCAAGATTTTATATATGCACTTTGGTTTGACCCTATCAATCACCTCGATCTATCCTTATAGATCCTTATTCCAAAATATGGGTAATTTCAAAGAGATCCTTTTATGAAAAACATCTTCCAAGCAAGGTTTTAACACCTTCCATGGTTGGAATATATTTTTCAAATAGCAGTGTGTCATCAGCATACAACACTGAGAGTATAATTCTGCTCCCACTAGCTTTCATATATACACACCCTTTTGATGCTTGTTTCAATCCATAGATCTATCACTTTAACTTGTATACTTTATTGGGATGTCGCGGATCGACAAAACCTTCATGCTGAACTATGTGGACAGTCTCTACGAGATGTCCATTAAGGAAAGCGGTTTTGACATCCATTAGCCAAAACTCATATTCAAAATATGCAGTTATGGCACTTAACATCCTAATCGACCTTAGCATTGCCACGGGCGTAAGACTTTCATCATAATCAACCAATTGAGTTTGATGAAAACCTTATGCTATAAGTCTTGACTTATAAGTATTCAAGTGTTCATGTATATTTGTTCTCATCCTGAGAACCCACTTGTATCCAACCGGTTTGGAGTTAAGTGGAGGTTCAACCAATTGCCAAACTTGGTTGTTATACATGAATTGCATCCTTACGTTCATGGCCTCTAGCCATTTGTCCCAATCCAAATTGGACATAACATCTTGGTGTATGGTTAGCCTACAGGGTATAACCACATAGCATCCATTCATGAAATATCCTTATCTTTCAGATGGAATACTAACTCTACCAGATTTGTGAACGTTTTGTGTGTGTTGATCAACCTCTTGACCTTTATCAACAACCTCCTGCTGATTGCTAGTGTCAATCAAATGTGTATCGCCTTGTGGATTTTGATCCTTATCAAGTTCCACAGTTCTATACGTCATTCCTTCCATAAAGGACTTGGTTCAAAGAACCATAGACTTTGGAGCAATAAATATTTCTGATTCGTTGAGTCAAAGAAACGGTATCTTATACAGTATCTTTGGATTCTAAATGAATACACACTTTCTTTGTCCGGGTCATATTCATAATATGAGCCTTAGAGAGCGATGCGAAAACCCAAAATGATAAAGGTGGTAAGCTCATAGCCATAATAAATTGAACCATATCCAAATAGGGTTCAGTTTCTCCTTTATCAGAATGAAGAGCATAGATAATTATGAGGAGTTGATTTTCTACTTCATTATTGAAGATTTTGAACATTTCAAAAGCTTCATACTTATGTGTCATCAAGTGCACACAATAATAGCGACTGCAATCGTCGGTAACATTAATGAAGTATCTTTCACCAGTCTTAGACATTGTCTTAAAAGGATCATATGCATCCAAATGCATCATTCCTAATTAGTCTTTGGTTCATACTTATCAAATGAAACATTTTCATTTGTTTCCAAAAGACCATTCTTTTGAAGTGTTTGAATCTAATTCTGGTTAGTATGACCAAGGCGACAATGTCAAAGATAGTAATAACTTAAACCCATTTTAAGTTTCTTTATGCTAAATGTGTATCAATGAGTTATAATAGGATGATCTACCATGAACCAATTCATGGATGTCATTAAAAGGCATATCCTTAAAATGATATACATCATTCAAAACTCAATACCATTATTTACAAATTTTGAATCATGATCATATTGTTTTAAAAGGAAACATTAATCATGTTCCTAGTCAAACTAGGTGCATACAAAAATGTTTTGAGAACAACTTCCAAACCATTTGAAGGTCTCAAAATAGAGTTTCCCTTCTTGAAGCGGACATTTCTTTTGAACCCTTTTGCAACAATTGCAAGTATGAGTCTCACATCCGGTATCCAATACCCATGTGATTGAAGAAATGGCTTTTAAAACAGCGTATGAATCATGGAATTGTATTTGAGGTTTGCCCAAAACCCTTCTTGTGTTTCAACTCCTTGAGATAGAAGGGACAATACCCTTTTTATAGTCCTATCTCTCCATACTCAAAGCATGGATCGTTCTTTGTTACCTTAGGCTTCATAAGCTTAGGTTTTGAGGTTTCGCTATAACCTTTGCTTTGACGTATTCCTTTCCTTTAGCAATAATTGCTTTAGGATCGGGATGGGCCACTTCTTATAGCCTCCTTTATTGATTGAGAGAATAGGTAGAACCTCTCTACTTATCCCCGCCTCGGTTGCTTTGAGCATTGCATGAGGTTCACCGATGCTCTTGTCCCATCCGTTCATATTACAGTTTTTTATGAATGTCTCAAACCTTTAGTTAGGCAATCAAGGATCAAATCCTTGGCCAACTACTTTGAGACAGGACAGCAAAGCATCTTGAGGCTATCAATATGGCCTTTTATCTTAAGAATATATAAGATGATATCGATTGGGTCTTTTCATGTGACATGTATAAAGTGCTTGAACCGTTTCAAAGCAATCTTATTAAAGTTTGTGGAAGGAACATTTCCCTTTTAGATTAACATGTCATGTGCCCCATGAGGCTCCAAACCCTTTTGGAGTCTGGGAATCATATTCCCAACATGAGATCGGATGCTTGCACAGAATCCTAAGTGTGCTTAACTCAATCGTCAAAAGGCCATAACATCAACAGCGTGGGTTGGTGAGGTATGGGATCGTCAAGGACATAGACCTTTACTCATTCTTGAGAACGATTCTCAAGTTTCAAAATGAGTCCATAAGATAATTATGGTTAGGACTATCCCTCTCGAGAATAGATCTCAGTGATAGGGAAAGGACGATCGGGGTGGTAGCATTATAGATAGAGGTCATCATAACAAAATTGACAAAGTTCATATTAGTATTTCTCATAAATTTATTTTAATCGTTAATACCCTTAAATGTCTCATAGACAATTAACAATTAAAATCTAGAATCCAACGTTACATTTAAATGATGGTTAGGTGACCTTTATCCCATTATTTAAATTAACAAGGTAGTCAACAGTTGACAATCGCAACCTATTGCAACTTCTAGTCTTATGGGATCGGTTAAACATCATATGTTTAGTCGGCATGTTTAATCCCATCAACACCATTGTACGCCATGCTTCGGTGACCCTAAGCACATGGTTTCCAATTCAAGTCGTCCTATTTACACACACGTGTGAGTTTTTACATATAAGCGGTTAGGTGACCTTTATCCCACAAGTATGTTAGACTCACCTCAAGGACACAAGTTCCCTACAAGTGGTTAGGTGACCTTTATCCCACAAGTAGTTCCCAAGTGATTCGAGTGTCGTGTAAAAGGATGGTGTTAGACTTGTTACCAAAGGGTTTTAAGTTTCCATTAATTTTAGACTAAAAAACCTATGTACCTTGTAATTGCATGCTTTCAAATACATGGTACCCTATGGTTCTCTTTTAATAAAACCTCTTTTATTTTGAAATCATTAATCCTCTTAATAACCTTTTATTAATTACTTAATGATTTAGAACCATAAAATTCAGCTTGTTATCATAATTTATTTAGATTGTTAAGCATATTCATATATCAAACAATCAACATAAAACAAACAAGCATAATCAACCAAACCCAAAACAACCATGGTCAAGGCTATGTTATGCACTAAAATTATGTATCCATATACATCATACTAAGAACCAAAATGAACCCCATTGACCCTAAATTTTCAGCCAACAAAAACCAAAAATCTAGGGTCTTTTGTCCAAACAAAACACAATCAACCAAATTGATATCTTTCCTTTCAAGGTTTAATCACTAGCATGTTTGATATAACCTTGAAAGATTGGGGTGTCATCAAATCAATACAAAACAGCCCTTTAATTGGTTGTTAACCCTTATATAACCAATTATACAAGAACACATGAAACTAATCATCCACATAACCGGCTCTGATGCCAATGTTGGGTTTGAAGGCCAAAACAATGTTGTTTAACCATTTAAACAAGAAAAACGCAGCGGATAAACATTTAACAAATACCATTTGTAATCTGAAAATTGATGTTCATAACTTAATTTCAACAAACCCAAAGACATAGGATCATATGTATGTGAATAAACTAGTTATCAACAAGCTAAAACAACCAAAACAACATCAACAAACTACCTTTATTGGCGATCTGAAGAACCGACATTAGAGCTGCTGGAAATCACGTTTTGTTGAAGAAGTGGCTGTCCTTGGATGGCCAAAACACCAAGGATAGGTGTCCTCAAGTGTACATACCCACAAGCCTTCAAGAAACACCATATTTGCTAGGATTTGACACCAAAAATCGCATCAAAAACCCCGCTGAAAACCTTTTCAGCCGTGAAACATCAAGAAGATGTCAAAGGCTTTGTTCCAGCCGTATGACTTCTCTTCCATAAGAGAAATACGAGTTCTTGTGCGATTTCATGTGAGAAAGAGGAGGAGATCAGATGTGTGTATGTTCATCAAGAGTTTCTTGTTTCAAAACAAGAAAAAGGAGGAGAGGGAAGAGGCCCTTGCGGCCGAAAATCATTCAACCCTTATTAGGGTTTTCCCCTTTTTAAGACTCCTTTAATTTGACTAAACTTATAAATTACATAATTAACCTTTAATTATATAAAATATGCACACACACACTTTTATTATTTGATGTTGCTTGATTAATTTAAACAACATAACAAATAATATCCATGAACAAAATATCCTCATAATTTGTTCATTCTCACATATAATTTATTTAGAAAACCCATTTTCTAAATTGGTGTAATTATTTAATTGCATGATCATATCATCAATTAAATATTAATTGGTGTTTGCTAAGCTTGTTATTGGGTATGACCCGACTTGGATCACAACGTACTAACCACATCAATGTTCTATGTGTCTTGGGCATACAGAATCCAACAGTTTCATGTTCCTTTAAGATGCTAATTCCATCAGCTTGGTGTTGTGCAGTGTCACCTGATGAAGTTTGAGGGTCAACAGGTGAATCACTAGTTGAAGCTCCACTATCCCTTGAGATAGTCATACTGTTAGATTTTCCAATAGTAGGAGCTTGATTTGTTGCAGCTCTTGGAGAACTTGGAATAGGCCTGGGTAGCTCAAACTGTTGGTCTTCATTAGAATCACTTTGAGCACATGTTCCAGCTGAAACATTCTCACAAGATGGTTTAAAATAGTTTGGAAACAATTCTAAATCAAAGACATGATCAGGGCCATTCCCCCTAACACAAGGAGTGTGCTCATTAACTACAATGTTGAAAGGTTCCTCAATTCGTTGATTTTTGATGTTATAAACTATATAAGCTTTAGAGTTAGAGGAATATCCAACAAAGATAGCATCATCCGACTTTTCAACGAATTTTGCCAAATTGTCTTTTGTGTTAAGTGTGGTACACCTGCTGCCAAAGGACCTTAGAAAGGCAATGAACGGTGGCCTCTTGTTCCATAGCTCATAAGGGGTTTTTCCATGTGGCTTTACTAAAAAACCATGTTCTACACATATCATGTAATGCTGACTGCCTCTGCCCAAAATGTTAGAGGCAACTTTGAATCAGCTAACATGGTCCGAGCAGTCTCAATAAGTGTCATGTTCCTCCTCTCAGCAACACCATTTTATTGAGGATTTCTAGGAGCACTATATTATATGGCAATCCCTTTTGAGTTATAGAATGAGTCAAGAACGTGGTTCTTAAACCGAGTCCCTTGATCACTTCTAATTATTTTAACCTTGTGATCAATTTGATTTTCTATTTTAAGAATAAAAGATTTTAAAGTTTTAGCAGTTTCATCTTTAGTTCTTAAAAAGAATACCCATGTAAATCTTGTAAAATCATCAACAATCACAAGGCAGTATGATTTCCTTCCAATGCTCATTATACTTGTGGGACCAAATAGATCCATGTGCAATAAGTGTAATGGAGTGGTAATGGAGTTAACAACTTTGGATTTATGAGATGCCCTGTGTTGCTTCCCTTTCAGGCATGCTACACAGTTATCTTTGTAGAAAAATTCCTTTTTAGGAAAACCATGTACCAAGTTATTTTTAACCAATTTATTCATTGTCTTAAAACTTACAGGACACATTCGTTTATGCCATAGTGTTGACTCATCACCATCAGCTTTGGAATGAAAGCATGACACTTCACCTATTGGAGAAGCATTGTTCATATCAAGCTTGTACATATCTCCTTTCCTGGGAGATCTAAGAAGCACCGCTTCCTAAGGAGAGATCTGTTCCCTGTCATGTGCCTGGAGCATCCACTATCCATAATCCAAACATTGTTATTCTTGTCTTATGGATGTCCCTGCACATAAGATAAGATGATTAGTTTTGATTGGAAACCCAAGCCTTGTTTTGGGTTCTTCTAATGATCGTGACATAATTGAACCAAAATTTATGCATGGGGGTTCAATGGATGTCGTTGAAGAAGAGGTTTGGGCTGCAACATCTTCCTTGATCTTCCATTCCATCCCTTGGTTGATCATAGAGGATGAGTTTGTTGAAGCTTTTACAGCATCGCTTTCTTCCGAAGCTTCTTTCTTTTCGGAAGAAGCCTTCACCACCTTTTCTTCCGAAGTAGTCTTCTTCTGGGATGGTTTCAAGGGGACTCTTTTGTTCTTTTCAGTCTTAACAGCTTTAGCTTTCAAAGCCATTTTCCCTTCGGAAGAAGGACTTTCTTCTGAAAGCAACCTTGCTTCGGAAACAAGCTTTCCCTTTTTCATCACTTGAACCATTTGATAAGGTCCAAATAAGAAAACTTCCCTGACTCCTTCTCTTTTAACATTATTTGCATAATGTGTGCTAGCAAGATTGTAATAACAATCTTTGGCCATGTGGTTTTGCGGTCCACACATTATGCATGCAATGTTAATCTTCTAGGAACTCGAGGATTGTTGTTTCTTGTTCTTTTTCTCTTCATCAGCAACCTTTCCCTTTAACTTCTGATCCTTTGGTAGGATAGGAGTGCTAGTACTACACCCCTTTCTTGAATCAGAGTTACCTACCACCTGCAATCCAGCTGAGATGAATACACCCATTTGCTTTAGGTCTATCTTCAGCTTTGACTCAACCACTTTCTTGGTAGTTTTTTTGGCTGCCTTAGCTTTGCTTCTTCTAGCTTTGGTGGTTAGGGGTTGATCATCACCGGTAGGAGTGGGTAAAATTACCTGGTTCTTCCCTATGATGGTCTCCATGGTTGCATCACTTTTTGACTCATGAGAAGGTGGGTCAGCAGATCGAATCTCTTACTCTTCAGTACCACACCTTGGTTGTCTTATAGACTCATAAGAATATGGTGGAGCAATTTCATTGGTCCCCGACCCACCTTTGTTTTGGTAACAAAGTTTTGAGTGAGAGGATGATGCAAGAATGGCTTGGAAATTTTGCTCAAAAAGAGCATACTTCCTGGCTTGAGCCTCAGCTGTGACAAGCTGGGCTTGAGCCCGAAACAATTTGGATATTAAATCCTTTATTTGAGTCTTATAGTTTGTGTGTTCATGTTTTAATAAGGACACAGTTTCCTCCAACTCCTCAATTTTTCTTTGATAGTCAGATTTAGCCCTTTTAAAATCAGATTTTAAAACATTTAGAGACTCAATATTGGATTTAATCTCCATATTATAGTCCCGATACAACTTAACCTTAGCAATACAGACAGGAGTACAGAGATGTTCATATACCTTATTGTCATATGTTCCAGCCATGAGTGCTTGAGCAAGAGTCACATCTTGTACCATAAAGCTCCAGTCAACTTCTTGAGCCATTGTAGCCGTCTCTGTTGACTTTCCAATGGGCTTTGGTGTAGAGGGATATGTGGAGGCCTGTGAGGTTCCTAGATTTGACTTGGGAGCCTAGCATTCCCTTGCAAAATGACCAAGTTTGTTACAATTGTAACATTTGGCCTTAGTTTTGTCAAACCCAAATTTGCTGTTGGTTGGGTTCTGGGGAAATTGTCTTTTAGTTATCTTAAAGAACTTCTTTGCTCTGTAGGTTAAAAGAGCCATTTGTTGGACTATGTCCACATATTCCACATCATCAGGGCTGAAGCACTCTAGATCATCAAAGCAATACTGATAGTCACTAGAGTGCCCACTTCCTGAGACAAAGGCACAACTGTCCTAAAAGGAACTTTGCTGACCCTGCTGAGACCTTGGAGTCTCAGGAAATGTAATGTATGGCCCAGAAGAACAAAATGGTTGCTGGGTATATGTCAGGTACTTTTGAGGTTGGGTAGGTCCTGCGCCTTCAGCAACCAATAGAGCGTTGCTAGCAGGAAGACTCAAAGGTCTGCTTGTTTGATGGCCTCTCTTGTTTTCCATCTCCAAATGGTATCCATCAAGGATGCCGTAAAGTTCAGTCATGGTGAGGGTGTTCAGATTTTATGTTCTATTGATAGAGACACAGTAGAACGTCCACTCATTAGGGAGTGCACTAATGAACATTCTTGTGAGGTCTTTAAGTTCAAGGGCAATTCCCACAGACTGAAGGGAGGAGATAAGGTCCATGTACCTGAAGTATTGTTGGCTGATGGTCTCTCCAGCAATGTAGGTGATGTTCTCGAACTGCTACTTCAGTGAGTCCTTCTTGGAGTCATTGGAGCTGGAGTACATATGAGCAAGTGCATCAAACAGTTCTCTGGCTGACTTGCAATGCTCAAACCCCACCATGATGGAGTTGGGTATTACAGTCATGAGAACAGTCATTGCATTGCTGTCAATGTCCAGCTTCTTCCGGTCCTCGTTAGAGTAGTCTTCAACGGCTTTCTCTATCATGGCACCGTTTCCACCTGGTGCTGCCACCTTTGGTTTATACGAGCCATTAACAATGGATTGCCACATCTTGCTGTCTTGATACCTGATGAAGCCTTCCATGCGTCTGCTCCATGATCTGAAGTTTTCAGGGGTGATGATGGGTGCTTTAGTCATCGTCCCCATCTATACTTCAGACTTGTTAAGGGCCTTTTGAGTGTGGTGTAAGGAGGAGTGAAAAACAAGTTGATTAGGATGGTAAGAGCTCATAATCAAAAGCCTAAAAAGCTCTTATACCAATTGCAGAATCGGTTTTTGTCACTTAACACTTGGTTTTCTCTCAAACTCACTTATACTACACTCGGATCAGATGAAGTAGAATCTCTTCTAAGAGTTGATAATAATATACTAAGTAGTAAAGACACAAAGAAATAATTTTCAAGGCACTTGTATATATTACTTCTCAACTCAAAGAATTACAAGACTCTTACAAGCATACTACAAGAGTTACAATAAGAAACTATATATACTAGACCCTACATCCGGATATACTTTGATACCAACTGGAAACCTATAACTAAAACATATACTACAATGCTAAAGTTAAGGTATCTTAGAGAAAAGTATTATCTAAGATATGGTAGTCATGACATGTCCATGACTTACCTTTTGTCACTAACTAAAGTTGGCAACTGTACTAACTGATAAAGGTGAACAGTGGAATAAAGTATGGTCAACTACATAGCTTTTGAGAAAACGCCATGCAATATCTCAGAGGTCTGCAATGGAGTGTCAAAGAGACCATACTTATGTCCCCTGGTTCATAGTAGTGTCTTCCGAAGGTTAGTTGGCTTCGGAAGAACAAGTTCTTCTGAAGCCACTTATACTTCGGAAGAGGCTACTTCTTTCGAGGCTTGAGGGCTTCTTCATTTCTTCATACTTCGGAAGTTGACTTCTTATCTTTTCTTCTAAGTCTTGAACTTCAGAAGTGAATACTTTGTCTTCAGAAGTTGGAGTTTTCCTTCAGAAGAAGATATTGCACTTTGTCTTCGGAAGAACTCCATTTTCTTCGGAAGCTCCACACTTAGCTTCGGAAGTCCTTTATTAGTTGCACCCAAAAAAAATAGTCTAAGTGATTTGGTTTTGGTTGCACCAGCCTTTCTAGATCAAACACTTGTGATTGACCAGACGAATGGGATCTTTGCCGCTTGCCCCGCTACTATGGTCAGGCCACCAGGCACAATGTATGGGGGTCTATTTATAGACTTCGGCCCAGTTCCCGCTTTGTGCATACGTTTGGGGTATAGTATATGGCAATGGTCCAAGTTATAGTAAAGGTAATGATGAATGAACTTACCCTGGTACTGGTGTCAGGCTTCGTGCGTAATGTATAGGAGTCCATTTATGGACTTCGCCCCAGTACCCGCTCCGTGCCTACGTTTGGGTTATAGATCATGGCATCGAAAGATAAGGACGAACGTATGAAATGTAAGAAATGTATGAATGGATGGTCACGAATGAATGAATGTCAAAGAATGATGATGAAAGATAATAATGAGATTATCTATGTGTACGTATGATGTGTGATCGGGAATTAAAGTAAAGAAATGGTTTTAAATGAAAGTAAAGTATTTTAGTTATAAAACTAGAACTCACTCAGCAACGCTGACTTTTTATGTATTTTCCAGTTGCAGGCAATGATTACTGAGGATGGCACGGGCGCAGCTATTTAGCAAGTTTTTGGGATGGCATTCATTTCATATAACGATGATATTTTTGTGATGTAATGCAAAGAAATGATATTGTTGTAATGGTTGACAATGTTGTATTATTTTGCAAAAAACAATTATTTACATATGAAATGGTTTTAAGTTATTCCGCTGCGATGAATTTAGTAAATTTTAAAGGTATGTTTTATGTTTAAGTGCGATGATTGTCCAACTGTGAGCTTCCCGGGAACGGGGCCTTACACTTTAACATTTACAAAGGTACAGTAGCAGAATCATTTAACCAAAACCATTCATATATTTATAATCGCTTTTGCAAAATAATACATCACTGTTAAGTTACAAAATATCATTTGTTGCATTACATCACAAAACATTATCATATTACAAAATGGATGCCATCCAAAACAAGCTAAGTAGATGTCCCCGTGCCATCCTCAGCAACTCTTACCTGCCAACTAAAAAATACATAAAACGTCAGCGTTGGTGAGTGAGTTCTAGATTTATAATGAAATATTTTACGTTCGTTTAAAACCATTATTTACTTTCATTCGCGATCATATATCATACTTACGAATAGATAATCTCATTTTTTTCTTTCATCATCATTCTTGACATTCATTCATTCTTATCATCCATTCATTCTTATTCTTATCATACATTCCTTTCATTTCATACATTCGTCATTATCTTCCGATGCCATGTACTGTACCCCAAACATCATGCACAAGTGCTGGTACTGGGCCAAAGTCTACATATAAACTTCTAACATCATGAACAAGTGTTGGCACCAGTACCAGGGCAAGTTCATTCATCAATATCTTTACTTCCATTCCAGACCAATGCCATGTGCTATACCCCAAACATCATGCATAAGTGTTGATACTGGGCCGAAGTCTATAAATAAACTTCTAAGATCATGCACAAGTGTTGGCACCAGTACCGGGGCAAGCGACAAGGGTCCCATACATCTTGTTAATGACAAGGATTAGACCCCTGTGTGCATCCTTTGGGGTAGCTAACCTGCACACAGTTGAACTAACAACATCACAATGAGTTGTATACCTCTTTTCATTTGCTTGCAAGACTTTTCATTCATTTATTCATTCATTAATGCATGCATTCAATCATTCTTTACGTTCCTCTTTTCATTATCATTAACTTTCGCTTTATGTATATAATACTTTACATTCACTTCATAATCATACCACGCAAAGCCACGGAATAATACGTAATAAGATACATAAAGGAAACACATCATAATCATACATATCATCATCATAAACATCACATAGCATCATACATCATCATATAATCATCATACATCAACCCCGGGAACATCCCAGGTCATAGCCTAAAACTTCCTTTTTCGCAAAATATCATAAATAATTCTAAGTCATTTAGGCGCATGGGCACTATGTAGGCGCATGGCCTCTCAGGCGCATGGGAACACTTAGGCGCATGGGGAACTTTTGGGCGCATGAGCACTATACGGGCGCATGGCCCGCACTTACTCATTCTGGGCAACTTTCTAGGCATGGGCACTATGCATGCGCATGAGCCTAACTGAGGCGCATGGGCACTTAGGCGCATGAACAACTAACTCATAACTAACATCATTTTCCAGGCCCCAAATCATATCCGAACATGTTCTAAGCTTAGTTATAACATCCTAAGCAACATAAACATGCTCATAACATAAACATAACCAATAGATCATCCCAAACTTACACCCACCCACATTCAAATACACATACATATGGGTATACCTACCCAACATCATAAAAAACGTTTAAACATGTATTTCCAGCCACAAAATCAGTTAAAACATGTAAAAGTGGGGTTCTAGAACTCACCTTTGACAACTTTGAGGCAAGACTTCTTCACACCTGAATGCAAATGAGTTCAACCACCTAGAAACCCACCAAACACACAACCGAACACAAAACACATACATAAGCATAAACCCGAGCCTAGAACCAGCCAAAAACACTACAAAATATTGAACTCTTACCTTGAATTCCAAATTCTTCTTCTTCCTCTTCAAACAGCCGAGAGCTTTCTGCTTTCTCTCTTTAAAACTTGTTTAAAAAAGGTGAAAGTAACATGGCACGGCGACCATGTGGCTTTATGTACCAACTTTTTATTCTTTTTGTCCTTTGTACACATTTAACCCTTCAACTTAGGTTTTCTTTCTTTTCCTCCTTTTATTCTTCTTTTCTCATATTTTAAAATTTCTTGGTGTTACATTAGTAAATACGGATGTACAAATACTTGGCAGCATTTGTTCAGTTGTTCGTATTTGTTAATGCAGAAGAACAAATACTTGTCAGGATTTGTTCCATGGTCATTGCATAAACAAATACGGATAGCTGAAACTTGTCTTCTTCTTTTAAACAGATTCTTTATCCGCAGTACTTCTTCGACTTGTGGAGAATTCTAGTAGAGCAACCATAAAGCACCACTTGAATTGGCATGTATGATCCTTTCAGGGTCCAGCACTAACTGTCTTCTTTTCATAATCAGTCACATGAGTAAGGTCAAGAAGCGTATTCATCTTGTGCACTTCTTCTACCATTCCCTCGTAAGTCATCCCAAACACCTCATCAGCATGACAACCGAGGTTAATAAAAAACATGGGTTTAACCATAAGATCATCGGTTTGAGCTTTCTCAACCATTTCTTTGTCACACCCCGGGCCCAGGTAGGGTGGGACGTCACAGACTAGCAACAATATATGGCAGCGGAAACAAACCATTACAAGAGCTCAAAGGAGAGAATATCACATGGCATTAATGTTTTAAAAAGATACCGGGGCTAGAAACAAATCAAGCCCCCAAATGAGCTTTACAATCATCCATAAAAATAAATTGTACTTGTTCAACACAAACATGAAATTGTTCGAATGGTTCATTAAGAAAAATATGCCAATGCCATGGTCGCGGGGATAGGTCTAGGTCTTCACAACAGCTAGGATCTCTTCATACTTTACCTGAAACATGCTCAAAAGAAATTTGTGTCAACTAAAAAGTTGGTGAATTCAAGTGCTTAAAGTTTAAAAACAAAAGGACTTATCAAATCCTTCTTTGATTAAAAAGAAAATAATCATTGTTTAAACATCGTGGGAAAAATCATAATCAACCCTACACTCAGTCCCGGTTGGCCTCTTCTAAAGTTGTGTTTAACCGGATGTTCCCGAAGGAAGAACTGAGCCCCAAACCAGTGAACCATACCTGCCCGGATGGTTCACCATAGTTTCTTAACAAAACCTGTTACATGCCACAAACGACCCCTTAGGATCTCAGTGGGGTACCCTTCCTGGAACGGAAGCCACTGTGTGTGGGGGATTCCCCAAATAGATCTATCCATATAAAACAAGCGGTTCACGAAAGAATTAATGATCATGACATAAGTATCAGCAAGTAACCATAAATCCCACATACAATCATCAAATAAAGCACAAATATAGTTCATAATTAACAGAGCATGTTTCACCCCAAAACAGTAGTAAAAAGGGGAAGTCACTAGAACTCACCTTAGGTTTCAAGTCAAAAAGTCTCTTGGTGTGCTGGGAGTGTCTCAAGTCTAGTACCCTAACATGTACATATTAAGTAATCAGCTACTGCTCTAAACTCATTTAAGGTGCAACAATAGTGCCTAGAATCTAGCTTTTGGGTAAGGCTTTGATTTCGCGAAGGTTTGTATAAAAAGTTTCCTTTTATGGCAGGTCAAGGTTTCTTCATAAAAATTGGGATTTTTACATCATTAGGTTAAGGATATTAAGAAATTTTGTTGTTCAAGTGATTATTAGCTTCATAGAAGTCGGTTATTAAGTTTGGTAAAATTTTACGGTTTAGTCCCTCAAGTTTCAAAATTGACAGTTTCTACCCTCAAGTTTGGTTTCTTGTCCTTTATACTTATTATAGAGTAAGTGTTTCAAAATTTCAGTTTACGGGTCCGATTTTAAAAACTATGCGTTCAACGCTCCCGGTTGCGGTAAAAGCCGGAGAGTTTTAACCATTAATTTTGGGTTTTCATAAATTTGAGACTTGGACCAGTAGGTATCATCTAAAAGATATTTTTATAAATTTTAAGTCCTTAAATGGTGAAATTTGGCCTTTAATAGTTGAAAATCTCGTTTTTACGTTTGACCCGTTAAATCGCGGTTTTGACCGTATTTGACCATTTAAAGCTTGTTTGACCAATTTTTCAAATCCTTTAGGTCTTTTCTTACTTATCTTACTGAAATCATATGATTTTTATAAATCTTAGCTTTAAACTCTTTTTTCATGGATTTTTCTCAAAAACGATGCCCGGTTAGTACCCGTTTTTAGTTAAAACGTCATTTATTTGTTCTTTTGACCATTTAAATTACCCATTGACTCCAGAACACTTTATTTATCATTTTTAAGCCTGGAATACTTTTCAAGAGTGTTAAATCCATGTTTTTACTATTTTTAAGGTCGTTTTACCATGTTTCGGGTCTCGAAATTAACCAAAATAGGTCTAATATTAACATGTCCATAATTTCCAGAGATTAACCACTTGTCACAACCTTAATATTCATCAAAACATTCTGAACTTAAGTCCAAACTCACGGCTAGGTTTCCCATCTCAACAATGAGCCATCAACTTAGTGATTTAGCCATAACTAACCATAACACATGTGTAAATCATTGCAACTTGTAGTTAAACCTTACCAAAACCCCATTTAACTTTAAATCCAGATTATTATGGTGTTACCAAGTCGTTTATGAGCAGTTTGTGAGCCTTGGTTAAGAGTGTTTTCAAACAAGTGCTTAGCTTGTAATATATCTGGTAAAATGAAGGTTTTTGAGGTGTAACTTGTGTTAAAACCATACATCCACGGTGTATCTTCTTTTATAACTTTTAAATCAGGTTATTAGGAGTTCATTAAACCTTTAACAAGCAGGTTATAAGTTTTGCCTTCAAGAGTTACAAGATCTACAAGTTAGATGGTGCAAAAGTCCCAAAAATAGGGTTTTCATGGTGGAAATCGGTTTCCACCTTAGATATGACAAGTATAACGAGTGAGATACCTCTTGTGAAGTTGAAAGCTCCTCAAGAACAAGGTAGTGGTGTCGGGTTTCTGCTACAACAAAGAGGGGAGGTGTTTTTAAAAGAGAAATGAAAGAACACATGAAAAGACCATTTTCGAGTGTCATGAACTTACACTTGATGTTGTTCACGTTTTGGAGAGTGTAGATGGTCTTGAATGGCTCGAATCTCCTTGGACAAGGCTGGAGAATCTTCTAACAAAGCTGGATGAGTCGAACAAATGGTAGAGGTGTGTCCAAACTCACGGTTATGGCCACCTTCTTGCGGGTCTTCGGTTGGCCGATACTTGTTGATGTTGTTCTTGCGATTTTTGGGGCTGGAGTAGAGAGAGTTTTGAGAGTGTTTGCAAGGAGTAGAGGAGGAAATGCTGCTGGTGGTTCGAATATGAGAGGAGAGGGAGAGAGTGTGGATGTGAAGTGTGTAAGGATTGCATGTGAGGAGAGTGGTGGATGTGGAGGTGGTGTAGAAAAGAGAGGAGTGGAGGGAGAGGGGGCGGCCGCTTTTGGCCTCTTGTGAGGGTGATTAAATTTAAATTTTAATTATTAATAATTATTAGGTAGTGTAGTTTTGTAGTATTGGGTATAATGTATTATTTAGTGAATGATGTTATTTGTGGTATCACATGCATGCCCATGCATGCATGGACCGAAATTATATAAGTGTGAGTGTGTATGCTCACATTTAATTGTTTTCACTTGAGATTAACTTTTGTAAGGGTGACTAGTCAACATTCCCGGAACACTAATTTTTAAAAAGGTAAAAATCCTAACTAACTAAAAGTCAATAAAAATCATATGAAACCATAAATTGAATCAAGTAACAAGAAATGCTTCCAATTTCATGGTAGGGTTGAATTGTTTCAATTATTAGTACTCATAAGGTGGATAATGATGCAAGTAAATTAGGGTTAGGATAACAACCTAGAGGCCGGTTGTCACATTCTTTAACATACAACTTTCCTAAAAACTCCATCTATCTCTTCTTCTTCAAGGACTATCACCTCAATATTCTTCTTTAACTGTTCTTCAGCCTTCTCATGCTCATCTAGACATTAAGCAATAGCAGCAAGGCTTCTTGGATCATCTTTTTGTTTTTTTTTTTGAGCTGGTTCCTCTTCTACCAAAGGCTTTTTGCCTTTCGCTTTTAGAGATAAGTAATTCCTCTTCCTGGTGTATGTATACATACGAGGGCCTGATAAAGAGGATATAGAGGCTTCACCTTCTTGTTGCTTCTTTTCTTTTTCCAGATGTTCAGCTTCTTCTTTTTCTTTGATCTTTTCACACACTCTTCTTATAAGTTCCTTTTGTTCATTAATCAAAGTGATAGTTGGAACAATCTGTAAGCTCAGTTCTTCTTCTAATGGCATAGGATTTGAGGGAATCACCACTATGGGTTCAAAAGGAGCTCTTGGATCTCTAACAAAATCCCAGTAGTCTTTATTAATGAAAAACTCTACAAAAGAGTAGATGTCTAATTCTTCAATCATCTCTTTCATTTCATACTATTCGTCAAGTCTTTCTTCAGAAGTTTGACCAGAGTAGATAACCATGGCCGTTTCACTACTGTCTTGAGTTTGCTTAACAGACTTAGTAGTTCTTTGTCTCTTTAATGGTGGAGAGTTATCATTTCACTACTGCTCTCACCAGAGATATTTTTATTTTCTTTCGATTCCTTTTCTTTTTCATCCTCATTATCTTTTTTTTGTCCATATAATCATCACTTTTCTCATCTTTTTCTTTTGCAAACTCTTCTTTAATCTTAATCAACATCTCCAGTTGAGAAACCCTTTTTGTCAGATCTTCTATCTATCTATGTAGATTAGATATAATATTTGTTTGGACACCAAGGAGAAACTCTTGTTCTTCCATTGTAAGAGTTAGAATGGTAGTAACATCCAAGTGCTCACTGATTTCTTCTTTTGCCTTTTCCAGGGCTGCTTTAAGTCTATCAATCTCTTTTTCTATTTCTTCTTTCTCAGACTGATATATGGCTTTCAACTCTTTAGGTTCTTTCTCCTTCTCATCTAGTTCCAGTAATCTATCTCTTATGATCCCAGATCTTCTATCTAGCAACTTCTCCATTCTAGATACCTTTAGTGATAGCTCAGATATCATTTCATCCTTGGCGTCAGGACGGTTAACTTCTGATTTTGCATAGCTTTTTGAAGCACCGGCCTCTGAGTGTACTTGTCTCTCAGGCCTTTGAAACTCAGGATGTTGATCGTCCTCATCCGAAGATGATTCAGAACCATCTAATGAACTGGTAGATTCACCAGAGTCAAGAGATGCAGTAACAGCTGCTGGTGAAGAATGAATAGGAGATATATGATGAGTGTGAATAGAAGATAATAAAGGATAATGAACAGGAGATGCTTTGAATGGTGAGGAAATGTCAGAATCTTGAACTGAAGGCCTAGTGTGAAGATCACCACCTATATCAACCTGTGTTGACACTGGTCTTAGTCCTTCTTTAGATGCTTCAGCATTCTCTTCAATAGGTTGTTGATCATGAGCACCTGGATGTTCTTCAATAACTTCCTCAACTTGCTCTTCATGAACTTCTTTAGCTTGTTCTTCATGAACTTCTTCTGGATTGATATGTTGTAACATCCATGGAAGTAATGAAATGAAAGTTCCACTATAGAAGTTCCTTGGATATCTCTTTTTAATATACTTGTAGGATTTGGCACTGTAATAGGAATGTTCATCATAGGGCCTTCTGCCACAATATCAAGAAAAGCTTCATTGATAAATCATTGAATGAACCTTGGATACATCAAGAACATGTCTTCTTCCTTCATGAATATTGGAGACCAGGCCATTAAACACGTAAGCACACATGTTGAGTTGTCCGTTAGTGCATAAGGCATAAATAACTGATGATGTAGAGATGGGATGTCATTCCAACCATTCTTCCTCTTTGACAAGCAGTGTTGGAATAGATGAATCATGAATCTCCACCGCAAGTCAACCAACCCCTTAACTATTTGTTTTCCTTCAAAACCCCCTATATAACCAATGTTGTCACAGAAGGTCATGATGTCATTTTCTTCAAGTTCTTGGGAGAATTGGCATCATCCCCAAACTGTAGACATTGTCTCATAGTTTGTCCAGAGATGGCTAGTATGTGATCATTAATGATCCTTCCTGATATTATCCTTACACCATCTTCTTCAATCACTTCAGCTGTTCCCTAGAATGATCTGATGAAGTTCTGATAAATGATTTGTCTAACAGTGATGGCATGTGCTATTCTTGGTGTGGAAATAAATCTGATCATGTCTCTTAAGCCTTCAGCTTCTTGCACATTAGGATCAAGGTATCGACTAACATTGTGGAGCTTGCTCCGAGTGAGGTTTGCCATAGATTCTGCAATAGAGAAACATGTGTTACTAATTTACTAACACTTATCAAAATACACAACTAAAATCAAGTTTTACTTTTCTCAGTTTGACTTTTTCAGGTCAAAATTGAGAGTTCAATGGTTACTGTTCTATAGGAATTTGACCTAGCTTGATTTTGTGATTAATAACCATTTGTGTTATGTTTTATGTTTATTTTCAATTTTTGTTGTTTTAAGCATCTTTTAACACTAAAACATAGCATTTGACTTCAACATTTTTAGTTCTCGGTTCCTCTATTCATGAGATTAACCTAGGGTTTGTAACTCGGTTTTTCTTTGTTAATCACATTAACATCTATTTCATTGAACTCGAAGATGTCATTGAAATCCATTGTTCATGGTTAATTTTGTGAACTTTTCTTGACCTAGGCTTCTATGTTCATCAGTGGTTTGGTATTCAAGGTTTACGAATTCATTGATAATCACCTTGTTTCGATACTACTTTGGCTAAGAATCAAAATAGATATGAAATGGACTTGGATGAACAATCGTCACAGTAGATTTATGATGATTTGGATGATTGATGAATATCAGTATGAAAATCACTCATCGCACTATAGGTTCACTCAAATTTTAAATATATTAAATGACTCTAGTTAATGTGCTTAAATAGTCAATTTAATGGCTTTCTCAAACTTTGAAAGTGAATGAACAAATGTAGAGGATTTAAGTTTTATATTGTAGCCAATGCGGAACTTTTTTCACTTGCACGCATTTGTGTACTGTGACAAATGCCGAAGCACAAAACTTGCTAGCATTTGACCCTGTAACTAATGCGGAAGAACATTATAACTTGTACGCATTTGTGTGCTGTGATAAATATGGAAGAACAAAACTTGTCAGCATTTGACACTGTAAAAAACGCGAAAGAATATTTTTTGTACGTATTTACTTTTACTAGTACGAATGAACAAATTTGTTGTCCACATTTCTTGACCTTTAACCGCGTTTGTTAATGCTGATGGATGTTTGTATTTCTATGCTTTGCATTATCCATCCGCATTAACAGAGGTTCAAACACTTATTAGGACAGAAGAGTGTGAGCACAATATTTATTTTTGGTACAAATACACAAATGTTTGTCTGCATTGATCATTTCAACTGTATTTAGGAAATATGATTGAACAAAACTTAACTGCATAGAGAAATGCGGATGAACAAAATGCTAACCTCATAGAGTAATGCGGTAGAGCAAACTTTTTTCCCCATAAGTTTTCGTAATACTTTCAGAAATTATTGTACACATTTTTTTGGAAACAAATACGGAAGACTTAACTTGTCCACATTAGTTTCACTTGTGTTTTTCTTGTACAAAACTATTACCCGCATTGGTTAAAGGCATGGGTTACCTTCATTCGCATTAACCAATACTCTTACCCGTATTAATATTTTAACTTGTCAAAAATTAATGTTTTGGTTGTTTTTGCACTGATGCTTTGACTTTTATGAAGATGTGTCTTCTGCTTTGACTAAAGTTATTGTTTTCGTTGTTTTTGCACTGATGCTTTGACTTTTATGAAGATGTGTCTTCTGCTTTAATGTTTATGAAGATGTGTCTGTTGCTTTGACTTTTATGAAGACGTGTATGTTGCTTTGACTTTTTTGAAGATGTCTTTGTTGTTTTGACTTTTATGAAGTTTTGACTGTTGCTTGGATTGCCAATTCTTGCTTGGATTGCCAATTTTTGCTTGGATTGATTTGTACACCAAGTGTGATACAAATTTCCCAGTTTTGACTAATCTTGGACCTTGTGCTTCTAAATATCTGCATATACTAAGATACTATTGTATAACTTCCACACCAACATAGTCATTTTTCTGATTAAATTTTAAAAAAAGAAATAAGTGTACATAATAATCAAAATTTTAATTACTCCACCTAAAGTTTATATCCGTATGGGATAAAAACTTTAAAGATTTAAAATTTTTAAAGGAAAATATTTTTTTGTAATTTTTTTATTTTCTTATCTGTACATGAAGAGGAGTATACCTTACTTGGGATCATATCAATCTTACCTTTCACAAGTGCAAGTAATTGTTAGTAAAATATACATAATCTTGAACATATTGATTGTAGGTATGTTTATCCCCTTAAACTCATGCTTGGTTGATATTTTGATGCTTGTGATCTTTATCATGTTTTGAGTGAATTGAGTATTCAACATGTACCTCACACTCAAAAGCATGGCATGATCAACCACCCGCATGAAATGCATGGTAGAACTTTTTTACCACTTATATGAACATGTCATTTAAATTATGAACTCTCATTTTGTTTTGAGGTAGATTGATCCTCATTGGGATTCTTTTACTTTGATCCTTTTATTTATTTGATCCACGTTAGGATTCTTTTGCACTTCACTCTGGAAGGTAATCCTCGGTGAGATTCTTTTTGTTCATTAACACGAAATGTGGTGTTTAATTAATTCATTCAGGTCAGATGTGTTCCACATTAGGAATCCTTTTGGATCAGACATGTTTGGTTGCTTCTTGCACTGCCAGGAGACTAGTCTAGGACAAAGAAATTGACAACCCCAAGAAGTGAACTTTCTATTGAAGTTGCACCCCCCATAGTCACTGTCAGTGTAGGCATAGAGGTTGAAATCCCCTTCCTTTGGATATCATAATCCAAGTGCAGGCTTGCCCTTGAGATATCTAAATATCCTCTTGACATCATTTACATGTGATATGTTGGGAAGTGAATATCCTCTTGATAGCATTTACATGTTGATATCGGGCACAAACACATACACCAAACATTATGTTAGGTCTGCTTGCTGTTAGATACATGAGTGAACCAATCATTGATTGATAATGAGTCTGATTCACTGATTTGCCATCCGAATCTCGACCTATCTTCATATTTGTATCCACAGGAGTTCTGATAGACTGACAATCTACAAAATGAAATTTCTTCAACATGGTTTCTACGTATTTTGATTGATTGATGAAGATTCAATTTGTTGTTTGATGTACTTGCAAACCTAAGAAGAATGTAAACCCCCATAGCAGTCATCTGAAATTTGGAATGCATCAGGTCTTCAAAATCCTTGCGAAGTTGCTTGTTTATTGATCCAAAAATGATATCATCCACATAAATCTAGACTAGCAACATTTCTTTTCCATTTCTTTTTCTGAATAGTGCCTGATTAATCTTTCATCTCTCAAACCCATGTGTAAGAAGAAAAGATAAAAGAGTCTCGTACCACTTTCGTGGGGCGTGATGTAGACCATACAAAGCTTTGTCAAGTTTGTACACCCTATGAGGGAAATCCGGGTCTTCAAAGCCTGGTGGTTGACTCACATGGACTTCTTTAGAGATTTCGCCATAAAGAAATGCACACTTTACATCCATTTGATACATAGTGAATTTCATGGATGCAGAGTAAGCAAGGAAAAGTCTGATGGCTTCTAATATTGCTACATTAGCAAACACTTCATCTTAATCTATTCATTCTTCTTTAGTGTATCCCTGTGCAACCTATCTTGCCTTGTTTCAGATAACAATACCCCTGTCATCAGTCTTGTTTGTGTAGAACCATCTGGTACCAATAGGGTATTGTCCTTCAGGAAGGTCTACCAGCAGCCTTACTTCTTGTTTCTAGAACCGGAGCAATTCTTCCTAAATTTCCTCAATCTAACTATTGTCTTTAAGAGCCTCTTTTATATTCTCTGGTATAGTTTGACACAAAAAGCAAGAAAACAAACAAATGTTTGCAAGACTTGACTTGCTTCTTGTCACCCGCTCATCTAATTCACCAATGATGCTTGACACCGGATGATCCTTATATATCCTGGTGGTTGGAATTTAGTCACCATCAATTGATACATCAAGGTTTGAGACATTTAGATCATCTTGGTGAGAGGCATCTTCAGGTTGTGATGTATGAGAATGGTAAAAGTAATCAAAGGCTTCACCAGCTTTAGCTTCAGCATCAGCAGCACTTTGAAGACTTTCATCATTTGCATTCCTTTAAGTTTCAACGGCACAGTAGCTGGTTTTGGGTTTCTAAATTTAGTAGATGGTTCTTTTGAAGGATTAGGAAGTGTACTAGGACCATCCTTAGTTGAAACACTCTGATTTTGTACTTCTTGTCTAAAAGGATCAGCTTCCAATGGAACTTCTTCATCATATTGATTAACAAAATAAGGAGGAATCATGGGAAAGTCACACTCTAGTGTTCCAGAGAATACAACTGATTGTAGGTTACCTGCATTTGAAAATTGAAAATCTGTAGCACCCCGAAAAGTCAAAACGAGTCATTAAGGATAGTGGGGTTAATTATTGGGTATTTTAATTAGGTAAAGAAATGGTCATGGGCTAAATTAGGCTTATTGGGTAGTGGCCTATGGGATTAAAGGCCCATAATCATCCCTTAAGCACCCAAACCAGCCTTCATCTTCCTCATTGCAACCCTAGCCACCAAAATTCATAGAGAGAGAAAGTAGAGAGAGAAAGTGAAGAAAACTCAAGATTTGAAGCTTCCAAGGTTAAGAGATTGAAGATCTGGGTGTTGTAGCATCAAGACCTAAGAAAGAAGCAACAAATCCAGGTAAGAATCGACCTCTAAATCCTTCTGTAGATCAAACCCGGATTCTAGGGTTTTGGGTTTTGAAAAGTTGCAAAGAATCGCATAAAGGTCACATTTTTACCTATGAAAACATGTATAAAGCTTAGATTTAGCCTCATGGATGATAAACTAAGAGATTGGACGTATAAAGTTATGATTTTGGGTTAAAAACAGACTGATTTGTAATTTTTATGTGATCTGCGAAACTGTATATGCATCCAGCGAATTTGCATATTCAATCAGCGAAATTGTGAGGACTTCCTACGAAACTATAGTATCGCAGGCATGGTTTTCCAACGAAAGTTGCGCAAAACTGGCAGCGAAGATGCCAGCGGAACTGTCAGCGAAGGTGCTAGCGAAATAGCAGCGAAACTGCTGGTGAAACTAGCAGCGAAAGTGTTTGCGAATCTAGCTGCGAAATTGCTGATCTTGCAGCGAAATTAGCAGCGAATTTAGGCAGAAAATTAACCCCTTAGAGTGTTAACTTGTCTGCAGGCTGTGTAGTGTGATCCTAGCCTAGAAAGCTTAGTCTAGAAGTTATTCGTGGTATCCAGGTGAGTTCTAGATCCCCTATTTATAATTCTTCCATGTTTTGGGGCTATTATGGATACTAAATATACATTTTTAAATGACCAAGATTTTTAAATGATCCAGCCAGGGGCGTTGCCCCTTGGACCCCACTAGGGGCTACTGCCCTTACGACCCCGCTGTCAGGGGCTGCCGCCCCCGAACCCCTGCCGTCCCGCGGAGGGTCAGTTATGTTTTATGATGATTATTTGTGCACCTAATAAGTTAAGTATTATATATCAAAGTGGAAGATGATATTAGTGAAAAGAGAAACTTAATGAATGTTACCCCCCGGGCCCGTTTGATGATGTAAAGTCTTGCAAGCACTATGATATACTTCACTTATGTGAGTCTGATTTATGATGATGGATCCGTATTCATGAGCGGGCTATGTGCCTTGCAGTGTGGATCAACTGTCGGGGGTTAGCTACCGTATTCATGTGTACCGACAGGGATTGGCATTTGTTGTCGATCAACACGGAGCTCTTGCTTTGTGCAATCTCGTTATGATGAAAGTGAAAGATAATGAAAGATAATGAACATGCTTATTATGATGCAAGTAATGTTATGTACTATGATGTATGCATGGTCATTATATGAAGGATAAAGTTTATATTTTCTTATATTATTTAAAACTAGAACTCAGTCAGCGAAGCTGACTTTATGCATAATAGTTGGTAGGTAAGTGCTGATGCTGAGGATGGCACACGGAGCTACTTGGGGAGCTATGGATGGCATACCTATTTATGAAATCTTTATTGTAATTTAATAACAAGTAATATGTTTTGTTTACAATTAAAAGACAAATGTATAAGTACGATATGGTTTCCGAGTTTTAAATGAATGTCTAATTATTTCCGCTGCAATGTTTTGTTATTAAACTTATTTTTTGCTATGATTAACCAACTGTGAGGCTTTCTGGAAACGGGGCCTTACAAGTTGGTATCAGAGCCAAAGTTTAAGAGAATTGGGTAAACTATTTTCAAAACCTAAACTTAAACTGAAAATGGGACCGAATGAAGGATGCCAATCCAAGTAGCTACGTGCCATCAGGTAAAAGTTTCAAGTAAACCGGAATTATGTGTGTGTGCTATTTGTTTTATGTGCTTGTAGATTGAAATACTGATATGTGTTAGGATAGTGATTGCTTGGGACAGGAGGGTAAGGTAAGTGGTTAATCACACTCGGCCACTGTAATTAAGGACTTACCGCACTTATAATGATCTGAGCAATTATCTTGAATAACCTTTTTGGTGTTTGAATCTTATAGGAATTAGTTATGGCTGGTAGAAAATCTGGAAAGGCAACCCGAGGAAGTGCTCGTGGCGGGCGTACTATGAGCCACATGTCACCCGGAGCAAAGCTAAGGCTCTCGAGGCTGTTCATAAGGAGTCAGACCTCCATAGTCACCTGGAGGGGGAGGGATCAGCCACCCTCAAACCCACTGTGAAGGAGGCTATCGCTGACGAAGTCTATAATGTCATGCAAAATCTCTTACCCTCGGTGGTGACCGAGGTGATCAAAGCAGTCAAGGATGGAGAGAAAGCTGAGAAGAAGCGGAAGGAAAGTGAGAAGAATTCAGGAAAGTCCACTGGGAGGACTGAGGAATCTGAAGAGGAGCCATCAAACCCTAAGGTGGCAGTCCATGATGATGACAGTGATGACGAGTCTGAGACAAAGACTACTAGAGGGTGCAACTATGGGGCATTTCAAAGGTGCAAGCCACCAACCTTTGACGGTAACGACAATGCTACTTCCGCTCATCGTTGGGTCAGAGAGATGGAAGCGGTACTGGAAATTAGTGAGTGCCGAGAAGATCAAAAAGTTAAGTTTGCCACTCATTCCTTCGTTGACTCAGCGTTATGCTGGTGGGACAATATTGTCCAGGCTGAAGGGAAGTGATCGATAGCCAAAATGAAGTGGTCTGAGTTGAAGGAGTTAGTGCTAGAGGAGTATTGTCCCCATCGGGAATTAGACAAGATTGAAAGGGAGTTCTTGTATTTGAAGGCTGGGAACATGACTCATCAAGAGTATTCCTCCAAGTTCAATGAACTTGCAAGACTTGCGCCAGACATGGTGACACCTGCGTCCAGGAAGATCAAAAGATACATACAGGGTTTGCCTGTGGACATCAGGAGGCACATGATTGCAGGCAGACCGGGTACGTTTAGGTCTGTGGTGGACTTAGCTGGGAGGTTGTACGATGAGAGAGACCCAATGCCTGTACAAAAGAAGGTGGAGAAATGGAACGGTCACAAGAATGGAAATGGGAAAAGGTTCGGAGGTGATAACTTCTGGAGTGGAGAGAAGAGGATGAGGGTTGAGGATCAGTCAGGGAGACAGGGAAATACTGGTGAAGGAGGTGCTTGTAGAAAATGTGGAAAAGGTCATTCAGGGGAGTGCAGAGTTGGGACAGGAAAATGTTTCAAATGTGGAGGAGAGGGCCACTATGGTAGGGATTGCAAGGTGGGGAAGTGTTACCAGTGTGGCGAGATGGGTCATGTGGGAAGAGACTGTAAGAAAGGAAAACTAGAAGGATCAGGAATGGTTAAAGCTGGAAATAAGGGAAGGGGTGACGGTTCAAAGGCAAAGGCGAGGGCATTCAACATAACTCGCGAGGAGGCCAGGGCAGACCCAGAAGTAGTTTCAAAGTATGTTTCTGGTAGACCATGAATATGCTTCTGTGCTCTTTGATTCTGGTTCTAGTAGGAGTTTTGTGTCAGCTGCCTTTTGTAGGTTGTTGCATGATAAGAGTAGAAAGTTAGATGAGCCTTTTTATGTAGAAACATCCATTGGTAAGTTAACTAAGGTAACTGAAATGGTTGAGGATTGCCTGATTGAGTTAGAAGATTGTAAGTTCCCTGCTAGGTTACATGTTATGGCCTTAGGAGGTTTCGATGTGGTGTTAGGCATAGATTGGTTAGCTAGCTATGAAGCCAATATAGTATGTAGTAAGAAGATAATTCGTCTAACAACGACCGATGGTAGTTCTATACGGTTCGTGGAGATAAATTGTGCTGTGTACCGAAGGTCGTGTCGATGATCACAGCTGAAAAGTACTTGAGGCGTGGGTGTAACACTTACTTGGCCTATGTAAAAGATGTGGATGCACCAGAGCCACAATTATCAGACGTGTCGGTAGTGCGCGAGTTTCCTGACGTTTTTCTTGAAGACCTGACCGGTGTGCTACCTGACCGTGAAATCGAATTCCAGATTGATTTGCTACCGGGAGCACAACCTGTCGCTAAAGCACCGTATCGATTAGCTCCTTCGGAGATGGTAGAACTAAGGGACCAGTTGCAAGATTTACTAGATAAAGGCTTCATCCGACCGAGTATCTCCCCATGGGGTGCTCCAATTTTATTCGTCAAGAAGAAAGATGGTACAATGCGGATGTGCATTGACTATCGCGAGATCAATAAGCTGACAATAAAGAATCGGTATCCGTTACCAAGGATCGAGGACCAGTTCGATCAACTTCAGGGTGCCAGCTGGTTTTCAAGGATAGACCTGCGGTCTGGTTACCACCACCTGAAGGTGAAAGAACAAGACATTACTAAGACAGCGTTCCGTACGCGTTATGGACACTACGAATTCCTCGTCATGTCCTTTGGTTTGACCAACGCGCCAGCTGCTTTTATGGATCTTATTAATCGGGTATGTCGGCCGATGTTGGATAAATCAGTGATAGTGTTCATTGATGACATCTTGATTTATTCAAAAAGTGAAGAAGAACATGCCGATCATACTCGAAAAGTATTGGAGACGCTCAGAAGTGAGAAGCTATATGCTAAGTTCTCTAAATGCGAATTTTGGCTACGAGAAGTTCAATTTCTCGGTCATGTGGTTAATCCTGAGGGGATCAGGGTGGACCCTGCGAAGGTTGAAGCGGTAATGCAATGGGAACCTCCAAAGACGCCATCCGAGATTCGTAGTTTCTTAGGCCTGGCAGGCTACTATAGGAGGTTTATCCAGGATTTCTCCAAGATAGCTTATCCTTTGATAAAGTTTACCCGAAAGGACGTGAAGTATGAATGGGGTATTGATCAGGAGAACGCCTTCCTAGAACTTAAGATGAGGTTAACTCAAGCCCCTGTCTTGACGTTACCTGAAGGGAACGAGGATCTAGTAGTCTACTCGGATGCCTCGTATGCAGGATTGGGTTGCGTGTTAATGCAACGAGGGAAGGTGATAGCCTATGCCTCTAGACAATTAAAGGTCCACGAGGCCAATTATCCTACCCATGATTTAGAGTTGGCTGCGGTAGTGTTTGCATTGAAGATTTGGAGGAACTACCTGTATGGGGTGAAGTGCACCATCTTCACTGATCATAAAAGTCTGTAGTATTTCTTTGAACAAAAGAAACTCAATATGAGGCAGAGGAGGTGTTTGGAACTAATCAAGGATTATGACTGCGAAATTCATTATCATCCAGGCAAGGCAATTGTGGTTGTTGACGCCCTTAGCCGAAAAGGACGACCCGAACCAATTCAGGTTAGGGCTTACCAGATAATCATGACACCTGATGTTATGAAACAAGTGAGGGAATTCCAGGATTAGGCATTAAGAGAGGACAAAGTCAACTCTGAAAGGATGAAGGGACAAGTTTCAGATTTGGGGGAAAACACCCTGGGTGGTAGAACCCGATCTGGGAGAATCTGGATCCCTCTCTATGGGTATCTGAGGGAGAAAATTATGGATGAGGCTCACAAAACTTGATATTCCATACACCCTGGTGCCACGAAAATGTATCAGGATCTGAAGAAAGATTATTGGTGGCCGGGAATGAAGCGAGACGTGGCTAAGTACGTGAGCAAGTGCCTGACTTGCCTGCAAGTGAAGGCGGAGCACCAAAAGCCGTATGGGAAGATCCAGCCTTTGGATATCCTTGAATGGAAATGGGAACATATCACAATGGACTTCATCACGAAGCTACCTCGCACGGCGAGGGGAAGCGACGCAATCTGGGTGATTGTTGACCGTCTAACAAAGAGCGCCCATTTCCTACCAATTCGTGAGACGTATTCCTCTGAGAGGTTGGCAGAGCTATTTATCAAGGAGATCGTGGCTCGTCACGGTGTGCCAGTGTCTATCGTTTCGGATAGGGACACGTGGTTTACGTCCAAGTTCTGGAAGAGGTTTCACGACTCAATGGGGACTAGACTGCATATTAGTACGGCTTACCATCCCTAGACGGATGGTCAGTCGGAAAGGACGATCCAGACTTTAGAAGACATGCTACGAGCCTTTGTAATCTACTTTGGAGGAAGCTGGGATGAGCACTTACTTTTGGCGGAATTCTCATATAATAATAGTTACCATGCCAGCATTGGTATGCCACCTTACGAAATGTTGTACGGTAGGAAGTGCAGAACGCCCGTGTGTTGGGGTGACATTGGGCAAAAGGAATTGGGGAGTCTTGAAGTGATCGAGGTCACAACAGAGAAGTTAGATAAGATTAAGGCGTTCATGAAAGTTGCAAAGGACCGCCAGAAGTCTTATGCTGATAAGAGGCGTAGGCTGATAGAATTTGAGGTTGGTGACAAGGTTATGCTCAAGGTATCGCCCTGGAAAGGGATCATCAGGTTTCGAAAAAGGGGAAAGTTAAGCCCAAGATTCATAGGGCCATTCCGTATAATCGCAAGGGTAGGAGAAGTGGCCTACAGATTAGAACTACCCGAGGAGTTGAGTGGAAGTCACCCTACGTTCCATGTATCTCATCTCAAGAAATGTCTGGCAGATAATGATGCAGTTGTACCATTAGAAGACATTGAAGTCGATGAATGGCTGAATTATGTAGAGCAGCCGGTGGCCATCCTTGATTGGAAAGAGAAGCACTTACGGAATAAAGTGGTTCCACTAGTACGAGTACAGTGAGACACAGAAAAGGATCAGAATCTACGTGGGAGACCGAGGAGGAGATGAGGAAATTTTACCCTCAATTGTTTGATGATTGATAGGTTTCGAGGACGAAACCTAAATAAGTGGGGGAGACTTGTAACACCCCGAAAAGTCAATACGAGTCATTAAGGATAATGGGCTTAATTATTAGGTATTTTAATTAGGTAAAGAAATGGTCATGGGCTAAGTTAGGCTTATTGGGTAGTGGCCTATGGGATTAAAGGCCCATAATCAGCCCTTAAGCACCCAAACCAGCCTTCATCTTCCTCATTGCAACCCTAGCCACCAAAATTCATAGAGAGAGAAAGTAGAGAGAGAAAGTGAAGAAAACTCAAGATTTGAAGCTTCCAAGGTTAAGAGATTGAAGATCTGGGTGTTGGAGCATCAAGACCTAAGAAAGAAGCAACAAATCCAGGTAAGAATCGACCTCTAAACCCTTCTATAGGTCAAACCCGGATTCTAGGGTTTTGGGTTTTGAAAAGTTGCAAAGAATCACATAAAGGTCACATTTTTACGTATGAAAACATGTATAAAGCTTAGATTTAGCCTCATTGATGATAAACTAAGAGATTGGACGTAAAAAGTTATGATTTTCGGTTAAAAACGGACTGGTTCGTAATTTTTATACGATCTGCAAAACTGTATATGCATCCAGCGAATTTGCATATTCAATCAGCGAAACTGTGAGGACTTCCTACGAAACTATAGTTTCGCAAGTAGTTTCGCAGACATGGTTTTCCAACGAAAGTTAGGCGAAACTGGCAGCGAAATTGGCAGTGAAGATGCCAGCGAAAGTGCCAGCGAAGGTGCTAGCGAAACTAGCAGCGAAACTGCTGGTGAAACTAGCAGCGAAAGTGTTGGCGAATCTAGCTGCGAAATTGCTGATCTTGCAGCGAAATTAACAGCGAGTTTAGGCAGAAAAGTAACCCCTTAGAGTGTTAACTTGTCTGAAGGCTATGTAGTGTGATCCTAGCCTAGAAAGCTTAGTCTAGAAGTTATTCATGGTATCCAGGTGAGTTCTAGATCCCCTATTTATAAGTTTTTCCATGTTTTGGGGCTATTATTCATACTAAATATACATTTTTAAATGACCAAGATTTTAAGGGGTTTTAACAGGAAGAACGATTTTTTAAATGACCAAGATTTTGGGGTTGTGTAGTGTGATCCTAGCCTACAGCCCGGCCCCGGCCAGGGGCGTTGCCCCTTGGACCCCACTAGGGGTTGCTGCCCCTAGGACCCCACTGTCAGAGGCTGCCGCCCCCGAACTCCCGCCATCCCGCGGAGGGTCGGTTTTGTTTTATGATGATTATTTGTGCACCCAATAAGTTAAGTAATATATATTTAAGTGGAAGATGATATTAATGAAAAGGGAAACTTAATGAATGTTACCCCCGGGCTCGTTTGATGATGTAAAGTCTTGCAAGCACTATGATATACTTCACTTATGTGAGTCTGATTTATGATGATGGATCCTTATTCATGAGCGGGCTATGTGCCTTGCAGTGTGGATCAACTGTCGGGGGTTAGCTACCGTATTCATGTGTACCGACAGGGATTGGCATTTGTTGTCGATCAACATGGAGCTCTTGCTTTGGGCAATCTCGTTATGATGAAAGTTAAAGATAATGAAAGATAATGTACATGCTTATTATGATGCAAGTAATGTTATGTACTATGATGTATGCATGGTCATTATATGAAGGATAAAGTTTATATTTTCTTATATTATTTAAAACTAGAACTCACTCAGCGAAGCTGACTTTTATGCATAATAGTTGGCAGGTAAGTGCTGATGCTGAGGATGGCACACGGAGCTACTTGGGGAGCTATGGATGGCATACTTATTTATGAAATCTTTATTGTGTAAGGCCCCGATCCCGGGACACTCATAGTTGGTCATTCATCGCACATAAAACCTATAATTACATTACATTAAGAAATCATTGCAGCGGAAACATTCAAAAATGACATCACGTTTCATTATAATTACTTTTGCCAAATAATACATCATTATCCGGTTACAAAACTCATGTTTGCATTACATCACAAAAGCTATATAATTGGATGCCATCCCAAAAGAGCCGAGTAGCCTCGCCGTGCCATCCTCAGCAATCATTTACCTGCCAACTGGAAAATGTAATAAAAGTCAGCGTTGCTGAGTGAGTTCTAGTTTTAATAATAAAACATACTTTACTTTCATTAAAACTATTCCTTTTATCATGCGATCACTCAACATACGTAAATACAGATAATTTCATTATTATCTTTCATCTCATTCATTATCTTCCATTCTTTTCGTTCATTCTGTCTTCCGAGTCTTTTGCGACAACATGGTCGCTCACCTCAATGGCAATCTCAATGATTGCACGCTATCCGAGTCTTTTGCACCCCTAAGGTTGCTCACCCCAATTGCCCATCACGATAGCAAGCTATCCGAGTCTTTTGCAACAACAAGGTTGCTCACCCCAAGGCAACATCACGATAGCACTTACTCGAGTCTTTTGCAACGACAAGGTTGCTCACCTCATAGGCAATCTAAATGATTGCACTTCATCCGAGTCTTTTGCAACACAAAGTCGCTCACCCCAATAAATATGCTTGCAAGCCTTTCTTTCGTTCATTCATCATTCATTAATGCATGCATTCTTACTTCATGTTCCTCTTTCATTATCTTTCGCTTTACATTACATAATACTTCATTCATTCATTCATTCATTAGCATGACATGTAAAGCCACAAGAAAGATAAGCATACATCATAATTAGGAACATTCATACACATTCATCATCATCATACAGGGCAATATCATACATTCATAATATGCATAAACATGCAACATCATCATCATCATGCCCTACATGCTCTCTAAGGCCATAACCATCCTCTTACATGCTCATACGGGTTACTTTACGTCAACACTTATATCTGCTCCTTTACCCGAAGGCCAGCAGTCAAACTACACATTCCTTCGAGTGCAACAGCCCTATTCGGGCGTATGGACACTCTTCAGTCGCATGGCCTCCATGCGACTGAACATCATGCGACTGGACATATGCGGATGATCATCTATGCGAATGAACATCCAATCGTGCGTATGGACCTTGAGCGAATGGGATTACTGCGAATGGGCACCTATGCGACTAACCTCATGCGAATGGACTCATGCGACTAAGCATCTATGCGACTGAACCCTCAGTCGTACATCCCTCATGCGACTGGACTCCCAGTCGTGCGACTGAAACCTTAGTCGTGCGAATGAATCCCAATCGTGCGAATGACCCTCAATCGCCCTCATTCGGCCGTATGGCCTTCATTCGGTCGCCTAGCCCTAGCTGATGCAGAATGGAGTTCATCCCGAACCCAATCTGCCATTTTCGGCCTCCAAGCTCATCCAAACCCATTCTAAGCCTAAATTAACCCTCCTGGACCTTAGGAATGCATACCATAACACCATACAAGCACACACAAGCCCGAAATCATACTCTAAACACATCATACACATCACACCCAAATGGGTCAAACACACACACTTGTAAAAACGGGTTTTGAACATCTTCCAGCCCCAAAATCAGTTGAAAACAAGTAAAAGTGGGGTCCTAGAACTCACACAATCGAGCACAAAGACAAGAGCTTCGATTTGGCTTGCTACTCGACGGATTTGGACACCCGAATCACCCGAAACACCACTTTTCTCCCTTTTCTCCTCTTTCTCTCTTCTCTCTTCTTTGTGAGCTGAAAATATGTGAAGTGTGGGGAGAGTGGGCTACCCTCTCCCTACACATATCACCACATTACCCGACTTTTCTTCGTTGGCGAGTTTGGTCCCTCGACTTTGGACTTTATTTCTTTTCTTTCTTCGCCGGCTTCAAAATAAAAAATTTCCGGGTGTTACAAGTCCACCCCCCTTAAATAGGTTTCGTCCCCGAAACCTGTTATTCTTCAAACAAACGTGGATAATGTTGTCTCATTTCTTCCTCAGTCTCCCACGTTGACTCGGATCCCTTCCTGTGCTTCCACTGTACACGCACAAGAGGAACCACTTTATTCCTTAGCCTTTTCTCCTTTCGGTCGATGATTGCCACTGGTTGCTCCACATAATTGAGCCGTTCATCTACTTCGATATCTTCCAATGGGACAATCATATCTTCATCTGCTAAGCACTTCCTTAGATGAGATACATGGAATGTTGGGTGAATTCCACTTAACTCATCTGGCAACTCCAGTCTATAGGCCACCTCTCCTACTCGAGCAATGATTCGGAAAGGGCCTATATACCTTGGGCTCAACTTGCCCCGCTTTCGGAAGCGAATGATACCCTTCCAAGGTGAGACCTTCAACATAACCCGGTCACCCACCTGGAACTCAATCGGCCTGCGCCTTTTGTCAGCATACGACTTCTGTCTGTCTTTGGCTGCCTTCATGAAGGCTTTGATCTTCTCAAGCTTCTCAGTCGTAGCCTCGATTACCTCGACGCTTCCCAATTCCTTCTGACCAATATCACCCCAACAAACGGGCGTTCTGCATCTCCTACCGTATAGCATCTCATATGGGGGCATGCCAATGCTGGCGTGATAGCTGTTGTTGTATGAGAATTCAGCTAACGGTAGGTGGTCATCCCAACTTCCACCAAAATCAATCACACATGCCCGAAGCATGTCTTCCAGCGTCTGGATGGTCCTTTCTGACTGACCATCAGTCTGGGGATGATAAGCCGTGCTGATATGTAACCTCGTCCCCATAGCATCGTGGAACTTCTTCCAGAATTTAGATGTAAACCGGGTGTCGCGATCCGACACAATAGACACCGGCACACCATGACGAGTCACAATCTCCTTGATGAACAGATCAGCCAACCTCTCAGATGAATATGTCTCGCGGATCGGTAGGAAGTGAGCACTCTTCGTCAAACGATCAACTATCACCCATATGGCATGGTACCCTTTCGGGGTACGCGGCAGCTTTGTAATGAAATCAATGGTGATGTGCTCCCACTTCCATTCTGGTATATCCAAAGGTTGTATCTTCCCATACAGCTTTTGGTGCTCGGCCTTCACCTGTAAGCAAGTAAGGCACTTACTCACATACTCCACCACGTCGCGCTTCATACCCGGCCACCAATAATCTTTCTTCATATCATGGTACATCTTCGTGGCACCAGGATGAATGGAGTACCGAGTCTTGTGAGCTTCATCCATTATCTTCACCCGTAGATCCCCAAAACGAGGAATCCACACACGCTCGAATCGGGTTCTAACACCGAGCGTGTTTTCACCCAATTCTCCAACCAGACCTCTCATTCTTTCAGAGTTAAGATGATCTTCTTTCAATGCCTCATCTTGAAACTCTTTAACCTGCTTCATTACATCAGAGGTCATGATTAGCTGATACGCTTTCACCCGAATCGGCTCGGGCCTCTCCTTTCGGCTAAGGGCATCAGCCACCACGTTGGCCTTGCCCGGATGGTAGTGGATCTCACAATCATAATCCTTTATAAGTTCCAACCACCGCCTCTGCCTCATGTTCAAATCCTTCTGCTCAAAGAAGTACTTCAGACTCTTGTGGTCAGTGAATATGGTGCACTTCGTCTCGTAGAGGTAGTGCCTCCAAATCTTTAAAGCAAAGACCACGGCTGCCAGCTCCAAGTCATGAGTAGGATAATTGACCTCATGAACCTTCAACTGTCGGGATGCATAGGCTATAACCTTTCCTCTCTGCATTAACACACACCCCAACCCCGAGTAAGAAGCATCGGAATAAACCACCAAATCTTCACTCCCATCGGGTAACGACAGAACAGGAGCTTGAGTCAATCTCGCCCTCAGTTCTTCAAACGCCTTCTCTTGAGCTTGACCCCATACGAACTTCACATCTTTTCGGGTCAACTTAGTCAGTGGAGAAGCAATCTTAGAGAAGTCTTGGATGAATCTCCTATAGTAGCCCGCCAAACCCAAGAAGCTACGAATCTCGGATGGCGTCTTTGGTGACTTCCATTGCATAACCGCCTCCACTTTCGCCGGGTCCACCATTATCCCATCGGGATTCACCACGTGACCCAAGAACTGAACTTCGTGCAACCAGAACGCGCACTTGGAGAATTTTGCATACAACTTCTCCCTTCTCAACGTCTCTAGAACCTCCCGAATGTGACCGGCATGCTCTGCTTCGCTCCTCGAGTAAATCAGGATATCATCAATAAACACAATCACTGATTTATCCAACATAAGCCGACACACACGGTTCATCAAATCCATAAAAGGAGCTGGCGCGTTGGTCAAGCCAAAGGACATGACAAGAAACTCGTAGTGACCATAGCGCGTACGGAAAGCTGTTTTAGGAATACCTTGCTCCTTCACCTTCAACTGATGGTAACCAGATTGAAGATCTATTCTTGAAAACCAACTGGCCCCCTGAAGCTGATCGAACAAATCATCTATCCTTGGTAAGGGGTATCGATTCTTCACTGTCAACTTATTCAGCTCGCGGTAGTCGATGCACATCCTCATACTACCGTCCTTCTTCTTTACAAACAGGACCGGAGCACCCCAAGGAGAGATACTCGGTCTAATGAACCCCTTATCAAGCAACTCTTGTAACTGCTCCATCAACTCTTTCATCTCGGTCGGAGCCAACCGATACGGTGCCTTGGCGACAGGTTGGGCACCCGGTATCAGATCAATCTGAAACTCGATCTCTCGGTCAGGTGGCACTCCTGATAAATCTTCTGGAAACACATCTGGAAAGTCACACACAACCGGTACATCGGCTAGTTGTGGTGTTGGCGTATCCACATCCTTTACATAGGCCAAGTAGGCACTACATCCACGCCTCATACACTTTCCCGCCACCGCCATCGAGATCACTTTCGGAATCGTAGTAACCCGGTCACCATACACTGTCACTGAACTACCGTCAGGCGCCAACAACCGAATCATCTTCTTGCGACACACAATGTTCGCCTCGAAATCCGCTAACCAATGCATTCCAAGAACCAAATCAAAACCACCTAAGGTCATCACAAACGGTCTAACAGGAAACTTATGACCCTCGAGCTCCACATCACAATTCTCTATCATCTCAGAAATCCTGGTAGACTTACCTATGGCAGTTTCTACATCGAAGGGCGCATCAACACATCTACTACTAACAGGTAGCTTAGCACAGAAAGCAGCAGAAATAAAACTCTTACTGGCACCCGAATCAAATAACACAGAAGCTAAAGTTTGGTTCACCAGAAACGTACCGGACACGACATCAGGGTCCGTTCTAGCTTCCTCCTGTGTCATGGTGAATGCCCTGGCGCTCGCCCTCGGTCCATCACCTCCCGTCCTCTTTGTCCCTGAACTCTCAGCCCTCGGCTTCTTACAATCTTTAAGCATGTGACCCTCTTCGCCACAGTTAAAGCATCGGACTGCACGACAGTCCTTTGCCATATGCCCCGCCTTTCCACACCTGAAGCACAAGTTCGATCCAAACCTGCACTCCCCGCTATGCTCCCGTCCACATTTACCACACCTTCTCGACCCCGCACCTGTCGTGACCACACGGCGATCATCCACCCGTGCCTTCTTATTACCCGTCGAGGCATTACCCCGACCAAACCTCTTCCCCTGCCAGTTCCGGTCACCACCGCTCTTCCTGCCACCATCAGTCACCACCACCGTCCTCTCATCATACAATCTTCCCGCCAAATCCACCGCCGACCTAAACGTGCTCGGCCGGGCGGCGATCATGTGCCTGCGAATATCCGTCGGCAAACCCTGTATATACCTCTTGATCTTTCGGGACAGAGGCGTCACTTGATCCGGCACCAGACGTGCCATCTCGTTGAACTTCGTGGTGTACTGTTGGTGTGTCATGGTTCCCGCCTCCAGTTGCAGAAACTCTCTTTCAACCTTATCCATTTCCCGGTGAGGACAAAACTCCTCGATCACCATCTTCTTCAGTTCGGGCCACCTCATTCTCCCAATTGCCCGATTACCCTCTGCTTGGACAATGTTGTCCCACCAGCATAGTGCCGAGTCCACAAAGGAGTGGGTGGCAAACTTTACTTTCTGATCTTCTCGGCACTCGCTGATGTCGACAACAGCCTCCATTTCTCTCACCCATCGGTGAGCAGCGGCAGCATTGCCATTACCGTCAAAAGTTGGGGGCTTGCATCTCATGAACACCCCGTAGTTACAGCCTCGTGCCACCTCTCGCACAGGCTCCTCTTCCTCTTCCTCCTCATTATCGGAGAAAATCGTTTCAGGCTCCGGTTGCTCCCCCGAGGCCCGATTTCTCTCCTTTCGTTCCCCCTCCTTCACAGCTTTGATGACTTCGGACACCACAGACGGTAAGATTGTCTGCATGACCTGATGCACTTCCTCAACCACAGCCTCCTTTACCGAGGCTCTCAGATTCGCACTCTCATCCCCAGCTTCTGGATGAGGGGTCTCAGGTTCTGCAGGAACCTCTTTCTCAGCTCTAGGCCTTCCTCTTTTAGGGCGTGGTTCAGCAACAGGGCCATCACGGCCTCCACCCCTAGAAGCTCTAGAAGATCTACCACCCGCCATACTCTACCACACTGAAAGATTCAAACACCAACACGGTCATTCAAGGAAACAACTCAGTTTATGTCAAGTATAGTAAGTCCCTAATTACAGTGGCCAGTTATGATTAGCCACTTACTTTACTCTTCATACCCCAAGTATTGCCTGTCCTGACTACATCAGTATTCAAATCTACATACAACACATAACATATACCATGCGCACATAAACCGGTTAACTTTACGTATGTTGCCTATTTATGAAATCTTTATTGTGTAAGGCCCCGATCCCGGGATGCTCACAGTTGGTCATTCATCGCACATAAAACCTATAATTACATTACATTAAGAAATCATTGCAGCGGAAACATTCAAAAATGACATCACGTTTCATTATAATTACTTTTGCCAAATAATACATCATTATCCGGTTACAAAACTCATGTTTGCATTACATCACAAAAGCTATATAATTGGATGCCATCCCAAAAGAGTCGAGTAGCCTCGCCGTGCCATCCTCAGCAATCATTTACCTGCCAACTGGAAAATGTAATAAAAGTCAGCGTTGCTGAGTGAGTTCTAGTTTTAATAATAAAACATACTTTACTTTCATTAAAACTATTCCTTTTATCATGCGATCACTCAACATATGTAAATACAGATAATTTCATTATTATCTTTCATCTCATTCATTATCTTCCATTCTTTTCGTTCATTCTGTCTTCCGAGTCTTTTGCGACAACATGGTCGCTCACCTCAATGGCAATCTCAATGATTGCACGCTATCCGAGTCTTTTGCACCCCTAAGGTTGCTCACCCCAATTGCCCATCACGATAGCAAGCTATCCGAGTCTTTTGCAACAACAAGGTTGCTCACCCCAAGGCAACATCACGATAGCACTTACTCGAGTCTTTTGCAACGACAAGGTTGCTCACCTCATAGTCAATCTAAATGATTGCACTTCATCCGAGTCTTTTGCAACACAAAGTCGCTCACCCCAATAAATATGCTTGCAAGCCTTTCTTTCGTTCATTCATCATTCATTAATGCCTGCATTCTTACTTCATGTTCCTCTTTCATTATCTTTCGCTTTACATTACATAATACTTCATTCATTCATTCATTCATTAGCATGACATGTAAAGCCACAAGAAAGATAAGCATACATCATAATAAGGAACATTCATACACATTCATCATCATCATACAGGGCAATATCATACATTCATAATATGCATAAACATGCAACATCATCATCATCATGCCCTACATGCTCTCTAAGGCCATAACCATCCTCTTACATGCTCATACGGGTTACTTTACGTCAACACTTATATCTGCTCCTTTACCCGAAGGCCAGCAGTCAAACTACACATTCCTTCGAGTGCAACAGCCCTATTCGGGCGTATGGACACTCTTCAGTCGCATGGCCTCCATGCGACTGAACATCATGCGACTGGACATATGCGGATGATCATCTATGCGAATGAACATCCAATCGTGCGTATGGACCTTGAGCGAATGGGATTACTGCGAATGGGCACCTATGCGACTAACCTCATGCGAATGGACTCATGCGACTAAGCATCTATGCGACTGAACCCTCAGTCGTACATCCCTCATGCGACTGGACTCCCAGTCGTGCGACTGAAACCTTAGTCGTGCGAATGAATCCCAATCGTGCGAATGACCCTCAATCGCCCTCATTCGGCCGTATGGCCTTCATTCGGTCGCCTAGCCCTAGCTGATGCAGAATGGAGTTCATCCCGAACCCAATCTGCCATTTTCGGCCTCCAAGCTCATCCAAACCCATTCTAAGCCTAAATTAACCCTCCTGGACCTTAGGAATGCATACCATAACACCATACAAGCACACACAAGCCCGAAATCATACTCTAAACACATCATACACATCACACCCAAATGGGTCAAACACACACACTTGTAAAAACGGGTTTTGAACATCTTCCAGCCCCAAACTCAGTTGAAAACAAGTAAAAGTGGGGTCCTAGAACTCACACAATCGAGCACAAAGACAAGAGCTTCGATTTGGCTTGCTACTTGACGGATTTGGACACCTGAATCACCCGAAACACCACTTTTCTCCCTTTTCTCCTCTTTCTCTCTTCTCTCTTCTTTGTGAGCTGAAAAATATGTGAAGTGTGGGGAGAGTGGGCTACCCTCTCCCTACACATATCACCACATTACCCGACTTTTCTTCGTTGGCGAGTTTGGTCCCTCGACTTTGGACTTTATTTCTTTTCTTTCTTCGCCGGCTTCAAAATAATAAATTTCCGGGTGTTACATATTGTAATTTAAGAACAAGTAATATGTTTTGTTTACAATTAAAAGACAAATGTATGAGTACGATATGGTTTCCAAGTTTTAAATGAATGTCTAATTATTTCCGCTGTAATGTTTTGTTATTAAACTGATTTTATGCCATGATTAACAACCTGTGAGGCTTTCTGGAAATGGGGCCTTACAAACTCATCAAAAGATCTTGTAACAGAGTCAATATCAAACAACCAATGTGGACCATTTATTGACCTGGGATAGGAGTGCTCATTGAATTGAACACTACTTGATTCATTAATAATGTTTAGTATAGGATTAAACACTCTGAAAGACTTTGAAATAGAGGAATAACCTATAAAGAATCCCTCATCAGAATTAGGAGCAAACAATCTTAAATAGTCTCGGGTGTTTAATATTGAGACAGAACTACCAAATGACTTGAAAAATCCAATTAATGGTTTTTAGTGAAAAAGCAGTTCATAAGATGTTCTCTTGCTTTCTTTAACTATCATAGTTCGATTTTGCACAAAGCATGATGTGTTGACTGCTTCGGCCCAAAAGGTAATTGGCAGTTTAGCATTAGCTAGCATTGTTCTTGCTACTTCAATTAGTGTTTTGTTTCTCCTTTCAGCCACCCCATTTTCATGAGGAGTTCTAGCTGCACTAAAATGAACTTAGATTTTCACTTTTGAATTTTGTCCTGTTATCACTTCTGATTAATTTTACTTTTTGATCAAGTTGATTTTCAATTTTAGTGATAAATCTTTTATTATTTGTAACGCTTCGTTTTTATGAAGTATAAAGAAGACCCATGTGAATCAAGAAAAGTCATCAATGACCACCAAACAGTACTGTTTCTTTCTAATATTCATGACATGAGTTGGTCCAAAGAGATCCATATGAAGTAACTTTAATGGGGAATTATTTGTGTTCACAAGCTTTGGCTTATGGGAAGACTTATGTTGTTTTCCTTTGAGACAAGCAAAATAGTGATCAATGAAATGAATTTCCTTTTGAGGTAAACCAATTACATGGTTTCCTTTTACCAATATATTCATATTTTTAAAATTTGTGTGTCCCAAACATCTATGCCAAAGTTGTGGCTCATGAAATGATGATTTAGACAAATGATATGTTTCTTCTTTTGGTTGTGTAGAATTAAGGTTCAAGACATAGTTGTTATTCTTTCTTGGAGTCTTCAACACAACCTATTCTTCAGGAATTTTGAATCCAGGTTTCAGAATGTAGCAATGAGTGTCTGTGAAGTGAGTGTAATATTTTTGTCACACATCTAAGACACGCCGAGGAGTTTGAAATTCAGTTGCTTGCAATAGTTCACTTTGTCAAAACTCAGCAGTCCATTTTTCACAGATCTTTCACCGGTAATTCTACCACCTTGTGAGTTTCCCCCGAAAGCTACAGTAGTTCCTTGTATATGCTTGAAGTCATGAAGGAGGGAACTGTCTCCAATCATGTGTTGGGAGCATCCACTATCCATATACCATAAGCTGTTGGAACTGTAAGGACGACCCTACAAACAGAAAAGAACTAGTTAGAATGTGGAACCCAAGCCATAACTGATCAATCTAGAGGTTGATGCTTTGATGAATATATGTGGAGTTCTTTTTATTTTATCTGATCAATTTAAACTGAGCTGTTTGAAGAGTAGTCAAAACTTTGATCCTTATTTCTATATAGAAATTAGGTAAGTTTTTTATTTTCAGAAATCATTTTTGTTTTAAATCTTGGATGAGAACTAGGTGATTGTTTTATATATTGATTAAGATTACTTTTGACACTCTTTGACTGCCATTGATTATAGAAGTCATCATCAGAATTGGAAACCCATCATGGTTTAATATGTGATGGACTTTTATTTTTGGCCTTATTAGTTGAAATAGGCTAGTTTTGGGGAACTCTCAGGTGTTTTTATTTAAAGAAACAATTAGATGTATTATGATTTGTCATATCACATATAGAACAATATTTGTTGAAATAGCAGTTTTTAGTTGAATTATTGTTCATGTCACAGATGGAGTAATATTGATTAAAATCACACTCATCAGTGTTGTGATTAGACATGTCACAAATGTCACATTACATTTATTTGTCTTTTGATTTTGATATAGAGGCTTCATGTGATTTAACAGATTTTACATAAGCCTCAGATTTTGCTTTCAATGAAGAAGCAACTTCAGCCTTCTTGGTTTCAGTAGATTGTTTCACAATTCTACTGTGCTTGGTCTTTTGAGACTACTTTTGCTTCTTTTTGCTTTTACTTGACTCATTTTCAAGTTGATCTACATGCTCTTTGTTGCAAATGCAAAAACCATCTCCTTGTTTGTATTTTGATGATGATTGAGATTCAGTTTTTACATTTAATCTTTGAATCATGGGAGATTTCCCTTTCGATGATGGAGAAGTTATTGTATTACTTTTGGTTTTTAGTGAAACCTTTTCTGATTTGCTTGAATTTTTTGAAGATTTAATCTCACTATCAGATCTTTTTTCAGCAGAGGATTTCAAAGAAAATTCAGCATTCTTTTCCACCTTGAGGATTTCAGAGATGAATTTCATAAATGGCACAATGGCTTTGACTGGGCTCTTTGGTTTCTTAACACTTACAGGTTTGTATGAGCGCTCTTTGATTTTTATTGGGTGAACTAATTTGATTTTATCCTTATTGGTTTAAATGTTTTTAGGTTTCGTTGAATCATAATGAGTGAGTGACTCAGGCATAACCGTATAGTTGTCATTGTATGGAGGAGGACAAGAATTGTATCCCATCCCAGTCATATCCTTTGGCTCTTTCTATGAGTCAAGTAACTCTTGCAGCTTAGGAGAAGAGAATTAAAACTTTTCAAGTTTCAATTTAATAGTTGATTGCTCAGCTTTGGATTTTGTTAACAATTCAGTTATCCTCTCATTCTCAGCTGCTATAATGTACTTTTCACCATGAAGTTTTTCAATATTTGAAAGAAGTGATTTGATTTTAATTTCAAAACTTTTCATCTCTTGTTTTAACATTGGAGATTTGACCTTCTCTTCTTTGACTTTAAGGGCTAACTTGTGATTATGTTCTCTATATCCCTGTAATTCATTAATGCGTTTTTCACTACGAAGATTGGATTTTACCTCAGATGGTATTGGAGTCGGACCATCATTTATATGAGCCATGAGAGCATGATTCTGGAATTGAGGTTTGACTTCCTCTACATACAGGCTCTAGTCACAAACTCCATCTTGTTTATTGACAAGTGCATTAGAGGTTGGTTGGTTGTCACCATGAGCATGATGAGTCAGTTGGGGCTGACTTTGATGGGTTTGTTGGTGCTAATTTTGATGTTGATACTGATGTTGATTGATTGATGAAAGTTTGAATCAGGTTGAGAAGATGGCTGACCATGTGAAGTTCATTGATATTCAACAAACCATTGTTTTCCCTGAGCCTCCTCCAATCATCTTTCAAGTGGACCCAAGGATGCTACTTGATCTAAATAGATTCTTAACTAAGTTCCTAATGAGATCCTCACTTGAACAACCTTCACCAGATGTTGTTGTGGCATACTTTGGAGCTGAAGAGCTTTGGAGGTTGAATGCACCACCTACCACTGAGGAAGGAGTTGGTCAACCTAAGGTTCACATTGAACCTAAGATTAATTTCGAAGGGGATATGGGGACTAATGTCCCAGCAACTAAATCAGTTGGGACAGGTAGTGCAGAACCGCTAATTCCAAAGCAATGATCCAATCTTCTAAAGAAGAGATTCAAGTTGTGGAAGGAATTATTGGGTTATCTTTGTTGTCTGATGATCTTATTATCACAGAGACCATTCTTGATAGCCTCTGAGATAAATAGTGAAGACTTTCTTAAAACCCCTCTCTTTCAAGAACCTTCATCACCACAAGCTCAACTTCCCACTCACCAACCTGAACCCTCTGAACCATAATCTCCAAAAGCTCAAGGTTCCAAAGACATCAAAGGCAAGAGGAAGATGACTGCAGAAGAACTGTTAGAGGAGGAACAGATGGAAAAGCTTAAAAGAAAAGGTGGACTCACCACTAGGAAGCTACTAGTTGTAAGTAGCAAAGCAGTTGTAGCAGGCCAGGAGGCCATCAACAATAAGAAGATAGTGGAAGTTATTGACAGACTTGTCAATCTAGGAGCACCTAGTGAAGAAGTGCTTCTCCTACCACTGGAGAAGTTAGTGGAATTAGAAAAGGCAACCCTGTTACAGAAGGAACAAGAGGAAGCACGAAGGTTGGACTTGGAAGAGGAGAAGAAAAGAAAGAAAGATGAAGAAGAGCAACAGTTGAGGAATGAGAGGATTGCCTTCTTATGCTCCAGGGGATATTCTCTTGAAGAATTGACTCCATATAACAATGATACGATCTTGAGGCTTTTCCACAAAGAACAAGATCAGATGGATAAGGAGAGAAAGAGGGCAACCAGGGAAAAGATAAGAGAGAAGAAGAAGAAGGAAGAGAAAGCTCAACTTGTAGCTGCCAAGAAGGTGGGAGACAAAGCCTGGATGAAGGCATATCTCAAAGACCACGACTTCTCTGGTAGACAAGTTGAGCCCATGTCAGAAAAGACCCTGCAGCGACATGTCAGTGACATAAGGGCTGACATTTGCTTAGGAAGAAGGAAGGAGGTTTACCCAAGTACTCAGAGGATGACACCAAAACCTACACCTCAACCTCAACCTCAACCTCAACCCCAACCTAAACATGAGCCAACATCCTTTCCCATACCAATCAAAATAGAACCAACCACTGAACCCTATACTCCTGAACCTACTCCATCAACCATACCCTTATCCTCACCTATTGCTTCACAACAATCACATCCACTACCCATCCTAAAGCCCAAAAAACATCCAAGAACCCAACCCTCTTCTACCCAACAATCAACCACCCATTCTTCACCCAAGCCACCCTTTGAACCAAGTAAACCTCTAACCTTCGAGGAATTCAAGAAAATCATGAAAAAAACTCATCAACTATACCACTCTGAGCAAAATCTCTTCTGAGGAAGAGTCTGTCAAATTAACATTCATTGATGGCTCTTCCAGTTCCCACACAAGATAAGCATTTCTTGATTTGCCTAGGGGAACCCTGAACCAGGCACTTTAGCTCTTAGCAACTAACTCTGATTCACTCAATGAAGAAGAGAAGAAGCTGAGAAGAAGACTGGTGACTCTCTTGGACACCAAGAAGGGGAAAAAGCTGCCAACTCAACCCCTTATTCCTAGGAAGAAGATTGTCCAATGGAGGTTCGAAGACTCTTCTCACAACTTTGTTGTGGAAAGAGAGAATGGCGAGGTCAATAGACTCAACACCCCATCTCTTCTACATTCTAGCAAATTTAGCATTGCTGAGTTAGCAGATTAGCCATTCTCAAACCCCTCCAACTCCCAGACAGCTGCTCATATTTAGAATCATCTGAGCAGCCTTCACCTTGTTGAGCTGACTGCAAAAGCAAGGATTGAAGAAAAGTTGAAACAAAGAGAGCGGGTAGAAAAGGAAGGGTCAATCAAGGGAAAGACTTTCCTACAAATGATTGAAGGCCCTGACTTGGAACCCATAGTTAGATGGGAGTATGACTATAACTCCCGTATATTAACTCTCTTCTGAGGGCCACAGCAAAGGGTACATGTTATCCAGAGTAACAGACTGGATCTATTATCTACAAGGGACTTGTACCAACTTCTCAGCACCACCTCTAGAAACAACAAAGAAACAGATAGATATTTACTTTCCCTGGTGCTAAAAGTTTTGAGAAGTAGAAGATAGTGAAGTTTTGGTAGTATCGGCCTAGGGGGAGTTTGTTGGGATAGATAAGGCTGGTGCAACCAAAACAACACTTGGAATAATTTTTACTACAACTGATAAAGACTTCCGAAGGCAATGCTACACTTCCAAAGGTTAAAGTAGAAAAACTTCCAAAAAGGAACTTTGTCTTCCGAAGCCAAAGTGAAGTCATCTTCTGAAGAAAAACACTTGAAAGTCTTCAACGCAAAAGACTTCCGAAGTATAAACACTTGAAGATTAGCAGAAGTATCGGAAAAAGTAGTCTCTTCCGAAGTATAAGTGGCTTCGGGAGAACTTGTTCTTCCGAAGCCAGTTAACCTTCGGAAGAACCTACTATGAACAAGTTGATATAGTATGGTCATTCTGACAAGCTGCTGCAACCTCTGAAGTACTGCATGGCATTTTCCCACACCCACGTAGTTGACCATACCTTTATTCACTGTTCATTATTTTTCAGTTAGTACAATTACTAACTTTAGTCTGTAACAAAAAGGTAAGTCATGGACCTATCATGACTACCTTATCTAGGATAGTATTTTATCTTAGATACCTTACTACTAGCAATGTAGTATTTGTTTAGTATTGATTTCCTAGATGGTAATATAAGTATAACCGGCTGTAGATAGTAGTATATATAGTTCTCATTGTAAACTCATTTGTAAGCTTGTAAATGTCTTGTAAACTTTGAGTTGAGAAGTAATATACACAAGTATCTTGAAAACCATCTCTTTTGTCTTGTTTACTTAGTATATTATTATCAATTCTTAAAGGATTTTGCTTCATCATTCGAGTGTGACTAAGTGAGTTCAAGAGAGAACACTTGTGTTGAGTGACTGAAACCGATCCTGCATCCGGTTTTCTCAGATGTTTGCCGCTTCATATCTGAATCAAACTACCTCACTACGCTCACAATCGACCCTCCCTTGTATGAAGATCGACTTTTAGAGTTCTGGAGGACCTGTCAATAGGTCATCTTGGACGGTAAGAAGGCGTTGTCTGCCAAAATACAGGGGAAGACAATTTTCATCACTCCAGCCACCATCAACTCTCATCTGAGGCTAGATGATAAAGAATAAGTATTGTCTTTCCCCAAGTTTGTAGTTGACAACAAATTCCGAAAGATGTTCTATGAAGGGGACTACATAGTAAGAACCTTCAAAAAGGGTAAGGTTTCCTCCTAATGGAAGTACCTCCCCTATGTGGTCATCCATTCTCTGTCCAACAATCATGGAGGCTGGAACCAAATTCCTAAGGACCTATCCTACATAGTTTATGGGATGGTTGGAGGGGTCAAGTTTAGGTATTCCTCAGTTTGTTTATATAAACTTTCTTGCTAACTTGGACTCCTTAGAGTATTACATGTTCCCTAGATATATTCAACATATTCTTAAGTGTGAACTGGGCTAACAGTTAAGGGGAACATGTAACACTCTCAAATTAAGACAGATGAAGCCTGACATCTTCAAGATAATGAGAAAGTTCACTGTTGGCTTCTCAGGGGTAGAAACAGCCCTGGTCCTAAAAATATTAGAGCTCATTGCTCTAGGTGACAACTTGGCAATACAAGCCAATGATGAACCCACACCTTCTATATTTGCACCACCCACACGCCCAAAAATTACCCTCACCTACTAAGGAAAATCCAAACGAACCCCTACATGAACTAGTCATGATGTGTAGGCCCCCATACACTCACCCATACAGGAGGAAGTAGAACCTAGAGCTCCAACTTCTGCCGAGAAGCAAACCACTCCCATCATTTCTTTTATAATGTTGAGGTTCCTCATGCTCAGCTTGATGAGCTCAATACACTAGCCTTAAGCCTTCACTCTGAGTCTTAAAACTTTAGTGATTAACCTTTAGGGGAAAGTTACCATCCCCAGCCTTTAGATCTCAACCAACCAGTCCCAAAACTTGAATTTTTTAATGACGAAGATATAGGCTTTAGTAAGTACCATGAGTATCTCTTTCCCACCCCTACTCAAAGAGAGATGAGTGCTCCTGAATCACCCATATCTAGCCCATATCATCCAACCCCAAGTAAGGCGGACCTCCCTGAACCTCTTCAGGAAGTCCATATGAAAGAGGCTCTCACTTCTGCAAGTGATTACATCATTAAGACCTCAAACATGGCAATCCAACCCATTGACAATTCTCTTGAAGCTGTTATGATGTAGGGGAAAATCCAGCAGCTAAGAACTCCATGCTAGTGATGAGGAAGAAGACTTTGTCCTATTCTCTCATCCCCCCATGATTCTTCTAATGAAGATGAGAGGAGTCTGTACTAAAGGTGTAAAAGCTATAAAGCTTTCTTCCGAGGGTAAAAGCTCTTCCGAGGGTAATCTTCTTCCGAAGCCAAATTTACTTACGAAGGTAAATTTGTCCTAAGAGAAATTTACTTTCCAGAGTAAGAAGTTCTTCCGAATAAAGAAGTTTTCAAGCTTCGGAAGGAGATTTGATATACCATCAAATGCTCTTCCGAGGCTAAAAACTCTTCGGATGATGAAAACAACTTGAAGGAATTTTCCTTCAGAAGATACATAAGATATCTTCCAAGGGTTACTCTTCGAAAGAACTCATACTTAGTAAATTTTGAAGAAATACTTTTTGTAACAGGGCTTAGATTGTTTTAACAAAGACAAGACATATTTTGAAAAGGTTTTCAAATGAGATGGACTAATCAATGTTTATCATCCCAATAGCTGTAATACGATACTTAAATCCTTGATCATCAAATGCTTTAGTGAACAAATTAGCATATTGTTCATTAGAATCAACTTTGACTAGTTTAATCAGATTTTTCTCATAATTATCTTTAATGAAATGGTACCTGATGTCAATGTGCTTTGTCTTGGAGTGCTTAACTGGTTTTTCTATAATGGAGATAGCACTCATGTTGTCAATGTGGATAGGAGTGCTCATGAAGTTGAATCCATAGTCTATCATCTGGTTTTGAATCCACAGCAGCTCAACATAGCAACTAGCAGCAACAATGTATTCAGCTTCAGCAGTAGATGTTGAGACGCACGATTGCTTCTTGCATTGCCATTAGATGATCCTTCCACCAAGAAATTGACCTCCTCTTGATGTTGATTTCTTGTTGATGATGCAGCCACCATAGTTACTATCAGTGTAGCCATAGAGATTGAAGTTGTTGTTCCTTGGATACGAGAGACCGAGTTTAGGTGCTCCTTTAAGGTATCTAAGGATTCTCTTGGCAGCAACTAGGTGAGACACCTTTGGAGCAGCCTGATATCTTGCATAGATGCATGTTGCAAACATGATATCAAGTCTACTTGCTATGAGGTACATCAAAGACCTAATGATTGTCCTATACTGATGTTGATCAGTATCCTCCCGCTTAGAGTCAGGACAAAGATTGTAATTTCTAGGTATAAGAGTCGTTGCTGGCTTACATTCTTTCATATCAAATCTTTCTAAAATGTCATTGACATATTTAGATTGATCGATAAAGAACCCTTCCTTTATTTGTTTTACCTGAGTTTCAAGGAAAAAAATCTATTTTTCTCATGGAACTCATCTCAAATTTGTTCTTCATTATGCTCTCAAATTCTTTTCTCATTTGGTCATTTGAGGAACCAATTATGATGTCATCTACATAGACTTGTGCAAGCAAAATGTATTTCCCAGACTTTCTTATGAATAAAGTCTTATCAATGGTATGTCTTGTATAACCGTTCTTTAGGAGAAAATGAGACAAATCTCATACCACAGCCTAGGTGCCTAGTGCAGCCCATAAAGAGCTTTATCCAGTTTGCACGCATAGTTTGCGTGTTGTGGGTCTTCAAATCCTGGAGGCTAGCACACATAGACTTCCCTATCTATATCCCCATATAGAAAGGCACACTTGACATCAAGCTGGTAGACAGTAAAATTCTTGGATGCAGCATAAGCAAGAAAGATCCTTACTGCCTCAAGTCTGGAAACAAGTGCAAAGACATCAGTGTAATCAATTCCCTCCTCTTGAGTGTATCCTTGAAATACCAGTCTTGCCTTCTTCTTGATGATCAAGCCTCTATCATTTCTCTTGTTTCTGAAAACCCATTTTGTGCCTATTGGTACTTGATTGGATGGTAGCGGACATTGAATTGAAGCAATTGCTCTTTGATTGATTCAACCCAACTACTATCTTTCAAGGCTTCTTCTACCGTCTTGGGTTCCATATGAGATAAAAAGCATGAGTAAAGGCAGACATTCACATTTTGAGTTGGTCCCCTTGTTCTCACACCTTCAGAGACATCTCCAATGATGTTTTCAGCTAGATGAGTGTTGTGAATTCTGAGCCTAGGGATCATATCCAGTTGCATATATAGATCCAGATTGGAAAGGTTTGGCTCAAGATTTTGAACACTTGGTCCAGCTGATGTTTCACACTCATTCAATGATGACTGATTGAATGAAGACGAAACAACATTAGTATCAGTTAGTTGTGAAGCAGCATTAACAGTTGCCTGTTAATTCAAAATGCTACTTTCATTAGCTTGGTGTTGTGCATTGTCACCGGATGCGTTTTGAGGCTCACTTTATTGACAACTTGTTGAACCTCTATTGGTTCCTTAGAAAGTGCAGGATCGGGTTTTGTCACTTAAACACTTAGTTTTTCTCTCAATACTCACTTGCAACACACTCGGATCAGATGAAGTATAATCTCTTCTAAGAGTTGATAATGATATATTAAGTAGCAAAGACAAAGAAATAATTTTCAAGGTACTTGTATATATTACTTCTCAACTCAAAGTATTACAAGATTCTTACAAGCATATTACATGAGTTAAAATAAGAAACTATATATACTACTACCTACAACCAAATATACTTTGATACCAGCTGGAAACCTACGACTAAAGCATATACTACAATGCTAAAGTTAAGGTATCTTAGATAAAGTATTACCTAAGATATGGTAGTCATGACATGTCCATGACTTACCTTTAGATGGTCAACTACATGGCTTTTGAGAAAACGCCATGCAGTATATCAGAGGTCTGCAGCGGAGTGTCCGAGAAACCATACTTATGTCCACTGGTTCATAGTAGTGTCTTCTGAAGGTTAGTTGGCTTCGGAAGAACAAGTTCCTCCGAAGCCACTTATACTTCGGAAGAGGCTACTACTTCCGAGACTTGAGGACTTCTTCATATCTTCATACTTTGGAAGTTTACTTTTTGTCTTTTCTTCTAAGTCTTGAACATCGGAAGTGAATACTTTGACTTCGGAAGTTGGAGTTTACCTTCGGAAGATGATCTTGCACTTTGTCTTCGGAGAACTCCATTTCCTTCGGAAGTTCCACACTTAGCTTCGGAAGCCCTTTATTAGTTGCTCCCAAAATATAGTCTAAGTGATTTGGTTCTGGTTGCATTAACCTTTCTAGATCCAACAAACTCCCTGTAGGCTGATGCTACCAAAACCTCACTTATTTCTGCTTCTCAAAACCTTCAGCACCAAGGACCAAAGATGCTTGTATGTTTCCTTGTTCTTCCTTGAAGTGGTGCTGAGAAGTTTTTACAAGTCATTAGTGGATAGGAAATCCAGTCTATCACTCTGAATGACATGTACCCTTTGTTGTGCCCCCCTAAAGAGAGTTATTTGATGGGAGTTATAGTCATACTCCCATCTAACTATGGATTCAAGTTCAGGACCCTCAAGCATTTGAAGAAAGGCTTTGCCTTTGGTTGCTGATCCTTTCCTTTCCTCCTCCTCTTTTAGTTTCAACTTTTCTTCAATCTTGGTCCTAGCAGTTAGCTCGGCCAGATGAAGACTGCTCAGGTGATTTCGGATATGAGCAACTACCTCAGAGTTTGAGGGGTTAAAGAGTGGCTTCTTTGCTAACTCAGCAATATCAAATCTACTTGAGCGTAGCAGAGATGAGGCATTTAGCCTGTTTAGCTCTCCACTATCTCTCTCAACAACAAAGCTGTGAGAAGAGTCTTTGAACTTCCACTGGATAATCCTCTTTCTAGGCACAATGGGTTGACTTGGCACCTTGTCTCCTTTCTTTATATCAAGTAGAGTCACCAGCCTTCTCCTTAGCTTCTTTTCTTCTTCATTCAGAGAATCTAAGTTGAGGCCAAAGAGCTTTGTGGCTTGGTCCAATGATCCTCTATGCAGATAAAGAAATTGATCCCTAGTGAGGGAACATGAGGATCCATCAACATAGGTCAGTTTGACAGACTCCTTCTCACAAGAGATATCGCTCAGGGTTATACAATTGTTAAGCTTTGTGTTGATTGCCTAGAACTCCTCTAAGGAGAGATGTTTGGAAGGCTGAGGGGATGGTTTGGGAAGTTGTTGGGTAGATTGTGGTGTTTGGGTTTTGGCAAGTGTTTTGGGTTGGAGGATGGGTAGTTTTGGTGGTTGAGGTGAGGAAGTTTGTAAGGTTGCTGGTGTAGGTTCAGGGGTGTAAGGCTCAGAGGTTGGTTCAGTCTTGATAGGGAATGGAAAGGGAATTGGTTCAAGTTATGGTTAGGTTTGAGGTTGAGGTTGAATGGTTGGTTTGACAATCATCCCCTGTCCCCTTCTATACATCTCCTTCATCTTCCCCGAGCGAATGTTAGCCTTTATATCACTTACATGTCGCTGGAGAGTCTTCTCAGACATAGGAGCCACCTGCCTGCCAGAGAAGCCATGAGCCCGGAGATAGTCTTTCATCCAGGCCTTTTCACCTTTCTTTCTCGCAGTAGCGAGTCCTGCTTCTTCTTCCTTTTTCTTCTTCAATCTCAGGTTTTCCTTAGCAGCTTTCTTTCTCTCCTTCTCTATTTGATCTTGGTCTTTGTTAAAGAGCCATAAGATCGTATCATTGTCATGTGGAGATAGTTCTTCTTCTATCCAGAAACCCCTGGAGCTTCTCTTTACTCTTTCTATCTCTCTTCCTCTAAGGCCAACCTTGCTTCTTCTTCCTTCTGCTGAATTTGCAGCAAAGTTGCCTTTTCTAACTCAGCTAACTCCTCTAATGGTAGTGGGAGTACATCTTCATTCACAGCTCCTAATTTGACAAGTCTGTCAATGATTTCCACTCTTCTTATATTGTTGACAGCCTCCTAGTTGGCTGCAGCTGCTTTGCTACTTGCAGCTAGCAACTTCCCAGTTGGAACTCTACCTTTTCTCTTGAGTTTCTCTAACCTTGCTTCCTCTTGAAGCTCTTCCTCAATCATCTTTCTCTTTCCTTTGACATCTTCGGAAGTGCTAGACTTTGGGGGTTCTTGGATGGAAGGTTCAAGTTGAGTGGTTGTAAGGGGAGCTGGAGTCAATGATGATGTTTAAGCTAGGGGTTGAGTGAGAAAATCCTCTCTATTAACCTCGGATGCAAGTTCTAGAATTGCATTTGTGACTTCTAGATCATCAAATAAAGGGAATAGTCCTTCCGCAGCTATAATCTCAGCTTCAGAAGACTGAAGTTGTTCTTTCGAGGCTTTGACTTGTGCTTTGGAAGTCTTTGAGAATGCACTCTGTGTCCCAACTATCTCAGTTGTGGGCCATTTGTCCTTGTTTCCCCTTCGAAATTAATCTCAGGTTCCACTTGGACCTTAGGTTGACCAACTCCCTCAACAGTAGTAGAAGGTGCATTCAGCCTCTAAAGCTCTTTAGCTCCAAAGTAGATCACAGACAAGTCACGACTTGGCTGTTCAATAAAAGATTCCATCAGGAACTTGTTGAAGAACATATTGAGATCTTGGAGCATCCTTTGGTCCACTTTAATTACAACTGGAGGAGGCTCAGGAAAAACTGAAGCTTGTTGAATGGGGTATCTTGAACTTAGGGAAGAGAGAGCTTGACTCTATGGTTCCTCTTGCCTTTGACCCTGAACACTCTCCCCAATTTTGGTAGCATCATCTTGAGAGCTTGATGAGCTAGAGGAAGAGTTTAATGAGATTTGAATTGGTACATGCCTAACAGACCTCTCAAACTGTTTCTCAGCTAGTTTGGCCTTGAGATTTTCAATATCAAGTTGCTGAGTGGCAGACCTATCCTTTACAGTCCTAACCTTAAATTCAAGGTTTAAGACTTTAGAAAGTAGGTCTTGAATAGTGAGTTACAGTATTCCCTCATCTTCTTTTGAAGAATCATGGGGAGATGAGGTAACATACCTAGTGTGTTCATTCTCACCACCAGATGTGGTTTCTTGGCACCCTGGTTTCCCTTGCTCAGTGATGTCTCTTTCAGAGTCATCAAATGGCATGGTTGTCGTAGATTCAGTCTTAGTGATGTTACCACTGTCCTGAAGGTCCATTGAGGCTCCTTTAGTAGTGGCAGTTGAATCTACATGAGTCCCCTCCACATCAGTGTGTCTTCTACTGAAATTGGTGGACTCTCTCTTCAAAATCTTCAAGATGGTCGGCCTCATTTGAGGGAGAGTCAGAGCAGCTGCACAGACAAGCTGACTCTAGTCCAACTCACAGTTGATTATGTGCTGAAGGAACCTGGGATACATGAAGAATGTGTCGCGCTGGAGGTTCCCTATAAGATTAGTCAGCACAAACCTTGAGTAATTAAAGCGGAGGCTTTTCACTAATCCATTAACTAGGCACCTTAGTTCATATGGGATTTGATCCCATCCTCTAGACTTGTGTGACAAGCAAAGGAGAACAACATGCAGCAGGAACTTCCAGTTGTAAGAGAAGTTCAACTTGTAGACTGCAGACCTGCTGACATCTACACCATATCCTATTTGGATATAAGTGTTGTCCAAATCTGTCTTGGGAAACACTGTAGGAGCGCCCTCATCATGAAGCTGTAGATGCTCCCTGATGAGTTGTTAGGAAATGACCAACTCCTGGCCACAAATGCTCAACCATATTACCCGAACCCCATTTAGGGTTTCAATCTGACCATTGGCCCAAAATTCAGCCATGTGATTTGAGTAAACGGTAGAATTAACAGTCAGCATTCCTTGAAAAATCAAGGAGTGCGACTTGGTTGTGCTGAGGGTTAAGTGCCATTGAGAAAGTTGCAAAGAAGATGAGTTCGGAATTGGGTGAATTGGGGACGAAGAAAGTGCAGGATCGGGTTTTGTCACTTAAACACTTAGTTTTTCTCTCAATACTCACTTGTAACACACTCGGATCACATGAAGTAGAATTTCTTCTAAGAGTTAATAATAATATATTAAGTAGCAAAGAACACAAAGAAATAATTTTCAAGGTACTTGTATATATTACTTCTCAACCCAAAGTATTACAAGATTCTTACAAGCATATTACATGAGTTACGATGAGAAACTATATATACTACTACCTACAGCCGGATATACTTTGATACCAGCTAGAAACCTACGACTAAAGCAGATACTACAATGCTAAAGTTAAGGTATCTTAGATATGGTAGTCATGACATGTCCATGACTTACCGTTTGACACCAACTAAAGTTGGCAACTGTACTAACTGATAAAGGTTAATAGTGGAATAAAGTATGGTCAACTACATAGCTTTTGAGAAAACGTCATGCAGTATATCAGAGGTCTGCAGCGGAGTGTCAGAGAGACCATACTTATGTCCACTGGTTCATAGTAGTGTCTTCCAAAAGTTAGTTGGCTTCGGAAGAACAAGTTCTTCCGATGCCACTTATACTTCGGAAGAGGCTACTACTTCCAAGGCTTGAGGACTTCTTCATATCTTCATACTTCTGAAGTTGACTTCTTGTCTTTTCTTCTAAGTCTTGAACTTCGGAAGTGAATACTTTGACTTCGGAAGTTGGATTTTTCCTTCGGAAGATGATCTTGCACTTTGTCTTCGGAAGAACTCCATTTCCTTCCGAAGTTCTACACTTAGCATCGGAAGTCCTTTATTAGTTGCTCCCAAAAAATAGTCTAAGTGATTTGGTTCTGTGTTGGAGCATATATAGTCATATATAGTGTGTCCATCACTTGTCGAATAGTCTAGGCTTAATGTAATACACCTGATATATTGTAAACACATGAAACTGGGTCATTCAAAGGAGCATATGCGAATGAGACTGAGTCGTCCGATTGAGCCTTGCTAATGGGCCAGTCGTGCGACTGAGAGATGCGATTGGGTCATTCGTAAGACTGAACCATAAGCATGGTCCAGTCATACGATTGAACCATACGCATGGTCCAATCGCATGAATGGGCCCATTCGCATCTAATATGGGCCAAGGCCTATATATACCAGTTTCAATATGTAGAGAGTTAAGGATTTTGAGAGGAAGTCTGCCCGGAGCCTAGGGCTGCCGGATGAGAGGGGAGATCCTGCTCAATCTCCCCTTGCCAAGAGTCGTGAATTATGTTGTAACGATCTTGCAATCATTAGGTTTTATCAATGAAACCATTTTATTATAGATTGTGTATACTGTTTATCTCTTTGTTTTTGTTGTTGTTTATCCTCCCGTCAAGAACATGCTCGGATGTTTACTGATCCAGTGACTTCACAATTGGTATCAGAGCTGGTTACTGCTGGAATTATCTAACAATCATTCTAGCAACCCGAGCTCTTGATTTCTGGATCAAATTTCAGATCTTGACGTTAAACCCACTTCGTGTTCTTCGTGTTTTACTCAGATCGTGTTACGTGTGGTATCTCAATGTTAAAATTGTACTCGAAACCTCGTTCCCATCACCCCTTCGAATCTGATGATGTCTATTTTGTCTCGGTTAATGTAAAATTCGTCATATTAGGGTTTTGGACAGCCCTGGCGGCTGCAGATCTGAAAATCTGTGTGCAGACCCGTTCATGCGACTGGGCCATGCGAATGGAGCATTCGTACGACTGGACCATCCATTCGTACGACTTTCAGTTGTGCGACTGGACCAGTCGTATGTTCAATCGCACGAATGGACCATCCGCATTGACTCATCCGCATTTGTTCCAGACAAAAAAAAAGAGTCTGGAACAGCTTCTTGCGCAGATTTGAGGATGAGCAAAGCATATTCACCCTGAGGTTCTTTTGTCAAATGAGTTCGATGTATACCCCATTATTCGTTGGACTTCCAGAATAGGTGAATGTAGTTGGAACACGCAAGAGAGGAGAGAAGATGTCAGCAATTGGTGCTGATTTTATGGGGTAGTCAGGAGCATCTGACTATTTATGGGCTAATCAAGTTATATTTATCCGCACAGAGAGAATTCTCATTCTTAGGGGGAATCCATGTATAGAGAAATTGAAGACGCAATCAGAAAGTGATGATGTGAGCAGGTTTCTGATGATGAATCTACATGCATGCTGATTTGTTTGAACCTTCAACCTTTTGCCCAATACACCGTATGAAGACGCCAAGAGAGCACAACGTTTATATATTGGGATATGCTGAACGTGAGGGGGAATTTCTGCAGGTGTTAATGTTAATCAGGTTAGCCTGTGTGAAGATTGAAGTAATGGAAAGTTGTTCATGTCATTATCTGGAAAAATTAGTCATATACGGAGTCTTGCTGCTATGATGGTGTTCTACAAAGTAAACGAAGTGCCTAAATTCATTTTCAGGGATATTGTAGCAACCTGACGGATCGGCAACGTTGGCTAATATGGTTTTCGTTTGATTCTATTGACAACCAGAGCAAAGATTGACTGAAGATTGTAAGAGCTGTTATCTACTATTCGCAAGCAACGTCCAAGGGGGAATTAGTTGGAGCATATATAGTCATATATAGTGTGTCCATCGCTTGTCGAATAGTCAAGGCTTAATGTAATACACCTGATATATTGTAAACACATGAAACTTGGTCATTCGCAGGAGCATATGCGAATGAGACTCAGTCGTGCAACTGAGCCTTGCTAATGGGCCAGTCGTGCGACTGAGAGATGCGATTGGTTCATTCGTAAGACTGAACCATAAGCATGGTCCAGTCGTACGATTGAACCATACGCATGGTCCAATCGCACGAATGGGCCCAGTCGCATCTAATATGGGCCGAGGCCTATATATACCAGTTTCAATGTGTAGAGAGTTAAGGGTTTTGAGAGGAAGTCTGTCTGGAGCCTAGATCATGCTCGATCTCCCCTTTCCAAGAGTCATGAATATTATGTTGTAACGATCTTGTAATCATTAGGTTCTATTAATGAAACCATTTTATTATAGATCATGTTTATTGTTTGTCTCTTGGTTTTTGCTGTTGTTTATCCTTCCGTCAAGAACATGCTCGGATGTTTACCGATCCAGTGACTTCACATTCTGGTTGCACCAGCCTTTCTAGATCCAACAAAAAGTTATGCTATCAGGCCTGCCAATTGTGGGTGCTTGATTTTTAGCAACTCTTGGAGAACTTGGAAGAGGTTTGGGTAACTCAAACAGTAGATCATCATCAGAATCACTTTAAGTACCTATTCCTGCTGAAACATTCTCACAATATGGTTTAGAATTGTTTGGAAACAATTCTAAATCAAAAATATGATCAGGGCCATTCCCCCTAACACAAGAAGTGTGCTCATAAACAACAATGTTGGATGATTCCTCAAATTATTGATTTTTATGTTATATACTCTATAAGCAATAGAGGTGAGGAATATCCAATAAAGATAGCATTATCCGATTTTTTAGCAAATTTTGCCAAATTGTCCTTTGTGTTAAGTATGGTACCTACTGCCAAAGGACCTAAGAGAGCTGATGAATGGTAGTCTCTTGTTCTATAGCTCATAAGGGGTTTTTCCATGTGGCTTAACTACAAGAACCTTGTTCTTCACGTAGCATGCAAGGTTGACTGCCTCTGCCCAGAATGTTAGAGGTAGCATTGAATCAGTTAACATAGTTCGAGCAACCTCAATAAGTGTCCTATTTCTCCTCTAAGCAACACCATTTTGTTGAGGAGTTTTAGGAGCACTGTATTGTCTAGTAATCCCTTTTGAGCTACAAAATGAGTCAAGAACTTGATTCTTAAACTCAATCCCTTGATCACTTCTAATTATCTTAACCATGTGATCAATTTGTTTTTCTATTTTATGAATAAAAGATTTTAAAGTTTCAGCAGTTTCATCTTTAGTTCTTAAAATGAATACCCATGTGAATCTAGTAAAATCATCAACAATAACAAGACAGTATGATTTCCTTCCAATTCTCATTATACTTGTGGGACCAAATAGATCCATGTGCAATAAGTGCAATGGAGTGGTGATAGAGTTAACTTATTTGGATTTATGAGATGCTCTATATTGCTTTTCTTTCAAACACGCAACACAGTTATCTTTGTAGAAAAATTCCTTTTTAGGCACACCAGTAGCAAGTTATTTTTAACCATTTTGTTCATGATTTTGAAATTAACATGACACATTCGTTTATGCCATAGAGTTGTCTCTTCACCATCAGCTTTGGAAAGAAAGCATGATACTTCACCTAGTGGGGAAGCATTGTTCATATCCAGCTTGTACATATCCCCTTTCCTGGGAGATCTAAGAAGCATCAATTCCTGAGGAATTGTCATCCCATGTTTGAGGATAATGCACTCATGTTCTTTGAAAAACATTTGGTGCTTTTGATCACAGAATTGAGAAACACTTAAAAGATTATGTTCAAGCTGTTTGACAAAATTTACTTTGTCTATTTTTAAATTGCCATTAGATATACTCCCCCTGCCAGAAATATATCCTCCGGCCTCACCTCCAAACTGAACAGGACCTCTATCAAAATGTTAAAATTATTAAAGAAGAGATATGTTCCCAGTCATGTGCCTGGAGCATCCATATCCACAATCCATGCATTGTCATTATTGTCATATGGATGTCCCCACACATAAGGTGAAATTGTTAGTTTTTATTGGAAACCCAAGCCTTGTTGGTCTTGGGTTCTTCTAATGATGATGACATAATTGAACCAAAATTTATGCATGAGGGTTCAATGGATGTCTTTGAACAAGAAGAAGATTGGGCTGCAGCATCTTGCCTGATCTTCCATTCCATCCCTTGGCTGATCAGTGTAGATGAGCTTGTTGAAGCTTGAGCAGCATTGCATACTTCCAAGGCTTCTTCTTCTCGGAAGAAGCTTTTACCACCTTTTCTTCTGAAGCAGTCTCCTTCTCGAAAGGTTTCAAAGCGACTCTTTTGTTCTTTTGAACTTTCTTCGGCTTATCTTCTGAAGCTATTTTCCCTTCGGAAGAGTGAGTTTCTTCTGAAAGCAACTTTGCTTCGGAGACAAGCTTTCCTTTCCTCATCACTTGGGCCATGTGATATAGTCCAAATATGAAGCCTTTCTTGACTCCTTATTTCTTAACATTATTTGCATAATGTGTGCTTGCAAGATTGTAGTAACAATTTTTAGCCATGTGATTTTGCAGACCACACATTATGCATGCAATGTTAATTTTTGTGAGATATGAAGACTGTTGTTTCTTGCATTTCTTGTTTTCATCAACAGTCTTCCCCTTTAACTTCTGATCCTTCAGCAGGACAAGAGTGTTGGTACCACACTCCTTTCTTAGATCAGAGTTTCCCACCACCTAGAATCCAGCTGAAATGAATACACCCTTTTGTTTTGGGTCGATCTTTAGTTTGGACTCAGCCACTTTCTTGGCAGTTTTTCTGGCTGCCTTAGCTCTGTTTCCCTGTGACGATCTTCATAGTTGTATCATTCTTCAACTCGTGGGATGGTGGTTCAGTAGATGGAACCTCTTGCTCTTCAGTCCCACATCTTGGTTGTCTAATAGACTCATAAGAGTGTGGTGGAGCAATTTCATTGGTTCCCAACCCACCTTTGTTTTGGTAACAGATTTTTGAGTGAGAGGATGATGCAAGAATTGCTTGCAAGTTTTGCTCAGAAAATGCATGCTTCCTAGCTTGAGCCTCAGCTATTACTAGTTGGGCTTGAGCCTTAGCTATTACTAGCTGGGCATGAGCCTTAGTCAATTTGGAGATCAAAGCTTTGATTTGAGTCTTGTAGTTTGTATGCTCATGTTTTAAAGAGGACATAGTTTTCTCTAACTCTTCAATTTTCTTTTCATAGTCAGATTCAGTCCTTTTATAATCAGATTTTAGGATATTCAAAGACTCAATATCATATTTAATTTCCATATTGTAGTCCTGATACATTTTAACTTTATCAATGCAAGCTGGAGTACAAAGGTGTTCAAATACCTTGTTGTCTCCAGTTCAGCCATCAATGCTTGAGCAGGGGTGACATCCTGCACCATGAAGCTCAAGTCAACTTCTTGAGCCACCTCAGCTGTTTCAGTTGATGCTGGATCTAGAAAGGTTGGTGCAACTAAAACCAAAACACTTAGACAAATGTTTTTGGTACAACTTGTACAAGTCTTCCAAAGCTAAGTACAGAACTTCCGAAGATCATGTTTGAAGGATCTTCCGAAGGAAGACTCCAGCTTCCGAAGACAAAGTCTTCTCCCTTCCGAAGTTCAAGACTTAGAAGAAATCAAGACAACAACATCTAAAGTATGAACATCTAAAGAAGTCCTCAAGCCTTGGAAGAAGTAGCCTCTTCCGAAGTATAAGTGGCTTCGGAAGAACAAGTTCTTTTGAAGCTAATTAACCTTCGGAAGACACTACTATGAACCAGAGGACATAAGTATGGCCCTTCTGACACTCCGCTGCAAGTCCCTGATATACTGCATGGTGGTTTCCCACGCCCATGTAGTTGACCATACTTTATTCCACTGTTCACCTTTTCTCAGTTAGTACAGTTGCCAACTTTAGTTGGTGACAAGAGATAAGTCATGGACATGTCATGACTACCTTATCTTAGATAATACTTTATCTAAGATACCTTAAGTTTAGCATTGTAGTATCTTCTTTAGTCATAGGTTTCTAGTTGGTATCAAAGTATGTCCGACTGTAGGATATAGTATAAGTATAGTTTTTCATTGTAACTCATGTAATATGCTTGTAAGAGTCTTGTAATACTTCGAGTTAAGAAGTAATATATACAAGTATCTTGAAAATTATTTCTTTCTGTTCTTTGTTACTTAGTATATTATAATAAACTCTTAGAAGGGATTCTGCGTCATCATCTAAATCGAGTGTGATTCTAGTGAGTTTGATAGAAAAACAAAGTGTTTTTTGACAAAAATCATTCCTGCAATTGGTATCAGTGCTTTTTAGGCTCTTGATTGTCAGATCTTACCATCCAAATCAAGCTGTTTTTCACTCCTCCGTCCACCACACTCAAAAATAGCCCTCAATCAAAAGTCTGAAGTTGAGATGGGGACGATGACTAAAGCACCTATTATCACCCCTGAAAACTTTAGATCATTGAGCAGACACATGGAAGGCTTCATCAGATATCAAGATAGCAAACTGTGGCAATCTATTATCAATGGCCCCTACAAACCAAAGGTGGCAACACCACGTGGAAACGGTGTGATGATAAGGAAGGCTGTAGAAGACTACTCTGATGAAGACCAGAAGAAAGTAGACATTGATAGCAATGCCATGACTATTCTGATGACTGCGATACCCAACTCCATCATGGTGGGGTTTGAGCATTACAAGTCAACTAAAGAACTGTTTGATGCACTATCTCAGATGTACTCCAGCTCCAATGACTCCAAGAAAGATTCCCTGAAGCAACAACTCAAGAACTTCACTTATATTACGGGAGAGACCCTCAGCCAGCAATACTTCAGGCATATGGATCTTATTTCCTCCCTTCAGTCTGTGGGAATTGCCCTTGTATTGAGAGATCTCACAAGAAAATTCATGAGTGCACTCCCAAATGAGTGGACGTTGTACTGTGTCTCTATCAAGAGGACCAAAAATCTGAACTCCCTCATCATGACTGAACTTTATGGCAACCTTGATGGATACCGTTTAGAGATGGAGAACAAGAGAGGCAACCAGACGAGCAGAGCCTCAAGCCTTCTTGCTAGCAATGGTTTAATGGTTGCTGCAGGCTCAGGACCCCCCAACCTCAGCAGTACCTGACATACACCCAGTAGCCATCCTGTTCTTCTGGGCCATACATCAAATTCCCTGAGACTCCAAGGTCTCAACAGGCTTAGCAAACTTCTTTTCAGGAAAGTTGTGCCTTTGTCTCAAGAAATGGGCACTCTAGTGACTATCAGTATTGCTTTGATGATCTAGAGTGTTTCAGCCCAGATGATGTGGAGTATGTGGACATAGTCCAACAGATGGCTCTGTTAACCTACAAAGCAAAGAAGTTCTTCAAGAGAACTGGAAGGTAGTTTCCCAGAACCCGACTAACAGCAAGTTTGGGTTTGCAAGACAAAGGCCAAATGTTACAACTGTAACCAGCTTGGTCACTTTGCTAAGGAATGCAAGGCTCCCAAGTCAATTTCAGGAACCCCACAGGCCTCCACACATACTTCTATACCAAAAGCTTCTGGAAAGTCAACTAAGACAGCTGTTGTGGCTCAAGAAGTTGATTGGAGCTTCATGGTACAGGATGTGACTCCTGCTCAAGCAGTCATGGCTGGAACAGATGATAACAAGGTATATGAACATCTCTTTACTCCAGCTTGTATTGCTAAGGTTAAGTTATATCATGACTACAATATGGAAATTAAATCTGATATTGAGTCTTTAAATATTTTAAAATCTAATTTTAAATGGGCTAAATCTGACTATCAAAACAAAATTGAAGAGTTAAAGAAAACTATGTCCTTGTTAAAACATGAACATACAAATTACAAGACTCAAATAAAGGATTTAATATCCAAATTGTCTGAGGCTCAAGCCAAGCTTGTCACAGCTGAGGCTCAAGCCAGGAAGCATGCTATCTCTGAGCAAAACTTCCAAGCTATTCTTGCATCATCCTCTCACTCAAAACTTTTTTATCAAAACAAAGTGGGTTGGGAACCAATGAAATTGCTTCACCGCATTCTTATGAGTCAATTGGACAACCAAGGTGTGGTACCGAAGAGCAAAAGCTTGCATCTACGAACCCACCTTCTTATGAGTCAAAGAGTGATGCAACTATGGACACCATCACAGGGAAGAACCAGGTAATTTTACCCATTCCTATCGGTGATAATCAACCCCTGACCACCAAAGCCAGAAGAAGCCGAGCTAAGGCAGCCAGAAAAACTGCCAAGAAAGCGGCTGAGTCTAATTTGAAGATAGACCCAAAACAAAAGGGTGTGTTCATCTCAGTTGGATTCCAGGTGGCAGGAAACTCTTATTTAGGAAAGGAGTGTAGTACCAGCACTCCTATCCTACCAAAGGATCAGAAGTTAAAGGGAAAGATTGCTGATGAAGAAAAGAAGAACAAGAAACAACAATCCTCAAGTTCCCAGAAAATTAACATTGCCTACATAATGTGTGGTCTGCAAAACCACATGGCCAAAGATTGTTACTACAATCCTGCTAGCACACATTATGCAAATAATGTTAAAAAGGATGGAGTCAGGGAAGGTTTCATGTTTGGACCTTATCATATGGTTCAAGTGAAGAAGAAAGTAAAACTTGTCATGGAAGCAAAGTTGCTTTCGGAAGAAACTCATTCTTTCGAAGGGAAAATTGCTTCGGAAGACAAGGTTAAGAAAACTCAAAAGAACAAGAGAGTTCTTTTGAGATCTTCCGAGCAAAAGACTGCTTCGGAAGAAAAGGTGGTGAAGGTTTCTTACGAAAAGAAAGAAGCTTCGGAAGAATGCCAAGTTGCACAAGCTTCAACAAGCTCATCTACTATGATCAACCAAGGGATAGAATGGAAGATAAAAGAAGATGTTACAGCCCAAACCTCTTCTCCAAAGACATCCATTGAACCCCCATGCATAAGCTTGGGTTCAATTATGTCACTATCATTGGAAGAACCCAAGACCAACAAGGCTTGGGTTTCCAATCAAAACTAATCATCTCATCTTATGTGCAAGGACATCCATATGACAAGAATAACAACGTACGAATTATGGATAGTGGATGCTCCAGGCATATGACAGGGAACAGATCTCTCCTTTAACAATTTCAACATTTTGATGGAGGTCATGTCTGGTTTGGAGGTGAGGTCGGAGGATATATTTCTAGCAGATGGAATATATCAAATGGTAATTTAAAAGTTGACAAAGTACACTTTGTCAAACATCTTGAACACAACCTGTTAAGTGTTTCTTAGTTTTGTGATCAAAACCACCAAATGCTTTTCACAGAACATTTGTGCATTATCCTCAAACCCGGGATGACAATTCCTCAGAAATTGGTGCTTCTTAGATCTCCCAGGAAAGGGGATATATACAAGCTTGATATGAACAATGCTTCCCCACTGGGTGAAGTATCATGCTTTCTTTCCAAAGTTGATGGTGATGAGTCAACACTATCGCATAAACGAATGTGTCATGTCAATTTTAAAACAATGAATAAATAGGTTAAAACTTACTTGGTACATGGTTTTCTTAAAAAGGATTTTTTCTGCAAAGATAACTATGTTGCATGCTTGAAAGGGAAGCAACACAGGACATCTCATAAATCCAAAGTTGTTAACTCTATCACCACTCCATTACACTTATTGCACATGGATCTGTTTGGTCCCACAAGTATAATGAGCATTGGAAGGAAATCATATTGCCTTGTGATCGTTGATGATTTTACAAGATTTACATGGGTATTATTTTAAGAACTAAAGATGAAACTGCTGAATCTTTAAAATCTTTTATTCTTAAAATACAAAATCAAATTGATCATAAGGTTAAGATAATTAGAAGTGATCAAAGGACTGAGTTTAAGAATCAAGTTCTTGACTCATTTTGTAACTCAAAATGGATTGCCAGACAATATAATGCTCCTAGAACTCCTCAACAAAATGGTGTTGCTGAGAGTAGGAACAGGACACTAATTGAGGCTGCTCGGACCATGTTAGCTGATTCAAAGCTACCTCTAACTTTCTACATAGAGGCAGTCAACACTGCATGCTATGTGAGGGTTCTTGTAGTTAAGCCACATGGAAAAACCCCTTATGAGCTATGGAACAAGAGGCCACCGTTCATTGGCTTTCTAAGGTTCTTTTGCAGCAGGTGTACCATACTTAACACAAAGGACAATTTGGCAAAATTTGCTGAAAAGTCGGATGATGCTATCTTTGTTGGATATTCCTCCAACTCTATTGCTTATAGAGTTTATAAAATCAAAAGTCAACAATTTGAGGAATCTTCCAACATTGTTGTTAATGAGCACACTCCTTGTGTTAGGGGGAATGGCCCTTATCATATCTTTGATTTAGAATTGTTTCCAAACTATTCTAAACCTTCTTTTGAGAGTGTTTCAGCTAGAACAGGTACTCAAAGTGATTCTGACAATGATCAACTATTCGAGTTACCCAGGCCTACTCCAAGTTCTCTAAGAGTTGTTGCAAACCAAGCTCCCACAATTGGCAAATCTTATAGTATAACTACCTCAAGAGATAATGGAGCTTCAACCAGTGGTCCACCTAGTGAGCCTCAAAAATCATTTGATGACACTACACAACACCAAGCTAATGGAAGTAGCATTTTGAAGGAACATGCAACTGTTAATGCTACTTCACAGCCAAAAAATGATGATGGTGTTTCTCATTCATTCAATCAGTCCTCGTTGAGTGAGTTTGAAACATCAGCTGGTCCAAGTGTTCAAGCTCCTGAGCAAAATATGTCCAATCTGGAACTATCTTTGCAAATGGAGGTAATCCCTAGACTTAGGATTCACAACACTAATCTAGCTGAGAACATCATAGAAGAAGTCTCTGAAGATGTGAGAACAAGAGGACAAACCCACAATGGGAATGTCTGTTTGTACTCATGCTTTTTACCCGAGATGGAACCCAAGAAGGTGGAAGATGCCTTGAAAGATAGTAGCTGGGTTGAATCAATGCAAGAGGAATTGCTCTCAATTCAAGAGACAAAAGGTTTGAAACCTATGTCCACTACCATCCTGTCAAGTACCAATAGACACCAAATGTATTTTCAGGAACAAGAGAGATGACAGAGGCTTGATTATCAAGAATAAGGCAAGACTGGTAGTTCAAGGATACACTCAAGAGGAGGGAATCAATTATACTAATGTCTTTGCACCTGTTGCAAGACATGAGGCAGTTAGGATCTTCATTGCTTATGTTGCATCCAAGAATTTTACTGTCTACCAGCTTGATGTCAAGTGTGCCTTTCTATATGGGGATATAGATACAGAAGTCTATATGTGCTAGCCTCTAGGATTTGAAGACCCACAGCACCCCAACTATGTGTGCAAACTGGATAAAGTTCTCTATGGGCTGCACCAGGCACCTATACTGTGGTATGAGACATTGTTCCAGTTTATCCTGAAGAATGATTACACTAGTGGTACCATTGACAAGACTTTATTCATAAGGAAGTCTGGGAAAGACATTTTGCTTGTTCAAGTCTATGTTGATGACATCATATTCTGTTTCTCTAATGATCAAATTTGTAAAGACTTTGAGAGCATCATGAAGAAGAAGTTTGAGATAAGTGCCATGGGAAAAATGGACTTTTTCCTTGGAATTCAAGTGAAGCAAATGAAGGAAGGGTTCTTTATCAATTAGTTTAAATATGTCAATGACATTTTAGAAAGATTTGATATGAAAGATTATAAGCCAGCCAAGACACCTATACCCAGAAACCACAATCTTTGTGCTGACTCTAAGGGGGAGGATACTGATCAACATCAGTATAGGGCAATTATTGGTTCTCTGATGTATCTTACAGCAAGTAGACCTGATATCATGTTTGAAACTTGCATTTGTGCAAGATATTAGGCTGCTCTAAAGGTGTCTCACCTAGTTGCTGCCAAGAGAATCCTCAGATACCTCAAAGGAGCACCTAAACTAGGTCTCTGGTTTCCAAGGAACATCAATTTCAACCTTGATGGCTATTCTGATAGTGACTATGGTGGCTGGAATATCAACAAGAAATCAACATCAGGTGGATGTTAATTTCTTGGTGGAAGGATTATCTCATGGCAATGCAAGAAGCAATCTTGTGTCTCAACATCTATTACAGAAGCTGAATACATTGATGCTGCTAGTTATTGTGCTCAGCTGCTGTGGATTCAGAACTAAATGATAGACTACGGATTCAACTTCATGAGCACTCCTTCCATATTGACAACAATAGTGCTATCTCCATTACTAAAAATCCATTGAAGCATTCCAAGACAAAGCACATTGATATCAGGTATCATTTCATTAGAGATATTCATGAGAAAAATCTGATTCAGCTAATCAAAGTTGACTCAAATGAACAACATGCTGATTTGTTCACCAAAGCCTTTGATGAACAAAGATTTAAATATCTCATTACAGCTATTGGGATAATAAACATTGATTAGTCTATCTCATTTGAAAACCTTTTTAAAATGTGTAATGTCTTGTGTCAAAACAATCTAAACCCTGCTACAAAAGATCTTTCTATGAAATTTAACTAAGTATAGATATTTCCGAAGAGGAATTAACCCTCGGAAGATGTTTTATATTTCTTCCGAAGCAAAATTCCTCCAAGGAAAATCTTCTTCTCGGAAGAGTTTTTAGTCTCGGAAGAAGCAATTGATTACATATCAGATCTAATTACGAAGCTTATAAAATTCTCCATTCAGAAAGCACTTTTTACTCTCGGAAGTAAGAAACTTAACTTCGGAAGTAATATTGGCCTTGAAAGAAGATTACCTTCGGAAAAGTTTTATACTCGGAAGAAAGATTTTACTATGTAACAGAAATCGTTTGCGCCCCACTATGTAAAAAGCAAATATTTTATCAATGATGTTGGAATATTTAAATGGATTAAACCTTACCGCTCTTATCACATCATACACCAAACCATCTTTTCACCTTATCCAACCCCCAAAACCGCCATTTCACCCATTTAAATAACCCTGACTCATCACTTTAATCTTTTTACCAAATTTACTGCCCAAAGCTTCCTTCGTCTCCAATTTAACAAAGTTCAAACTCTTTTCTCTGCAACTTTTCCCACAATGGCACTTAACCCTCAGCACAACCAGGTCGCATTCCTTGATTCAAACTCTTTTCTCTGCGACTTTTCCCACAACGCTCAAATTGAAACCTCAAATGGAGTAAGGGTTATAAGGTCGAGCATTTGTGGCCAGGATTTGATCATATCAGAACAACTCATCAGGGAGCATCTGGAGCTTCACGATAAAGGCGCTCCTACAGAATTTTCCAAGTCAGACCTCGATGACACATATACCCAAATGGTATATGGTGGAGATGTGAGCACGTCTACCGTTTACAAGTTTAACTTAACATAAAACTGGAAGTTCTTGCTTCACGTTGTTCTCCACTGCTTGTCAAATAAGTCTGGGGGATGGGATCAAATCCCATATGAACTAGGATGCCCAGTTCATTGGTTGGTGAAAAGCCTACGCTTCAGTTACTCAAGATTTGTGTTGATCAACCTTATGGGGAACCTCCAAAGGGACACATTCTTTATGTATCCCAGGTTCATTCAGCATCTTATCAACTGTGAGCTGGACCAGAGTCAGCTTGTCTGTGCAGCTACTCTACCAGTCCCTCAAATGAGGCAGGCCATCTTTAAAATTTTGAAGAGAGTGTCCACCAACTACACTGGAAGACACACTGAGCTTCTTCTAGGTATGATTGAGCCAATGGCTCCTGGTGACATCCCTGTTAACCCCACAAATGATGAACCCAAACCAGCAACTACCCTCACTTTGCCAAATCTACCTTCTCACCCCATCACAATCACTTACCAGAGATGTCCTATACGAACCCTTGTTCAATCTACTTTGATTAAACAAGCTCCTCCTGTTCAACCCAAAAAGACTAGAGTGGAAACATGGGCTCCCACTCAGTAGTGTTAGATCTAGAAAGACTGGTGCAACCAAAACCAAATCACTTAGAATATTTTGGTGCATCTAATAAAGGACCTGTAAGGATTACTATAAGTCTGATACAGCCAAAACATCCAATGTCTTTCTGCATGCATGCACTGAAGAACAGAAGTAGAAATGCTTCGAAAGTTTTACACCTCCATTAGAAATATTCTAAGTGTAAAATCTTCCAAAGCCAAGACCAACATCTTCCAAAGCCAAAAGTGAAGTCTTCCGAAGCTGTTACGACCGTGTACGTACGGAGTACTAACTGATTCTGTGTTTATACCGAATCAAATAGTGCGGAATCCTATTTGATTGGCGATACAATCAGTGAGAACAATTACCTAATCGATATATGATTGAAACTAAATGTTACGAACGAATAGAGATCGATCAGGAATGATCTATGAACTTGGACAAGCTTCCTTGGACGTTCTGGACGGCTAGGGTTCGTAAGAGTATCAAGTGTTTTCAATTGTTATATTTTCCACGAATTAAGTGGTATTTATAGGTTAGGGGTTTCCAATCGTACGACTGAACCATTAGAATGGTTCAGTCATGCGGCTGAATCATGCGATTGAGTCATACGCATGACTGAAGGTTCAGTCGTACGACTGAGTCAATCTTATGTCTCATTCGTACGACTGATCCAGTCTCCTGGTTCAGTCGTGCGACTAGTCCATAAGCATGATGTATTCATGTGTATGGTCCATAAGTATGGTCCATTCGCATGAAGACTCATCCGACTAGGTTTAACACATTTCTCGATCATTATTGACTAAGAACTGTGCACAACAACCTCAAACCTATATACTAAGTTCATACATATGAATTATATTCAACACAATAATAATATGAAATAGATAAACATTAATAAGCAACAACCACATATTATATATCATCGAATCAATTCATTACATATGTGTAAGACATGAACAACTTTTACATTAAAGCTCATAAACTAGGAACATGATGTATCTACAAACTCCCCCTTGGTCCTAGATTACTCTATTGTCTAACACTCTTTACATGTTCTTCGAATCTCTTGTACTTCTCCTCTTTTATAACTCCTGTATGTATTTCAAAAGCCAAGCAGAGTCATATGACGTGTTGAAACTGGGGAGCTTGTACAATATCTAGCGTGTTATTGAACAGCGGCCACTTTTATAATGTGTAGACATCTTCAGTCGACAAGTTGGTTAGTGATGTGCTCCAAATTATACATAAAAATCCTATCAAAAGCACATCAATTATTCCTTAATATCTTTCTTAAAATGATGAAAATGTACTTAAAAGTGTTAAATTGTGTTTTCAGGTGTTTAAAAGGGCAAGATGGACAAAAGGAGCATATTTAACAAGAAATTGAAGCAATGCGAGCTTTGGACTCCAAGCATGGGGTCGTGCCTCATTAAGGACGCCCCCATGCCTTGCCAGAAACACACCCTCGTGCTTAATTAACACACCCCCGTGCTTGGACATCTGACAGGACAAAAAGTACTGTCCCCTAAAAGTAGACACGGGGCCGTGCCCCATAAGGCACGGGGCCGTGCCCCACCTCCAACACGGGCCCGTGCCCCATTTAGCACGGGGCCGTGCCCGACACAACCTGCACGTACGAGCCGACCAACTTTTGTAAGCATTGTACTAGCACGGGGCGTGCTTAAACACTCCGGAAAGCCTATAAATAGAAGCCTAAGCTCACCATTTTTGGCAAGCTTTGGTGGGAGAGTTACTCTGCTGAATTCTCTCGGGAATCAAGACTTCAAGATCATTCGGAGGCTCGGGAGGGGCATACAACACTTGGAAGAAGCTTGGGATCACCTAAACCTCATCCATTGTGGATTATCGGTTTGATTGTTCCATTTCACCGATGATCACTTATCTATCTTCCTTGTTATCCGTTGTTATGTTAAAGCTCATCATGAGCTAAACTCTATTTATCGTCCTAATAGGATGAAACTTATGTAATTTGTGATAAACTATTGGTGTGATAAGTATTATGTTAATGTTATGGTGGTCTTGGGAAAACTATTGATGGGTAGCATCTACATTTGAACGGGAAGTTATAACATTATGGTTTGTGATTGTGATTGTCATACAAGGTTGAAAACCGTATGATTAACTTTCATTCGCGAAACCAGTCTTCATAATAAATCCATGGCTAATGAACTAGAAATGGTTATTAGAAATCATATCACTTTAACTTTCTGATCATTTGCGGGTTCCCTTTTATTAGTTCGGAAACTTCAGTAATTGTTACAGTTTTCTAAAATTAATGGTATGTTAGGAAGGAGCCTGATCAAATCTCTTTTTAACATTAAATTATGTTTTCAGAAATCGTATGTCAAATAGGACACAAGAGATTCACCTACATTACTAGGGCTTTGATCTGAGCAGTAAAATCAGCCTGACAGGATCAAGTCACTACGACAACAGGATAGTCGAGAAATCGCGCCGGCTCATCTTTATAAACATTAACATAATCACATCACATCACCAATTCATCACAATTGCATAAGTGGATTCTAATTAGGATGATAACTTTTATTCCCTAATTTTAAAACCAAACGCTTCAATTCTTATTTTACTTTCTTTTTATTATTGTTTACTTTTAAACCCTAAAAAACTTTCCAAAACAAAATATCACTTTCTTTAACAAAAACCAAATCTGATAGTCAAACATCAAGTTTGTTGAGTAGGCTAGGTGTGTCCACGGATTGATACTCGGTTCTTACCAACACTATATTACCACACGACAGGTACACTGCCTTTTGTGTGTGTGGTTTAGTATTTGTAACAACCAATTAAATTTGAATCTGTGCAATAAATCTTTATCAAATATATATACTATCCGCAGACCATCAAGTTTTTGGCGCCGTTGCCGGGGACACACGGCAGTTTGAAAGACAAACTAAATTTTTGACTATCTTGCATATAACATGTATATATATTTTTGTTTAAACTTCATTTTTATTTGTATGTAGTTTGCCTTAGTTAGTTTAGTTATTTTTGCCTGATTCATTTTTAAGCCTTAGTTAGTTTATGCTTTGTTAAGTTAGTGTATGTCCGACTCGTCTAGTTCTGAACTTGTTCCGCCTCTTCCGGAACCCGAACAACTTTTTCGTCAAAGATTGCGCAAAAGATCACAACAAGAAGCACCAGTCATTGAAGAAGACAATTTGGAAGATATACCATCCGAAGAAGACATGGCTAACCAAGACAAGGAAATGAAGATGACACACTATGCCACACCGTCAATAGTTGGTTATGAGTCTAGTGTTGTCCAACCAGCAATAGCGGCCAACAATTTCGAGATTAAGTCTAGTATTATCCAACTTGTAGAAAACTCTGTTCAGTTCCATGGGTTACAAGACGAAGACCCTAATGCTCACATCTCATGATTCCTTCGTATCTATGCGACCTTCAAAATCAATAACTGTTCAGACGACGCCATTCGACTAAGACTTTTTCCATTTTCCCTTCGAGGCCGAGCCATCGATTGGCTTGATTCACTTCCGCCTGGTTCCATCACCACATGGGCGGGAATGTCTGAACAATTCATTTTGAAATACTTTCCACCCGATCGTACTGCCAAACTAAGAAGTAGCATCACAAGTTTCCGTCAAGACGATGATGAATCATTACACGCAGCATGGGAGAGATATAAAAGTCTCCTTCGGAGATGCCCGCATCACGGACTTGATCTGTGGCTGCAGTGTCAAACCTTTTACGATTCGATTAGCGGAGCCTACAAGCAAGCAGTAGACCAAAGTGCGGGAGGAGATTTTGGAAGTGTCACGCCAACAGAAGCATTTCAAGTCTTAGAAAGAGCAGCTAAGAAGAGCTTTGCTTACAATCCTTTAAGAACCAAACCCAGTTCTAAAGGTATTCATCAAGTAGACTCTGAAACCCTAATTACAGCCCAATTAGAAGCTCTAACCAAAAAATTTGAACAATTGCAAAGCATGCTAAAGAAAACTCCAACACGATGCAACACATGTGGAAATTCACACAAGACCAACGAGTGCCCTTAAGGCGTTATGATGGTTGAAGATGTTGACTACGTAGGAGGCCCAAACAACTCATACAATTCAAATTGGAGAAACAACTCGAATTACAGAGATGCTAGCAATAACCAACAATCATTTGGATTCAACCGAAGGCCACCTTACCAACAACAGAAACCACCATACCAAGGTCCAAGCAATAGTAACCAAGACCGTGGAGCATCATCAATGGAAGACGTATTGCAGCAATTGTTGTTAACCACACAAGCCACAGATGAGTACATCCGGAAATCTGATCGAAGAAATGAGGAGAGGTTCCAAAGAAACGAAGCTGACATCAAAAGCAACAAAGCATCATTACAGACCATAGAGCACCAAGTAGGTCAAATAGCACAACAACTCTCTGAAAGACCTCAAGGAGCTTTGCCCAGCAACACTGTTACAAACTCTAATGCTCAAGTTAAAGCCATCATCACCAAGAGTGGCAAAACCATTCAAGGTGATGCACCAGCATTACAGCCCATCCTTGAAGAAGTAGAAACTGAAACTCTAAGTAATGCGAGTGATAAGAAAAAGAAACCCGTTGTTATTGAAGAACCAGCAAAGAAATACGTTCCACCACCACCTTATGTTCCACCACCTCCATATTCAGGTCATTTGAGACAACAAAGAATGGAGGCACAATATGGCAAATTCCTTGGGTTGTTCAAGCAACTCCACATTAATCTGCCTTTGGTGGAGGCCTTAGCACAAATGCCAAACTACGCTAAGTTTCTAAAAGGTGTCTTGTCAAACAAAAAGAAGCTGGAAGAGTTATCACATGTAGTTTTGAATGAGGAATGCTCTGCAGTTCTTCAAAACAAACTACCTCAAAAGATGACTAATCCAGGAAGTTTCACCATACCTTGCCTAATAGGAAATCTTTCTGTCAGTAATGCGTTAGCTGATTTAGGTGCTAGCATTAACCAAATGCCTTATGCGGTTTTTGAAAAATTAAACTTAGGTGAGCCTAGACCTACCCGTATGAGCATCCAGTTAGATGACCGTTCTGTCAAATATCCGAGGGGCATCGTTGAAAATCTCTTAGTTATTGACAAATTCGTATTTCCCGTTGATTTTGTGATCCTAGACATGGATGAGGACAAAAATGTTCCTCTTATCCTAGGTCGACCTTTCTTAGCGACTGCTCGAGCCCTCATTGATGTTTGTACAGGCAAACTCACGCTTAGAGTAGACAAGGAGGAAGTAACTTTCGATATAGGCCAATCCATGAAACACCCTCAACATCATGATGACTCACTCTATTACGTTGATGCTTGCGATTTGATCATAAGCCGTCATTTGAAGGAAGCCCTTCAAAATGAAGCTTGCAATACTCAATTATTAGAAGTCACAATCACCGAACCCATCTGTGAAAACCAAATCATTCCAGAACTTGAAGTTGACGAAACATCATTTCATCAAGAAGCATTTGAGATCATTGAGCAAGACTTAGAACCAAAAGCCAAACCTTCTATCAAAGACCCTCCAGTCATAGAGCTCAAAGAACTTCCATCTCATCTCGAATACGGTTTTCTTGAAAACACATCTCAACTTCCTGTCATAATCTCATCCGCCTTATCAATTTATGAGAAGAACAAGTTGCTCAATGTGCTTAAGGCACACAAACGAGCAATTGCATGGAAAATCATGGACATCAAGGGAATCAATCCATCCTTTTGCACTCATAAAATTGAAAGAAATGATCTGCCCAAGACACATATTAAATTGATGTGGCTAGTGTGATATGATCCAAGTCGGGTCATACCCAATAACAAGCCAAACAAACACCAATAAATATTTGTCCGTCAATGTGATCATACGAATAAATATTAGCACCAATTTAGAAACCCGGTTTTCTAAAAACATTGCTTTTGTAAATGAACAAGATTATATATAGATAATTTGTTCATGAGAGATATTTGTTTCATTATTTAAATTAGTTAAACAATGACAAATAATAGTGTGTTATTGTTATAAAATTAAAAGGGGTTTAATTTTATAAAAACATAAGGTTGAAAGTGTACATTTTATAAAATGAAAAATGAGAGGGAAACTCCCTTTTTGGGGAGTGAATTCGGCCGCCCCTTAGGGCTTTGGAACTCTCTATTTCGGTTGTTGTTCCAAGCAACCAAGTCATTACACTCTTCCAAAGAGAACACACTTTTCTCTCACACACACAATGCTATAGAAATTCTCTCATCTCTCTCTCTAGAACTCGGTTTTTAGGGTTGAAAACAATCTCATTTTCAGCCTTCAAGCAGGGATTCTTGGCTGGAAATCGACTTGGAAGAGAGTTTCTTTTAAGTGGTGCAACACCACCTAGCAAGTGGGTGTTTGGAGGAGCTTGGGGTATTACTTCTTGAGGATTGCTATTTGGAGTCTTGCCTTCAAGAACATCATCCTTCTCATCTCAAAAGAAAGCTTTGAAATGTAGTTTTCATTATCTTTCATTGCTTATTTTGTTAGTTACTTGTTCATGCAAATAGATCCATCTTAAAGGGTTTTATCAACATAAAAATGTTTTATGTAAACTTCTAACAAGATGTTAAAATGATTATCCGCTGCGTTTTATGTTTAAAATGGTTAAACAACTTTGATAAACTTGTTAAAATCCCTTCAATGGCATCTAGAGCCGGTTGCATGGACACTAACTTCTTTAGATCGTTTTGTGTCTTTTCTTGGGTTATTAGAAACCCTAGAACTCAAGATTTAACTTGGTTTCTCATGATTCAAGTTGGTTAATCTTATATGCATTGAGATGGCTTGAATCTGGTGGTTTTAATTTTGTTAAAAAATTGAAAAATCCAATTTTTTTTTATGCTGCTGCGCGACAGCAGTGTATATAAAAATATATTTTTTTTGTTGGATTTTTTAATTACATGAAGCCATGCTTGAGTTGGATGATTTCCTTTTGGGATATGTTGTTTGGTTATGCATAACAAAGCCTTGACCTTGTGGATTGATGGATTGATTGTCATGTTTTATTCATTTGGTTATGTAATAATCTAATTATATGTTGAAAGTCTTGTTTTGTAATTTATTTATTCATTTGGTTTGTAATAAATAGATTAGGAGTTTTTCCTTTATTAGAAAATTGTATTAGGATACATATTTTGTAAGGATGCTCAAGATCAAGATTTGAAGAAAAGATGGACAAAGAGGATGCTTGAAGATGTGGTTTCAAGTGGGAGTCCTTTTGCCATCCTTGTGTCATGTTCTTAACCCTTAGGACAAGACCTTTTGACACACTTGTTTTGGCTAACAAGTGTGCTCAATTTAGTACGCTTTGTTATGCATATGTAAATGGTTTGTTTATGCTTGGTTTATTGCTTATGTTGATGTTTGTTTTGAATATTTGGATGTGATTAACAAACCGTCAATTAATACAAGCTATAACAAGCAAATGGTTCTCAAATCATTGAGCACAAATAGAATGGTTTTATAAAAGGATTAATGATTTGAAAAATAAAATGGGTTTTATTTAAAAGAACCAATAGGGTACCATATGGTTGAATGCATACAATCATATGGTACATAGAGCTTTCTAAACTAGGATTGTGAAAACTTAAATCCCTTTTGGAAACAAGTTTAACACCATCCTTTTACACAACACTTAGGTTACTTGCAAACTCTTAGTGGGATAAAGGTCACCTAACCACTTTGAGGGAACTTGTAACTTGAGGTGAGAATACTATGTTTGTGGGATAAAGGTCACCTAACCACTTATATAATAAACTCACACGTGGGTGTAAGTAGGATGACTTGATTTGTGAAATATATTGAATGGATCACCTAAAATATGTTTTTCAAAGGTGTTGATGGGATAAACATGTCGTTTTAAACATAAGATGTTCAAACGATCCCATACCATTAGAAGTTGCAATAGGTTGCAATTGTCATTTATGACTACCTTGTTGATTTAAATAATGGGATAAAGGTCACCTAACCAATATTTAAATATAACGTTGGATTCTAAAATTTTATTTATTAATCGTCTATGAGACATCAAAGGGTATTGATAAATGAAATATAATTATATCAACAAATACTAAAATTGAACTTTGTAAAATCTTGTAGATGGCCGACAACAACAACGCTAATAACGATGTACCAAACCAAAACAACCAATCTCAGAGGGCGATCCTTCAAAGGGATCGTCTAACACCTAACAACTTCATGGATTGGTACCGCAACTTGAGAATCGTTCTCAAGCAAGAAAGGCGGGCCTACATCCTTGATGATCCCATCCCGATGAACCTAACGAGGAGGATGAAGAGGCCTATAACGATTGGGTTAGATATGTGGAAGACTCCATCCAAGTCTCTTGCCTAATGTTAGCAAGTATGACACCCGACCTCCAAAAGGAGTATGAGCTCCATGGAGCTTATGACATAATCACCCAGTTGCGGGAAACGTTCCAGCAACAAGCTAGGGTGGAGCGCTTCGAAACGGTTCGAGCGCTTCATGCATGTCGGATGGAGGAATCCCAATCGGTTTCTTCTTATGTTCTTAAGATGAAAAGCCATATCGACCGCCTTCAAAGGCTAAATTGTCCTGTCTCTAAGGAGTTGGCCACGGATTTGATCCTTAATGGCCTAACTAAAAGGTTTGAGGCATTCGTCATGAACTACAACATGAACGGATGGGACAAAAGCATAAATGAACTTCATTCAATGCTCAAAACCGCCGAGGCGGGAATGGGTAAAAGGGTTTTACCCGTTCTCACCATCAATGAAGGTGGGAGGAAGAAAAGGTCTCAACCCCCTCCTAAGGCAATTGTTGCCAAAGGAAAGGGGCACGTTGGGGGAAAAGGGAAGATGGTTTTAAGGGCAGAACCTCCAAAGCCCAAGGAGAAGAAGCAAAAGGTTGCTGCAAACGACCCATGCTTCAAGTGTGGTGAGATAGGGCATTGGATGAGAAATTGTCCAGTCTATCTCAAAGAGTTGAAGGAAAAGAGGGATGCGGGGCAAACCTCAGGTACAATTTACATGATTCATATTGATCTTAAGTCATATCTTCCAACACATGGGTATTGGATACCGGATGTGGAACTCATATTTGCAATTTGTTGCAGGAGTTCAAAAGAAGTAGGGACTTCAATCAAGGGGATGTTAGCCTCTTCATGGGCAATGGAACCAAAGTCAAAGTTGAAGCTCGTGGGGAATACATCCTAAAACTTCCAAGTGGTTTGGAAGTAACTTTGAAGAATGTTTTGTATGCTCCTAGTTTGACTAGGAACATTATTTCTGTTTCCCAATTAAGACATTATGGTTATGTATTATCTTTTGTTGAAAATGATATTCATGTTTCTTTAAATGATATGTTCTATTTTAAAGCTATTTCCATTAATGGTATTTATGAATTGGTTCATGAAAATACTTTAAATAGTTCATTGTACCAAACTAACACCAAGAAACTCAAGTTGGATTTGAGTGATACCTATCTTTGGCATTGTCGTCTTCGTCATATAAACAAGAAACGTATACAAACACTTCAAAAGAATGGTCTTTAAAAAACAAATGAATGTGATTCATTTGATGTATGTGAATCTTGTTTACAAGGAAAAATGACTAAGGCACCCTTTAGTGGAACTAACGAAAGGGCAAAAGATTTATTAGGTAACATACATTCGGATGTATGTGGTCCTTTTAAGCCAATGACTAGGAATGGTGAAAGATACTTCATTACCTTTACCGACGATTATAGTCGCTATGGGTACGTCTACTTATTAAGGCACAAAGACGAAGCTTTTGAAACGTTCAAAATCTTCAAGAATGAAGTAGAAAATCAACTCAACAAGTCGATTAAAGTTCTTCGTACTGATAGAGGAGGTGAATACCTAAGTGATGCCTTTCAAGATCATCTTAGGAGTTGTGGGATTGTCTCACAACTCACTCCACCTGGAACACCACAACAAAATGGTGTGTCTGAGAGAAGGAATCGAACCTTATTAGATATGGTTCGATCTATGATGGCTAGAAGCACATTACCTCTATCATTTTGGGGTTTTGCTTTGCTCTCCGCGGCCCGTATTTTAAATATGGCCCCAACCAAAAAGGTGGAAAGGACACCTTTTGAGATATGGCATGGAAGAGTCCATCCCTATCATATTTAAGGGTCTGGGGTTGTGAGGCTTATGTTAAGACTCCCACCCCAAACAAATTGGAAGTCCGATCCACCAAGTGTATTTTTGTAGGATACCCTAGAGATTCTATGGGATATTATTTCTATGATCCACTGGAACAAAAGGTGTTTGTTGCCAGAAAGGGTGAGTTCTTAGAAGCAAAGTTCCTTATGGAAGGAACTAGCAGTAGAACAGTGGATCTTGAGGAGGATCAAGAACAACAACCCGATGCACGTTTGGTTGAAACTAGCACCCAACATGAGGATGTTGAAGATGATCAAGTGATTAATCAATACACACAAAACGTTCACAGAAGTGGTAGAACTAGTAATCCGCCTGAAAGATACGGATTTTTCATGGATGGATGCTATGTGGTAGAATCAGATGAACCAACCACATACCATGATGCAGTGTCCAATTCGGATTGTGACAAATGGCTTGAAGCCATGAACGTTGAGATGCAATCCATGTATGACAATCAAGTTTGGGAACTTGTTGCACCACCTCTCAACTCCAAGGTAGTTGGAAGTAAGTGGGTTTTCAAGAAGAAAACTGACATGCATGGAAACTTGGATACTTATAAGGCTAGACTTGTAGCAAAGGGTTTCACTCAAACTCAAGGAGTTGATTATGATGAAACTTTCTCACCTGTTGCGATGCTAAAGTCAATAAGGATATTGTTTGCCATAGCTGCTCATTATGATTATGAGATTTGGCAAATGGATGTCAAAACCGCTTTCCTGAATGGATATCTTGAGGAAGATGTCTATATGGTTCAGCCTGAAGGATTTGTTAATCCAAAACATCCTAATAAAGTATGCAAGTTAAAGAAATCAATCTATGGATTGAAACAAGCGTCAAGAAGCTGGAATCACCGTTTTGATGAGGAAGTCAAGAAATTTGGCTTCATCAAAAACGCTGATGAGGCTTGTGTGTATAAGAAGGCTAGTGGGAGCATAATAACTTTCCTAGTATTATATGTCGATGACATTCTACTGTTTGGGAATGACGTTCCAACAATGGAAGGTGTAAAAGCCTGGCTTGGAAGCTACTTTTCCATTAAGGATCTTGGTGAAGCCGCCTATATTCTGGGAATAAAGATCTATAGGGATAGATCGAGGCGACTGATTGGTTTGAATCAAAGTGCATACATTGACAAAATCTTGAAAAGGTTCAAGATGGAAAACTCTAAGAAAGGTACTGTACCTATTCAGAGAGGGACAATATTGAGTACGACTCAATGTCCAAGCTCAAAGGAAGAGCAGAATAGAATGAAGGCAATCCCATATGCATCTGCTATAGGATCCATCATGTATGCAATGATATGCACTAGACCGGACGTGTCATACGCTTTAAGCATGACAAGTAGATACCAGCAAAACCCTGGTGATGGTCATTGGATGGCTGTCAAGAACATCCTAAAGTACCTAAGGAGGACTAAGGACATGTTCTTGATCTACGGGTCTGGTGAAGAGGAACTCGTTGTAAAGGGTTACACGGATGCGAGTTTCCAAACCGATCGAGATGATTCACCATCTCAATCGGGGTACATCTTTATCCTGAATGGGGGAGCTGTTTCTTGGAAAAGCTTAAAGCAAGAAGTCGTAGCATTGTCCACTACAGAGTCAGAATACATCGCTGCTTCATTGGCAGCACAAGAAGCTGCATGGTTGAAGAAATTCATAGCCGATCTAGGGGTAATCCCTTCCAATCATGATCCTCTGGAGATTCTTTGTGATAACGAGGGTGCGATTGCACAAATCAAGGAACCCCGTGCACATCAGAAAACAAGGCACATTGAGCGGGGATTCAACTACATAAGGGATGAAGTTGAAAAGGGAAAGATATTTATTCGCAAAGTTCACACTGATAAAAACATTGCGGATCCACTCACAAAACTCCTTGAAAAGGCAAAGCATGAAGGTCATGCTTGTGCCATGGGACTTCGATATTCTAATGACTGGATTTGATTTTATATTTTGTATTTGGATATTGGAACTTATGTTTTTTTGACTTAATTGTAAGGTTATAACTTTCATTTGTTCTTCTATTTTAGCATGTTTTAAATCCGTGAATAAATAAGTTATTCTAAACGTCCGTAGTCGATCATACTTGTGGGAACAACTATGAATGTAAGACTATAATGAACTTGGATTGGTTGATATTCATAAGGTATGAATATAGAGCAAGAGGTTGCTACCAAAGTTCATTGATATCTATGGGATATAGATATAGGACTGACCCGCTCTCAATTATTTCTGCATGGAATCTTTGTGATTAGTCATAAGAAATATTGAGTAAAGGCGAATATCATTGCATCCTCAGACCTGAGATACATATTGGGTCTTGATATTCACCAAGTATTGTACTTTGACTTAGTTCTTTACTGTTATGAAAGATTGGCGGTACATAAGGCTAGGTTCAGGTATGATATAAGGTGATTGTGAGAGACGTATGTAGTCAAGATGGAATTTGTTCCTCTTATTCGTTGAGAGTTAGATGTCTAAGGCCTGTTAAAGTTGAATCATCGGAGAATGACAATCCTGTGTCTCTGGATTCAACATGACATCTGAAACAAAAGGATAGATGATTGATTCACCTAAAACATTTCAAGTAAGGTACTTGAAGAGGATGATGTTATTGAATGGCACTTAATCATATACACTAGGGGTAGCAAACCGTTGCTAGGCGTTATTTGCTGCTTGCATCAATCTACTATGAATCTTGTGCAAGTGGGAGATTGAAAGAAATGATCTGCCCAAGACACATATTAAATTGATGTAGCTAGTGTGATATGATCCAAGTCGGGTCATACCCAATAACAAGCCAAACAAACACCAATAAATATTTGTCCGTCGATATGATCATACGAATAAATATTAGCACCAATTTAGAAACCGGGTTTTCTAAAAACATTGCTTTTGTAAATGAACAAGATTATATATAGATAATTTGTTCATGAGAGATATTTGTTTCATTATTTAAATTAGTTAAACAATGACAAATAATAGTGTGTTATTATTATAAAATTAAAAGGGGTTTAATTTTATAAAAACATAAGGTTGAAAGTGTACATTTTATAAAATGAAAAATGAGAGGGAAACTCCCTTTTTGGGGAGTGAATTCGGCCGCCCCTTAGGGCTTTGGAACTCTCTATTTTGGTTGTTGTTCCAAGCAACCAAGTCATTACACTCTTCCAAAGAGAACACACTTTTCTCTCACACACACAAAGCTATAGAAATTCTCTCATCTCTCTCTCTCTAGAACTCGGTTTTTAGGGCTGAAAACAAGCTCATTTTCAGCCTTCAAGCAGGGAAACTTGGCTGGAAATCGACTTGGAAGAGAGTTTCTTTTAAGTGGTGCAACACCACCTAGCAAGTGGGTGTTTGGAGGAGCTTGGGGTATTACTTCTTGAGGATTGCTATTTGGAGTCTTGCCTTCAAGAACATCATCCTTCTCATCTCAAAAGAAAGCTTTGAAATGTAGTTTTCATTATCTTTCATTGCTTATTTTGTTAGTTACTTGTTCATGCAAATAGATCCATCTTAAAGGGTTTTATCAACATAAAGATGTTTTATGTAAACTTCTAACAAGATGTTAAAATGATTATCCGCTGTGTTTTATGTGTAAAATGGTTAAACAACTTTGATAAACTTGTTAAAATCCCTTTAAAATATGGATGGAGGAGAACTTCAAATCCGTCATTCAACCTCAAAGACGTTTAAACCCGAGCATGCAAGAGGTGGTGAAGAAAGAAGTAATCAAACTGCTAGATGCCGGTTTGATTTACCCTATTTCTGATTCGCCTTCGGTCAGTCCCGTCCAAGTTGTTCCAAAGAAAGGAGGAATGACTATTGTAACTAACGAGAAGAATGAGCTTATTCCCACTCGTACGGTTACAGGATGGAAAGTTTGCATAGACTATCACAAACTCATTGACGCCACAAGGAAAGATCACTTCCCTCTTTCTTTCATCGACCAAATGCTTGAGAGATTGTCTAGAAAAATGTTCTATTGTTTTCTGGATGGTTTCTCAGGTTATTTTCAAATTCCTATTGCTCCTGAAGATCAAGAAAAGACAACATTCACTTGTCCATATGGCACATTTGCTTATCGGCGAATGCCCTTTGGCTTGTGTAATGCTCCTGCTACATTTCAAAGATGCATGGTAGCAATTTTTCATGACATGATTAAACACTCAATGGAAGTTTTCATGGATGATTTCTCCATCTTTGGAAACTCATTTGAGCAATGTCTTGAAAACTTGGAAAAGATGCTGGTTAGATGTGAAGACTCCAACCTTGTTTTAAATTGGGAAAAGTGCCACTTCATGGTTACGGAAGGAATAGTGTTAGGACACAAAATTTCTCGAGCGGGGCTTGAAGTCGATCAAGCTAAAGTCGACACTATTTCTAAACTTCCGCATCCCACAACCGTGAAAGACATCAGAAGTTTCCTAGGACATGCAGGATTCTACCGTCGTTTAATTTACAATTTTTGGGAAAAATATTTTTGGGGCGTTTAATTGTTTAAACAAAATAAAAATAAATATGGCTTTTGCAGAATTGATTAAATCCTTCGAATCAGATGATCTCACAATTGCACAATGTCGGTTTGATAATTTTGCAGCTTTAAAGAATGAAAAGATGTCTGATTTTGTTGATCGGTTTCTGTTGGTGGCAAGTAATCTGAAGAAGTTTGATGCCCAACTGGGAAATCATGAACAAGTTCTAAGATTACTTGATTCCCTCTCATCAGAATGGAGCTCACACGGCAAGTCGATTCAACAAGATAGAGGCTTTCGGGATTACAAACTGATGGAGGTGATCAACAAACTGAAAGAGATTGAGTTGGATATCAAACGTCGTGAGTACTATGAATCAACATATCTAACTCCAAAGATCACTTCAAACTCCAAAGAGAAACCAGAAGAGAGATCAGATTCTGACACCAATTCCGACGGTTTACCGAAACCTGAAACTAAAGAGGTACAAGAAGAGCATAAGCAGACATCAATGGGTAAAGGTGGAGCTGAGTTGAATGAGGAAGTTTGTGATGCTGAGCAGGAAGAGGAATGGAAGCGAAATACCAGAGTTTGCAACTGCGACAAGGTTCTTACTGCTGAAAGAGTCATCTTGGATCTTCCATACGAGACAATTCAGGATATGTGTTCTTCTGCTTGCAAAATTCGTTTGTTTGGTGTGTATAAAGCTAATAGGTTAATTTTAGATAACCAAAAGGAGTTAACCACCATAAACGCAGAACTTAAAAAGAATGAAGCCAAGTATTTCATAAAATTAAATGAAGCTTTAAAAGAAATTGATCATTTAAAACGAACTCTTCTTGAAAGAAATGTTGAAATTAATCTTTTAAATGAAAGAGTCACTTTGGCTGAATTTGAAACAAGTAAGCTTAAAACAAAGCTTGATAGATGGACCATATCCGGAATGAAACATGAAGAGCTACTGTGTAAACAGAGGGGAGCTAGGATTAAAACGGGTGTGGGTTGTGGTGAAAATCCATACGTCTATCCTCCTCCTAGCACCCATTGTTACTCTCCTATGCCTCAACCTCATCCATCTAATGATTTGATTGAAGCTGCAGAAACTAATAGTTTAAATGCAGGTTTAAGCAACGTTAATCTTAAAGAGGTTAGAGATGTGCAGGATTCCCCTGCAGGTTTGGGATTTCTCAAGCAGGGGTCTGATAAGAAGATTAATGACGATTCTACCTCTAATGCTCCGACACCAATATCAGTTGCTTCTCCAACCTTCTTCAACAAATTCAAAACAGGTAACATTCCTTCGTTTGGTCCTGTCAGGTTTGTCAAAGAAGGAACAGTTGTTGAATCGTCAGGCAATCAGAATCCTACAAGCGAAGCCAACACAATAGGAGGTGTCAATCAAGATCCTTTGGAAGCAGATCTGTGTATACGAGACTGGATAAGCTCAGATGATGAATCAATCATAGAGGAGCGTATTGGTTCCTCTCATATCAAGATATCTCCAGACAGTGTCAAGTCTCAAAAGCTTCCTAACATTGAATCAAGACCGATACGGATCTCTTCACCAATTGCAAAGCAACCCAGTCAATCAGTGAAAATCTCATTCGCTGATCAGCATAGCAAATGCCAAAACAAGCAAGAATCTGCTACAAGCTCAAAGCAATCCTCATCCCCACCTCTATCACACGGTTCAGTCAAGCATCAAAAGCCATTCAAGGCTTGTTTTGAGTGTGGAAAAGAAGGTCATGTGGTAAAGAAATGTCCTCAAAGACTTGTTTCTGATGGTAAAAGCAAACCTAATTGCTTCTCCGGATCAGAGTCAACAAAGAATGTTCCAATTGGTAAAGGCAACACGGGTTGCTTCTCTGGTTCAAAAGGTAAAAAGCAAACATCTTTGAATGCTTGGATGAAAAACCCTCCATCCAAACCTTTTCATGTGAAGCCGGTTTCACATGATACAAAGATGAAAATGACCAAAGGTTCAAAATCAAAATTTCTTCCTTCCAGTCTTAAACAGAAAATAATTTCCAAATTTAATTCATTCAAATCCAAGTTAATTGAACCAAAACAAATTTGGAAAATTAAAAAGAAGGATACAACAATCCCCGATTGTTTAAACAGTTGTGTGCAGAAGCTTGTTACTTATCTTGATGAAAAAGGAACTTCCAGGACTACGATGGCCTGGGTTTCCCTTTCTAACTAATTTGTTAATGAGTGCAGGAACAATTCAGGAGGACTGTTAGTAATCCGGTTTACTGACAGAGATTGTTCTTGATTCAAATTTGAGGCGGAACAAACAGGTTAAGGTCATGGTATTTTATCCACAATCTGGATATTTATATGCACAATCACCGTTCTCACTTCACAATCACTGCATATTTTTTGAGAATTCATTTCTTATTTTCATATCAGTGTAGTTTGGAAGACTTTCTTTGAAAATTTTTATTTTTGTACAGTTTAAAAACATTTAAAAAAAATATAAAAAAACTAAAAAAAAAATAATAATAAATAATAAAAAAAATAAAAAAATATATAAAATAAAAAAAATATAAAATTAAAAAAAAATTGCAAAAATAAAAATTTAGGGGGAGAGTATAAGTAAATAAAAATGAAAAGAGAACTAGGAACTTGATTTGAGATGATTGAGAAATGATTGTATATCTTCTTGAAATGCTTGTTTTTGCATATGACTTGCGTTTTAAAAATGAGAAATGATAGTAACTGATGCTGTTATCTGATTTACATCTTATTTTTAATTGAAAATAATAGAAAAACAAACAGATTCTTTATTGATATGCTTGGTAGACTCAGCCTGAAGAATAAAGTAGATAGCAGCATAATGATTTAAATTAAAACATCATGCTTAAGAATGTCTGGATTTACGCAATCATTTTGGCCTGCACAAAAACTGAGTCCCGACAAAAATTGGATTGAGAATTGATCTTTCACCCACCATGATACAAATCATATAAGCCATATCTTTGAGTCATGTCTGGTGTATTTATGTGTCTTGTGTTTGTGCTAATCTCCTCTGCTGTACGGAAGTACTGACCTGGAGTGATGATCTCCTCTGCTGTACGATAGTACTGACCTGGAGCTCTCATCGGTACATGATTAAATGGTCATCTCCTTTGTTATACGTGAGTATAGACCTGGAGCTCTTACCATTTTGATCCAAGTAGTGTCAAATCATCTAATTCATCACAGAATGTAATATTCTGTTGATAATCACTTGCACACTAATGCACACGCCTTGCTCTATAAAGATCGTAACAAAATTCAAGAAATCCTGAGGTTGGGTGAGGGTTTTTTGCCAAATGATTGTGGGGTCCTAGCATTCTAAAGCATTTAATCGAATCTTAATGAATCATCTTCTGCTTGTTGAAAAAGATAGGGCATGAGTTTAAGTGGACAAACATACCAGCAATTGTTATTGATCTGTTTGAAAATTCCAAAAATCATTCAAAGATTGTTATTAGATTCAGTTATCAGTGTGATCTCATTGCTTGTCGATGATTAAATTCATCTTTGTGCTAAAGTATATCTTGAGGATGTGATCTCATGATCGATTCAGTTCTCGGTTATAAAAAAAAATATAGATTAAAAAAATGTTATAATAAATGTATATAATAAAAATAAAAAATATATAATAAATTTTTGTTCAAAATTTCTTTTAGGTCTTCCATATTATGCTGTTACAATTTTATCATTTTCATGCATTTCACGGAAATTGCGCACAAACGAACACGGGTTCGCTTGTTTTTCACACACTAAATAAACACGGGTTTATTTTGTTAAAATGAAATGATCTAATTAGAAATGTCGAGATTGTGTTTGTGAATGTGTTTCAGATTTTGTTTTAAGTGATGGCCGATCATCAGTTAAGCAGTGTACCTGATCAGAGAGCTTGTTCCTCAAGTTTGCAGAAGATACCGAGCTAGGAATCCTCCTCCTACATCTTCTGAAGCACTCAAGATTAAAGATTTGGGAAACCTGTTCCAATATCCATGTAAAGCTTGCACTCGAAAAGGGGGAGCATATAAATAGGGGGAGCTTATGAGATGAAAAAAAATCTTTCTCATCAGATTCAGAAAGATTCAAATTGAAGATCTTTCTATTGTTGACTTCTCGATGCTGAATTCGTATGAAGACGTTGATAATGATAGACTAAGGGGGAGTATTGTTGGAGCTGGAAAATATAGTCTATATTATCAACACTATGAAAGTCAACAAAAGTCAACGTCACGGTCAAAGTCAACAAAAGTCAAACCCGACACGCTCGAGACGAGGAACCGAGACAAGACGTTGAAGATTTAAATGACTAGGAGTTTTATTGTAATAAATATATTTTGTGTGAACAAAATATATTTTATCTTGTTTTTAGTCATTTTTATGCTTAATATGTAATTTTGTATTAATTAGCCTAAGTCTAGGGAGTTAAGTGCAATTAGTGAATCTTAGTCTAGACTATAAATAGGTTAATTGTCATTAGGTTTTGGTTAATGGTTGAATGACCAATTGATTGGGTTTCCACTTTGTAAAAATCATATGCAATCAATATAGATCAAAGGGATTTTCATTGTGTTCATCATATTTTGATCTAATTCTTCATGATTTGATTCAAGTTTGATCTTCCTGGACTTACAATATGGTATCAGAGCCATTTTGGATCAAATTCACTGAAGATTAGATCAAAATATTGATGAACACAATGAAAATCCCTTTGATCTATATTGATTGCATATGATTTTTACAAAGTGGAAACCCAATCAATTGGTCATTCAACCATTAACCAAAACCTAATGACAATTAACCTATTTATAGTCTAGACTAAGATTCACTAATTGCACTTAACTCCCTAGACTTAGGCTAATTAATACAAAATTACATATTAAGCATAAAAATGACTAAAAAAAAGATAAAATATACTTTGTTCACACAAAATATATTTATTACAATAAAACTCCTAGTCATTTAAATCTTCAACGTCTTGTCTCGGTTCCTCGTCTCGAGCGTGTCGGGTTTGACTTTTGTTGACTTTGACCGTGACGTTGACTTTTGTTGACTTTCATAGTGTTGATAATATAGACTATATTTTCCAGCTCCAACAGATTTCTTAAAAATCGCTCGACCAATGACTCAACTCCTGGAGAAAGACGCAAAATTTGTATTTTCTGATGAATGCATTAGTGCATTCAAATAGCTTAAGGAGAGATTGGTAACTGCTCCAATCATGGTTTCCCCAGATTGGACACTACCATTTGAGCTCATGTGCGATGCAAGCGATTTCGCGGTGGGAGCTGTATTAGGACAGAGGAAAGACAAGCAATTTCACCCAAATCATTATGCGAGCAAAACCCTAAACGACGCACAAGAAAACTACACTACCACCGAAAAAGAACTTCTTGTGGTAGTTTTCGCGTTCGATAAATTCCGCTCGTATCTCATTCTTTCAAAGACAATTGTTTACACCGATCATGCAGCCCTTCGTTATTTGTTCAACAAACAAGATGCAAAGCCGAGATTGATCCGTTGGATTTTTCTGCTTCAAGAATTTGATATCGAAATTCTTGATAAGAAAGGAGCGGAAAATCTAGCGGCTGATCATCTCTTGCGTCTTGAGGACTTAAGTCCTTCACAAACTGAGGAAACCAAAATAAACGACAATTTTCCTCATGAATTCCTTATGCACATTCAATCCTCAATCGATGAACACCCTTGGTTCACCGATTTTGCGAATTACTTAGCAAGCGGAATCCTTCTCAAAGGAATGACTTATCAGCAAAAGAATAAGTTTTTTACTGATATCAAACATTACTATTGGGAGGATCCATATCTATTCAGAATCGATGCAGACCAACTCATTCGAAGATGCGTATACGAAAGTGAAGCAGAACAAATTCTACGGCAGTGTCATGAAGGACCCACAAGAGGACACTATGGAGCAACCTTAACAGCCAAGAAAGTATTCGACTCTGGATTTTACTAGCCCACAATCTTCAAAGATGCTCATAACATGGTACGCACCTGTGATGCATGTCAAAGAGCAACCAATATCTCGACACGGGATGAGATGCCTCAGAAACCAGTTCAAGTATGCGAGATATTTGATATATGGGGTATTGATTTCATGGGGCCATTCCTGGTGTCATTTGGCAATCGTTACATCTTGGTAGCAGTTGATTACGTCTCAAAATGGGCTGAAGCTCAAGCCCTGCCTACTAATGATGCCAGGAACGTTGTCAAATTCCTTAAGGAACCATTTTCTCATTTTGGTAACCCCAAAGTTATTGAGTTGGGGGTCTCTTCGGAAGCGGTCTCTCTATCTCCCAAGAGAGAGGAAAGACTCGCCACCAACCACCCCTCCCAGACCCTGCCTTGAGTGGGATTTACTGGGTATGTTTGTTTATTTGTTTTGGTACCCCCAAAGCTCTGATTAATGACCGAGGAACTCATTTCTGTAACAATCAGCTTGAAAGAGCAATGGCACGTTATGGAGTTCACCATCGCTTTACAACTGCTTACCATCCACAAGCGAATGGGCAAGCCGAAGTCACTAACCGAGGTATCAAACGAATCCTTGAGAAAACTGTAGGTCAAAATCACAAGGACTGGTCTACCAAGTTAGATGATGCATTATGGGCTTTTCGAACAGCATATAAGACTCCCATCGGCACAACACCGTTTAAACTAGTTTATGGGAAGTCGTGTCATCTACTTGTAGAACTAGAGCATAAGGCCTTTTGGGAACTTAAAGTAGAAAACCTGGACCAAGACCTTGCAGGAAAGAATCGATTCCTACAAATTCACGAATTGGAGGAATTGAGGGAACAAGCGTACGAAAACGCTAGGGTTTACAAAGAAAAGACAAGGAAATTCCACGACGCTCGATTAAAGAGCACAAAACAATTTCATGTGGGATAACGTGTCTTACTGTATAACTCTCGTTTACGTTTATTTCCCGGAAAACTGAAATCACGTTGGTCTGGACCTTATATGATCAAAAACGTGTTTCTAAATGGTGCCATTGAAATTTACAACCACGCAGGTTTACGTTTCAAAGTAAATGGTCATCGTTTGAAACCGTATAACGATGGACCAACCAAGATCTCTTTGGAGGAATTAAACCTCCACCCCAATGAAAACTAAGTGTGGGCAAGGGTCGTGCCAAAGACCCGAAAACTTAAACGCGGCACCTGTACATAAAATTTTCTCACTTTTTAGCAATTTTTAGGACCTCACAAGCACAAACACGGGGCCGTGCCCCATCAAGCACGCCCCCGTGCCTCTTACAAAATTTTTCCACGATCTCCGCTGACGACTCTGGAACGTTGCAGGTCGAATTTAAGACGATTTCTGACAAGCACGGGGCCGTGCCTAGCCAAGCACGCCCCCGTGTTCACTCTTCCCGACCTGTGTATAAATACCACACTTGTTCCATTCTTTCATCACACTCATTCCTGCTCAAAAACGTAAAAAAATGAAAGAATCAAGTCATGGAAGCTCAAACTGGAATCCTGCGAAGAAACCGCGTTCCGAAACACGAGAGCTGACAACTCAAGAGTATTTCTTCAAAATGCATGAACTAATCAAGCAATTGACAGAAATGAACCTCGTTGCTTCCCAACGCTTAGCTGAACTAATCCAAAAAGTTCAGCAGATGAGCGAGGAACTCATTTCCATTAACTAGCAGCTCGCGGAATTGAGCAACCGCACTTTTCACTATCCCATGCCAAACCTTCCACACGAAATGTGTGGAGGTTTCTTTTAGACACATTCCGTGATGTGTTAAGTGCGCTGTTGCGCGTTAAAGAGTCTGGTTTTGCTGTTTCAGATTCTCGGCTTTTAACGTATTGTGTAACTGTAGGATTCTAGGGAATGTAATTTTCAATTTGGCTTGTGTTATTTAACTATAGGACTATTTTCGTATCTTTTCTGATGATTTGGAAGTGATAAAACTTAACTGGGAAAATTACACAACGCGCGAAACTGAAAAACGGAACAACAATAGACTGAAACCGAACTTTGTGCATGAACACGGCCCCGTGTTCAAAGGGGCACGCCCCCGTGTTCGACAAGAATTGACACCACCTGCCAATTTTCAGCCTTTTGTCCTTTTCCATTCAATGTTGCATGATAAAAACCGAGCTAATGTGCCTGCAGAGTCGTATCCACTTTCAATTCTATCTTCTTTTCCATTTTTCTTTCATTTGTTCAAGTGTTCTTGCAAGAGTATTTGGCCAAGAGGTTAGCATACTAATTCCTTTGATTATGAAAGTCATTTACATGTAGTTAGGTGATTAGGTCTCTAAACAACCGAAATCCTAGCAATTATGTGTAAACACTTGTTCTTAAACGAGTTATGGAATGATGAATGTTTTTAACATACTTGTTCATGTTTATTCTTGTAGTAGATTTGTGTTAATTAGTGTGTTTAGTTAGATATTAGTATGTTTAGTTGGTTAGTTAGTTGTTTTCTTTTATTAACAAGACTATCTTCATAACTCGTGGTGAAACCTTTGTTAATCATGTTCAAGTTGCAAGAATTCTCAAGTGATGTAAAACAATATATATTTTTAGTATCTTGAATTATTAACAAATGATTAAAATGTTCAACATATAATCTTTGATTTCTGAAGAAAGAAAATGTTAAACCCATGCTTAATCAACGATTTACAAACAAAACCACGATTGCTCGAGTCAAGATTTCATGCCCTAACATGTTAACCTCACCCCCACGTTGTATAAAGCGCACCCCATGTTCAAATTTTTTTTTTGTTGGATGATAAATTCTTAACTGTTTTTGAACATGAATTTAATCATTTTGGTGTTATGTCTTGAAAAACTTATGATTTTCACTAACATCATGAGACTGCTTAAGAAAGTTGTTTTGTATATATTAATTTATTTTTAAATTTCAAGATCATAGAGCATCCCTACTTACATTTTGGAGGGAGCCGCGAGAGATGGTGTCATGATGGACTTCAAAGATTGCTACAAAGGGTCGAAAGATCCCACTTACAAGCAGATAAAGAAACACTAGCAGCAGTCGGACAGCTAGAAAGATATAATAATTTATTAAGTGTCCAGTGGAAACGTTTATTTTCACAAAATAGACCTTCCGTTTATGAACTGACTCTTGAATTTTTAGCATCTTTTAAATTTAGCATGAAAGACTCTGATCCTTGGGATGAAAATGCAGTTTCATTCAGACTAGCTGGGAATTGGCATAAAACATCCATTGCCTTGTTCGGTGTCTATCTTGAAATATACACGGAACAAGAAATGGAGGAGGAGGCTATATCCGGAATGCCGGCGTATCATACCTTCCCGGACGAGGAAAGTAGAGACGCGGAAAGTGGTGCAATGAGGAAAGCATTTTGGGAACGGATTGGAACCGGAGGGTTCAACTCGAGCAAAACAAAAAGCAGTCAGATACGAGACCCGCTGCTGCGATACATTTATCGGTTACTCAGCCATTCCATAACAGCTCGTGGTCAAAGCGAGGGAGTTGTTAATTTGAGGGACTTGTTTATTTTATATTGTATGGTTAATCAATTGCCATGTAATATTGGGTATTTGTTTTGTAATCTTTTTGCCAGGAACGCGATTGCAGGTGCTCCAACACCCATGTTTGGAGGAAGCTGGATTTTGAACTTATATGAAAGCTATGGTTATAACACTGAGGGAACCGAAGGAGTGATGCCAGGACTGTTGGACTTGAGCATCTGTATAAGTATGTACATGGTGACAAGTTTACCAAAATGGGCAGCCGAGATTCATGGATAAGAAGGGACAAATCTGGGATCCGGCGGATCCCGAAGAAATTATCATGGATCTCGACATGCCGATACAGCCGGAAGGAGCCGGAGCTGGATCTTCAAGTTCACGAACAAGGGAATTTCCAACCATGTTAGACCTTTATGAGTCAATCCAAACCATCGAAACCCATGCAAGGCGATTATTTGAATATGCCCAACGAGCCTTCAACCGAGTCGAAAACCTGAATTCCCGAGTCGATGACTTGAGCAGAGATGTCACGTACATCAAAAACCGAATGTACCACGAGTGGGGGGATATCCCACCACAAAGCCCTTGAAAACCGTATCATTTTCGGGGCTCCGGCACAGTTGTTTTGTGCCAATCTATCTTTTAATTTATGTCATTTTATTTTTATTTTGTGTGCTTAGGATTTTAATGCTTTCAATAAATTGGTGACATTTCAGGTGATACCGAGGACTCTAACAACGCGAGGGCAACCAAACACAAGTGAAAAATTCATCATTTTTAGGGGAGTTATTTCGTTGCCCTTTCTCGATCATGAATATTTTAATCACATTGAGGACAATGTGAATTTTAAGTGTGGGAATGGGAGTAATGCATTTGACTTTGCTAAAAAGGTCTAAATTAAAATTTTTAAGAAAAGATCACTTACCAAATAATTTTTGTGACAAGAAACCAAAAATTTAATATAATTTTTGATAAACCAAATTATAAATATACGTTTTCGAGAAATAGAGAAGTAAATCCATGACGTCCAAATAAAAATAGAAAATGTTTTTTGTCATATCCTTAAAAGCAATAATCTACTAAAATATTTAATCATGTAAAATGAAACACTTTTACCCAATTCCATCCGTATGTGAGTTTATTTTTGAGCCTTAAACAAGCTTTTGCAAGTTGCAATTCTACTTTCATTCTGGATTTAACTGAGGGTGCCATATGATACGTTTGATTAGAACTTGCTTTGGGTATACATTTCAAGACCTTAATTAGTATTTGTTGCATAAAAATGAGTTAGGCACTAGGAAACCTTAACCATTCAAGCCCCAACCATTGTCTTTAATTTTCCTTACCCGAACGTCAACCCTAGTTAGCCCCGTTGAGCATAAACGTTTTTATCTTTCAATCACCCGAGTCACCAAGTCACTTAACCAAAAAGCCTTCAACAAAACCCGTTTTCATTAAAGACACGTTTTTGGCTTATAAAAAAAATAAAAAAAAATGTATTTGGTCTTTTACCGGCAGACCTTAAAGAACTGGAATGCATTCTTTGATTTCAATTTGCTTTGTTGCCTTCATCACGCAAAACCGGGACTTCCCCCGGAAATCCGCGAACAAATTTTCAATCTCACGTTTGATGCAAGAAAGAAATGGCGAAAAAAGGAATAAGTTCCGCCATTTTGTGGGATTTCAAAAAGTGCTATAAAGAGACGGGCGAAAAGATATGAAAGATGCCCGAATTGTGGAAATTGGTCCCATAATGGAAAATGCAAAAAGAATCAAACCGAATATCAATACGAATACACAGAATTAATCCGATTGGGTGCTATTAGGCTTCAAGCCAAACGATCCTTGAGAAAGGAAAGTTTTGTGTATCTTCGGGTAAAAGATGAAGTGCCATTCTTGAAAGCAAAATATGGTCTTGACAATCTAACCTCAAATGAGTCCTCAAGCTAGCATATCCCTTCTAGTTTGAAGTATTGTATAGGGAACCTTTATTGCTTTCCTTGTAGTTTACGTTAGAAAAATAAGCCAAGACCGTCGTATTTAGCAATTAGCCACTCTTTCCAAATATTCCATACCCGAGCCCGAGCCAAGTTACAACCCATCAAAGACCTAATGATTTATGCAAATAAATATCTAAGTAGGTGGAGATTTGATCCCTTAACAAGCATATGATTTCACACGTATTCATACTAGGCAATTGAGTGTATTAGTCATACTTAATCTTGATTATGACTCCATATATTTAGCCGAGTGTGAGTGCATCTTGTGAGAATTGTGGATTTTTACATGATAATAATCTTTACTAACCAACTTATTGCTTGCTAGGATATTATTTTACATGTGCTTAGAATATTTATATTTGGATGAAAATAATATTTACTTGCATACTTCTTGAAAGACATGTTTATAATTTGATTTATTTGGTTTTTGGTGGAATTGTCATTTTAAGTGATTTTTGCTTGAGGACAAGCAAAGTTCAAGTGTGGGGATGTTTGATGTGCTCCAAATTATAAATAAAAATCCTATCAAAAGCACATCAATTATTCCTTAATATCTTCCTTAAAATGATGAAAATGTACTTAAAAGTGTTAAATTGTTTTTTCAGGTGTTTAAAAGGGCAAGATGGACAAAAGGAGCATATTTAACAAGAAATTGAAGCAATCCGAGCTTTGGACTCCAAGCATGGGGCCGTGCCTCATTAAGCACGCCCCCATGCCTTGCCAGAAACACACCCCCGTGCTTAATTAACACACCCCCATGCTTGGACATCTGAAAGGACAAAAAGTACTGTCCCCTAAAAGTAGACACGGGGCCGTGCCCCATAAGGCACGAGGCCATGCCCCACCTCCCACACGGGGTCGTGCCCCATTTAGCACGGGGTCGTGCCCGACACAACCTGCACGTACGAGCCAACCAACTTTCGTAAGCATTGTACTAGCACGGGGCCGTGCCTTTTAGGCACGGGGCCGTGCTTAAACACTCCGGAAAGCCTATAAATAGAAGCCTAAGCTCACCATTTTTGGCAAGCTTTGGTGGGAGAGTTACTCTGCTGAATTCTCTCGGGAATCAAGACTTCAAGATCATTCGGAGGCTCGGGAGGTGCATACAACACTCGGAAGAAGCTTGGGATCACCTAAATGTCATCCATTGTGGATTATCGGTTTGATTGTTCCATTTCACCGATGATCACTTATCTATCTTCCTTGTTATCCGTTGTTATGTTAAAGCTCATCATGACCTAAACTCTATTTATCGTCCTAATAGGATGAAACTTATGTAATTTGTGATAAACTAATGGTGTGATAAGTATTATGTTAATGTTATGGTGGTCTTGGGAAAACTATTGATGGGTAGCATCTACATTTGAACGGGAAGTTATAACATTATGGTTTGTGATTGTGATTGTCATACAAGGTTGAAAACTGTATGATTAACTTTCATTCGCGAAACCGGTCTTCATAATAAATCCATGGCTAATGAACTAGAAATGGTTATTAGAAATCATATCACTTTAACTTTCTGATCATTTGCGGGTTCCCTTTTATTAGTTCGAAAACTTCAGTAATTGTTACGGTTTTTTAAAATTAATGGTATGTTAGGAAGGAACCTGATCAACTCTCTTTTTAACATTAAATTATGTTTTCAAAAATCGTATGTCAAATAGGACACAAGAGATTCACCTACATTACTAGGGCTTTGATCTGAGCAGTAAAATCAGCCTGACAGGATCAAGTCACTACGGCAGCAGGATAGTCGAGAAATCGCGTCGGCTCATCTTTATAAAAATTAACATAATCACATCACATCACCAATTCATCACAATTGCATAAGTGGATTCTAATTAGAATGATAACTTTTATTCCCTGATTTTAAAACCAAACGCTTCAATTCTTATTTTACATTCTTTTTATTATTGTTTACTTTTAAACCATAAAAATCTTTTCAAAACAAAATATCACTTTCTTTAACAAAAACCAAATCTGATAGTCAAACATCAAGTTTGTTGAGTAGGCTAGGTGTGTCCACGGATTGATACTCGGTTCTTACCAACACTATATTACCACACGACAGGTACACTGCCTTTTGTGTGTGTGGTTTAGTATTAGTAACAACCAATTAAAACTGAATCTGTACAATAAATCTTTATCAAATATATATACTATCCGCAGACCATCAGTTAGCCACATAGGGTCAAATACCCGGATAGTCTCTATCCTTCCTTCTCTATTCAGCACTATGACCGCTTCACCCGTCCTCCAATCATAATACCACCATTTGAAGCGTGGAATGAAGTCCTAAGGCATTTCTCGCAAGGGAATCTTAGACATTATGCGCGAAGGACTCCACCTCAGCACGGCCTTAGGCTTTCTAGATATAGGATCCACTTCAGACCTACGAATGTACCTCTTCGGTTGTTGAGGTTTGAAGTTTACCCATATGGTGTGGTATTCCTTCTTTAATGCTGCCTCAAACCAACCTGACATCTTTCTTGGATTAGCATATAATAGATCTAAGCATGCTAGTCGGTTGAGCTCAAAACCAGGAAGAGTCTTCAGATCATGAGGATATCTAAAGTACTCAATCCCCTTCTCTTTCTTAACAGCATACACGTCCAAATCTTCAAAATACGCCCATGCTATGATCTTGCCAGACACTTTCTAATGATGTTTGACTCTATAAAGCTTTGTGTAGGCATTCTGCTTTTGGGGCGTGAGCTGGGATTTTATCTCAGCAAAACAAGCTGCCCATTCACCTTTCTTGATATCAACGTTTTCGTCTGTAGCTTGGGTAGTGCTTTCTTCTTTCTCCTTTTCTTTTTCAACTTCATCTAGCTTCTCAAAAGTACCACTGTCAAAGGTTTCACCCAAATTGGGGACAACATGTCCGTCCAGATCAGTGTACTGAGGATAATGATCAGCAGTGACGTCCTTTATCTTGATTTCGTCGACATCGTTAAGGTCATCGTCACTTGCCACATCAACTGTAGGAGCATCTTTGACCAGCTCATCCAGATTTAGCCTGAATATTTCAGCCAGATGTTCATCAGTTAGGTCGTGTATGATCTCTCCCTCCTGGAGTGTAGCTCATAACCCTTCTAACTATCCCTTGCAAGTCGAGAATCATGGTTAATTGAGTCTTGACCTGCTGAAGGGGTTAGACATCAAATTCATCTGTTTGTTGAGCTTCATCTGTTTGATTAGACATTATGCATATCACACATAAGTCATTATATGAAACATTAAGACATAAACAACCATAAATGATCAATAATTACATTAATGTAATATATACTTTAAGTACAAAAGTTTTAAATACAAAATATCTAATCATTACTTTTATCTTGATCTTTTTGTTCTTCAATAGGAGGAGCAGCGGATGAGACTCCATGATCTTGACTACGTGTGGTCCACCTCTCTTGAGCTTGAGGATTGGCTGATGCAGCAGCATCACCTTCCTGGTCATCCTCCTCCTCTCTATCTTTCCCGCTAGGCCCATCTTCTCCAACATCCTCCTCCTCATCATCATCATCATCACCATCATCATTATTATCACCATCATCACCATCATCATCATCATCATCATCACCATCACCATCATCATCACCATCACCATCCTTGATCTTAAGAGGCTCACTCTTTGACCCTTTCAGCTTAAGCAGTATCTTCTTATTTTTCTTCTCAAGCTCCTCAATTCTCTTCACTGAAGCCATAACCAGCTCATTTTGAGTAGTAAGCGCATGGTGAGCTCGGCCTAAAGCCCTCTCATACTGATCACTCCTCTCAGTCAGCTGTGTAATATGCTTTCCTTGGGCGTTGTTGATCGCTATCAGTTGGTTAATCTGATTTGCCCTCATTTGGTCTGTAGCTAACAGCTTTAGCACTAACCTGTTAAGGTTTGCCAACTGTTCCTCTAACCCAACACTGGGTAGAGTGGAATTATGGGTCATTGGGGCTTGGGTGGATGTCCCGGCTTGGTGGGTGGTGGTAGTGGTTGTAGATGTGGAGAATATGGGAGGTGGCATGTGAGTAGCATGTGGTGGAGTGGCTGTGGTAGTGGTAGTGGTGGTGGCTGCAGTGGTGGGTGTGACAGTGGTGGTGGTGTCTGAAGAAGTGATCAACATAAATCTCAGCCTTTTGCTCTTCGTCCTGTAAGGTTGGGCCATCCTCTTCTTCCTGGAGCCCTTTGCCACAGGCGCTCCCCCTTGGCTGTTGGGCTGGTCAAGGGTGTAGGAAGGATCAGTGACATCAGTAGAATCATCCCTAGACTCAGCCTGGCGTCCACCAACCGCCCTTATCCCTCTCTCAGTGGCCACGACCCGGCTCCCAACCGTTCGTACCAGAGGCTCATCATCTGTCTCCTCTTCTTCCTCTATAAGAAAATTAGGATGAATTGGAGCCTGCTCAGATCTACCTGGAGCCGAAGAAGTAGAAGGTGGAGGTGGTGAAGATATAGAAGAAGTATCAGTGGCCCGTGAAGTACTGGGACCTGTATCTCCCCCACCTTGACCGTCATCTTGGTCATCATCTATGTCATCGTCGTCGGATGTGGCAGTCATGAAGAGCTCAATATCTGAATCACTGTCATCGTGACGCTATTTCTTGCAAGCAGGCGCCACGTAATCATCCTTGGCCAAGTGCCCAAATAGTCTCCTGACAGGGGGCTTCACCTGCTTCCCCTTGTAAACTTTCATCCTGCCTAAGGTGGTATCATCCATCACCTCAAGCACCACTGCATCATCTCTCTCCTTTGGCAGCATAGGAAGTGCTGGATCGGGTTTGTCACTTAAACACTTGGATTTCTCTCATACTCACTTAAACAACACTCAGATCAGATGAATTAGAGTCTTTTTATAAGAGTTGATAATAATATAATAAGTAACAAAGAACCCAAATAAATAATTTTCAAGGCACTTGTATATATTACTTCTCAACTCAAAGTATTACAAGACTCTTACAAGCATGAACCATGAGTTACAATGAGAAACTATATATACTAGATCCTACAGCCGGATATACTTTGATACTAGCTTGAAACCTAAGACTAAAGCATATACTACAATGCTAAAGTTAAGGTATCTTAGATAAAGTATTATCTAAGATATGGTAGTCATGACATGTCCATGACTTACCTTTTATCACCAACTAAAGATGGCAACTGTACTAACTTATAAAGGTAAACAGTGGAATAAAGTATGGTCAACTACATGGCTTGAATTGAAGCAGCTCCTCTTGCATTGATTCAACCCAGCTACTATCTTTCAAGGCATCTTCCATTTTCTTGGGTTCCATTTGGGATAAAAAGCATGAGTACAAGTAGACATTCCCATTATGAGTTTGTCCTCTTGTTCTCACGCCTTCAGAGACTTCCCCTATGATGTTCTTAGCTGGATGAGTGTTGTGAATCCTAAGTCTAGGAATTACCTCCAGTTGCAACTATAAATCCAAATTGGAGATATTTTGCTCAGGAGCTTGAACACTCGATCCAACTGCTTTTTTAAGCTCATTCAATGAGAATTTATTGAATGAAAGAGAAACATCATCATTTTTTTGCTGTGAAGCAGCATCAACAGTTGCCTGTTTCTTCAAGATGTTGCTTTCATCAGCTTGGTGTTGTGTAGGGTCACCTGAAGATGTTTGAAAGTCAACAGGTGAACTGCTCGTTAAAGCTCCACTATCTCTTGAGATAGTTATACTATCAGATCTTTCAATAGTGGGAACTTGATTTGATGCAGCTCTTGGAGAACTTGGAATAGGTCTGGGAAGCTCAAACAGTTGATCATCATCAAAGTCACTTTGAGCACCTGTTCCAGCTGAAACATTCTCACAAGATGTTTTAGAATAGTTTGGAAACAATTCTAAATTAGATATATAATCAGGACCATTTCCCCTAACACAAGGGGTGTGCTCATTAACTACAATGTTGAAAGATTCCTCAAATTGTTGAATTTTTGATGTTATAAACTCTATAAGCTTTAGAGTTAGAGGAATATCAAACAAAAATGGCATCATCCAACTTTTTAGCAAATATTCCCAAATTGTCTTTTGTGTTAAGTATGGTACACCTGCTGCCAAAGGACATTAGAAAGCCACTGAACGGTGGCCTCTTGTTCCATAGCTCATAAGGGGTTTTTCCATGTGGCTTTACTACAAGGACCTTGTTCTACACATAGCATGCAGTGCTGGCTGCCTCTGCCCAGAATGTTAGAGGTAGCTTTGAATTAGCTAACATAGTCCGAGCAGCCTCAATAAGTGTCATATTCTTTCTCTCAGCAACACCATTTTGTTGAGGATTCGTGGGAGCACTATATTGTCTGGCAATCCCTTTTGAGTTACAGATTGAGTCAAGAACGTGGTTCTTAAACTCAGTCCCTTGATCACTTCTAATTATTTTAACCTTGTGATCAATTTGATTTTCTATTTTAAGAATAAAAGATTTCAAAGTTTCAGCAGTTTCATCTTTGGTTCTTAAAAAGAATACCCATGTAAATCTAGTAAAATCATCAACAATCACAAAGCAATATGATTTCCTTCCAATGCTCATTATACTTGTGGGACCAAATAGATCCATGTGCAATAAGTGTAATGGAGTGGTGATGGAGTTAACAACTTTGGATTTATGAGATGTCCTGTGTTGCTTCCCTTTCAGGCATGCAACACAGTAATCTTTGCAGAAAAATTCCTTCTTAGGCAAACCATGTACCAAGTAATTATTAGCCAATTTATTCGTTGTCTTTAAATTTACATGACACATTCGTTTATGCCATAGTGTTGACTCATCACCATCAGCTTTGGAAAGAAAGCATGATACTTCTCCCATCAGGGAAGCATTATTCATATCCAGCTTGTACATATTCCCTTTCCTGGGAGATCTAGGAAGCACCAATTCCTGAGGAATTGTCATCCTGGGTTTGAGGATTATGCACTCATGTTCAATGAAGAGCATTTGATGCTTTTGATCACAGAACTGAGAAACACTTAACAGGTTGTGTTCAAGCTGTTTGACAAAGTTAACTTTGTCAACCTTTAATTTTCCATTGGATATACTTCCTCTACCAGAAATATATCCTCCGGCCTCACCTCCAAACTAGACAGGACCTCCATCATAAAGTTGAAATTATTGAAGGAGAGATCTGTTCCCTGTCATGTGCCTGGAACATCCACTATCCACAATCCAAACATTGTTATTCTTGTCATATGGATGTCCCTGATTGGAAACCCAAGCCTTGTTGGTTTTGGGTTCTTCCAATGATAGTGACAAAACTGAACCAAAATTTATGCATGGGGGTTCAAAGGATGTCTTTGAAGAAGAGGTTTGGGCTACAACATCTTCCTTGATCTTCCATTCCATCCCTTGGTTGATCATGGAGGATGAGCTTGTTGAAGCTTTTGTAGCTTGGCATTCTTCCGAAGCTTCTTTCTTTTCAGAAGAAGCCTTCACCACCTTTTCTTCCGAAGTAGTCTTCTTCTGGGATGGTCTCAAGGGGACTTTTTTATTCTTTTGACTCTTGATAGCTTTAGCTTCCGAAGCCTTTTTCCTTTCGGAAGAAGGATCTTCTTCCGAAAGTAGCCTTGCTTCGGAAACAAGCTTTCCCTTTTTCATCACTTGAACCATTTGATATGGTCCAAATGAGAAACCTTCCCTGACTCCATCCTTCTTAACATTATTTGCATAATGTGTGCTAGCAGGATTGTAGTAAAATCTTTGGCCATATGGTTTTGCAGACCACACATTATGCATGCAATGTTAATCTTTTAGGAATTTGAGGATTGCTGTTTCTTGTTCTTTTTCTCTTCATCAGCAACCTTTCCTTTTAACTTATGATCCTTTGGTAGGACAGGAGTGCTGGTACTACACCCTTTTCCTGAATCAGAGTTTCCAACCACCTGGAATCCAGCTGAGATGAATACACCCTTTTGCTTTGGGTCTATCTTCAGCTTAGACTCAGCCACTTTCTTGGCAGTTTTTTTGGCTGCCTTAGCTCTGCTTCTTCTGGCTTTGGTGGTCAGGGTTTGATCATCATTGGTAGGGGAGGGTATAGTTACCTGGTTCTTCTCTGTGATGGTCTCCATGGTTGCATCATTCTTTGACACATAAGAAGGAGGGTCAGTAGATGGAACCTCTTGCTCTTTAGTACCACACCTTGGTTGTCTTATAGACTCATAGGAGTATGGTGGAGCAATTTCATTGGTTCCCAACCCACCTTTGTTTTGTTAACAAAGCTTTGAGTGAGAGGATGATGCAAGAATGGCTTGGAAGTTTTGCTCGGAAATAGCATACTTCCTGGCTTGAGCCTCACCTGTGACAAGCTGGGCTTGAGCCTCAGTCAATTTGGATATTAAATCCTTTATTTGAGTCTTATAATTTGTGTGTTCGTGTTTTAATAGGGACACAATTTTCTCTAACTCTTCAATTTTTCTTTGATAGTCAGATTCAGCCCTTTTAAAACAAGATTTTAAAACATTTAAAGACTCAATATTGGTTTTAATCTCCATATTGTAGTCCTGATACAATTTAACCTTAACAATACAGGCAGGAGTACATAGATGTTCATATACCTTATTTTCATATGTTCCGGCCATCAGTGCTAGAGCAGGAGTCACATCCTGTACCATGAAGCTCCAGTCAACTTCTTGAGCCATTGCAGCTCTTTCTGTTGACTTTCCGGTGGGCTTTGGTGTAGAGGGATGTGTGGAGGCCTGTGGGGTTCCCGGATTAGACTTGGGAGCCTTGCATTCCCTTGGAAAATGACCAAGTTGGTTACAGTTGTAACATTTGGCCTTGGTTTTGTCAAACCCAAATTTGCAGTTGATTGGGTTCTAGGGAAATTGCCTTCCAGTTCTCTTAAAGAACTTCTTTGCTCTGTAGGTTAATAGAGCCATTTGTTGGACTATATCCACGTATTCCACGTCATCCGGGCTGAAGCACTCTAGATCATCAAAGTATTATTGATAATCATTTGAGTGTCCACTTCCTGAGACAAAAGCACAGATGTCCTGAAAGGAGCTTTGCTGTGATTGTTGAGACCTTGGAGTCTCAAGAAATATGATGTATGGCCCAAAAGAACAAGATGGCTGCTGGGTGTAAGTCATGTATTGTTGAGGCTGGGAGCTTCCTGAGCCTTTAGCAACCATTAAAGCGTTGCTAGCAGGAAGACTCAAGGGTCTGCTTGTCTGATGGCCTCTCTTACTATCCATTTCCAAACAGTATCCATCAAGGATGCCATAGAGTTTGGTCATGGTGAGTGTATTCAGGTTCTTTGTTCTCTTGATAGAGACACAGTAGAATGTCCACTCATTGGGTAATGCACTCATGAACTTTCTTGTAAGATCTCTAAGTTCATGAGCAATTCCCACAAACTGAAGGGAAGAAATGAGATCGATGTACCTGAAGTATTGCTAGCTAAGTGTCTCTCCAGCAACGTAGGTGAAGTTCTCGAACTGCTACTTCAGTGAGTCCTTCTTGGAGTCATTTGAGCTTGAATATATTTGAGCAAGCGCATCAAACAGTTCTTTGGCAGACTTGCAATGCTCAAACTCCACCATGATGGAGTTTGGAATTGCAGTCATGAGAACAGTCATAGCATTGCTATCAATGCCTAGCTTTTTCCGGTCCTCGTCAGAATAATCTTCAACAGCTTTTACAATCATGGCACCGTTTCCACCAGCTACCTTTGGCTTATACGGGCCATTTACAATGGATTGCCACATCTTGCTGTCTTGATACCTCATGAAGCCTTCCATTCATCTTCTCCATGATCTGAAGTTTTCAGGAGTGATGATGGGAGCTTTGCTCATCGTCCCCATCTCTACTTTAGATTTGTTGAGGGCCATTTTGAGTGTGGTATAAGGAGGAGTGAAAAATAGGTTGATTAGAATGGTAAGATCTCACAAAAAAAGCTCTGATACCAATTGCAGGATCGGGTTTGTCACTTAAACACTTAGATTTCTCTCAAACTCATTTAAACAACACTCAGATCAGATGAAGTAGAGTCTTTTTATAAGAGTTGATAATAATATAATAAGTAACAAAGAACACAAAGAAATAATTTTCAAGGCACTTGTATATATTACTTCTCAACTCAAAGTATTACAAGACTCTTACAAGCATAAAACATGAGTTACAATGAGAAACTATATATACTAGATCCTACAGCCGAATATACTTTGATACTAGCTGGAAACCTAAGACTAAAGCATATACTACAATGCTAAAGTTAAGGTATCTTAGATAAATTATTATCTAAGATATGTTAGTCATGACATGTCCATGACTTACCTTTTGTCACCAACTAAAGATGGCAACTGTACTAACTTATAAAGGTAAACAGTGGAATAAAGTATGGTCAACTACATGGCTTTTGAGAAAACGCCATGCAGTATCTCCGAGGTCTGCAACGGAGTGTCAGGGAGACCACACTTATGTCCACTGGATAATAGTAGTGTCTTTCGAAGGTAAGTTGGATTCGGAAGAAGCTTCTATACTTCCGAGGCTTGAGGACTTCTATACTTCGGAAGTTGACTTCTTATCTATCATTCTAAGTCTTGATCTTCAAAAGAAAGTTTTTTGTCTTTGAAAGTTGGAGTTTTCCTTCGGAAGTTAGTTTTACACCTTTGTCTTCGGAAGAGCTCCTTTTTCATTCGGAAGTTCTATACTTAGCTTCAGAAGTCCTTTATTAGTTGTACAAAAATAGTCTAAAGTGATTTGGTTTTGGTTGCACCAGCCTTTCTAGATCCAACAGGAAGCTTCTCATCTATGATCATCTGTAAGAAGCGTGGATACATACACAATCCTTCCTTGGCTTTAGCCTCAAGGTTCTCGATCAGATAGGAGAAGATCATGCGAGAGAAACTGAACTGGTGGTTCAGTAGCAGTGCAATGTATGCATTCTGGATTTGGTCGGAGAGCTCGTCAAATCCTCCACGCCTGGAGGCTATACACTTCAGGATCACGTGTGCCATATACTTGAACTGAGGGCACATGTTGCTCTTGTTCAGTACGCCGACATTTAAGTCACCGGCGTACTTGATCCTCATGAAGCATCCCCGGACAGTCAGGGGATGTAGCTTAGTTGGGTAGGCTCCGTCCTCACCCAGACTAAGACCCGCCTCAGATCAGCCTCAGTGATATCAATCTCTTGACCAAAAATGGAACTCCGTATATGGTGTGGCTCAACGGACCGGTCAACTCTGGCGGTTTCCCAGAATTCCTGCTGTATGGATTTGTAAGGTGTGCATGGTGTCGAAATAGCATTGAAGATCCTCGATCTCCTAAGGATGCAATAATCCCAGCAAACTCGGAAGCATTTCGAGAGGTGGCATCCAAGTGAGCATAGATGTTGTGCTTGGGGTCATGGTCCATCTATCACCCATGATTCTGTAACACAATAGACATATACATTAGAGATGTGCATAACAGAAGACAATAGAAACTTAAACTGTTTTGATCAAGCTGGCTTAGTCGTGCGATTGAACCATACGACTGAGTTCAGTCGTGCGATTGAGACTGTGATTGAGTTCAGTCGTGCGATTGAGCCTGCGACTGAATCACTCGTTCGACTAAACCCATGCGCATGATTCATACGTGTAATTGAATCGTGCACCTACCTCAATCGTGCGACTGAAGTTCATTCGGAGTGTCCATCCACAAAAGGCTCTGTGGGACACTCCGACCTTGAATCTTGGTCAAAACTTGATGTTAGACGTCGTGTTTAGACTCATTAGGTTCACAGAGACTCTAAATAGCACTTAATATCCTTTATGTCAACTTTTATGTCCATTTAAGTGGTCTATTTTTAGGGTTTAACTGATTTATTGATTTAAGGCAATTCGGTCATTTAGGGTTTGATTTCACCGGTCATTTTGATCGATTTCAGTCCCACAATACTTGTAGATGAATAAGAAACCGGTTAGGATCACAATCGGCAAGTAATCAAGCTAGAATGAAATTTTGGCAGAGTGTCTACGTATGAGCGATTTTAGAACGATTTGAGGGGTGGTGAGAAATGCGACCGACTCACCCCTCTTTTATACTGTCTTAATGTTCAATCGTACAACTGGACCCATACACATGTTCTAGTCGTGCGACTGGGCCCATACTCATGCTTCAGTCGTGCGACTGGGGTTTAGTCGTGCGACTGGCTCATACTAGTGATCCAATCGTATGGATGTTCCATACTCATTGTCCAATCGTATGATTTCCTAAACTCATTGTCCAATCGTGCGATTAGCTCATACTTATGGTCCAATCGTGTGATTGGTCGTGCGACTGGCTCATACTTATGAGTTTGACCTCAGACACTTTCACATACTTAAAGTTTTACCTTTTGATATAACATTATGCAAACTGATCATCTCAGACATGACCCTTTAATTTGACACACATTTGCTCACCTTAGACGTGATCCTTTTAATTTAAAACCATTTGATCACCTCAGAAGTGATCCTTTTAATTTGAAAACCTTTGATCACCTCAGACGTGATCCTTTTAATTTGAAACTGATTGGTCACCTCAGACGTGGCCCGTTTTAGTGAATGATCCACAGAATTCATCTAGTTGTATAGTCTAACTTTCACCTAACGGAAAACTAGAAAAATAGAAAAACAACTTGAAATCAAAGACAGAACAAGACATATTTTTGGGTTTTTAATTAGAGATGGATTGAAATCTTTTAGAAAGCCGTCTAGCAGATTTTTCTTCTTGAACAACATAGCTTCAAGTTAATTTGATCATTTCTAGAACGATTCATTATGGAATCATAACGGTATATCAAAATCATTTGGAACATTTTAATAAAACATTTTGATGCTAGATCCTTGTTTTGACCGAGAGTCAATAGCAATTTTAGGAAATCATACTAGAGCTATAAGATGCACACAATGATTTTGACTGTCAAGAATTGCAACCACGATGATTGTCAGTATATTTGTCCTCTTAAATCCATACACAGATTTTTGACACACACTGATGATGAGTTAGGTTATATTATTTAAACAAGCATTTGTGGATCCCACACTTATATGGTAATCAACATTCCGTAGGAGATTTTTGAGCGGTCTACGGGTATTTGACAAGAAGAAACTATTCTAAGAGCTTTCAAAGAGATGCCAAGCCTCAGGTCAGTGCTATCGCACAGCAGAGAGGCGCAAACACAAATGAATTCCAGAATATTTAGGTTATGCTTATCCTCAGGTCAGTGCCATCGCACAGCAGTGAGGCACACAACCTATCTTCTTGTGAGAGCATTTTTCTTTTCTTTTTGCACGTAACGCACCAACAACATTAGTCATTAGCTTGATGGCGCTTAACAATTTTTTTCATGTCCTTTGATCATTTTTATGGTCATCCGCACATATTTGTGGCGTTTATTTTGCTCGGCACCCCTTATTGGAAATGCGTCGATTGTGTTTACCAGTGATAAGATGAGAACCCACAACAAGTTGAACAACTTAGTTTGAATTTGATTCACCAATGAAGTCTACTCTCTATTGTGTTGAATCTACTGACACATCATATAATGAGCTAGCAACCTCTAGGTCTACTTTCTCTATGTTACCTCAGTAGCAGAGTAGTTTAACTATCATTTTTCTTTAGTTGTGCTTACACTTCTCATACTTATACTTTGAATTTTGCATTTTGAGCAAACTAGTTTTGAAGTCCCAACCAATTTGTTCCCTGTGTACTATTATTTTCCATAAACTGTGAATCATAATCACAGATTTGAATTCATTTCTTTCGGCTAACCTACCCTCCCCCCTTGTTTTTTAAGTAATTAAATACTGCACGAGTTAAATACTAAACTAAACTATTCTCCTCCTAAAATTCTATAACCGAAAATCTTTTTGTGTTTTTGTATTTTAATAGACAGGAAAATAAAATAAATAAAAGAAAATATAAAGAAACAAAAAAAACTTGTCGGACTACGCACTTTCTTCTTCTAGAATCACATAACTTTTTTTTTCATGGGATTAACCTCTAAAAGATATAAAAATCACAGTTTATCAAATGCTTTTGTGTAGAAGTCGGCGTGTTGAAAATCCGTATTAATTTTAACAACATCGATTAATTGTTTTTCAAAACAGTCACGTATAAAGTGATATTTAATACCATTGGGTTTAGTTTTAGGGTATTGAACCGGATTTTTGGTGACAGTAGTAGCAGTAGAATTATCAACAAAAATAGGGGTGTTAGAGAATTGCAAACCATAGACGCGTATTTGTTGTTGAATCCAAATGATTTGGGAACAGCAACTTGCAGTAGCAACATATTCAGCTTCACAAGTTGACAGAGCAACTGATGTATGCTTCTTACACTGCCACGTGACTAACCGTCTACCAAAGAACTGACATCCCGCAGATGTTGACTTGTAATTCATCTTGCAACCACCATAGTCTGAGTCACTATACGTTGTAAGCTCAAAGTCATCATCATGAGGATACCACAACCCAAGTGTTGGAGTACCCTTCAGATAACGAAAGATCCGTTTAACTCCGATAAGATGATTCACTTTTGGTTTTGCCTGATATCTGGAACAAAGACACGTTGCATACATAATATCAGGATGAGAGGCTGTGAGGTACATTAGGGATCCGATCATTCCTTTGTACATTATAGCATCAACCAGATCACCATTTTCGTCAGGTGCCACAACATGGTTAGTGGCAAGTGGAGTTCCAGCAACTAAAGCAATCTCCACGTCGAACCGACTGAGGATATCACCTACATATTTGGACTGATGCAGGAAGATGCCTTTTGGTGTCCGATCCACCTATAATCCAAGGAAGAACTTCATCTCCCCCATAGCACTCATCTCAAACTCTGCTTTCATTACAAACTTAAATTCTTTACATAATTCTTCATTCTTGGAACCGAAGATTATGTCGTCCACGTATATCTGTACCAGCAGTAAATCTCCATCTTTTTCTTTGGTGAATAACGTACAGTCAATAACTCCTCTGCGAAAACCATATTTCACTAGATGAGTTGAGAGTTTCTCATACCAGGCTCTAGGCGCTTGATGGAGCCAGTAGAGAGCCTTGTCCAGTTTGTAAACTCTATCCCGATGATAAGGATCCTCGAATCCTTCGTGTTGACTAACATAGACTATCTCATGGATTTCACCATGAAGGAATGCACTTTTTACATCTAGTTGATAGACTTTAATCTTCATGTAGGATGCATAGGCTAGAACGATACGGATTGCTTCCATCCGAGCCATAGGTGCAAACACTTCATTGTAGTCAATGCCTTCAACTTGTCTGAACCCTTGAACCACAAGCCTAGCCTTGTTTCTGATTATGACTCCTTGGTCATCTTTCTTACACTTCAAGACCCATTTCGTGCCAATCACCTTAGCACCCATTGGTCTGTCCACAAGGGTCCATACTCCTAACTTCTTCAACTGTAGGAGTTCTTCTTGCATTGCACTGACCCATGCCTCATCGTTTAGGGCTTCACTCAAATATTTTGGCTCAAATTGAGACAGAAAACATCGATATGCACCATCGTGAAGATATCCTTTTTCCATGACAACTTGAAATCCAAGACATATTTTTGGGTTTTTAATTAGAGATGGATTGAAATCTTTTAGAATGCCGTCTAGCAGATTTTTCTTCCTGAACAGCACAACTTCAAGTTAATTTGATCATTTCTGGAACGATTCATTATGGAATCATACAGGTATATCGTAATCATTTGGGATATTTTAATAAAACATTTTGATGCTAGATTCTTGTTTTGACCGAGAGTCAATAGCAATTTTAGGAAATCATACTAGAGCTATAAGATGCACACAATGATTTTGACTGTCTAGAATTGCAGCCACGATGATTGTCAGTATACTTGTCCTCTTAAATCCATACACAGATTTTTGACTCACATTGGTGATGAGTTAGGTTATATTATTTCATCAAGTATTTGTGGATCCCACACTTATATGGTAATCAACATTTCTCAGGAGATTTTTGAGCTGTCTACGGGTATTTGACAAGAAGAAACTATTCTAAGAGCTTTCAAAGAGATGCCAAGCCTCAAGCCAGTGCCATCGCACAGCAGAGAGGTGCAAACAACAATGAATTCTAGAATATTTAGGTTATGCTTATCCTCGGGTCAGTGCCATCGCACAGTAGAGAGGCACACAACCTATCTTCTTATGAGAGCATTTTTCTTTTTCTTTTTGCACGTAACGCACCAACAACATTAGTCTTTAGCTTGTTTGAGCTTAATATTTTTTCATGTGCTTTGCTCATTTTTATGGTCATCCGCACACATTTGTGGCGTTTATTTTGCTCGTCACCCCTTATTGGAAATACGTTGATTGTGTTAACCAGGGATAAGATGGGAACCCACAGCAGGTTGAATAATTTAGTTTGAATTTAAGTCACCAATGAGGTCTACTCATCTATTGTGTTGAATCTACTGACACATCATACAATGGACTAGCAACCTCTAGGTCTACTTTCTCTATGTTACCTCAGTAGCAGACTAGTTTTACGATCATTTTTCCTTTTATTTTGCGTAGACTTCTCAGATTTATACTTTGAATTTTGCATCTTACTCATTTAGGTGCTTTTGAGGTCCCAAACAATTTGTTCCTTGTGTACTATCATTTTCCATAAGTGTTGAATCAGAGTCACAGATTTGATTTCATTTCTTTTAGCTAAGCTGCCCTCCTCCCTCGTTTTCTTAAGTAATTAAATACTGCACGAATTAAATACTAAACTAACTTATTCTCCCCCTAAAATTCTGAAACCGAAAATCTTTTTGTGTTTTTGGATTTTAATAGACAGGAAAATCAAATAAATAAAATAAAATAAAAAGAAACAAAAAAAACTTGTCGGATTACACACTTTCATATTCTAGAATCACATCACTCTTCTTTTTTCACGCCATTAACCTCTAAAAGATATAAAAACCGCGATTTATCAAATGCTTTTATGTAGAGGTCTGCGCGTTGAAAATCTGTATTAATTTTAACAACATCGATTAAATGCTTTTCAAAACAGTCACGTATAAAGTGATATTTAATACCGATGTGTTTAGTTTTAGGATGTTGGACCGTATATTTTGTGACAGCAATAGCAGCAGAATTATCAACAAAAATAGGGGTGTTAGAAAATTGCAAACCGTAGTCGCGCATTTGCTGTTGAATCCAAATGATTTGTGAACAGCAACTTGCAGCAGCAACATATTCAGCTTTGCAAGTTGACAAAGCAACTGATGTCTGCTTCTTACACTGCCAAGTGACTAACCGTCTACCAAAGAACTGACATCCCGCTGATGTTGACTTGTAATTCATTTTGCAACCACAATAGTCCAAGTCACTATACGCTGTAAGCTCAAAGTTATCATCATGAGGATACCACAACCCGAGTGTTTGAGTACCCTTCAGATAACAAAAATTCCCTTTAACTCTGATGAGATGATTCACTTTGGTTTTGCCTGATATCTGGAACAAAGACACGTTATGTACATAATATCAGGACGAGAGGCTGTGAGGTACATTAGGGATCCAATCATTCCTCTATACATTGTAGCATCAACAAGGTCACCGTTTTCGTCGGATGCCACATCATGGTTAGTGGCAAGTGGAGTTCCAGCAACTGAAGCATTCTCCATGTCGAACCGACTAAGGATATCACCTGCATATTTGGTCTGATGCAGGAATATTCCTTTGGGTGTCTGATCCTCCTGTAAGCCAAGAAAGAACTTCATCTCCCCTATAGTACTCATCTCAAACTCTGCTTTCATTACAGACTCAAATTCTTTACATAATTCTTCATTCTTGGAACCGAAGATTATGTCGTCAACATATATCTGTACGAGCAGTAAGTCGCCATCTTTTTCTTTAATGACCAATGTCCAGTCATTCACTCCTCTGCGAAACCATGTTTCACCAAATGAGTTGACAGTTTCTCATACCAGGCTCTAGGGGCTTGATGGAGCCCGGTAGAGAGCCTTGTCCAGCTTGTAAACTCTGTCCCGATGATAAGGATCCTCAAATCCTTCGGGTTGACTGACATAGATCGTCTCACGGATTTCATCGTGAAGGAATGCACTCTTTACATCTAGTTGATGTACTTTAATCTTCATGTAGGATGCATAGGCTAGAAAGATACGGATTGCTTCCATTTGAGCCACAGGTGCAAACACTTCATTGTAGTCAATGCATTCGACTTGTCTGAATCCTTGAACCACAAGCCGACCCTTATTCCGAATTTTGACCCCTTGGTCATCTTTCTTGCACTTCAAGACCCATTTCGTGCCAATCACCTTAGCACCTTTTGTTCTGTTCACAAGGGTCCATACTCCTAGCTTCTTGAACTGTAGGCGTTTTTCTTGCATCACACTGACCCATGCCTCATCGTGTAATGCTTCACTAACATATTTTGGCTCATATTGAGACACAAAACATCAATATACTCCATCGTGAAGGTATCCCTTTTCCATTACCGAGGCATAATCAGCTGAGTATAGCTGATTTCTGGTTTGTACTCCTGATCGAACATCCCCAATGACATTGTCCAAGGGATGATAAACATTTATCCGAGATCCGGGAGTTATTGGAACAGCCACCTCATTATCCAGATTGTTAAACTCAGGTTCAGGATCTATGGCTGTTGGAGTACGAGGTTCCGAAGTGTCAGAGGCATCGGGATTTGATGCTTGTGTACTTTCATTTGTGGGAACCTATTCCTCCTGTTCCACATTTGCAGTCTCAACAGCTTCACCATTAGAAGAAGAATCACTTACTTCAAGCTCTCCCCCTGAAGGGCTAGAAGTATCATCCAATGGAGCCATTGATGTCGAGTCTGGTAGTGGAGTGTTCAGAACATCGTACATCATTCTCGCACAAAGCTCATCATCAGTGGGAGTTGGCGGTAGTTTGAAGGACTTTAAGAATCCATCATAGTCAAAGAAGAATGAGGGTCCTTTTCTAGCAGGGGGTGGTGTATCTTTAAACATCAACATTGCATTATACTTCAACATAACCCGTTGAGTTGTTATAAACTCTCTTGTATGGTATGCTATATCCGAGAAAAATACCTTCTTCTGCCTTCTCACTAAACTTCCCAGTCTGAGTTTTCTTCAACAAGCACCAAACGGTTCTAGTTACTCCAAGTTGGGTTTACATCGCTGGAGCAGTTCATAACGTGTTTTCCCATGTCGTTTGACCACTAAGACTCGATTGAGCGTGTAACAAGCATTAGCTACTGCCTCATTCCAGAATTAAATAGACAGTTTCGAGTCAGCTAGCATTGTCCTGGCAGTCTCTATCAAGCTTCGATTTTTCCTTTCAGCAACGCCATTCATCTGTGGAGTGTAGGCAGATTTAAATTGATGTAAAATTCCTTTCTCTCTACAGAATGCCTCCATCCACTGATTCTTGAACTCTGTGCCATTGTCTGATCGAATTTGCCTTACTTTCAGCTTGTAGAGTGATTCCAAAGTAGAAACTAGATATTTGAATGATTCAAAAGTTTCTGATTTGGCTTTTAGCAACATCACCCAAGAGAATCTTGAGTAATCATCCGTTACTACAAAGTAATATAGATCTCTAGCAATGCTCTTTGTACTCACAGGTCCAAATAGATCCATGTGGGGAAGATCAAGAGGAAGATCTATTGAATGAACTTTCTTTGCTTTGTGAGACTTCTTGGTTTGTTTCCCTTTCTTACATGCTACAAGTTGGAAGTTCTTGACAATTACTCCGTTTACTAAATCATTTTGAACTAAATGATTCATCTTCCTTGGATTAATGTGTCCCATTCTCCTATGCCTGGAGATTGAATCCCTCTCAGTTGCATTTGACAAGAAGCATTGAACTGTGTGATCAGATGTGGAGGCTTTTGATAGATCCAATACATACAAGTCGTTATATCTTGAAGCTGACAAAAGAACTTTATCCTCCTCAATCACATAGTCCTTTTTCAACATGTAGCACTTCTTGTTGTCAAATACAACTTTAAATCATTTATCACAGATCTAGGAGACTGAAAGTAAGTTGTTCTGTAGTTGTTGAACGTAGTTGACCTTATCAAACTTCACTTTCTCGTTTCCCACTTCGCCTTGAGCTGTGATGTAACCTCCTTTATTCCTAGCAAATGAAACATGTCCCCCTTTAATTTGTCTGACGTTGAAAAGGAGAGACGAATTCTCTGTCATGTGCCTAGACGCCCCAGTATCAATAATCCAGGTATTAGTGATAGCACTATAGCGGACACCCTTCACATACAAAGGAAATGATTAGTTCAGGTTTGGGACCCAAGCCTTAACTGGCTTGGGTGACCCGGAGGAATCATACATCATAAACTCAACCAATTGTCCTTTAGAGGATGTGGACATATCTTTCTTCTTATCATTCTCACTATCAGACCCTATACTTGATTTTTCTTTCCATAAGCCAGTCTTATGTAAGGCCTGTTTGTGGTAAACTGACACCTGACTTATGGTTTGAACTTTAGGTTCACTAACACTCTTAGGTGGAGTGTTAGATCTTGTTTTGGAAGAACTTGGTATTGCATCAAAAATTTCAATTTTTTTGGGCGTCTGATAATAAGGACAATTAGGAGAAATATGTCCTCGTTTTCCATAATTGTAGCAACATCTCCCTTCTATAGATTGAGAAAAACTTTTGTGTGATGTTGAGTTTAATGAAGGCGTGAGATGTTTTTGGTTTGGTTTTGTCACTATTCTTTTAGATGTTTCATCCTTATTAACAAACTGAATTGTTTTAACATTTTTAACATCTTTAACTTGTACTTTGGTTGGACTTTAATGATTAATACGTTTTTGGTTAACTGTTTTAGTCAGTTTGGGTTCTGAAATGGACGTTGGTGAACCTCACCTTACATTAACCTTTTTGAATGCATCATTCAAATTCTCCACTGGCATCTTGCCTTTTGCTTTCAAAGTAGCCTCCTTCTGTTTAGTGTCAGATTTCACAGTCTTACTCGTGGAATCAGGATCACTAACTAGAGGAGTAGACACCACATGATCCTTAATTGGGTTGTTATTAATAGGTCTACATTTTGTATTCAAAAGGATCTCATGTTGTGGTGGCACGAATTTGTATCCCAAACCTTCCCCATTGTTTCGTTCTTTCACTAAGTTCTGTACTATGTGAGAAGAACTTGCCCAACTATGCAATTTTTGTTTTAATGAATTAACCTCTACTTCCAAAACTGCTTTCTCTTTTTTGGTTTCTTCTAATGAATTTAAGTAAAACTTTATATTATTAGATTGATTTAAGGAAACACCCTCGGTTTCCCTTAGTTGTTTACCCAAAAGTTCTATCTTTTCTATAAAACTGCACTCATTTTGTTTTAATATACGATTAGCTTCAGTGCAGAGTTGTAAGTCATTTACTAAGTTATCATTGTGTTCTAATAACTTAGCAAATTTTAGATCAATGCTTTCCCTAAACTTTTCACATTCAGAACAATCATGTTTATTATATAATTGATCTAAGGAACTTACCTATGAGGACTCAGTGGAATCAGCCATCAATGCAGAGGTTGACTCTTCTGTTGTTGGAGTTTCTGAGCTTGTTGCTCTGAGCTCTTCCTTAATCACGTGATTTACCACGTTTACAGCTTCTTCTGAATCTGGCATAGCTTGCTCAGCTGCAATCTCACCTTCACTGGCAGACCCATCATCCAATGCTTCGACACAAGCAATGTTTGATTCTCCAGGAGAGATAAATCGGAAGGGCCAGTCTTGTCCTTCATCACCTTGAGTAGTTAGTGCCTTAGTCTCTTTACTTGAAGAACTAGATCCAACCATGTCTTTGTCTTGACAGTTGAAAGTAGGAAATGGGTTACCACTTCCCGTATTCTTGGGCTTCACACACTCACGTTTACAATGCCCCTTTTCACCACAGTTGAAGCAGGTGACCTTGGTTTTGTCGAAGCCAACAGTCGTATCTTTCGTGGCTACTAGATTCTGCCCCGTCTTATTGACAAAATTTTTAGCTCGTCTAACGGCACTTGCTAGAGCCCTCATGATACCCATTCTTTCCAGCTCGTTCTCGTCAACCTGCTCGTAGTCTTCATCTGCAAGATGACAATTTCCGATTTTCCCAGCAACTAAACCATCATACGATTGGACCACTGCTGCTAGAAGATCAATATGCTCCTTTGCAACTTCCACTGTGATATTACCAAGATTCTCAGTCTTCAACTATGTTGTATTAGCTTCAGGCACTATGTATTGAGTCGACGATGACCTAGACGTTTCTGGTCCTGAAGCAGTGGTTTGTGAAGGAGCCGTGGAACTGGACACGAACGATGTTTGTAGTGGTGCTCCTGAACCAGTTGGAGTGGGAACTGAGTTATATAATGAAGGATTCTGAACGTAAGATCCTTTCTTTGACTTGTACTTCATCCTCAGTTCCTCCTCCCTTAACTTCAAGATGAAGTCATTTATGTCCAATGTAGCAAGTATGTCGTTTTGTCTCAAGTTGGAAACAAATAAATCCTATTTCTCAAGCAAACCATCTGCAAAGCTTGAAACTTTATCTTCCATAGACATCGTTACACCATGAGTGTGTAGCTCACTCATCAGATGGTAGAACCTATCGATGATGTCATCTAAGCTCTCGTTTCCTATAGAAGATAAGTTATCGAACTCCTTCTTGAGAGCCTTAGCTTTCAGTGCCTTTAACGTTGCATTCCCTTCGTATCTCTTTTCTAATGCATCCCACAACTTTTTGGCCTGCTTGTTCTCAGAAAATTGGTGAAAGATGTCTTTCGGGATTGACTGGGTCAGCAGAGCATGTCACACCTTGACCGACGGTGGAATCATCGAGGCGGACGAATGTGAAACGATTGTTAATAGCACATGGAACTAAATAAGTTGTAATAATATTAAATATCATTTTTATTGGACATTACAAGACAATTAAATAATTACAATACAAACAAGATCTAAACAACAACATAAGATTTACAATTAACTAAGTCCAAGTCCTATATGAGCACGAAGAGATCTTCAAGTATCAAACCTGAAACATGTTAAAAATAAAGGGTCAACTTTGAAAGTTGGTGAGTTCCCATGGGTTAAACATACATATATATAAAAAGGTTTACAAGTAGCAATTCATGTCAATGGTTATGAGTTAGCAAGTTTATAGAACACATATAGTTACAACCAAATCTCGACTTGATTACAAGTATATAAGATTGGCTAAGTGTACTTGGTTCCCATGATGAACAAGCATACGTCATCAGGATCTGGCAATACATCGGCTTTAGCACCAAATAGGCTTATCAGGACCAAAGATCTAAGACGCGCCAGGCTAGCAATAGTTAATGATTGTAAACAAAATATGTATCTTATATAAAACTTACAATAACACAAATAACCATGACAAAAATGTAAAGATGAATTGCATGTGCATTTACAAGTATCAAGGTGTTTACAAGTGTAAGTTTATAAGGTTAACATGTTTCACCCCAAAAGATGTGAAATAAAGTAAAAAGGGGCATGGAGAACTCACATGGAAAACTCACATGCTATAAGTTGCACTTAAGATAACGATAAGAAGATAAGATGGTTCCAATGATTTCTTTACAATTCAACCTAATGGTTGATGTCTCAGAATTAGAACAAAGATAAGATTCAAAACTAAATATGAATTATGGTTTCGTTTGGAATTTGGGGTTTTTATAATTAGGGTAAATAAAATAACATAGCCAATTATATTTTATTTCCATAAGGATGATTAAATTTATTAAATGATTAAAATTGACACAATAATAATCATTAGTGAAATTATACAATAGATATTACTTTAATATAAACAATGATTAATTGAGTAATGATTGAGTATAGCATTGTGAAAAGAAATAATTAATCTAAAAAAATTAATTATTTAAAACTTTATCGAATAATTAATTGGATAATTAATTATTTAAACGACTTGCAAAATAGCTTAAAACCATTTAGATTTGATTTATAATATTTTGAAACTTTTGAGTAATTTTTATAAAAGTTTCATAATATTAAAACCTTTCAAAATTAAGGATTAACATATTATATGATTTAGAAGTTTTAGGATTTAAATAAAGATTTTAAAATAGTTTTTATAAATATTTAAACTTGTAAATAAATTATATATATTTTTTATAAAATTTAAATCTCAAAGTTTTTATATTATTAAACTATTTGTTTTAAAATAGTAGATTATATGGTTAAAACTGTTTAAGAAATTAGATTAATAATTTCTAAATTAAATTTAAGTATGAACATGATTTTTATTTTAATTTAATAGAATAATAGTAATTGTTGTTATTTAATTTAATAAAAAGAAGGGTTTTAAAAAACAAATTTGAGGGAGCCCGGGTTCGAACCCGGGTCCCTTCTGCATATGACATTGGTGTTACCGGTGGGCTATTAGCCCAGATCTGATTTAAATCCCCGTTTAATGTTTAAAAGGTTTGAATATGAAAACCCCCAAATCTCAAGAACCCTAGAATGAATTTGAATCAAATCGAACATGAATTCGAAGTTGTTAATGGAATTAAAATTAGGGCTTTGATTCGCCTAGTAAAACCGAGCATATAGATGCTCTTAGTTACCTGGATTGGTTTCGTTTGGTTAGCAAACAAGAACAGGAACACGTGTGATCGTGGAGTTATCAAACAGAACTAATTCTTGATAGTTTGATTCGATTGACCACTTGGAAATCTTCATATGATGATAATAAGCAAAAACCCTTAGACAATTTTGATTTAAGATGCTCAGAATCCGGAGGTCGGCCAAGTTGCAGGTTCATGATGAAGGTGATGATCGAATGTGTCGTTTGTGCGATTCATACATGAAATTGAGGTTACTGAAAGCTATAAGAGATTCATTAAAAGGGTTTCCCTTGTTTAGTTGGGTTTAATTCGATCGATTTCAGTTCAAACGAGTTATAGATCATGAATTGGGTTTCGGTTTTACACGAACCTGTTAATGCTATGGTTATAATCGAATCGGATTAATGTTCTACGTTTCGAAACAGTCTACGAACGGTTTAAGTCGTTTTAATTGGATTAAATGGTCGAATTTAAGACCTTCGAGGTCATCGGAGGTGTTGGCCGGAGCTATGGCCGGCGACGGGACCGAGGGTGGGGGTTGGGTTGGTTTAAATTGAAGTTACACCCTTGGTCCCCGGTGTTTAGATTGTTTATTATTTCATGTAAGAACTTTTAAATTAAGTTTTGGAAATTACAAAGTAAAACCTAGACTTATATAACTAATTTGAATAATAAATCAAATAAATTAGTTATTAATCTTTAAAACTTGTATAAGCTTGTAAACCTTATAACTTGATTATTTATTTTTACTAAATAATTTAAATTCATGGTTACTAATAGAGCTTTATAAGTTTGTTAAAATTTTATTTTATAATTTTATAAACTGTAATAAGACTTTTCCATTTAATTATTTATTGTAAAATGATTTATTCACTTTATAATTTTATGAAAAAGAATTGTTTACAAATCATAAATTATTACAAATTATTTAGATGATTAACAAATGTATAATTCACAATATAAATTGCAAATTTATTTCATTTGGTCCATTACAATTATTATTATAACTTTATAATAGAACTTAAAGATTTGGTTCTTAACTTGGAAAAAATGGCGGATGTTACAGTCTCCCCTACTTTAAGAAATTTCGTCCTAAAATTTAATCAAGAGGGGACTAATTTTAAGAACATGAGGAGATTTGGATTCGATTTCACGTTTGCACGTGAACTCTTGGAAGCGTTTAAATTCAACAAGTTTAATTATAATGTTTTGCTATGCTTAAGTTTGTTAAATTTCATAATTCATGATTTCATGTGTTTCTTGACACAGTGTGCAATGTCATTAATTTAGAATTTTTAGTTGATAAACCTTTGTATCGGTTCGAGACGATTAGGAAGATTTTGTCATGAGGGAAACACCAAGTATTAGATCGATACGAGACTAGGCATAACGAATATGAGAAATAAGTTCTAGACACTTTTAAATGGAATATGGAATTCATAAGAGCTTCTCAAGGAAATAACTTTAACAGGGTTCTTAGATGATTGATTCTTGTTTACTTATATCATTAAGGTTTCAAGGTTTCATTAGTATAACTTTGATACGAGAATCATGTTTGTTAAGATTAAAGATTCAATTTAGAATGAGGGCATCATTGTTATAGGTTTTTGGGATAAGTGCGGTTTTGAGAGGAAGACGTTTAGAAAGCTTTTAAGGATCATTAAGAAAATGGGATAATGAATTTTAAGATTCAGGAAGACAAGGTCAATGATAACACGATTTAAAATAATAGGATGTTTCGAGTGTAACGTTCGGTTTACAAACCAAGACATTACGTTGACTTATCAAAGTATTATGCCAACTACAACCTTAATGAAGACATGCGTACCTATAAGTGGACACTCACCACAAGGATTCCCAGGTAAGGTAAACGGATCCATCAGTTGATTTGGATTTATATGAATACTTTGCCTAGACGGAACACCTCGAGATACAGGCATCCCACTCTTCCAGCATTACATGTTTCAAGTTATAAGACATAGACTTTGACGAGACTTGAAAACCACAAATAACGATTCAAAGCTTATATTGAGAACCATTTGATTTAGGCAGATAATGCCTTAGAATATGATTTAAGATTTGTGTATGCATTGATAAGGTTCAAAGTATAAGAATAAGCACATAAGGCATATATTCACATAATCAAGTATAAACACATAAGACACATAAAATCCTATCTAAGCATATAAAAATACATGAGAGGACTCATGTGTAAGGGTACTTAGTTATAGTCTAGGTCATTCCATTTCTAATAACCTAATTCACTATAACTGTGGCTCTGATACCAATCTGTAACACCCGGCCCCTCACATCAACAATATTGTCCGCTTTGCCAACGAGGAGCTCACGGATTTCTTTTTGGTTGCCCGGGTGAAAACTTCCCAGGGAGGTCACCCATCCTGGTACTACTCCCACCTGAGCACGCTTAACTATGGAGTTGTTTAGGCTCCACAACCAACTAAGCCCAAAACGCGTCGTTGATAAAAGAGGCAGATCATTACTTATGAGCCAGGAATCTCTCCTGTCCACGGACGATGTGGGAGGTACACCTCTAGGTGTTGCAATCACCCCCCATAAGGGACTCATCGCACTCGATGAGGTTTTGCCCCAACGTATATGTGGGAGGTTTCCATTAGGTGTTACAATCACCCCCCCTTAGGGACTCATCGTCCTCGATGAGTTTCTGCCCCACATCCCGAATGGCACAGGAGTGGCTCTGATACCACTCTGTAACACCCCGGCCCCTCAAAATCACCAATATTATCCGTGAGCTCTTAGTGAGCAAAGCGGACAATATTGGTGATTACGAGGGCCGGGGTGTTACTGAGCATAAACTATCTTCTCATCATTGTAGAGAATCTTCTGAGCCTCGCTCATTCCACCCAACGTTAACTTTACTCCATTTGCACTTACTGGTACAGTGTAACCAGTCTCTATAGAAGTCCAGAGATTTGGATCCACTCCATTTAGGTAAATCTCGAACCGCTGTTTCCATTATGGATAGTCGTCCAACGTTATAAGCTTCGGCAGTTTATTGTGATTTCCTACCTCATTCTCCAGAAGTAGAAGTTTCTGGATGCGTGAGTCCTTCCTGACAGTAAACGCTAAAAACTGATCTTCCATTTGTATGAACTTTATACTTTGAGAACAGGACAACTTCAATCGTGCGAATGAACAATGCATATGGATCACTCGTGCGAATGAAGAGTGCGAATGAATTCAATCGTGCGATTGGATTCAATCGTGCGTATGGACAAGGCGAATGGACTCAAATGACTGAAATGGTTCAGTCGTGCGAATGGAGGATACGACTGAGTTCAGTCGTGCGCATGGAGTGTGCGTATGAGTTCAATCGTACGAATGTGCTATTGTGCGACTGAAGGCTGCTATGCTTGGAAAAATCAAATTTTTGGCACTTAGACACGAATTACGATTTACCCAGAAACCCTAATCTGCCGTATGATGAAAAACTTCAACTTTAATGCCTGGAAACGTCGAAAAACAACTTGGACTCAAAAAGATGACTCTTTTGAGTTAAAACGTGAGTTTAGACACAGTTCTAATTGAATCAAACGCAAAATCAAGAGCCAAGGCTCTGATACCACTTGTTAGGACCGTGTACGTACGGAGTACTAACTGATTATGCATTTATACTGAATCAAATAGTGCGGAATCCTATTTGATTGGCGATCCAATCAGTGAGAACAATTACCCGATCGATATATGATTGAAACTAAACGTTATGAACGAATAGAGATCGATCAGGAATGATCTATGAACTTGGACAGGCTTCCTTGGACGTTTTGGACGGCCAGGGTTCGTACGAATATCAAGTGTTTTCAATTGTTATATTTTTCCATGAATTAAATGGTATTTATAGGTTAGGGGTTTCCAATCGTACGACTGAACCATTAGCATGGTTCAATCGTGCGACTGAATCATGTGATTGAGTCATACGCACGACTGAAGGTTCAGTCATGCGACTGAGTCAATCTTATGTCTCATTCGTACGAGTGATCCAGTCTCCTGGTTCAGTCATGCGACTGGTCCATAAGCATGATGTATTCATACGTATGGTCCATAAGTATGGTCCATTCGCATGAATACTCATCCGACTAGGTTAAACAGATTTCTCAATCATTATTGACTAAGAACTGTGCACAACAACCTCAAACCTATATACTAAGTTCATACATATGAGTTATATTCAACACAATAATAATATGAAATAGATAAACATTAAAAAGCAACAACCACATATTATATATCATCGAATCAATTCATTACATATGTGTAAGACATGAACAACTTTTACATTAAAGCTCCTAAACTAGGAACATGATGTATCTACAGAAGCTTCAAAGACAAAGTCTTCCGAAGCCAAAGAGTGAAGACACATTTTTTCCTAAGACTTTGAGATACATGCTTTTATTTGATGTACTTTACCATAACGGTGGACCACCTTTACGCTACAACTCTAATTAGTCACCAACTTATATGAGTTGGTGAAAAGGTCCATGCTTTTGGTAACTGTACATTGAGGTCTTGAGTCTGTGCTTTCTATTTTATGTACTTTTATCCTTTTTGTAATATATTAGGATGTGAGTTATGGCATGTCATAGTCACTAGTTAAAAGGCAATCTGCCTTTTGACTCTACATTTGATTTTGTTGTCTAGCCTTATGTATCCAGCTGGCCTTCAAAGTATGGCCGGTTGTAGGATGTAGTATAAAGTATCTCAGGTAACATTTGTAAAAGAACTTGAGAAGCAATATACAGCATTCTTGAAAACCAAATACTTGTGTTGTTAGCTATCTTGTTCTGTCTCATTTTTACTTGTGTTCTTAGCATCTTTCACATAAGTTAACCAGTTCCCTATTTGATCTGTTAAGTGTTCTAAGGAACTCTCCTCATTGTGTTGTTGTGTTGTAACTACATACCCTTCACCGCTCCTGCATTTGGTATCAGAGCATTCTAGGCTCTTGATATAAGATCTCACCATCTTAAGATCCCTCACACACACAAAATACTTAACAACTCAAATGGCAGCTATTACCAAAGCTGATATGGAAGCAAGGAGTATGACAAAGTCTCCACTGATCACTCCTAAAGACTTTTATACTTGGTGTCAAAGAATAGAAGACTTCATCAAGTCTCAAGACTCCAGGATGTGGGACTCTGTTGTTGAAGGACCTTCCCAAGCACCACTTCTGCTACTGGTGGTGGTATGATTCCAAAGGTTGTGGCTGATTACTCTAAAGAAGACAGTAAGAGAATAGATATTGATCAGAAAGCCATGACAGCCCTTCAAACTGCTCTTCCAAACTCCATCTATAGAGGCTTCAAGAAGTGCAAAACTGCCAAGCAACTATGGGAAGCACTGAAGCTGATGTATGAGGGGTCCTCTAAAGCAAAGGAGAACAAGAAGGATCTTCTGAAGCAGCAGTTTGAAAAACTTCACCTTCAAGGTAGGTGAAACCATGACTCAACAATACTTCAGGTATGTTGAGATTGTGGATACTCTATGGATGTTGGAGTAACTCTTGAGAACAGGGACATTGTAAGGAAGTTATGTCCTCTCTTCTTAGACAATGGACACATTATTGTGTTGTTATCAAGAGGACTGAGAACCTTAAGACTCTTACTCTCATAGAGTTGTATGGTATTCCTAGTGGCTACCAGATGGAGATGAATATGCAAAAGTCATATGGTAACTCCAGCAATCAATTGAGTTCGGCCCTCCATGTGGTTGAAAGGGAAAGCATTGAACCATAACATCATCTTATATGCTACCCTGACAACTCAGAAAAGGGCCCTTCCATCACCTTCCCAGAGACTCCAAGAGAAAGCTAAATTCAAGGAAGTCGTTTCCAAGAGACAAGTTCTTCTCATACCTTTGTCTCTGCTGATGAAACCACATGCAACTTTCTCTTCACCCTTGAAAACTGTTAGGATCTGGTATTTGAATGAACCACCAACTGATTAACGTGTTAACCAAACCAAATAGTGCGGAATCCTATTTGATTGGCGATCCAATCAGTGAGAACGCACGTAGAAACAATAACGTATTGAATTCTAACGTCAAGAATCGATTAGGAATCGATCTACAACGTGCTATGAACTTGGAGTATGAACTTGGAGGCTTCTGGACGGCTAGGGTACGTCTGGAGTCGAATTGGAATGAATGCTTACGTTTTTCCACGAATTAGGTGGTATCTATAGGTTAGGGTTGCTCATTCGGGCGACTGAACCATTAGTATGGTTCAGTCGTGCGATTGAGCCATGCGGTTGATCCATTCGCACGAGTGAGCAAATCTCATGTTACAATCATACGACTGATCTAGTCTCTGGTTCAGTCGTGCGATTGAGTCATTCGCCTGAATTTTGTTCATGCGTATGGTCCATTCGCATGGGACATTCGCATGAGAACTTCATATTGCTAAGTTTGAATGTATTCATTAATATAACATTATGTGTATCAATTCAAACAATCACAAACCTATATAATCAAGTCAATATAAACTCATTAATGAAATATTAAACATTATAAATCACAACCAAACATTCTCATTTCATTAATATCCCAACCATTACATAAGTGTAAGACAATCAAGACATATCACATTCATATCAGGATCTAGGTACATATGTATCAACAAAGACCTGGACTGTATCCATACAGATGATCTGGAGTACATAGAGATAGTTCAGCAAATGGCTCTTCTCTCTCATAGAGCCAAGAAGTTCTACAAGAGGACAGGGAGGAAGTTTCTAAGCAATGCAGCCAGTGGAAAGTTTGGGCTAGATAAAAGCAAAGTAAAGTGTTACAACTGTAACCAGATGGGACACTTTGCAATGGAGTGTAAGGCACTGAGGACAAATGGTGGCCAAATACAAGCCAGACAAAAATACACTGAAGCTCCCAGAATAAGAAGCCAAAGCAGCAAGCTGCAGTTGCTGTTGAAGAAGGAGGCTTTGACTGGAGCTTTCAGGTGGAAGATGCATCTCCAAACCAAGCACTCATGGCAAACCACGATGAAGACAAGGTATTGAAACATCTTTGTACTCCTGAATGTATTGCTAAAGTTAATAGATACAGGTCCTATAGCTTAGAAATGAGATCTGATATTGAGTCCTTAAATATCTTAAAAGCTGATTTTAAGAGAGCTGAAAATAATAATAAACTAAAGATAGAGGACTTAGAAAAAACCATTTCAACTCTTAAATATGAGCACAAAAACTACAGGACTCAGATCAAAGACCTCATTGCTAAGTTAACTGAATGTCAGGCTGAGCTTGTGATAAGCAAAGCCAAGGTAGAAAAATGTGTTCTTGAAGAAGAGACCTTCAAGAACATAATATCATCATCCTTGCATGCAAAAGTTTGTTATCAAAATAAGCAGGGACTGGGATCTTGTGAGATAGCTCCTCCACACACAATCTTTTCTGTAAGATCTCCTAGGTGTGAAACTTGTGAAGATGAGCTTCCCTTCATAGACCCTTTGACTGAAGTGGATGAAAAGGAGATGTGAATAATGGCTCTGAGAAGAGTGAAGAAGAGCATTTTAAGAAGGGTCACCATCCCTCTGAGGAGAGTAAAGCTATTGGGATGACCAAGTCCAAGAGAAAGAACTTGATCAGGAAGGCCAAAAGAAAGTCCAAGAAGGCTCAAGAAATCAAGGCCACCTTCAACTCTACACAGAAACAAGTCTTCATTTCTGCAGGTTTTGAAGTGTTGAAGGCTGAAGACACCAACTTGAACTCAATCAACAAGTAGGCTGATCAGTTGTGCACCACTGTTGTACAACCTGAACCATCCAGCTCCAAAGGTAGCTCTATCATCACAAGAACTGCCACAGCATCTGCAAAGATGAAGATAGAGAAGGAAAGTGATCAAGCTCAGCCTTGTTCACAAAAGAAAACTCCTACAAGGAAGAAAATGGACTGTGTTATGTGTGAGTACTTCTCATCTTGCTAAGGATTATGGTTACAATCCAAAGAGTACTCTCCACATGACCAAGAAAGAAACTTCTAAGAGTTTGGAGAAGAAGAAGCAAGCTCCGGAAGGAAAACCTCTTTCCTTCGGAAGCTCCAAAATGAAGAAAAAGACAAGTGGAAACTTGCCTTCGGAAGAAAATTTGGTCTCGGGAAGGAAGGAATACTTCCAAAGCACTAAAGCGTGCTGTAGTGAATGCAAGATCTTCCAAAGGTCCAGTCATCAAAACTTCCAAAGTCAACAAAACTTTCGAAGTATTGAAGGTCAAGTCTAAGCTTCCAAAGGTGGTGTGGAAGTCAAAGGAAGACCAAGTGGCTGAAAGTTCTTCATCAACATCTGCAAATGATCCTTCTAGCATGACTATATGATCAATTACTGTTGCATTGTCTTCAACTTCTTTTGTTGAGCCCAAGACCAATGAGGCTTGGGTTTCTAGATGTAACTAACCATCTCTTTTGTGCAAGAACAGCTCAAGACAAATAGAAATGTATGGATCATTGTTAGTGGTTGTTCCAGGCACATGACAGGAAATAGGTCACTACTCCAAAAGTTTGAAAGATATGATGGAGGACCAGTTGATTTTGGAGGAGATGCAGGAGGTTACATTACAGGAAAGGGCAAGGTCATAAATGATAAGCTCAGCATTGAGAAGGTAAACTTTGTCAAGGAGCTTAGGTATAATCTTTTGAGTGTACCAATTTTGTGATCTGAGTCATAACATGCTCTTTATTGAGCATGAGTGCATTGTTCTCAGGCCCGAGGTGGTCATTCCTCATGAACACATCCTGCTCAGAGCCCCCAGGAAAGGGAACATGTACAAGATGGATTTGCAAGAAACATCTCCCTCAGAAGAAGTTTCATGCTTTCAACATAAAGCAAATAATGATGAGTCTTTCCTCTGGCATAGAAGAATGTTAGATCTTGGAACACTAGATCTAGATCATTTTGTATAGGCTTAGAAATTTAATCAATACTTGTAATGAATGATTATAATTTATTATTTTTGATGTATGCATTATGTATATAGGTTAACCCATATGTGTTTTGATTTGTGTATGATTGCAGGTACAAACATAATACTTGGTCAATTACTGAAATTGACCAAGTGTAAGAAACATCTACAGATGAACAATTTTGTTCTTTCGTGGATATGTCTCTTACAAGTAACATACATCCGAAGATCCTCTGCGGATGAACAATCAGCTCTAGAGTTCAAGTGAAGTCAATCAAAGAGTTCCAAGTGAAGACTCCTGCGGATAAGCAAATACCTTCGGAAGATCAAGTACCTTCGGAAGAACAAACATATACGGAAGACTAAGTACCTTCGGAAGAACTAAGTAGCTTCGAAAGACTATGTAGCTGTGGAGTCCAAGCACTTGTATTTAAATAATACAAGTGTTATAAGTCAACAAGTCAGCAGTCAACAAGATAGTTATGCAAATCCCAAGAGATCCGGTGTTTCCTTAACTGAAACACGTGTGCCTATAAATATGGATTCTAGGTTTCACATTAGGAGGGGAGACGAACACGAACACATGAGCAACAAGACGGCAAACCCAAACATCACATCAATTCACACAAACATAAACCCTAGCAGCTGTCACATCAACATCAACACGTTCGAAGCATTTGTTGTTAACTATTTATTCATCTGTAATCATTAATCAGTTTTAATAAAATACATTTGAATCAAATCCTTTTTGCTTATTAATTGTGTTCATTTCATTGTGTTCGTCATAATCATTATTCATTATGTTTGATATTTATTTATTAAACAACTAAACAAGGTTAATGTTGATTCCGCAAACATTAACTTGATTCTTTATTAACACCGATAATTCCTGATTGCGATCCTTGATTAGATCGATTGATCTATCAGTGTTAATAGTGTTTAATTGTTTGCTTGTTTCACTAGATTTGTCAGTTTTTAATGATTAGATCTACTGTTTTTTAAGCAAATCGTTTTTGTGTGAATTGATTAATACAGTGAATTGTCTTTCAGCGAGTACTGTTTCATTGCTTGATTAACTTAGATCAATATTCAAATCAATTGAATTGTAGATCTGGATTATTGATTGACATTCATCAATTGTTCAATTTTATTTGAACAAATACATTTACAAAATCTTTGATTTGATTGACTGATTTGTGACCACAATCCCTTGATTTTTTTATTAAGTTTTGTGCCTAATTAGTTCATTACTTAAAAGATACTCCGAAATAGTTAAATCTTAGATTTTTAACTAAAGATGAGTAACTTTGGTGGATCATCATACCAACCTCCAAAGTTGGAAACAAAAGCAGATTTTAAATCCTGGAAAATCAAGTTCGGGAATCATGTGAATTATACTGATTCTGACTTATGAGTTTCAATAACTGAAGGTCCTTATATTCCATCCACTCTTGGGCCGGATTATAATGACAATAATCAACCCATAAGTACAAAGGATCTGTCACCTATGATATTAAGAAGGTTAAAGTTGATATTAAGGCATACAGCTTGCTTAGTATGGCTTTACCTAACGAAATATTAATCAGATGTGAGAATTATAAAACAACAAATTACTTGTGGAAGATTCTTCATACACTCTGTGAAGGGAGTGATGAAATCAGAAGCATTAAGAAGGACACCCTTCGTTCACAATATGAAACCTTTCATCATATTGAGGGTGAATCAATTCCTCAACAACTCCATAAATTTATGCAACTTGTAACAAAGATGAATATCTTGGAGTTGAAATATACAAATGAGGAATTAAACAAAAAGATGCTCCATACTTTGCCTGAAAATCAGAAACAAATTGTGTCCATGTTCAAAAACACCATTGACCTTAAAGCAACTGGTTTAGATACATTGGTAACTAAAGTTGAGGCTCTTGAATTGGATGAACAATCAAGAAACAAGAGTGTGAGAACACATGTCTCATCCTATCACTTTAAAGAAACAAAAAGTGCTGGAAGTGTCTTCATTTCCAACAATGATAGTGATATCTCTTGTACTTTGAGTGAAGATGAAGAGGAAGTAAGTTTCTATGCATCAAAGCCTTCAAAGAAATCTTCTCAAAGTAAGTCAAGAAAAGAAAAAGGAAGAATTGATGATAGAAGAGATACATCATCAGCAAAGTCTTCATCAAATAACAACCAAATAGAGCCCATCACTGTCATTCTGGACTCTGAAGAACATAAAGCAGCCTATGCAGCTTTCAATTCAAATTTTCAAGCTTACCTGGGAAGCTCCTTAACATCTGCCAACATTTGCCAGCAAGACTTGGAAGAACTACATTCAGATGTAGTAGAGGAGATGGATCTACAATGGCAAATGGCAATGATTGCTTATAGAGCCAAACAATATCTTAGGAGAAATAAAAATTTGGCTGTAGCAAGTAAATCATCAAAAATTGGTGTATATAAGTCAAAGGTAAGATGTTTCAAATGCAATCTCTATGGATATTTCTCTAGAGAATGAAATCAACAATCAAATCCTGACTTGACACAACATCAGCAACACCAGTCTCACCAACCATCAGCATCTCAAAGATCTCTCAGACAACCAAAACTTACCAACTCATCCCTACCAGCCACAAATACATCAGTAGGAACAAGTAACTCTAAAGAAATTGGGCTGATCATACTTCAAGATGGAACATGTGACTAGAGTATGTATGAGAAGGAAGTCTTGGAAGAAAATCAAGCTTTAATGGCTCACATGGAAAACAAAGTTCCACCCTTGGCTAGAGAGGTAAGAGATAGGTTATGTTCATCAATATGTGTTGAGGAAGTTGAAAGATATAGAGTCCGTGCTCAACAAGTCGCTGATAAAGATAAAGAAACAATGATTTTGAGTGAATCTCATGTAAGAGAACATAAATTATATCAAATCAAAATTAACTCTTTACAAAAGGATTTATATAAACTTGTTTTGGAAAATTACTGTTTAAAAGTACAAGTTGAGCATCTGACCACTTTCTTAACTAAATCCATGGCTGATCATGCACCAACTGAAGTGAAAGTTCAGAATTTTCAGCTTTCATCTCAGCAATATGAGAAATTATTAAATTCTCATATTGAATCAAAGAATAGGTATGAGTTGGGATATAATGTTGTGGCACCTCCTATAAACAATAATTATGTGACAACCAACCTCCAGGTTGTTACCCTAACCCTAGACTACTTGCATCATTATCCATGCTATGAGTGCTAATAATTGAAACTATACAACCCTACTATGAAATTGGAATCAATTCTTGCTATTTGATGTAAATTATGATTTCATGTGATCTTTACTTGTGATTTTTAACCAATTTAGGTTTCTACCTTTTTAAAAATTAGTGTTCCGGGAATGTCAACTAGTCACCCTTACAAAATTAAACTCAAGAGAAGGCAATTAAGATGTGAGCATACACCCTCACACTTGCATAATTTCGGCCATGCATGCATGGGTATGCATTAGACACACCTCAAATCACCATTCACTAAATAATACATAATACCCAATACTACAAAATTATACTATATAATAATAATTTACAATTAAAAACTAAATAAAGATTCCCTCACTACACTCCAAATCGGCCGCCCCCTCCCTTACCACTCTCCTCTCCTCTTCACACCACCCTTCTCACCCACTCACAATCCATGCAATCTCTCCCTCTCTCTCTCCCTCTCTCTCCCTTTATTCGAACCATCTGATCCAAACATTCACACACATCTCACAACACTCTCCCAACAATTCTCTCTAGCTTTGTGAAGAAGAACTTGAAGACTACACCAAGAAACATTCGGCCAAGACCAAAACCGCAAAGGAGTAGCCTTGTTCACAAGATTTGGTCACACAACCATGTTTGTTCCACCTTTCCAGCCTTAGTTCGAGTTTCTCCATCCAAGTCCAAGGAGTTTCAAGCTATTCACGGCCATCAACACCCTCCAAACAGTGAGTTACATCGAGTGTAAGCTCAAGATGTCGGTTTTGTGACATTTCTCTTGTTTTCATCATTTAACATCTAAGAACCATGTATTTCCTTGTTGTAGCAGAAACATCTCACCATCATCTCATTCTTAAGGAGTTCCTAACGTTCTTGAAGGTAAACTTCATGTTTTGTTAGCCATTCTTGAGGTGGAAACCGATTTCCACCATGAAAACCCTCATTTTGAGTGTTTTGACATCATCTAACTTGTGAAAGCTTAAACTCTTGTAAACCAAACTTGTAACCTGCATTTTTATGACTTAATGGACTCCCAAGAACCTGTCTTTAAAAGTTCCAAGTGGCTACATACTCAAACCCACGGTTGATACAAGGATTTCACCTTGAAACCGCCCCTTTCTACATGTAACAACACCCTCTTGAGCATTTGTTTGAAAAATCCTTTTAACCAAGACCCATAACCTACTCATGAACGACTTAATGACCCCTTAACAATCTGTTTGTGAAGTTAAACAAAGTGTTGGTAACATTTAAACTCAAGTTATGATGGTTTACACTAGTGTAATTGTCGGTTATGGCATTTTCTACATATTTGAAGCATATGGATGTATAGATCTACTAGGCAACATGTTGGGACTGAAATTTAAGTAGATTTTAGTGAATATTAGAAGTGTTAGAAATGTTTAACCTCTGGAATAAAGGACATGATGTGATTTACCCTCTTTTAGTCACTTCCGGGTCCCGTAAACATGGTAAAATGACTTAAAAATAGTAAGACTATGAATTTAACATTCTTAAAAAGTATTCCAGGCTCAAAAATGATAAATAAAGTATTCTGGAGTCAATGGATAATTTAAGTGGTCAAAGACTCAAATAAGTGACAATTTAACTAAAAACGGGTGCAAACCGAGTATAGTTTTTGAGAACAATCTATAAAAATAGAGTTCAAAACTAAGATTTATAAAAATCATATGATTTCAGTAAGATAAGTGATAAAGGACCTAAAAGATTTAAAAACTCGGTCAAATGAGCTTTAAATGGTCAAACCCGGTCAAAACCGCGTATTAACGGGTCAAACGTAAAAACAAGATTTTAACTATAAAAGGCCAATCTACACAATTTAAGGATTTAAAAATTTATAAAGAAATCTCTTAGAAAATACCTACTGGTCCAAAATTTAAATATTTGAAAACTCCAATTTGCTATTAAAATTATCCGGCTTTTACCGCAACCGGGAGCGTTAAACGCGCAGTTTTCAAAATCGAACCCGTAGACCAAAGTTTTGAATCACTTACTCCATAATAATCATAATATGACTCTAATAATCTGATTTTGGACATAAATGACATAAAAGGCAAGGAACTAAACTTAAGGGTAGAAACTGTCAATTTTGAAACTTGAGGGACTAAACTGTAAAATTTTTTCAAACCTTATAACCGACTTCCAGGAAGCTAATAAAACCTTGAACAATAAAATCTCTTAATATACCTAATCTAATGAAGTGAAAATCCCTAATTTTCATGAAGACGCCTCGACTTGCCATAAAAGGAAACCTTTTATAAAAACCTTCACTAAACCAAAGCCGTACCCTATAGCTAAACTCTTGACACCATTGATGCACTTTGAATGAGTTTAGGGCAGTATCTTATTGCTTAATATGTACTTGTTAGGGTGCTAGACTTGTGACACTTCCCGGCACATCAAGAAACTTTGATTTGGAAACCTAAGGTGAGTTCTAGTGATTCCCCTTTTTACTACTGTTTTGGGGTGAAGCATGCTCTGTTATTTTTGAACCATAATTGTGCTTTACTTGATGATTCTATGTGGGATTGTGGTTACCTGCTGATTCTTATATCATGATCATTAATTATTTCGTGAACCGCTTGATTTATATGGATATATCTATTTGGGGAATCCCCCACACACAGTGGCTTCCGTTCCAGGAAGGTTACCCCACTGAGATCCTGAGGGATCGTTGTGGCTTGTAACAAGTTTTGTTAAGATTCTATGGTGAACCATCCGGACAGGTAGGGTTCACTGGTATGGGGCTCAGTTTCTTCCTTCGGGAATATCCGGTAAAACACGACTTTAGAAGAGGCTAACCGGGACTGAGTGCAGGTTTGATTATGATTTTATTTCTCCCACGATGATAAACAATGATTATTTTTTTTAATCAAAGAAGGATTTATTAAGTCCTTTTGTTTTTAAACTTTAAGCACTTGAATTCACCAACTTTTTAGTTGACACAATTTTCTTTTGAGCATGTTTCAGGTAATATTTGAAGAGATCCTAGCAGTTTGAAGACCTAGACTTATCCCCGTGACATGGCATTGGCTTATTTCCTTGATGAAACATTTGAACAATTTATATTTTGTGTTGAACAAGTACAATTTCATTTTTACGGATGATTGTAAAATTTAATTGGGGCTTGATGTGTATCTAGTCCCGTTACCTTTTTAAAACTTTAATGCCATGTGATTTTCTCTCCTTTGAGCTCTTATAATGGTTTGTTTTCGCTGCCATATGTTGTTGCTAGTCTGTGACGTCCCACCCTACCTGGGCCCGGGGTGTGACAGATTGGTATCAGAGCCAAAGGTTGTAGAGAAGTCGGGAATGCCATAGTAGACCCTAGGCTACAACCCTGATACCCTAGGACTGTCCTTGTGGGAAGTGTTGGAATGATCGGGTTGGGTAAATTGATGATTACACTTGATCAACGTAATCATGAATTTACCGGACGCGTAATTTCCATCACTGATCTTTAGGTTATGGTTGGACTTTTTCTGGTTTATATTGATGATTTGAAACTAATTTTTAAAAGGGGATTTAAATGATTTTTATGATGAACTATGTTATCCGATACAACTTGAAGAAACTATTGATCTGGGCAAAACAGACAGCTATATGTTGGAATAACAGATACTATTGCCATCACTACTATTATTAGTACTATTATGTAAATCATGAGCTATGAGAAACCAAATTACTCATGATGTATTTCTTACAGGATAACGTCAATGGCTGATAAAGGAAAGGCTCCTGCTCACCCCGACGCTGAGACCGCTCCTACCGGACACCTAAGGAGAGAGAAACCCCAGACGGAGTATGAGGCGTATCTCCGGAGATGCGGACATCCAGGGTGGATATCCGTCACGTCTGAAGACACTGAGGCTTCCGTGGACTCTTCCTCCACATCAACTTCCCGAAGCTGAACGCGATCCCACTCTCCTCAAGTAGCTGCTCCGACCCCCTCACCCATCCCACCTATTGGGAATAGGGGTGCGCGTACTGTCACCCGACCTCGCAAAAGCGTTAGGCCAGGATCCTCCGTATCCATTAGGATGCCTCCTCCTCCTCCCCCGCCTGTTAGGATTCCGACATCGGTACCCCCACTGTTTGACCCTCGCGACGAGCGCCTGATGCCGCCGAGACATAGTATGTATGACGGCCCTACTGTACTGGCTGGTGATAGGTACTCCCGTCGAGTCGCCCGGGCAAGTGATGTAGGACCCTCCGATGCGACACTAGATGAGATTTTGAGGACTGTTCGCCGTCATGAGCTGACTGTTCAGCACGCCACTCGAACTTCTCAGTCGGCCCAGTTCCAGGCGATGATGGCTACACAGGGAGTGAAGCGTTTAGAGCAGGAGCAGAGGAAGAAGGGTACAGGGTGGTTTGGATGGCTAAAGAGGAAGTGGATGTGAGAACTGGAGTACTCAGTGAGATTTATCTGTCTGTGGACAGTAGAAGGAAACTATTTGGATTCTTATTCGAGACTATTATTTTATTATTAAAGGGGTGATGGCACCTTCCAAATTGTAAGAGCATGACTCTGATTCTATTTGTTTGGATGATACTATGTTAACTGCTTTTGAGATGCTAAAATTATTAACCTGTCTGTATTGAACTACTATATGTTTTGTTGTGCTTTGAAATTGTCTGTGCCTTTTCTAAATTGTTGCCCAACTATTATATCATGTTTTGAATTGGACTTTTAAGGTTCTTTAGTGGGTTGTAAATACATATGTGCATGCCATGATCCCTCTTCCGAGGCATGGTGTGATAGGATAATGATGCCTAGGCTATCCGAAACAAAATTTATGAGATGCTAAACGAATCTATTTGTGATACTATCAGAATGCTGACTCGCAGAGGAACACGTTTTGGTCGACGTGGAGCCACCAGGGGCCGCCATGAGGAAGCAAGGCCGATTGGAACCCAACCTACTCCACCAGGGACTCCCCACGGGGAGAATACTAATCAAGAGAGTGATGAAAGGATTGCTAACCTCGTAGCTCAGCAACTGGCCAACGCCATTCCGACTATCGTTGCACAGATAAATGCAGACCGGGATAACGCTACTGGTACTGAACGGCCGGTAAATGATGAGAGCCACGACGATGAAGCTGAGGAGTTAAGGAATGGGTGTTCTTACAAGACCTTTATGGCCTGCAAGCCCAAGGACTTCTATGGCACTAAGGGTGCTATAGAGACTTACAGGTGGATCGACGAAATGGAAGCCGTCTTAGACATCAGCGAGTGCAAGATGGAGCATATGGTGAGATTTGCATCACAATCTCTCAAGGGATCAGCTCTTGAATGGTGGAAGTCCATTACCCAGAGCCGTGGAAGAAACGTGGCAAATCGAATGGGTTGGACTGAATTTCGAGAGTTAATGACCAACAAATATTGCCCCATCAATCAACTCGAGAAGCTGGAGACAGAATTTTTAAGCTTGGAGATGAAAGGACCCAATTACACCGAATACATCAATCATTTCTTAGCCCTGTCCCGATTTGTGCCACATTTGGTGACGCCAGAGGCCAAAGGTGTAGCACGGTTCATCTGGGGACTACACCCAAGAGTTAGGGGTATGGTTCGTGCCTCTCAGCCTGTGACCCTGCAAGCTGCTGTCGACCTTACCAGCAGTTTGACTGACGATCTAATTTGGGCTGGATGGACCGATCAAGGAAGGGCTGATGAGAAGAAGAAGTTTATTGAGACAAGAGGAAGTGGTTTGAAGCAAAAAGAGCGATTGGAAGTAGCAGTGGGTCAAGTAAAAGGAGTTCTGAAGGAGTGAGACGTGATGATCAAGGAAGCAAAAACCGGAGATTGTATACGGGGACAAGCCCACTTTGCAGCAAGTTCAAGTTACATCATCAAGGAGAATGTAATCCGATGCCCTGTTTTAGGTGCAAGAGAACAAGCCATCTAATTAAAGACTGTGCTTATGTACCGGGGAAACAATGCTACGAGTGTGGAGACCCAGGGCATATGAGGAACAAGTGTCCTAAGCTGGGTAGAGACAAGGATGCCAAGCACAATAAGCCTAAGGGAAGAGCTTTCGTTATGGACCCAGCAGGAGCTCGTAGGGAACCTGACGTTGTCAACGGTACATTCCTTGTAAATAATCATCCCGCTACTGTACTGTTTGATACTGGAGCGACTGCTAGTTTTATCTCTAGTACCTTTAGGTAATTGATTGACTTAGACACGTGTACCTTGACTGATACATTTACCGTAGAATTAGCTGACGGTAATATTTTAGAAGCTAACGAAATCATTAGGGATTGCCCCCTGAATCCAAAAGGGAATATGTTTAAGATTGACTTGATGCCCATTAAGTTAGGAGGATTTGATGTGGTCGTGAGTATGGACTAATTAGCGAAGCATAAAGTTGAAATTGTATGTGACGAGCGACTGCTCAAGATACCATTGAGCGTCGAAGAGGTGTTAGTGGTAGAAGGAGAAAGGAGTAACACTCTATACCCTATGATATCTCACTTGAAAGCTACCAAGAGCTTGAAGAGGGGATGCCCAGCTTTTATAGTATATGTGATGAAAACCCAAAAGGAGAAGATGATCGAAGAGATTCCCGTGGTTTCGGAATACCCAGAGGTGTTTCCGGAAGAACTACCAGGACTTCCTCCGAATCGACAAGTGGAATTCCAGATAGACTTGTTGCCTGGTGCTGCACCAGTAGCCAAGGCACCGTACCGGCTCGCCCCACCTGAGATGAAGGAGCTAATGGTACAAATTCAAGAACTAATGGACAAGGGATTTATACGTCCGAGTGTCTCTCCATGGGGTGCCCCGGTGCTAGTCGTGAAAAAGAAGGACGGAACCCTGCGAATGTGTATTGATTACAGGGAGTTGAATAAGCTGATCATAAAGAACCGTTACCCTCTCCCGAGAATAGACGACCTATTTGATCAACTGCAAGGAGCAAGTTATTTCTCCAAAATAGACTTGAGGTCAGGATACCACCATCTGAAGATAAGAGAAGAAGATATACCCAAAACCGCCTTCCGAACTAGGTATGGACACTATGAGTATTTTGTCATGCCCTTTGGACTGACTAATGCTCCAGCAGCATTCATAGACCTCATGAATCGCGTTTGCCGCCCTTACCTCGACAAGTTTGTGATCGTGTTTATCGACGACATACTGATCTATTCTCAAACTAAAGACGAGCACGAGAAGCATCTCAGGCTAATCCTTGAATTGCTCAAGAATGAGCAACTATATGCCAAGTTCTCGAAATGTGAATTCTGGATGCGCCAGATCCAATTCTTAGGTCATGTGGTAAATAAGGATGGGATTCAAGTTGACCCTTCCAAGATTGAGGCCATAAAGAATTGGAAGATTCCTGAAACTCCTACGGAAATAAGGCAATTCTTAGGACTGGCTGGCTATTACCGAAGATTTATAAAGGACTTCTCGCGTATAGTGCAACCTTTGACCGCACTAACCAAGAAAAACACAACCTTTGTGTGGGAGCGAGAGCAGAACGAGGCGTTTGAAACGCTTAAAGAGAAATTATGCAGTGCACATATTCTTGCTCTTCCAGAAGGAGTAGAAGACTTCATGTTCTATTGTGACGCTTCGCGTCAAAGGCTAGGATGTGTATTGATGCAACGCAACAAGGTGATTGCTTACGCATCGAGACTGCTGAACGACCATGAGAAGAACTACACGACGCACGATCTGGAGTTGGGTGCCGTGGTGTTTGCCCTTAAGATGTGGAGGCATTATCTTTATGGCACAAAGTGCATTATCTACACTGACCATAGGAGCTTGCAGCATATCCTTGACCAAAAGATGCTCAACATGCGTCAGAGAAGATGGGTTGAGCTATTGAACGATTACGAGTGCGAGTTCCGCTACCATCCTGGTAAGGCCAATGTTGTGGCGGATGCGTTAAGTCGAAAGGAAAGAGAGAAACCTCTTCAAGTACGAGCCTTAAGGATGAGTGTGTATACCAACCTTATAGCAAAATTGAAGGAAGCTCAAGGCGAGGCATTAAAGGAAGAAAAATTGAAAGAAGAAGGATTGACTGGAATGGAAAAGCAGTTGGAGATAGGGGACGATGGTACATATAGATATGGTGAAGGACTTGGGTGCCAAAACACGGAGGAATTCGAGAAGTAATCCTCGATGAAGCACACAAGTCTAGATATTCAATTCACCCTGGAAGTGATAAGATGTACCAGGATTTAAAGACACTTTTCTGGTGGCCGGGAATTAAGAGATCAATCGCTGTTTATATGGGGAAATGTTTAACTTGTGCCATGGTAAAAGCTGAGAACCAAAAACCATCGGGAACGTTGCAGCAACCTGAGATTCCCGAATGGAAATGGGATAATGTTACGATGGATTTTGTTACCAAGCTGCCTAGAACGTTTAAAGGTCACGATGCTATTTGGGTAATAGTGGATAGATTAACAAAATCAGCTCACTTCTTGCCGATTAGAGAAGACTACGATATGACGAAACTGGCCCAACTTTATGTCGACGAGATTGTAACAAGGCATGGAGTGCCTCTGTCGATCATCTCAGACCGTGATAGCCGTTTCACCTCTCGTTTCTGGAAATCGTTCTAGCAGGCTTTAGGAACCCGTTTAGATCTTAGCACGGCTTACCATCCTCAGACCGACGGACAGAGCGAAAGAACTATTCAAACGATGGAAGACATGTTGAGAGCTTGCGTGATGGACTTTGGCGGAAACTGGGATAACCATCTTCCTTTGGTGGAATTCGCCTATAACAACAGTTACCACGCGAGTATCAAAGCCGCTCCGTACGAGGCCCTTTATGGCAGGAAATGCCGATCACCCTTGAGTTGGAATGAGATTGGTGATAGCCAAGTGATGGGACCCGACATAGTGTTGGAAACCACCGATAAGATCTATAAGATAAAAGAACGACAGAGAGCAGCTAGAGACCGACAGAAGTGTTGGGTTTATTTGAAGATAAAACCGTTTTATCCTCTTGGTATTTCAGAAAAACGCAGCGGATAAATTTGTATTTAAAACATGATTTTAGATCTGAAAATCCATGTTTTATGATGATTAATATACAAATAAACAAACCCATAACAATAAGGATCATTTATGTGGATTAAACAAGCTATGAATACATAAAACATCCATAATAGACAACCATTATGAAGCTGCCAAAACTACCTTTCAGCAGTGGATAATAACACTCCAAAAGAGCTGCCAAAAACCGTGGGTTTGATGGAGATGGAGATGTCAAAATCGGCCAAGACTCCAAGAAGAGGAGATCCTCAAGCTAGTATACCCAAGCTTGTATGCAACCCACCTTCTAGTTAGGAAGAATAACACCACCAAAAGGCCAAATGAACCCTCTTTTTCTGCTGAAAATCCGTAAGGTTTAGAGAGAGAGAGAGAGATTGTGTTTTGGTAAAATTGCATGAATGAATCATGGAGAGCATTGAGTGTGTGTATGTATTAAAGTGTTGTCAATTTTCAAGAGGAAAATTGGTCCAATCCCAAGCAAGGGGCGGCCAAGACCAAAAAAATTCAAAACCCATTTCCCTCTTAAAATTTATAACACATTACACATTGTTACTTGTCATATGTCACATAATAAAAGGTTACTTTCTAGACCAAACTTAAAATGTGACATATGTGCTCTTTAATTAAACAATTTTAATTAAAGTACACTCATGTGTTATAAGTTGTTATTTAAACCCCTTTTAAATGACAAGAATAACAGTAAACTCATCAACAAATTATCCTAACAATTTGTTCCATCTCATATGCAATTTATTTAGAAAACCCATTTTCTAAATTGGTGTAAATATTTAATTGCATGATCATATCATCAATTAAATATAAATTGGTGTTTGCCAAGCTTGTTATTGGGTATAACCCGACTTGGATCATAACGTACTAACCACATCAATATTCTAAGTGCTTTGGGCACACAGAATCCAACAATCTCCCACTTGCCCAAGATTCATAGAAGATTGATGCAAGCAGTAAATACCGCCTAACAACGGTTCACTACCCTTAATACGCATGACTTGTAGCCATTCAATATCATCATCCCTTTCAAGTACCCTACTTGAAATGATTTAGGTGAATCAATCATCTATCATTTTGTTTCAGATGTCATGTTAAATCCAAGAACACAGAATGATCATTTCTTGTTTCATTTAACTTATCAGGCCTTAGACATCTAACTCTCAACGAATAAGAGGAACAAATTCCATCTTGACTACATATGTTTCTCACAGACACCTCGTGTCATACCTGAATATACCCTTATGTACTGTCCACTATTTCAGGACAGTGAAGAAGAAGCTCAAGGTGTAACACTTGGTGAATATCAAAACCCAATATGTATCTCAGGTCGGAGGATACCAAATGATATTCGCCTTTACTCAAAATTACTTATGATCAATCAATAAGATTCCATGTAGTAAAATTTGAGATGCGGGTTAGTCCAATATTTGTATCCCACAAATATCTATGAACCTTGGTAGCAACCCATTGCTCTATATTCATCCTTATGAATATCAACCAATCCAAGTTCATAATAGTCTTACCTTCAAACTTGTTCCCACAAGTATGAACGACTACGGACATTTAGAGTAAACATTTTACTCATGGATTAAACATGCTAAATTGGAATATTATTTGAAACATTATAACCAAATAACTTTATTCAAATAATAGAAAGTTCCACATATCCAAATACAAAATTTACAGATCAAATCCAATCACTAGAATATCGAAGTCCCATGGCACAAGTATGACCTTCATGCTTTGCCTTTTCAAGGAGCTTCGTGAGAGGATCCGCAATGTTTTGATCTGTATGAACTTTGCGAATACATATCTTTCCCTTTTCAACTTCATCTCGTATGTAGTTGAATCTCCGCTCAATGTGCCTAGTCTTTTGATGAGCACGGGGTTCCTTGATTTGAGCAATCGCACCCTCGTTGTCACAAAAAATCTCTAGGGGGTCCTGAATGGAAGGGACAACCCCTAGATCGGCAATGAATTTCTTCATCCATGCAGCTTCTTGAGCTGCCAATGAGGCGGCGACATATTCTGATTCTGTAGTTGATAGAGCCACCACATCCTGCTTGGAGCTCTTCCAAGAGACAGCTCCTCCATTCAGAATGAAAATGTATCCCGATTGTGATCGTGAATCGTCACGATCGGTTTGGAAACTTGCATCCGTGTAACCTTTTACAACGAGCTCCTCGTCACCAGATCCATAGATCAGGAACATATCTCTTGTCCTCCTTAGGTACTTAAGTATGTTCTTAACAGCCATCCAATGACTGTTTCCAGGATTTTGCTGGTAACGGCTTGTCATGCTCAAAGCGCATGACACGTCCGGTCGAGTGCATATCATTGCATACATGATGGATCCAATAGCAGATGCATATGGGATTGCCTTCATTTTATCTTGCTCATCCTTTGAGCTTGGACATTGAGTCGTACTCAATATCGTTCCTCTTTGAATAGGTACGGTACCTTTCTTAGAGTTCTCCATCTTGAACCTTTTCAAGACTTTATCAATGTATGCACTTTGATTCAAACCAATCAACCGCCTTGATCTATCCCTATAGATCTTTATTCCCAGAATATAGGCGGCTTCACCAAGATCCTTGATGGAAAAACAATTTCCAAGCCAGGTTTTTACACCTTCCAAGGTTGGAATGTCATTTCCAAATAGTAGTATGTCATCAACATACAATACTAGGAAAGTTATTATGCTCCCACTAGCCTTCTTATACACACAAGCCTCATCAGCGTTTTTGATGAAGCCAAATTTCTTGACCTCCTCATCAAAACGATGATTCCAGCTTCTCGATGCTTGTTTCAATCCATAGATTGATTTCTTTAACTTGCATACTTTGTTAGGATGTTTTGGATCAACAAAACCTTCAGGCTGAACCATATAGACATCTTCCTCAAGATATCCATTTAGGAAAGCGGTTTTGACATCCATTTGCCAAATCTCATTAATCATAATGAGCAGCTATGGCAAACAATATCCTTATAGACTTTAGCATCGCAACAGGTGAGAAAGTTTCATCATAATCAACCCCTTGAGTTTGAGTGAAACCCTTTGCTACAAGCCTAGCTTTATAAGTATCCAAGTTTCCATGCATATCGGTTTTCTTCTTGAAAACCCACTTACTTCCAACTACCTTGGAATTAAGAGGTGGTACAACAAGTTCCCAAACTTGGTTGTCATACATGGATTGCATCTCAACGTTCATGGCTTCTAGCCATTTGTCACAATCCGAATTGGACATTGCATTATGGTATGTGGTTGGTTCATCTGAATCTACCACATAGCATCCATCCATGAAAAATCCGTATCTTTCAGGTGGATTACTAGTTCTACCACTTCTGCGAACGTTTTGCGTGTATTGATCAACCATTTGATCATCCTCAACATCCCCATGTTGAGTGCTAGTTTCAACCAAACGTGCATCGGGTTGTGGTTCTTGATCCTCCTCAAGATCCACTGTTCTACTGCTAGTTCCTTCCATAAGGAACTTTGCTTCTAAGAACTCACCCTTTCTGGCAACAAACACCTTTTGTTCCAGTGGATCATAGAAATAATATCCCATAGAATCTCTAGGATATCCAATAAAGATACACTTGGTGGATCGGACTTCCAATTTGTTTGGGGTGGGAGTCTTAACATAAGCCTCACAACCCCAGACCCTTAAGTATGATAGGGATGGAACCCTTCCATGCCATATCTCAAAAGGTGTCCACCTTTTTGGTTGGGGCCATATTTAGAATACGGGCCGCGGAGAGCAAAGCGAAACCCCAAAATGATAGAGGTAATGAGCTTCTAGCCATCATAGATCGAACCATATCCAATAAGGTTCGATTCCTCCTTTCAGACACACCATTATGTTGTGGTGTTCCAGGTGGAGTGAGTTGTGAGACAATCCCACAACTCCTAAGATGATCTTGAAAAACATCACTTAGGTATTCACCTCCTCTATCGGTACGGAGAACTTTAATTGACTTGTTGAGTTGATTTTCGACTTCATTCTTGAAGATTTTGAACATTTCAAAAGCTTCATCTTTGTGCCTTAATAAGTACACATACCCATAGCGACTATAGTCGTCGGTAAAGGTAATGAAGTATCTTTCACCATTTCTAGTCATTGGCTTAAAAGGACCACATACATCCGAATGTATGATTCCTAATAAATCTTTTGCCCTTTCGGTAGTTCCACTAAAGGGTGCCTTAGTCATCTTACCTTGTAAACAAGATTCACAAACACCAAATGAATCACATTCATTTGTTTTTAAAAGACCATTCTTTTGAAGTGTTTGTAAACGTTTCTTGTTTATATGACCAAGACGACAATGCCAAAGATAGGTATCACTCAAGTCCAACTTGAGTTTCTTGGTGTTAGTTTGGTACAATGAACTATTTAAAGTATTTTCATGAACCAATTCATAAATACCATTAATTGGAATAGCTTTAAAATAGAACATACCATTTAAAGAAACATGAATATCATTTTCAATAAAGGATAATACATAATCATAATGTCTTAATTGAGATACAGAAATAATGTTCCTAGTCAAACTAGGAGCATACAAAACATTCTTCAAAATAACTTCCAAGCCACTTGGAAGTCTTAGGATGTAGTCCCCACGAGCTTCAACTAAGACTTTAGTTCCATTGCCCATGAAGAGGCTAACATCCCCTTTCTTGAAGTCCCTACTTCTTGTGAACCCCTGCAATAAATTGCAAATATGAGTTCCACATCCGGTATCCAATACCCATGTGTTTGAAGATGTAACATTAAGATCAATATGTATCATGTATATTGTACCTGAGGTCTGCCCGGCATCCCTCTTTGCTTTCAACTCTTGGAGATGGACAGGACAATTCCTTGCCCAATGTCCTATCTCCCCACACTTGAAGCATGGGTCATTTGTAGCAACCTTTTGCTTCTTCTCTTGTGGTTTGGGTGGTACCCTTACCACCCCTTTCCCCTTTCCCCACGCATGTCCCTTACCCTTGGCAACCTTTGCCTTGGGTGCGGGATGAGGCCTTTTGTTGTTCCCACCTTCATTGATGGTGAGAACGGGTAAAACCCTTTTACCCATGGCCGCCTCGGCCGTTTTGAGCATTGAGTGAAGTTCACCAATGCTTTTGTCCCATGCATTCATGTTGTAGTTCAACACGAATGTCTCGAACTTCTTGGTTAGGCCATTTAGGATCAAATCTGTGGCCAACTCCTTCGAGACGGGGCAGTTTAGCCTCTCGAGGCGGTCAATATGACTTTTCATCTTAAGTACATAAGATGAAACAGATTGGTTGTCGTCCATACGACATGCATGGAGTGCTCGAACCGTTTCGAAGCGCTCAACCCTCGCTTGCTGTTGGAACGTTTCCTTCAGTTGGGTTATCATGTCATAAGCTCCGTGATGTTCATACTCCTTTTGGAGATCCGGAGTCATGCTCGCGAGCATGAGACAAGACACTTGGACGGAGTCCTCAGTGTACTTCAACCAATCGTTGAAGGCCTCCTGATCATCCTCGCTAGGTTGATCGGGGATAGGGTCGTCTAAAACATACGATCTTCTCTCTTGCTTGAGAACAATTCTCAAGTTTCGATACCAATCAATAAAGTTGTTATGATTTAGACGTTCCTTTTGGAGGATCGCTCGTAGTGATTGGTTTGACGCGGACGAGTTATCGTGATTTTCATTATTGGTGGCCATCTACAAAATTTAACAAAGATCAATTTTAGTGTTTTTGATAATGCTAATTTTAATATTTAATGCCTTTTAAGGACAATTTTATATTAAAATCTAGAACCCAACATTACATTTAAATTGTGGTTAGGTGACCTTTATCCCACTATTTAAATTAATAAGGTGGTCAACGATTGACGATTGCAACCATTTGCAATTTCTAGAGGTATGGGATCGACCCTTGAACATCATATGTAAAGTCGGCATGTAAATCCCATCAACACCATTTGGAAACCACATTGTAGGTGATCCATTTAACATGGTTTGCAAATCAAGACATCCTACTTACACCCACGTGTGAGTTTGCCAAAACAAATGGTTAGGTGACCTTTATCCCATAAGTAAGGCATTCTCACCTCAAATCACAAGTTCCCTCAAAATGGTTAGGTGACCTTTATCCCACTAAGAGTTCCCAAGTGACTCAAGTGTTGTGTAAAAGGACGGTGTTGATCTCGTTTTTAAAATTTTAGAGATTTCTTAATTCTAGTTTAGAAAACTCTATGTACTTGTATTCGCATGCTTTCAAATACAAGGTACCTTATGGTTCTTTGATTAAAACCTATTTTAATCCTTAAAATCATTAAATAATTTTAATAACCTTTTATTAACCTTTAAGAACCATCAATTTTCAGCTTGTTAAGTTTGTTAATGAGTTTGTGATGAATATTCAAATACAAACCAAACAATCAAACAACAAACAATCAACCAAGCATAAAACATAAACAATCATATGTGCATAACCATAGCCCTTATGTTGACAACACTTGTTTGCCATCACAAGTGTTGTCTTTGGTCTTTCTAAGGGTCAAAAATATCATAAAGGTTCCAAGAACCTCCCACTAGAAACCGCATCCAAATGCTCCATGTTTCTTGTGTCTTTGTGTCCATCTTTGGGTCTTGATCTTGTACATCTTCCTTTTACAAAATTGTATCCTAATACATTTTTCTAGTAAAGGAAATGAACCTAATCTATTATTACATAACCAAATGAATGAATAATTACAACCCAAATGAATAAACACAAAAATTACAACCAAATTGAATGAATAAAACAACCACTAGAATCATCCAAACAACACAAGGCCACAAGCTAGGTTATGCACTTTAACAACCAATGATCATTTCATCTATTCAAATAATGAAAACCCCATTTAAAACCCCAAATTTCAGCCAACATAAACTGAAATTTTGGGTTTTAATCATTGTCCAAACAACCAACATTCATAACATGTTTCTTTCAAGGTCTAATCACAAGCATGTGTAATGTAACCTTGAAAGTTGGGGATTTCAACAAGACATAATGTACCAGCCCAAAAACAGCCTATAACATGTCTAATATCATCTTTTAAAACCAATTTCAAAAGATAAATCAAGCAAGTCATCCACATAACCGGCTCTTGATGCCATTGTTGGGTTTATTTGAAGATAAAACCGTTTTATCCTCTTGGTATTTCAGAAAAACGCAGCGGATAAATTTGTATTTAAAACATGATTTTAGATCTGAAAATCCATGTTTTATGATGATTAATATACAAATAAACAAACCCATAACAATAAGGATCATTTATGTGGATTAAACAAGCTATGAATACATAAAACATCCATAATAGACAACCATTATGAAGCTGCCAAAACTACCTTTCAGCAGTGGATAATAACACTCCAAAAGAGCTGCCAAAAACCGTGGGTTTGATGGAGATGGAGATGTCAAAATCGGCCAAGACTCCAAGAAGAGGAGATCCTCAAGCTAGTATACCCAAGCTTGTATGCAACCCACCTTCTAGTTAGGAAGAATAACACCACCAAAAGGCCAAATGAACCCTCTTTTTCTGCTGAAAATCCGTAAGGTTTAGAGAGAGAGAGAGATTGTGTTTTGGTAAAATTGCATGAATGAATCATGGAGAGCATTGAGTGTGTGTATGTATTAAAGTGTTGTCAATTTTCAAGAGGAAAATTGGTCCAATCCCAAGCAAGGGGCGGCCAAGACCAAAAAAATTCAAAACCCATTTCCCTCTTAAAATTTATAACACATTACACATTGTTACTTGTCATATGTCACATAATAAAAGGTTACTTTCTAGACCAAACTTAAAATGTGACATATGTGCTCTTTAATTAAACAATTTTAATTAAAGTACACTCATGTGTTATAAGTTGTTATTTAAACCCCTTTTAAATGACAAGAATAACAGTAAACTCATCAACAAATTATCCTAACAATTTGTTCCATCTCATATGCAATTTATTTAGAAAACCCATTTTCTAAATTGGTGTAAATATTTAATTGCATGATCATATCATCAATTAAATATAAATTGGTGTTTTCCAAGCTTGTTATTGGGTATAACCCGACTTGGATCATAACGTACTAACCACATCAATATTCTAAGTGTCTTGGGCACACAGAATCCAACAAGAAGAAGTACGCCGACAGGAGGCGGAAACCTCTAGAGTTCCAAGTGGGCGACAGAGTGATGCTAAAAGTAGCACCGTGGAAAGGAACAGTGAGATTCAGAAAAAGAGGAAAACTAAGCCCAAGATACATTGGACCATTTGAGATAATGGCAAGAATTGACCCAGTAGCATATAAGTTGAAACTACCCCCGGGATTGAGTCACATACACGACACCTTTCATGTGTCAAACTTGAAGAAGAGCATGGTAGACAAAACCCTGGAACTACCATTAAAAGAAGCAAGGATAAGCGACTAACTGAACTTTGTGGAAGAACCTATGGAGATCACGGATCGATTGGTCAAACAACTCCGGCGGAGCCGCATACCCAAGGTTAAGGTTAGATGGAACTCCAAGCGAGGACCTGAATTTACTTGGGAGCGTGAAGATGAAATGAGGAAGAACTATCCACACCTCTTCAAACCCACCCGTTCAATCTCTAATCAGAGTTAAATTTCGGGACGAAATTTCCTAAACGGTGGGAGAATGCGACAACCAACCTCCAGGTTGTTACCCTAACCCTAGACTACTTGCATCATTATCCATGCTATGAGTGCTAATAATTGAAACTATACAACCCTACTATGAAATTGGAATCAATTCTTGCTATTTGATGTAAATTATGATTTCATGTGATCTTTACTTGTGATTTTTAACCAATTTAGGTTTCTACCTTTTTAAAAATTAGTGTTCCGGGAATGTCAACTAGTCACCCTTACAAAATTAAACTCAAGAGAAGGCAATAAAAATGTGAGCATACACCCTCACACTTGCATAATTTCGGCCATGCATGCATGGGTATGCATTAGACACACCTCAAATCACCTTCCACTAAATAATACATAATACCCAATACTACAAAATTACACTACATAATAATAATTTACAATTAAAAACTAAATAAAGATTCCCTCACTACACTCCAAATCGGCCGCCCCGTCCCTCACCACTCTCCTATCCTCTTCACACCACCCTTCTCACCCACTCACAATCCATGCAATCTCTCCCTCTCTCTCTCCCTCTCTCTCCCTTTATTCGAACCATCTGATCCAAACATTCACACACATCTCACAACACTCTCCCAATAATTCTCTCTAGCTTTGTGAAGAAGAACTTGAAGACTACACCAAGAAACATTCGGCCAAGACCAAAACCGCAAAGGAGTAGCCTTGTTCACAAGATTTGGTCACACAACCGTGTTTGTTCCACCTTTCCAGCCTTAGTTCGAGTTTCTCCATCCAAGTCCAAGGAGTTTCAATCCATTCACGGCCATCAACACCCTCCAAACCGTGAGTTACATCGAGTGTAAGCTCAAGATGTCGGTTTTGTGACATTTCTCTTGTTTTCATCATTTAACATCTAAGAACCGTGTATTTCCTTGTTGTAGCAGAAAAATCTCACCATCATCTCATTCTTAAGGAGTTCCCAACGTTCTTGAAGGTAAACATCATGTTTTGTTAGCCATTCTTGAGGTGGAAACCGATTTCCACCATGAAAACCCTCATTTTGAGTGTTTTGACATCATCTAACTTGTGAAAGCTTAAACTCTTGTAAACCAAACTTGTAACCTGCATTTTTATGACTTAATGGACTCCCAAGAACCTGTCTTTAAAAGTTCCAAGTGGCTACATACTCAAACCCACGGTTGATACAAGGATTTCACCTTGAAACCCCCCCTTTCTACATGTAACAACACCCTCTTGTTTGAAAAATCCTTTTAACCAAGACCCATAACCTACTCATGAACGACTTAATGACACCTTAACAATCTGTTTGTGAAGTTAAACAAAGTGTTGGTAACATTTAAACTCAAGTTATGATGGTTTACACTAGTGTAATTGTCGGTTATGGCATTTTCTACATATTTGAAGCATATGGATGTATAGATCTACTAGGAAACATGTTGGGACTGAAATTTCAGTAGATTTTAGTGAATATTAGAAGTGTTAGAAATGTTTAACCTCTGGAATAAAGGACATGATGTGATTTACTCTCTTTTAGTCACTTTCGGGACCCGAAAACATGGTAAAATGACTTAAAAATAGTAAGACTATGAATTTAACATTCTTAAAAAGTATTCCAGGCTCAAAAATGATAAATAAAGTATTCTGGAGTCAATGGATAATTTAAGTGGTCAAAGACTCAAATAAGTGACAATTTAACTAAAAACGGGTGCAAACCGAGCATAGTTTTTGAGAACAATCTATAAAAATAGAGTTCAAAACTAAGATTTATAAAAATCATATGATTTCAGTAAGATAAGTGATAAAGGAACTAAAAGATTTAAAAACTCGGTCAAATGAGCTTTAAATGGTCAAACCCGGTCAAAACCGCGTATTAACGGGTCAAACGTAAAAACAAGATTTTAACTATAAAAGGCCAATCTACACAATTTAAGGATTTAAAAATTTATAAAGAAATCTCTTAGAAAATACCTACTGGTCCAAAATTTAAATATTTGAAAACTCCAATTTACTATTAAAATTATCCGGCTTTTACCGCAACCTGGAGCGTTAAACGCGTAGTTTTCAAAATCGAACCCGTAGACCAAAGTTTTGAATCACTTACTCCATAGTAATCATAATCTGACTCTAATAACCTGATTTTGGACATAAATGACATAAAAGGCAAGAAACTAAACTTAAGGGTAGAAACTGTCAATTTTGAAACTTGAGGGACTAAACTGTAAAATTTTTCCAAACCTTATAACCGACTTCCAGGAAGCTAATAAACACTTGAACAATAAAATCTCTTAATATACCTAATCTAATGAAGTGAAAATCCCTAATTTTCATGAAGACGCCTCGACTTGCCATAAAAGGAAACTTTTTATACAAACCTTCACTAAACCAAAGCCGTACCCTATAGCTAAACTCTTGACACCATTGTTGCACTTTGAATGAGTTTTGGACAGTAGCTTATTGCTTAATATGTACTTGTTAGGGTGCTAGACTTGTGACACTTCCCGGCACATTAAGAAACTTTGATTTGGAAACCTAAGGTGAGTTCTAGTGATTCCCCTTTTTACTACTGTTTTGGGGTGAAGCATGCTCTGTTATTTTAGAACCATAATTGTGCTTTACTTGATGATTCTATGTGGGATTGTGGTTACCTGCTGATTCTTATATCATGATCATTAATTCTTTCGTGAACCGCTTGATTTATATGGATAGATCTATTTGGGGAATCCCCCACACACAGTGGCTTCCGTTCCAGGAAGGTTACCCCACTGAGATCCTGAGGGATCGTTGTGGCATGTAACAAGTTTTGTTAAGATTCTATGGTAAACCATCCGGGCAGGTAGGGTTCACTGGTATGGGGCTCAGTTTCTTCCTTCGGGAATATCCGGTAAAACACAACTTTAGAAGAGGCTAACCGAGACTGAGTGCAGGGTTGATTATGATTTTATTTCTCCCACGATGATAAACAATGATTATTTTTTTTAATCAAAGAAGGATTTATTAAGTCCTTTTGTTTTTAAACTTTAAGCACTTGAATTCACCAACTTTTTAGTTGACACAATTTTCTTTTGAGCATGTTTAAGGTAATATTTGAAGAGATCCTAGCAGTTTGAAGACCTAGACTTATCCCCGTGACATGGCATTGGCTTATTTCCTTGATGAAACATTTGAACAATTTATATTTTGTGTTGAACAAGTATAATTTCATTTTTACGGATGATTGTAAAATTTAATTGGGGCTTGATGTGTATCTAGTCCCGTTACGTTTTTAAAACTTTAATGCCATGTGATTTTCTCTTCTTTGAGCTCTTATAATGGTTTGTTTCCGCTGCCATATGTTGTTGCTAGTCTGTGACGTCCCACCCTACCTGGGCCCGGGGTGTGACAAATTACTCACCCTTACCTGAATCAATGACAAATAACTCGTCAAATCATTTTGTGCCAAGCACCAAGTTTGAAACAAACTCTAATCAACAAGTTAATCATAATGAAACTAAGGTGAATGAAACTGAGTCTTCTAAATCAGAAAATATTAAACAAAATGACTTAAAATTTGACTTTGATGAGTGTGATGACTTGGATGATTTTGATGAACATTATGATCTACTGAACATTGGTAAGAATGTTGTCTTTGAAACAATCATTCCAAAAGTCCTTGAAGAAATAATCATTCCCAAAGTTCTTGCAGAAACAAAGTTGCCATATCCACCAAAACAAAGAAACATGCTGAAGACTGTTTGCAAGAGAATAGGTTAGCTAAATGAAGGTCTTCAAGAACTTCATCAACAACAAAAACCTTCAAATGAAGAAATTAAAAAGTGTGGATCTACTGAGGAAGTACACACATTTTTCATAGAAAAAGGAAAGAAGAAACAATCAGCAGATCTTCAGCGGAAGAAGAAACCTTCTTCAGTAGGAGATCTGCGGAAACCAAATCTACTGATTCAGTAGATGATCTGCGGAAGGCAAAATCAGCAGCAAACAAATCAAAGCCTCAAAAGCTGAAAGAGGATAAATCAACTACAAAATTGGAGAAGAATGCAAAGACTCAAAAGTTGACAAAGAAGAAGAAATTATTGATTCTGACAAAGAATTTGAGGAAATGTATTGCAACTGGTGTGATATGAAAAACCACAACTGAAGATTGTTACTTCAGTAGTTATTGTTCTATTTGCAATATGAACAATCACATGACATCTGACTGCTACTTCAACAACCATTATGCTTTTTGTAACAAAAATAACCATTCAACTCAGGAATGTTATTTCAACAAAAAGAACAAAACAAAGAGCACAAAGAAGAAACAATCTGATAAAGATGAATCAGACCATCAATCTACTGATTGTGAAAAAGATTCAAAACATAAGAAGCAGCAACAGAAACAAAAGCCAAAACCAAAGGAGAAACATCCACTGATGTTCAACCTTTGAAGAAAAGAACAACATTTCAGCAATAAAAAACACCTCACAAAAGGGTGGATTTGACTGAAAAATAAACAAATGCTGATAATGCTTTCTTTGATAATTTTGAAAAGGGAACTCATGTACCTCATTCAAAATCAAAAGATAATTAAACTTTCAACAATCAAGATTCATTATCAAAACCAAAGCATCAAACTAACAAAAATAAGGTGAATGAAGAAGAGATTGAGAAACCAGGATCTAGTTCAACAACCTCATCTTCAACAGAATCATCCTCACCTGAAACAACTCAGAAAGAATCAATTAAAACTAAAATTAATACTGAAACTTCAAGACTTTTTCATGAAGGAGTAACAAGATCATTAAGGCTTGGGTTGTCAATTCTAACTGATTTCTTTCTTGTGTGAAGGAACAATCTTGGAGAGCTGACAACAAGTGGTATGTTGACAGTGGTTGTTCCAGACATATGACAGGAAACTATTCACTTCTCCATGACTTCAAGCATAAAAATGCCTCATATGTGGTATTTGGTGGGGATAAGAAGGGAGGTTTTTCAGTTCCAGAAGATTGGATCCTTCTTAAAGCATCAAGAAAAGGAAACAAATATGTTTTGGATATGAACAACACTTCACTCACAAGACATGAAACATGCCTCCTATCTAAGTCATCATTCAATTGTGGCATAGAAGGCTTGTTCATTCTAACATGTAAAACATGAACAAATTGGTGAAAAATGACCTAGTCATTGGACTGCCAAAGAAAGAGTTTTATCGTTCAAACCATTGTTCTTCATGTTATAATGGAAAACAACATAGAGTGTCTCATAAATCCAAAATTATCAATACAAACACTACACCACTCAAATTTGTTCACATGGATCTGTTTGGTGCAACCAATGTGATGAGCATTGGAAAGAGGCAATATTGTTTAGTGATAGTGGATGATTTCACTAGATTCACATGGGTCTTCTTCTTAAAACAAAAGAGTGAAACATCAAAAACATTAATGGACTTCGTCATCAAGATTGAGAATTAACTTGATTTAAGAGTTAAAATTTTCGGGAGTGACAATGGGACTAAATTTGTTAATACTGACTTAGATTCTTTTTGCAGGAATAAAGGTATTGCAAGACAATTCAGTATACCAAGAACTCAACAACAGAATGGAGTTGCTGAAAGAAGAAACATAACACTTACTGAAGCAGCAAGAACAATGCTAGCTGATTCACAATTGCCAATCACCTTTTTGGCTGAAGAAGTGAATACAACATGCAATGTTCAAAATAGGACATTGATTGTCAAAGAACATAATAAAACACCTTATGAGCTTTTATTTAAAATAATACCTTACATAGGAAATCTTAGAGCTTTTGGGTGTCATGTATATGTTTTAAACACAAAAGAACAATTGCGAAAATTTTAAGAAAAAGCCTATGATGGTTTTTTGTTGGATATTCTTCAACATTTAAATCTTATAGGTTCTACATTCCACAACATAACATTATGGAAGAAACTCCTAAATCAGTAAAAGGATCATCATGGTTGTTTGATATAGATGCACTAACAGACTCATTTAACTCTGGTTATTTGAATAATGCAGGATCTGATGATACATGTTATCCATTTGTTCCCCCAATATGAATGAATTGTCATTATCTGATGATCCTCCAAGAATACACACATCAAGTATCATGAAGAACAAATAATAATAATGATGCTGCACAAGTTCAGCAAAATGGATGTATATCCTTAGATGGAAACACTTCATCAGCAGCTGCTGACTCTGCATCCGCAGATGTGCATTCTGGATCCGGAGATATGAATAATATCTCAGCAGCTGTTCCATGCTCTTAAGAAGATACAACAAACATTGGAGATGATTCAGCAAGTCCTCATATATCATCGTAGACGTTCCTATAACTCCTACGGAAGAACAAAATGCTTCTGGAGAAGTTCCAGCGGGAGATATTAATAATGAACCTGATGTTCAAACTCAGGAAGATCATTCCATACCCAATGATGAACAGGAGGAACACTTTGATTATTTCTTAAATTCATCAACTAGATTGGATCCATAATATGACTAACTTGGAATCATCTATTACAGTTGAATCTACTCCAACAACAAGAATTCATAAGACTTATCCATTAAACAACATTATTTGTGATCTTGATAAAAGAACAACAAGAAGCCAAGGTGGAGCTGTAAACATCTGTCTTTTCACTTGTGTTCTTTCACAAGTGGTTCCTCCAAACATCACAGCTACTCTAAGGGACAATAGCTAGATTGAAGCTATGCAAGAAGAGCTCCAACAATTTAGAAAGCAGAAAGTCTAGAATCTAGTTGATTTACCTGAAGGCCAACATCCAATTGGAACAAGATGGCTCTTCAAAAATAAACTAGATGACAGCGGTATAATTGTGAGAAACAAAGCAAGGTTGATTGCACAAGGTTACACACAAGAAGAAGGGATAGACTATGATGAAGTTTTTGCACTAGTTGAAAGAATTGAAGCCACAAGAGTATTCATAGCATAGGCATCATATAAGAAGTTCACTGTCTGTCAAATGGATTTCAAGTGTGCTTTCTTATATGGCAAAATTGATGAAGAAGTCTATGTAGCACAACCTCCTGGATTTGAAGATCCTCATTTCCCACACAGGGTATACAAGCTTGACAAAGCTTTGTATGGTCTTCATCAAGCACCAAGAAAGTGGTATGAAACATTATCATCTTTCTTTCTCAAGCATGGATACAAAAGGGGAACCATTGATCAGACTCTCTTTCTCAAACAAGAACATCAAGATCTCTTAGTTGTTCAAATTTATGTTGACATTATATTTGGATCAACTAACAAGAGATTATGTGTAAGCTTTGAAGAGTTGATGAAATCTGAGTTTCAGATGAGTTCAATGGGAGAATTAACTTTCTTCCTTGGTCTACAAGTTCATTAGAAGACAGATGGGATTTTCATCACTCAAGGGAGTATTGTTACATCTAGGAACAATAGATCTAGATCATTTTGTATAGGCTTAGAACTTTAATCAATACTTGTAATGAATGATTATTATTTATTAGTTTGATGTATGCATTATGTATATAGGTTAACCTATATGTGTGTTGATTTGTGTATGATTGCAAGTACAAACATAATACTTGGTCAATTACTAAAATTGACCAAGTGTAAGAAACATCTACGGATGAACATTTTGTTCTTCCGTAGATATGACTCTTAAAAGTAACATACATCCGAAGATCCTATTCGGATGAACAATCAGCTCTAGAGTTCAAGTGAAGTCAATCAAAGAGTTCCAAGTGAAGACTCCAGAGGATAAGCAAATACCTTTGGAAGATCAAGTACCTTCGGAAGAACAAACATCTACGGAAGACTAAGTACCTTCGGAAGAACTAAGTAGCTTCGAAAGACTATGTAGCTACGGATTCCAAACACTTGTATTTAAATAATACAAGTGTTACAAGTCAACAAGTTAACAAGATAGTTGTGCAAATCCCAAGAGATCCGGTGTTTCCTTAACTTAAACACGTGTGCGTATAAATATGGATTCTAGGTTTCACATTAGGAGGGGAAACGAACATGAACACACGAGCAACGAGACGGCAAACCCAAACATCCATATATTCACACAAACATAAACCCTAGCAGTCGTCACATCAACATCAACACGTTCGAAGCATTTATTGTTAACTATTTATTCATTTGTAATCATTAATCAATTTTAATGAAATGCGTTTGAATCAAGTCTTTTCTGCTTATTAATTGTGTTCATATCATTGTGTTCGTCATAATTATTATTCATTATATTTTATATTTATTTATTAAACAATTAAACAAGGTTAATGTTGATTCCGCAAACATTAACTTGATTCCCTATTAACACCGATAATTCCTAATTGTGATCCTTGGATTCACAAAGAATGTGCCATGTAAACTTTAAAAATATGAATAAATTAATTAAGAATGATTTGGTAATTGGAATACCGAAGAAAGAGTTTACAAGTGATGACCAATATGTTGCATGCCTGAAGGGGAAGCAACACAAGGTATCTCACAAGCCAAAGGAAAGAAATTCCAGCATTAATCCCCTACACTTATTACATATGGATCTCTTTGGCCCCACCAGTGTAATAAGTCTAGGAAGGACCTCTTATTGTTCGGTGATCACAGATGACTTTACAAGATTCACTTGGGTCTTCTTTCTTAGAACTAAGGATGAGACCTCTGAGATTCTAAAGAATTACATCTTAAAGATTGAGAATCAATGTGATCACAACGTCAAAACCATAAGATGTGATCAAGGAACTGAATTCAAGAATCAAATCCTTGATACATTTTGTGATGAAAAAGGTATTACAAGACAATATAGTGCTTCCAGTACTCCTCAGCAAAATGGTGTTGATGAGAGGAGAAACAGGATACTAATTGAAGCTGCAAGAACTATGTTTGACTCTAAACTGCCCATCACCTTCTGGGCAGAGGCAGTGAACACTGCTTGCTATGTGCAAAACAGAGTTTTAGTAGATAAGACACATGGTAAGTTTCCTTATGAACTTTGGCACAAGAGGAAACCTTTCATTGGTTTTCTCAGGTCATTTGGATGTCCTCGCACCATCTTGAATACCAAAGATTAAATTGCCAATTTTGCTGAGAAATCAGATGATGGAAATTTTATGGGATACTCTTCTCAAGCTAAAGCTTATAGAGTATACAATCTCAGAACTATAGTAGTTGAGGAGTTAGCCAATTTGACTTTCAATAAGCACAGTCCCAGTGTGAAAGGTTCTGGTCTGGATTGGCTATTTGATCTTGATTTAGTTACCAACTGTTTTAACAAATCTTGTGAGCATGTTTTAGGGTCGACAGATATACTACCTACAAGTGATCCTGACCCAAGATTTGAGCTAAGAAGACCTTCAAGCAACACATCTTCAGCTCTAGTGGTAACCAATCCTACAAACGAAGCTATTACCAGCATATCAATGACGAATCCTGTTGATACTTCTGGGGTGCCTTCAAATTCCAGCTTAGAGGCACAAAACTCAGATGAAGGAGCTTCAAATGTTGGAGAAAATGGTGGTGGTGAAAGTGATCAGGAATTTCTTGATGCTGATAACCACTCCATTGAAGACAACATCAATGATGTTACACACTCATTGGATCAAGCCAATCTTGATAAGGGTGTTGATGTGGAGGGTGAATCCTCCTTGCCAGATCAGAAGTTCTAAAATTTAGATATGTTTAAGCAACTTGCTATGATCCCTCAGCTAAGGATCCACAAGTCTCATCCTACCACAAACATCATTGGAGATGTTGATTCTGGGGTGAGAACAAGAGGACAAACCCATGATGCAAATGCTTGTCTTCACTTTTGTTTCTTGTCCCAGATAGAGCCAAAGAAAATTGATGAGGCTCTAAAGGATGGAAGTTGGGTTGAAGCTATACAAGAGGAGCTGCTTCAATTCAAAAGGCAAAAGGTATGGAACCTATGTCCTCTTCCTCAAGGGAAGACTACTATAGGAACCAAATGGGTGTTCAGGAATAAGAAGGATGATAGAGGACTTGTCAGCAAGAACAAGTCAAGACTAGTTGTTCAAGGGTATATTCAAGAAGAAGGAATTGACAACACAGATGTTTTTGCTCCTGTAGCAAGACTTGCTGTCTGGATATTCCTAGCCTTTGCTGTATCCTAGAACTTCAAGGTCTACCAACTTGATGTTAAGTGTGCTTTTCTCTATGGGGCGATTGATGAAGAGGTGTATGATAGACAACCACCTAGGTTTGCAGATCCTGATCATCTTGATTATGTCTGCAGGCTTGATAAAGCTCTTTATGGGCTGCACCAAGCACCAATGAAGGGGTATGAGACTCTATCTCAGTATCTCTGTCAGCATGGATACAAAAGGAGTACTATTCATGGAACTCTCTTCATCAAAGGAACAGGAAATGACATAATGCTAGTTCAAGTATATGTAGATGACATTATCTTTAGCTCAACTAATCCAAAGCTCTACAAAGACTTTGACAAGCTGAAGAAGGACAGGTTTGAAATGAGTGCCATGGGGGAACTCAATTTCTTTCTAGGAATTCAAGTGAAGCAAGTTGACAATGGCATCTTCATAAGTCAGTCAAAGTATGTACAAGACATACTTAAAAGGTTCAACATGACTGATTGTAAGGTTGCTAAGACACCCATAGCTAGGAACCACTCCCTTGGACCTGATCTTGAGGGGGAGTGTGTTGATGAGCATCTATATAGGGCAATGATTGGGTCTCTTATGTACCTCACAACTAGCAGGCCTGATATCATATTTGCTAAATGCATTTGTGCAAGATATCAAGCCAACCCCAAAATGTCACACCTGATCACTATCAAGAGAATTTTAAGATATTTCAAAGGTGCTCCATCACTTGGCCTTTGGTATCCAAAGAATTCTGACTTTAATATGTATGCTTATACAGATAGGGACTATGGTGGTTGCAACATGACTGCAAAGTCTACATCAGGGGGATGTCAATTTCTTGGTGGAAGGATAGTCTCTTGGCAATGTAAGAAACAATCCTGTGTGTCTGCATCAACTGTTGAGACTGAATACATTGCTGCTGCAATTTGTTGTGCTCAAGTACTTTGGATTCAAAATCAGATGTTGGATTATGGATTCAACTTCAAAGAGACTCCCATCCACATAGATAACAACAATGCTATCTCAATCACAGAAACCCCTGTGCAGCACTCAAGGACAAAGCACATCAATATCAGGTATCATTTGATTAGAGATAACTTTGAAAAGGGATTAATCAAACTAGTCAAGGTTAACACAAATGAACAATATGCTGATCTGTTCACCAAAGCTTTTGATGAACATAGTTTTAAATATCTTGTATTAGCTATTAGGATGATTAACTTTGAATAGCTTTTCTTAAAACTTAATCATATTATTTCGAAAAAAACCTATGTGTCCTAAGTTGTCTATTTAATCACCTTCATAAGCCCTTGTTCTTTTTGGAAGAAAATCTTTTCAAAAGACAATTCTTAGATATTTGAAAATTTTGATCTCTTTACTTTTCAGAAGATTTAAAATTACCTTGGGAAGAAACTTATGTCTATGTAAACAAATAACTACTTAAGTAATTTTACCTTCGAAAGAAATTTCTGAAATATCTTCTAAAGCTTAAAAATCAACTTAAGTACTTTTATGTTTTATAAGAACAAATTTCTTCCGAAAGCAATTTACCTTCGGAAGTTTTCATTATTTTTAGAATAAAAACCGAGTATTAAATCTTTTCCGAAGCAAAATTCTCAAAAACGTTTGAAATATCTTCCGAAGCCAATTTGTCTTCGGAAGCTTTTTCTACAGAACTTCTCAAGCTAAATAATCTGTTGGAACCCTAGAAAGATTAGCATTTTAGTCTTTAGATTAGTTTTGTCATAGTGTACGGACTTATTATGTAAATCTATGTTCCTTTTTGTTTCTTGTTATTAGTATAAATAGGATTGCTTGTTTAGTACAGGTTAAGACTTTCGGAGATATTTTCATATCCTCTCAATTGCACTTTGTAATCCTTCTAATATCAATGAAAACTCTATGAATATTCTGATATTTGTTTGTGTTTATTACATTATTCATATAATTGTCAATTCCTTGATAACAATCACAGATCGATCCATTTGAACCTATCAAATGGTATCAGAGCTTTCTGTTCAGTGATTTGAAGTTCAAAATTGACTTTTGAGTACTTTTGAAGCACTTGAATCTGTGATTTAATCGCAATTGTTCAATTAATTGATGATTTAGTTGTGTTTCATCACTGAAACATGAATTGAATCACAATTGAGTGAATTCACATCATCAAATCTGAATTATTGACAAATTTGTGTTCGAACTGTTCTTTAAAACTCGAACACTGAATTTGCAAAATTGAGAATCAAAGTGTTGTTAATTGAAAGAAATGATGCTAAAGGATTGATTATCGGTGTATTAGTGACTTGATTGAAGAGTTTTAGACCGTTTTATCAAGTTTTAAAAAGTTTGTTAAGATCTGGTTGTTACAAAGAAGATGAATTAGGCGTTTGAGGTGTTGAAATCATCTGAAAATTACCTAAGTGTTTAGGCGCATGAACACTGTTCAGACGCTTCAACACTGTTTAGGCATTTGAGATAGGTTGTTTTGATATTGTGTGGACTTTTAAACACTGTTCAGACGTTCATTCAGAAATCTAAGTCTCAGACGCTTTGGAACTATTCAGGCGCTTTGCAACTGTTCAGACGCATAAACACTGTTTAGGCGTCTTGATACTGTTCAGGCGTTTCTACACTTGGAAACCTCAGAAGTTCACTAAGGCAATCCCTTAGGCGTTTCTAAGCCAAGTTGGGCGTTTCTCAACTATTTAGGTGCATCAGATTCAAACTTCTCTTCTAACACTTAAAAAAGTTTTCAAAAAATTAAAAATTTACAAAAATATTGTAATTTCATTTCTTCAATCAAATTTTTAAAACAACAAAAATAGTATATTTTCTTAAATTTGAAACTTAAAATGGCAAAGTCTGAAGATTCAGAGAACAGAGTACCAAAGTTGAAGAACAGAGCTAACTTCAAGAATTGGTCACTCAGGCTGAAACATCCCCTAAACTCTATTGATACCGACTTATGGAAATCAGTTGTGAAAGGACCTCACATCCATGTCACTTCTGATGGTCCTAATGGTTATGTATATACTAAAGATACTCAAGAACCTTACTCAGAAGATGGATTAGTTGGGGATGATCTGAAGAAAGTGAAGCATGATGTTAAAGCATATTTTCTCATGTGTAAAGGGTTACCTTTGGAAGTTCTATCAAGGCTTGAGAATTACCAAACTGGGTACACCTTATATAAAGCTTTGAAATTTATATGTGAAGGAGGAAAAGAGATTCAAGATCTCAAAAGACAGAAGTTAAAAAGGCAACTTGATTTATTTGAGCATATCTCTGGAGAAACTGTAAACCAGATGATGAACAGATATGTGCAACTTATCACAGAAATGTCAACTTTAGGGATTAAGAATGATCTTAAAGACCTAAATGATATACTTTTAAATGCACTTCCATCATCTTGGAAACAAATAGTAACTTTGTTAAAACATACTGAAAAGTTACCCACGGATCTTGATCTATTATTTGCAAAGATTGAGTTGGTGGAAACTGATGAAAGCTCAAGAAATAATGATAGAGCTGCAGCCACTTCTCAATATAAGTATGTTGCTTCTCCAGCAAATACTATAGAGAATGCTTTTCTTGCTAAGGATGAAGCTACCATAGAAGATGAGGGTGATTTGTTTATGGGAGCAAGATTCTTTACTAGCACACCTGTCTACTCAACTCAACCACAACCACAGTCTCCTCCGAAAGCTCAAATGGCTAAAACTCAAAATGAGACTCCATCTTCTAACTCTGCTAACCCTAGCAAAGTTAAAGATGTTATAAACATCCTTTTACAGGATGAAGAGCCTAAATCTGTATTTACATCTTTTATGGCAAGTTTTCAAGCTTATCAGGGTAGTTATTTAACTCAGGTTGATCTGGTTTTGCAGGATTTGTTTGAGATGGATCCAAATGATGTTGAAGAAATGGATCTCAACTGGCAAATGGTAGTGATTGCTTACAGAACACAAAAGCACTCATATGTCAACAGAAACTACAAGCCTAGTTCCAATAAAATAGTTGGCTTTGACAAGTAAAAGTCAAGGTGTTTTAACTATAACAGCTATGGCCATTTTTCTAGAGAGTGCAAAGCCCCAAGAACTCAAGGAGGAAATGGTCAAAGCAGCTCTAACAGTCAGAGATGTGATCAACAGACTCAGAAGACATTTCAAAAACCTTATCAGAGTCTACCAATGCCAGAACTGAAGGAAGAACCTAAGACCACTGAAGAACCAAAAAAAGCACTTGTAGTCAGCATCAAGGATGGATATGACTAGAGTGCTTATGCAGAACAATTCACTGAAGATCTTACTTCAGGTCTAGCACTTGTTGCTGGAATGAATGAAGGTTGGTCTGAAGAAAATGATCCAAAAACAGAAGGAGATTCAGACGATGAGGAAGATTATGACTGGAGAGACAAATCAGATCCAAAGGAATATTCTGAAGAAGTTGCTCTTGTGGCATAGTCTGAACAACCCAAGGTTGTAAACTCTTCATCTGAAACTAACACTGAATCTTCAAACTCATATCCAGAAATTCCAGTGGAAGTGAGAGAGAAAATGTGCACTAAAGCATGTTTTGAACAGGTTGAACATTATAGAAATTACTCATTCAAAATATGTGACAATTAAAGCAAGAAGAATTAATGCACAAGAAGCTGAAAAATGATCATAAAAATGCTGATGAAAAAATCATGTCACTTCAAGCAAGTTGGAACAAAACTTTAAAAGAACTTGAACTTGTTAAGAAACAACTTGAAGAAATGACAAAAACACAACAAGAAAAATTGGCACATGCTGCAGCTCAAGTTGATTTGGCTAAATTAAAAAGCTCCAAGACCATTGTTGAGCAACTGGTAAATGGAAGAAAGGATAAAAATAAAACATGATTAGGTTTTACACATGAACCTATGCATGAATCAATCTCTAATACTTTACATGAAAATTTCAATACCCACGATCATTCTCCGGAAAACAAAGCTAAGCTTAAGGAATTTCAAGAGAAGAAAAGAAATGTTCAATCTAATGTTGAGAGTGAAATCAAAAAGATAAACATTGAAATAATTGAAAAGATTCAGAGAAAATAACAAATGGTCATCCGATTAGAATCAAATCATGAACCTCGACCAAAGAATAAAAAGCTGTTTGTTCCAAAAGATGAATGTGTCATAGAGAAGTCTCAAACTGATCAAGGAATTAAAAAGCTAATGACATCAATCTCAAAATGAAAGAAAATGTCAAGAAGAGAAATCAGACACTTCATCTTCTGATGATTCAAGCTCAAATTAATTAACTCAAAAGATTATGAAAAAGAATCTTCTCAAGATTCAATTAAGCTACAAAACATTAAGAAGTCATCAAGAAATCAAAAAAGAATAAAACCAACTCCAAACGCTAAACAGGCTGAACAAAACAACAAATCAAGTCAAATTAAAATTGTAAAGTTTGTGTCAGCAGGAACCTCTGACATGAACACAATCTCTGAAACAACATCAAAATCTAAGATCAAATCTAAGTCTGATTTGAAAACAGGTTCAGGTCCGAAGTCTTCCGTTGTACATAAAAGATTTAAATCTAAAGAGTTAAAGAATTGTGAGCATGTTAAAAGGACACATCCTAAATATGAAAAGACCAAACTTACTCAGTCAAAACAAAAGCTTAATCAGTCTACTCCTAAAACCAAACAAGGATCTAATGTGGCATCTACATCTATGGTTAAGCAAATGTTGTTTCAAAAACAACAAAAATACTGTGATATATGTGACATGTACAATCATAACACATCTGAGTGTTATTATGACAAATACTATCACATATGTGATATGAAAATTCATAACACAGCTGATTGTTATTTTAACAAATACTATGCATTGTGTGATGAAAGGAACCATAACACAGAGGATTGTTACTTGAAGAAGAACTCACCTAGAAATGATTTTGATAATCAAGGATATGCTGATCCAAAGTTTCAAAGAAATCATTATAATGGATTTAAAAATCTAACAAAAACACGTTCTCTGGGTTTGAGATCTTTTCGAAGAATCAATTCTGATTATGATAATCAGTATAAAGTCAGATCACAACAGTATAATCAAGAACCTTTCATTCCACGCTCAGTGAGAATGAAAAAATGAAACATATAATAAGAAAAACTCTTACAATGTTTCAAACAATGGTCCAAAATCTCTTGATGATGATCTTGAAAACAAATTTAATGTTTTGAAAATCAAACAAAAAAAAAAGACAGTCAAAATGTCTTTCAAAGAGGATTTCAAAATCATAAATCTCAAAACAAACCTGACATAAACAAACTTCATTTCAAACAGTTTACCATCGTAGATAAATTTGGAAAGTCCAAGACCATTTCGGCTTGCGTTACTAACTCTGTTTTAATATAGTTGAATGCAGGTACGCCTACGGAGACCCGTAAAAAGATGGTATTTTGACAGTGGGTGTAGCCGGCACATGACAGGCAATCAAGCCTTGCTTCAAGATTTTCAGCTAAAAGATGGTACTCATGTGGCATTTGGTGGAGATTCGGGAGGAAAGATAACCGGTGAAGGAACGGTATCTAACGGAACAATAAGTTTTGACAAAGTCAACTTCTGTGAACAATTGAATTTCAATCTTTTAAGTGTTTCACAAATATGCGATAAATCGTACTCTACTTTATTTGATGATTCTTTTTGTTATATCTTAAAGCCAGGATTTCAGATCAGCACGAGAGGGTTGTTGTCAAAGCTGTTCGTGATAGAGATGTCTACAAATTAGACATGTCTCAAGTTGATCCATCTACAGAAACAACATGTGTAGATACATGTGTACCTAGTTTCTGAGCTTAATGTAATATGTTTTTATTGTCTTACACATATGTAAATGAATGGGTACTTAATGAAATACAAATGTGGTTGTGCTTATAATGTTTATTATTTCATTGTTTAGTAGTTTAACGCTTATTGAACAAACGATATAGGTTTGTGGTTGTTTGAATGAATCTTGATAATGTAATGATTAATAATTACATTCAAAAACTCAGTAATATGAAGTTCTCATGCGAATGGCTCATGCTAATGGACCATACGCATGAACAAATTCATGCGAATGACTCAGTCGCACGACTAAACCTAGAGACTTGATCAGTCGCACGAGTGTAACATGAGATTGACTCAGTCGCACGACTGAACACTCAGTCGTGCGAATTGATCAACCGCATGGCTCAATCGCACGACTGAACCATGCTAATGGTTCAGTCGCCCGAATGAGAAACCCTAACCTACAAATACCACTTAATTCATGGAAAAACGTAACAACTCGGATCACTTCGACTACAGACATATCCTATCCGTCTAGAGACCTCTAAGAACCTGTTCCAAGTTCATAGATCGCACTAGATCGATTCCATATCATTCTTAACGTTTATATTCAATCCATAATTGATTCTACGTGCGTTCTCACTGATTGGATCGCCAATCAAATAGGATTCCGCACTATTTGATTCGGTATACACGCTAATCAGTTAGTATTTCGTTCAATACACGATCCTAACAAGTGGTATAAGAGCATTGGCTCTTGATTATGTGTGATTCAATCGTTTTTGATACAAAAATTTTGTATTTTTCACTAAAAACGCAATCTTTTCGTGTCAAACGGTGTCTTAGACGTCTCCTGCTCGTAAAGTTTAGTTTTTCCGGCATACGGCAATTAGGGTTAGTGAAAATTCGTGTTATTACGGCCAAAACACGAATACATTCGCATTAGTTCAGTCGCACGACTGGATACATTTGCATCCCTCATACGCACGATTGGACCCATTTGTACCTCCATTCGTACGACTTAGCAGTCTATTCGCATTGTTCAACCGCATCAGTTCATTCGCCCGACTGAACCATCCGCATTAGTTTAGCCGCATGATTGAACCATTCGCATCGTTCAATCGCACGAATAGCCCAATCGCACACCTTCATTCGCACAAACAGTTTGTTCCAAAGACTAAAGTTAATCGCAATGGAGGACCAATGCTCAGCATTCACAGCAGGGAGAGATTCAAGGACTCAAAACCTACTGCTTCTAGAGAGTGAAGTACGGAATCACAACAAACCCCCTAAGCTAATCACGTTAGATGAATTCCCACACTGGAAGCGACGTTTCGAGATCTACTTAAATGGAGTAGATCCCAATATGTGGGAAGCAATTGAGACAGGGTATAGTATGCCAGTAGGTGTTGATGGAGTCAAACTTACACTAGGTGGCATGACTGATGGACAAAAGGTCAAGTACAATGCTGAAAAGAGAGTGTATGCACTGCTTACTCAGTCAATTCCTAAGGACATCTTCCATCAATTTTCTGAGAACAAGCAAGCAAAGAAGCTGTGGGATGAGTTAGAAAAACGGTATGACAGGAATGCGTCTTTAAAAGCTATAAAGGCTAAAGAGTTGAAGAAGGAGTTCGACAACTTCTCGTCGATGGGTAATGAGAATTTGGATGACGTCATCGATCGGTTCTACCACTTAATGTGTGAGCTGCACACTCATGGTGTCACAACGACCATGGAGGACAAGGTGTCAAACTTCGCCGATGGGTTGTCAGAGAAGTAGGCTTCTTTTGTCTCCAATCTCAGACAGAATTGTATGCTAGCGAAGATAAACATAAATGATTTCATTCTGAAGCTGAGAGAGGAAGCATTAAGGATGAAATACAGAGCTCAAAAGTCTTCTTATACTCAGAATTCGGCACTGTACAACGCGACTCCACATCCTAAAACGTCTGGAGCACCACTTCAGATTGCTTTTGTGTCAAGTTCAGCTGGTCCTTCTCAAGCATCTACTTCAGGGTCAGAAACGTCAGGGTCGTCTGGTACCCAAAACATTTCATCTGAAGCAAATGCTACAAAACTGAAGACCGAGAATCTCGGTAATGTGACAGTAGAAGTAGCAAGAGAGCACATGGATCTCTTAGCAGCTGTAGTCCACTCCTACGATGGACTAGTTGCTGGGAGAATTGGGAACTGCCATCTAACAGACAAGGACTACGAGCAGGTAGATGAGACAGAGCTAGAAAGGATGGATATAATGTGGGCCTTAGCAAGTGCTATCCGGAGAGCTAAGAAGTTTGTCAAGAAGACCAGACAAAACTTGGTTGCAACTAAGGACACTACCTTTGGTTTCGACAAGACCAAGGTGACCTGTTTCAACTGTGGAGAAAAGGGGGCACTTCAAACGAGAGTGTGTGAAGCCAAATAAAACTGGAAACGAGAATCCATTCTCGTCCTTCACTCGTCAAAATAAGCCAACTAGCAGTCCAACTTCATCGAGCAAGAATCCTAAAGCCTTGACTGCCCATGATGACGAGGGACAGGTTTGGAGCTTTCGGTTTGTCTCTCGGGAGAATCCAACATTGCTAGTGTTGAGGATTTAGATGATGATTCAGCTAGTGAAGGAGATATTGCAGTGGAACTCGCGATGTCAAACATTGAAGAGACTGCAACTGAGGTCAATTACATGCCTGAGGAAGGGACAACTACAACAACATCAGAATCACCAGAACCAGAAACACCAGACTCTGCTTTGATGGTTGATTCATCAGAACCTTCTTAGGTAAGTACTACTGACCAACTTTTCAATAATTATAATTGTTCTGATTGTAATAAATTTAGGGAGAGCATGGACTTGAAATTTGCTAGGTTATTAGATCATAATGATAGCTTAGTAAAGGATTTGCAACTGTGCACTGAAGCTAACATAGTTCTAAAACAAAATGAGCATAGTTACAAAGAAAAGATAGACCTATTGAACAAACAGCTTAGGGAAACAGAAGTAGTAGCCTTTAACCAAGCTAATGACATTAGGTACTATCTTAACTCCCTAGAATACACTAAGAAACAAAAAACAGTTTTAGAAGTAGAAGTTAATTCATTAAAGCAAAAACTGCATAATTGGACAAGTTCATCTCATATTGTCCGACACTTGGTGAGAGAGCGTAACAATGGGGAGGGTTTGGGATATAAAGAGGTTCCACCACCACCTGAGACCTTGATGAACACTAAAAGTAAACCAATCAATAAGAATCCAATCAAGGATCATGTGGTGTCCACTCCTCTTGTAAGTGATCCAGATTCCACATGTACATCAATTGAATCTGGAACTAAACAAAAGGAGGCCACAGCAAAGGCAAAAGGTAAAATGTCTTGTGTTTATCTGGAAAAAGAGTTTGAAAAGGTTAATATAAAGTCTGAGTCAAACAAAGTCAAATCTAAACCTAAAAAGACTATTACTATTAATCAATCACGTGTTTCATGTCAAAGTCCTGATAAAAAAAATGGAAAGGATGTTAATAATGTTAAAATAATTAAATGTGTTAAACAAGATAAAACATCAAAAGAAGTAGAGTCAAAACTCAAATAGAACAATGTCACTCGGGTGTCACACACGTCTCCACAAAGACAGTTAAATCATAAAGGTGATAGCAGAGCATGCTACAACTGTGGAGAGTGTGGACACATTGCGTCTAAGTGTCCTTACTATCATACACCTAGGAAGAAAGTTGAACTTAAGGAATCAAAACCTACGTCTTCTAAGAGGAGCTCATTGACTCCACCTAGAAGAGCTAGTGAACCTAATGTTCAACCCATTAGCCAATCGTCTGTTTATCACAAACAGGCCTTACACAAAGCTGGTTTATTGAAAGAAAAATCAACCTCAGTGTCTGCTAATGAGGACAAGAAGACACCTGAGCTTCCTTCACCATCTAAAGGTCAATGGGTTGAATTTATGATGTGTGATGCCTCTGGGAAACCCAAGCCAGTAAAGGCTTGGGTTCCTAACCTGAACTAATGTTTTCAATTGAATGTGCATGGTGTTCGCTATAGTGTTGAAACCAACACGTGGATTGTCGATAGCGGAGCATCCAGGCACATGACTGGGAACAGGGCACTCCTATAAAACGTCAAACAATTATAAGGAGGCCATGTTTTATTTGCGGGTAACAAAGGAGGGTATATCACAGCTCAAGGGGATGTGGGAAATCAGAAAGTGAAGTTTGATAAAGTAAACTACATTCAACAACTTCAAAACAACTTACTTTCTGTATCCCAAATATATGACAAAAGCTTTAAGGTTATATTCGACAACAAGAAGTGTTATGTCCTGAAAAAGGACTATGTGATCCCGGAGGACCAAGTCTTAATGTCTGCCTCAAGATATAATGACCTTTATGTCTTGGATCTTTCAAAGGCCTCCACAACGGATCTTCAAGTTCAGTGCTTCTTGTCAAAGGCTACTGAGAAGGACTCCAACTCCTGGCATTGGAGAATGGGACACATTAATCCACGGAAAATGAACCACTTGATCCAGAATGATCTAGTGAGTGGAGTTAACGTCAAAAACTTCCAACTTTCGGATTTCTGTGTGCCGTGCAAGAAAGGCAAACAGACGAAGAAGTCTTATAAGGAAAAGAAAGTTCATTCCATCAAGCTTCCTCTTGAACTTCTTCACATGGATCTGTTTGGTCCACTCAGTACAAGAAGCATCGCAGGCGACTTGTACTGCTATGTGGTTACTGATGACTACTCAAGATTTTCTTGGGTAATGTTTCTGAAATCCAAATCAGAAACATTTGAGTCTTTCAAGGAATTGGTAACTACACTGGAGTCTCTCTACAATCTAAAGGTAAGACAGGTACGCTCAGACAACGGAACCAAGTTCAAGAATCAGCGGATGGAGGCTTACTGCAAGGAAAAAGGAATTGTGAACCAGTTCACTTCTGCCTACACACCTCAGATGAATGGAGTTGCTGAGAGAAAGAATCGCAGCTTGATAGAGACAGCACGGACAATGCTAGCGGACTCGAAACTGCTTATTCAATTCTGGAATGAGGCAGTAGCAAATGCGTGATACATGTTAAATCAAGTTCTGGTAGTTAAACGCCATGGCAAGACGTGTTACAAGTTACTACAACGACGTAAACCTAATCTAGAGTATCTCAAACCGTTTGGCGCACCATGCACCCTACTGAAGAAGACTCAGGAGGGAAAATTCAGCGAGAAGGATGAAGAAGGTATCTTTCTAGGATACAACATACCAAACAAGAGAGTTTACAACAACTCAACGGGTCTAGTTGAATTGTGGTGTAACTTGGACGTTCAAAGATACACCACCCCACCTGCTGGAAAAGGACCCGCCTTCTTTTTTCGACTATGATGGATTCTTCAAGTCCTTCAACATACCTCTCTCCAATTCTGACGAAGAGTTAGCAACCAAGATGATGTATGATGTCTTGAACTCACCATCACAAGATTCAACATCAACTTGTTCACAAGGTGACTCGTCTCACCACTCAGGAGGAGCATTCGAAGTAAGTGACTCCTCCTCAGAAGATGAAGCTGTGGAGAATGACCAGAACAATAAGGAGGAATAGGGTCCAATTTTTGCAAGTCCACAAGCATCTAACAGTGATGCCTCCGCGTCTTCGAAACCTCAAACTCCTACTGCCTCAGATACAGAACCAAATGTTCATAATCTTGACTCTGAGGTAGCTGTTCCCACCACTCCTGGATCACGCTTAAATGTCTATCATCCATTGGAGATGTTAGATCAAGAGTGCAGACAAGAAGTCAGCTATATTCAGCTGATTATGCCTCGGTAATTGAAAAAGGATACCTTCACGACGGTGCTTATCGTTGTTTTGTGTCGCAGTTTGAGCCAAAATACGTCAGTGAAGCCCTGAATGATGAGGCATGGGTGAGTGCCATGCAAGAAGAACTTCTTCAGTTTAAGAAGTTAGGTGTATGGACTCTGGTGGATAGACCTAAAGGTGCTAAGGTCATTGGCACCAAATGGGCCTTGAAATGCAAGAAAGATGACCAAGGCGTCATCATCAGGAACAAGGCTCGACTTGTAGTTCAAGGATTTCGACAAGTCGAAGGAATACATTACAATGAAGGGTTTGCACCCGTGGCAAGAATGGAAGCCATCCGTATCTTCCTTGCCTATGCATCGTATATGAAGATTAAAGTTTATCAATTGGATGTGAAGAGTGCATTCCTTCATGGGGAAATCCGAGAGACAGTGTACGTCAGTCAACCCGAGGGATTTGAAGATCCATATCATCGGGACAGGGTTTACAAACTCGACAAGTCTTTATACGGGCTTCATCAAGCCCCAAGAGCCTGGTATGAGAAACTCTCGACTCACCTTGTGAAACACGGCTTTCGCAGAGGTGTTATTGATTGCACACTATTCATCAAAGAGAAAGATGGTGATTTACTGCTTGTTCAAATCTATGTTGATGACATCATCTTCGGGTCAAAGAACGAAGAATTATGTAAAGAGTTTGAAGCAGTAATGAAGGCTGAGTTGAGATGAGTGCCATGGGAGAGATGAAGTTCTTTCTCGGGTTACAGATGGATCAGACACCAAAGGGAATATTCCTACATCAGACCAAGTATGTAGGAGATATTCTCAGTCGGTTTGACATGGACAATGCTTCTGCAGCTGGGACTCCACTTGCTACAAACCATGATGTAGCACCCGAAGAGAATGGTGATCTGGTCGATGCCACCATGTATAGAGGAATGATTGGATCTCTCATGTACCTCACTGCCTCAAGACCTGATATCATGTATGTTACATGTCTATGTTCAAAATATCAGGCAAAGCCAAAAGTTAACCATCTGATAGTGGTCAATAGGATATTCCGTTATCTGAAGGGTACTCCAACACTTGGGTTGTGGTATGCTCATGACGATGACTTCGAGCTTACGGCGTATAGTGACTCGGATTACGGTGGCTGCAAGATGAACTACAAATCTACATCAGCGGGATGTCAATTCTTTGGGAGGAGATTAGTGACCTGGCAGTGTAAGAAGCAGACCTCGGTTGCCTTGTCAACCTGTGAAGTTGAATATGTTGCTGCCGCAAGTTGCTGTTCACAAATCATATGGATACAACAGCAAATGCGGGACTACGGTTTGAATTTCTCTTCTACTCCGATTTTTGTTGATAACTCTGCTGCAATAGAGAAACTAAAAATCCAGTACAACATCCTAAGACCAAACACATCGGCATAAAATATCACTTTATACGTGACTGCTTTGAAAAGAATCTAATCGATGTGGTAAAAATAAACACTAATTTTCAACGCACTGACCTCTATACAAAGGCTTTTGACAAACCACGTTTTCTATATTTGTTAGAGGTCAATGACTTTAAAAAGAAAAGTGATGTAATTCCAGAAGAGGACCAGGTTTAGTCCGATGCCTATAGTCAATTTTTTCCTTTCCTTTTATTTTATTTTATTTATCTTATTTTAGGTTTTGAATTAAATTGATGTTCTTTCCTTGCCTATTAAAATCCTAAAACTGCAACTCGTTTATGGTTTTAAAATTTTAGGGGCGAGATTTAGTTAACAACATTAAAAAAAACGAGGGAGAAGGAGAGGCTAGCTGATAGAAATCAGATCGTATTTGTGATACCGATTCAAAAAAAAACTTTGGAAGATAATAGTACACAGGAACAAACCATTTGGGATTTTTAAAAGTTTAAATAGTATTAGATGCAAAGTTCAAAGTATAAGTCTGTGAAGTCTGAGCAATATAAAAGGAAAAATGATAGTAAAACTGGTTACTACTAAGGTAACACAAAGAAAGTAGACCTAGAGGTTGCTAGACCACAAATGATATGTCGGTAGATTCAGCACAATAGATGATTAGACCTTGTTAGTGATCTCAGGAACAAACTAAGTTGTTCAACAAGCTGTGGATTATCATCTTATCCCTGGTTACCACAATCAACAAAATTCCAATAAGGGGTGACGAGCAGAATAAACGCACATGATGAAAAAAATGCAAAAGAAATCAAACTAATAACCTATGTTGTTGGTGAGATCTGTGCAAAAAGAATAAAAGTGCTCAAACAAGAAGATAGGTTATGTGCCTCTCTGCTGTGCGATGGCACTGACCTGAGGATAAGCATAACCTATATATTCTAGAATTCATTGTTGTTTGCCGCCTATCTGCTGTGCGATGGCACTGACCTGAGGCTTGGCTTCTCTTTGAAAGCTCTAAGAATAGTTTCTTCTTGAATACTACCCTGAGACTGCTCAAAAATCTCTCGAGGAATGTTGATTACCATATAAGCGTAGGATCCACAAAAGCTTGTTGAAATAATTAAATCATAAACCATCACCAATCTGTGTCAAAAGTCTGTGTATGGATTTAAGAGGACAAGTATATTGACAATCATTGTGGCTAAAATTCTTGGAATTCCAAATCAATGTGGGGATCTAATAGTACTAGTATGATTTCCTAAATTTGCTAACGACTATGGATGAAAAACAAGAATAGAGCATCAAAAGGTTTTTGATTACATGTCCCAAATGATTTGACTTTTCTGTATGATTCCAAATTGAATTGGTCCATGTATGGTCAAAATGAATTGAAGCAGCTTTTTCAGGAAATGAAATATTTAGATTTATATATTAGGATTTAACCCTCAAAAAACCACAAAAACATGTCTTAGTTTTGTTTTTTCAGTTTTAGTTCTTCTATTTTGTTTAAATTTCGTCAATGTAGTTTGTTTAAACATTGGACTATGCCATGGAATCCAATCGGGGATTTAATCACTAAAAAGGGTCACGTCTGAGGTGACCACACGTGTTTTCAAATGTCAACTGAGTCACTTCTGAGGTGACAAATTGTTTTAAAAGGATCACGTTTGAGGTGATCAAACGTTTTCAACTTAAAAGGATCATGTCTGATATGATCGAGTGCTTAAAACGTTTTAATCAATAAGTTACAGGGTGTAAAATGTCAAATGGTCATAAAGTCAAAAATCATGAGTATGATCCATTCGAATGACTGGACCATGAGTATGGACCAACCGTACGAATGGACCATACTCATGCCCAAGATAGCAGACTGGAGCATGAGTATGAACCATTCAACCGAATGGCTCCCAGGATTGAGTTAGTCGCCAGAATGGAGCTGTGCGAATGAGTCAGTCGCCCGACTGAATCCCAGTCGGCCGACTGAATGTGATCGAATGAACCAATCGCACGACTGAGGTCCATTCGCCCGAATGAACCGAGCGAATGGGTCCAGTCACCCCATTGAAATCAGATTCAGTAAAAATAGAGCCATAGTCGATCGCATTCAACTCATCACCCTCAATCGCCCTAAGATCGCACAGCCTAACGTTACTCTGCCAAAAATTCCTCTAACCCAAATTGATTACATATTTTGATAATCTGACGTTCGTTGGTGCATATACAGGTAAAATGCAGTGTGACCATGCCAAAGACTGTCGATTAGACTCCAAAATCAAGAAATTGGCCCTAACTAGACTCGAGACTGTAAATGAACTAATAACCTAAGTAAACCAAGTAAAATGTTGAAATAAAGGTTATTAGGTTATTAGTATAATGATTTCTAGTCTAAAGATCCATTACGCGACGTCTAATTTCAAGATTTGGTTCAAATTTGATTTTTAGTTGAACAAACAGTGGGACAGGCGACTGGACACACGAATGAACTACAATCGCACGATTAAGTTGAATGAATGACTCAATCGGCCGAATGATTGATGCGAATGAGCTCAGTCGGCCGACTGAACCACTCGCATGCTCAGTCGCCTGATTGAACTCAATCGCATGCTCAGTCGCCTGATTGAACTCAATCGCATGCTCAGTCACCAGATTCAGTCTAGTCGCATGCCTGGTCAATCGACTGAACTCAGTCGCATGGTTCAATCGCATGATTGAACCAGAATGAATTCTACTAGATTAATTCGACATGATTTGTGTTGTGTGGTGATCTAATGTCTGTGTGTTTTTGTGTTACACATTGATTGCTGACAGGTGGTCCATCAACCCTAAGCATAACATATGTGCTCACTTAGATGCTATGACTCGGAACGGTCCCAAGTTTGCGGGGATCATCGCTTTTCTCCAGCGATCCAGGATCTACAGGGCCATTTCTACTCAGTGCACTCCATATAGGTCTATTCAGCAGGCCTTCTGGGAGGGGGCATCAGTTGACCGCTCACATGATCCATACAGTATCAGGAGTTCCATATTTGGAAGGGATATAGAGATTACTGCCGAGGATATTCGTTGGGTGCTAGGTTTGGGTGACGATGCAGACCACCCTACCAGACTTCACCCGCTGACTATGAGAGGGTGCTTCTTAAGGATGAAGTATGCTGGGGATGGCACGCAGGGGTGCTCAACAAGAGCAACCTGTGTCCCAGTATAAGTACTTAGCACATGTCATACTTAAGTGCTTAGCTTCGCGAAGGGGTGGGTTTCATGATCTTTCAGACCAGATTCAAAATGCCTACGTGGCACTGGTACTGAACCACCCTTTCAGCATCTCGAGCATGATATTCTCTTACTTGATAGAGAATCCGGAGACTAAGGGCAAAGAGGGTTTCTGCATGTACCCTAGGTTTCTTCAGATGATCTTTGATGAGAAGCTGCCACAACTGCCCAAGGAGAAAGAAGACGCGGTGATGCTTGAGGTGATGGATGATACCACCTTAGGCAGGATGAAGGTTTATCGGGGCAAGCAGGTGAAGCCCCCGGTAAAAAGGCTGTTTGGGCATTTGATTCGAGTGGACTACATGGCGCCAGCGAAGAGGAAGTGGCATCACGGTGATAGTGACTCAGATTCTGAGCCGATTGTGCTCTGGTCCGATGATTCTGATGATGATGACAGTAGTGATGGTGGAGATACTGGCCCCACCCAATCTAGGGCCACTACCACAGATGTTATATCTCCATCATCCACCCACGGAGAAGCTGAGTCGGCAGGATTCCATCAGAACTTCCGACCTGATGAGGAGGACGAGTCAGACGAGGAGCCGTTGACTCGAACGGTGGGCAACAAGGTGGTTGCCACCAAGAGAGGGATTAAGGCGGTAGGTGGATGCCAGGGTGAGCCTGGGGAGGCTGCTACTGATCCATCTTACACCCTAGACCAGCCCAGCAGCCAAGGGGGAGCATTCACCTTGATCACCACCTCTATCACCACCACCACCACAGCTACCACCACCACTACCACACCCTCTACCACTACTACCACACTACCCACCACTATTACCATACCACCTACCATTACTACCACACCTCCAACCTCCACTACTACAGCCATACCTCCACCAGTTATACCTATACCACCACCCATCTTTACCACAGCTACCACCACTACCACCACCCATCGAGTCGGGACCTCATCACAGGTCCCACTGAGTTTTGGATCCTCTCTGCCCTCCGTTGGGTTAGAGGAGCAGCTGGCCAATCTAATTCGGATTGTGCTTAAGCTGCTTGCTACTGATGAGCAACGAGCTACACAACTATACCAGCTGATGGAGCTCAATGCTACTCAGGCTCATCAGATAGCAACTTAGAGTCAGGAGATTGCTAAGCTTTATGAGCTGCAGACTTCATCAGTACAGCGAATAGATGATCTTGAGGTGAAGAACAAGAAGCTGATGTTGCGACTCAAAGGCTCCAAAAATGAGCCCCTCAAGATCAGAGAAGGTGATGATGATGGTGATGATGATGATGATGATGATGATGATGATGATGATGATGATAGTGAGGATGATGAGGCAAGTGATGATGAAGAGACTGGAGAAAGACAGAATGATGATGATGATGATGATGAAGAAGGAGATGCTGCTGCATCTGCCTCAGCTCAGGGTCAAGAGAGATGTACAAAGAGAAATCAAGACCAACGAGCTTCGTCTTCTGCCTCACCTACTGATAAGCCTGCGATTCACGACAAATATAATGATTAGACATTTATGTATTTGAAAGCTTTTGTACTTGAATCATGTATTAAACTTCTGTACTTAATGTTTATATATATTTAATGTGTTTCTGTTTTGATTATTAACTAATGATTGATGTGTTACATGTCTAAATCAAGCAGATCCAAATTTTCAGAGGGATGAATACGATGTTGCTCCCCTTCAGCAGGTCAAGACTCAACTAACCATGATTCTTGATCTGCAAGGGATTGTCAGGAGATCAACGAGTTACACCCCTGAAGAGGGGGAAATAATTCATGATCTTACTAATGAGCAACTGGGCGATATGTTCAAGCTCAATCCTGATGAGATTATCAAGGACGCTCCAACCTTTGAAGCAACCAGTGAGGACGAGCTGAACGACATTGATGAGATCGAGATCGAGGACGTCACTGCCGAGCACTATCCAGAGTATGCTGACAAAGAGGGAAATACGGTTCCCAACCTGGGTGATTCCCTAGTCAGTGATTCGTTTGAGATACTGGATAAAATGGAGCAAGTGTCCGAGAAGATTAAGGAACAAGCCCAAGACTCAGACGCCAATGTCAAATCTGAAAGGCTGAATGGGCTGTATGTATTAAGGAGATCCGAGCCTAACGCACTACTCCTAAACCAAATGTCTACACCAAGCTCTACAAAGTGAAGAAACATCACAAGGTGTCAGGCAAGATTATCGCGTGGGCCCATTTTGATGATCTTAACGTATACGCAGTAAAGAGACAGAAGGGATTGAGTACTTTAGATTCCCACATGATCTAAAGACTCTACCTGGGCTCAACCAGCTGGCCAAACTGAAGCTGTTATATGCTGACCCGAAATAAATGTCAGGCTGGTTTGAGGGTGCATTGAAGAGAGAGTACCACACTAGGTGGGTCAACTTCAAACCTCAACAACCTACGAGGTATATCAGACGGTCTGAAGTTGATGCCATAACTGGAAAGCCTAAGATAGTGCTGAAGTGGAGTTCTCCACGTACGATGTCAAGAATCCCTCTAAGGGAAATGCCACACGACTTCACTCCACACTTTAAGTGGTGGTACTATGATTGGAGAACAGGGGAGGCAATCATAGTTCTGAACAAGAGGGCAAAATGGACACTATCAGGGGTATTTGACCCAATGTGGCTTACCAACCTGTCAGCTAATGATGTTTACACTCTATACAAGTAGCCACTGTTATATGACTCGCAGGATATTGTACAAGCCCTCCAATTCCAAAACGTGATCAGACTCTGCTTTGCATTTGAAATACATGTAGGAGTTACAAGAGAGGAGAAGTACAAGAAATATGAGGAGCTTATGAAGAATATAAGAAAATAGATAAATCTAGGTCCAAGGGAGAGTTTGTAAATACATGTGTACCTAGTTTCTGAGCTTAATGTAATATGTCATTATTGTCTTACACATATGTAATTGAATGGGTACTTAATGAAATACAAATATGGTTGCGCTTATAATGTTTATTATTTCATTGTTTAGTAGTTTAACGCTTATTGAACTAACTATGTAGGTTTGTGGTTGTGTGAATGAATCTTGATAATGTAATGATTAATAAATACATTCAAACTCAGTAATATGAAGTTCTCATGCGAATGGCCCATGCTAATGGACCATACGCATGAACAACTTCATGCGAATGACTCAGTCGCACGACTGAACTAGGAGACTGGATCAGTCGCACAAGTGTAACATGAGATTGACTCAGTCACACAACTTCGCACTCTGTCGTGTGAATGGATCAACCGCATGGCTCAATCGCACGACTGAACCATGCTAATGGTTCAGTCGCCCGAATGAGAAACCCTAACCTATAAATACCACTTAATTCGTGGAAAAACATAACAATTCAAATCACTTCGACTACAGACGTACCCTAGCCGTCTAGAGACCTCTAAGAACCTGTTCCAAGTTCATAGATCGCACTAGATCGATTCCATATCGTTCTTAACATTTAGATTCAATCCATAATTGATTCTACGTGCGTTCTCACTGATTGGATCGCCAATCAAATAGGATTCCACACTAATTGATTTGGTATGCACGTTAATCAGTTAGTATTTCGTTCAATACACGATCCTAACAACATGTCTCATTGCTCGTGCATCCAATGATGAAAGTCATCTTTGGCATAGACGTCTCGGTCATTCAAACTTCAAGAACATGAACAAGCTTGCAGCAGGAAATCATATTATTGGAGTTCCTTCAAAGAAGTTCGCAACATCAGACCTCTACAAAGCATGTTTGAAGGGAAAACAACATAGAGCGTTTTATAAGACCAAACAAATAAACTCAAACTCAAAACCTTTACAAATGTTACACATGGATCTATTTGGTCCTATAAACATACAAAGTATCGGGAAGAAATCGTACTGTTTAGTCATCATTGATGATTATACATGATTTTCTTGGGTTTTCTTTCTTCATGCAAAATCAGAAACAGCTGTTCTTTTAAAAGAGTTCATCATTAAAGTAGAAAATAAATTAGATCAAAAAGTTAAAATAATCAGAAGTGATAATGGAACCGAATTTAAAAATGCTAATATTGAGAGTTTTTGTGCAGACAAAGGAATAGCTCATCAGTTCAGTGCTCCTTAGACTCCACAACAAAATGAAGTTGCAGAAAAGAAGAACAGAACTTTGATTGAAGCAGCTCGTGCAATGTTAGCTGATGCAGTGATTCCTATCATATTCTAGGATGAAGCAATATCAACTGCCTGTTTTATTAAAAATTGTACTCCGTTGGTTAAGGACAAATAGAAAACTCCTTATGAGTTAATGTTTGGCAGAAACCCAATATTGATTTTCTTAAATCTTTTGGATGTCGTGTTTTGATTTTGAATTCAAATGACCATCTAGGCAAATTTGATTCAAAGTCTGATGATGGACTCTTTCTTGGATATTCGTCCGCTTCAAAAGCGTATAGAGTTTATAACTCTAAGACGAATGTTATCAATAAAAAGTTCAATGTTCAATTCCTTGAAAACTCTTTTCCATTAGTTGCAAATGGTCCAAAGTGGTTATTTGATTTAGATTCATTAACAAACTCATTTAATTCTAATCAGTTTGAATCTTCATTGTCAACAGGAAACAAGTAGGAGATCTTGGAACCATCAATGAAGATTCTGATTCTGATGATATGGATGATACAAGCTCAGATTATCCATTTTTCTCGTTTGCAAGAGATCCTCTATTCTCTACAGCAAATCATGAGCATCAACAAGTTCCTGAAGATTCTGATATTTCGCAACCTATTCCTAATGATGGACCAGAAATTCACCATCCTGAGTCTGGAACTTCATCTGTATCAGAAGATATAAATGTGAATGACAAGTTTGATTACTTTATCAATTCTCCAACTCAAGTTCCGAATTTCATTCCTCATTCCTCAACTTTATTGCACCAGCTCTCTAAACTGAATCAATCTAATTTGGAAGTGAATGTTCAACAAGACGAGATTCTAACAACTCGTATTCACAAGAAACATCCCATCTCTTAGATTATTGGTCCTTTAAATGAAAGAGCAACGCGAAGTCATTCTAAACAAGCAAATCTTTGCTTGTACTCATGTTTTCTTTCTCAAATTGTCCCTAAAAACATAATTGAAGCTTTGAAGGACAACAAATGGATTGAACCAATGCAAGAGGAATTACTACAATTCAGAAAACAAGAAGTGTGGTATTTGGTGGATTTACCTAAGGGTGAGAATGCCATTGGCACAAAATGGTTATTCAGGAATAAATCAGATAATAAAGGAATAATCATTCGAAACAAAGCTCGATTAGTAGCTCAAGGATACACTCAGGAGGAAGGAATAGATTATGATGAAATGTTTGCTCCAGTTGCAAGACTAGAAGCAATTCGGGTCTTTCTGGCATATGCTTCTTATATGAAATTCAAAGTGTATCAAATGGATGTTAAGGGTGCATTTTTGAATGGACCAATCACCGATGACGTGTATGTTAGGCAACCTCAAGGTTTTGAAGATGCTGAATTTCCTCATCGTGTGTACAAACTTAGCAAAGCTCTATATGGTTTACATCAAGCCCCAATAATCTGGATGAGACATTGTCCCAGCATTTGATACAATACGGATACACAAGAGGGAAAATTGATCCAACTTTATTCATTAAGAAGGATGCAAATGATCTCTTATGTGTACAAGCGTATGTGGACGATATCATATTTGGTTCAACCAGTCAAAAACTATGCTCAGAATTTGAAGACATCATGAAACCTCATTTCCAGATGAGTTCTATGGGAGAAATATATTTCTTTCTTGGATTGCAAGTTACACAATCTGCAGATGGTATATTCATCAATCAAGAGAAGTTTGTTGATAAACTATTGAAGAAATTCAAGCTGCAAGATTGTCAATCCATCAGAACTCCAACTGACAAAAACACCAAGATTGATCCTGATCCAAAAGGAAAATCAATAGACCAAACATTATACAGATCTATGATTGGTTATTTGATGTATTTAACTTCATCTAGACCTGACATATTGTATGTTGTTTGTGTCTGTGCCAGGTATCAATCAGACCCGAAGGAATCTCACCTAATTGTCGTCAAACGCATATTCAGATATCTCAAAGGAAAACCAGCTCTAGGGTTATGGTATCCTTATGAAGGAAACTTCGAGTTACATGGATATACTGATAGTGATTATGGGGGATGTAGTCAAGATAGAAAATCTACTATGGGTGGTTGTCAGTTTTTGGGTCTACAATGTAAGAAACAGACAAATGTCTCAGTCTCAATTGCAGAAGCTGAGTCCATTGCTGCATCAGCAAGGTGTTCTCAAATCCTTTGGTTGCAAAATCAACTACTGGATTACAGGTTCAATTTTCTTAAAACTCCTATTTACATTGAGAACACTGCTTCTATGTTTATAACAGCTAATCCTGTTCAACATTCAAAAACAAAGCATATCAAAATTCGATATCATTTTCTCAAAGATAACTCTGAAAAAGGTTCAATCATTTTGATTCAAATTTCAACTGACAAACAATTAGCTGACCTGTTTACTAAAGCCTTTTTACCAGGAAGGTTTGAGTATCTGGTTGAATCTATTGGCCTTATTAATCATGTTGAAAAATGATTTTGCTTCATCAAAATGATAATAACCCTCCCTCCTATTCTCAACTTAAAAAGGAAAATCATCAAAATTGAATACCTGATTGTATATAATCTGTGTGTGTGCTACATGAAAAAGCAAATACAAAATTTGAAGCTTATAAAACGAGAATACAAAAATATAGTTTAGCTATTTCTTTATTAGTTTTGAATCTGCCTTTGCAATATGTGAGCAATGATAGTACATCAAATATAATGAGTTGCATACTTCACTCAATAATAAAGTCTGACATGATCAGATACGATGTGTTGGTATAGTCATGCAGTTATACTGAAAAAGTAGATTCTTGTGATTTAACTAAATCATTATGCATTGTGGGTATTCATCTTCGTTCTTATGAGTGGTATTAACTTTTCTGATTGATTGCTTGTCAAGTCACAAACTCCCACCTGATGGTAATATAAATAACCATGAGATCTGTTTAATGCATCTGCTCACTTCTCTGTTATGAGTCATCATAGACCTGAAGTAACGAGGTATCCTCTGTTGTAAGTCATTACAGACCTCGATATTCTCACTTGATGCAAAACATGCCAACGTGCACAATCCTTTCAAATGTCCAAAATGGATATCCCTTGATTCTTATGAATCATCTATATCCAATTCTTTATGAAGCGGATTCGGGGATTACCTAATGGCTTGTCCATGGTGGTTTTCTGAGAGATTATCAAATGGTTTTACCATATTGATTCTCTCATTGACCTAAACATGAGATCTGGTTATTCAATATGTGATGTAATTAAGCTGAGAAAAAGTGTTTGCTTGCATACCTTGAAGAGGGTTGGACTCTCAAAGTCTAAGTGTGGGTTCCATAATGTCATATCTAATAGAACTTTACAATCCAAGAATTGAAAAAGTAAGTGTGCTGATACTTTTACCAAAAGTACTCATTGTCTGTACTTAGATCTTGTGTCTCCTTTGCTGCAATATTACTGACCTGGAACACACATGATCAGGATTTAATCAGTGTTCATGACTATTCATCATTTCTTTTATTTTAATGTGCTGATTATTCTCTGGTATGAGCTCACTGCAGGCATATGATTCTGTGTACATCTAGTAGTTTTTTTTATTATTCTGCTTTATTTTTAATTTTTGCATGTTTCTCTGTGTGCAGGCATGTCAATAATGATTGTTTTTCTCCTTTTCAACACATATAAACTTCTAAGTTTGTGAACATAAAAGTTTAGGGGGAGTAAAATTTGAAAAAGAGAAAATCAAAATAAAAGTTGAAAAGGATGATGCAAAAAAAATTTCAAGTAGTATGTGTTTGATATGTCTTCAAATGAACCTAAAACAATAATTTCCAAATTGTTTAACATTTGGAAAAGCTTATTGCAAAGAATTGAGAGTGTTTGTTGTTGTATAAAATTTTTGAGACTAAAATGACGGGAAATTAATCAATAATAAATTTGGTCAAGAAGTCAAATTTTGGTCAAAAAGTCAAAATTTGGTCAAAAAGTCAAAGTTTTGGTCAAAAAGTCAAAGTTTTGATCAAACAGTCAAAGTCTAAGGCTTTATTTAAAGTTTGACCAAAGGTTTAAAATTTCTATGAAGAACAGTGAAATTGATCAAAATTATGGTTTGAATGAAATTTGTGAAAATAAAACAAGTGTTAGACATATGGATGTCTAATGCGCCTAAACAGTGACCATAAGTCTAAGTTTAGAAGCATGATGAAATTTCAGTTTTATGATAAGTGTTGGACGTTTTGAGTCATCCTCATACGCCTAAACAGTGGTCATAAGTTTGAATTTTTGGTTAAGTGTTGGGCGTTTTGTACAAGCTCATGCGCCTAAACTGTACCAGACATCTCATATTGAAAATAAAACATGTGTTAGGCGTTTCATTCTAGGTCATGCGCCTGAACAGTGCTCATGCGCCTATGTTCATAATCAAAATTTGACTAAGTGCAACTCATGCGTCTAAGGTTCGCATAGACCTCATGCGTCTCAACAGTGGTCATGCGCCTAAACAGTTGTAATGCGTCCAATGAGTTTTACACTTATATAAATACAACACTTGCACAGATTTCATTTCATTCTAACATTTCACACTCATATTCACTCTATTCATACTCTCAGTTCCGACTCACTCAAATACTCACTGATTACTTGTTATTTCTAAGAGTGATTGATTCTCTAAGGTAATATTAGTGAATGCGATCAACACATTGTGATTATATCATCAAAGCAGTGTCTATTATCATCAAAATCAATCAGACGTTTGAACCCTATTTAGGCGTTCGAACCCTAAAACCTTGAATATATCTGAAATTGTTGATTTCTTGTGATTGATTGTTAACAATAAAACATGATATTGTTAATAACAATGGATTGCGAACTGATTGACATCATCAAAATAAATTTTCATCATAAAATTTTTTTTATGATTCAATGATCATCAGAGTAAAAAATAGTAATACAATAATATTCTTGAAATGAATCGACACTTGAATTTTTCAAACAAAACTTAAATGTTTTTCATTAAAACTCAACTTGTGTGTTCAAACCATCTAGAAACAGATAACTTAATTGATTCTATATCTTAAAATTTGATTAAATCAACAAAACAGTAAGTTCATATTTTTGAACTTTTTAAAATGATCAAATTTTAAAATATAAAATTTATTAAGTGAATATAAATCTTTTGAAGGAATTATACATTTTTACAAGGTTGATAAAAAATTTAATTGAGTATAATCTTTCAAACTAATTCATGTTTCTTTTTTATTAACAGATGAATACTTTAAAGTTTGGGCCTAAGCATAATGTTGCTGCTTTTCTCAATGAAGAAGTTAGAGAAGCCAATGGATATGAAGAGATGATCAGATTTCTTCTAAGGACTAAATATGTGTATGCTATGTGTGCCAGACCGGCCATATATGCAAGGGTGATCAAGAAGTTCTGGAGAACTGCAGAAGTTGAGTTAGATGACAACAGAAGGAAAGTTTTAAGAGGATTCATAACAAATGATAGAATGATTGAAGTATCTGAAGATTCTATAAGAGTTGCTTTAAGACTGGGTGAAAATGATGATCAAGATTTATCTGAATACACTTTTAATGAGTGTAGAGAGACATTTATGCAGATGGGTCATCTAGATAACTTCCCTAAAGAGCAATTCTTCAGGGCAAAAGTCTACAATCACTGGAAGCTGCTTTGCTACATTTTTCAACACTGTATGTCAAAGAGAAGTGCAGGATGAAACTCATTTCCAGTAGACATAGCATCTCCAATAATAGCCATAGCCACTAATAGAAGATTCAACATGGCTAAGTGGATTATGAATGGGTTCATATTCAATTTGGATAAAAGGAAAGAGGAACAAGTACTTGATGTATCCTTGATTTCTCCAATTGATCATAAATGAAGAATATCCAGACATTCATGATTATGGAATACAAGGTGATAGACTTGTGTTAGAGCATATGTCTGAAGTTAGAAAGCCGTTCATGATTGGGGTTGTGAGGCTTATGTTAAGACTCCCACCTCTAACAAGATAGAAAGCCGTTCCACTAAGTGTATCTTCATTGGATATTCTAGAGATTCTATGGGATATTATTTCTATGATTCATTGGAACAAAAGGAGTTTGTTGCCAAGAAGACTGAGTTCTTAGAAGCTAAGTTCCTTATGGAAGGAACTAGCAGTAGAACAGTGGATCTTGAGGAGGATCAAGAACCACAAACCGATACACGTTTGGTTGACACTAGCACTCAACATGAGGATAATGAGGGTGATCAATTAGTTGATAAATACACACAAAACATTCGCAGATCTGGTAGAACTAGTAATAGACCTGAAATATATGGATTTTTCGTAGATGGATGCTATGTGGTATATTTCGATGAACCAACCACTTATCGTGATGCAATGTCCAATTTGGATTGTGACAAAAATGGCTTGAAGCCATGAACGTTGAGATGCAATCCATGTATGACAACCAAGTGTGGGACTTGGTTGAACCACCTCTTAACTCCAAGATAGTTTGATAGGATTGGATCTAGTTTGATCAATTAGATTTAAATTTTGCAGCAGAATATGACAGAAATAAGATCGAATTCAAGCAAGAAAAGTATGAATATGCAATCACACAATGACGATTAAAGAGAGAGAGAACTTTTCTGTTTAAAGGAATATTTTCATTCACGCGTAATGCTTCGGTACAAAACAACTAGGTCAACATTCCTTTTAAAAAGGAATGTGACGTCTGCTGATGTCACTTGATAGTGACATCTATCAGAATTATACAAACAACTGAAACTATGCAAACTACTGAGAATGTTCTCAACAACTGATCACATCTCAGAGAATGCTAAGTACAAGAACATAAAACTACTGAACTAAAACTACTGAAACAATAAACTACTGAAAGGTAAATTACAAGTACTGAAAAGGAAAAACCATCACAACTACTGAAGTTAATAACTTCAACTGTTGTGACAACTACTGATCACTCTGGTCTTCAGTCTTTGTCTTCAGTACTTCACTTTCAGACTTTGTCTTCAGTTCTTTACTTTCAGACTTTGTCTTTAGACCTTGTAATCAGCTGATGTCTTCAGCTGTTGTGATCTTCTTCAATAGTTGTAATGTCTCTGGGACTTGGAGGTTTTTCTGATCAGGCTCATTGGTTCTTTTGGTCCAATAAACTCTCCCTGAACCAATGCAGCCAAAATCTCTAAGTTTATTGATGATCCCACTTATTCTTTGGCAGAAACACTCTCTTGATCAGCTTCAGAGGTAATCATATAAGCATAGGCCGGAAAAAGGTTTCTAATCTTTTGATTGGCTAAGTATGAAAGGGAACTCTGTCTTGGGGAAACTGGACACAGAGTCTTGTCCCAACCATGAAACCTATTTCCCATTGATGAGTCTGTAAGACTCTCTTGCATAAGCCTCAAGGAGAACAACTTTTTCCTCCTTGGTGAGTTCTTCTGCTTCTCCCTCAAAGAAGAACTCAGGGCCATAATATTCAGACAGATATCTTACTATCTTCCCATTCTTCAACTCAACAGTTGTGATCTCTCTGTATGCAAATTCATCTGGATGAGAGCCTTCTAGCAACAACTGGAGTTCAATCTTTTGAAGATCTTCAAGTCTCTTGTATAACAGCCCCTTCTTGATCATTTTGTTCTCAAGTATAGATTGAGGGGTTGATTTTGAGGTGTGTGCTCTCTTGAATTCTTCTATAATCTCCCATGGTGAGACTACCATGGCCAACATAATTGCAGCATTCAAAGTCTTTTTCACTTGGCCATGATATCTACTTGGTATGTTTTTCTTGTGTATTCTGGAACTTACCCTGGGGTCTGGCCAAATCCTCACTCTTTCTTTTTGATGTTGGAATGTATGCCTAAGAGTGTACAACCTCAGAGCTTGTTTCTTCATTGCTTGAATGGATGAGGACTGAGGGAAGTCCTTGTCAACCATTTTGAGAAATTGCTCATCATGCTGCTTCTGCTGTTCTTCTTCTTCTATCTTAACTTTAACCATTTGCCTTTGAGTTTCAGGAGTTATTGTTTTTGATTGACTCCTAGGCTCAGGTTTTCTTCATTTCGATCACAGCAGAGATTGGCAGACTATCCTCTTCATCATCATCTTCTTCTTCTTCCATCCTCAACACCCTTCTCTTTCTTTTAGGTGCATCACTGGTGGTAGATTGAGTGGGTTTCTTAGGTAAAGAAGTTGGTTTAGAGGGTTGTTAGGTTGGTTGTTTTTAAGGTTGTGAGGTTGGTTGTTTTGAGGATTGTGAGGTTGGTTTTGAGGATTGTTTTGGTAAGGGAGATTGTAAAGGCTGCTCTATCATTTTGTTTGTGAGGGTGGCTTTGGATAACTTAGCCATGTCAGATCTTTTCCCAGCACCAGCTACATCCAGAGCTTCTATGATCAGACCTTTGTTGAAGCTTTCAGAAGAGCATATTTTGGTGGTTATCTCCAAAATGCTATCTCTAGACCATGACTTGACTTCAATGATAGGTCTTCCCAAGTGTTTTGATAGAAATCTGATCATAGCCTCCAATCTTTCCATTTCTTTCTCATTGAAGCCTGCCCATCGATTCTCAATCTCCTGAATCTCAAGCCTTCTGATCTCAGAATCAAGTTTGGCAGTATCAAAGCCTTGCCTGAAGAGCTGATCAATAATCCTGTCCATGGATCTGCTGCGTTGCTCATCAGCTTCTTTGATCATCTCCTCCAACTTCTTCTCATCCTTAGTTTGTTCACCAGCACTCTTCTTTCTTTTGTAAGTAATAATCTCTTTTCCTTTATTCTCCTTGGCTTCTTCCTCTTCAATTCTTTTTCTTTTATCATCTTTCACTGACTTAGACTCCCCTTTTTTGGTTGCATTGGGTTCAGGGGTTTGAATGTCAGAAAGTTTCTTGGACACAGCATCATCCACAAGGGTTTGAAGATTTGAGGAAATCCTCTCATCAATGGTTTGATGGACAATAGTAGTGATGATGGGAGTGATGAGAGGTAAGGAAGATTTGAAAGCATCAGCCATTTGCTCAAAGGGGTTCTCTCCCTGAGAAATGGTGCCTGAAACAGAGGTTGGTGGCTTATATGATTTGAGTGGCTTAGTGTTTGGGAGAGCTTCAACAGAAGTTGCCATCTGTGGGTTAATTGGAGCAGATGGACTTGATACCTGAGACATTTTGGCAAGCAGTTCTTGTAATCAGCAAACCTCAGCCTCAAGAATGGTGTTTTGGGCTAGAACTTCAAGGAAAAAGCCCAGGTCATCATCAGTGTAAGCTGAATCAGCTGACCTCCTGAGTAAATCAGGATGAACATGTGCTGAGTGTAGATCAGTAAACACATGTGCCCCTTTGTCTTGGAACTGGGGACTTCCAGCCTCAGGATTAAGTCCTTCATTGGCAGTTGCCTCTGGTGAGGTCTTAGAGATGATACCAGCTTCATCCTGTTCATGTGTTGAAACAGGGGAAGAGATAGCCTCACCAGATGTTCTAGTCTCCTCATCTACACTGGGAGAGTGAACTTTATAATCCCTGTGCTGTGGGTTGTCAACTACATTATGATCCTCTCCCTCAGCTGTTGAGGTTTTCCCAGTGTTAACAGGTTTCTGGGGAGGGGTAGAGGAATGTAGTTGAGTCAGCACTTGTGCAATGATTGCAGTTGGGCTAGTAGGGGTGGTTTCAGTGGGAGATGGAGGTGAAAAGGATTGCACCCGGGGTGAATGGTGCTCTTCAATGGCAATCTTCTGAAGTGAGAGAGATTCCAGTAATGTGGCTTCCCCAATTTTGGTTGCATCAGGATCTTGTTGAGAGGATACCTGAGCGGTTTCAGCTGGTGGAGTCATTGAAACTACAAGGGGATTAAGACTTGTAGTTTCATCCTGCGTTTGTGCTGCAGGGGCATCATCACGGGACTTAACTCCCTGAGTAGCCTTGTTGGTTTTCTTCGGTTTTGGTTTGGAGGGGACTTTAGATCTGGAGGTGGAGGCTGTGGGTTCCCTCTTTGAGTTGTGGATTTGAGTTGTGCCTGGAGTATACCTCTGGCAAAACTACCAGAGTAGGGACTCCAAGGCCAACAAGGCCATCAGATTTTAATTGGTTAAGAATTATGGCCATAAGAAACCTTGGATATAATATCCATCTATTAGCCATAGGTGTCATTGCCAAATCTTTTAATTCCAAAAAGATTATTTCAGAAACATTCAGGCTTTGATGTTCAAGGATAGAATACAATACCTGTTGCCACCTGGATGACATTTGATCCCATGAAGATGTTTTGGGGGCAAGACAGACATTGATCATATGGAAAATGAGCTGCTCAGCATCATGGAAGTGCTTCTTCAGAATAATAGTAGCACTTAGGTCACCCTCATAACCATGATTAGCAAAGGATAGATCAATGGTGCCTTTGGGGTATTTGGTGACATGGGTGGCATCATTCAAGTTAGGGTTTGACGAATGATCTCAGAAGTGATGACCACCTATTTCTGGTTGACAAACGACTGGAGAGTGATGGAGTCATCATTCTCAGCAGTATGAACAGTGACGTTTGTCCAAAATTGGCAAAGGGTATCGGGATAGATGGTAGGATTCAAGAGAAAGGCAGTGCGATATTGGGAATCAACATCAAATCAATAGCAGCATCAAACTTGTTCCAAAAGGGTGATTTGGTAAGGTAAGCGACACAGTTGTGTCGAGGTTTGATTTGCATGGTCGCCATTAATGGAAGATGAACGTTTGGAAAGTGGGTTATGAAAAGTTTGAAGTTAGGGTTAGGTATATATAGGTTATGAAACGGCTGAAAGAAAACAACTGAAAGTTTTGGTGTGAATCATCAGTTGTTAGAAAACAACTGAAGACATGGTTTTAACTTTCAGATGTTGTAAGCAACTGAAGACTTGGTGTTGGTCATCAGTAGTTGTAAACTACTGAAGACTTGGTTTTGGCTTCAGTTGTTTTGAAATGAAACAGTAGTTGTTGTCGTCAATTCACAAAGTTCAGCAGTTTCAATGACCTTAACACTTACTCATCAGATCATCTGATTTTCAGATGTTTCATTGGTCATCAGTACTTATTTATTATAAACGACTTCAGTAGTTTGAGTACTACAAAGTAAGTACTTTTGTAATTTACTTAGTACTGAAGGTCACTTATTTTTGACCTAATTATACTAATGCTCATCAGTATTTATTGACTGAGAGCATCAGTAGTTGTCAAATTATTCTAGTTGCAGCATACCAAGCCTGAGTATAAGATTATGAAAAGTTGCACTATCCAAAGGCTTAGTAAATATATCTGCAAGCTCATCAGCACTAGGTACAAACTTTGGATCAATCAGACCTTTTTCATAACAATCCCTGATAAAATGATGTCTGATCTCAATATGTTTGGTCCTAGAATGCTGGACAGGATTTTAACAATACAAAGAGCTGAAGCACTATCCATTAATAAAGGAGTCTTAGTCTCTGTAATGTCATAATCCAATAATTGATTTTGAAGCCAGAGTACCTGAGATGTACAGCTTGCAGCTGCAATATACTCTGCTTCAGCTGTGGATGTAGCAACTGAAGTTTGTTTCTTACTCTGCCAAGAAACTAAACAGTTGCCTAGAAATTGGCATCCACCAGAGGTTGATTTTCTGGTTAACTTACACCCTGCATAGTCACTATCAGAGAAAGCAACCAATTTGCAAGAGTGCCCAGTGGAATACCAAAGTCCTAAGATTGAGTTCCTTGCAAATATCTAAAGATCCTCTTGACTGCAATCATATGGGAATCCTTAGGAGCAGCCTGAAATCTAGCACAGACACAAGTTGCAAACATAATATCTGGTCTAGAAGCTGTAAGGTACATCAAGGAACCAATCATACATCTGTAAAGAGTTTCATCAACTGCTTTACCTTTTTGATCAGCATCCAGTTGTGTGTTGCTGCACATGGGAGTAGAACAAGGCTTACAGTTTTGTAAATCAAACTTGGTTAACAAATCTTTTGTGTATTTTGACTGATGAATGAAAGTTCCATCAGCCATTTGTTTGATTTGCAAACCCAGAAAAAACTGTAATTCTCCCATGGCACTCATTTCAAACTTTTGTTGCATCAATTTAGTAAATGCATCACACAACTGTGGATCAGAGGATGCAAAAATAATGTCATAAACATAAATTTGAACAAGGAGCTTATGCATGCCAGCTTTCTTTATGAACAAAGTTTTATCTATGGAGCCTCTAGTGAAATTATTTTGAAGAAGAAAGTTAGATAATGTTTCATACCAGGCTTTGGGTGCTTGTTTCAACCCATAAAGAGCCTTATCAAGCTTATACACCCAATCAGGATGTTTATGATCTTCAAAACCTGATGGTTGACACACATAAACCTCTTCTTTTATTTTACCATATAAAAATGCACTTTTGACATCCATTTGAAAAACTTTAAGGTTATGAAAAGCGGCATAAGCTAAAAACAATCTGATTGCCTCCAGTCTGGCTACAGGGGCAAAGGTTTCATCATAATCAATACCTTCTTCTTGTGAAAACCCCTGTACAACCAGTCTGGCCTTGTTCTTGACAATTTGGCCTTTTTCATCAGTTTTATTCCTAAACACCCATTTAGTGCCTATTGCACACTACCTTGGGGTAGAGGAACCAGTTCCCACACTTGCTGTTTTTGAAATTGAAGAAGCTCAAGCTGCATGGCTTCAACCCATCCATTGTCCCTTAATGCCACATGATAATTCTTTGGCTCTTGCTGACTGATGAAGAGAGCATAGAGACAGAAATTGGACAATTGACTTCTTGTTGAAACACCAGCATTAATGTCACCAATGATCTGGGACATGGGATGATTCTTCAATTCTTGATACTCAATAATATCTGTGCAAGTGTTTGTAGGAGATTCAACAACAACAGATGTTGATTCAGATTCTTGAAACCTAGACTGAGATGGCAGTTCAAATGAAGTAGAGGATTCAGAGATTTCATCAGCATTTGTTGTGGATGGAGCTGCTGAAGTTACAGGAACATCAAGTGTAGTAGATACAGGCAGATGATCACTACAACTTGCATTTGTACCATCAGATGGAGAGGATGGAACTTCAGAAACAAACAGGTGGAGACTAATATGGAACATATTGCAGTATGTCCAAATCAAACAACCCAACAGGGTTTTGAGGAATCTTGTCTTTTGGAGATTTATTAAACTTGACATGAAAAGTTTCTTCAACAATCTTTGTTCTGCAATTGAAAACTCTGTATGCCTTGCAAGTAGATGAATACCCAACAAAATACCCTGCATCCACCTTGGATTCAAACTTCTAAAGTGGATTCTTTGTGTTAAGAATATAACAGGGACACCCAAATGCTCTAAAGAATGAAATCAGAGGGGCCAAATGATGTAATAACTCATAAGGAGTCTTCATCAACCTCTGATTCACTAATACCCTATTCTGAACATAGCAAGCTGTGTTGACAGCTTCAGCCCAAAAGGTTAGTGGCAAACCTAAGTCAGCCAACATTGTCCTTGCGGCTTCAATAAGGGTCTTGTTCTTTCTCTCCACCACTCCATTTTGCTCAGGAGTTCTTTGAATACTATATTGTCTTTTGATTCCCTTAGACAGATAGAACTCATCAAGAGTGTGATTCCTAAACTCTTGTGCCATTATCACTTCTCACACATTTGACTGGAAGTGAATGCTGCTTTTCCACATGCAACACAAAATAAATGATACTTTGAGCAGCCTCATCCTTGGAATGCAAGAAGAAAGTCCATACATATCTGGAATAATCATCCACAATTACCAGACAATACTTTTTCTTTGCCATACTCATTACTCTAACAGGACCAAAGAGATCCATATGCAGTAATTGCAAGCAGGCAGTGGACTTGGGTTCTTCTATAGGAGGGAATGAAACTTTGTGTTGCTTTCCTTTTAAGCAAGCTGGACAGTTATCATCACATTTGAACTCCTTCAATGGCAAACCTCTCACTAAACCATGATGAATGAGCTGATTCATGTTCTTAAGATTCACATGACCAAGCCTTCTATGCCATAGTTCAGATTCTTGAAGAGAGGCTTTGGAGAACAGACATGGATGGCCTTTAAGATCTATTTTCTTTGATAAATCTAAGGCATATACTCTTCCAATCCTGTTGGCCTTCAGGAATTCATCCAATATCTTGTCAATCTTGTGCAAAACTTTGGAAGACAGAATCCGATAGTTTTGACTTGTGAAAAGTGCAACATGCCCTTTATCACACATTTGACTGACACTCAAAAGATTGTACTTGAGATTCTCAACATGGTTAACATCATCAAATCTTATCTCCCCATTTGAGACAAATTCTTTCCCAATGATGTAACTCTTGGCATCATTTCCAAAAGAAAAAAATCCCTTCTTCCCTTGAGAATAATCATGAAGAAGAGAGCTGCTCCCTGTCATATGCATGGATCCTCCACTGTCTACATACCAGATGCTTCTTTGGCATGCTGAAGAACCCTGCATTTTTTACAAAAATTAGTTAGCCTTTGAGACCCAAACCTTTTTGGTTTTGGGTCTGTTTTCATCAACAGATGTTAAACTAACAGATTTTGCATGATTAACAGCCTTTGAAGATGTAGATGGTACTGAAAAGGATTCCTTTGATTTTGACTTGGGTGTCCTTTTCAGTGGTTTAATCACAGAAACATCTAATTGGTTAACTCTCCCCAATAGATGTTGAACTATCATCACAAGTTGTGTCTGATTGGTTGTCAAAGTTTTCAACTCAGTTGACACATCAGTACTTGTTGGTGATTTGTTCTTGTGATTCACTACATTCTTCTTTTGAAAAGACACAGACTTAGTCTGAGTTTTTAATATTCCATGAGGAATATTTGCAGCTGTTGTGTGACAAACCCCTTCCTTCTTTGTGACTTTTTGAAAAAGCTTTGGTTTATCAGATTTAGATGATTGTGGTACAAACCTGGTTTGAAATTCATCTTTCATTTTATGCATTTGCTTCTTAATGATTTTCTCTTTGTTGATTTTAAACCCTTGTTATACCAGCATTCATTAGTAAGATGATTAAACAAACCACAAATTTCACATGGCTTTCTTTTCATCTTTTGTTGATCAACTGCTGAAGATGATGAAACTACTGAAGATTTGTTCTTTAGTACTTTCGTCCTTTCAGTACTTTTGGGAATTACTAAAGGATTTTCCACAACTGAAGATTTGTTCTTCAGAAGTTTTCTATCAGTACTTTTGAGATTTCTGATAGACCTTTCAGCAGTTGTCAAGCTATGCTTGTTTTCCTCTGATTTGAAATGCTTTTCAGGTGTTGTGTTTTGCCCTTCAGTACTTTGAGTACCTTGTGGAACAACAACTGAATTACTCAGTCTCTTCTTGATCATGTGTTTCGAAGCAGTGGGACCATCTGCAATTTGATTAGCTGAGGTACTCACACTAACTTCATCCTCTGATTTTGAATTATTATTTGAGGATGAGACACATGATGATGTGGTTTGGGAATGACAATCATCCTCAGATTTTACTTCTAACTTGGGAGTAAAATCTGTAGGAGGTATGGTATGATTATACCCAATCCCAAACTTTACATTAGAAGCTGTTTGCTTACTAAGAAGCATTTCAAATCCCTTGCATGATGTTACCCAACGTTTACAATTAACTTGGGTAGCTGCAAGTGTTTCTTTGAGATTCTTGTGATTTTCCAAAATGACCTCTACCTTTGCTTTTTCATCAGTGATTTGACACTTAAGTTTATAAATCTCCTCATCCTTCTCTTTTAAAACAGACTCAAATTCAGCTTTTCTTTTGGAAATTGCTTTTTCTAGGTCAAGGTTTTGATTAATTAAAGCTACATTTGCTTCCCTAATTGAAACAAAAGCAGCTATGCATGACTCAGAACCTAACTTGGCCTTAGCCTCAAAAGATACCTGTGGTACCTGTGATGATGAAGAATTTCCATCAGTAGACTCCAGGGCCATTAGAGCAAGATTTCCAAAAGGGTTTTCACCACCATGTTGACCAGCACCAGCAAATAGTTGTTCAGAATAACCAGAGACATCATCTGGTAAGCTGCTCCAGTCAACAACCTCAGGGGTGAAAAGCTCTGATGAGATTGAGATTGAGATTGTTGATTTGTTTTAGATGGTTAGGATCAGGTAGAGCATGTGGTTGTTGAGCCATGGGTACAGAACCTGACTAGATTGAGGCATGTAAAAACATGGATAAGGATATGGCATTGGACTTGAGGAACAAAGTATGCAGGAGATGATGATGTTGTGAATGATGATCAGAACTGGTAGAATGTTGCCCTTTGGATCGTGAGCTATTGCTTTGAAAGTCACAAAGGGTGCAGATGAGTTAGATCCAGATGATCTACACCCTCTAGCAAAATGTCCAAGTCTATGGCACTTGTGACATCTCAACTTACTCTTGTCTTGTTTTCAAGAGACCAGGGAATTTTCTACCTGTTCCTTTTGGATCTGATATTGATCAATGCCATTTTCAAATCATCCATTAGCAATTCCTTTCAAAATCCATTAGAAAACACAAGTTATCAACACTAAACCTGAGTTACCCTCAACTCCAACAAAAGCATGATTTCCACTGTTTGAAGAGAAATCAATATGCTCATCATATGAACTTTCAGATGAAGCATATTCAGACTCATGACCAACCAGAGCAGTTTTCCTGGTACAAAGTCATCAGTGAGCTTTCCAGATGAAGATAGTTTCCTTTTCTGTTCTATCTCTCTCTCAAATGTTAAGAGTTTCCCATGAAGTTGGGTGAGAGATAGAGTATCCAGATTTGCACTGGAGCGTAGGACAATGGTATAAGTGTCCCATCTCTCAGGCAGGGATCTGAGGAATCTGTTCTTCATCTAGCTGTTTGTATATTCATGTTGAACCATTTTTAGCTCAGATATCAAACATGAAAATTGCTCAAACTACTGAGTCAATGTCTCACCCTTCCTATGAGAGAATGTCTCATATTGTTGGGCAAGGATTTCTCTATTGTTTGCTAAGACCTCATCAGTTCCTCCAATTGTTCCTTCAGAGCCCCAGAGATCATGAGCAGTTTCATGATGCATAAGCCCAGAGTAGATTTCATTAGGCAGTGCCATGGCCAGAATTCCATGGGCTTTAGCATCAATCTCAAACAGCTTTAAATCCTCATCAGAATATTGTTCCTTCTTCTTCGGAACCATCTTATTGGTTTCAGGATTACTCACCATAGGCTTATATGGTCCATGAACCACTGACTTCCAACAACCTGAACTGTTAACAGACAGGTGATGGAGCATTTGGCGTTGCCATATGTTATACTCACTCCTAACAAGCATAGGAGGATTAGTTGAGGAGCCAGTATTGTGAGGATCATTGATTGAAGTAGTCATTTTCACCAATTCAATCAAATTCAATGAGATTAAAATCAGTCTAGTTTAAAACTCAACAACACAATTTGAATCTCAATTAATTGACCGGAAGCGACAGAATATCAAACTCTATAATCTATTATTGCAAATTTGCTATTTCGATCAAACTTAGCTATCAAAAGAGCAGTTTCAATGATCAATTGTTAAATCGATCAATGATTAACCAGCTCTGATACCATTTGTGAAGATCATGATAGGTTGGACTCACTTTAGTATAGATGTTTACTTTTCATTGTAATAGGACTTGTGTTAGTTTCATTTTGTATTTTGATAGTTATTAGCAGTTTTGGCAGTCCAGCGAAACTGTGAGCGAATCTATAGTTTCGCTCACAGTTTGCTGTTTTGGTTTCACCGGCGAACTTATGTTCTGCCGGGCGAAACTATAGTTTCGGCATGACAGTTTCGCTTGTAGCGAAACTGTCAGCGAAACTATTACTGCTATATATACTATTGTCATTTCATTTTGCATGATAAGTTTGCAAAACCCTAAACGTGGAATTCTGTTGCAAACTATCATTCTCAAGCAGTTACTTCATTGAAATACATTGTGCTTATTGTTATTGAGTGAGTTTGTTCATTTGAATATCAATTATGTCTTGATTCATCATATTCATCTCTCAATTGTTTGTTATTTGGCTTATGTATGTGATATTAATCAAACTATTCTATCAATTGTACTGTTCATCGATCACATGGACCAACAATATGGTATCAGAGCCTTAGTGCTCTTGATTTGTTGAGTTTTGGTGGTTTTGGTCAATATCTAGTTTCAATCAATTCTCATTGGATTATCAGCTGTTTTTGGGATGGAAATTGATTGAATTATGCTTGTTCTTCATTGAGGAAGATTCTACAATCATCAGATCTCAATTTCATTGAGTTTTGGATGATTTCAGATTGATTTTAAGATGAAAAAGGGTTTTCAGATCGACGAGCGAAACTACAGTTCTTACAGCGAAACTGTGATCTTCATTCAGCGAAATTATGAGTTATTTTGAATTTGAAGTTGTTTTCTAGAGTTTCAGCGAAAGTATCTCTTTGAACGAAAGTTCAGCAGTGTTTTTGATCAATTATCAAGCGAAAGTGCTGCCGAATCTATTTCTGAACGAAAGTTCAAGCTTGTTTCCTGCGAAATTAGCAGCGAAACTAAGCAATTGTTGTCTCTGATTCAAGCGAAAGTGCTGCTGAAATTGCAAGAGAAAGTGTCTGTGTTTGCGAAAGTGTTTGTTTTAGCGAAACTGTTAAGCAAGTCTGCTTTCTCAGCGAAGTTGTTAGCGAATTTGTCAGCGAATTTTACCAGCGAAATTACCAATCTTTCTGCGAAACTATCATGTCAAAATTAACTACTCTCACACTTGCGGATCTTGAAAGTGTTGCTCCTAATAGACCTCCAAGACTCATTAATGGAGATAATTTTGAAGATTGGAAGAGATGTCTCAAGGCTTTCTTTTTCTATACAGATCATAATCAATGGGAATCGATTATTTCAGGTCCTCATATACCTACGGTTACAGTTGGTGATGTCGTTTCTCAGAATAAAGATCCATCTTCTTATACTGAAAGAGATCTGAAACTGATTGATCGTGATCAAAAAGCATTTGGTGCTCTAACTCTCTGCTTGGCTCCTGACATCTACAATCGTTTTGCAGAGCATAAAATGCTAAATCTCTTTATGATGCTCTCTGTGAATTCTTTGATGGGAATGCAGATCTGGTGAAAGACAAGAGTATTCAAGCTGAAAAGGAGTTCAATTCGTTTGTAGGATATAAGAATGAAAGTTTGACAGATCTTACAAATCGTTTCTTAACTGTTTCAAGCACTCTGAAGAAGTATGATGAAAGACTCTCCAACAGTGAACAAGTTAACAGGCTTCTCGATTCTCTTCCACCACAATGGAGTCTTCAAGTGAGGATGCTCAAACAAGAAAGAGGTTTTACAGATTATAAGCTGATGGATATCATTAATAAGTTGAAATCTTTTGAGTTGGATATGAAAAGAAGAGAATTTAACCAGACTATGATGCCCACACCTGGTTTTTCTCAAAATGCTGCTTTATTGTCATCCGCTGCAAACTCTCACATTCAGAATCCAATTCAAGGAGGGAGCAATACAAGTAATTTCTCAAGTGGTAGTAATCATGTTGGAAAGGAATTGGGAAATTCTAAGGTGAATGCTGAAACTACTATTCCATCTGAAACAATGGCTCTTTTTGGAATGTTTGTTCAGAGCTATGAAGCTCTTGTTGCTGGTGAATTGAAAGGTAAAGGAATGACTATGGAGGATATGTATCAAGTTGATCCTGATGATTTGGAAGAAACTGACATTCAATGGCAAATGGCAATGTTAACTTTAAGAGCTCGGAGGTTCATGGAAAGAACAGGAAGAAAGAACTTCGGTGGTCAATCATCAACATCAAAACTAGGATTTGACAAGTCAAAATTGAGATGCTTCAATTGTAAACAATTGGGACATTTTAAACGTGAATGTCCATTACCAATTGTCACAGATCCTAGTAACACTGGAGTGCCAAGATTGACAGCAGAGAAAGTAAAGGAAGAGGGAAATTCAAAAAAGAGTCAGCCTTGATTTCTAATTTTGACTGGAGTGCAGAGGTGGAAGAAACAAGATCTGAAATAAATCATGCGTTAGTTGCTGAGATTGTGAAAAGTGATGAGATGGAAGTTGAGAAAGATGAGTTTGTGTTGTTTAAGGAATTCAAAGGAGAGAATGAATCTTCAGTAAAGGAGAAAGAAGAGAAGAATGATGGAGAGAAGAAAGAGAAAACTACAGATTCAAAAGCTGTGAAAGGAAAAGAGAAGGATGATGCGGCCGCTACTGTTGAGGAAAGGAAAACGAGTACTCCAGTATGCATGTGCGATAAAGCTTTAGCTGCCGAAAAGATGGTAATGGGACTTCCTTATGAGGTAATACAGGATATGTGCTCATCTGCTTGCAAAATTAGACTTTTTGGGTTTATAAAGGCTAATCGTTTGTTAATTGATAATGAAAAGGATTTAAAACGAATTAATGATGAACTTAAATGAATGAATCAAAATATTTTGTGAAATTAAATGAGGCTTTAAAAGAAACTGATCATTTAAAAAGAATTGTTTTGGAAAGGAATGTAGAGATTAATACTTTGACTGAACGGGTTGCTCTGGCTGAATTTGAAGCAAGCAAACTTCAGTCAAAGTTAGATAAATGGACTATTTCTGGAATGAAACATGATGATCTTTGTAAATCTCAACGGGGAGCAAGAATTAAAACTGGTTTGGGTTATGAAAATGTACAGGTTTATCCTCCTCCTAGTACATATTGTTATTCTCCTATGCCTGTTCCTCATCCTTCTAATGATTTAATCAAATCAGATACTGACAGTATGTCTGCAGGTTTAGTTGGGAATAACTCTAAGTACATTCGTGAAGACTACGACTATGGACCAACTAGTGGGCTTGGATGCACTAGTTCTAGTACACCTGAAAAACAGCAGTCTGTTTTAGATAATAAGTCTAGTTTAAATTCAGTGTTTGTTTCTAGTTCAAATGTAACAGACTTGAATGTCTCATGTTCTCCTGATTGTTCTATTTCATCTTGTAATTCAAATCTTAATAGTGATGATTTTTGTTCTGGTTATGAATTCAATGAATCTGATGTTTCACCTAAAACAACTGAGCAACTTAAAACTAATTCTTTTGAAAAGTTCTTTTCTCAACCTATTCCATCTTTCATACCATTAAATATGACATCTTCAGAAAAATGCAGTTCTCCTTCATCTGAAACTGGTACCAATGGTACGAGTTTTACTGATTTGTCAGAAGACTCAAGTTCTGATTTTGTAAAGAATAACTCTGAGTCAAATAAACAAAAACATCATGAGATGTATGAGACATTCAGTGATGTTGATTCTAGTTTGTCTGAATGTGATGAGGAGATTATTATTGATCCTATTTTTACCTCATCACATCATAGACCTAGATTCAAACATCATTGTTTCAGGTGTGGTGAAGAGGATCATCTTATCAAAAATTGCCCTTTGATTGAAAGATCCTCTAATAGAAATTGTTTTGGGAATAAATTGACAAAATTGGTTAATAATTTCTTTCATAAAAAATCAGCTTCTTTAAAAACAAAGGTTGTTCAATCTTGGGTCCCTATTACTCCTGGCTAAATGATTTGTTCATTCATTTCAGGGATCTTCTTCAAAGATTGTAAACAGTCTGTGGCATGTTGATAGCGGCTGTTCCAAACACATGACGGGATTAAAGGATTTGTTGACTAATTATCGAATCATCGATGGAGGATATGTGGCATTTGCTGGAGACAAGAAGGGTGGAAAAATGATTGGACAAGGAGAAGTTACCAATGGCTCTCTTACTCTGGAAAAAGTCAACCATGTTCCTGAATTGGCATTTAATCTTCTGAGCGTCTCTCAAATTTGTGATAAAGATATTCCAGTTCTATTTAAATCTGACGAATGTTTATTTTTGAAATCAGAGATAGCTATTCCAGAAGATTTAATTCTCATGCGTGCTCCAAGGAAACACGATACATATCTTCTTGATATGAATTCTAATGAGTCAAAAACTACTGCAACTTGTCTTCTCTCAAAAGCTTCGACATCTGAGTCACTCTTGTGGCATCGTCGATTAGGCCATGTCAATTTTAAGATAATTAATAAATTAGTAAAGAATAATCTTGTTAGAGGACTTCCTTTAAAAGATTTCTCTGTGACTGAAAAATGCATGGCATGTGCCAAATGATGGAAAACAACATAAGAAACCTCATAAGCCTAAACTTTTAAATAGCATATCAAGTCCTCTAGAGTTGTTACATACTGATTTATTTTGGCCAATTAGTGTTAATCCATTGCTAAAAAGTCCTTTGTCTTGTTTTTACAGATGATTTTTCACGTTATTCATGGGTGAGGTTTCTTGCTCACAAAAGTGAAGTTGCTGAGGAATTGCAGAAATTAATTATTTCTATTGAATCAGTCAGTAAGAAAAAGTTATGGGATTAAGAAGTGACAATGGCACTGAATTTAAAAATCAAATTCTTGACTCATTTTGTGCTCAAAAAGGGATCGTGAGACAATTTAGTGCTGCAAGAACACCCCAGCAGAACGAGTTGCAGAAGAAAGAATCGTACTCTTGTGAAGCTGCTCGTACAATGTTGATAGAAACCTCATTACCTGTCATTTTCTGGGCTGAAGCTGTTAATTGTGCATCTTATGTTTTAAACAAGTGCTAATTGTGAAAGATAAGTGAAGACTCCTTATGAACTTTTTCATAAGAGGAAGCCACTAATTGATTTCTTACGCCCTTTGGATGTTCTTGTACGCTTCTGAATACTCAAGCTCAAAAGACCAAATTTGGGGCTGTTTCTGATAATGTACTTTGTTGGATATTCTTCTTCCCAAAAGGCATACCGAGTTTACAACAAAAGAACACGTATTGTTCAAGAGTCATTTTATGTTGACTGGCAAGAATCAAATCCTTCTGAAGTTAAATCTGAACCTGCATGGTTCTTTGATTCCGATACTGTGTTCAATTCATTTTACTTTGCCAGTTTTCGATGATGATACGTCAAGTCCATGTACTCAAACGAATATTTCCATCATCTTCATCGTCTGTTCCATCAATTCCACAAGTAACTGATGCTGTTTCAATGATGTCAGCTCATCGTCTCCGATGCCTGATCAAGCTCCGTTATCTGATTCTTTATCTCCTACATCTCTTAACTTACCTGATTCAACACCTGTCATTGATACACCTTCATCTACTCTTTCTCCGGCGGTTGATACTTCTTCATCTTCAACTATCTTTCCTTCTTCAGGAGATTAAAAACTTTGAAAGATCATCCGCTTGATATGTAATTGGATCTATTTCTGATGGTATTCACACACGAAGTCAATCCGTTGATTAATATTTGTCTTTTCTCATGCTTCATTTCTCAAATTGTTCCTAAAATGTTCATGCTCTCTACAAGATCCGTGTTGGGTAGAGTCTATGCAGTTGGAACTTCAACAGTTCAGGAAGCTTAAGGTTTGGACTTTAGTTGATTTGCCTCCCAACAAGTATCCAATTGTACAAAATGGGTATTTAAGAACAAACCAGATGATCGGGGTGTGGTGGTGCGAATAAATCTAGACTTGTAGTGCAAGCTTTGCTCAAGAAGAAGGAATTGATTATACAGAAGTCTTTGCTCCAGTTGCTCGTCTTGAAGCAATCCGTATATTTCTTGCTCATGCTGCTCATAAACAGTTCAAAGTGTACCAGATGGATGTGAAATGTGCTTTTCTCTATGGCGACATTGATGAAGATATATGTGTGTCAACCACCAGGCTTTGAGATCCTGATTTTCCTGATAAAGTGATAAGCTTGATAAATCTTTGTATGGACTTCATCAAGCACCCAGAATCTGGTATGAGACTCTTACACAATATCTTTTAAGCAATGGTTATTCTCGTGGTACCATTGATATGACCTTATTTAAGAAGGAGGTGAATGGGAAATGATCTTTGTTCAAGTGTATGTCGATGATATTATTTTTGGATCCACAAACTCTCAATTGTGTAGAGAATTTGAAGAAGTGATGAGCCAACGGTTTGAAATGAGCATGATGGGTGAAATGTGCTTCTTTCTTGGCTTGCAAGTTGAACAACAGAAAAGAATGAATTCTTATTCACCAAGAGAAGTACATTAAGATATTCTGAAGAAATTTAAAATGGATGATGCGTCTACTGAAATGACTCCTTTTACTTCTCAGACGTGTCTCACTCCAGATGAAAATGGAAAACCAGTTGATCCTCATCTTTTTCGATCTATGATTTGCTCTCCATGTATCTTACTGCAAGTCGTCCTGATATCACTTTTGCTGTTGGTTACTGTGCTAGATATCAGTCGGCTCCAAAGGAATCTCATGAGAAAGTTGTCAAACGAATCTTTCGTTATCTCAAAGGATCATCTCGTCTCGGACTGTGGTATCCATATGGTGGAAATTTTGATTTACATGCTTATTCTGACAGTGATTCCAATGGTTGCAGGTTAAACAGAAAATCTGTGTCTGGATGATGTCAATATTTGGGAAATTGTCTGGTATCTTGGCAGAGCAAGAAACAAACAACAGTTTCTCTTTCTACAGGGGAAGCTGAATATATTGCTGCATCTAGCTGCTGCTCTCAAGTTCTCTAGATACAACACCAAATGATTGATTATGGAATTAATTTCCTTCATACACCTTTATTCTGTGATAATGAGGCTGCCATTGGAATCGCTAAAAATCCCATTCATCATTCTTGCACAAAGCATATTGAAACCCGAATTCATGCGATTCGTGATGCTCAGGAGAAGGGTTTCATTAATATTATTCCCATCGATACAAAAAATCAAAAAGCTGATCTTTTCACAAAAATGTTTGATAAACCTCATTTTTATGAATTGATTTCTATGCTTGGATTAATATCTTTTTAAATTTTCATTTTCTATTTCTTTGGTAATAATTAAAAAAAAAACATAAAAAAACCAATAAAAAATAATCAAGTTACAATTTTTTATAATTATAGACAAATGAAAATAAAAATTTGGGGGAGTAATATCAGTATTCTGAGATCGGATTTAACATGATGAGAAATGATTGTATATTCTCTAAATATTTCTTATTTACATGACCAGTAATTCTATGAGAAATGATAATAACTGCTACTAGATTCTGTTTCATAATAAAAAATAAAAAGAAATGGATCAGATTCTTTGACGATATGCTTGATAGACTCAGCCTGTGAATGAAGTAGACAGCAGCTTTATGATTAAATTAAACTTTATGCTTAAGAATGCCTGGATTTACTCATTCATTTTGGATTGCACAAAAACTGAGTCCTGACAAAAATTGGATTGAGAATGAATCTTTCGTTCATTGTGCTTTGTTATGTCATCATTCTCTGCTGGTTTATTTTGTGTTAAGATGTCTTGTGTCTGTGCTTATCTCCTTTGCTGTACGGAAGTACTGACCTGGAGTGATGATCTCCTCTGCTGTACGATAGTACTGACCTGAAGCTCTCATCAGCACATGTTCAAATGGTTATCTCCTCTGTTATACGTGAGTATAGATCTGGAGCTCTTACCATCTTGATATAATTATGTCAAATCATCTTATCGATGAATTTCTCTCAGATTGAAATATTGTGTGTATAATCATTTGTACACTTATCCACAAATCTTGTTTCATGAAGATTGATTCATAATTCAATAAATCCTGAGGTTGGGTGAGGGTTTTTACCAAATGATTGTGGGGTCTTAGCATTCTAAAGCATCTAATCGAACCTTAAATGAATCATAAGCTGTTGTTTGAAAAAGGATAAGGCATGAGTTTAAGTGGACAATTATATCAGCAATCGTTATTGATTTGTTCTAATTCTGTGGTTTCTGTGCAGATTGTGATCAGATCTTGTATTCAGTATGATCTCATGACTGGTAGATGATTTTTAATCATCATTATGTTCTAAAATATTTAGAAAATGTGATCTCTGATTATTTTAGATCTCATTATGTGATGTACTTCCTTTGAGTATTATTGTTAGATAAAAAAAAATAATAAAATAATAAATAATAAAATAAAAAATAATAATAATAATAATAAATAAATAATAATAAATAAATAAAAATAAATAAAAAAAATATAATAAAAAAAAATTAAAAATTAATTAAAAATAAAAATTGGTGCGAAATTATTCTTTCGCTGATAGCTTCGCTAAGCGAAACTGCAATTTCGCTAGGTTAGCTTATAAGTTGTTAACCTGTTATCTTTTAGCGAAATTACAGTTTCACTGAGCGAAACTGTACATTCGCTTGACGAATTTATAGTTTCGCTGTCAGCGAAACTGTTGGCTATATAAGTCAATTTTGCGAAATTTCCTTCATTACTTTGCGAATTTGTTCAGGTCGTGTTTTAGGGTTTTTTAAGTGACCTACGGCGATTTTGTTTTGTGATTGTTATTTGGACTGATTTTGAGTGGTGTTCTCTTCGGATGTGAGTTTCGAACTTAGATTGACCATTTTATCTGAATTACATCATGTTTCTGATAAGCGATTTGGATTTGTAGCTTCGGTGGTGTCGCTGTTCGTTCAGCGAAACTACTGAAGTTTCAGCGAAATTGAACGAAAGTTCACTGTCTTTCAGCGAAATTGTAAAGTTATGCTGTCCGAGCGAACTTAACAGTTTCGCCATATCTTATCTAATTTCGCAAGGACTAATCCTTATTTCACAGTTTCGTCTATATTTTCCTAAGTCAGCGAAACTAATTTGTAATAGCGAAACTAAATTAATTTTTGGTGAAACTAATTGCGAAACTACTTTGAATCATTCTAATCTTGTTAAAAGTGCTTTTTGTTCTGCGAAACTAACAAATTTCTATGAGCGAAACTATAGTTTCGCTCGTCGAAACTGTTTGTTTTTCTTGACGAAACTGTCTTTGACTCAGCGAATTTATCATGTCTAAGTGAGCGAAACTATTGTTTCGCATGCCGAAATTGATTGTTTCTGTTGTTTGTATCTTATTTTTCTTATTTTCAGTATTTCTTATTCAAATTTATTTGTTGATCTTTTCAGGTTATTATGGCAAATCTCAAGTTTGACAAGAGGAATAACATTACTGCCATATTAGATGATACTTTACCAAAGGCGGCCGGATTTCGGGATTGTATTAGATGGCTCCAAAGATCACCCATTGCATATGCTATCTCTCACTCTCCCACTATATATGATCTTCACATTAGAGACTTTTGGAGATCAGCTGAATACAACACCGGAGGAGATGTTCAAAGGATCACAGCTAGAGTGCTTGATCATGATATATCTATTACTGCTGAGAATGTGTCGAGGATTCTTAGACTGAACGATGATACTGGTGATGAGGTTGATATGACGGAATCTGAAGTATTCCAAGCTTTCAGGCAAATGGGATATGAGGGACCAGTCTTTGGTTCGAGGAAAGAGATTAAAAGTCCTTTTTATCTAAAGAATGGAGATATATAGCTCACGTGTTTATTATGTGCTTAGATCACCGTAAGGGTGGATCAGATGGACTTAACCTTGACTGGGCCAAAGCTATGGTGATATGTTGCAAAGGAGAGAAGGCAAACATTGCTAGATTGATCTTTGCGTGTATGGCAGAAAATGTGATGGCGGTGAAAAAGGATAAATGGTTATTATATCCTCGTTTTATTCAGATGATTATTGACGATTTGATTCCTGATGTTTCTAAACACGGTGAAGTTAAGAGATTGGTTCAGATGAACCCTCGGATATTTGCAGATTGCTGTGCTATACGCCCTGATTTCAGTGGTAAAATAACCCATCTCTGGGAGAACATGTACCCACCAGAGCGATGGAATTATATCAGACGAGTTGATGAGTCTGAAAACAAAAGAGCTGAGGAAACACGGGGTGAAACAAGCTGATGCAGCTAAGAAAAGAAAGAGATATGCAAAGGAGAAAGATTATGATTTTGAAGAAGATATAGATACACAAGCAGAAGAGATAAGGGTGGAGAAGGAACGAAGGTCTAAAAAGAGGACTGACTTTGTTGAGCCTGAACGAAGAACAAAACATAGACATGAGGGTTTCACAGCTGGGAAAGAAGCAAGTGCTGGTCTTGATGAGGATGTGATTCGTGGTCTAAATACTTCATTGGCAAATGAATTAAGTATGATAAAGACTAAACTGATGAATCAAGAGATTCGGGCAACACAGAAAGATGAGGTCATTGATGGAATGAAAAAGATGTTGATTGATCAGAACAATTTGATTAAGAGGTTATTTGAAGAAATTTCACAGATGAAAGCTGCTGCTGGCCTACCCAGTCAACTAACTCAATCTGAGTTAGATGATATGACTGATATATCTAAGTACCCATTCTTGAAGGTTGGTACATCATCAAAGGTAGGAGAGGGCACCTCTGAAGCAGCTGATACTGAAACAAGAGAACAAGAGATTCCAAGAGAAGAGGCTGGCAGAAATGATGAAGATGAGATTGTTGAGGCTGAGTTTGTTAATCTACAGTTTGACTTTGATAAGGATATTTGGGAGAAGAAGTGATTGTTACAGCTACTCATGAGGAAGCATCAGATAAAGGTAAAGGGTTGATTGATGAAGAAGAGGAGGATGAGCAGTTGGTTGATTATGATTCTGAGCCGGAATTCTATGAAGTAGATGAGAGACCTTTAGTGTATGTGGCTAAGAAGGGAGATGATGAGAATGACGTGTTTGAGATGGATAAGAGTGATTGGTTGATAAAGGAGAAGGAGGCTGAAGAACTCACCCCTCTGTTTCAAAATATGGAGGGTTTGAGCAGAAAAGAGGCAGACAAGAAGATAATCAGCTGGTGTTATAATCCTTACTTAAAGATGTTTTTGATTAAAAGAAGAGGAGGTAATATCAGTTACATGCTCAAGAGGAAGGCGTTTAAGACCTTGCCTAAGTGGGATCTGAGACGATTGGCTACCTTGCCTTTGATTAATGCTCATCTAAGTGAAAGGGCAGTATTTCTGGAGAAGGAGATTAAAAATGGTCTTAATGATAATTTTGAATCATTTGGTTTTATGAAGGCTGAACGAAAGAGATAAGGGAGAATTGTTTTGAGAGTCAAATCGCCTAAGACTGTAAATAGAGTAAGACTGGCTGATCCTCTTCCTCCTCGTTTACAGGACTTTGAGAAGTGGTTCTATGATAATAACACTGGTGAGGCTGTGATTAGAGCCAAACAAGAAAAGAATTTAGGGCGTTTGACCCAATGGAGTTATTCAGCTTTTGTGATGAAGATCTTTTGATTCTCTGTGAAAATCATATAAAGGCGGGGGCAGGTGAGGAAACAAGAAAGGAGGCAAGCTTGTTTATGAATGTGGCGAACAAAATAAGGGGAGTACGGGCAGAGGTAAAGAGTTTGGCTGAAAGGGTGAGAGCACAAGATGACTTTGCTATGGATGTTCAAGACTTAACAAGGCAGTTTGCTAGAGCTAGTGGTCATTCGAATGAAACTGATGATGCAGGAACTAATCTTGGAGAATCAGTGGCTGAAGCTTCTCAAGACATTGCTGCAGGAGGGGATGAAGACAGATCACAGCAGCTGAGGAAACGGGAGCTGAAGAGCCAAACCAAGAGCAGTGAAGACAGTGAGGTCCAACCTAGGGGGAGTATTGAAGATCATGATAGTTGGACTCACTTTAGTATAGATGTTTACTTTTCATTGTAATAGGACTTGTGTTAGTTTCATTTTGTATTTTGATAGTTATTAGAAGTTTTGGCAGTCCAGCGAAACTGTGAGCGAATCTATAGTTTCGCTCACAGTTTGCTGTTTTGGTTCATCCGGCGAACTTATGTTCTGCCGGGCGAAACTATAGTTTCGGCATGACAGTTTCGCTTGTAGCGAAACTGTCAGCGAAACTATGACTGCTATATATACTATTGTCATTTCATTTTGCATGATAAGTTTGCAAAACCCTAAACGTGGAATTCTGTTGCAAACTATCATTCTCAAGCAGTTACTTCATTGAAATACATTGTGCTTATTGTTATTGAGTGAGTTTGTTCATTTGAATATCAATTATGTCTTGATTCATCATATTCATCTCTCAATTGTTTGTTATTTGGCTTATGTATGTGATATTGATCAAACTATTCTATCAATTGTACTGTTCATCGATCACATGGACCAACAATTTGATAGGATCGGATCTAGTTTGATCAATTAGATTTGATTTTTGCAGCGGAATATGACAGAAATAAGATCGAATTCAAGCAAGAAAAGTATGAATATGCAATCACACAATGACGATTATAGAGAGAGAGAACTTTTCTGTTTAAAGGAATATTTTCATTCACGCGTAATGCTTCGGTTACAAAACAACTAGGTCAACATTCCTTTTATAAAGGTATGTGACGTCTGCTGATGTCACTTGATAGTGACATCTAACAGAATTATACAAACAACTGAAACTATGCAAACTACTGAGAATGTTCTCAACAACTGATCACATCTCAGAGAATGCTAAGTACAAGAACATAAAACTACTGAACTAAAACTACTGAAACAATAAACTACTGAAAGCTAAATTACAAGTACTGAAAAGGAAAAACCATCACAACTACTGAAGTTAATAACTTCAGCTGTTGTGACAACTACTGATCACTCTGGTCTTCAGTCTTTGTCTTCAGTACTTCACTTTCAGACTTTGTCTTCAGTTCTTTACTTTCAGACTTTGTCTTCAGACCTTGTAATCAGCTGATTTCTTCAGCTGTTGTGATCTTCTTCAGTAGTTGTAATGTCTGTGGGACTTAGAGGTTTTTCTGATCAGGCTCATTGGTTCTTTTGGTCCAACATAGTTAGAAGTAAGTGGGTTTTCAAGAAGAAAACTGATACGCATGGAAACTTGGATACTTATAAAGCTAGACTTGTAGCAAAAGGTTTCACTCAAACTCAAGCATCGCGAAGTTGGAATCACCGTTTTGATGAAGAAGTAATCAAATTTGGGTTCATTAGAAACGCTGATGAAGCATGTGTATATAAGAAAGCTAGTGGGAGCATCATCACTTTCCTAGTATTGTATGTGAAAGCTAGTGGGAGCATCATCACTTTCCTAGTATTGTATGCCGATGACATTCTACTATTTGGAAATGACATTCCAACCTTGAAGGGTGTAAAAGCCTGGCTTGGAAGCTGTTTTTCCATCAAGGATCTTGGTGAAGCTGCCTATATTTTGGGAATAAAGATCTATAGGGATAGATCAAGGCGGTTGACAGGTTTGAATCAAAGTGCATACATTGATAAGATCTGGAAAAGGTTCAAGATGGAAAACTCTAAGAAAGGTAACGTACCTATCCAAAGAGGAACAATATTGAGTAAGACTCAATGTCCAAGCTCAAAGGATGAGCAAGACAAAATGAAGGGAATCCCGTATGCATCTGCCATAGGATCCATCATGTATGCAATGATATACACTAGGTCGGACGTGTCATGCGCTTCGAGCATGTGTTAGGACCATTTATGTACGGAGTACTAACTGATTTACGTGTATACCAAACCAAATAGTGCGGAATCCTATTTGATTGGCGATCTAATCAGTGAGAATGCAAGTATAATCGATCTAAGAATGAATCAAAACATTAAGAACGATTGCAAGATGATTAACTGCGATCTATGAACTTGGAAAAGGTGTTCTTGAGTCTCTGGACGGCTAGGGTACGATAAGGTGCGTAGGTATTCGAATTGTCACGTTTTTCCAGGAATTAAGTGGTATTTATAGGTTAGGGTTTTCCATTTGTACGACTGAACCATTAGCATGGTTCAGTCGTGCGACTGAAGCATGCAGTTGATCCATCCGCACGACTGAATGTTCAGTCGTGCGACTGAGTCAATCTCCTGTCACAATCGTGCGACTGATCTAGTCTCCTGGTTCAGTCGTGCGATTGGTCCATTAGCATGAAGTGTTCATGCGTATGGTCCATTAGCATGGTCCATTCGCATGAATACTTTATACATTAAGTTAAAAACATTTCTCAACCATTTTTGACTAAGAACTATGTAAACAACCACAAACCTATATAGTTAGTTCACTATAAGTTATCACACACTAAACAATGAAATATTTAACATTTTAAACATCAACCACATATTGTATTTCATTCATACCCATTCATTACATATATGTAAGACATGATAGACATTTACATTAAGTTCCTAAACTAGGTACACATGTATCTACAGCATGATAAGCCGATACCAGCAAAATCCTAGAAACAGTCATTGGATGGCTGCTAAGAACATACTTAAGTACCGAAGGAGGACCAAAGATATGTTCCTAATCTATGGATCTGGTTAAGAGGAACTCGTGGTAAAAGGTTACACGGATGCGAGTTTCCAAACTGATCGGGATGATTCACGATCACAATCGGGATACATTTTCATCTTGAATGGAAGAGCAGTCTCTTGGAAGAGCTCTAAGCAAGATGTGGTGGCATTATCAACTACAGAGTCAGAATACATCGCCGCTTCATTAGCAGCTCAAGAAGCTGCATGGTTGAAGAAATTCATTGCCGATCTAGGGGTGGTCCCTTCTATTCAGGACCCCCTAGAAATTGTTTGTGATAACGAGGGTGTGATTGCTCAAATCAAGGAATCACGTGCACATCAAAAGACTAGGCACATTGAACGGAGATTCAGCTACATAAGGGATGAAGTTGAAAAGGGAAAGATATGTATTCACAAAGTTCACACGGATCAAAACATTGCGGATCCACTCATGAAGCTTCTTGAAAAGGCAAAGCATAAAAGTCATACTTATGCCATGGGACTTCAATATTCTAGTGACTGGATTCTTTAATTTTGTATTTAGATATTGTAACCCTTTATTACTTGAATGAATTATTTGGTTATAATGATTCAACTAATATTCCTATTTTGCATGTTTAAAATCCGTGAGTAAATCATTTACTCAGAACGTCTGTAGTCGTTCATACTTGTGGGAACAAATATGAAGGTAAGACTATTATGAACTTGGATTGTTAGATATTCATATGGATGAATATAGAGCAAAGGGTTGCTACCAAAGTTCATAGATATTTGTGGGATACAAATATTGGACTGACTTGCATCTCAAATATTACTACATGGAATCTTCTTGATTAATCATAAGTAATTTTGAGTAAAGGCGAATATCATTTGGTATCCTCTGACCTGAGATACATATTGGGTCTTGATACTTATTGAATATTATACTTTGACTTAATTCTTCGTTGTTCTGAAACATGGCAGTATATAAGTCTGGGTTCAGGCATAATACAAGGTAATTGTGAGAGACGTATGTAGTCAATATGGGATTTGTCCCTCTTATTCGTTGAGAGTAGGATGTCTAAGGCCTGATAAAGTTAAATCAATAGAGAATGATCACTCTATGTCTCTGGGATTTAACATGACATCTATGACAAAAGGATAGATGATTGATTCACCTAAAACATTTCGAGTAAGGTACTTGAAGGGGATGATTTTATTGAATGGCACTTAATCATACGTATTAAGGGTAGTAAACCGTTGTTAGGTGGTATTTACTGCTTGCATCAATCTTCTATGAATCTTGTGCAAGTGGGAGATTGTTGGATCTTATATGCCCAAGGCACATTCAAGATTGATGTGGTTAGTACGCTATGATCCAAGTCGGGTCATACCGAATAACAAGCTAAACAAACACCAATAAATAAATATTTGTTGATGAGATTATACAAATAAATATTGACACCAATTTAGAAAATGGGTTTTCTAAAACGTTGTTTTTGTAATAGAACAACATTATATGGATAATTTGTTCATGAGAAATTATTTGTTTTATTATTTAAGTGAGGTAAGTAATAACAAATAAAAGTGTGTTAATGTTATAAAATTAAAAGAGGTTTTAATTTTATAAACTTATGGGTTAAGGGTATAAGTTTTTTTTTATAAAAATTGAAATGGGGGGAACCCATTTCAAAACCCCATTTGTTAGGACCTGGTATTTGAACGAAATACCTAGTGATTAGCGTGTTAAACCAACTCAAATAGTGCGGAATCCTATTTGATTGGCGATCCAATCAGTGAGAACACACGAAGAATCAATCAAGAATTGAATCTAACGTTAGAAATCGATTAGGAATCGATCTAAAGTGTTCTGTGAACTTGGAGAACAATTTGGGAGGTCTCTGGACGGCTAGGGTACGTCTGGAATCGTAATGGAATGAATGCTTACGTTTTTCCACGAATTGGGTCTATTTATAGGTTAGTATTGTTCAATCGTGCGACTGGACCATAAGTATGGTTCAGTCGTGCGATTGAACCATTTGGTTGATTCATCCGCACGACTGAGTGTTCAGTCGTGCGATTGAGTCAATCGTATGTGTCAATCATACGACTGATCCAGTCTCCTGGTTCAGTCGTGCGATTGAGTCAATCGTATGAAGTTATTCATGCGTGTGGTCCATTCGCATGGGCCATTCGCATGAGAACTCATTAAGTTAAGTTTGAATGTTTTAATTAATATAACATAATGTGCAATCATTCAAACAATCATAAACCCAATCAATTCAATCACGACTCATTAATGAAATATATTAAACATCACAAATAATAAACAATCCGTGTCATTTCATTAATCAATACAATTACATCATAATCAGTCAGACAAGATTCATTACATTACAAATCATGATCTAGGGACCTGGTATTTGAACGAAATACCTAGTGATTAGCGTGTTAAACCAACTCAAATAGTGCGGAATCCTATTTGATTGCGATCCAATCAGTGAGAACACACGAAGAATCAATCAAGAATTGAATCAACGTTAGAATTCGATTAGGAATCGATCTAATGTGTTCTGTGAACTTGGAGAACGATTTGGGAGGCTCTGGACGGCTAGGGTACGTCTGGAATCGTAATGGGATGAATGCTTACGTTTTTCCACGAATTGGGTCTATTTATAGGTTAGTATTGTTCAATCGTGCGACTGGGCCATAAGTATGGTTCAGTCGTGCGATTGAACCATGCGGTTGTTCATTCTCGCACGACTGAGTGTTCAGTCGTGCGATTGAGTCAATCTTATGTGTCAATCATACGACTGATCCAGTCTCCTGGTTCAGTCGTGCGATTGAGTCAATCGTATGAAGTTATTCATGCGTGTGGTCCATTCGCATGGGCCATTCGCATGAGAACTTCATTAAGTTAAGTTTGAATGTTTTAATTAATATAACATAATGTGCAATCATTCAAACAATCATAAACCCAATCAATTCAATCACGACTCATTAATGAAATATTAAACATCACAAGTAACAACAATTCATGTCATTTCATTAATCAATACAAATTACATCATAATCAGACAGACAAGATTCATTACATTACAATCATGATCTAGGGACATACATGCATCAACAAACTCCCCCTTGGACCTAGATCTATCTAATCTCTTGTCTTCTGCATACCTCCTTATACTTCTTGTACTTCTCCTCTTTAGTGACTCCTGCGTGAATCTCAAACGCAAAGCAAAGTCGTATAACGTTTTGGAACTGGAGGGCTTGTACAATGTCTTGTGTGTCATAGAACAGTGGCCACTTGTATAATGTATAGACATCATTAGCAGACAAGTTGGTTAGCCACATCGGGTCGAATACCCTGATAGTATCCATTTGGCCCTCTTTATTCAGAACTATGACAGCTTCAGCAGTTCTCCAATCATAGTACCACCATTTGAAGTGTGGAGTGAAGTCCTGTGGCATTTCCCTGAGAGGGATTCTCGACATAGTGCGCGGAGGACTCCACTTCAACACAATCTTGGGCTTGCCAGTAATGGCATCAACCTCAGACCTTCTTATGTACCTCGTAGGCTGTTGTGGTCTGAAGTTAACCCATCTGGTGTGGTACTCCTTCTTCAGGGCAGCCTCGAACCAGCCTGACATCTTTCTTGGGTCAGCATACAGCAGCTTTAGCTTAGCCAGCTGGTTGAGCTCAAAACCAGGTAGAGTCTTCAGATCATGTGGAAACCTGAAGTACTCTATGCCCTGTTCCCTCTTAACTGCATACGCGTTAAGGTCATCAAAATAAGCCCATGCAAATCCTGCCTGACACCTTATGGTGTTTCTTGACTCTGTAGAGCTTGGTGTAGGCATCTTTCTTGGTGCAGCACTGGGCTCTCACTTCTTCAAAACAGGCAGCCCTCAGCCTTTCGAATGTCTACGTCATCATTTGAGGCTTGGGCTGTTCCTTCGGTCTTTTCGGTTTCCTGCTCCATCTTGTCTAGTACCTCAAACGTATCACTGACTAGGGACTCACCCAGATTGGGGACCACATTACCCTCGTTGTCAGCGTACTGAGGGTACTCTTCTGCAGTAATATCTTCAACCTCAACTTCATCAACGTCATTTAGTTCTTCATCACTGTTGAATCAACTGTTGGAGCATCCTTGACATTTCATCAGGATTGAGTCTGAACATCTCTGCCAGTTGCTCGTCAGATAGGTCATGAATTATTTCCCCTTCTTCAGGGGTATAACTCACAGACCTTCTTACAATCCCTTGCAGATCAAGAATCATGGTTAATTGAGTCTTGACCTGTTGAAGGGGAGCAATGTCAAACTCATCCCTTTGAAAGTTTGGATCTGTTTGATTTAAACATTCAACACATAAACCATTAGTAAGTAATCAAACAGAATTATATCAACTTAATATATAAACATTCAACACACTTGTTTTTCATTACATGATTCAAATACAAAATAAATAAATACATAAGACATCTAATCTGTACTTTTGTCTTGAATCATGGGCTGTCGCTCGGAGGAGCAGAAGTGGTAGATGACTGGTCCTGTCGATGCTTCGATCTTCGTTCTTGACCAGAAGCAGAGGCCGATGCAGCCGCATCCCCTCCTTCTGCTTCGTCATCATCATCTTCCTTCTGTCTTTCTTCCTCTGTCTCTTCCTCATCCTCATCATCCTCCTCATCATCATCATCATCTTCATCTCATCATCACCATCTCCATCATCCCCATCACCCTCCTTTATCTTCAAGGGCTCATCCTTTGACCCCTTTAACCTCAGCATAATCGTCTTGTTGGTAGTCTCCAACTCCTCTATACGTTTGGCTGACTGGCCTGCTGGTCCTGGAGTTGGGACATCTCGACTCTCTGTGCATCGATTAGCTGGGTCTGCTGCTCTATCACCCGAGCCTGCTCTGCCATCTGCTGAGACTGGGCAGCAGTCAGGTCGGTCAACTGGCGAATCTGCGCACTTCTCCTCATCTGCAGCTAGCAGGCGCATCACCATACGGTTTAAGCGCCGACAGCTGCTCCTCTACCCCCGATGGAGGTAGAGTAGATCCATAAAGGTGTGATGGCTGGGCTGAGGTCCTGCATGATGTGAGGTGGTGGTGGTAGTAGCAGTGGTGAATATGGGTCGGTAAGCAGGTGCTGGTGATGTAGGTGTAAATGGTATGGTGGTGGATGGGAAGGATACAGTGGTGGTAGGTAAGGTGGTGGCTGTGGTAGCAGTAGTGGATGTGTGGCTGTGGTGATGGGTGGTATGTTAGTGGAGGTGGTAGTGGTGGCTGTGGTGGAAGTAGATGCAGCAGTGGTAACGAAGGTCAGGCGACGCTTCTTCTTCTTCAGTCCATGGGGTTGAGCCATCCTCTTCCTCCTAGTCCCAGTGGAAGTGGATGCTCCCCCTGCAGCTCTGCCCACTGAACCCGGAGCATAGCTCGGGTCAGTCTCTGTCTCTGTGGAGTCCCGAGGGTGTTCACCAACCACCCTAAGCCCGTGTTCTGTGGGAACAACTTTGCTTCCCACAGTCCTAGTGAGGGGCTCCTCATCCGACTCCTCCTCCTCTTGATCACCAACAATGAACTCCTGATGGAAACCGGCCGTCTCGGACCTCTCCGGCAGTGGCAGACCCCGGGGGAATAACATCAGAATCAGTGCCTCGAGATGGAGTAGGCATATCATCCCCGGCGTCGCCGCTATCATCATCATCAGAATCCATATCTGGTAGAAGCAATCTCTCATCATCGGAGTCGCTGTCATCATGACGCCATTTGCGTCTGCCAGGCGCCACATACTGCTCGTTGGCCAGGTGGCCAATCAGTCTCTTCACTTGGGGCTTTACCTGCTTCCCCCTGTAAACTCTCATCCTGCCCAGAGTAGTATCATCCATAATCTCCAAGGCCACTGTGTCATGATTCTCTTTGGGCAACTGTGGCAGCTTCTCGTTGAAGACGAGCTGTAAGAATCTGGGATACATACAGAACCCTCTTTACCCTTGGCCTCCAAGTTCTCCACCAAGTAGGAGAATATCATGCTGGAAAAGCTGAAGGGGTGGTTCAGAACCAGTGCCACGTAGGCATTTTGAATCTGGTCTGAGAGGTCGTCAAACCCACCCCTCCTCGATGCCACACACTTGAGGATCACGTGTGCTAAGTACTTATACTGGGGGCTCAGGTTGCTCTTGTGAGCACACCTGAGTTGATGTCCCCAGCGTACTTTATCCTCAAGCAGCATCCTCTCACTGTCAACGGATGTAGTCTAGTAGGATGATCAGTGTCGTCCCCAAACTCTAGGACCCTCTGAATGTCGGCAGCAGAGATCTCAATATCATGGCCTAATATGGAGCTCCTAATGCAGTACGGCTCACAGGAGCGGTCCACCGAGGCATTCTCCCAGAAAGCCTGATGGAGTGATCTATATGGCGTGCAAGGCGTGGAGATAGCCTTATGAATCCGGGACCGTCTCAGAAAGGCTATAATGTCAGTAAACTCGGCCCCGTTCCTGGTCGTGTGATCCAAATGAGCACAGATGTTGTGCTTTGGATTTATGGACCACCTTTCTGCCCATTTTCCTGAAACACACAAGACAAGAACAATTAGTACATAAGACATGAAAAATTCTATTCTAAGTGTAAAGTTGAAAAACATTCTGATTCATTCGTGCGAATGAATCATGCGACTGAAGTCAGTCGTCTGTCTTTCATGCGGCTGGACTCATTCTGGTCACTGTGACATGCGATGTGTTGGTTCAGTCTGCTGACTGAGTCTGCGAATGGTTCAGCCGGCCGACTGACCTCAATCGTATGGTTCATTCGGCCGAATGACCCAATCGCAAGATTCAATCGTGCGATTGAAGTTCATCCGGACGACCAGTCACCTGTCTCAGTGTTCAGTCGCCAATAGTTCGAAACTTCAATAACTAAGTCTTTTACCCAATTAACCGGTTCAGTAGACTCGCATTCTCGTTACTAATAACCTATTTGACTTAATTTTAACGTTTTGCTTTTTTAATAGGTTATCAGGGCTTTCTTGTCTCGGTTCAAGTTTCACAGTCGAATAATCAAACTTAGGGTTCCATCCTTCTGATTACAATGAAACAAGACTTCAATCTACCTGTATAATGAATGGCGAACGTCAGTGAATCACAATCAAAGATAAAACTAGGGCTAATAGAATTTTGGCAGCGTAACGGTAGGAGGGAGTGCGATTTAGGGGCGATTTGGGAGTGAGTGATGAATGAAATGCGATCGACAGAGCCCTTTAAATACTGAAGCTGGGCTCAGTCGGCCGACTGGCCTCAGTCGCCCAGTTCATTCGGGCGACTCAGGCTCAATCGTACGATTGGCCCAACCAGTCGCATGCACCTGACCGACTGAGATTCAGTCGGTCGACTGGCTCTGTCGTGCCTTTCATTCGCATGTTCAGTTGACCGAATGAGTTCAATCGGTCGACTGACTCATTCGCCCTCTTCCAATCGGTCGAATGGGCTATTCTGGTGAGCCATTCGTGCGAGTGGAAGCCATTCACATGGTTGGTCCATTCTCATGGTCCAATCGTGCGAATGGGTCACACTTAGTTAATTTTCTGCCATTTTAACCAATTACTTTTAAACCCTTTTAAATTAATTGAAATTAACGTTATGAGCCTTTGATCATCTCAGACATGATCCTTTTATCTTGAAAACATTTTGATCACCTCAGACGTGATCCTTTGAAACATTTTAGTCACCTCAGACGTGACCCTTTTAAAAACACTTTGTCACCTCAGACGTGACTATTTTAACCTTTCAAAGCATATATGGTCATCTCAGACATGACCCTTTTAGTGAGTTGATTCCCTTCTGATTTTCCTGATGTAACCCGACACAAGACTAAAATTAAAATTAAAAACAACTAACTAATTAAAAAAAACCTTAAACTAATTACATTTTGTGAGAGATAAATCCAGAGATTTATACCTACGGGATTTGGTTCGGGAGTAGACAGCTTCAACTTAGATTGATCATGTCTGGATCAATTCAATTTTGGAATCATACAGGTAAGTCAAATCATTTGGGACTAGTTATTAAAAACTCTTGATGCTCAAATTCTCGGTGTTCATCCAGAGTCGTTAGCAACTTAAGGAAATCATACTGAAACTCTTAGATTTTCACATTGATTTGAACTTTTGAGAATGTAGCCACAATGATTGTAAGTATGTTTGTCCACTTAAATCCATACACAGACTTTTGACACAGACTGGTGACTTATTTAGGTTTAATTATTTCAACTAACATTTGTGGATCCCACACTTATATGGTAATCAACATTCCTCAGAAGCTTTTGAGCGGTCTACGGGTAATTATTCAGGAAGATACTATTCTTAGAGCGTTCCAAGAGAAGCCTTTCCTCAGGTCAGTGCCATCGCACAGCAGAGAGGCGGCAAACAACAATGAATTCTAGATATCTAGTTATGCTTATCGTCAGGTCAGTGCCATCGCACAACAGAGAGGCACACAACCTATCTCCTTGTAGAGCAGCTTATTTTATTTTACACAAAATGCACCAACAACATAAGTCATTAGCTTTCTTGCATTGGCCTTTCATTTTTTTTCCTTGCTTTGCTCTAATTATGTTCATCCGCACAATTTGTGGCGTTTAATTGTCATTACCCCTTATTGGAATATTTTGATTGTGTTAACCAGTGATAAGATGGAAGCCCACAGTCAGTTGAACGACTTAGTTTGATCTTGAGATCACCATCAGGTCTAATTGTCTATTGTGTTGAATCTACAACATATCATTTGTGGTCTAGCAGCCTCTAAGTCTACTTTCTTTGTGTCACCTTAGGAGTTGCCAGTTTTCTATCATCTTTCCTTTTTATATTGCTCAGACTACACAGACTTATACTTTGAACTTTTTTATCTTTTCCAAACTTAAAATTTTTAAAGTCCCTCTTGATATGTTCCTGTCTACTATCATTTTCCAAAGGTATTGAATCGGTATCACAGACACAATCTACCTTATTTCAGCTAGTTACTCCTTCTCCCTCATTTTATTTTATTTTATTTTATTTATTTATTTATTTTTTTTAATGTTAACTTGCTGACATATTCTCCCCCTAAAATACTAAAATCATTTCTGGTTTAATTATTTTAGGATTTTTAAACAGCAAAATAACATGAGTTTAAATAAAACAGACGAAAATAAAACAAATAAAATAAAATAAAATAAACTTTAACTAAACTACATCGGACTACACATTATCATCATCAGGAATTACCTTACTTTTCTTTTTAACGCCGTTGACCTCTAGCAAATATTGAAAACAGGTTTATCAAAGGCTTTAGTATAGAGTCAGCGCGTTGAAAATCAGTATTAATTTTAACCACATCAATTAAGTTCTTTTCAAAGCAATCTCTTATGAAATGGTATTTAATACCGATGTGTTTGGTCTTAGGATGTTGGAACCGGATTTTTAGTTACTGCAATTGCAGCAGAGTTATCAACAAAATAGGAGTAGATGAGAATTTTAAACCGTAATCCCGCATTTGCTGTTGAATCCAGATGATTTGTGAACAGCAACTTGCAGCAGCAACATATTCGGCTTCACAGGTTGACAATGCAACCGATGTCTGCTTCTTACACACTGCCAGGTAACTAATCTTCTCCCAAAGAATTGACACCCCCGCTGATGTAGACCCCGCTGATGTAGACTTGTAGTTCATCTTGCAGCCCCCGTAATCCGAGTCACTATACGCGGTAAGCTCAAAGTCATCATCATGAGGATACCAACAATCCAAGTGTGGTGTACCCTCAGATAACGAAAAATCCTCTTGACCCCGATCAGATGGTTGACCTTTGGTTTAGCCTGATATCTAGAACATAGACATGTAGCATACATAATATCAGGTCTTGAGGCAGTGAGATACATGAGGGATCCAATCATTCCTCGGTACATAGTGGCATCTACTAGATCTCCATTCTCATCAGGTGCAATATCATGATTCGTAGCAAGTGGAGTCCAGCAGCAGAAGCATTCTCCATGTCAAAGCGACTGAGAATGTCTCCTACATACTTGGTCTGATGTAGAAAGATTCCATTAGGTGTTTGATCCACCTGTAACCCGAGAAAGAACTTCATCTCTCCATAGCACTCATCTCAAACTCTTTCTTCATTACTGCTTCAAACTCTTTGCATAACTCTTCGTTCTTTGACCCGAAGATTATGTCATCAACATATATCTGTACAAGCAGTAGGTCGCCATCCTTTTCTTTAATAAACAGTGTACAGTCAATGACTCCCCTGCAAAGCCGTGTTTCACAAGATGAGTCGAGAGTTTCTCATACCAAGCTCGAGGAGCTTGATGAAGCCCATATAAGCTTTGTTGAGCTTGTAAACTCTATCCCGATGATAAGGATCTTCAAATCCCTCGGGTTGACTTACATAGACTGTTTCCCTGATTTCCCCATGAAGGAATGCACTCTTCACATCTAATTGGTAGACTTTAATCTTCATGTACGATGCATAGGCAAGGAAGATACGAATAGCTTCCATCCTTGCCACGGGTGCAAACACCTCATTATAGTCAATCCCCTCGACTTGGCGAACCTTGAACCACCAGTCGAGCTTTGTTGTTCCTGATAATGACTCCTTGGTCATCCTTCTTGCATTTTAGTACCCATTTGGTGCCAATGACTTTAGCACCTTTAGGTCTATCAACAGAGTCCATACACCTAACTTCTTAAACTGCAGAAGTTCTTCTTGCATGGCACTCACCCACGCCTCATCATTTAGTGCCTCACTGACATATTTTGGCTCAACCTTGAGACAAAAATCGATAAGCACCATCATGAATGTAACCTTTCTCCATAACCGAGGCGTAATCAGCTGAGTATAGCTGATTTCGGGTTTGTACTCCTGATCTGACATCCCCAATAACATTGTCAAGGGGATGATAGACGTTTAGTCGTGATCCTGGAGTAGTAGGAACAGCCACCTCAGAACCGAGATTATGAACATTTTGTTCTGCATCTGAGGTAGTTGGAGTTTGAGGTTCCGAAGTCGAAGGAGCATCACTCGTAGATGCTTGTGGACTTTCAGGAACTGGAACCTGTTCCTCCTGACTGTTCTGGTCATCTGCTTCAGTTTCATCTTCAGAGGAGGAGTCACTGTCATCGACTACTCCCCTGACTGAGTAGATGATTCTCCCTGTGTGCTAGATGGTGTATTCAGAATATCATACATCATCCTAGTAGCTAACTCATCATCCGAGGGAGAGAGAGGAATGTTGAAGGACTTGAAGAATCCATCATAATCGAAGAAGTATGCAGGTCCTTTGCCTGTAGGTGGTGTGGTATATCTCTGAACGTCGACATTACACCACACTTCTACAAGACCCGTTGAGTTATTGTAAACTCGCTTGTTCGGTATGTTGTATCCTAGAAAAATTCCTTCATCTGCCTTCTCGCTGAATTTTCCTTCTTGTGTCTTCTTCAGAAGTGTACACGGCGCGCCAAAAGGTTCAAGATACTCCAAATTTGGTTTGCGTCTTTGTAGTAGTTCATAACATGTCTTTCCGTGGCGCTTGACTATTAGGACTCGATTCAGTGTATAACATGCATTTGCCACTGCCTCATTCCAGAATTGGATAGGCAGTTTCGAGTCAGCCAGCATAGTCCGTGCAGTCTCTATCAAGCTTCTGTTCTTTCTCTCAGCAACACCATTCATCTGAGGCGTGTAGGCAGAAGTGAATTGATGAACAATTCCCTTTTCCTTGCAGTATGCCTCCATCCATTGATTCTTGAATTCTGTCCCGTTGTCTGAGCGTACTTGTCTAACTTTTAGCTTGTAGAGAGATTCCAGTGTGGTTACTAATTCCTTGAATGACTCAAATGTTTCTGATTTGGATTTCAGAAACATTACCCAAGTGAACCTTGAGTAGTCATCAGTGACCACAAAACAGTACAAGTCGCCTGCAATGCTCCTTGTACTGACTGGACCAAACAGATCCATGTGAAGAAGTTCAAGAGGAAGTTCTATTGAATGAACTTTCTTTTCCTTATGAGACTTCTTTGTCTGTTTGCCTTTCTTGCAAGCTACACAAAAGTCAGGAAGTTGGAAGTTCTTGACATTTACTCCTCTCACTAAATCCTTCTGAATCAAATGATTCATCTTCCTTTGACTAATGTGTCCCATTCTCCTATGCCAGGAGATTGAGTCCTTCTCAGTAGCTTTAGATAGAAAGCACTGAACCTCATGATCCGTTGTAGCAGCTGTTGACAGATCCAAGACATAAAGGTCTTTATATCTTGAAGCAGTCATCAGAACTTGGTCCTCTGGGATCATGTAGTCTTTCTTCAGCACGTAACACTTCTTGTTGTCGAAGATGACTTTAAATCCTTTATCGCAGATTTGGGAAACAGAAAGTAAGTTATTTTGAAGTTGTTGAACGTAGTTCACCTTATCAAACTTAACTTTCTGATTTCCCACTTCTCCCTGAGCTGTGATGTATCCTCCCTTGTTTCTTGCAAAGGAAACATGCCCTCCTTTTATTTGTTTGACGTTTGATAAAAGGGCTCTATTTCCTGTCATGTGCCTGGATGCTCCGCTGTCTATAATCCACGTGTTAGTCTCAGCGCTGTATCGAACACCCTGCACATACAAAGTAAATGTATTAGTTTAGGTTAGGAACCCAAGCCTTTACTGTCTTGGGTTTCCCAGAGGCATCACACATCATAAACTCTACCCATTGACCCTTAGAGGGTGAGGGTAGCTCAGGTTCCTTCTTGTCATCAGTATCAGACACGCAGGATGACTTCTCTTTCCATAAGCCAGATTTGTGCAATGCCTGTTTATGATAAACAGTCGTCTGGCTTACAGGTTGGACTTTAGGTTCACTAGATCTTCTAGGTGGAGTTAGAGAACTCCTCTTAGAAGACCTAGGTCTAGAGTCCTGAAGATCAATCTTCTTCCTAGGTGTCTGATAGAAAGGACAATAGGAAGCAATGTGTCCACATTCTCCACAGTTGTAGCATGACCTGCTATCAACTTTATAAGTAGACTTTCTTTGTGGAGAAGTGCGTGACACTCTAGTAACATCAATCACTTTAGGTTTTGACTCTTGTATGTTTGATGTTTTCTCTGGTTTAACAAAATTAACTGTTTTAACCTGTTTAACATGTTCCACTTTTTGTTAACTGGTTTTTGACTTGAAGCATGTGAAAAATTAACGTTTGAAGTCTTTTAGGTTCTGATTTGACTCTGTTTGACCCTGACTTTAAGTTAACTTTTTCAAATTCATTTTCCAGATTAACACAAGGCAATTTACCCTTTGCCTTTGAAGTGGCCTCCTTTTGTTTCTGTCCAGATTCAGTAGATGAACATGATGTGTCTGGATCAGTAACAAGAGGAGTAGTCACCACATGATCCTTGATGGGGTTGTTGTTTACTGGTCTAGACTTAGTGTTCATCAAGGTCTCAGGTGGAGGTGGAACCACTTTGTAGCCTAATCCCTCCCCGTTATTCCTTTCTCTCACTAAGTGTTGAACTATGTGTGAAGAACTAGTCCAACTGTGCAGTTTTCTGTTTTAATGAATTAACTTCTACTTCTAGAACTGCCTTTTGGTTCTTAGTGTCCTCTAGGGAGTTTAGATAGTACCTAATGTCATTTGCTTGGTTAAAGGCAACTACTTCGGTTTCCCTAAGCTGTTTAGTCAATAGGTCTATCTTTTCTTTATAACTATGCTCATTTTGTTTTAGAACTCTATTAGCCTCAGTGCACAGTTGTAAATCTTTTACTAAGTTATCATTGTGATCTAATAACCTAGCAAATTTTTCATCAATGCTATTCCTAAACGTATCACAATCAGAACAAGCATGATTATCAAACATTTGGTCAGTTGTACTTACCTGTGTTGGTTCAGAAGAGTTAGCCATCAACGTACAGCATCAGTCTCTGGTTCTGGTGATTCTGACTTTTCTGTCTCTGACGTGGAAGTCTCCTCCTTTGGCTTGTAACTGACCTCAGCTGCAGTTGTTTCTTCTTCACTATGTGACATTGCTATCTCAACTGCTAGATCACCTTCACTCGCAGAATCATCATCAATATCTCTCAACACTGGCAATGTTAGATTCTCCTGGTGAGACAAACCTAAAACTCCAATCCTGTCCTTCATCATCATGAGCAGTCAAGGCTTTTGGATCCTTGTTTGATGAAGTAGAACTGGAAGCTTGCTTGTCTTGGCGAGTAAAGGATGAGAACGGGTTCCCATTACCCGTCTTCTTTGGCTTGACACATTCTCTCTTGAAGTGCCCCTTCTCTCCACAGTTGAAGCAGGTCACTTGCTCTTGTCAAAGCCAAATGTGTATCCTTAGTAGCTACCAAGTTCTGTCCTGTCTTCTTAACAAACTTCTTCGCCCTTCGGACAGCGCTAGCTAAGGCCCACATTATATCCATCCTCTCAAGCTCCATTTCGTCCACCTGCTCGTAGTCCTCATCTGCCAGATGGCAGTTTCCAATCTTCTGGCAACAAGTCCATCATATGAATGAACCACTACTGCTAAAGATCCATATGCTCTCGAGCTACTTCTACGGTCACATTACCGAGGTTCTCGGTCTTCAGTTTGGTAGCACTTGCTTCTGATCCAATATAATGGGTACATGACGACCCAGACGAGTCTGATCCAGAAGGAGAAGCATGTGAAGGACCTGACGAACTAGACACAATTGCAGTCTGGAGAGGTGCTCCAGATGTCTTAGCTTGAGGCGTGGCGTTGTATAAAGCTGGATTTTGTGTATACGAAGACTTCTGAGCTCTATACTTCATCCTTAGTGCTTCTTCTCGCAACTTGAGAATGAAATCATTTATATCCAGCTTTACAAGCATTCCATTCTGTCTCAGGTTAGACACGAATGAAGCCCACTTATCAGGCAATCCGTCTGCGAAGTTGCTTACTTTCTCTTCCATAGTCGTTTCCACTCATGTGTATGCAATTCGCTCATCAAGTGGTAGAATCTGTCTATGACTTCGTCTAAACTCTCATTACCAATCGATGAGAAGTTATCGAATTCCTTCTTTAACTCCTTTGCCTTGATTGCCTTCAATGACGCATTCCCATCATATCTCTTCTCTAGCTCATCCCACAGTTTCTTGGACTGTTTGTTCTCTGAATATTGATGGAATATATCTTTGGGGATAGACTAAGTGATCAATGCATAAACCCTCTTCTCTGCATTGTATTTTACTTTCTGTGCGTCTGTCATCCCGCTTAACGTTAACTTAACTCCATCAGCTCCCACCGGTGTACTATAACCGATCTCAATGGCTTCCCACAGATTAGGATCTACTCCATTAAGGTAGATCTCAAAACGTTGTTTCCAGTGGGGAAACTCATCTAAAGTCAAGAGCTTTGGTGGTTTATTGTGATTACCCACCTCACTCTCAAGCAACAGCAGGTTCTGTATCCTTGAGTCCTTCACAGCAGTAAAGGCTGACATCTGATCTTCCATGGCTAATAAACTTAGAATCTAATCAAACAAACTTTCACTGATGCGACTGAAGGATGCGAATGGTCTAATCATGCGTATGAACTCTGCGATTGGTTCAATCGTGCGGCTGAACTGGGCGATGGGTTCAGTCGTGCGAATGAATCTGGTGCGTATGAGTTATGCGAACGAACAGTTCAGTCAGTCGGCCGAATGAGGGTGCGACTAGGTCCAATCGTGCGAATGAACAATGCGAATGGAGTCCAGTCGTGCGAATGGGTCACTCGTGCGACTGAAGCTGCTGTTTTGTTCGAAAATTTCTAGGTTTGACGGGTTTCAGCCTTAAAAATTCGAAATTTCACAAGTCCTAATCGCCTAAGTCCGTAGAAACTAAACTTCGATGAGCAGGGAACGTCCAAGATCACTTTTGATGCCAAAGATTGCGTTTTTCGTGCAAAAACACAACTTTTATGCAATCTTGATTGAATCAACACGTAATCAAGAGCCAAAGCTATGATACCACTTGTTAGGACCTGGTATTTGAACGAAATACCTAGTGATTAGCCTGTTAAACCAACTCAAATAGTGCGGAATCCTATTTGATTGGCGATCCAATTAGTGAGAACACACGAAGAATCAATCAAGAATTGAATCTAACGTTAGAAATCGATTAGGAATCGATCTAAAGTGTTCTGTGAACTTGGAGAACGATTTGGGAGGTCTCTGGACGGCTAGGGTACGTCTGGAATCGTAATGGAATAAATGCTTACGTTTTTCCACGAATTGGGTCTATTTATAGGTTAGTATTGTTCAATCGTGCGACTGGACCATAAGTATGGTTCAGTCGTGCGATTGAACCATTCGGTTGATTCATCCGCACGACTGAGTGTTCAGTCGTGCGATTGAGTCAATCTTATGTGTCAATCATACGACTGATCCAGTCTCCTGGTTCAGTCGTGCGATTGAGTCAATCGTATGAAGTTATTCATGCGTGTGGTCCATTCGCATGGGCCATTCGCATGAGAACTTCATTAAGTTAAGTTTGAATGTTTTAATTAATATAACATAATGTGCAATCATTCAAACAATCATAAACCCAATCAATTCAATCACGACTCATTAATGAAATATATTAAACATCACAAATAACAAACAATCCGTGTCATTTCATTAATCAATACAATTACATCATAATCAGACAGACAAGATTCATTACATTACGAATCATGATCTAGGGACATACATGCATCAACACCATTCGGCCACCCCTTTTGGCATGGGGAACATCCTTGTCTTGGTTTTATACAAGACTTTAACCATCCTTGCACTCGTCCATAAAACACATCTATCTCACACACATGCAAAGGCCCTTTCCTCTCTCTCTTCTTGGCTGAAAAAAACGATTTTTGTTGGCTGCATTTTCGGTTTTGGCTGGGCTATTTTTGGATTTGCAAGAAGAAGGATTTGAGCTTTTGGTGTTCTTCTACCTAACAAGTTAGGTGTTTGCTAAGGCTTGTGGGTATACAAGCTTGAGGACTTTTATTTTGGAGGCTATACATTCAAGAAGCATCATCTTCTTCTTCTCATCCATACTACATCATCTTGTTCTTGAAAGTTTGTTTCAAGAACACCCTATGGTTGTTCTTTTCGTTTTGATAGCATTTCATTTCACATATTTATATGATCCTTGTTTATGGGTTTTGTCTTTGGTTAAAATGGTTCAAATTTTCATATTGCTAAACCCCTTTTAACCATTTATATCCGCTGCATTTTTTAAGTTTAAATGGTTAAACTAGCTTTGATAAACTTGTTACAAAACCCAACACATTACCCACAACTATTCGAGGAATAACAGGTTACGGGGACGAAACCTATATAAAAGGGATGGACTTGTAACACCCGAATTTTTAAAACATGAGAAAGACAGAATAAAAGTGCAAGAAAAGGAAGAAAACACAATTTAACCCAAGTTGAGGGGCTAAATGTGTTAAAAAGGACAAAAGAATAAAAGTTGGTGGATAAAGCAACATGGCCGCCCTTTCCATGTTACTTTATCCTTTTCATTCGGATTTTAGAGAGAGAGAGAGAGTAGAAGACATTCGGGTTTTTGAAGATCCAGAAGAAGAGATCAGATTTGAGGTATGTTTATGATGTTTTATGTGTTCTTAGCTTGTTTATATCCTCGAGTATGTGTTTATGTGCTCGGGTTATCTGTTTTGGTGGGTTTTAGGTGTTTAAGCTCATAGCAAACGGGTTTGAAGGAAGTCATACTCAAAGTTGCATAGGGTGAGTTCTAGAACCCCCTCTTTGCATGTTTTAATTGATTTTTCGGCTGAAAATGCATGTATGAACGTTTTTATAAAATGGGTATTTGTACCTGTATGTTTATGTGTATGTGAATGTTGGTGGAGTATGATTTGGGTGAATATGTTTAGTATGTGTTTATGATGCTTAGAATGTAAAAACTAAGCTTAGAACATATTCAGGTTTGGTTTGGAGATTGAATGATGTTGTTTTAGCCTTGGTTGGTTGCCATGCACCTGAAATGTGGCCCATGCTCCCAACGGTCGAATAAGTGTTTCCCCAAGCTCATGCGCCCAAATAGTTCCCATGTGCCTAGGTTTAGGCCAGATTTGACTAAGTGTCCCATGTGCCTAAGATGCCCATGCGCCCGGGCACTCATGCACCTGCATAGTGCCCATGCGCCTAGAATATTGCCAAAATGCCTAAGTGTTGGGTCATGCGCCCCAATAGTACCAATGCGCCCAAAAGCTCCCATGCGCCTAAGTGTTCCCATGCGCCTGAAAGGGCATGCGCCTGCATAGTGCCCATGCACCTAAAAGATTTAGAATTATTTCTGAATTTTAGGAAAAAGTGAAGTATTAGGCTTTGACTTGGGATGTTACCGGGGGTGATGTAAGTTGACTTTATGGTGTTGAATGATGTTATATGTGATGTGATTGATGATGTCATGTATGGTAATGTATGTTTATGTTTATGTTGATGACTTTATGGTGTTGAATGATGTTGTATGTTTATATTATTTCCGTGGTTTTACGTGGTATGATTATGGAAATGAATGTAAATATAATGTAACGTAAAGCGAAAGTTAATGATAATGAAAAGAGGAACATAAATAATGAATGAATGCATGCATTAAAGAATGAATGAATGAAAATTCTTGCAAGCAAAATGAAAGGAGGTGCACAACTCATTGTGATGTTGTTAGCTCAACTGTGTGCATGTTAGCTACCCGAAGGATACACTCAGGGTCTAATCCTTATGATTGACCGGATGTATGGGACCCTTGTCGCTTGCCCCGGTACTAGTGCCAACACTTGTACATGATGTTTGAAGTCTTTTATAGACTTCGGCCCAGTACCAGCACTTGTGCATGATGTTTGGGGTATAGCACATGACATTGGTCCGGATGAAAATGATGATAATGATGAATGAACTTGCCCCGGTACTGGTGCCAGCACTTGTGCATGATGTTTGAAGTCTTTTATAGTTTTCGGCCCAGTACCAGCACTTGTGCATGATGTTTGGGGTATAATACATGTCGTCGGAAGATAATGACGAACGTATGAATGTAAGAAATGTATGATAAGAATGAAAATGAATGAATGATAATGAGTAACGAACGATGATGAATGATGATAAAAGATAATGATAAGATTATCTATTTGTACGTATGATGTTTGATCGCGAACGAAAGTAAAGAATGGTTTAGAGCAAAAGTAAAGTATTTTTGTTATAAAACTAGAACTCACTCAACAACCCTGACTTTTATGTATTTTCCAGTTGGTACGTAATTGTTGCTGAGGATGGTGCGGGGTAGCTACTTGGCATTTTTGGATGGCATCCATTTGTATGATTATGATGTTTTTGTGATGTAATGCAAACAATGATATTTTGTAACTGTTAACAATGATGTATTATTTTGCAAAAGCAGTCATTAATATATGAAATGGTTTTAAGTTATTATGTTGTAATGTTTTAATAAGTTTAAATGTATATCTGTTGTTTGAAGCTTGAATCAAGCTTCGGATGATCAAAATCAAAGGAGATGGAGGTGTTTAAGGCTGAATTTAGCCATGAGTCTTAGAAACTGAGAAGAGAGAGAAATAAGAGAGAAAGTATGTGTAGGTGAATGATGAAGAAATAATTATTATTTTTCATGACTAATAATATTTTCACTTAAGATAACTTATATTATAAAAATCGAAATATATTGACCAGATTTAATTAACCAGATTGTCACCAACGCTTGATTAAAGTTTTATCACAACGCGACCCGTTAATTCTCAAAGTTACCAATTATAAAATTTATGCACAAAAGGATGTTGCTATACCTTAGATGACCTTAATTATTAGAAAATTAAGTTTTTATAATGCATTTAATTATTTTATCATTTTTTATTAACGTATGGATATTAATCTGGAAACACGCGATTTCACACAATCTCTTCAATTCACTCTCTCAAACTCTCGCAAACACCTTATAATCCTCTCTATTTGTTCTATTTCTCTCTTGCACTCAAGAAAATCAATGTTCTAGCCCCTATGAAGCCTCTAGTCGACCAACAAGTGAAGCCACATAATCTATTTTGTGTCGAGGTAATAACACATCCACACAACTACATTTTGAATCATCTTAAGCTATCCTTATTTTTAATTAATGAACCTACACTAATTTATAACTTTAGGCAGCTTCTCATCATCATATCAAGTTCCCACAATAGCCGTTGAACTCCACTTGTTCATCGTTGCATCAAGGTAACCCGTCAGGCCCGAAAACACACGAAGTGTATCTCACTTTATTGACATTACAAACCCCATGACACCCTCAACATCTTGCAAACCCTTAAAACACTTTATTATTTAGTAAACAAAAGATGTAAAATTTCTCACTTAGCCCTGTTAGTTAACGTGATACCCGGTAATTTTCTGTTACCAAAATTCTGTTAGTTCACTTAAGACTTGCATACATGTCATGTTAGTACACACTAGTTGTCCTTGAACGTTGGTGACATAATAAATAATTAATACCGATTTAAATAATATTAAACTGATTAATAATTATTGTTATTATTATGTGGTTATATGAAAAAATGATGTTACGTGGTATTATAGGATTTAAGTCTCAACACGTTGTTATGTGAATTATAAAAAACTCATGAGATATGATTAACATTTTAGTTGTTGGTTTATTAAACTCAAAACTTAAGAAAATAAAAATGATTTATAAACATGTAAAAGTAGGATTTTCAATTTATAAAATCAAAAGAAATTACAAGTGAAAATATATATGGGTATATAAATGGAAAAAAAGTAAAACCCTACCCCCCAAACCCCCCCAAGTCGCGGTCGAGATCCCTTCCACACCCTCTTTGCGATTTTCGAACTCAAATACACACACATATGCATTTGATTTGGTGAAATTTGATTAATGCAACACACTAGCAAGCTTGTTTGTGGATCAATACACATACAAGGTAAGAATTATCAAAACATTCATCATTTTTTATAAAACTTGTGTATAAACGAACCCTATTCAATCTTGTAATGTAACTTGAAATTGGATAATGTAATTGTGTTAGTTTGATTGTATTGTTGATATTTTACGTTAACTATGCAACAAACTTGACATTTTAGTTTTTGGTTCTTAACTTACCCAAAGTGAAAACTTTAGTTTCCAGGAACTTTTTGTTGTGTTCTAATGGTTGATATAGATTAGAATAATAACATAAATGATGAATTGATGATTAGTTAGTAAAATTTGGATTATGGGATGTCACTTTCTTGAAGATGAAACTTTGTAAATATGTTTTATGAATTTTAATGTTTAGAGCATGCATGTGATATTCGGATCATGTTTGATTGATTGTTTGCAATCTCGATTGGTCTAAAATGCAATGATGATCAAGAATAGGGTGGTATTCACCTTGCTGTTAGTTTTTTAGTTATAGTTTATGATAGATTAGATATCAATATAATAGGATCTAGTTTACTTTTTCTCTTCTTTTGTATTTTGTGGCATTCGAAGCTGGATGCGAAACTGCAGTTTCGCTCGGTAGTTTCTCATGCCATGGTGCATACAGTTTCGCAGTATGCAAAATTTTATGCGAAACTAGGTCCTGTATATATGTATCTTTTTTCTTCATTATGCAAATATTGAAACTTTATTGGTATTACTGATTTTGAGTTCATATCTTGTTTTAGTATTGCTAGGAGCTTTCATTTCACATATTTGAGTATTGTTCTTCTTATTCTTCATTAATTCTATCTCAAATGGGATTTATGGTTGATGTATGTTCTTATCTTATCATTACTTGATCCCCAAGCTATTAGATATAGTGATATCTTGTGGATTATTGTGTTAAATCTTTATCAAAAGCACGTAATAACGATCTGTTGGACCAACAATATGGTATCAGAGCCTTTGTGCTCTTGATTATTTGTGTTTTGGGTACTTTTTGACATATTCATCTTTTCAATCATTTTGGAGCTATTTTAGCTATGTTTTCTATGGAAATTGATTGAGGAAAGTGTGATGTGAGCTTGGGAATCTTCTGAATCATTAGATCTGAAATTGCTTGTGATTTGAGTAAGATTTGGTGATTTTTAGTTCATTTTTCGCAAAAGGGGTTTTTCAGATTCATTGTGCGAAATTAAAGTTCTTGGTGTGAAAGTATAGTGCGAAACTATAGATTTTTGCTGGTTTGATTCCTTTGCGATTCTAGAATGAAAGTTCTTCACTCTGATCGGTGTTCTTGTGAAACTATCTTGCTTCATCTTTGAACGAAAGTTCAATAGTTTCCGCCGAAATTGTTGCCGGAACTACGAACGAAACTAGCTGCGAAACAAAGTTCCGCATGCGATATTACCCAGTGCAAAACTATTGTTTATGTGCGAAACTAATCTCTTTTGTGTGAAACTATTGATTCTTTTGACTTAATCAAAATTTCAATGGCGACAAGTCTTACTCTTGCTGATCTTGAGAGTGTGGCACCAAACAGACCTCCTACACTAATCAACGGTGACAACTTTGACGATTGGAAAAGATGTTTAAAGGCCTTCTTTCTGTATACCGATCACATTGATCTCATAAATTCGTTTTTGTACATTACAAGCGCACTAAAGAAGTATGATGAGAAGCTGTCAAACAATGAGCAAGTCACGAAGCTGCTAGATTCTCTTCCACCACAGTGGAGTCTGCAAGTGAGGATGTTAAGGCAAGAAAGGGGATTTCTGGATTACAAGCTAATGAATATCATCAATAAGTTGAAGTCCTTTCAGTTAGACCGAAAACAACGAGAATACAATCAGACGATGCTTCCATCTCAAGCTTACTCATAGAATACTGCTTTTATTTCATCTACTTCAGACTCATCAAAGCATGTGTCAACTTATGGTGGTATGATAGGCACTTCTGACAAGACTACAGGCAGTGGATCTACATCAAAATCATCAAGTCTTCCATAGGTTCCTGTATGCATAGAATAAAGTCGAAACGAGCCAATTAATACTAATGGGCGTAGTCGGGATTATTTAATGAAAATAAGCGAGAAATGGATTAGGGACTGAGTTAACCTTACGGGTTACGTGTTGGGCGAGTTTAAGGTCCCGGGAACGCCCGGTATATATAAACGGATCAGCTTGAGCCACTCTTATTTGCAACTCAACACCCAACTTCTAGAGAGAGTGTGTAGAGAGAGAAAGTAAAGAAGAGGTGAAGATTCAAGGCTCGGTTGATCAAGAGATTGAATATTGGTGTCTGTGGACATCCACACAACAAGAAAAGACCAAGAATCCAGGTAAGAAACATCATTTAATCGTTTCTTTAGATTAAACCCGGATTCTAGGGTTTGGGGTTTTTGAAAGTGGTAAAGAATCATCCAAAACTCACGTTTTTGTGTAAGAAAACATGTAAAAAGCTTAGATATAGCTTCATGGATGATAAACCAAGGTTTTGTGTGTAAAGGATTGAAGTTTTTGGTTAAAAATAGACTGATTCGTAATTTCAGCTCGTTCTGCGAAATTGCATGCTCATCGAGCGAAATTATGTAGTCGTCCAGTGAAACTATGGAGCTTTGTGTGAAACTATAGTTTCGCAGGTAGTTTCGCAGACTTGGATTCCAACGAAAGTTGGGCGAAACTAGCAGTGAAACTTGTAGCGAAACTGGCAGCGAAAACAACAAAACTGCTGGCAAAACTAGCAGCGAATCTGCTGATCTTGCAGCAAAATTAGTAGCGAAATTAGGAAGAAATTAACTCCTTTGAGTGTTAACTTATCTGCAAGCTGCGTAGTATGACCCTTGCTTAGAAAGCTTGATTGAGAAGCTACTCACTGAGTCCAGGTGAGTTCTAGATCCCCTATTTTAAAGGTTTTAAACTTGTTTGGGGCTGGAAATGCATACCAAATATACGTTTTAAATGACCGAGATTTTAAAAGATTTTAACAGGAAGATCGATTTTCAGCCCGGCCCCAGCCAGGGGCGTTGCCCCTTGGACCCCACTAGGGGCTGCTGCCCCTAAGACCGTGCTGTCAGGGGCTGCCGCCCCCGAACCCCCGTTGTCCCGCGGATGGTTATGTTCTATGATGACTTGTACTTGTTATGCATGTGTATGTGTATGTGAGTGGATGATGTGTGATGATTATATGATGATGTGTGATGATGTTATGTATGCATACGTTATGTTTTCTTTATGTTCCTTGCGTATGATTATGTAGCTTTACGTGGTGTGATTATGTTTATGAACGTAAAGTATTATCTTAACGAAGTGAAAAATTTAAAATAATGAAGGTGGAACATAATGAAAGAATGTATTGTTGGTCTAAACGATCGAATTACTAGACACTTGAGAGGTTGAATCGTTCAATATCAACAATAAGAACAAACAACAAACAATTTGATGATGAAGAAGAACCCAAAAGTATTCAAAATATAACAATCATGATCCAATACTAACAATATAACAAAAGCTCAATATATTTCAGTGCAAACCAACTTACAATAGGCACTTGCAACAATGATAAATGGATTAGGGTTTTGCAAGGATACCTTACAATGAAAAAAATCAAATCTATGTATACTATTGATAGTTTCGCTGACAGTTTCGCTATCAGCGAAACTATCCTGCCAATTACATAGTTTTGCCCGGCTGAAACACAGTTTCACCGGGTGAAACTATCAGCTTGCTATGAGCGAAACTACAGTTTCGCTCATAGTTTCGCTGGGCAGCAAAACTTAACTAATAAACAAACTTACAAAAGTAAACTAACATTTAAACTATTACAAGCAAACATAAACAAAATCTAATCTAAAGTGAGTCCAACCTATACTTGATATTCAATACTCGCCCTAGGTTGGATCTCACCGTCTTGATCAATCTTCGTTTGTCTTTCCAGCTCCAGTAACTTCAGCCGCTTCATAAATTTCTTCATTAGCTCCTACAGCATCATCCTCAAAAGCTTTAGCCAATGATTCTCCTTGGTCAGCTTCTGCTGTGGTAGCTTCCTCGGCACATGCACTTGCCTGCTCAAATTGTTTCGATAAATCCCGCACGTCCATTCTCAACTCATCTTCTTCGAGAACCTTCTGGGCCAGTTCCTTATCCTCAGCCCGAACACCTCTTACCTTATTGGCAACCATCATGAACAGGCCTGCTTCCTTGCGCTTTTCAGCCCCTGCCCCTACTTTGATGTGATTCTCACACAACACATGTAGGTCTTCATCATAAAAGACAAATATCTCCATAGGATCAAAAAGCGTGTATTCTACTCCATTCTTTAATCTGATCACCGCCTCCCCAGTGTTGTTATCATAAAACCATTTCTCAAAATTTTGAAGTTGGTAGGGAAGGGGATCCGACAACCTCACCCTGCTCATAGTCTTAGGGGTTTCACCCTCAACACAATCCTACCTTTCCCGGTCTCCCAATCTTTATCTCTCTTTGACCTCCTTCTCTCGGCCTTCATAAACCTAAATGCCTCAAAGTTATTGTGCAGCCCTTTCTTTATCTCTTCCTACAACATATTGGCCCTCTCACTCAAATTAGAATTAATCAATAGGAGCACAGCTAACCTCCTTAAATCCTACTTAGGCAAGGTCTTAAATGCCTTCCTTTTATGCAGGTATATAATGCCTCCCTCTCTCCTCTTAATCATGAACATTTTAAGGTCGGGGTTTTATTTCTAGCTAATGATCTTCTTATCAGCTTCCTTCTTGCTCATCCCCTGTATATTTTGGAATAGGGGAGTTATCTCCTCAGGCTCCTTTTCCCTCACAAACCATTCTTCCTTTGACATCTCAAATACATCTCCTTCATCCGAGCCCTTCTTGGCCACATAAGTCAATGGTCTCTTATCGACCTCATAATTTTCTGGCTCAGAGTCATAATCAACCAGCTGTTCATCCTCTTCCTCCTCATCTATGAACCTCTTTTCAGCACCTTCTACTGGTGTGTCTCTCACAACCTCCTCTCCTACTAGATCTTTCTCTATATCAAAGCCCAAATTTACAAATCCAGCTTCTATCACCTCTTCCTCATTCTCAACATTTTCATTCCTTCCAGCCTCATTCTCTGTCTCAATATCATCTCTCACACCTGAACCTCCAGCCTCCTTAGTCCCTACACCAACAGTGCCCTCTTCTGCCCTGGAAGATGTACCCACATTCAAAATAGGTATTTAGAAGTATCAGTCATATCAACTAACTTAGATTGAGTGAATTGATTAGCAGGCCGGCTGCAGCCTTCAGCTCATTGACCTCGGTCAGCAATCTCTTTCTCAAATTCTGTTGATCCACTAGCATCTTTGTCATCCCTTCAAGCATATCATCCTTCCGTTTCTCTCTCAATTCCTGATTGGTCAACTTTGTCTTTATCATACTTAGCTTATTGGATAAAGAGGAGTTGAGGTTCCTTATAACATCCTCATCCAGTCCAGCCCTCTCATCCCTTCTCTAGGGCTCAGTAAACGCTTGATGCTTATGCTTAGTCCTCCTCTCGGTCTCCCCCTCTTCAGCCCTTTTCTTTGACCGTTTCTCCTTTTCAGCCCTTAACTCCTTCTCATCATCATGAATATCATCTTCGAAGACATAATCTTTCTCTTTAGCATATCTCTTCCTTTTCTTCACTGATTCAGCTTGTTTCAGTCTCGTCTCCTCAACCTGCTTATCCTCAGACTCAATCACCCTCCGAATATAGTTCCATCTTTCGGGAAGGTACATGTTCTTCCATAAGTGTGTTATCTTGCCACTAAAATCGTGCCTTATTGCACAGCAGTCAGCAAATATGCAAGTGTTCATCTAAACTAATCTTTTTATTTCCCCATATCTCGGTACATTAGGAATCAGATCGTCTATTATCATCTGCAGAAATCTTGGATACAGCAGCCATTTGTCCTTCTTCAGGGCCATAACGTTCTCTGCCATGCAATCAAAGATGAGTTTGGCAATATTGGCTTTCTGCCCTCAATAGAATATAATCATGGCTTTGGCCCAGTCCAGATTCAGCCCATCTGATCCACCTTTAGGGTGATCTAAGCACATAATAAAAACGTGGGCAATGTATCTCCACTCCTTGGACAAAAAGGACTTCTTGATCTCGTTTCTAGTCCCAAAAGGAGGGCCCCCATATCCAATACTCCGAAAGGCATCAAATACCTCCTGAACCGTCAGCACGACCTCATCTCCACTGTCTTCTTGGAGTCTCAACACTCAAGTAATAATCTTTGCAGTAATAGCTATATCATTCTCCAGTACTTTAGCAACAATCCTCTGAGGATTGGGTCTAGTGTCATACTCCGTAGTACGCTAGAAATCTCTGATATGAAGGTCATAAATGATGGGAGAATGAGTGACTGCATAAGCGATGGGTGACCTTTGGAGCCAACGAATACAATCTCTAAATCCTGCGACTTTAGGGTGTGTATCATCCAGGATAGCCGTAATGTTGTTCCTCTCGTCGAACTTCAGATTAGCCATTTTATCTGAAAAGTAGATGAAACACATTAGAAAGATAGATAAAAATGAATAATAAAGAATAATAATTAAAAAGAATAAAAATAAAGAAAAATCAAATTAAATTCGCTAGGCGAAAGTATAGTTTCGCTAGCCGAAACAGTAGTTTTGGCAAGCGAAAATGTAGTTTCGGCAAGGAGCAGGATGTAGTTTCGGCAAGGAGCAGGATGTAGTTTCGGCATGCCAAAGCAATAGATTCGGCAAGCCAAAACTATAAATTCGGCCAAGCAAAACTAAAACTTGACCAGTGAAACTGTCAAGTTTGCACGGACAGCATAACTTCACATTTTCGCTAAAGATCTATTTACTAGAAACATACCTGACACAACATCGGGGTCCGTCCTAGCTTCCTCCGATCTTCTTCACTCCCGAACCTTCCGCCCTCGGCTTCTTGCAATCTTTGCTCATGTGGCCCTCCCCGCCACTAGAATAACACCTCTTCACACCGCAGTTTTTCGCCACATGTCCGGTCCTTCCATAACGGAAATAGACATTAGTCCCCAATCTACATTCCCCGGGGTGTTTGTGTCCACACTTGTCACACCTTTTCAACCCTGCGTCAGTTATGACCACACGCTGGTCATCCACCCTTGCACCTTTGTTACTTGGAGCGGCTCTGTCACGTCCTAATCGCTTCCCATTCCAATCCCGATCACCATCTCCTTTCTTGCTAACTTCTGTCACCACCACCAATCTTTCATCGTATAATCTCCCCGCCAAATCAACCGTCGACCTAAACGTGCTCGGTCGGGCAGTGATCATGTGCCTACGGATGTCTGCTGGCAAGCCATGAATATACCTCTTGATCTTTCGTGAGAGTGGTGTCATCTGATCTGGCACCAGCCGTGCCATTTCGTTGAATTTGGTAGTGTATTATTGATGCGTCATTGTTCCCGCCTCCAGCTGCAGGAACTCTCTTTCAACTTTATTCATCTCACGGTGAGGACAGAACTCCTCAATCACTAGCCTTTTCAACTCTGACCATCTCATCCTTCCAATAGCCCGACTACCCTCAACTTGGACTATGTTGTCCCACCAGCACAAAGCTGAGTCCACGAAAGAGTGGGTAGCAAATTTTACTTTCTGATCTTCTCGGCACTCGCTGATATTTAAAACAACTTCCATTTCCCTCACCCATAGGTGAGCAGCAGCAACAGTGCCATTGCCATCAAAAGTAGGGGGCTTGCATCGTTGAAACGCCCCATAATTACAGCCTCGTGCCGCCTCCGGCGCAGGCTCTTCTTCCTCCTCCTCTTCATCATTAGAGAGAACCGTTTCAGGCTCCGGTTGCTCCCGTCCTCCCGAGGACCTGTTCCTCTCTTTCCTATCTCCTTCCTTTATAGCCTTAATCACTTCGGTCACTACAGACTGTAGGATTGTCTGCAAGACCTGATGCACTTCCTCCTCGATCGCCTCTCTCATCGAGGCCCTCTGATTAGCTTTCTCATCACCGCCCTCCGGATGAGGGGTCTCGGGTTCCTCATGAACCACTTTTTCAACTCTGGGTCTTCCTCTTGTGACCCGTGGTTCAGCACCACGTCCACCACCACCTCCACGGTCATTCAAGGGAACAACTCAGTTTATGTCAAGTATAGTAAGTCCCTAATTACAGTGGCCAGTTATGATTACCCACTTACTTTACTCTTCATACTTCAAGCATTACCTGTTCTGACTACATCAGTATCTAAATCTACCAGCAACACATAAACCATATAACATGCGCACGTTATACGGTTAACTTAAGAAAATACCTGATGGCATGTAACTACTCAGATTGGCATCCCATTCCCTTTCCGTCCCATATTCAGTTTAAGTTAAGGTTTATTTTTAAAATTTACCTATTTCACTTAAACTTGGGCTCAGATACCAACTTGTAAGGCCCCGTTCCCGGGACGCTTACAGTTGGATCCTCATCGCACATAAAACATATAATTACTTTTTTTTCTTTCATAATACGTTGCAGCGGAAACATTAAAAACCAACATTTTCATTTCATCAAAATACTTTTGCAAAATAATACAACCGTTCCTTTTACAATATCATTTTACATTTCATTACAAAAGCATAATGAATATTGGATGCCATCCAAAATACGCTGAGTAGCCGCCCCGTGCCATCCTCAGCAACATACCTGCCAACTCGAAACACATCAAAGTCAGCGTTGTTGAGTGAGTTCTAGTTTTATAATAAAACATACTTTACTTTCGTTAAAACCGTTCTTTACATACATGCGATCACACATCATATGTACACATAGATAATGTTTATTTTCTTCATCATTACATTTGTACTTTAGCTTTCGTTCGATCATAAGCTCTTACTTTCATTCATTCGCTAATTATTACATCTTTTCTTTACATTAAAACCATGAGCTTTACCCTTCAGTTTCCTGGTACTGGGCCTAAGCCTATCATAGCCTATCATTATATCTATTACATCATCACGTTCTGGATCAGTGTCAACAGCTATGCCCCAAACAATATGGCTACTGGGCCAAAGTTCATAAATGACTTCCATACTGCACATAGCCTAGCACCAGCACCGGGGTAAGCGACAAAGATCCCAACTATATTCCTCACCCCCAACATATGGGTACTATGACATTCTACACCCCCAATATATGGGTACTACACCCCCATCAATATGGGTACTACACCCCCATCAATATGAGTACTACACCCCCATCAATATGGGTACTACACTCCCATCAATATGGGTACTACACTCCCATCAATAAAGGTAACTATGACATACTACACCCCCAACGATATGCATAACTCGGGTAACCGATACATACTACACCCCCAACAATATGCATAGCGTGGGTAACAACTATACACTATGTACCACACCGATGGTCAGTCACAAAGACTGGAACCCCTGCATGCACCCTTAAGTATTAGCTGAACCACACGCGGTTGAGCTTAAGGCATTTAGAGCCGTGCATTTCGGTACACTTCGCTTGCAAGCCTTTCACGTTCTCATTCTTTCATTAATGATGCATTCATTCATCATATTCTTGTTTTCATTATCTTCCACTTTACGTTACATAATACTTTCTTTACATTCATTAACATTCGACGTAAAGCCACGGAAAGATACATATACATAACAGGAATATAAACATAAACATACACAGATCACCATACAGGGCATCATCATACATACGCATCAATCATACACACGCATCAATCATACATCACATCATTAACATCACACACATGCCCGACGTAATGTCTATGACCTCGAAAGTCAACTTACACAACCCTACGGGAACTTCCCGAGTCAAAACCCATAACTGCACATTCCCACGAAAGTCATATGATAAACCGTTGTTCTTTCGGGCATATGAACCCCACTTGGGCGTATGGACACCCTCCAGTCGCATGGCCTTCCAGGCGACTGAACACTTAGGCAAATGGACATCAGGCGAATGGACCCTATGCGAATGGACCTATGGGCGAATGGACATCCATGCGTATGGACTCTCAATCGCATAGCTTCTATGCGTATGGCCTTCAGTCGCATGACTTCAGGCGCATGGGCTTCAGTCTCATACCCTTCGTACGAGTGAACCTCAGTCGCACGGCCTCCAAACGCATGGACTTCAGTCGCATAACCTTCGTGCGAATGAACCTCAATCACACACTCCTTCAATCGCATGCCTTACAGGCACATGAACTTCAGTCGCATGACCATCATGCGTATGGACTTCAATCGCATGGCAATCATGCGCATGGACCTCAGTCGCACTCCAATCGGCCGTATGGCCTCCAATCGCACTCTAGTCGGTTGCCTAGCCCTAGCTGATGCAGAATGCAGTTCATCCCGAACTGCAGCGACGGTTTTTGGCCCCAACCTCTTCGAAACCTTTTTTAACCTCAAATCAGCCATTCTACCACGACCTCATTCAAGCATAACCAAGCACGAAATCAAGCCCCAAACGAATCATACACATACACACATGTATAAAAACGGGTTTACACCCAAAACTCAAAAAAAAGGCTTTTCAGATGTGTTCTAGCCCCAAAATCAGTTGAAAACGTGTAAAAGAGGGGTCCTAGAACTCACACAAACGTTCCCGTCGAGTAGAGCTTCGATTTGACCCGCTACACGACGATTTCCACGCTCGAATCCACCCGAACCAAGCTTTTCTCCTCTCCTCTCTTTTTGGCTAAAATGGCAAGAATGGGGTGTCTTCCCCCTTTTATACCCCCACTCATCGAAGTTTCTTTCATTGGCGAGTTTGGTCCCTCGACTTTGGACTTTATTTTTTTTTCTTCTTTCGTCGGCTTCAAAGAAAATTTCCAGGCGTTACAGTTGTCAAAGCTTTTTCGCATTGACACACCGGAGTACTCTTCTTGTTTTCCTTAACAATGGTTGCACCATCAATCTTCTCTTTCCTCTGCTCTTCAGTCTGGCTTCCAGCTTTCAGCACCTTCTCATCTTTACCCTCTATCACAACCTTAGCCTTCAAGTCATCATCTTTAACCTTCTTTACACACTCCTCACAATCCTCCTTCACATCCTCAGCTACTTCAGCTTCACCTCTGAACTCTTTAAATGGATCAAACTCTTCGTCATAATTTTTCTTCTCTTTCTCATCAACAATTTCAGTAACCAGAGATTGATTGATTTTTTCTTTAGTCTCTTATGCTTCTGCACTCCAGTCAAAGTTGGAAATCAAAGCTGTCTCTTTCTTCTGTTTCATTTCTTGCTTATCTCCGCTAGAAGCTAATCTCGAGACTCGTGAATTGCTTGAATCAGTGACATTTAGTAATGGACATTCTCTTTTGAAGTGTTCTAACTACTTGCAATTAAAGCACCTAAGTTTATATTTATCAAAGCCTAATTTAGAGTTAGAGTTTTGGCCTGCAAAATTCTTCCTACCAGTTCTTTCCATAAACCTTCGAGCTCTGAGAGTCAACATCACCATTTGCCACTGAATATCACTCTCTTCCAGATCATCCGGATCCACCTGATACATATCCTCCATGGTCATTCCTTTCCCTTTCAAATCTCCAGCCACTAATGCCTCATAACTCTGCACGAACATGCCAAACAGTGCCATCGTTTCAGATGGAATTGATGTTCCAGCAATTGCTTTTGAGTTAGCTTGATCTCTACCAGAATTAACACCTCCACCAGATTGATCACATGTATTCACTCCTCCTTCTCTTGATGCTTGTATTGGAGAGCTTGCAGCAGAAGTAAGCAATGCAACATTCTCAGTGAAACCAGATGATGGCATCATGGTCTAATTAAACTCCCTTCTCTTAATGTCTAACTCAAATGATTTAAGCTTATTAATGATGTCCATAAGCTTGTAGTCAATAAAACATCTTTCTTGCTTCAACATCCTCACCAGTAAACTCCACTGAGGTCGGAGAGAATCCAACAACCTATTCACTAGCTCACTGTTGGAGAGCTTCTCATCATATTTCTTCAATGTGCTGGAGACTATCAGAAAATGGTTGGTTAGATCAGTGAGACTCTCATTCTTGTAACCCACTATAGAGTTAAACTCCTTTTTAGCTTGAATACCCTTGTCTTTAACTAACTCATCATTTCCATCATAAAACTCACAAAGAGCATCATAGAGAGACTTAGCATTCTCGTCTTCGGCAAAACGATTGTAGATGTTTGGTGCTAGGCATAGATTTAAAGCTTAGAATGCTTTCTGATCTCTATCAATCAACTTTAGATCTTTTTTGGTAAACGTGGCTGGATCCTTGTTTTGAGAAACAACATCACCAACAGTAATAGTTGGTATGTGTGGACCAGAAAAATTGATTCCCATTGTTATTATCAGTGTAGAAAAAGAATGCCTTAAGACATCTCTTCCAATCTTCAAATTGTCTCCGTTGAAAAGCCTCGGGGGTCTGTTAGGTGCCACACTTTCTAAATCAGCAAGAGTGAGAGTGGTCATCTTTGACATGATAGTTTCGCAGAAGAAAAGACAGTTTCGCTAGATTTAGCTAGATTCGCTGAGTGAACACTAGTTTCGTTGCTAATTTTGGCAGCAATTTTGCTAGCCAAAAGCTTGAATATACTCAGTTTCACCGACAGTTTTGCATGAAACAAGCTTTAACTTTTGTTCAGATGTAATCTCGGCATTAATTTTGGCAGCAATTTTGCTTGAAAGTGGAACACAAGCATTCGTTCAAAAGCTATACTTTCGCTAAGATTCTCAAAACAACCACAAAGTGCAAAACACTTGTAATTTCGCAAGATGAATGCAGTAGTTTCGGTAAAAGAACTGTAATTTCGCCCGCTGAGTCTGAAAAACTTTTTGAACATGAAATCAATCTAAAATCACCCAAATCTCAATGAACTTGAGATCTGATGATTACCAAGGCTTTCCCAATCAAAAACTAACAGATTTCAATCAAATTCCATATCAAATACACTGAAATTTGATCCAGAATTGATGAACTTGTGATATTGAACTCAACTATGAAAAACCTCAAACAATCAAGAGCACAAAGGCTCTAATACCATTTTGTTGGTCCAAACGATCGAATTACAGGACACTTGAGAGGTTGAATCGTTCAATATCAAAAATAAGAACAAACAACAAACAATTTGATGATGAAGAAGAACCCAAAAGTATTCAATAAAACAATCATGATCCAATACTAATAATATAAGAAAAGCTCAATATATTTCAGTGAAACCAGCTTACAACCGACACTTGCAACAATGATAAACAGATTAGGGTTTTGCAAGGATACCTTACAATGAAAAAGATCAAATCTATATATAGTATTGATAGTTTCGCTGACAGTTTTGCTGTCAACAAAACTATCCTGCCAATTACACAGTTTCGCCCAACTGAGATACACAGTTTCGCCGGGTGAAACTAACAGCTTGCTATGAGCGAAACTACAGTTTCGCTCATAGTTTCACTGCGCTGCAAACTAATAAACAAACTTACAAAATTAAACTTACATTTAACCTATTACAATCAAACATAAACAAAATCTAATCTAAAGTGAGTCCAACCTATACTTGATCTTCATGTATGAAAGTCTTGCAAGCAAATGTAAAGGTGTTCGCAACTCAATGACAGTTGTTAGCCCGACTGTGTGTTACAGCGTGCGATCTTGGCTGACCCATGAGGATTCGCACAGAGGATTTAGTCTTGGTGACTACTCCATACGTGCGATATGGGATCCTTGTCGCTTAACCCTAGATGATATGGCTTTGTGCCCAAGAGGGGGGTTAAGCATATGATAGGATCTAGATAGTAGTGAAAGATGATTAAAAGTGCAAAAAGTGCTAAATGTATGAAACGTGCAATATGTAAGAATTGAACGATGATGGAAGATGATAAATACTACCTTGATGTATGTACGATGTATGATCACGTGTGATAGTAAAGTAAATGTTTTAACGAAAGAAAGGTAATATATTTTTATAAAGCTAGAACTCACTTAGCAACGCTGACTTTTATGCATTTTCAGCTGGCAGGTAATGATTGTTGAGGATGGCACGGGCGCAGCTACTTAGCAAGTTTTTGGGATGGCATCCATTTTATATAACGATGATATTTTTGTGATGTAATGCAAACAAATGATATTTTTGTAATGGTTATCAATGTTGTACTATTTTGCAAATGCAATTTTTATATATGAAATAGTTTTAAGTTATTCCGCTGCGATGTATTTAGCAAATTTAAAGGTATGTTTTATGTTTATGTGCGATGATTGTCCAACTATGAGCGTCCCGGGAACGGGGCCTTACAGTTCCTTTATAAAGCATGGCTCTATTTGGTCTCTTTGTATATAGTTATGAAGCTTTGGTGGCTGGTGAACTAAAAGGAAGAGGAATGACTTTAGAAGATATGTATCAGGTGGATGCTGATGATCTGGAGGAAGTTGATCTTCAGTGGTAGATGGTTGTGATCACATTAAGGGCAAGAAGATTCATGGAGATAATGGGATGGAAGAATTTGGGAGCAAGAATACAAACGTTGGGTTTGATAAATCAAAGTTGAGATGCTTCAGTAAACAGCTCGGGCATTTTAAGAGAGAATGTCCATCTCCCATAGTGACTGAACCTAGAACATGATTTAATCAGGTCATTTTGATTGATGATAAGGAAGAAAACAAGAAGAATAAGAAAACGACTTTGTTAACTAACTTTGATTGGGGTGTTGAGTTAGCTGAAACTGAAGAAGAAATCAATCATGCTCTGGTAGCTAAGATTGCAGAGGCAATGAAGAATGAAACATCAAGAAAGAAGGAATGTGCAGGAAAAGAAAGTTTGAAGAATGCTTGTGGAAATGAGGTGAAGAAGAGTGTGGTGCTAGATAGTATGTTAGGTGCTTGTGAAAAGAAAGAGAAGAGTAAAGATGGAAAAGCTGGTATGGAAGAGGAGTTGAAGATGGAATCAAGCGTATGCAACGGTGAGAAAGCCCTAGCCACAAAAAAGAAAATAGTGGAGATTTCATATGAGGTAGTTCAAGACATATGTTCATCTGCTTGCAAATTTCATCTGTTTAGAATATATAAAGTAAATAATATATTAAAAGAAAATGAAGGGGATCTAAAAGGGTAAATGAGAATATTTTGTAAAAATAAATGAAGCTTTAAAAGAAAATGATCATTTAAAATGAACTCTTTTTGAAAGGAACGTGGAAGCCAATGCTTTGACAGAAAGGGTAACCTTAGCTGAATTCGAGACCTCTCAACTTAAAACAAAACTTGATAAATGGACTACTTATGGGATGAAGCTAGAGGAACTCTATAGTAAACAAAGCAGAGCTAGAATTAAAACATGATGGGGTTGTAGATCTAGTTTTTCAGATTCCAAAAAGTCTTTTGTAGACATTAGTTCTAGTAGGACCGATTGTAGTTTGGATAATTACATTCCAGTTGTTCTCAATCATCAATGTTTAAATCAAATGAAGTTGATGTTTTAAGCTTTAATGAAAAAGTAGGTGTTTAGAGTAACAATCATAAGAATTCTTGAAAATCAAATTGTTTTGACAAATTCATTTCTCTTCCCATTCCCACCTTCACTCCTATTCGGATATCCACCCTAAGCGAAACAACATCCTTACATGACTGTAATATTTTAGAGATAAGAGAACCCACAAATCATGACAAATCATTTGACTCAGAAAACAAGTCATAAAAAGTGATGTGACCTACAGTGATTATGATTCTCTTATGTCTGAATGTGTGGAGAAGATTATTATAGTCAATATTCCAATTCAAAAAAATAAAAGAAAACGTCTAGAATCTCTTTGTTTTATGTAACACCCGGAAATTTCCTTTGTAGCCGACGATAGAAGAAAAAGAAATAAAGTCCAAAGTCGAGGGACCAAACCCGCCAATGAAAGAAACCTTGATGCACGGGAGTATAAAAGGGGGAAAACACTCTCATTCTCCCCATTTTTCAGCCAAGGGAGGAGAAGAGAGAAAGAAGAGAAAAGAGAGAAAGTGTTGGCCCGGGTTGGTTCGAGTAGCCAAAATCGACGAGGAGCGAGTCAAATCGAAGCTCTACTCGACGGGATCGTTAAGGTGAGTTCTAGGACCCCTCTATTACACGTTTTCAACTGATTTTGGGGCTGGAACACGTCCAAAAACCTATTTTTGTGTTTTTGGGTGAAAACCCGTTTTGATGTATGTATGTATGTGTATGATGCGTTAGAGGCTCGATTTCTTGCTTGGTTATGCTTGTATGAGGTCATAGTATGATTCCCTAACCTTTGGAAGGGTTGATTTGAGCTTAAAAGAGGTTTGGAAGGGGTTGGAGGTCGAAAACCCGCGGCTGCAGTCGACCTAACTGCACTCTGCACCAGCTAGGGCTAGGCGACCGACTGGAGGGCGACTGGAGGCCATTCGGCCGATTGAAGTGCGACTGAGGTCCATACGCACGTTTGCTATGCGACTGAGGTCCATACGCATGATGGTCATGCGATTGAAGTTCATGTGCTTGGGAGTCATGCGATTGAGGGATGGTGCGACTGAGGTTCATTCGCACGGAGGTTATGCGACTGAAGTCCATGCGTCTGGAGGCCATGCGACTGAGGTTCATTCGCATGAAGAGTATGCGACTGAAGCCCGTACGCCTGAAGTCATGCGACTGAAGGCCATACGCATGAAAGCTATGCGACTGGGAGTCCATTCGCATAGAGGTCCATTCGCCCATAGTCCATTCGCATAGGGTCCATTCGCATAGATGCCCATTCGCCTAAGTGTTCAGAAATGATAACCGAGATGGAATTCCTTGATGATGTGAAGGGCATGGACGGTATAAGGTAACGCAGAATGATGAGATTATGATGGAGATGATGGTAATATGCATGATGTTATGTGTTATGTTAGGCACGGCGGTGCGTGTGATGCTTAGTATGTATGATGTGCGTGATGTGATGTATGATTGATGCGTATGTGTGATGATGCCGTAGGTTTATGTTTATGTTGTGTTCCTTGCTATGTATGATTATCTTTCTATGTCTTTGCGTTGAACGTTAATGAATGTAATGAAAGTATTATGTAACGTAAAGTGAAAGATAAAGAAAAGAGGAACGTAATGAATGAATGCGTGCATTAATGAATGAATGAAATCGTGTGAGGTATGTATGTGAAGCGAAGTGAAGTGCACGGCTCGAATGCCTTAGGCTCAACCGTGAGAGGTTCAGCTAGTCTATAGTGTGCATGCAAGGGTTCCAGTCTTTGTGACTGACCTTCGATGATGTACCCATGTTGATGGGGGTGATGTACCCATGTTGATGGGGGTGATGTACCCATGTTGATGGGGGTGATGTACCCACTTCGGTGGGGGTGATGTACCCACTTCAGTGGGGGTGTAGTACCCATAATGTTGGGGGTGTAATGTATGATGGTTAACCGGGTTACGCATAACTCCGGGGGTGTAGCATGAAGCCATGCATATGTATGAGGTGAGCAACCCGGTCGTTGCAAAAGACTCGAGTACGTGCTATCGTGATGTTGCCTTGGCGTGAGCAACCTTGTTGTTGCAAAAGACTCGGATAGCTTGCTATCGTGATGGGCATTGAGGTGAGCAACCCTAGGGGTGCAAAAGACTCGGATAGCGTACATTCATTGAGATGGCTATTGAGGTGAGCGACTTGGTGTTGCAACAGCCTCGGATGGAGTTCAATCCCTATGATTGACTCGTATGGGATCTTTGTCGCGTATCCTGGTGTTGTGTCAGTCTTCGGACATGAGTCGGGGGCTTGTGAGCAGGTCCCGGCACAGCATCAGCTTTCGAGCATGAGTCGGGGATATTGCATAAGACAAGATTCGAGTAAGGAAGGGTAATGAGTAAAGAGATGAATGAAAGAATGTATGTATGAAATGAACGAAATGGAATATCCTAATAATGTATGAAATGGGATCCTTGTCATTCGACCTCAGTAATCGTGGCTGTGTGCCATGAAGAGGGTAAAGTCTGACAGGATCTAGAAGGAAGTGAAAGATAATGATGTATGATAATGGATGAAAGTAACGAACGTAATGACGAAGATAATAATGTTATTATCTGTATGTACGTATGATGTGTGAACGCATGTATGTAACGGATGTTTTTATAAAGAAAGTAAAGAATGGTTTTAACGAAAGAAAAGTAAGTTTTATTATAAAACTAGAACTCACTCAGCAACGCTGACTTTGATGTGTTTCCAGTTGGCAGGTATGTTGCTGAGGATGGCACGGGGCGGCTACTCAACGTATTTTGGATGGCATCTTTATGTTTAATGCTTTTGTAATAAATGTAACCTGATAGTGTTAAAGGAACGATTGTACTAATGTGCAAAAGTATTTTGATGGAATGAAATTATGTTTTTAATGTTTCCGCTGCAACTATTTATGAAAGGAAAAATGTAAATATATGTTTTGAGTGCGATGAATGACCAACTGTAGGCGTCCCGGGAACGGGGCCTTACAAGTTGGTATCAGAGCCAAAGTTTAAGTGAATTGGGTAAATATTTTCAAAACCTAATCTTAAACTGAGAATGGGACGGAAAGGGAATGGGATGCCAATCTGAGTAGCTGCGTGCCATCAGGTATGTTTTTGTAAAGTTAACCGGTTTTATGTGCGCATGTTATATGGTTTATGTGTTGCTGGTAGATTTAGATACTGATGTAGTCAGGATAGGTAATGCTCGGAGTATGAAGAGTAAAGTAAGTGGCTAATCACAACTGGCCACTGTAATTAGGGACTTACTATACTTGACATAAACTGAGCTGTTCCTTGAATGACAGTGTTAGTGTTTGAATCTTTCAGTGTGTTTAGAGAATGGCTGGTGGAAGATCTTCGAAAGCTTCTCGTGGTGGAGGTGATGGTGGACGTGGTGCTGAACCACGGGTCACAAGAGGAAGGGCAAGGGCCGAAAGGGTAGTTCATGAAGAACCTGTGACCCCTCATCCTGAGGGCGGTGATGAGAATGCTAATCAGAGGGCCTCGATGAGAGAGGCGGTCGTGGAGGAAGTGCATCAGGTCATGCAGACGATCCTACCGTCTGTGGTGACCGAAGTTATAAAGGCTGTTAGAGATGAGGAGAGAAGGGAAAGGGGTAGACCTACGGGTGAAAGGAGACGACCCGAGACTGAAACGGTTCTCTCCGATGACGAAGAGGAAGAAGAGGAGGAAGAGCCTACGCCGGAGGCGGCACGAGGCTGTAACTATGGGGCGTTTCAGCGATGCAAGCCCCCTACTTTTGATGGTAATGGCACTGCTGCTGCCGCTCACCGATGGGTGAGAGAGATGGAAGCTGTTTTAAATATCAGCGAGTGCCGAGAAGATCAGAAAGTAAAGTTTGCTACCCACTCTTTCGTGGACTCAGCTTTGTGCTGGTGGGACAACATAGTCCAAGTTGAGGGAAGCAGAGCTATCGGAAGGATGAGATGGCCAGAGTTGAAGAGGCTGGTGATTGAAGAGTTCTGTCCTCACCATGAGATGGATAAAGTTGAAAGAGAGTTTCTGCAGCTGGAGGCGGGAACAATGACGCATCAGCAATACACCACCAAGTTCAACGAAATGGCACGACTGGTGCCGGATCAGGTGACACCCCTCTCACGAAAGATCAAGAGGTATATTCATGGCTTACGAGCGGACATTCGTAGGCACATGATTGCTGCCCGACCGAGCACGTTTAGGTCGGCGGTTGATTTAGCGGGAAGATTATACGATGAAAGATTGATGGTGGCGACAAAAGGTAGCAAGAAAGGAGATGGTGATCGGGATTGGAATGGGAAGCGATTGGGACACGGCGGAGCCGCTCAAAGTAACAAAGGTGCACGGGTGGATGACCAGCGAGTGGTCATGAATGATGTGGGTTCGGAAAGGTGTGACAAGTGTGGACACAGGCACCCCGGGGAATGTAGAATGGGAACTGATGCTTGCTTTCGTTGTGGAAGGACCGGGCATGTAGCGAAGAACTGTGGTATGGGGAAGTGTTATTCTTGTGGTGAGGAAGGTCATAAGAGCAGGGACTGTAAGAAGCAAAGGGCCGGTGGTTCGGGAGTGAAGAAGAGCGGAGGAAGCTAGGACAGACTTTGATGTTGTGTCAGGTATGTTCCTAGTAAATATATCTTTAGCTTGTGCATTTAATGTGGGCGTTAGTAAAAAGTTTTATTTCTGCTGCTTTATGTGCTAAATTGCCTGTTAGTGGTAAGAATATAAATGCGCCATTCGATGTAGTCCTAAGAGTGGATTGTTTGACGAACTACGGAGCGAACACTAGGTGTTGCAAAAAGACGATACGATTGATAGCGCCTAAGAAGGGCATGGTGATGGATTAAGGTGATCGAGACACGACGGTTCCGAAGGTGATTTCGTTGGCAATGGTGGGAAGGTGCACGAAGTGTGACATGGTGGAGTACGAGATTAAATGCCTTACTTGTCTGCAAGTGAAGGCCGAGCACCAAACGACGTTTGGGAAATATTGAGGTGACTGAGGCAACGACTGAGAAGCTCGAAGGGATCAAAGCCCTGGGGGGGAAGCAGTCAGAGATAAACCAGAAGTCGTATGTTAATAAACGACGTAGAGCGATTGAATCCCAGGTGAGAGACCGGGAAAGAGATGAGACAGAATTTCCAAGCAATGGTTCAAGGAACAACAGGTTTCGGGGACGAAACCCATTTAAGGGGGGTGGACTTGTAACACCCGGAAATTTCCTTTGTAGCCGACGATAGAAGAAAAAGAAATAAAGTCCAAAGTCGAGGGACCAAACCCGCCAACGAGAGAAACCTTGATGCACGGGAGTATAAAAAGGGGAAAACACTCTCATTCTCCCCATTTTTCAGCCAAGGGAGGAGAAGAGAGAAAGAAGAGAAAAGTGAGAAAGTGTTGGCGCGGGTTGGTTCGAGTAGCCAAAATCGACGAGGAGCGAGTCAAATCGAAGCTCTACTCGACGGGATCGTTAAGGTGAGTTCTAGGACCCCTCTTTTACACGTTTTCAACTGATTTTGGGGCTGGTACACGTCCAAAAACCTATTTTTGAGTTTTTGGGTGAAAACCCGTTTTGATGTATGTATGTATGTGTATGATGCGTTAGAGGCTCGATTTCTTGCTTGGTTATGCTTGTATGAGGTCATAGTAAGATTCCCTAACCTTTGGAAGGGTTGATTTGAGCTTAAAAGAGGTTTGGAAGGGGTTGGAGGTCGAAAACCCGCGGCTGCAGTCGACCTAACTGCACTCTGCACCAGCTAGGGCTAGGCGACCGACTGGAGGGCGACTGGAGGCCATTCGGCCGATTGAAGTGCGACTGAGGTCCATACGCACGTTTGCTATGCGACTGAGGTCCATACGCATGATGGTCATGCGATTGAAGTTCATGTGCTTGGGAGTCATGCGATTGAGGGATGGTGCGACTGAGGTTCATTCGCACGGAGGTTATGCGACTGAAGTCCATGCGTCTGGAGGCCATGCGACTGAGGTTCATTCGCATGAAGAGTATGCGACTGAAGCCCGTACGCCTGAAGTCATGCGACTGAAGGCCATACGCATGAAAGCTATGCGACTGGGAGTCCATTCGCATAGAGGTCCATTCGCCCATAGTCCATTCGCATAGGGTCCATTCGCATAGATGCCCATTCGCCTAAGTGTTCAGAAATGATAACCGAGATGGAATTCCTCGACGATGTGAAGGGAATGGACGGTATAAGGTAACGCAGAATGATGAGATTATGATGATAATGTTGATGGAGATGATGGTAATATGCATGATGTTATGTGTTATGTTAGGCACGGCGGTGCGTGTGATGCTTAGTATGTATGATGTGCGTGATGTGATGTATGATTGATGCGTATGTGTGATGATGCAGTAGGTTTATGTTTATGTTGTGTTCCTTGCTATGTATGATTATCTTTCTATGTCTTTGCGTTGAACGTTAATGAATGTAATGAAAGTATTATGTAACGTAAAGTGAAAGATAAAGAAAAGAGGAACGTAATGAATGAATGCATGCATTAATGAATGAATGAAATCGTGTGAGGTATGTATGTGAAGCGAAGTGAAGTGCACGGCTCTAATGCCTTAGGCTCAACCGTGAGAGGTTCAGCTAGTCTATAGTGTGCACGCAAGGGTTCTAGTCTTTGTGACTGACCTTCGATGATGTACCCATGTTGATTGGGGGTGATGTACCCATGTTGATGGGGGTGATGTACCCATGTTGATGGGGGTGATGTACCCACTTCGGTGGGGCTGATGTACCCACTTCGGTGGGGGTGTAGTACCCATAATGTTGGGGGTGTAATGTATGATGGTTACCCGGGTTACGCATAACTCCGGGGGTGTAGCATGAAGCCATGCATATGTATGAGGTGAGCAACCCGGTCGTTGCAAAAGACTCGAGTACGTGCTATCGTGATGTTGCCTTGGGGTGAGCAACCTTGTTGTTGCAAAAGACTCGGATAGCTTGCTATCATGATGGGCAATGAGGTGAGCAACCCTAGGGGTGCAAAAGACTCGGATAGCGTACATTCATTGAGATGGCTATTGAGGTGAGCGACTTGGTGTTGCAACAGCCTCGGATGGAGTTCAATCCCTATGATTGACTCATATGGGATCTTTGTCGCATATCCCGGTGTTGTGTCAGTCTTCGGACATGAGTCGGGGGCTTGTGAGCAGGTCCCGGCACAGCATCAGCTTTCGAGCATGAGTCGGGGATATTGCATAAGACAAGATTCGAGTAAGGAAGGGTAATGAGTAAAGAGATGAATGAAAGAATGTATGTATGAAATGAACGAAATGGAATATCCTAATAATGTATGAAATGGGATCCTTGTCATTCGACCTCAGTAATCGTGGCTGTGTGCCATGAAGAGGGTAAAGTCTGACAGGATCTAGAAGGAAGTGAAAGATAATGATGTATGATAATGGATGAAAGTAACGAACATAATGACGAAGATAATAATGTTATTATCTGTATGTACGTATGATGTGTGAACGCATGTATGTAACGGATGTTTTTATAAAGAAAGTAAAGAATGGTTTTAACGAAAGAAAAGTAAGTTTTATTATAAAACTAGAACTCACTCATCAACGCTGACTTTGATGTGTTTCCAGTTGGCAGGTATGTTGCTGAGGATGGCACGGGGCGGCTACTTAGCGTATTTTGGATGGCATCTTTATGTTTAATGCTTTTGTAATAAATGTAACCTGATAGTGTTAAAGGAACGACTGTACTAATGTGCAAAAGTATTTTGATGGAATGAAATTATGTTTTTAATGTTTCCGCTGCAACTATTTATGAAAGGAAAAAATGTAAATATATGTTTTGAGTGCGATGAATGACCAACTGTAGGCGTCCCGGGAACGGGGCCTTACATTTTAACTATGGAAAAGATGATCACATTTTCAAGCATTGTCCAGAGGTTGTAAATAGAAATATAGATAACTGTTCCTTAGGAAATGGAATAAAACATTTTGTTGATAGTTTCTTTTGTACAAATTCATTGTCTTCCAGTACCAAACCGGTTAAGGTTTGGGTCCCCATGTCTAAATGATTTTCCTTTAATTCTTTTGCAAGGAACATTCGAGAAGGACTATCAACAACACCTGGCATGTAGATAGTGGATGTTCAAGGCATATGACCGGTTTGAAGGACCTTCTACCAATTATTGGATAATAAATGGAGGATATGTTGCCTTTGTGGGTGATAAAAAGGGAGGTAACATGATAGGTCAAGGTGAGGTATCTAATGGTTCTTTGACCTTAGAAAAGGTAAATTTTGTGCCAAAATTGGCATTCAACCTTTTGAGTGTGTCCCAAATTTATCACAAGAATATTCTTGTGCTTTTTAATTCTAATAAAATGTTTGTTTCATAAGCCAAAATATTCAATTTCAGATGATTTGCTAATCATGCGAGCTCCAACGAAGAATGACACATATCTACTTGATATGAACTCCAAAGAATCAACCTCCATCAAGACTTGTCTTTTGTCCAAAGCCTTTTCATCCGAGTCATTTCTTTGGCATAGACATTTAGGCCATGTGAATTCAAGAACATTAATAAATTGGTTAAAAATAATCTTGTCAGAGGTTTACCTCAAAAGGATTTTTCTATAATCTAAAAGTGTATATCTTATGCTAAAGGTAAACAACACAAGAAATTACACAAACCTAAACAAGAAAATTCTATTTCTAATCCTCTTGAGTTATTACATTGTGATTTGTTTGGTCCAATTAGTGTAAAAAGGATTGCTAAGAAATCTTATTGTCTTGTTGTCATAGATGATTATTCAAGATATTATTGGGTTTGTTTTCTAGCACATAAGGGGGAGACAGTAGAGGTGTTGCAGAAGCTGATTTTTAACCATTGAAAATATCAGCATGAAGAAAGTTTTGACTTGTCTTTTGTGTAAGTGATCGTTATTTGTGGCTATGTGGGTGGTTCAAATGTAGAATGTGTGGGTTCAACATTGGTTGGTGCTACCAAGTTGTCACCTTGAGCAATGAGTTCTAATATTTTTGGGACCAGGGTTGTTCTACCTCTGAGAAGCCAACAGTAGTCTTTCTCATGATTTTAAAAATACCAGGCTTCATTTGTCCCAATTTAAGAGTAGTACTTGTCCCCCTTAACTATGAGATCAGTTCATAGTTAAGAATGTGTTGAACATATCTAGGGAACATATAGTACTCTAAGGAGTCCAAGTTTGCAAGCAAGTTTGTATAGACAAAATGGGAGTATTTAAACTTGACCCCTTGAACCATTTTATGGACTATGTAGGATAATTTCTCAAAAATCTAGTCCCATCCTCCATGTTTGTCAGATAAAGAGTGGATGAAAACAAGGAGTAGGTACTTCCATTGATAGGAGACTTTACCCTTTTTGAAGGTTGTGACTTTGAAGTCCCCTTCATAACCTATTTTCCAGAATGAGTTATTTACAACAGATTTGGGGAAGGACAGCTCGCCTTCTTCATCATCCAGCCTTAGATGAGAGTTGATTGTGGCTAGAGTGACGAACATTGTCCTCCCCTGCACTGTGGTAGATAGTGCCTTCTCACAATCCAAGATAACCTCTTGGTAGGTCCTCTAGAACTCAAAGAGTTGTTATTCATTCAGTGGAGGGTTTATAGTGAGTGCAATTAGGTAGTTGGATTGAGAAAGGAAGCGACAAACATTTAAGAAACCTGGATCTTTCTTAGATGACAATAGAGTAACTTGATTATGTTGCCTATGAAGATGCATGAAAAATCTGGTTGGTTTTGAGGTTCAGGGTTGAACATTTGAGAATGCTTCGGAGTGAAGAAAGCTAAGAAAAAAGTGGGTTTGTGGGTGAATTTAGGGTTAGAACTTTTGCAGATGAAGAGGAAGAAGAAAGAAGGGGAAATGTTAAAATGATATATATATATATATATATATATATATATATATATATATATATATATATATATATATATATATATATATATATATATATATATATATATATATATATATATATATATATATATATATATATATGAAAGAATTTGAAACAAAGTTAATGTTAAAGTATAAACTTTGAAATTCGGATGTCGGTCACACCTCTGAAAAAGTACCCAAAAAGGTAGTTTTCTTGGAAATAAAAAATCTTCTGAATATAATTTGTCTTCAGAAGTTTTGAGAAAACTTCCGAAGCCAATTTGACTTTGAAAAATACCCCTTAGCTTGATAAAAATTTGCTTCGGAAGAAAAATACTTATTTTTGCTTCCGAGATATATTTGGTTTCGGAATATATTAAACTTCAGAAGTGTTATTCAAAAGGGTGAATAAATCTTCCAAGACTTAATTGCTTTCGGAAGAAAATTGTCCTTCAAAACATATATGTATTAAAACCACATTTAAGCTTCGGAAGATATATCATAATTTCTTCCGAAGGTAAATTTTTCAGTAACTAGTTATTAGTTTTGAAGATATAATTTTCTTCTGAAGTCAATTTAATGTCTTCTGAATGAAAACGTATATTAAATTCTCAAAATTCTAAGGAATATCATTTTGAAAAGATTTCTTCAAAGATAAACTGGGCTTATATGAGTAATGATACAAACAACTTAAGACACATAAATTTGAAAAAAAATCTAGAAATTAATTTAAGAAAATCTACTCAAAGTTAATCATCCAATTGGCTAATACGAGATACTTAAATCTTTATTCATCAAAAGCTTTTATGAAAATATCAACATATTTTCATTTGTGTTAACTTTGACTAGTTTTATCAATCCATTTTCAAAATTATCTCTTATCAAATGATACCTGATATTGACGTGCTTTGTCCGTGAGTGCTACATAAGATTCTCTGTAATAGAGATAGAACTGTTGTTCTAACATTTGATTCTTAATCCAAGACACTTAAGCATAGTGGCTTGCAGCAACAATATATTCAGCTTTAGAAGTTGATGTAGACATAAATGATTGTTTCTTGCATTGCCATGAGACTATCCTTCGCCAAGGAATTGACATCCCCTTGAAGTAGACTTGCAGTCATGTTGAAGCCACCTCTATATAAGCATACAAATTAAAGTCTGAGTTCTATGGATACCATAGGCCTAGTTTGGGAGCTCCTTTGAGGTATCCAATAATCATTTTGACAGCAACCAGGTGTGACATATTTGGGTTGGCTTGATATCTTGCATATATGCATGTGGCAAACATAATATCAGGTCTACTGGCTGTAATGTACATAAGAGACCCAATCATAGCCCTGTAGAGATGTTCATCAACATATTCTGCCTCAAGATCAGGTCATAGGGAGTGGTTTCTAGTTATGGGTATCATAACAACCAAGCACTCAGTCAGTTGAAATCTGGTAAGTATGTCTTGCACATACTTTTACTGGTTTATTAAGATGCCATTGTTAACCTGCTTCACTTGAATAGATATTCAGTTCCCCCATAGAACTCATTTCAAATATATTCTTCATCAGCTTCTGAAAGTCTTTGCGGAGCTTGGGATTAGTTGACCTAAAGATAAAGTCATCTACATTAACTTAAACCAACATCATGTCATTTCATGTTCTTTTAATAAAGAGTGTTCCATCAATAGTACCCTGTTATAGCCATGCTAAACAAAATACAATGACAGTGTCTCATACCACATTCTTGGAGCTTGATGCAGCCCATAGAGAGCTTTGTCAAGCTTGTTGACATAATTAGGATGATTTGGATCTGCAAAGCCAAGTGGTTGTTTGACATACACCTCCTCATCTATCACACTGTACAAGAAGGCACACTTGACATCAAGTTGGTAAACTTTGAAATCCTTGGATGCAGCAAAAGCAAGGAATATTCTAATAGCTTCAAGTCTTGCCATAGGAGCAACAAAATTTGTGTAGTCAATCCCTTCTTCTTGAGTGTACCCTTGAACAACTAGTCTTGTCTTGTTCTTCATGACAAGTCCTCTATCATATTTCTTATTTCTGAAAACCCACTTGGTACCTATTGGTGTCTTCCTATGAGGAAGAGGACATAATTTCCAAACCTTTTATCTTTTGAATTTAAGAAGCTTCTCCTGCATTGCTTCAACCCAACTTCCATCCTTTAGAGCCTCATCAACCTTCTTTGGCTCAATTATTGACAAAAAACAAGAGCATAGACAAACATTTTTGTCATGAGTTTGTCTTCTTGTTCTCACCCCTATCTTAATACTTCCAAGGTGGGATGTGAATGTGGATTCTTAGTTGAGGAATAAGAGCAAGTTGGTTGGATAAATCTCAATTGGTGAAATTCTGTTGGACCAAAAGAGCCAATGAGCCTGATCAGAAAAACCTCTAAGTCCCACAGACATTACAACTGCTGATGAAGATCACAACAGCTGAAGACATCAACTGATTACAAAAGTCTGAAGACAAAGTCTGAAAGCAAAGAACTGAAGACAAAGTCTGAAAGCAAAGAACTGAAGACAAAGTCTGAAGATGAAGTGCTGAAGACAAAGACTGAAGACCAGAGTGATCAGCAGTTGTCATAACAGCTGAAGTTGTTAACTTCAGTAGTTGTGATGGTTTTACTTTTCAGTACTTGTAACTTTACATTTCAGTAGTTTATTGTTTCAGTAGTTGTAGTAAGTAGTTTCATGTAATTGTACTTAGCATTCTCTGAGATGTAATCAGTTGTTGAGAACATCTCAGTAGTTTGCATATTTCAGTTGTTTTGTAAATTCTGTTAGATGTCACTGTCAAGTGACATCAGCAGACGTCACATTCCTCTATATAAGGGATGTTGACCTAGCTGTATTCTAACCGAAGCATTACGCGTGAATGAAAACATTCCTTTAACAGAAATATTCTCTCTATAATTGTGGTAGATTGTTTTGCATATTCATTACTTCTCTTGCTTGAATTCTATCTTAATTCGTGATATTCCGCTGCATAATTCAAACCTAATTGATCCGATCCTATCAAATGGTATCAGAGCAGGTTAATCATTGATCGATCTAACAATTGATCGTTGAAACTGTTCTTTTGATAGCAAAGGTTGATCGAATTAGTAGTTTTGCAAGAATTGATTATAGAGATTGATTTTCTGTGCTTCCGGTTCATTAATTGTGATTCTAATTGTGTTTTCTAAGTGTGTTGTTGAGTTTTTCAAACTAGACCGATTTTAATTTCCTTGGATTCAATTGAATTAGTGAAAATGACTACCTCAATGAATGATCCTCACAATACTGGCTCCTCAACTAAGCCTCCAATGCTTGTTAGGAGTGAGTATAACATATGGCAACGCCGAATGCTCCATCACCTGTCTGTTAACAGTTCAGGTTGTTGGAAGTCTGTGGTTCATGGACCATACAAGCCTATGGTGAGTAATCCTGAAACCAAGGAGATGGTTCCTAAAAAGAAGGAACAATATTCTGATGAGGATTTAAAACTGTTTGAGATTGATGCTAAAGCCTATGGAATTCTGGCCATGGCACTGCCTAATGAAATCTATTCTGGGCTCATGCATCATGAAACTGCTTATGATCTCTGGGTTGCTCTGAAGGAACAATTTGGAGGAACTGGTGAGGTCTTAGCAAACAACAGAGAAATCCTTGCCCAGCAATATTAGACATTCTCTCATAGGAAGGGTGAGACACTGACTCAACAGTTTGAGCGGTTTTCATGTTTAATTTCTGAGCTTAAAATGGATCAACATGAATACACAAACAGCCAGATGAATAACAGATTCCTCAGATCCCTGCCTGAGAGATGGGACACTTACACCATTGTCCTACGCTCTAGTGCAAATCTGGATACTCTATCTCTCACCCAACTTCATGGGAAACTCTTAACATTTGAGAGAGAGATAGAACAGAAAAGGAAACTATCTTTATTTGGAAAGCTCACTGATGACTTTATACCAGGTAATACTGCTCTGGTTGGTCATGAGTCTGAATATGCTTCATCTTAAAGTTCATATGATGAGCATATTGATTTCTCTTCAAACAGTGGAAATCATGCTTTTGTTGGAGTTGAGGGAAACTCAGGCTTTAGTGTTGATAATTTGTGTTTTATGATGGATGATTTGAAAGGAATTGCTGATGATGATCTTGAAGAGATGGATATTTTGAGCCAAATGGCATTGATTAATATCAGATCTCAAAAGTTTTATAAGAGAACAGGTAGGAAATTTCCTGGTCTCTCTGGCAAAACCAAGGTTGGTTTTGACAAGAGTAAGTTGAGATGTCACAAGTGCCACAGACTTGGACATTTTGCTAGAGAGTGTAGATCATCTGGATCTAACTCATCTGCACCCTTTGTGACTTTTCCAAGTAATAATTCACAATCCAAAGGGCAACATCCTACCAGTTCTGATCATCATTCACAACATCAATCATCTCCTGCATACTTTGTTCCTCAAAGCCCCATGCCATATCCTTATCCATGTTTTTACATGCCTCAGTCTGGTCAAGTTTCAGTACCAATGGCTCAACAACCATATGCTCTACCTGATCCTCAGCCATCTCAAACAAATCAACAATTTCAACCTCAATCTCATCAGAGCTTTTTCACCCCTGAGGTTGTTGACTGGAGCAGCCTACCAGATGATGTCTCTGGTTATTCTGAGCAATTTGCTGGTGCTGGTCAACATGGTGGTGACAATCCTTTTGGAAACCTTGCTTTAATGGCCCTAGAATCTACTGATGACAATCCTTCATCATCACAGGTACCACAGGTATCTTCTGAGGCTAAGGCCAAGATATGTTCTGAATCATGCATAGCTGCTTTTGTTTCTATTAGGGAAGCAAATGTAGCTTTAATTAATCAAAATCTTGACCTAGAAAAGGCAATTTCCAAAAGAAAATCTGAGTTTGAATCGGTTTTAAAAGAGAAGGATGAAGAGATTTATAAACTTAAATGTCAAATTACTGATGAAAAGGCAAAGGTAGAGGTCATTCTAGAAAATCACAAGAATCTCAAGGAAACACTTGCAGCTACCCAAGTTGATTGTGAACGATGGGTAACATCCTGCAAGGGATTTGAAATGCTTCTCAGTAAGCAAACTGCTTCCAATGTGAAGTTTGGGATTGGGTATAATCATACCATACCTCCCACAGATTTTACTCCAAAGTTAGAAGTACAATCTGAGGTTGAGAGTCATTCCCAAACCACATCATCAGGTGTTTCATCCTCTATTGAAAATTCAAAATCTGAGGATGAAGATAGTGTGAGTATCTCAGTTAATCAAATAACTGATGATCCCACTGCTTCGAAACACTTGATCAAGAAGAGGCTGAGAAATTCAGGTGTTGTTCCACAAGGTACTCAAAGTACTGAAGGGCAAAACACAACACCTGAAGAGCATTTTAAATCAGAGGAAAACAAGCATTCCTTGACAACTGCTGAAGAATCTATCAGGATTCTAAAAAATACTGATAGAAAACCACTGAAGAAGAAACCTTCAGTTGTTGAAAATCCTTCTGTACTTCCCAAAAGTACTGAATGGAAGAAAGTACTGAAGAACAAATCTTTAGTAGTTTCATCAACTTCAGCAGTTGATCAAGAAAAGATGAAAAGAAAACCATGTGAAATATGTGGTTTGTTCAATCATCTGACTGATGAATGCTGGTATAACAAGGGTTTACAGTTCAATAAAAAGAATATCATTAAGCAGGAAATGCATAAAATGAAAAGTGAATTTCAAACCAAGTTTGTACCACAATCATCTCATTCTGATAAACCTAAGCTTTCTCAAAAAGTCACTAAGGAGGAAGGGGTTTTTCAAACAATAGCTGCAAATATTCCTTAGGGAATATTGAAAACTCAGACTAAGTCTGTGTCTTTTCAAAAGAATGGTGTAGAGAATAACAAGAACAAATCATCTACAAGTACTGATGTGTCAACTGAGTTGAAAACTCTGTCAACAAATCAAACACAACTTGTGATGATGGTTCAACATCTATTGGGGAGAGTTAACCAATTAGATGTTTCTGTGACTAAACCACTAAAAAGGATACCCAAGCCAAAATCCAAGGAATCCTTTTCAGCATCATCTACATCTTCAAAAGCTGTAAATCATGCACAACCTGTTAGTTTAACATCTGTTGATGAAAACAGACCCAAAACCAAAAAGGTTTGGGTCTCAAAGGCTAACTAATGTTTGTGATAAATGCAGGGTTCTTCATCATGCCAAAGAAGCATCTGGTATGTGGACAGTGGAGGATCCATGCATATGACAGGGAGCAGCTCTCATCTTCATGACTATTCCCAAAGGAAGAAGGAATTTGTTTCTTTTGGAAATGATGCCAAGGGTTACATCATTGGGAAGGGTTTTGTCTCAAATGGGGAGATAAGATTTGATGATGTCAACCATGTGGAGAACCTTAAATACATTCTTTTGAGTGTCAGTCAAATGTGTGATAAAGGGCATGTTACACTTTTCACAAGTCAAAACTGTCAGATTTTGTCTTCCACAGTTTTGCACAAGATTGACAAAATATTGGATGAGTATACTCTCCTGAAGGCCAACAGGATTGGAAGAGTATATGCTTTAGATCTATCAAAGAAAATTGATCTAAAAGGCCATCCATGTTTGTTCTCCAAAGCCTCTCCTCAAGAATCTGAACTATGGCATAGAAGGCTGGGTCATGTGAATTTCAAGAACATGAATCAGCTCATTCATCATGGGTTAGTGAGAGGCTTGCCATTGAAGGAGTTCAAGTGTGATGATACCTGCCCAGCTTGCTTAAAAGGAAAGCAACACAAAGCTTCATTCCCTTCTATAGAAAAACCTAAGTCCACAGCCTGCTTGCAATTACTGCACATGGATCTTTTTGGTCCTGTGAGAGTAATGAGCATGGCAAAGAAAAAGTACTGTCTGGTAATTGTGGATGATTACTCAAGATATGTATGGACTTTCTTCTTGCACTCCAAGGATGAAGCTGCTCAAAGTATTATCTATTTTGTGTTACATGTGGAAAAGCAGCATTCACTTCCAGTTAAGTGTGTGAGAAGTGATAATGGGACAGAGTTTAGGAATCACACTCTTGATGAATTCTATTTGTCTAAGGGAATCAAAAGACAATATAGTATTCAAAGAACTCCAGAGCAAAATGGAGTGGTGGAGAGAAAGAACAGGACCCTGATTGAAGCTACAAGGACAATGTTAGCTGACTCTGGTTTGCCACTAACCTTTTGGGCTGAAGCTGTCAATACAGCTTGCTATGTTCAGAATAGAGTATTAGTGAATCATAGGTTGATGAAGACTCCTTATGAGCTCTTACATCATTTGGCTCCTTTGATTTCATTCTTTAGAGCTTTTGGGTGTCCTTGTTATATTCTTAACACAAAGAGTATCCTTCAGAAGTTTGATTCCAAGGTGGATGCAGGGTATTTTGTTGGGTATTCATCTACTTGCAAGGCATACAGAGTTTTCAACTGCAGAACAAAGATTGTTGAAGAGACCTTGCATGTCAAGTTTAATGAATCCCCAAAAGACAAGATTCCTCAAAACCCTGTTGAGATGTTTGACTTGGACATACTGCAATATGTTCCATATCAGCCTCCACCTGTTATGGTTTCTGAAGTTCCATCATCTCCAACTGAAGATACAAATGCAAGTTGTAGTGATCATCTGCCTGGTTCTACTATACTTGATGTTCCTGTAGCCTCAGCAGCTCCATCCACAACAAATGCTGATGAAATCTCTGAATCCTCTACTTCATTTGAACTGCCATCTCAGTCTAGGTTTCCAGAGTCTACATCAACATCTGCTGCTGCTGAATCTTCTACAAACACTTGCACAGATATTATTGCATATCAAGAATTCAAGAATCATCCCATGTCCCAGATCATTGGTGACATAACTGCTGGTGTTTCAACAAGAAGTCAATTGTCCAACTTTTGTTTCTATGCTCTCTTCATCAGTCAGCAAGAGCCAAAGAATTATCATATTGCTTTAAGGGACAATGGATGGGTTGAAGCCATGCAGCTTGAGCTTCTTTAATTTCAAAAACAGCAAGTGTGGGAACTGGTTCCTCTACCCCAAGGTAAGTGTGCAATAGGCACTAAATGGGTGTTTAGGAATAAAACCGATGAAAAAGGTCAAATTGTCAAGAACAAGGCCAGACTGGTTGTACAGGGGTTTTCACAAGAAGAAGGTATTGATTATGATGAAACCTTTGCCCCTGTAGCCAGACTGGAGGCAATTCGATTGTTTTTAGCTTATGCTGCTTTTCATAACCTTAAAGTTTTTCAAATGGATGTCAAAAGTGCATTTTTATATGGTAAAATAAAAGAAGAAATTTATGTGTGTCAACCACCAGGTTTTGAAGATCATAAACATCCTGATTGGGTGTATAAGCTTGATAAATCTCTTTATGGGTTGAAACAAGCTCCCAGAGCCTGGTATGAAACATTATCTAACTTTCTTCTTCAAAATAATTTCACTAGAGGCTCCATAGATAAAACTTTGTTCATAAAGAAAGCTGGCATGCATAAGCTCCTTGTTCAAATTTATGTTGATGATATTATTTTTGCATCATCTGATCCACAGTTGTGTGATGCATTCACAAAAATGATGCAACAAAAGTTTAAAATGAGTGCAATGGGAGAATTACAGTTCTTTCTGGGTTTACAAATCAAACAACTGACTGATGGAACTTTCATTCATCAGTCAAAATACACAAAAGATTTGTTAACCAAGTTTGATTTACAAAACTGTAAATCTTGTTCTACTCCCATGTGCTGCAACACACAACTGGATGCTGATCAAAAAGGTAAAGCAGTTGATGAAACTCTTTACAGATGTATGATTGGTTCCTTGATGTACCTAACAGCTTCTAGACCTGATATTATGTTTGCAACTTGTGTCTGTGCTAGATTTCAGGCTGCTCCTAAGGACTCCCATATGATTTCATTCAAGAGGATCTTTAGATATTTGCAGGGAACTAAATCTCTAGGACTATGGTATTCCACTGGGCACTCTTGTAAATTGGTTGCTTTTTCTGATAGTGACTATGCAGGGTGTAAGTAAACCAGAAAATCAACTTCTGGTAGATGCCAATTTCTAGGCAACTGTTTGGTCTCTTGGCAGAGTAAGAAGCAAACATCAGTTGCTACATCAACAGCTGAAGCAGAGTACATTGCAGCTGCAAGCTGTACATCTCAGGTACTTTGGCTTCAAAATCAGTTATTGGATTATGACATTACAGAGAGTAAGACTCCATTATTAATGGATAGTTCTTCAGCTCTTTGTATTGTTAAGAATCCTGTCCAGCATTCTAGGACCAAACATATTGAGATCAGACATCATTTCATTAGGGATTGCTATGAAAAAGGTCTGATTGATCCAAAGTTTGTGCCTAGTGCTGATGAGCTTGCAGATATATTTACTAAGCCTTTGGATAGTGCAACTTTTCATAATCTTGTACTCAGGCTTGGTATGCTGCAACTAGAATAATTTGACAACTACTGATGCTCTTAGTTCATAAATACTGATGAGCATTAGTATACTTTTGTCAAAAATAAGTGCTGATAAGTCATTTTATCTTCAGTAGTTTTACAACTACTGAAGACTAAATTACTTAAAAGTACTGAAGTACCTTATTTGTTCGAAAATACTGATGTAGTTCAAACTACTGATGTCTTTTGTAATAAATAAGTACTGATGACCAATGAAACATCTGAAAATTAGATAATCTGATGAGTAAGTGTCAAGGTCATTGAAACAGCTGAACTTTGTGAATTGACGACAACTACTGTTTCATTTCCAAACAACCGAAGCCAAAACCAAGTCTTCAGTAGTTTTATAACTACTGATGACCAACACCAAGTCTTCAGTTGTTTACAACATCTGAAAGTTAAAACCATGTCTTCAGTTGTTTTCTAACACCTGATGACTAACACCAACACTTTCAGTTGTTTTTCTTCAGCCGTTTCATAACCTATATATACCTAACCCTAACTTCAACCTTTTCATAACCCACTTTCCAAACGTTCATCTTCCATTAATGGCGACCATGCAAATCAAACCTCAACACAACTGTGTTGCTCATCTTAGCAAATCACCTTTCTGGAACAAGTTTGATGCTGCTATCGACTTGATGGTTGATTCCCAATACCGCACAGCCTTTCTCCTCAATCCAACCATCTACCCTGATACCCTGTGCTAGTTCTGGACAAACGTTACCGTTCATACTGCTGAGAATGATGCCACCATCACTCTCTAGTCTTTTGTTAACCAGAAACGGGTGATCATCACTCCTGAGATCATTCGTCAAACCCTAGACCTGAATGATGCCACTTATCCCACCAAGTACCCAAAAGGCACCATTGATCTTTCTTTTGCTAACCATGGTTATGAAGGTGACCTAAGTGCTACTACCATCCTGAAGAAGCACTTCCATGATGCTGAGCGACTCATATTTCACATGATCAATGTCTGCCTGGCTCCCAAAACATCCTCTTGGGATCAAATGTCATCCAGATGGCAACAAGTACTATATTCTATCCTTGAACATCAAAATCTAAATTTTTCTGATATTATCTTTTTGGAACTTAAAGATTTGGCATTGAAACCTGTGGCAAATAGATGGATATTATATCCAAGTTTTCTTACGGCAATCATTTTAAACCAATTAAAATCTGATGGCCTTGTTGGCCTTGGAGTCCCTGCTCTGCTTGTCTTGCCAGAGGTATACTCCAGGCACAACTCAAACCCACAACTTAAAGAGGCTGCCAAACTGCTCAAACCCAAGCAGAGGGAACCCACAGCCTCCACCTCCAAATCTAAAGTCCCCTCCAAACCCAAACCAAAGAAAACCAAAAAGGCTACTCAGGGAGTTGAGTCTCCTGATGATGCCCCTGTAGCACAAACGCAGGATGAGACTACAAGCCTTAATCCCCTTGTAGTTTCAATGACTCCACCAGCTGAAACCGCTCAGGTATCCTCTCAACAGGATCCTGATGCAACCAATATTGGGGAAACCACATTGCTGGAATCTATCTCACTTGAGAAGATTGCCATTGAAGAGCACCACTCTCCCCAGGTGCAAACCTTTTCACCCCCATCTCCCACTGATATCACCCCTACAAGCCTAACTGCAGTCATTGCACAAGTGCTGACTCAGCTACATTCCTCTACCCCTCCCCAGAAACCTGTTACTACTGGGAAAACCTCAACAGCTGAGGGAGAGGATCAAAATGTAGTTGATATCCAACAGCATAGGGATTATCAAGTTCAGTCTCCTAGTGTAAATGTGGAGACTAGAACATCTGGTGAGGCTACCTCTTCCCCTGTTTCAGCACATGAACAGGATGAAGCAGGTATCAGCTCTAAGACCTCACCAGAGGCAACTGTCAATGAAGGACATGCTCCTGAGGAAGGGAGTCCCCAGTTCCAAGACAAAGGGGCACATGTGATCACTGATTTACACTCAGCACATGTTCATCCTGATTCACTCAGGAGGTCAGCTGATTCAGTTTATACTGATGATGACCTGGGCTTTTTCTTTGAAGTCTTAGCCCAAAATACTATTCTTAAGGCTGAGGTTTGTAGATTGAAAGATCTGCTTCCCATCATGCCTCAGGAATCAAGACCCTCTGCCCCAATAAACCCATAGATGGCAGCTTCTGTTGAAGCTTCACCAAACACTGAGCCACTCAAATCAAACAAACCACCAGCCTCCGGCTCAGGCACCATTTCTCAGGGAGAGAACCCCTCTGAGCAAATGGTTGCTGCTTTCAAATCATCCTTACCTCTCATCACCCCCATCATCACATCTATTGTTCATAAAACCATTGATGAGAGGCTCTCCTCAGATCTTCAATCCCTTGTGACTGATGCTGTGTCCAAGCACCTTTCTGACATTCAAACCCCTGAACCCAATGCAACCAAAAAGGGGGAGTCTAAGTCAGTAAAGGATGATAAAAGGAAAAGAGCTGAAGAGGAAGAAACTAAGGAAGAGAATAAAGGCAAAGAGATCATCACCTACAAAAGAAAGAAAAGTATTGGTGAACAAACTAAAGATGAGAAGAGGTTAGATGAGATGATCAATGAAGCTGATGACCAACATAGCAGATCCATGGACAGGATCATTGATCAGCTCTTTAGGCAAGGATTTGACACTGCCAAACTTGACTCAGAGATCAGGAGACTTGAGATTCAAGAAATTGAGGATCGATGGGCAAGTTGCAATGAAGAAGAAAGGGAGAGACTAGAGGCTATGATTAGATTTCTTTCTAAACATTTGGGAAGACCTATCATTGAGATTAAGTCATGGTCCAGAGATAGCATCTTGGAGATAACTACCAAGATATGCTCATCTGAAAGCTTCAACAAAGGCTTAATCATTGAAGCTCTGGATGAAGCTGGTGCTAAGAAGAGAACTGATATGGCCAAGTTAATAAAAGCCACCCTCACCAACAAAATGATAGAGTAGCCCTTCAAATTTCCCTTACCAAAACAATCTTCCAAGCCAACCTCACAACCAAAACAGCCAATATCAAAACCTTCAAAACAACCAACCTCTCAACCTCCAAAACAATCAACCTCACAACCATCTAAACCAATCCATTCACCCAAGAAACCCATCCAAGATTCCACCAGTGAAGCACCAAAAAGAAAAAGAAGGTTGCTGAGGATGGAAGAAGAAGAAGAAGAGGATGAAGAAGACAATCTGCCAATATCTGCTGTTCTTGAAAAGAAGAAACTGAAGCCTAGGAGTCAATCTTAAGCAATAACTCCTGAAACTCAAAGGCAGATAGTTAAGGTCAAAATTGATGAAGAAGAACAGCAGAAGCAGCATGATGAGCAGTTTCTTAGAATGGTTGACAAGGACTTCCCTCAGTCCTCATCCATTCAAGCTATGAAGATTCAAGCTCAAAGGCTTTACACTCTCAGGCATACTTTTCAACATCAAAAAGAGAGAGTGAGGATTTGGCCAGATCCCAGGGTAAGTTCTAGAATTCACAAGAAAAACTTACCAAGTAGATATCATGGCCAAGTAAGAAAGACTTTGAATGCTGCAATCATGTTGGCCATGGTAGTCTCACCCTGGGAAACATTGAAGAATTCAAGAGAGCTCACACATCCAAATCAACCCCTATGTCTATCTTTGAGAACAAAATGATCAAGAAGGGGTTGTTGTATAAAAGACTTGAAGATCTTCAGAAGAGTGAACTCCAGTTGTTGCTAGAAGGCTCTCATCCAGATGAATTCGCATATAGAGAGATAACAACTGTTGAGTTAAAGAATGGGAAGACAGTGAGGTATCTGTCTGAGTACTATGGGCCTGAGTTCTTTTTTGAGGGAGAAGCAGAAGAACTCACTAAGGAGGAACAAGTTGTTCTCCTTGAGGCCTATGCAAGGGAGTCTTTCAGACTCATCAATGGGAAATAGGTTTCATGGTTGGGACAAGACTCTGTGTCCAATTTCCTCAAGACAGAGTTCCCTTCCATACTTAGCCAATCAAATGATTAGAAACCTTTTCCTCGCCTATGCTTATTTGTTTACCTCTGAAGCTGATCAAGAGAGTACTTTTGCCAAAGAATAAGTGGGATCTTCAATAAAGTTAGAGGTTTTGGCTGCATTGGTTCAGGGGGAGTTTGTTGGACAAAAAGAACCAATGAGCCTGATCAGAAAAACCTCTAAGTCCCACAGACATTACAACTGCTGATAAAGATCACAACAGCTGAAGACATCAGCTGATTACAAAGGTCTGAAGACAAAGTCTGAAAGCAAAGAACTGAAGACAAAGTCTGAAAGCAAAGAACTGAAGACAAAGTCTGAAGATGAAGTGCTGAAGACAAAGACTGGAATTTTTTTTAAAAATAGGGTTAAGAGAGAGAGAAACGTGACAAGGGGGGAATTTCTTGGGGAAAGGTGACATAAGGGGTTCCCGCCCCTGCCAGGGGCGGGTTCTTCTTCCACTTTGACCAGGCGACAGGCGACAATGGTGACATGACAAGGTGATGGTGATGGCTCACTGTGGTTTCTGAGACCACGCCCTTCACATGGGCGGGTTCTGTAATTTTCCACAACCATCCGATCCACCAACTTTGATGAGATCTACGGTCCATATTACCAAACCAATTTAAATGAGATCTACGGATTCTTTATTAACCCTATTTATTTCTACATCAACCGAAAATTTAACATCACATTTCTTTCAAATTATTTCTCTGAAACTTTTTAAACCTAATCTTTTTAGAGTTTTATAGTTCATTTTAGAAATCAAAAAGAGCTGGAGAATTACACCAGGTCCACTAAATAACGATTTGTTATTTTTAAGTGGTCAACATAGAGCTGATTACTATTTTCGAGACCCAGAAAGCGATGAAGGAATTTTACGTGCTAGACGAGGTGATAAAGCTTTTTGGGATTACATTGATGAAGTGCCTATCACTGAAAATGTTATGAGATACATAAGGTTGGCTGGTTTTGCGGGTGTGATCGAGTGTGGTTATCGAAAACTTGATCGTGCTCTTATTTCAGCTTTAGTGGAGAGATGGAGGCCAGAGACACACACATTTCATTTACCGGTTGGAGAGACCATAATAACCCTTCAAGATGTTCAAGTTTTATGGGGTTTGCCGGTTGAAGGTGATGTTGTTTCTGGCACTGATTATGCTATGAGTGCATCCGAAATTATAATAAGGTTTGAGTATTTAACCGGTTGTACACTCGCTACAAGCGCTGTAAGTAGTTATAAGTTAAACCTAAGGTTTATTTTAAATGAAATAATAAAACCATTTTCTGATAAAGCCACTGATTTTCAGTGTATTCAACGAGCTAGATTAATTTAATTTTTATGATTGGTGCCACTTTATTTCCTGATACTTCTAGCAACTGGGTGCACGTAAATTATTTAAGTCATATTGAAAACTTAAATAACTGTGGTAGACTTAGTTGGGGAAGTGTAGTTTTAGCATTTTTGTATAGACAGTTATGTAAGGCAACGAGTGTCACAAATCGAGAAGTTGGTGGACCTTTATTCTTGTTGCAATTATGGGCAATGGAAAGATTACCTACTATGTGTCCCAAGAATACGAGATCTATTGATTTCAGGTTACCATATGGTGCACGGTATGTTTAAAAAACTTATGTATTAACTATTTATCTGTAATCTTATATTTATTCTACTTAACCTGGTATATTTAAAAACTTGATTACAGATGGAATGGTGAACTTAGTTATGTAAACACCACTCCGCACTGTTTGAGTGCGTATCGATCTCAGCTGCATTCATTAAGCGAGGCCACAGTATTAATATTAATCTGATATTATTTTGTATATATTAACATTTTGTAAACATATTAATTCATATTTTTATATCAGTTTAGTTGGAGGCCTTATGATAATATTATCCACCTTCTACCTGATATCTGCACAAGTGGACATCAAAGTTGGAGAAGTGACACATACCTTATATGTTGGGAAGTTGTTGAGCCTCACATTCCAAGTAGGGTTTTAAGACAGTTTGGAATGTTTCAACCAATCCCTACAAGTGTGTTACTAACCTGGGAGCAACATACAAATCTACATTCGACTGCTCGTAAAGGTGGTAGAAATAAAAACTGGTTACAACATCATAATATCTTTGTTCAAGCATGGGCGTCTCGGCTTAATTCAATTGCTAATGAAGCGTATACTGATTCGCCAATTGCTTCTGAAGCATACATGAGGTGATATCTAGAACGTACTGTTGTGTATACAACAAACTAGGCTCATCAAGACACGAACCCTCATGGCTTCCAAAATGATGGACAAAGATTGAGAATGATGGTATTATTATTAATAATTTTATTATTATTATTGTTATTATTATTATTTTTAAATTAATCTTTCATAATGTTATTTATAGATGGATGGGATGAGTCAGTTTTATCAAAGACCAGGGGATGAAACGGGGAGGAATATGGCGAGCCGTTATATGGATTTGGCACATGCAAACCATATAAGTTATCTACCAACGCATGTGACACAAAATGTTGATGATACTCAACTTCCTCCTGTCCCACAACGTCTACCCAGAAGGGGTAGAGGACGAGGGCGGGTTGGTAGACAGGTTGGTGATGATAATGTTGTTGTGCAACAGAATATGACAGGACAAAGGGATTTCACGGAACAACAGCTTGACTCCCCCTTTTTTAGCCAAATGGCAACCAAGATTTTTTTTATGGTGGTACCTCAAGTACTCAGTTTCCACATTTTAGTCAAATGGGGACCCAGAATTTCGAAGAAGGGGGGCCGTCAAATCCTTATCAAAGCGCTGATAATAGTTATCAACAATCATTTCACCATTCTTCCCCGTTACCTTATTACCCTCAATTTCAAGATACAGCTCAATCAGTTGACCGGTTTTTTAATCCATCTCCTTGCCTGTTCGACTTAAATGATGAAGCAACAAACGATAATGATGACACTCGTTAGATATTATTTCTTTTATATTTTTAGTGATGTATTTTATCTTTTTAATTATGCAATTTTTTATACTTTTATCAGTACACATCAAATAAAATTATGAGTTTGGACAAGTACACATCAAATAAAATAATATTAAACAATAATAACTAGTACACATCAAATAAAATTATGATACAACAATCTCCTTATGAATATGAGTTTGGACAAGTATTCATGTTATGACCTGTTTGTCTACATATTGAACATCTACGTATGACAGGTGCATCTGGATGATGAACATCCATCTCGTTGTGTATCCTTCTTGTGCGTCTCCTACCTCGCGATGTGGTGATTTTTGAGGGATCACCTCTTATCTTCCAACCCGGGTTCTTCCAATAATCAATGTGACTTAGCGGGTAAAAATGTCCGTTATACTGTTCTTGATAAACAACAGTACTATAGACCTGATGAACAATGTTATGAGGTGATTCACCTCTATGGCGGCAAACTGCAATTGCATGTGAGCATGGAAATCTTTGCATCTGCCATTTACCACACGTGCAAGTTCTGTTATTGTATTCCACGGTATAATCATTTCCACCAGCTTCATTTGTTTGTATCTTTGACAGAAATTTATACCTCGCCTCTCTGTAATCAAACTCTGTTATAATATGCTCTTGCGAGTTAATATCACGTTTGTTAAATAAACGCCATATACGAGGGGGTAACACAGTGTTACAGTTGGCTGCGATGTCAGTGTGCTTTCTGAACTGTTCGACTGTTGTCTCGAACGTACAATTAATAATAGCTTTTATTGGCATAAGCCTGACACCACGCAGCGTATTGTTGAAGCTTTCTGAAATGTTCGTCGTCAGGTTACCCCACCGACGATGATTTTTATCATGTAGAAGCGTCCATTTACTCTCTTTAATAGTTTTTAAATATTCCCACGCTTCTAGATTGATGCTTGTCATTTGACTTACACAGTAGTTATACTTTCTTTGTTGGGTGGTGCTTCCGATAGACCAACATAGCCTTTTTAAGCTAGAAACCTTGAACTTTTGCATGAGGTTACTTCGAACATGTCGGAGACAAAATCGATGCACAGCATTATTTTTCCACTCTTCAAGGGTATTCATTGCACGAATAATTCCTTTGTGCCTATCAGAAATAACACATAACTTTTTTCCCGAACCAATATAATTGTGGTGAAGTGCAATGTGTGACCAGAATTGGTGGAAAAACCAACTCCAACTTTCTACCGTCTCTTCGTCTACAATTGCATAAGCTATCGGCATTACGTACTTGTTTGCATTTTTTGCAACTGCAATTAACATTTTACCACGGTAAGAACCTTTCAAGAAAGTACCGTCAACAGATATCACAGGCTGACAATAGCTGAACGCTTTAATTATTGGACTGAATGCCCAAAACACATATTTAAATGTGTAATAACCAGATGTACCGGTCGGATGATGTAACCATTCCACGATAACATGGTTCTTCTCTTGTAATGCGTTGATGTACGTAGGTAGTTCCTCAAAATTACTGTCAGAGACTACCATAAATATTCTCAATAGCAGCTTTTCTAGCTCGCCAAGCTTTATTATATGAAACATCAACATTTAACGTGTCTTTCAAATGCGCTTGAATTTGCTTGATGGGAAAAGCAATATCTTGACGAATAAAATGGATGATACGGGTAACAATATCTCTGCATTTGAAACTTCTATTGTTGTTACCAACAACAGTACCAAAGCAGTTGTGGGAATTCACCCATCTTGAAATTCTCCACATGTGATGATCATGGTTCTTGGAAGCATAAACATACCATGAACATGGAGGACCACTATGAAGATTATTGTTGTAATTAGGGCTAGTGCTGTAGCACTTTGCTCTCCATCTTGTACGTTTACTTTCAACTACAACAGCCTCTCTGTTACGTGCAAGGTTCCATAACCGCACTGCATGCATCACTTCATCTTTCGATTTAAAATACATTCCAACACGAATTTCTTTTGACTCTTCATTCCATATATCCATATGGTCTTCATCGTCAAAATCAGCAGCTTCATAATCTCTTAACTCCTGAGGATCTTTAGAATAGTTCATCTCTCCGTAAGATCCTGGATTAACACCAGAATTATAATTGTTTGAAACTCCATAAGTGTTGTTATCATCATCACTGGATTCTTCATGTGATGGAATGAGTTCAGTATTTTCACTGCTGTTTGAACGACCATCATCCGACTTATCAAAACCTCCATTATCATCATCGACTTGATGATGAGAATTGGTTGACGGACCGGCTTGATAATCATGCGATCTTACATTGCCTTGATGATAAGAATTGCTTGACGGATCAGGTGCTTGAGATACAGAGAAACCGCGTACGAGATCCATATAATTGGATTGTTGTACAGACAATTTTGGCTCAATGATAACATAAACATTTGCTCGAAAATTTTCAACATTTTCTCCCAAATAATACAAAACATCTAGACTTGAGTCATTGAAAATTTCAGAACTTTGAGAGAAACCAGCATATGAGTAATATAATTTTAATTTCAAATTATAATACTCTTTTTGAACCTGAAGATGATTATAAATCAAATCTACAAACTCTTCGTATGAAACTCTATTACGAAGAATAATAGTTGAACTTCTAGTAGAAACATCACATATGATATTTCCATTTTCGAATGAAATATCCCCACCCCAATATATTTGTAGAAAATAAGGCCGAGACATGATAATTATCAGTATTTTTTCAAGTGTAAAATTGATTTTTGTATGTACATTTGAGTGAATTCGTTGGGTTATATATATAATCCGTAAGTGTGTAGTAGGTTAATTGTGTGGGTGATATTTGTTTGAGAACCCGCCCTTGGCAAGGGCGAGTTCTCCGGTCAATGGTCAATCAAGCAGCAGCAGTCAAAAGCATCAGTCAGCAGTGTCGCAGGTGGAGCAGCATCGCAGGTGGAGCAGCAGAAAGGCAGAACCCGCCCCTACCAGGGGCGGGAACCCTTAAGGTGGTCAACCGACAAGATTATACCCCCTTGTCAACATCAAGTCCAAAAAATACCTATTTTTAAAAAAAATTCCAAAGACTGAAGACCAGAGTGATCAGCAGTTGTCACAACAGCTGAAGTTGTTAACTTCAGTAGTTGTGATGGTTTTACTTTTCAGTACTTGTAACTTAACATTTCAGTAATTTATTGTTTCAGTAGTTGTAGTCAGTAGTTTCATGTAATTGTACTTAGCATTCTCTGAGATGTAATCAGTTGTTGAGAACATCTCAGTAGTTTGCATATTTCAGTTGTTTTGTAAATTCTGTTAAATGTCACTGTCAAGTGACATCAGCAGACGTCACATTCCTCTATATAAGGGATGTTGACCTAGCTGTATTCTAACCGAAGCATTACGCGTGAATGAAAACATTCCTTTAACATAAATATTCTCTCTATAATTGTGATAGATTGTTTTGCATATTCATTACTTTTCTTGCTTGAATTCTATCATAATTCGTGATATTCCGCTGCATAATTCAAACCTAATTGATCCGATCCTATCAAATTCAGATCTTATGATTGGGTATTGTTGGTCCATGTGATCGATGAACAGTACAATTGATAGGATGATTTGATCAATATCAAATACACAAACCAAATAACAAACAATTGAGAGATGAATATGATGAATCAAGACATAATTGATATTCAAATGAACAAACTCACTCAATAACAATAAGCACAATTGTATTTCAATGAAGTAACTGCTTGAAAATGATAGTTTGCAACAGAATTCCACGATTAGGGTTTTGCAAACTTATCCTGCAAAATGAAATGACAATAGTATATATAGCAGTCATAGTTTCGCTGACAGTTTCGCTACTAGCGAAACTGTCATGCCGAAACTATAGTTTCGCCCGGCAGAACACAAGTTCGTCGGGTGAACCAAAACAGCAAACTGTGAGCGAAACTATAGATTCGCTCACAGTTTCGCTGGACTGCCAAAACTGCTAATAACTAACAAAATACAAAATGAAACTAACACAAGTCCTATTACAATGTAAAGTAAACATCTATACTAAAGTGAGTCCAACCTAACATGATCTTCAATACTCCCCCTAGGTTGGACCTCACTATCTTCACTGCTCTTGGTTTGACTCCTCAGCTCCCGTTTCCTCAGCTGCTGTTGGTCTATCTTCATCCCCTCCTGCAGCAACGTCTTTTGAAGCTTCAGCCACTGATTCTCCAAGATTAGTTCCTGCATCATCAGCTTCATCCGAATGACCACTAGCTCTAGCAAACTGCCTGGTCATGTCTTGAACATCCATGGCAAAGTAATCTTGTGCTCTCACCTTTTCAGCCAAACTCTTTACCTCTGCCCGTACTCCCCTTATTTTGTTCGCCACATTCATAAACAAGCTTGCCTCCTTTTGAGTTTCCTCACCTGCCCCGGCCTTTATATGATTTTCACAGAGAATCAAGAGATCTTCATCACAGAAGCTGAATAACTCCATTGGGTCAAACACCCTAAACTCTTTTCCTTGTTTGGCTCTAATCACAGCCTCACCAGTGTTATTATCATAGAACCACTTCTCAAAGTCTTGTAAACGAGGAGGAAGAGGATCAGCCAGTCTTACTCTGTTTACAGTCTTCGGTGGTTTGACTCTCAAAACAATTCTCCCTTTCCCAGTATCCCAGTCTTTATCTTTCTTCGATCTCTTTCGTTCAGCCTTCATAAATCCAAATGACTCAAAATTATCATTAAGGCCATTTTTAATCTCCTTCTCAAGAAATACTGCCCTTTCACTTAAATGAGCATTAATCAAAGGCAAGGTAGCCAACCGTCTCAGATTCCATTTAGGCAAGGTCTTAAACGCCTTCCTCTTGAGCATGTAACTGATATTACCTCCTCTTCTTTTAATCAAAAACATCTTTAAGAAAGGATTATAACACCAACTAATTATCTTCTTGTCTGCCTCTTTCCTGCTTAAACCCTCCATATTTTGAAACAGAGGAGTAAGTTCTTTAGCCTCCTTCTCCTTTACCAACCAATCACTCTTATCCATCTCAAACACATCATTCTCATCATCTCCCTTCTTAGCCACATACACCAAAGGTCTCTCATCTACTTCATAGAATTCTGGTTCAGAATCATAATCAACCAACTGCTCATCCTCCTCTTCTTCATCAATCAACCCCTTTCCTTTATCTGATACTTCATCATTAGTAGCTGTAACGACCACTTCTTCTCCCAAAATATCCTTATCAAAATCAAACTGTAGGTTAACAAACCCAGCCTCAACAATCTCATCTTCCTCATTTCCTCCAGCATCTTCTCTTGGGATCTCTTGTTCCCTTGCTTCAGTATCAGCTGCTCCAGAGGTGCCCTCTCCTACCTTGGATGAAGTACCCACATTCAAGAATGGGTACTTAGATATATCAGTCATATCATCTAACTCAGATTGAGTTAGTTGACTGGGTAGGCCAGCAGCAGCTTTCATCTGTGAAATTTCTTCAAATAACCTCTTAATCAAACTATTCTGATCAACCAACATCTTTTTCATTCCTTCAATAACCTCATCTTTCTGTTGTTCCCTAATCTCCTGATTCATCAGCTTAGTCTTTATCATACTTAACTCATTTGCCAATGAAGTATTTAGACCACGAATCACATCCTCATCAAGACCAGCACTAGCCTCTTTCCCTGCTGTGAAACCCTCGTGTCTATGTTTTGTTCGTCGTTCAGGCTCAACAAAGTCAGTACTCTTTTTAGACCTTCGTTCTTTCTCCACCCTTATCTCTTCTGCTTGTGTATCTATGTCTTCTTCGAAATCATAATCTTTCTCTTTTGCATATCTCTTTATTTTCTTAGCTGCATCAGCTTGTTTCACCCTTGTTTCCTCAGCTCTTTTATTTTCAGACTCATCAACCCGTCTGATATAATTCCATCGCTCTGGTGGGTACATGTTTTCCAAGAGATGGGTTATTTTACCACTGAAATCATGGCGTATAGCACAACAATCTGCAAATATCCGAGGGTTCATCTGCACTAATCTCTTAACTTCACCATGTTTAGGAACATCAGGAGCCAGATCATCAATAATCATCTGAATAAATCGAGGATATAACAACCATTTATCCTTTTCACCGCCATCACATTTTCTGCCATACAGGCAAAGATCAATCTAGCAATATTTGCTTTCTCTCCTTTACAACATATCACCATAGCTTTGGCCCAGTCAAGGTTAAGTCCATCAGATCCACCCTTACGGTGATCTAAGCACATAATAAACACGTGAGCTATATATCTCCATTCTTTAGATAAAAAGGACTTTTTAATCTCTTTCCTCGAACCAAAGACTGGTCCCTCATATCCCATTCGCCTAAAAGCTTGGAATACTTCAGATTCCATCATATCAACTTCATCACCAGTATCATCTTCCAGTCTAAGAATCCTCGACACGTTTTCAGCAGTAATAGATATATCATGATCAAGCACTCTAGCTGTGATCCTCTGAACATCTCCTCCGGTGTTGTATTCAGCTGATCTCCAAAAGTCTCTAATGTGAAGATCATAGATAGTGGGTGAGTGAGAGATAGCATATGCAATGGGTGATCTTTGGAGCCATCTAATACAATCACGAAATCCGGCCGCCTTTGGCAAAGTATCATCTAATATGGCAGTGATGTTATTCCTCTCGTCAAACTTGAGATTCGCCATAATAACCTGAAAAGAACAACAAATAAATTTGAATAAGAAATACTGAAAATAAGAAAATAAGACCAAAACAAAAGAAACAATCAGTTTCGGCAAGCGAAACAATAGTTTCGCTCACTAAGACATGATAGATTCGCTGAATCAAGGACAGTTTCGACAAGAAAAACAAACAGTTTCGACGAGCGAAACTATAATTTCGCTCATAGAAACTTGTTAATTTCGCAGAACAAAAAGTATTTTCGACAAGATTAGAATGATTTAAAGTAGATTCGCAATTAGTTTCACCAAAAAGTAATTTAGTTTCGCTATTACTAATTAGTTTCGCTGACTCATGAAAATACAGGCGACACTGTGTGAAATAAGGATTAGTCATTGCGAAAATAGACAAGACATGGCGAAACTGTTAAGTTCGCTCGGACAGCATAACTTTACAGTTTCGCTGAAGAATGTGAACTTTCGTTCAATTTCGCTGAAACTTCAGTAGTTTCGCTGAACGAACAGCGAAACCACCGAAGCGACATAATCCAAATCGCTGATGAATACGTGATGTAATCCAGATTAAAGAGTCAATCTAAGTTCGAAACTCACATACGAAGTGAATAGCACTCAAAATCAGTCCAAAACACAATCACAAATCAAAATCGCCGATTATGAAACTATAAAACCCTAAAAGTCGACACTGAACAATTTTGCGAAGTTATGAAAGAAATTTCGCAAAAATGACTTATATAGCCAACAATTTCGCTGGCAGCGAAACTATAAATTCGTCTAGCGAATTTACAGGCCCAGTAAAACTGTAATTTCGCTAGAAGATAACTGATTAACAATTTATTAGCAAACCTAGCGAAATTGTTAGCGAAAGAATAATTTCGCACCATTTTTTTTATTTTTTATTTTTTATTTTTTATTATTATTTATTTATTTATTTTTTTTTAAATTATAATACACAAAGGAAGCACATCACATAATGAGATCTAAAATAATCAGAGATCACATTCTCTAAATATTTTAGAACATAATGATGATTAAAAAAATCATCTACCAGTCATGAGATCATACTGAATACAAGATCTGATCACAATCTGCACAGAAACACTGAAATTAGAACAAATAAATAACGATTGCTGATATAATTGTCCACTTAAACTCATGCCTTATCCTTTTTCAAACAACAGCTTATGATTCATTTAAGGTTCGATTAGATGCTTTAGAATGCTAAGACCCCACAATCATTTGGTAAAAACCCTCACCCAACCTCAGGATTTATTGAATTATGAATCAATCTTCATGAAACAAGATTTGTGGATAAGTGTGCAAATGATTATACACAGAATATTTCATTCTGAGAGAAATTCATCGATAAGATGATTTGACATAATTATATCAAAATGGTAAGAGCTCCAGATCTATACTCACGTATAACAGAGGAGATAACCATTTGAACATGTGCTGATGAGAGCTCCAGGTCAGTACTATCGTACAGCAGAGGAGATCATCACTCCAGGTCAGTACTCACGTACAGCAGAGGAGATAAGCACAGACACAAGACATCTTGACACAAAATAAACCAGCAGAGAATGATGACATAACAAAGCAAAATGAACGAAAGATTCATTCTCAATCCAATTTTTGTCAGGACTCAGTTTTTGTGCAATCCAAAATGAATGAGTAAATCCAGGCATTCTTAAGCATAAAGTTTAATTTAATCATAAAGCTTCTGTCTACTTCATTCATCAGGCTGAGTCTATCAAGCATATCGTCAAAGAATCTGATCCATTTCTTTTTATTTTAATGTGAAACAGAATCTAGTAACAGTTACTATCATTTCTCATAGAATTACTGGTCATGTAAATAAGAAATATTTAGAGAATATACAATCATTTCTCATCATGTTAAATCCGATCTCAGAATAATGATATTACTCCCCCAAATTTTTATTTTCATTTGTCAATAAATATAAAAAAAATTGTAACTTGATTTTTTATTTTTTTTATTATTTTTTTTAATTATTATCAAAGAAATAGAAAATGAAAATTTAAAAAGATATTAACCCAAGCATAGAAATCAGTTCATAAAAACGAGGTTTATCAAACGTTTTTGTGAAAAGATCAGCTTTTTGATTTTTTGTATCGATGGGAATAATATTAATGAAACCCTTCTCTTGAGCATCACGAATCGCATGAATTCGGGTTTCAATATGCTTTGTGTGAGAATGATGAATGGGATTTTTAGCAATTCCAATGGCAGCCTCATTATCACAGAATAAAGGTGTATGAAGGAAATTAATTCCATAATCAATCAGTTGATGTTGGATCTAGAGAACTTGAGAGCAGCAGCTAGATGCAGCAATATATTCAGCTTCCCCTGTAGAAAGAGAAACAGTAGTTTGTTTCTTGCTCTGCCAGGATACCAGACAGTTTCCCAAATATTGACAACCTCCAGACACAGATTTTCTGTTTAACCTGCAACCGTTGGAATCACTATCAGAATAAGCATGTAAATCAAAATTTCCACCATATGGATACCACAGTCCGAGACGAGACGATCCTTTGAGATAACGAAATATTCGTTTGACAGCTTTCTCATGAGATTCCTTTGGAGCCGACTGATATCTAGCACAGTAACCAACAGCGAAAGTGATATCAGGACGACTTGCAGTAAGATACATGAGAGAGCCAATCATTGACCGAAAAAGATGAGGATCAACTGGTTTTCCATTTTCATCTGGAGTGAGACACGTCTGAGCAGTAAAAGGAGTCATTTCAGTAGACGCATCATCCATCTTAAATTTCTTCAGAATATCTTTAATGTACTTCTCTTGGTGAATAAGAATTCCTTCTTCTTGTTGTTCAACTTGCAAGCCAAGAAAGAAGCACATTTCACCCATCATACTCATTTCAAACCTTTGGCTCATCACTTCTTCAAACTCTCTACACAATTGAGAGTTTGTGGATCCAAAAATAATATCATCGACATACACTTGAACAAAGATCATTTCACCATTCACCTCCCTTTTAAATAAGGTCATATCAATGGTACCACGAGAATAACCATTGCTTAAAAGATATTGTGTAAGAGTCTCATACCAGATTCTGGGTGCTTGATGAAGGCCATACAAAGATTTATCAAGCTTATACACTTTATCAGGAAAATCAGGATCTTCAAAGCCTGGTGGTTGACACATATATATCTCTTCATCAATGTCGCCGTAAAGAAAAGCACATTTCACATCCATCTGGTACACTTTGAACTGTTTATGAGCAGCATGAGCAAGAAATATACGGATTGCTTCAAGACGAGCAACTGGAGCAAAGACTTCTGTATAATCAATTCCTTCTTCTTGAGCAAAGCCTTGCACTACAAGTCTAGATTTGTTTCGCACCACCACACCCCGATCATCTGGTTTGTTCTTAAATACCCATTTTGTACCAATTGGATACTTGTTGGGAGGTAAATCAACTAAGGTCCAAACCTTAAGCTTCCGGAACTGTTGAAGTTCCAACTGCATAGACTCTACCCAACAAGGATCTTGTAGAGCAGCATGAACATTTTTAGGAACAATTTGAGAAATAAAGCATGAGAAAAGACAAACATTAATCAGACCGGATTGACTTCGTGTGCGAACACCATCAGAAACAGATCCAATCACATTATCAAGCGGATGATCTTTCAAAGTTTTATAATCACTTGAAGAAGGAAAGATAGTTGAAGAAGTATCAGCCGCCGGAGAAAGAGTAGATGAAGGTGTGTCAATCACAGGTGTTGAATCAGGTAAGTTAGGAGATGTAGGAGATAAAGAATCAGATAATGGAGCTTGATCAGGCATTGGAGACGATGAGCTAACATCAATTGAAACAGCATCATTTACTTGTGGAATGGATGGAACAGACGATGAAGATGATGGAATAATATTCGTTTGAGTACATGGAATTTATGTATCATCATCGAAAACTGGCAAATTAAATGAATTGAACACAGTATCGGAATCAAAGAACCATGCAGGTTCAGATTTAACTTCAGAAGGATTTGATTCTTGCCAGTCAACATAAAATGACTCTTGAACAATACGTGTTCTCTTGTTATAAACTCGGTATGCCTTTTGTGAAGAAGAATATCCAACAAAGTAACACTCGTCAGAAACAGCACCAAATTTTGTCTTTTGAGCTTGAGTATTCAGAAGCGTACAAGAACATCCAAATGGGCGAAAGAAATCAATTAGTGGCTTCCTCTTATGAAAAAGTTCATAAGGAGTCTTCACTTTATCTTTCACAATTAGCACTCTGTTTAGAACATAAGATGCACAATTAACAGCTTCAGCCCAGAAAATAACTGGTAATGATGATTCTATCAACATTGTACGAGCAGCTTCCACAAGAGTACGATTCTTTCTTTCTACAATTCCGTTCTGCTGGGGTGTTCTTGCAGCACTAAATTGTCTCACGATCCCTTTCTGAGCACAAAATGAATCAAGAATCTGATTTTTAAATTCAGTGCCATTGTCACTTCTTAATCCCATAACTCTTTTCTTACTGACTGATTCAATAGAAATGATTAATTTCTGTAATTCCTCTGCAACTTCACTTTTGTGAGCAAGAAACCTCACCCATGAATAACGTGAAAAATCATCTGTAACAACAAGACAAAAAGACTTTTTAGCAATTGATTTAACACTAATTGACCCAAATAAATCAGTATGTAACAACTCAAGAGGACTTGATATGCTATTTAAAAGTTTAGGCTTATGAGGTTTCTTATGTTGTTTCCCTTTGGCACATGCCATGCATTTTTCAGTAACAGGAAAATCTTTTAAAGGAAGTCCTCTAACAAGATTGTTTTTTACTAATTTATTAATTATCTTAAAAGACATGGCCTAAGCGACGATGCCACAAGAGTGACTCAGAGGTTGATGCTTTTGAGAGAAGACAAGTTGCAGTAGCTTTGGACTCATTAGAATTCATATCAAGAAGATATGTATCGTGTTTCCTTGGAGCACGCATGAGAATTAAATCTTCTGGAATAGCTATCTCTGATTTCAAAAATAAACATTCGTCAGATTTAAATAGAACAGGAATGTCTTTATCACAAATTTGAGAGACGCTCAGAAGATTAAATGCCAATTCAGGAACATGGTTGACTTTTTCCAGAGTAAGAGAACCATTGGTAACTTCTCCTTGTCCAATCATTTTTCCACCCTCTTGTCTCCAGCAAATGCCACATATCCTCCATCTATAATCCGATAATTAGTCAACAAATCCTTTAAGCCCGTCATATGCTTGGAACAACCGCTATCAACATGCCACAGACTGTTGACAATCTTTGAAGAAGATCCCTGAAATGAATGAACAAATCATTTAGCCAGGAGTAATAGGGACCCAAGATTGAACAACTTTTGTTTTTAAAGAAGCTGATTTTTTATGAAAGAAATTATTAACCAATTTTGTCAATTTATTCCCAAAACAATTTCTATTAGAGGATCTTTCAATCAAAGGGCAATTTTTGATAAGATGATCCTCTTCACCACACCTGAAACAATGATGTTTGAATCTAGGTCGATGATGTGATGAGGTAAAAATAGGATCAATAATAATCTCCTCATCACATTCACACAAACTAGAATCAACATCACTGAATGTCTCATACATCTAATGATGTGTTTGTTTATTTGACTCAGAGTTATTCTTTACAAAATCAGAACTTGATTCTTCTGACAAATCAGTAAAACTCGTACCATTGGTACCAGTTTCAGATGAAGACGAACTGCATTTTTCTGAAGATGTCATATTTAATGGTATGAAAGATGGAATAGGTTGAGAAAAGAACTTTTCGAAAGAATTAGTTTTAAGTTGCTCAGTTGTTTTAGGGGAAACGTCAGATTCATTGCATTCATTACCAGAACAAAAATCATCACTATCAAGATTTGAATTACAAGATGAAATAGAACAATCAAGAGAACATGAGACATTCAAGTCTGTTACATTTGAACTAGAAACAAACACTAAATTTAAACTAGACTTATTATCTAAAACAGACTGCTGTTTTTCAGGTGTACTAGAACTAGTGCATCCAAGCCCACTAGTTGGTCCATAGTCGTAGTCTTCACGAATGTACTTAGAGTTATTCCCAACTAAACCTGCAGACATACTGTCAGTATCTGATTTGATTAAATCATTAGAAGGATGAGGAACAGGCATAGGAGAATAACAGTATGTACTAGGAGGAGGATAAACCTGTACATTTTCATAACCCAAACCCGTTTTAATTCTTGCTCCCCGTTGAGATTTACAAAGATCATCATGTTTCATTCCAGAAATAGTCCATTTATCTAACTTTGACTGAAGTTTGCTTGCTTCAAATTCAGCAAGAGCAACCCGTTCAGTCAAAGTATTAATCTCTACATTCCTTTCCAAAACAATTCTTTTTAAATGATCAGTTTCTTTTAAAGCCTCATTTAATTTCACAAAATATTTTGATTCATTCATTTTAAGTTCATCATTAATTCGTTTTAAATCCTTTTCATTATCAATTAACAAACGATTAGCCTTATAAACCCCATGATTTATTTCAGATCTTGTTTCTTCCACCTCTGCACTCCAGTCAAAATTTGAAATCAAGGCTGACTCCTTTTTTGAATTTCCCTCTTCCTTTACTTTCTCTGCTGTCAATCTTGGTACTCCAGTGTTACTAGGATCTGTGACAATTGGTAATGGACATTCACGTTTAAAATGTCCCAATTGTTTACAATTAAAGCACCTCAATTTTGACTTATCAAATCCTAGTTTTGAGGTTGATGATTGACCACCAAAATTCTTTCTTCCTGTTCTTTCCATGAATCTCCGAGCTCTTAAAGTTAACATTGCCATTTGCCATTGAATGTCAGTTTCTTCTAAATCATCAGGATCAACCTGATACATATCCTCCATAGTCATTCCTTTACCTTTCAATTCACCAGCAACAAGAGCTTCATAACTCTGAACAAACATTCCAAAAAGAGCCATTGTTTCAGATGGAATAGTAGTTTCAGCATTCACCTTAGAATTTCCCAATTCCTTTCCAACATGATTACTACCACTTGAGAAATTACTTGTATTGCTCCCTCCTTGAATTGGATTCTGAATGTGAGAGTTTGCAGCGGATGACAGTAAAGCAGCATTTTGAGAAAAACCAGGTGTGGGCATCATAGTCTGGTTAAATTCTCTTCTTTTCATATCCAATTCAAAAGATTTCAACTTGTTAATGATATCCATCAGCTTATAATCTGTAAAACCTCTTTCTTGTTTGAGCATCCTCACTTGAAGACTCCACTGTGGTGGAAGAGAATCGAGAAGCCTGTTAACTTGTTCACTGTTGGAGAGTCTTTCATCATACTTCTTCAGAGTGCTTGAAACAGTTAAGAAACGATTTGTAAGATCTGTCAAACTTTCATTCTTATATCCTACAAACGAATTGAACTCCTTTTCAGCTTGAATACTCTTGTCTTTCACCAGATCTGCATTCCCATCAAAGAATTCACAGAGAGCATCATAAAGGGATTTAGCATTTTTATGCTCTGCAAAACGATTGTAGATGTCAGGAGCCAAGCAGAGAGTTAGAGCACCAAATGCTTTTTGATCACGATCAATCAGTTTCAGATCTCTTTCAGTATAAGAAGATGGATCTTTGTTCTGAGAAACGACATCACCAACTGTAACCGTAGGTATATGAGGACCTGAAATAATCGATTCCCATTGATTATGATCTGTGTAGAAAAAGAAAGCTTTGAGACATCTCTTCCAATCTTCAAAATTATCTCCATTAATGAGTCTTGGAGGTCTATTAGGAGCAACACTTTCAAGATCCGCAAGTGTGAGAGTAGTTAATTTCGACATGATAGTTTCGCAGAAAGATTGATAATTTCGCTAGTAAATTCGCTGACAAATTCGCTAACAAATTCGCTGAGAAAGCTGACTTGCTTAACAGTTTCGCTGAAACAATACTATCACAGACACTTTCGCAAACACAGACACTTTCTCTTGCAATTTCAGCAGCACTTTCGCTTGAATCAGAGACAACAATTGCTTAGTTTCGCTGCTAATTTCGCAGGAAACAAGCTTGAACTTTCGTTCAGAAATAGATTCGGCAGCACTTTCGCTTGATAATTGATCAAAAACACTACTGAACTTTCGTTCAAAGAAATACTTTCGCTGAAACTCTAGAAAACAACTTCAGATCCAAAATAACTCATAATTTCGCTGAATGAAGATGACAGTTTCGCTGTAAGAACAGTAATTTCGCTGGTCGATCTGAAAACCCTTGTTCACCTTAAAATCAATCTGAAATCATCCAAAACTCAATGAATTTGAGATCTGATGATTGTAGAATCTTCCTCAATGAAGAACAAGCATAATTCAATCAATTTCCATCCCAAAAACAGCTGATAATCCAATGAGAATTGATTGAAACTAGATATTGACCAAAACCACCAAAACTCAACAAATCAAGAGCACTAAGGCTCTGATACCATATTGTTGGTCCATGTGATCGATGAACAGTACAATTGATAGGATAATTTGATCAATATCAAATACACAAACCAAATAACAAACAATTGAGAGATGAATATGATGAATCAAGACATAATTGATATTCAAATGAACAAACTCACTCAATAACAATAAGCACAATTGTATTTCAATGAAGTAACTGCTTGAAAATGATAGTTTGCAACAGAATTCCACGATTAGGGTTTTGCAAACTTATCCTGCAAAATGAAATGCAATAGTATATATAGCAGTCATAGTTTCGCTGACAGTTTCGCTACTAGCGAAACTGTCATGCCGAAACTATAGTTTCGACCGGCAGAACACAAGTTCGCCGGGTGAACCAAAACAGCAAACTGTGAGCGAAACTATAGATTCGCTCACAGTTTCGCTGGACTGCCAAAACTGCTAATAACTAACAAAATACAAAATGAAACTAACACAAGTCCTATTACAATGTAAAGTAAACATCAAAACTAAAGTGAGTCCAACCTAACATGATCTTCAGGTATCATCCACCACATTAACACACTTATCAAGAGAAACTTGATCCAATGAGTGTGTAACATCATTAATGTTGTCTTTTATGCAGTGGTTATTAGCATCAAGAAATTCTTGATCACTATCACCACCTCCATCTCCTCTTACATTGGAAACCCTTTCATTTGAGTTTTATGCATCTGTGCTGGAATTAATAGGCAGCTCAGATGTATCGGCTGAGGAGTTTGTCATTATTGTACTGATGGGATTTCCAATTGAAGAGTTTGTTACAACTAGAGCTAAAGTAGTTTTCTGACTTGGCCTTCTCAGCTCAAATCTTGGGTTAAGATCTCCTGTTGATAAGCTACATGGAGATCTTAAAACAACTTCACAAGATTTGTTAAAATAGTTAGTAACTAAATCAAGATTAAATAGCTAATTAGGACTAGAACCTTTCACACTTGGTGTGTTCTCATTGAAGGTCATATTGGCTGACTCCTCAACTACTCTATTTCTGAGATTTTATACTCTATAAGCCTTAACTTGTGAAGAGTATCCAATAAAGTGTCCATCATGTTATTTCTGTCATCAAAATTGGCTATCTAATCTTTGGTATTCAAGATGGTGCAAGGACATCCAAATAATCTGAGGAAATCAATGAAAGGTCTCCTATTATGCCATAGTTCATAAGGAGTCTTACTATGAGTTTTGACTACTAAAATAGGTAGTGTTGACTGCCTCTGCCTATGATCTGATGGGTAGTTTAGAGTCAAAGAGCATGATCCTTCTGCCCTCAATAAGTGCCATGTCTCTTCTCTCAGCAACAACAATTTGCTGAGGAGTCTTGGGAGCACTATATGGTCTTGTAATACCTTTTTCATAAAAACATGTATCAAGGATTTGGTTCTTGAATTGAGTTCCTTGATCACATCTTATGATTTTGACCTTATGATCACATTGATTCTTAATTTTCATAATGAAGTTCTTCTACATATTAGGGATCTCATGCTTAGTTCTAAGAAAGAAGACCAAATTGTATCTTGAAAACTCATCACATTGGTGGGGCCAAAGAGATCCATATGTAACAAGTGTAGAGGAGTAGTGATAGAGTTTTTTTTCCTTTGTCTTGTGAGACACTTTGTGTTGCTTCCTTTTCAGACATGCAAAACAATGGGCATCACTTGTAAACTCTTTCTTTGACATTCTAATTACCAAATCATTCTTAATTAATTTATTCATGTTCATAAAGTTTACATGGCACATTCTTTAATGCTAGAGGAAAGACTCATCACTATTGGCTTTAGATAGAAAACAAGAAACTTCTCCTGATGGGGATATTTCTAGCAAATCCATCTTGTACATGTTCCCCTTCTTGGGGGCTCGGAGCAGGATATGCTCTTGAAGAATGACCACCTCGGCTTGAGAACAATGCACTCATGCTCAGTAACGAGCATGTTATGTCTCTGGTCACAAAATTGGGATACACTCAAAAGATTACCTTCCAATGCTGAGCTTACCATTTTTGACTTTGCCCCTTCCTGTAACGTAACCCCTTGATTCTCCACCAAAAGCAAATTGCCGGCCATCAAATCTTTTAATGTTCTGAAGCAAAGAGCCATTGCCTGTCATGTGCCTATAAAAACCACTATCAATGATCCATACATTTTCCTTGGTCTTTATTTGTTCCTACACAAAAAGAGATGGCTAGTTATATTTGGAAACCCAGCCTTGTTGGTCTTGGGCTTATCAAAGTGAATTGAAGATAGTTCAACAATTATTGATCCTATATGCAAACTCTTTAGGATCTTATATATGCCCAAGACACATACAAGATTGATGTGGTTAGTACGTTATGATCCAAGTCAGGTCATACCCAATAACAGGCTATACAAACACTAACAAACACTTATTAATTGATAAGATCATACAATAAATGTTTGACACCTATTTAGAAAATTGGTTTTCTAAATATTGCTTTTGTGATTGAACGTTATTATGTGGATAATATGTTCATGAGATAATTTTATGTTTTATTATTTAAGTTGGTTAAATAATGAAATATAAAAGAGTGTTATGTTATAAAATTAAATTAAGTTTTAATTTTATAAGTTAGTTAATTGAAAGAGTTATTTTATAAAACTTAAATTGGGTGGGAAACCCATTTTGAAATCCTATTTTCGGCCGCCCATGGGGCCTAGGGAACATCCTTTTGTCTTGCTTCATGCAAGACTTAATGACTTGAACACTCTTTCATTATTACCCTAAAAATACGAAATCTTTGGCTGATTTTCAAGGGATTATTGGCTAGACTTGAAGCTAATTGTTGGCTGGAAATTTCGGGTTCAAGAAGAGGGACAAGGCTTGGTGTAACACTACCTAGCAAGTAAGTGTTTGGAAGGCTTGTGGGTATCACGATTTGATGTCCTCCACCTTGAAGAATTGCTGCTCGAAACATCATCATCTTCAAAGATCTCGAACCCTTTTGAGCTGCAGAAAGGTAGATTATGGCAGCCTTTTTATGGCTGTCCATAATGCTCGTTTTATGTGTTCATAGCTTGCTTATTCACATAATATGATCCTTTGTTATATGGGTTTGTTTTATACATATATTTGTCACCTTAAGAACATGATTTATCAGCTTTATAATCAAATTTTAATATATATATCCGCTGCGTTTTTCAGAAAGTTTAAGAGGTTAAACTTGGTTTTATGTTCTAGCAAACCCTTCAATGGCATCAAGAGCCGGTTATGTGGATAGCTTGCTTGTTCTTGTCCTTTAAAAATCATTTTTATGGGACTTTATAACCCTTTTAAGGGCTGCAATATTCTTGTATATTGAATCCCCAAACTTTCAAGGTTATATTACATATGCTTGTGATTAAACCTTGAAAGATATGTATGTTGTTTGGACAATGTTTAAAACCTGAAATTTCAGTTTATGTTGGCTGAAATTTCGTGGGTTTTAGAGTGGATTCATTGTTATTTTGGATGATATGATGTATGTTAATATTGGTGCATAACCTAGCCTTTGGCCTTGTGTTGTTTGGATCATTACAATGGTTGTTTTTGTTTATTCAATGGGGTTGTATTTTATTCATTTTTGCTTTGTTTAAAATGTAATTTATTTATTATTGGGTTGTAATAAATAGATTAGGTGCATTTTCATTTTACTAGATATCTTGTATTAGGACTTTATATCTTGTAATATGAAGACATATGCATTGGAAGCACAAAGGAGAAACATGGAGCATTTTGGAAGCGGTTTCAAGTGGGAGGCTTTTGGAAGCTTTCTATGTGTTTTTGTTATGACCCTTAGGAATGCCTATGGACCACACTTGTGATGGCAAACAAGTGTGGACCACTTTAGATGCTATGGTTATGCACATATGCTATGTTGTTTTGTTTATATTATTGTGGTTGATGGCATGTATGTGATATTTGCTTTAACAAACCTTTCTATAAACTTAACAAACTAATTAAATGGTTCTTAATCATTAAAAGGTAATAAAAGGTTATTAAAATGATTTAATGATTTTAAGATAAAAATGGGTTTTAATCAAAGGACCATAGGGTATCTTGTATTTGAAAGCATGCAAAATTATGAAATCTCTAATATTTTAAAATGAGATCAACACCGTCCTTTTACACAACACTTGAGTTACTTGGGAACTATTAGTGGGATAAAGGTCACCTAATCATTTTGAGGGAACTTGTGATTTGAGGTGAGAATGCCTTATTTGTGGGATAAAGGTCACCTAACCACCTATTTTGGCAAACTCACACGTGGATGTAAGTAGGGTGTCTTGATTTGCAAACCATGTCAAATGGATCACCTACGATGTGGTTTCCAAATGGTGTTGATGGGATTAACATGCCGACTTTACATATGATGTTTCAAGTCGATCCCATATCTCTAGAAGTTGTAAATGGTTGCAATCGTCAATCGTTGACCACCTTATTAATTTAAATCGTGGGATAAAGGTCACCTAACCACAATTTAAATGTAATGTTGGATTCTAGATTTTAATATATAAAATGGCCATAAAAGGTATTTATTATTAAAATATCAATATCGATAATACTAAAATTGATATTTGTTAAATTTTGTAGATGGCCTCCAATAACCATGATAACAATGAAAATTCATCCGCGTCCGCCCAATCTTTAAGAGCGATTCTCCAAAAGGAACGTCTAAATCATAACAATTTTATAGATTGGTATCGAAACTTGAGAATCGTTCTCAAGCAAGAAAAACGATCATACGTTTTAGACGACCCTATCCCCGATCAACCTGCTGAGGATGATGAGGAGGCCTCTAATGATTGGCTGAAGTACACTAAGGACTCTGTCCAAGTGTCTTGTCTCATGCTAGCGAGCATGACTCCGGATCTCCAAAAGGAGTATGAACATCACGGAGCTTATGAAATGATAACCCAGCTGAAGGAAACGTTCCAACAGCAAGCGAGGGTTGAGCGCTTCGAAACGGTTCGAGCACTCCACGCATGTCGTATGGACGACAACCAATCGGTTTCATCTTATGTACTTAAGATGAAAAGCCACATTGACCGTCTTGAAATGCTTAATTGTCCTGTCTCGAAGGAATTGGCCACGGATTTGATCCTCAATGGCCTAACCAAGAAGTTCGAGACATTTGTGTTGAACTACAACATGAATGCTTTGGACAAAAGCATTGGTGAGCTTCACTCAATGCTCAAAACGGCCGAAGCGGCCATGGGTAAAAGGGTTTTACCCGTTCTCACCATCAATGAAGGTGGGAACAAGAAAAGGCCTCATCCCACACCCAAGGCAAAGGTTGCCAAGGGTAAGGGACCCGTATGGGGAAAAGGGAAAGGGTGGCAAGGGTGCCACCCAAAGCACCGGAGGAGAAGCAAAAGGTTGCTTCCAATGACCCATGCTTCAAGTGTGGGGAGATTGGACATTGGGCAAGGAATTGTCCCGTCCATCTCCAAGAGTTGAAAGCAAAGAGGGATGCCGTGCAAACCTCAGGTACAATATACATGATCCATATTGATTTAAACATGACATCTTCTAACACATGGGTATTAGATACCGGATGTGGAACTCACATTTGCAATTTGTTGCAGGGGTTCAAAAGAAGTAGCAACTTCAACAAAGGGGATGTTAGCCTCTACATGGGCAATGGGGCAAAAGTTCAAGTTGAAGCCCGTGGTGACTACATCTTGAAACTTCCAAATGGTTTGGAAGTAATTTTGTATAATGTTTTGTATGCTCCTAGTTTGACTAGGAACATTATCTCTGTAGCCCTATTAAAACAATTTGGATATGTATTATCATTTATTGGAAATGAAATTCATGTTGCTTTGAATGACATGTTCTACTTTAAAGCTATTCCCATTAATGGTATTTATGAATTGGTTCATGAAAATACTTTAAATATTTCATTGTACCAAACTAGCACCAAGAAACTCAAGTTGGATTTGAGTGATACCTATCTTTGGCATTGTCGTCTTGGTCATATAAACAAGAAAAGAATTCAAACACTATAAAAGAATGGTCTTTTAAAAACAAGTGAATGTGATTCATTTGATGTGTGTGTCTTGTTTACAAGGTAAAATGACTAAGGCACCCTTTAGTGGCACTAACGAAAGGGCAAAAGATTTATTAGGAATCATACATTCGGATGTATGTGGTCCTTTTAAGCCAATAACTAGGAATGGTGAGAGATACTTCATTATCTTTACCGACGATTATAGTCGCTATGGGTATGTGTACCTATTAAGACACAAAGATGAAGCTTTTGAAATTTTCAAGATATTTCGAAATGAAGTACAAAATCAACTCAACAAGTCGATTAAAGTTCTCCGCGCCGATAGAGGAGGTGAATACCTAAGTGATGCTTTTCAAGATCATCTTAGGAGTTGTGGGATTGTCTCACAACTCACTCCACCTGGAACACCACAACATAATGGTGTGTCTGAGAGGAGGAATCGAACCTTATTGGATATGGTCCGATCTATGATGGCTAGAAGCACATTACCTCTATCATTTTGGGGTTTCGCTTTGCTCTCCGCGGCCCGTATTCTAAATATGGCCCCAACCAAAAAGGTGGAAAGGACACCTTTTGAGATATGGCATGGAAGAGTTCCATCCCTATCATACTTGAGGGTCTAGGGTTGTGAGGCTTATGTTAAGACTCCCACCCCAAACAAATTGGAAGTCCGATCCACCAAGTGTATCTTTGTTGGATATCCTAGAGATTCTATGGGATATTATTTATATGATCCACTGGAACAAAAAGTGTTTGTTGCCAGAAAGGGTGAGTTCTTAGAAGCAAAGTTCCTTATGGAAGGAACTAGCAGTAGAACAGTGGATCTTGAGGAGGATCAAGAACCACAACCCGATGCACGTTTGGTTGAAACTAGCACTAAACATGAGGATCTTGAGGATGATCAAGTGGTTGATCAATATATACAAAACGTTCATAGATCTGGTAGAATTAGTAATCCACCTGAAAGATATGGATTTTTCGTTGATGGATGCTATGTGGTAGATTCCGATGAACCAACCACCTATCGTGATGCAATGTCCAATTTGGATTGTGACAAATGGCTTGAAGCCATGAACGTTGAGATGAAATCCATGCATGACAATCAAGTATGGGACTTGGTTGTACCACCTCTTAACTCCAAAGTAGTTGGAAGTGGGTTTTCAAGAAGAAAACCGATATGCATGGAAACTTGGATACTTACAAAGCTAGACTTGTAGCAAAAGGTTTCACTCAAACTCAAGGAGTTGATTATGATGAAACCTTCTCACCTGTTGCGATGCTAAAGTCTATAAGGATATTGTTTGCCATAGCTGCTCATTATGATTATGAGATTTGGCAAATGGATGTCAAAACCGCTTTCCTAAATGGATATCTTGAGGAAGATGTCTATATGGTTCAGCCTGAAGGTTTTGTCGATCCAAAACATCCTAATAAAGTATGCAAGTTAAAGAAATCAATCTATGGATTGAAACAAGCATTGAGAAGTTGGAATCACCGTTTTGATGAAGAAATAATTAAATTCGGATTCATCAAGAACGCCGATGAAGCTTGTGTATATAAGAAAGCTAGTGGGAGCATCATCACTTTCCTAGTATTATATGTTCATGACATACTACTATTTGGAAATGAAATTCCAACCTTAGAAGGTGTTAAAACCTGGCTTGGAAGTTGTTTTTCAATCAAGGATCTTGGTGAAGCCGCCTATATTCTGGGAATAAAGATCTATAGGGATAGATCAAGGCGGTTGATTGGTTTAAATCAAAGTGCATACATTGATAAAATCTTGAAAAGGTTCAAGATGGAGAACTCTAAGAAGGGTACGGTACCTATTTAAAGAGGAACGATATTGAGTACGACTCAATGTCCTAGCTCAAAGGATGAGCAAGATAAAATGAAGGCAATCCCATACGCATCTGCTATTGGATCCATCATGTATGCAATGATATGCACTCGACCGGACGTGTCATGTGCCTTAAGCATGACAAGCCGATACCAGCAAAAGCCTGGAAACAGTCATTGGATGGCTGTTAACAACATACTTAAGTACCTAAGTAGGACAAAAGATATGTTCCTAATCTATGGATATGGTGATGAGGAACTCGTTGTAAAAGGTTACACGGATGCGAGTTTCCAAACCGATCGTGATGATTCACGGTCACAATCGGGATATATTTTCATTCTGAATGGAGGAGCGGTCTCTTGGAAGAGCTCCAAACAGGATGTGGTGCTCTATCAACTACAGAATTAGAATACGTCGTCGCCTCATTGGCAGCTCAAGAAGCTGCATGGTTGAAGAAATTCATTGCCGATCTAGGGGTCGTCCCTTCCATTCAGGACCCCCTAGAGATCTTTTGTGATAACGAGGGTGCGATTGCTCAAATCAAGGAACCTCGTGCTCATCAAAAGACTAGGCACATTGAGCGGAGATTCAACTACATACGAGATGAAGTTGAAAAGGGAAAGATATGTATTCGCAAAGTTCACACGGATCAAAACATTGCGGATCCTCTCACGAAGCTCCTTGAAAAGGCAAAGCATGAAGGTCATACTTGTGCCATGGGACTTCAATATTCTAGTGATTGGATTTGATCTGTAATTTTGTATTTGGATATGTGGAACTTTTATTATTTGAATAAAATTATTTGGTTATAATGTTTCAATTAATATTCCAATTTAGCATGTTTAATCCATGAGTAAATTGTTTACTCTAAATGTCCGTAGTCGTTCAAACTTGTGGGAACAAGTATGAGGGTAAGATTATTATGAATTTGGATTGATAGATATTCATATGGATGAGTATAGAGCAAAAGGTTGCTGCCAAGGTTCATAGATATTTGTGGGATGCAAATATTGGACTAGCCTGCATCTCAAATATTACTACATAGGATCTTCCTGATTGATCATAAGTAATTTTGAGTAAAGGCGAACATCATTTGGTATCCTCTGACCTGATATACATATTGGATCTTGATATTTACCAAATATTATACTTTGACTCAGTTCTTCGCTGTTCTGAAATATGGCAGTACATAAGTCTGAGTTCAGGTATGATATAAGGTAATTGTGAGAGACGTATGTAGTCAAGAAGGGATTTGTCCCTCTTATTCGTTGAGAGTAAGATGTCTAAGGCCATATAAAGTTAAATCAATGGAGAATGATCACTCTGTGTCTCTAGGATTTAACATGACATCTGTGACAAAAGGATAGATGATTGATTCACCTAAAACACTTCAAGTATGGTACTTGAAGAGGATGATTTAATCAATGGCACTTAGTCATACGTATTAAGGGTAGTAAACCGTTGCTAGGCGGTATTTACTGCTTGCATCAATCTTCTATGAATCTTGTGCAAGTGGTAGATTGTAGGATCTTATATATGCCAAAGACACATACAAGATTGATGTGGTTAGTATGTTATGATCCAAGTCAGGTCATACCCAATAACAGGCTATACAAACACTAACAAACACTTATTTATTGATAAGATCATACAATAAATGTTTGACACCTATTTAGAAAATTGGTTTTCTAAATATTGCTTTTGTGATTGAACGTTATTATGTGGATTATATGTTCATGAGATAATTTTATATTTTATTATTTAAGTTGGTTAAATAATGAAATATAAAAGAGTGTTATGTTATAAAATTAAATTAAGTTTTAATTTTATAAGTTAGTTAATTGAAAGAGTTATTTTATAAAACTTAAAATGGGTGGGAAACCCATTTTGAAATCCTATTTTCGGCCGCCCATGGGGCCTAGGGAACATCCTTTTGTCTTGCTTCATGCAAGATTTAATGACTTGAACACTCTTTCATTATTACCCCAACACACTCTCTTTCTCTCTCACATAAGCAAAAGGTCTTTCTCTCATTCTTCTCTCTAAAAATTCAAAATCTTTGGCTGATTTTCAAGGGATTATTGGCTAGACTTGAAGCTAATTGTTGGCTGGAAATTTCGGGTTCAAGAAGAGGGACAAGGCTTGGTGTAACACTACCTAGCAAGTAAGTGTTTGGAAGGCTTGTGGGTATTACGATTTGAGGTCCTTCACCTTGAAGGATTGCTGCTCAAAACATCATCATCTTCAAAGATCTCGAGCCCTTTTGAGCTGCAGAAAGGTAGATTATGGCAGCCTCTTTATGGCTGTCCATAATGCTCGTTTTATGTGTTCATAGCTTGCTTATTCACATAATATGATCCTTTGTTATATGGGTTTGTTTTATACATATATTTGTCACCTTAAGAACATGATTTTTCAGCTTTATAATCAAGTTTTAATGTATATATCCGCTACGTTTTTCAGAAAGTTTAAGAGGTTAAACTTGGTTTTATGTTCTGGCAAACCCTTCAAACTCAAAGGATCATTTGTTGTGGTTGATAAAAAAATTTCAATCATATGGCCTTCCTTCATCTTCCACACCATCTTTGAAAGATTAGACTTGGCTTTCAATACTTCAGAAGTTTTGATGACTTTGGAAGTTTTAGAGACTAGACCTTCGTAAGCTTTTGCATCATGTCTTCTTCTTCACTTTGGAGCTTCCAAAAGGAAGATTTTGGATAATCAAACTTGAATCAAATCATGAAGATTATAGATCAAATAATGATGAACACAATGAAAACCCTTTGATCTCTATTGATTATTAATAATATTGTTTACAAGTAAATCCCTCAATCAGTTCGTGATACAACAATTAGTCTAATCCTAAAAACAATTATGCTATTTATAGTGAATATAATATTCACTAATTACATTTAACCCCCTAGACTTAGGCTAATTAATGAAATTACATATAAAACATAAAAATTACTAAAAACAAGATAAAATATATTTTGTTCACAAAAAATATATTTATTACAACAAAACTCCTAGTCATCTAAATCTTCAACGTCTCGTCTCGGTTCTTCGTCTCGAACATGTTGGGTTTGACTTTTGTGTTGAATTTGATCGTGACGTTGACTTTTTTTGACTTTGACTGTGTTGATAATATAGCTCCAACAATACTCCCCCTTAGTCTATCATTATCAACGTATTCATACGAATTCAGCCCCGAGAAGTCAACCATAGAAAGATCTTCAAATTGAATCTTTCTGAATCTGATGAGAAAGATTATTCATCTTATAAGCTCCCCCTATTTATATGCTCCCCATTTTCCAGTGCATCCTTTGTGAAGATATTGGAACAACTTTCCCAAATCTCTAATCTTGAGTGCTTCAGAAGATGTAGGAGGAGAATTTCTAGCTCGGTATCTTCTGCAAACTTGAGGAACAGGTTCTCCGATCAGGTACACTATTCAAATGATGATCGGCCATCACTTACAGCAAAAATCTGAAACACATTCACAAAAACAATCTCGACATTTCTAATTAGATCATTTCATTTTAACAAGATAAACCCGTGTTTATTTGTGTGTGAAAACAAGCGAACCCGAGTTTATTTGTGTGCAATTTCTGTGAAATGCATGAAAAATGATAAAATGTAATAAGCATAATATGGAAGACCTAAAAGAATTTTGAAATGAAAATTTATTATAATTTTTATTTTTATTATATACATTTATTATAACATTTCTTTTTTATCTATATTTTTTTATAACCGAGAACTGAATCGATCATAAGATCACATCCTCAAGATATACTTTAGCACAAAGATGAATTTAATCATCAACAAGCAATGAGATCACACTAATAACTGAATCTAATCATAGTATTTGAATGATTTTTGAAATTCTCAAACAGATCAATAACGATTGCTGATATGTTTGTCCACTTAAACTCATGCCCTATCTTTTTCAACAAGCAGTAGATGATTCGTTAAGGTTCGATTAAATACTTTAGAATGCTAGGACCCCACAATCATTTGGCAAACACCCTCACCCAACCTCAGGATTTCTTGAATTTTGTTATGATCTTTAAAGAGCAAAGCTTGTGTATTGTCCACTTAATTCATTGTTTAGATGATTTGACACTACTTAGACCAAAATGGTGAGAGCTCCATGTCTATACTCACGTATAACAAAGGAGATGACCATTTAATCATGTGCCGATGAGAGCTCCAGGTCAGTACTATCATACAGCAAAGGAGATCATCACTCCAGGTCAGTACTACCGTACAGCAGTGGAGATTAGCACAAACACAACACACATAAATACACCAATCATGGCTCAAAGATATGGCTTATATGATTTCTATCATGGTGGGTGAAAGATCAATTCTCAATCCAATTTTTGTCGGGACTTAGTTTTTGTGCAGGCCAAAATGATTGCGTAAATCCAGACATCCTTAAGCATATATTTTAATTTAAATCATTATGTTGCTGTCTACTTTATTCTTCAGGCTGAGTCTACCAAGCATATCATTAAAGAATCTATTTGTTTTTCTATTATTTTCAATTAAAAATAAGATGTAAATCAGATAACAACATCAGTTACTATCATTTCTCATTTTAAAACGCAAGTCATGCAAAAACAAGCATTTCAAGATGATATACAATCATTTCTCAGTCATCTCGAATCAAGTTCCCAGTTCTCCTTTTATTATTTTTATTGAGTCTTATTATACTCTCCCCCTAAATTTTATTTTTGCAAATCCCATGTTTTTTTTATATATATTTTTAAAATTTTTATATATATATATTTTTTTATTTTTTTTATAAAACTATGCAAAAATAGAAATTTACCATAGAAGACCTTTCAATTTACAATGATAACAAGATAAGAATAGAATGATCAAGAAATATGATTGTGCAGATAAAAATCCAGATTGTGGATAAAATACCATGACCTTAACCTGTTTGTTCCGCCTCAAATTTGAATGAGGAACAATCTCTGTTAGTAAACCGAATTACTAACAGGCCTCCTGAACTGTTCTTTCACTCATTAACAAATTAGTTAGAAAGGGGAACCCTGGCCATCGTAGTCCTGGAAGTTCCTTTTTCATCAAGATAAGTAACTTGCTTCTGCACACAACCATTTAAACAATCAAGGATTGCTGTATCCCTCTTTTTAATTTGCCAAATTTGTTTCGGTTCAATTAATTTGGATTTGAATGAATTAAATTTGAAAATCATTTTTTGTTTAAGACCGGAAGGAAAATAATTTTGTTTTGAACCTTTGATCATTTTCATCTTTGAATCATGTGAAACCAGCTTCACATGAGAAGATTTGGATGAAGGTTTTTTCATCCAACTGTTCAAAGATGTGTGCTTTTTACCTCTTGAACCAGAGAAGCAACCCGTGTTGTCTTTACCGTCTGGAACATTCTTTGTAGACTTACATTTGGAGAAGCAATTTGGTTTGCCTTTACCATTCGAAGCAAGTCTTTGAGGGTATTTCTTTACCACGTGACCTTCTTTTCCACACTCAAAACAAGCCTTGAAAGGCTTTTGATTCTTTGTAGTCCCGTGTTGTGAAGGTGGGGATGATAATTGCTTTGAGCTTGTAGCAGATTCTTGCTTGTTTTGGTGTTTACGATGCTGAACAGTGAATGAGATCTTCACTGATTGACTGGGTTGTTTTGCTGTTGGAGGAGAGATCCGTATTGGTCTTGATTCAGCTTTTGGAAGCTTTCGAGACTTGACAATGTCAGGAGATATCTTGATCTAAGAGGAACCAACACGCTCCTATATATTTGATTCATCATCTGAGCTTATCCAGTCTCGTATACACAGATCTGCTTCCAAAGGATCTTGAGTGACACCTCCTATTTTGTCGGCTTCGGTTATAGAATTCTGATTACCTGACGATTCAATAACTGTTCCTTCTTTGACAAACCTGACAGGAACAAACAAAGGAATGTTACCTGTTTTGAATTTGTTAAAGAAGGTTGGAGAAGTAACTGATATTGGTTTTGGAACACCAGAGGTGAAATTGTCATTAATCTTATCAGACCCCTGCCCGAGGAATCCCAAACCTATAGGAGAATCCTGCACATCTCTAACCTCTTTAAGATTAACGCTGCTTAAACCTGCATTTAAACTATTAGTTTCTGCAGCTACAATCAAATCATTAGATGGATGAGGTTGAGGCATAGGAGATTTTCACCACAACCCACTCCTGTTTTAATCATATCTCCCCTCTGTTTACACAGTAGCTCTTCCTGTTTCATTCCGGATATGGTCCACTTATCAAGCTTTGTTTTAAGCTTGCTTGTTTCAAATTCAGCCAAGGTGACTCTTTCATCTAAAAGATTAATTTCAACATTTCTTTTAAGAAGAGTTCGTTTTATATGATCATTTTCTTTTAAAGCTTCATTTTAATTTTATGAAATACTTGGCTTCATTCTTTTTAAGTTCTTCGGTTATGGTGGTTAATTCCTTTTGGTTATCTAAAAGTAACCTATTAGCTTTATACACACAAAAATAAACGAATTTTGCAAGCAGAAGAACACATATACCGAACTGTCTCATATGAAAGATCCAAGATGGCTCTTTCAGCAGTAAGAGCCTTCTCGCAGTTGCAATATCTAGTATTTCGCTTCCATTCCTCTTCCTTATCAGCATCACAAACCGCATCATCCAACTCAGCTCTACCTTTACCCATTGATGTCTACTTAAGCTCCTTTTGTACCTCTTCGATTCCAGGTTTCTGTAAACCTTCGGAATTGGTGCCAGAATTTGATCTCTCTTCTAGTTTCTCTTTGGAATTTGAAGTGATCTTTGGAGTTAGATATGTCGCTTCATAGTACTCTCGACTTTTGATATCCAACTTAATCTCTTTCAGTTTGTTGATCACCTCCATCACTTTGTAATCCTGAAAGCCTCTGTCTCGTTTAATCGACTTGTCGTGTGAGCTCCATTCTGATGAGAGGGAATCAGTCAATCTTAGAACTTGTTCATGATTTCCCAATTGGGCATCAAACTTCTTCAGATTGTTTGTCACCAACAGAAAACGATCAAGATAATCGGACATCCGTTCATTGTTTAAAGCTGCAAAATTATCAAAGCGACATTGTGGAATTGTTAGATTATCAGATTTGAAGGATTTAAACAGTTCTGCAAAGGCCATTATTTTTTTATAAATCTTGCAAAATCGATGAAAATTTCTTTATCGGGATGAACTCAATTAATCCCAACTAAAGGGAAAAAGTCATCTTTAACATTTGAATTTCGCTGAGAAATGATAGTTTCGCCGAAATTATAGTTTCGCAGAGCTAGTTCGCTGTGAACTCTAGTTTCGCTGAGTCGATAGTAGTTTCGCTGGCAATTTCGACAGCAGTTTCGCTAGCCAAATGCTTGAGACTGCTTTGATTTGCCGGCAATTTCGCACGAAACAAGCTTGAACTTTCGTTCAATGATACTTTCGACAGCAATTTCGCTTGTAAAATGCACACAAGCACTGTTGAATTTTCGTTCAAGATCCCTACTTTCGCTGAGATGCAGAAACTAACTACAAAGTGTAAAACACTTGTAGTTTCGCAGAAAAAGAATGCAGTTTTGCAGGATCAATATGTAGTTTTGCTGGATGAATCTGGAAGACTTTTTTAATACGAAATCAATCTGAAATTGCCTAAATCTTAATGGATTTGAGATCTGATGATTAACAGAGCTTTCCCAACCAATAACAAGAAAAATTCAATCAAATTCCATATCAAATACACTCAAATTTGATCCAGAATTGATGACATATTGATATTGAACAAAAAACCCCAATTTCTCTCTCTAAAAATCTTCAAATCTTCAATGAATTTGATCTAAAATGACTCTGATACCAAATTGTAAGTCCAGAATAATCAAACTTGAATCAAATCATGAAGATTATAGATCAAATAATGATGAACACAATAAAAACCCTTTGATCTCTATTGATTGCTAATAATATTGTTCACAAGTAAATGTCACACCCCGGGCCCAGGTAGGGTGGGACGTCACAGACTAGCAACAACATATGGCAGCGGAAACAAACCATTATAAGAGCTCAAAGGAGAGAATATCACATGGCATTAAAGTTTTGAAAAGATAGCAGGGCTAGAGACACATCAAGCCCCCAAATGAGTTTTTACAATCATCCATAAAAATAAAATTTTACTTGTTCAACACAAAATATAAATTGTTCAATTGTTTCATCAAGGAAATAAGCCAATGCCATATCACGGGGATAACTCTAGGTCTCCACAACAGCTAGGATCTCTTCATATATTACATGAAACATGCTCAAAAGAAAATTATGTCAACTAAAAAGTTGGTGAATTCAAGTGCTTAAAGTTTAAAAACAAAAGGACTTAACAAATCCTTCTTTGATTAAAAGAAAATAATCATTGTTTATCATCGTGGGAAAAATCATAATCAACCCTGCACTCAGTCCCGGTTGGCCTCTTCTAAAGTTGTGTTTTACCGGATATTCCCGAAGGAAGAAACTGAGCCCCAAACCAGTGAACCCTACCTGCCCGGATGGTTCACCATAGTATCTTAACAAAACTTGTTACATGCCACAACGATCCCTCAGGATCTCAGTGGGGTAACCTTCCTGGAACGGAAGCCACTGTGTGTGGGGGATTCCCCAAATAGATCTATCCATATAAATCAAGCGGTTCACGAAAGAATTAATGATCATGATATAAGAATCAGCAGGTAACCACAAATCCCACATAGAATCATCAAATAAAGCACAATCATAGTTCATAAAAAGTAGAGCATGTTTCATCCCAAAACAATAGTAAAAAGGGGGATCACTAGAACTCACCTTAGGTCTCCAAATCAAAAGTCTCTTGGTGTGCCGAGAAGTGTCACAAGTCTAGCACCCTAACATGTACATATTAAGCAATAAGCTACTGCCCTAAACTCATTCAAAGTGCAACAATGGTGACAAGGGTTTAGCTATTGAGTAAGGCTTTGGTTTCGTGAAGGTTTGTATAAAAAGTTTCCTTTTATGGCAGGTCAAGGCGTCTTCATGAAAATTGGGATTTTCACTTCATTTGGTTAAGTATACAAAGAAATTTTGTTGTTCAAGAGTTTATTAGCTTCCTGGAAGTCGGTTATAAGGTTTGGAAAAATTTTACAGTTTGGACCCTCAAGTTTCAAAATTAACAGTTTCTACCCTCAAGTTTAGTTTCTTGCCCTTTTATGTCATTTAAGACCAAAATTCAGATTATTAGAGTCATATTATAATTATTATGGAGTAAGTGCTTCAAAACTTTAGTCTACGGGTTCGATTTTAAAAACTGCGCGTTTAACGCTCCCGGTTACGGTAAAAGCCGGATAGTTTTAACAGTAATTTTGAGTTTTCATATATTTAAATCTTGGACCAGTAGGTATTTTCTAAAGGATTTCTTTATAAATTTTTAAGTCCTCAAATTGTGTAAATTGGCCTTTTATAGTTGAAAATCTTGTTTTTACGTTTGACCCGTTAATACGCGGTTTTGACCGGGTTTGACCATTTAAAGCTTGTTTGACCAATTTTTCAAATCCTTTAAGTCTTTTATTACTTAACTTACTGAAGTCATATGATTTTTATAAATCTTAGTTTTGAACTCTATTTTTATGGATTTTTCTCAAAAACGATGCTCGGTTTGTACCCGTTTTTAGTTAAAACGTCATTTATTTGTGTCTTTGACCATTTAAATTATCCATTGACTCCAGAGTACTTTATTTATCAATTTTGAGCATGGAATTCTTTTTTAAAAATGTTAAATTTGTATTCTTACTATTTTTAAGTCATTTTACCATGTTTTCGGGTCCCGAAAGTGACTAAAAGAGGGTAAATCACAACATGTCCTTTATTACAGAGATTAAACATTGCTAACACTTCTAATATTCACTAAAACCTACTGAAATTTCAGTACCAACATGTTTCCTAGTTGATCTATACATCCATATGCTTCAAATATGTAGAAAATGTCATAACCGACAATTACACTTGTGTAAACCATCTTAACTTGTGTTTTAATGTTACCAACACTTCATTTAACTTCATAAACAGATTGTTAAGGTGTCATTAAGTCGTTCATGAGTAGGTTATGGGTCTTGGTTAAAAGGATTTTTCAAACAAGTGCTCAAAAGGGTGTTGTTACATGTAGAAAGGAGGGTTTCAAAGTGAAATCCATGTATCAACCGTGGATTTGAGTATGTAGCCACTTGGAACTTTTAAAAACAGATTCTTGGGAGTCCATTATGTCATAAAAATGCAGGTCACAAGTTTGGTTTACAAGAGTAGAAGCTTTCACAAGTTAGATGATGTCAAAACACTCAAAATGAGGGTTTTCATGGTGGAAATCGGTTTCCACCTCAAGAATGACTAACATAACATGAAGTTTACCTTCAAGAATGTTGGGAACTCCTTAAGAACGAGATGATGGTGAGATGTGTCTACTACAACAAGGAAATACACGGTTCTTAGATGTTAAATGAAGAAAACAAGAGAAATGTCACAAAACCAACAACATGAGCTTACACTCGATGTAACTTACGGTTTAGAAGGTGTTGATGGCCGTGAATGGCTTGAAACTCCTTGGACTTGAATGGAGAAACTCGAACCAAGGCTCGAAAGGTGGAACAAGTACGGTTGTGTGACCAAATCTTGCGAGCAAGGCCACTTCTTTGCGGTTTTGCACTTGGCCGATTAGAACTTGATGTGTTCTTCGAATTTTCTTCACAAGACTTAGAGAGAATCTGATTTAGGAGTGTTGTGAGGTGTGTGTGTGTGTGTGTTTGTTCAGCTGATTCGAATTAAGGGAGAGAGGGAGAGAGAGGGAGAGAGGTGCATGAAAGGTGAGTGGGTGTGTGGGGTGGTGGTGAAGAGAGGAGGGGAGTGGTGAGAGGGGCGGCCGAACTTGGAGGGTAGTGGGGAGGATTTTCCATTTAATTTTAATTTTAAATTATATTGTGTAGTGTAATTTTGTAGTATTGGGTATTATGTATTATTTAGTGGATGGTGAATTGAGGTATCTAATGCATGCCCATGCATGCATGGCCGAAATTATGTAAGTGTGAGTGTGTATGCTCACATTTTAATTGCCTTCTCTTGAATTTAATTTTGTAAGGGTGACTAGTTGACATTCCCGGGACACTAATTTTTAAAAAGGTAGAAACCTAAATTGGTTAAAAGTCAATAATAAAAATCACAAAAATCATAATTTACATCAATTAGTAAGAATTGTTTCCAATTTCATAGTAGGGTTGAATAGTTTCAGTTATTAGCACTCATAACATGGATAATGATGCAAGTAATCTAGGGTTAGGGTAACAACCTGGAGGTCGGTTGTCACAGTAAATCCTTCAATCAATTGGTCATACAACCATTAGTCTAATCCTAAAAACAATTAGGCTATTTATAGTGAATATAATTTAACCCCCTAGACTTAGGCTAATTAATGAAATTACATATAAAACATAAAATGACTAAAAACAAGATAAAATATATTTTTTTCACACAAAATATATTTATTACAATAAAATTCCTAGTCATCTAAATCTTCAATGTCTCGTCTCGGTTCTTCGTCTCGAACGTGTCGGGTTTGACTTTTTTGTTGACTTTGATCGTGACATTGACTTTTGTTGACTTTGACTATGTTGATAATATAGACTATCTTGTATAGCTCCAACAAAAGCTATCTTCTTCTTCTTAATCTCAGGGTCAAGCTCCTCTTCATCTTCATCCTCTTCTTGGATAGGGTCAATTAAGGGCAACTCATTTTGACTAGTTCCATACCTTGGAGACTTTACAGATAGTAATGTGTGTGGATGAGCTATCTTACATTAAACTAATCCATGCATGTTCTGATAAAAAAATCTTTGCATGCATGGATGAAGATATGATGTTCTTGAAGGCATCTTTTTCAAGGACACACTTTCTTCCATGGCTTTGTTGATCACAAGCTCAGCTTGGCATTTAGTTAATTTAGTAATGAGTTCTTTGATTTGAGTCCTGTATTTTGTGAGCTCATGCTTAAGATTTCTCTAAAGCTTCTATTTTAAGTTTATAGTCATTTTTAGCTCTTTTGAATTCAACTATTAAAAAATTTTAAGACTCAAGGTCAGATCTCACTTCTAGGTTATAGGATCTATACATGTTTACTTTAGCATTGCATTCAGGTGTAAAAAGATGTTCTTTAGCATTTGGTTGGGAGAAACATCCTCTATCTGGAAGCTCCAGTCAAATCCTGCCTCTGTTATAAAAACAATAGCTTGTTATTTTGGTTGGCTTGGCTTCTCAGATCTGGGAGCAACATTAATGTAGTTAGGCTTGGATTGTATGTGGCCACCATTTGTCTTTGGTGCCTTGCACTCTCTAGCAAAGTGTCCCATTTGGTTACAGTTATAACACTTCACTTTGCGTTTATCCAGTCAAAACTTTCCACTGGTTACATTGCTGGGAAACTTTCTTCTGGTTCTCTTGTAGAACTTCTTGGCTTTATGAATCAGAAAAGCCATATGCTGGACTATCTCCATATATTCTAAGTCATCTAGATGGATACAATCCAAGTCTTTAAGAGTGAAGAGAAAGTTTCCATTATTTTTATCAGTAGACACAAAGGTTTGAGATGAGCTTGTCTTTTGGAATAGGCTTCCTTGGATGTCGCTCTCCCTTGGTGATGAAAGGACCTTTTTGTGAGTTTTTAGGGTAGTAGTTAAGATGATGTTGTGGTTCTCTACCATCCATTTCAACCACATGGAAGGCTGAATCTGTTGATTGCAAGAAGAGCTGATTGATGGATTCAGCATGTTTATCTCCATCTGGTAGCCACTAAGGATACCATACAGTGTGAGAGTAAGGGTGGAGAGATTTTTAGTTCTCTTAATGGCCACATAGCAGTGAGTCCATTTTCTAGGATGAGAGAACATAACTTCCTCATAATGTTCCTATTCTCAAGCTTAATTCCAACATCCATGAGAGTATTTACAATCTGTAGGTACATGTGTCCCTAGTTTCTGAACTGAATGTAATATGTCTTTAGTGTCTTACACTTATGTAATAGTTGGGTACTTAATGAAATGGAAATGGTTGGTTGTGTTTATAATGTTTAATATTTCATTAATGAGTTGTTTAACGCATATTGACTTGATTATATAGGTTTGTGGTTGTTTGAATGAATCTTGATAATGTAATGACAAATGAATACATTCAAACTTAGTAATATGAAGTTCTCATGCGAATGGACCATACGCATGAACAACTTCAGGCGAATGACTCAGTCGCACGATTGAACCAGGAGACTGGATCAGTTGTATGATTGTAACATGAGATTGTGGCTCAGTCGCACGACTGAACACTTAGTCATGCGAATGGATCAACCGCATGGCTCAATCACACGACTGAACCATACTAATGGTTCAGTCGCCCGAATGAACAACCCTAACCTATAAATACCACCTAATTCGTGGAAAAAACGTAACAATTCATATCACTTCGACTCCAGACGTACCCTAGCCTTCGAGAGACCTCCAAGAACCTGTTCCAAGTTCACAGATCTCACTAGATCGATACCATATCGTTCTTAACGTTTAGATTCAATCCGTAATTGATTCGACGTGCGTTCTCACTGATTGGATCGCCAATCAAATAGGATTCCGCACTATTTGATTCGGTATACACGTTAATCAGTTAGTATTTCGTTTAAATACACGATCCTAACAAGTGGTATCAGAGCTTTGGCTCTTGATTACGTGTGATTCAATCGTTTTTGATACAAAAATTGTGTTTTTTCACTAAAAACACAATCTTTTTGTGTCAAACGGTGTCTTGGACGTCTCCTGCTCTTAAAGTTTGGTTTTTTCCGGCATACGGCGATTAGGGTTAGTGAAGATTCGGGTTTTTACGGCCAAAACACCTTAAACCTAGAAATTTTCGAAATCCAGCAGCTTCAGTCGCACGATTGACTCAATCGCACGACTGGACACATTCGCATTCCTCGGATGCTCGATTGGACTCATTTGTACCTTCATTCGTACGACTGAGCAGACTGTTCGCATTGTTCAACCGCATCAGTTCATTCGCACGACTGGACCAACCGCATTAGTTCAGCCGCACGATTGAACCATTCGCATTGTTCAATCGCACGAATAGCCCAATCGCACAGCTCCATTCGCACTAGTAAAGCAGTTTGTTTCAAAGACTAAAGTTAATCGCAATGGAGGACCAGTATTTAGCATTTACAGCAGGGAAAGACTCACGTATTTAGAATTTACTGCTACTGGAGAGTGAAGTAGGGAATCACAACAAACCCCCTAAGCTAATTACTTTAGATGAATTCCCACACTGGAAGCAACGTTTCGAGATCTACTTAAATGGAGTAGACCCCAATATGTGGGAAGCCATTGAGACGGGGTATAGTATGCCAGTAGGTGCTGATGGAGTCAAACTTACACTAGATGGCATGACTGATGGACAAAAAGTCAAATACAATGCTGAAAAAAGGGTTTATGCTTTGCTTACACAGTCAATTCCTAAGGATATTTTCCATCAATTTTCTAAGAACAAGCAAGCAAAGAAGCTATGGGATGAGCTGGAGAACAGGTATGACGGGAATGTGTCATTGAAAGCTATAAAAGCTAAAGAGTTGAAGAAGGAGTTCGACAACTTCTCATCGATGGGTAATGAGAGTTTGGATGATGTCATCGATAGATTCTACCACTTGATGAGTGAGCTGCACACTCATGGTGTCACAACGACCATGGAGGACAAAGTGTCGAACTTTGCCGATGGGTTGCCAGAGAAATGGGCTTCTTTTGTCTCAAATCTCAAACAGAATGGTATGCTAGCGAAGTTGGACATAAATGATTTCATTCTAAAGGTGAGAGAGGAAGCACTAAGGATGAAGTACAGAGCTCAAAAGTCTTTGTATACTCAGAATCCAGCACTTACAACACGACTCCACAAGTCAAGACGTCTGGAACACCACTTCAGACAACCTTTGTGTCAAGCTCATCTGGTCCTTCACAAGCCTCTACTTCAGGGTCAGAAACGTCAGGGTCGTCTAGTACCCAATACATTGCATCTGAAGCAAATGCTACAAGACTGAAACCGACAATCTCGGTAATGTGACGGTAGAAGTAGAAAGAGAGCACATGGATCTCTTAGCAGCTGTAGTCCACTCCTATGATGGACTTGTTGCTGGGAAAATTGGAAACTGCCATCTGGCAGACGAGGACTACGAGCAGGTAGATGAGACAGAGCTGGAGAGGATGGATATAATGTGGGCCTTAGCAAGTGCCGTCCGGAGAGCTAAGAAGTTTGTGAAGAAGATCGGACAAAACTTGGTTGCTACTAAGGACACTACTTTTGGTTTTGACAAGAGCAAGGTGACCTATTTCAACTGTGGAGAAAAGGGGCACTTCAAACGAGAGTGTGTGAAGCCCAAGAAAACTGGAAACGGGAATCCATTCTCGTCCTTCACTCGTCAAGATAAGCCAACTAACAGTCCTACTTCATCAAGCAAGGATCCAAAAGCCTTGACTGCTCATGATGATAAGGGACATGACTGGAGCTTTTGGTTTGTCTCTCCGGGAGAATCCAATATTGCTAGTGTGGAAGACTTAGATGATGATTCAGCAAGTGAAGGAGATATTGCAGTGGAACTCGTGATGTCAAACATTGAAGAGACAACTGAGGTCAACTACAAGCCTGAAGAAGGAACAACTACAACAAAGTCAGAATCACCAGAACCAGAAACACCAGACTCTGCTTTGATGGCTGATTCATCAGAACCTTCTCAGGTAAGTACTACTGACCAACTTTTCAATAATCATGCTTGTTCTGATTGAAATAAATTTTGGGAAAGCATAGATCTAAAATTTGCTAGGTTATTAGATCATAAAGATAGCTTAGTAAAGGATTTGCAACTGTGCACCGAGGCAAACAGAGTTTTAAAACAAAATGAGCATAGTTACAAAGAAAAGATAGACCTTTTGAATAAATAGCTTAGAGAAACAGAAGTAGTAGCCTTTAACCAAGCTAATGACATTAGGTACTATCTTAACTCCCTAGAAGACACTAAGAAACAAAAAGCAGTTTTAGAAGTAGAAGTCAATTCATTAAAGCAAAAACTGCATAGTTGGACAAGTTCATCTCATATTGTCCAACACTTAGTGAGAGAGCGTAACAATGGGGAGTGTAAGGATTCCTTTAAGTCTGATGCAAACCAAAACATCCAATGTCTCTCTGCAAGTAATGCACCAAGTACTGAAGAAGAAATGCTTCGAGAGTTTTACACCATACACTAGAAAATATTCTAAGTGTAAAATCTTCCGAAGCCAAGACCAATATCTTCCGAAGCCAAACATGAAGTCTTCCGAAGCCTCAGAGACAAAGTCTTCCGAAGCTTCATCCTATGAAGACAGATTTCTTCCGAAGACTTTTAGTAACATGCTTTATCTGATGTATTGTTCCATAAAGCTGGACACCTTTCCGCTGCATCTCTGTAAAGTCACCAACTTAGATGAGTTGGTGAAAAGGTCCATGCTTTTGGTAACTGTACATTGAGGTCTTGAGTCTGTATCTTTCTACTTTATGTACTTTATCCTTTTTGTAATAGATAAGGATGTGAGCTATGGCATGTCATAGTCATAAGGTCAAAAGGCAGATATGCCTTTTGATTCTACAATTGATTTTGTTTGTGTCTAGTCAATTGTATCCAGCTGGCTTTCAAAGTATAGCCGGCTGTAGGTTGTAGTATAAGTATTCCAAGTTCTAGTATCTTTCTTTATGCTTTGTAACACTTGTAATAGAACTTGAGAAAGCAATATACTGCCTCCTTGAAACCCAAATCTCCTGTTCTGTCTCTTTATCATTACTTGTGTTCTTTGTATCAATTATCTTGGTTAATCCAGTTTACTGTTTGATCAAGTTTAGTTAATCTCCTCTTTGTGTTGTTGTGTTGTAATTGTTAAGCCCTTAACCGATCCTGCAATTGGTAATAGAGCTTTTCAGGCTCTTGATATAAGATCTCACTATCTTAAGATCCCTCACACACACAAATACTAAACTTTCAAAAATGGCATCCATTTCAAAGACTGATATGGAGACTGGAACCATGAACAAATCCCCACTGATCACTCTTGATGACTTTGATACCTGGTGTATGAGAATGGAAGGTTTCATCAGGTCTCTAGACTCAAGAATGTGGGAATCTGTTGAAAATGGACCTTTCATACCCAGCACTTCTTCTGCTACTGGTGCTGGTATGATCCCCAAAGATGTGGCCAACTACTCTGATGAAGATAGGAAGAGAGTAGAGATTGATAGAAAAGCCATGACTGCTCTTCAAACTGCTCTTCCAAACTCTGTGTACAGAGGTTTCAAGAAGTGCAAAACAGCTAAACAGCTGTGGGATGCACTAAAACTGATGTATGAAGGCTCCTCTGAAGCCAAGGAGAACAAGAACGATCACCTGAAGCAGCAGTTTGAAAACTTCACCTTCAAAACAGGTGAAACCATGACTCAGCAATACTTTAGGTATGTTGAGATAGTGGATACCCTAGTGGATGGAGGAGTTCCTCTTGAAAACAGGGACATTGTAAGGAATTTCATGTCCTGACTTCCTAGGCAATGGACACGCTACTGTGTGATGATCAAGAGAACTGAAAATCTCAAAACTCTTACTCTGACAGAGTTATATGGGATTCTTAGTGGCTACCAGATGGAGATGAACATGCAAGGTTCATCTGGCAACTCCAACAATCAAATGGGTTCAGCCCTGCATGTGGTTGAAAGGGATAGCATAGAACCCCAACATCATCTCATATGCTACCCTGACAACTCACAAAAGGGTCCTTTCATCACCTTCCCAGAGACACCTAGGGAGAACTACACTCAAGGAAGCCCATTCCAAGAGACAAGCTCTTCTCAAGCCTTTGTGTCTTCTGATGAAAGTTGTGGTAACTCTCTTTTCACTCTTGAAGACCTGGACTGTATCCATCCAGATGACCTGGAATACATGGAAATAGTTCAGCAGATGGCTCTTCTCACTCATAGAGCCAAGAAGTTCTACAAGAGAACTGGAAGGAGGTTTCCAAGCAATGCAACCAGTGGAAAGTTTGGCTTGGATAAAATCAAAGTCAAGTGTTACAACTGTAACTTGATGGGCCACTTTGCTAGAGAGTGTAAGGCACCTAAAACAAATGGTGGCCAAGCACAAACCAGACCAAACTACACTGATAAAGCCCCTCAGAATGAGAAGCCAAAGCAACAAGCTGCTGTTGCTGTTGAAGAAAGAGGCTTTGACTGGAGCTTTCAGGTGGAAGATGCTTCTCCAAACCAAGCACTAATGGCAGATCATGATGAAGCCAAGGTATTGGAACATCTCTGTACTCCTGAATGCATTGCTAAAGTAAACAGATATAGGTCCTATAACTTGGAAATGAGATCTGATCTTGAGTCCTTAAACATTTTAAAATCTGATTTTAGAAAGTCTGAAAATGATTACAAGCTAAAGATAGAGGACTTAGAGAAAACCATTTCAGTACTAAAACATGAACATACAGATTTTAGGACTCAAATCCAAGATCTCATAACTAAGTTGACTGAGTGCCAGGCTGAGCTTGTGATCAGCAAAGCCGGGCAGAAAAGAGTGTTCTTGAAGAAGAGACCTTCAAGAACATGATATCCTCATCCCCGCACAACAAAGTGTGTTATCAAAATAGACAGGGACCGGGATCAAATGAGATAGCTCCTCCATACACAATCTTGTCTATAAGATCTCCTAGGTGTGGAACTTGTGAAGATGAGCTTCCTCTCATAGATCCTATAAGTGAAGAGGATGAAGAAGAGATAGTGAAGAATTCCTCTAAGAAGAGTGAAGAGGAGGATTCTACTAAGGGCCACTATTCTTCTGAGGAGAAGAAGTCTACTGTGATGACCAAGTCAAAGAGAAAGAACTTGATCAGGAAGAGCAAAAGAAAGGCAAAGAAGGCTCAAGAGATCAAGGCTACTTTTGACTCTAAGCAGAAACAAGTTTTTATCTCTGCAGGGTTTAAAGTAGTAAAGACTGAAGACATCAATTTAAACTCCTCAGCTAAGAGTTCTGGTTCTTGTTCAAATCATCTCAGTATCAAGAAGAAGACTGATCTGCTGTGTATCACTGCTGCATAGCCTGGACCATCAAACTCCAAGAAGAGTTCACAGCCCAGAAGAACTATCTCAGCATCTACAAAGGTGAAGGTGGAGAAGGGATGTGACCAAAGACAGTCTTGCTCTCATAAGAAGACTCTTTTGAAGAAGAAAATGTTGTGTGTCATGTGTGAAAGTACTTCTCACATTGCTAAGGTTTGTCCATACAATCCTAAAAGTACTGTCCATATGACCAATACAAAGACTTCAAAGAGTTTCAAGATGATTCAAGCTTCGGAAGGAAAATCTGTTTCCTTCAGAAGCTCCAAATCAAAGAAGAAGGTAAATGGAAAATTGCCTTCGGAAGAAAAATTGGTCTCGGAAGAAAGGAGTTATTCCGAAGCACTGAAGTCTGCTGCAGTGACTGCAGAATCTTCCGAAGGTTCAGTCATCAAAACTTGTGAAGTCCCAAAAGCTTCCAAGGTTTTGAAGGTCAAGTCCAAGACTCCAAAGGTGGTGTGGAAGTCTAAGAAAGACCAAATGACTTAAGTTTCTCCATCAACAACAGCTGAAGATCCCTCTAGCACAACCATAGGATCTATTACTATTGCATTACCTTCTATTATACTTAGTGAGCTCAAGACAAGTAAGGTTTGGGTTTCCAAATGTAACTAATCATTTTCTTTGTGCAGGAACAGCTCAAGACAAGCCGCAATGTCTGGATAATTGACAGTGGCTGTTCAAGGCACATGACAGGCAATAGGTCACTACTCCATAACTTTAAGAGAATTGATGGAGGACCAGTTGCTTTTGGAGGAGATGAAGGTGGTTATATTTCAGGAAGGGGCAAGGTCACAAATGGAAAGCTCAGCATTGAAAAGGTAAACTTTGTCAAGGAGCTTGGGTACAATCTTCTGAGTGTATCCTAATTTTGTGATCAGAGTCATAACATGCTCTTTACTGAGCATGAGTGCATTGTTCTCAAGCCTGGAGTGGTCATTCCTCATGAGCATATCCTGCTTAGAGCCCCCAGGAAAGGGAACATGTACAAGATGGATTTGCAAGAAACATCTCCCTCTGGAGAAGTTTCATGCTTTCTATCTAAAGCAAATAGTGATGAGTCTTTCCTATGGCATAAAAGAATGTGCCATGTAAACTTTAAGAACATGAATAAACTAATTAAACATGATTTGGTAACTGGAATGCCAAAGAAAGAGTTTACAAGTGATGATCATTGTGTTGCATGCCTGAAAGGGAAGCAACATAAGGTATCTCACAAGCCTAAGGAAAAGAACTCCATCACTACTCCCCTACACATATTACATATGGATCTCTTTAGCCCCACCAGTGTAATGAGTCTAGGAAGGACCTCTTATTGTTTGATGATCACAGATGATTTTACAAGATTCACTTGGGTTTTCTTTCTTAGAACTAAGGATGAAACCCATGAGATTCTGAAGAATTTCATCTTAAAAATTGAGAATCAAAGTGATCCAAGGTCAAAACCATAAGATGTGATAAAGGGACTGAATTTAAGAATCAAATCCTTGATACATTTTGTGATGAAAAAGTTATTACAAGAGAATATAGTGCTCCCAGGACTCCTCAGCAAAATGGAGTTGCCGAGAGGAGAAACAGGACACTAATTGAAGCTGCAAGAACTACGTTGTCTGACTCTAAACTGCCCATCACCTTCTGGGCAGAGGCAGTAAATACTGCTTGCTATGTGCAAAACAGAGTTTTAGTGGTTAAGACACATGGTAAGACTCCTTATGAACTTTGGCACAAGAGAAAACCTTTCATTGGCTTTCTCAGGTCATTTGGATGTCCCTGCACCATCTTGAATACCAAGGATCAAATTGCCAAGTTTGCTGAGAAATCAGATGATGGACACTTCATTGGATACTCTTCCCAAGCCTAGGCTTATAGAGTATACAATCTCAGAACTAGAATTGTTGAGGAGTCAGCCAATGTGACTTTCAATGAACACACACCCTGTGTAGCTGGTTCTGGTCCTGATTGGCTATTTGATCTTGATTTAGTTACCAACTGTTTTAACAAATCTTGTGAGAATGTTTCAGGATCTGCAGAAAATTTAAATACAGGTGATCCTAATCCAAGATTTGAGCTAGGAAGACCCTCAACTCATACATCTTCAGCTCCAGTTGGAACTACTTTAGTAAATGAGGTTTCTATCAGCACTACAATGACAAATTCAGCTGATACATCTGGGTGCCTTCAAATTCGAGCTCAGAGGCTCCACAACCAGATAAAGATACCTCAATTGTGGAAGACAACAATGGTGATGGTGAAAGTGATCAGGAATTCCTTGATGCTAATAACCACACCATAGATGACAACATCAATGAGGTCACACACTCATTGGATCAGGTTAATCTTGATAAGTGTGGTGATGTGGAGGGTGAATCATCTATGCCAGATCTAAATTTCTTAAATTTGGATCTTTCTCAGCAACTTGCTGTGATCTCAACTAAGGATCCACAAGTCTCACCCCACCACAAACATCATTGGAGATGTTGTCACAGGGGTAAGAACAAGAGGACAAACCCATGAAGCAAATGTTTGTCTTCACTCTTGTTTCTTATCTCAGATAGAGCCAAATAAAGTTGATGAAGCTCTAAAGGATGGAAGTTGGGTTGAAGCTATGCAACAAGAGTTGCTTCAATTCAAAACGCAGAAAGTTTGGAACCTTTGTCCTCTTCCTCATGGGAAGACTACCATTGGAACCAAATGGGTTTCTTTACTATAGATAGAACTCTCTTCATCAAAGGACTTGGAAATGACTTATTGCTAGTTCAAGTATATGTAGATGACATCATCTTTTGTTCAACTAATCCAAAGCTCTGCAAAGACTTTAAGAAGCTGATGAAAGACAGATTTGAAATGAGTGCAATGGGAGAACTCAATTTCTTTCTGGGAATTCAAGTGAAGCAAGTTGAAGATGGCATCTTCATAAGTCAGTCAAAGTATGTTCAGGACATACTCAAGAGGTTCAACATGACTGATTGTAAGATTGCTAAGACACCCATAGCCAGAAACCACTCCCTTGGACCTGATCTTGAGGGGGAGTGTGCGGATGAACATTTATATAGGGCTATGATTGGGTCTCTTATGTACCTTACAGCTAGCAGGCCTGATATCATGTTTGCTACATGTTATTGTGCAAGATATCAAGCCAACCCAAAGATGTCTCACCTAATCACTGTCAAAAGGATTTTAAGATATCTCAAAGGTGCCTTAACACTTGGTTTGTGGTATCCAAAGAATCCTGACTTCAATCTGTATGCTTATACAGATAGTGATTATGGTGGTTGCAACATGACTGCAAAGTCTACATCTGGGGGATGTCAATTCCTTGGTGGAAGGGTTGTCTCATGGCAATGCAAGAAACAATCATGTGTGTCTGCATCAACTGCTGAGGCTGAATACATTGCTGCTACAAGCTGCTGTGCTCAAGTGCTTTGGATTCAAAATCAGATGCTGGACTATGGATTTAACTTCAAGGAAACTCCTATCCACATAGACAACAATAGTGCTATCTTTATCACTGAGAACCCTGTGCAGCACTCAAGGACCAAACACATCAATATCAGGTATTATTTAATAAGAGATAACTTTGAAAAGGGATTAATTAAACTAGTCAAAGTTCATACAGATGAACAATATGCTGATCTGTTTACAAAAGCTTTTGATGAACAGAGATTTAAGTATCTAATATCAGCTATTGGGATGATTAACTTTGAGTAGATCTTTTCTTAAAACTAATTCTGATTATTTCTTAATATATGTGTGTCCTAAGTTGTCTAGTTCATCACTTTCATAAGCTTATGTTTTCTTTGGATATAAAATTCTTTTTGAAGACTTTTCTTAGACTCTTGAAAATTTTCTGATTCTTCGGAAGATATATTTTTACCTTCGGAAGAAAATCATGCCTTCAAAATAAATAAGTGTCTAGGAAATTTTACCTTTGGAAGAAGTCTAAATCTGTCTTCCGAAGCTTAAATTCTTGTCTCAGACACTTATTTGTTTTTAAGGACTTTTTCCTTCCGAAGCAAAATTAACTCTCAGAAGCTTTGTTGTTTCATATACAAAGCATTGAAGTGTTTATTTCTCTTCCGAAGCAAGATTTTCAAGACTCTCAGGAAATTCTTCCGAAGTCATTTTAGCTTCGAAAGCTTTTTCCTTAAAACTTCCGAAGATAATTTACCTTCGGAAGCTTTTCGAATTCCAAAAAAACTACTTTTTGAGCAAAAGTAAACTACTTTTTCAGAGGTGGGACCGACTTTCGGATTTCAAAGTTTATCCTCTTTCATTAACTTTAGTTCAAATCCCTTTTCACATAAATACCCAACGGTTCCCCCTCTTCCTCACTATCTTCCTCAATTCCACTTTTCCTCAAACCTAATTCCCAAAATCGTGTTTGCTTTTTTACCTTTCTTCAACCTTAAGCTTCTCAAATGGCCAACCTTAACCGCAAAAACAACCCAGATTTCTCCATGCAACTTCACAGGCAACACAACCAGGTTGCTCTGTTAAGCTCTGAGAAAGATGAAAGTTTCTCAGAGATTTGCCAATTCTTAACTCTATCCAACTATTTCACCTCCCTAACCATTGATCCTACTCTGTATGAGGATCATTTGCTTGAATTCCGGAAGACCTGCCAAGAGGTCATTATGGATGGGGAGAAGGCACTGTCTGCCACAATGCAAGTGAGGACAATCTTCATCACTCCGGCCATCATCAACTATCATTTGTAGCTGGATGATGAAGAAGGTGAGTTGTCCTTCCCAAAGGAAGCTGTCAATCATTCCTTTGAGCAGATGGGCTATGAGGGAGATTTCTCTGTAAAGACCTTCAGGAAAGGGAAGGTCTCATCCCAGTGGAAATACCTGCTCCATGTGGTTATCCACAGCTTGTCAAACAAGCATGGAGGGTGGGACCAGATTCCTGAGGATCTCTCCTTCATAGTGCATGGAATGGTTCAAGGGGTCAAGTTCAGGTACTCTCAATTTGTTTATACTAATTTACTTGCAAACTTGGATTCCTTAGAGTATCACATGTTTCCTAGATATGTTCAACACATTCTTAACTGTGAACTGGTCTCACAGTTGAGGAAACAAGTAATATTCTTAAATTGGGACAGATGAAGCCCGGCATCTTTAAAATCATGAAGAAGCCAACTGTAGGCTTCTCAGGGGTAGAAACAGCCCTTGTCCCTAAAATGTTAGAGCTCATTGCTCAAGGTGACAATCTAGCAACACAAGCTAGTGTTGAACTCACACCTTCTACTTCCTTAGCACTAAAAAGACCTCAAATAACCCTCACCTACCAAAGAAAATCCAAACGAACCCCTGCTCAAGCTATTGAGTCTGTGCAGGTCCCCATATACTTACCTTTACAGGAGGAAGTGGACACTAGAGCTCCCACTTCCCCTGAGGAGCAAACCACTCCCATTTCTTCAACTATTAGGGCTGAGGTTTCATGCTCACCCTGATGAGTTCACAAGCCCAACAGCCTTAAGCCTTCACTCTGAGTCTCAACACTCAAGTGAACAACCTTCAGGGGACAGTTACCATCCCCAGCCTTTAGATCTAAATCAACCCATTCCCAACCTATCCTTCTATACTGATGAAGACTTAGAATTCAGTGAGTACCATGAGTCCTCTTCTCCTCCCCTACTCAAAAAGAGATGAGTACCCCTGAGTCTCCTCAGTCTAGCCCACTTCAGTCACCTGTTACTGAGGTGGACACTTCTGAACATGTTCAGGATGTCCATATGGAAGAGGCTCTCACTTCTGCAAGTGATTACATCATTAAGACCTCAACCATGGCAACTCAGCCCACTGACATCTCAACTGAGATTGCTAGTGAGCAGAGGAAAACCAGCAGCCAAGAACCTCAAGCTGGTGGTGAGAGAGAGGACTTTGGTCCAATCATCTCATCCCCCAATGATTCTTCTGATGAAGATGAGGGGAATTTGAGACTAAATGTGCAAAAACTATCAAAAACATGCTCCTATTTAGTCTCTAAGGTCAGTCACCTTGAATCTCAGGTGACTACCTTACAAAAAAGGGTCAATGATCAGCAACTTCAGATTTCATATCTTAAGGAAAAACTAGCTGGGAGACCTTTAAGAAGAGCTCAACCAAGAACACAAGAACCTGTGGATGTGATTGATTTATCCTCCAGCTCACCTATGCAAGTGAGTGATGCTACCAAAAAGGGGGAGAAAGTCATTGCAGCCAGATAACCTGGGAGTTCTTCACAGAGAATTGACATAGAGGACTCACAATCCTCACTTGCAGTTGTGCATTCTCAGCAACTTCCTCAAGTTCACATTAATGTGGACTCTATAGACTCTATCATCAGGAGTCTCTTTGAGGAAGGTATACCAAGAGCTATGTCATCCCCACCTCAAGGAATTTCAAACTACATCATAAGGTGGAGGTATGATGCTGATAGAAGAGCTCTTATTCTTCACAAAGTTCAAGGGCAACAAGAAGTATTTGACTTTCAAAGTTTGAACTTCTATGAAAGATTGGATCTAGTCAATATGCCACTTGTCAATCCAAGCAAATCAAGACAGGCTGACAGATTGGCTCAAAGAATCCAAGAAAGATTCATGGCAGAGTTCAGTTTAAGAAGGAGACTTAGGCAATCAGGCAATGTCATCGGTCAACTGGATGTTGAGGTGGACCCTAAGATTAGTTTCATAGGGGAAACCTTGACTGAAGGCCCAGTGGCAGAACCTGAGACCCCTGTCTCATCATCATCAACTGCTGCAGAGATTCACACTTCCTCTGAGACACCTGCTGGTGAAGGTGTTTCTAAGCCTCTCTCTGGCTAGAGCATGGATGCTACACCAAGCAATGAAGGCCAAACCTCTATCCACCCTGAGTCACAAAGGTCTGTGGGTGACAAAGGGAAAAGGATTATGACTCCTGAGGAAATTGAGGAGGAAGAGAGAGAGAGGAAAAGGAAGCTAAGGGGAGAAAGTTCCTCTGGGTCTTCAGGCTTTATGCAAGCTACAATCAGGGCTGCCCCCAGACCAAATACTCAAGATGATGAGTTGAGGGCAGTCAGGATTACCTATCTGCAGACCAGGAACTATGACATTGATGAAATCATTTCTCTCCCTTTAGAACAACTAAATGAACTGGCTGACATGGAAGTGTCAAGAGAGATGAAAGAAAAAAAGGATGCAAGATTACTTCTCCAATTCAAAGAGGAGAAGAGACAGAAAAGACTCTACAAGCATGCTCCTACTCTCTCTCCAGTTCAAGAAAGCCCTGTACAAGAAGATGTGGCTCCACAAGAACCTCAGGTGGACAAAGAAGAAGATAGGATCAAAATGATCAACTACCTGAGTGCCACATGCTTCTATCAGGCAGATGCACTTCTTCCCTTGTCCTATGACTTTGTTGAGTTTGAGTACTTAAAACAACTTGAGCTTGAGTTAGTCAAGGAAAGGAAAACAACTAAGAAGAAACTAAGGGAAGAAGCTGCAAAGTCAAGAGCCATCATCCAAAAGAGTATGAAGAAGTCTGCTGATAGACAAAGGATGATGAGCTTCTTGAAGCTATATGGATTCTCCGGAAGGAGACTTGGCCTTATGTCTCTATCCACAATGGATGAGCATATAAGGGTAATCAAGCAGAAGATTAAGAGTGGTGAACTGATTGACTTACACTCTCTTCGAAGTCAAGTCCCACCTGAAGTGGAGGTTAAGTTTGAACAACCTGAGACACCTCAACCCGGACCTCCTGCTGAGCCTCAGCAAGCTTCATCTTCTGATCCAAAGCAAGGTCAAACTCCCTCTCCTTCTGAACTTGTGAGGGAGGAGCACCCAACTGAGAGAGACAAGGATGACCAACAAGGTGCTGCAGACCAGTCTTCTCAGTTAAAGTCATCTAAGAGGAAGAAGAGGATGGCTTCTAAACCAAAGTCTAAGAAGAAGAATCCTACATCATCTACCTCTACACCTCAGGCTGAGTCAGATAAACCTAAGGAAGTGTATGAAGAGGCAGCCCAATCAACTCCAATGCAAGTGGCTCCTCTGGCAGCTGAGACACCCATCTTATCCTGGACCTTCTCTACCAATCCAGAAAGATGGCATGTAATCAGAGATCAAGGTGTTGAAAAGGTCTATACTTGGCAAGACATAATCAACTTACCTCTGCATGATCTCTTTGAGATGAGAAGATACTATGAAGGTCTAAGTGATCCTGACCATCTAATGAAGAAGGGTATGGTCATGATTGTGCTGAAGACTACTAACATCTGAAGATATTCTAAATGTTTTGGTAGCATCAGCCTAGGGGAGTTTGTAAGGATTCCTTAAAGTATGATGCAAACCAAAACATCTAATCTCTCTCTGCAAGTAATGCACCAAGTACTGAAGAAGAAATGCTTCGGAAGTTTTACACCATACACTAGAAAATATTCTAAGTGTAAAATCTTCCGAAGCCAAGACCAATATCTTCCGAAGCCAAACATGAAGTCTTCTGAAGCCTCAGAGACAAAGTCTTCCGAAGCTTCATCCTATGAAGACAGATTTCTTCCGAAGACTTTTAGTAACATGCTTTATCTGATGTACTGTTCCATAAAGCTGGACACCTTTCCATTGCATCTCTGTAAAGTCACCAACTTACATGAATTGGTGAAAAGGTCCATGCTTTTGGTAACTGTACATTGAGGTCTTGAGTCTGTATCTTTCTACTTTATGTACTTTATCCTTTTTGTAATAGATAAGGATGTGAGCTATGGCATGTCATAGTCACAAGGTCAAAAGGCAGATATGCCTTTTGATTCTACAATTGATTCTGTTTGTGTCTAGTCAATTGTATCCAGCTGGCTTTCAAAGTATAGCCGGCTGTAGGTTGTAGTATAAGTATTCCAAGTTCTAGTATCTTTCTTTATGCTTTGTAACACTTGTAATAGAACTTGAGAAAGCAATATACTGCCTCCTTGAAACCCAAATTTCTTGTTCTGTCTCTTTATCATTACTTGTGTTCTTTGTATCAATTATCTTGGTTAATCCTGCTTACTGTTTGATCAAGTTTAGTTAATCTCCTCTCTGTGTTGTTGTGTTGTAATTTTTAAGCCCTTAACCGATCCTACAGGGAGGGTTTGGGATATAAAGTGGTTCCACCACCACCTGAGACCTTGTTGAACATTAAAAGTAAACCAATAAATAACAATCCAATCAAGGATCATGTGGTGTCTACTCCTCTTGTAAGTGATCCAGATTCCCCTTGTACTACAAATGAATCTGGAACTAAACAAAAGGAGGCCACTTCAAAGGCTAAAGGTAAAATGCCTTGTGTTAATCTGGAAAAAGAGTTTGAAAAGGTTAGTATAAAGTCTGGGACAAACAAAGTCAAATCTGAACCTAAAAAGACTATTAATGGAAAGGATGTTAAAAATATTAAAACAATTAAGTTTGTTAAACAAGATAAAACATCAAAAGAAGTAGAGTCAAAACCCAAACAGAACAATGTCACTCGGGTGTCACACACGTCTCCACAAAGACAGTTTTAATCATAATGTTGATAGCAGGTCATGCTACAACTGTGGAGAGTGTGGACACATAGCCTCTTACTGTCCTTACTATCAGACACCTAGGAAGAAAGTTGAACTTCAGGAATCAAAACCTAGGTCTTCTAAGAGGAGCTCATTAACTCCACCTAGAAAAGCTAGTGAACCTAAAGTTCAACCCATTAGCCAGTCGTCTGTGTATCACAAACAGGCCTTACACAAATCTGGCTTATGGAAAGAAAAGTCAACTTCTGTGTCTGATAATGAGGACAAGAAGACACCTGAGCTTTCCTCACCATCTAAAGGTCAATGGGTTGAATTCATGATGTGTGATGCCTCTGGGAAACCCAAGCCAGTAAAGGCTTGGGTTCCTAACCTTAACTAATGTTTTAAATTGAATGTGAAGGGTGTTCGCTACAGTGCTGAAACCAACACGTGGATTGTAGATAGCGGAGCATCCAGGCACATGACAGGGAACAGGGCACTCTTATCAAACATCAAACAAATAAAAGGAGGGTATGTTTCCTTTGCTGGTAACAAAGGAGGGTATATCACAGCTCAAGGGGAAGTGGGAAATCAGAAAGTAAAGTTTGATAAAGTGAACTACGTCCAACAACTTCAAAACAACTTACTTTCTGTTTCGCAAATATGTGACAAAGGCTTTAAGGTTGTATTCGACAACAAGAAGTGCTATGTCCTGAAAAAGGACTATGTGATTCCGAAGGACCAAGTTTTGATGACAGCTTCACGATATAAATATCTTTATGTCTTGGATCTTTCAACGGCTTCCACAACGAATCATGAAGTTCAGTGCTTTTTGTCAAAGGCTACTGAGAAGGACTCCATCTCCTGGCACAGAAGAATGGGACACATTAATCCACGGAAGATGAATCACTTGATCCAGAATGATCTAGTGAGAGGAGTTAACGTCAAAAATTTCCAACTTCTGGATTTCTGTGTGGCGTGCAAGAAAGGCAAACAGACGAAGAAGTCTCATAAGGAAAAGAAAGTTCATTCCATCCAGCTTCCTCTTGAACTTCTTCACATGGATCTGTTTGGTCCAGTCAGTACAAGAAGCATTACAGGCGACTTGTACTGCTATATGGTTACTGATGACTACTCAAGATTCTCTTGGGTAATGTTTCTGAAATCCAAATCAGAAACATTTAAGTCTTTCAAGGAATTAGTAACTACACTGGAGTCTCTCTACAAGCTGAAGGTTAGACAGGTACACTCAGACAACAGAACCGAGTTCAAGACTCAGTTGATGGAGGCTTACTGCAAGGAAAAGGGAATTGTGCACCAGTTCACTTCTGCCTACACGCCTCAAATGAATGGCGTTGCTGAGAGAAAGAATCGCAACTTGATAGAGACAACACGGACAATGCTAGCAAACTCGAAACTGCCTATCCAATTCTGGAATGAGGCAGTAGCAAATGCGTGTTACACATTAAATCGAGTTCTAGTATTTAAAAGCCATGGCAAGACATGTTACGAGTTACTACAACGACGTAAACCTAATCTAGAGTATCTCGAACCATTTGGCGCACCGTGCACCCTACCGAAGAAGACTCAGGAGGGAAAATTCAGCGAGAAGGCTGAAGAGGGTATCTTCCTAGGATACAACATACCGAACAAGAGAGTTTACAACAACTCAACGGGTCTAGTAGAAGTGTGGTGTAATGTTGATGTTCAGAGATACACCACACCACCTACTAGAAAAGGACCCGCTTACTTTTTTGACTATGATGGATTCTTCAAGTCCTTCAACATACCTATCTCCACATCTGACGAAGAGTTAGCAACCAGGATGATGTATGATGTCTTGAACTCACCGTCACTAGATTCAACATCATCTGGTTCACAAGGTGACTCGTCTCACCACTCAGGGGGAGCACTAGAAGCAAGTGACTCCTCCTTAGAAGATGAAGCTGTGGAGAATGACCAGAACAATCAGGAGGAACAGGTTCCAATTCCTGCAAGTCCACAAGCATCTAACAATGATGCCTCTTCGACTTCTGAACCTCAAACTCCTACTACCTCAGATGCAGAACCAAATGTTCATAATCTTGACTCTGAGGTAGTTGTTCCCACTACTCCTGGATCACGTTTAAATGTCTATCATCCCCTGGACAATGTCATTGGGGATGTCAGATCAGGAGTGCAGACCAGAAATCAGCTGTACTCAGCTGATTATGCCTCTGTATAGAAAAATGATATATTCACGACGGTGCTTATCGTTGTTTTGTCTCGCAGTTTGAGCCAAAATACGTCAGTGAAGCACTGAATGATGAGGCATGGGTGACTGCCATGCAAGAAGAACTTCTTCAGTTCAAGAAGTTAGGTGTATGGACTCTGATGGATAAACCTAAAGGTGCTAAGGTCATTGGCACCAAATGGGTCTTGAAATGCAAGAAGGATGACCAAGGCGTCATCATCAGGAACAAGGTTCAACTTGTAGTTCAAGTATTTCGACAAGTCGAGGGCATAGATTACAATGAAGTGTTTGCACCCGTGGCAAGAATGGAAGCCATCCGCATCTTCCTTGCCTATGCATCGTATATGAAGATTAAAGTTTATCAATTGGATGTGAAGAGTGCATTCCTTCATGGTGAAATCCGAGAGACAGTGTACGTCAGTCAACCCGAGGGATTTGAAGATCCATATCATCAGGACAGAGTTTACAAACTCGACAAGGCTCTATACGGACTTCATCAAGCCCCAAGAGCCTGGTATGAGAAACTCTCGATTCACCTTGTGAAACACGGCTTTCGCAGAGGTGTTATTGATTGCACACTGTTTATCAAAGAGAAAGATGGTGATTTGCTGCTTGTTCAAATATATGTTGATGATATCATCTTCGGGTCAAAGAACGAAGATCTATGTAAAGAGTTTGAAATAGTAATGAAGGCTGAATTTCAGATGAGTGCCATGGGAGAGATGAAATTCTTTCTCGGGTTACAGATGGATCAGACACCAAAAGCGATTTTTCTTCATCAGACCAAGTATGTAGGAGACATTCTCAGTCAGTTTGACATGGAGAATGCTTGTGCAGCTGGGACTCCACTTGCTACAAACCATGATGTAACACCCGATGAGAATGGAGATCTGGTCGATGCAACCATGTACCGAGGAATGATTGGATCTCTCATGTACCTCACTGCCTCAAGACCTGATACCATGTATGCTACATGTCTATGTTCAAGATATCAGGCAAATCCCATGGTGAACCATCTGATAGGGGTCAAAAGGATATTTCGTTATCTGAAGGGTACTCCAACACTTGGGTTGTGGTATCCTCATGATGATGACTTTGAGCTCACAGCGTATAGTGACTCGGATTACGGTGCCTGCAAGATGAATTACAAGTCTACTTCAGCAGGGTGTCAATTCTTTGGGAGGAGATTAGTGACATGGAAGTGTAAGAAGCAGACCTTGGTTGCATTGTCAACCTGTGAAGCCGAATACGTTTCTGCTGCAAGTTGCTGTTCACAAATCATTTGGATTCAACAGCAAATGCGAGACTACGGTTTGAATTTCTCATCTACTCCTATTTTTGTTGATAACTCTGCTGCAATTGCAGTAACTAAAAATCCGGTACAACATCCTAAGACCAAACACATCGGCATAAAATATCACTTTATACGTGACTGTTTTGAAAAGAATTTAATTGATGTTGTAAAAATAAACACTGATTTTCAACGCGCTGACCTCTATACAAAGGCTTTTGACAAACCACGTTTTCTATATCTGTTAGAGGTCAACGGTGTTAAAAGGAAAAGTGATGTAATTCCAGATGATGACCATGTGTAGTCCGATGCATTTATTTCATTTTTTTATCTTTTTCCTTTTATTTCCTTTATTTATTCTGTTTTCTGTTTATTAAAATCCTAAAAAGCGTAAATCAGTTACGGTTTTAGAATTTTAGGGGGAGAATAGGTCAGCGAGTAACATTAAAAAAAACGAGGGAGAAGGAGAGGCTAGCTGATAGAAAGTAGATCGTATCTATAATATCGATTCAAATACTTTGGAAAATAATAGAGGGAGAGTCGGTCGCAGAGACTCATCACTCCCAAAATAGCCCTAAGTTGCATGACACATCGTTACTCTGCCCAATTTTCATTTGATCATTATATATCATCGATTGTTGTGTACTGACTATTTGCACTGATTATACAGGTATAATGCGGTGTAATCCATCTCCATTTCACTCAATTTGATTCCATAATCTGGACATTCGGACCTAAGCAATAACCAAAACCCGTTTGGACAAATAACCTAATAAAACTAAGTAAAATATTGAAATCAAAGTTGTTAGGTGCTAAATAGAGTGATTGCAAGTCTAATGAACCAAAAAATGATGTCTAATCTTAAGAATTGGTCAAAAATTGAATTTGAATTGAACAGGGAGACTGTCATGCGAATGGACAGGTTGATGAACTTCAGTCGCACGACTGGGGTGTGCGAACGGCTCAACCGCACGACTGAACCATGCGTATGAGTTCAGTTGCACGACTGGTGTAAACGCATGAGTTTGCATACGTATGAGCCTAGTCACACGTTCAGTCGTACGTATGAGGTCATTCGCATAACTAGATCTCAGTCGCACTGCTCATTCGCACGACTTGATCTCAGTCGCACAGTCTCATTCGCATGACAGAACAGAAAATTTTCTAAGTCCAAATAATTCAAGTGACTACTCATCGACGGATACAAATGTTTATATTCATTGTGTTACAGATGGCTAGTTGTTGGACTATGAGCACCAAGCACAACATTTGTTCTGATCTGGATCTGATATCCAGGAACGCAGCTAATTTTTCAGGCATTATCACGTTTATGCAGAGATCTAGGATTTTCTATGCCATTTCTACACCTTGTACACCTTACCGCTCCATTCAGCATGCCTTCTGGGAAGGCGCAGCTGTTGATAGATCTTCAGAGCCTCATCGCATCAGGAGTTCGATATTTGGAGTGGCTATAGAGATCACCGAGGATGATCTTTGGACAGTGCTGCAGTTAGGGGATGATACTGACTGTCCCACTCTAGAAGGCCCCGTTCTCGAGAAGCCTCACAGTTGGTTAATCATAGCATAAAATCAGTTTAATAATGAAACATTGCAGCGGAAATAATTAGACATTCATTTAAAACATAGAAATCATATTGTACTCATACACTTGTCCTTTAATTTCAAACAAAACATGCTAATTGTTCTTAAATTACAATAAAGATTTCATAAGTAGGAATGCCATCCATAGCTCCCCAAGTAGCTCCGTGTGCCATCCCCAGCATCAGCACTTACCTGCCAACTATTACGCATAAAAGTCAGCTTCGCTGAGCGAGTTCTAGTTTTAAAATATTATAAGAAAATATAATCTTTATCCTTCATATAATGACCATGCATACAACATAGAATATAACATTACTTGTATCATAATAAGCATGTTCATTATCTTTCATTCTTTCATTATCTTTCACTTTCATCATAAACGAGATTGCACAAAGCAAGAGCTCCATGTTGATCGACAACAAATGTCAATCCCTGTCGGTACACATGAAAACGGTAGCTAACCCCCGACAGTTGATCCACACTGCAAGGCACATAGCCCGCTCATGAATACAGATCCATCATCATACATCAGACTCACATAAGTGAAGTCTATCATAGTGCTTGCAAGACTTTTCATCATCATTCGGGCCCGGGGGTAACATTCATTAAGTTTCGCTTTTCATTAATATCATCTTCCACTTTAGTATATATAATACTTAACTTATTAAGTACACATCATGCCAAGTAAAATCATCATAAAACATAACCGAACCGCCGCGGGACAGCGGGGGTTCGGGGGCGGCAGCCCCTGACAGCGGGGTCATTTAAATGTTTAAAAATTTTTATATTTAAACATTTATATAGCACATTTACTTATAGAAAAATCGTTCTTCCTGTTAAAACCCCTTAAAATCTTGGTCATTTAAAAAACGTAAATTTAGTATGCATAATAGCCCCAAAACATGGAAAACTTATAAATAGGGGATCTAGAACTCACCTGGATATCACGAATAACTTCTAGGCTTAGCTTACAAGGCTAGGATCACTCTACACCGCCTGCAGAATAGCTAACACTTAAAGGGGTTAATTTCTGCCTAAATTCGCTGCTAATTTCGCTGCAAGATCAGCAATTTCGCAGCTAGGTTCGCCAACAGTTTCGCTGCTAGTTTCACCAGCAGTTTCGCTGCTAGTTTCGCTAGCACATTCGCTGGCAGTTTCGCTGGCATCTTCGCTGCCAGTTTCACTGCCAGTTTCGCCCAACTTTCGTTGGAAAACCATGTCTCCGAAACTACCTGCGAAACTATAATTTCGCAGGAAGATCCACAGTTTCGCTGATTGAATACGCAAATTCGCTGGATGAACATACAGTTTCGCAGATCGCATAAAAATTACGGACCAGACCGTTTTTAACCCAAAATCATAACTTTTTACGTCCAATCTCTTAGTTTATCATCCATGAGGCTAAATCTAAGCTTTATACATGTTTTCATACGTAAAATTGTGACCTTTATGCGATTCTTTGCAACTTTTCAAAACCCAAAACCCTAGAATCCGGGTTTGATCTACAGAAGGGTTTAGAGGTCGATTCTTACCTGGATTTGTTGCTTCTTTCTTAGATCTTGATGCTCCAACCCCCAGATCTTCAACCTCTTCACCTTGGAAGCTTCAAATCTTGAGTTTTCTTCACTTTCTCTCTCTACTTTCTCTCTCTACTTTCTCTCTCTACGAATTTTGGTGGCTAGGGTTGTAATGATGGAGATGGAGCTGATTTGGGTTGGTTAAGGGCTGATTATGGGCCTTAATCACTTAGGCTCTTGCCCATAAACCAAATTTTGGCCCATAACCCATTTCATTCTTTTATTAAATACCCATTAATTAAGCCCATTATCCTTAATGACTCGTTTCGACTTTTCGGGGTGTTACAAGTCTCCCCCACTTATTTAGGTTTCGTCCTCGAAACCTGTCAGTCATCAAACAATTGAGGGTAAAATTTCCTCATCTCCTCCTCAGTCTCCCACGTAGATTCTGACCCTTTTCTGTGTCTCCACTGAACCCGTACTAGTGGAACCACTTTATTCCATAAGTGCTTCTCTTTCCAATCAAGGATGGCCACCGGCTGCTCTACATAATTAAGCCGTTCATCGACTTCAATGTCCTCAAGTGGTACGACTGCATCATTGTCTGCCAGACATTTTCTGAGATGAGATACATGGAACGTAGGGTGAATTCCACTCAACTCATCAGGTAGTTCTTATCTGTAGGCCACTTCTCCTACCCTTGCGATAATACGAAATGGCCCTATGAATCTTGGGCTTAACTTTCCCCTTTTTCGAAACCTGATGATCCCTTTCCAGGGCGATACCTTGAGCATAACCTTGTCACCAACTTCAAATTCTATCGGTCTACGCCTCTTATCAGCATAAGACTTCTGGCGGTCCTTTGCAGCTTTCATGAACGCCTTAATCTTATCTAACTTCTCAGTTGTGACCTCAATCACTTCAAGACTCCCCAATTCCTTCTGCCCGATGTCACCCCAACACACAGGCGTTCTGCACTTCCTACCGTACAACATTTCGTAAGGTGGCATACCAATGCTGGCATGGTAACTATTATTATATGAGAATTCCGCCAACGGTAAGTGCTCATCCCAACTTCCTCCAAAGTTGATTACACATGCTCGTAGCATGTCTTCTAAAGTCTGGATCGTCCTTTCCGACTGACCGTCTGTCTGGGGATGGTAAGCCGTACTAATATGCAGTCTAGTCCCCATTGAGTCATGAAACCTCTTCCAGAACTTGGACGTAAACCGCGTGTCCCTATCCGAAACGATAGACACTGGCACGCCGTGACGAGCCACGATTTCCTTGATAAATAGCTCTGCCAACCTCTCAGAGGAATACGTCTCACTAATTGGTAGGAAATGGGCGCTCTTTGTTAGACGGTCAACAATCACCCAGATTGCGTCGCTTCCCCTCGCCGTGCGAGGCAGCTTTGTGATGAAGTCCATTGTGATGTGTTCCCATTTCCATTCAGGGATATCCAAAGGCTGGATCTTCCCATATGGCTTTTGGTGCTCTGCCTTCACTTGCAGACAAGTCAGGCACTTGCTCACGTACTTAGCCACGTCTCGCTTCATTCCCGGCCACCAGTAATCTTTCTTCAGATCTTGATACATTTTCGTGGCACCGGGGTGTATGGAATATCGAGTTTTGTGAGCCTCATCCATGATTTTCTCCCTCAAATCTCCATAGAGAGGGATCCACGTTCGCCCAGATCGGGTTCTAACTCCCAAGGTGTTTTCCCCCAAATCTGAAATTTGTCCTTTCATCCTTTTAGAGTTGACTCTGTCCTCTCTTAATGCCTCATCTTGGAACTCCCTCACTTGTTTCATAACATCAGGAGTCATGATTATCTGGCAAGCCCTCACCCGAATTGGTTCGGGTCGTCCTTTTCGGCTAAGGGCGTCAGCAACCACATTGGCTTTGCCTGGATGATAATGAATTTCGCAGTCATAATCCTTGATCAGTTCCAACCACCTCCTCTGCCTCATATTGAGTTCCTTTTGTTCAAAGAAATACTTTAGACTTTTATGATCAGTGAAGATGGTGCACTTCACCCCATACAGGTAGTGCCTCCAAATCTTCAATGCAAACACCACCGCAGCCAACTCCAAATCATGGGTGGGATAATTGGCCTCGTGAACCTTTAATTGTCTAGAAGCATAGGCGATCACCTTCCCTCGTTGCATCAACACGCAACCCAATCCTGCATACGAGGCATCCGAGTAGACCACCAGATCCTCGTTCCCTTCAGGTAACGTCAAGACAGGGGCTTGAGTTAACCTCATCTTCAGTTCTAGGAAGGCTTTCTCCTGATCAGTACCCCATTCATACTTCACGTCCTTTCGGGTCAATTTTGTCAAAGGAGAAGCTATCTTGGAGAAATCCTGAATAAACCTCCTATAGTAGCCCGCCAGGCCTAAGAAACTGCGAATCTCAGATGGCGTCTTTGGAGGTTCCCATTGCATCACCGCTTCAACCTTCGCAGGGTCCACCCTGATCCCCTCGGGATTAACCACATGACCCAGAAATTGAACTTCTCGTAGCCAAAATGCACATTTAGAGAACTTAGCATATAATTTCTCATTCCTAAGCGTCTCCAATACTTCTCGAATATGATCGGCATGTTCCTCTTCACTTTTTGAATAAATCAAGATGTCATCAATGAACACTATCACCGATTTATCCAACATCGGCCGACATATCCGATTCATAAGATCCATAAAAGCAGCTGGCGCGTTGGTCAAACCAAAGGACATGACGAGGAATTCGTAGTGTCCATAACGCGTACGGAACGCTGTCTTTGGAATGTCTTGTTCTTTCACCTTCAGCTGGTGGTAACCAGACCGCAGGTCTATCCTCGAAAACCAGCTGGCACCCTGAAGTTGATCGAACAGGTCGTCGATCCTTGGTAACGGATACCGATTCTTTACGGTCAGCTTATTAAGCTCGCGATAGTCAATGCACATCCGCATGCTACCATCTTTCTTCTTGACGAATAAAACCGGAGCACCCCATGGAGAGATACTCGGTCGGATGAAACCTTTATCCAATAAATCTTGCAACTGGTCCCTCAGTTCTACCATCTCCGAAGGAGCTAATCGATACGGTGCTTTAGCGACAGGTTGAGCTCCCGGTAGCAAATCAATTTGGAATTTGATTTCGCGGTCAGGCGGCACACCGGTCAGGTCTTCAGGAAAGACGTCAGGAAACTCGCGCACTACTGGCACGTCTGATAATTGTGGCTCTGGCGCATCCACATCTTTTACATAGGCCAAGTAAGCGCTGCACCCACGTCTCAAGTACTTTTCAGCTATGATCATCGACACGACCTTTGGTACACAGCACACCTTATCTCCACGAACCGTAACAGAACTACCATCGGGCGCTGTTAGACGAATTATCTTCTTACTACATACTATATTGGCTTCATAGGTAGCTAACCAATCCATGCCTAACACCACATCGAAACCTCCTAAGGCCATAACATGCAACCTAGCAGGGAACTTAAAATCTTCTAACTCAATCAGGCAATCCTCAACCACCTCAGTTACCTTAGTGGACTTACCAATGGCTGTTTCTACATAGAAAGGCTCATCTAACTTTCTACTCTTATCATGCAACAAACGACAAAGGCAGCAGACACAAAACTCCTACTAGCACCAGAATCAAAGAGCACAGAAGCATATTCATGGTCTACCAGAAACATACCTAAAACTACTTCTGGGTCTGCCCTGGCCTCCTCGCGAGTTATGTTGAATGCCCTCGCCTTCGCCCTTGAACCGTCACCCCTTCCCTTATCTCCAGCTTTAACCGTTCCTGATCATTCTGGTTTTCCTTTCTTACAGTCTCTTCCCGCATGACCCATCTCACCACACTGGTAAAACCTCCCCACCTTGCAATCCCTAGCATAGTGGCCCTCGCCTCCACATTTAAAACATCTTCCCGTCCCAGCTCTGCACTCCCCTGAATGACCTTTTCCACATTTTCTACAAACACCTCCTTCACCAGAATTTCCCTGTCTCCCAGACTGATCTTCAACCCTCATCCTCTTCTCTCCACTCCGGAAGTTATCACCTCCGAACCTTTTCCCATTTCCATTCTTGTTCCCATTCCATTTCTCCACCTTCTTCTGTACAGGCGTCGGGTCTCTCTCATCGTACAACCTCCCAGCTAAATCCACCACAGACCTAAACGTACCCGGTCTGGCTGCAATCATGTGCCTCCTGATGTCCACAGGCAAACCCTGTATGTATCTTTTGATCTTCCTGGACGCAGGTGTCACCATATCTGGCACAAGTCTTGCAAGTTCATTGAACTTGGAGGTATACTCTTGATGAGTCATGTTCCCAGCTTTCAAATACAAGAACTCCTTTTCAATCTTGTCTAATTCCCGATGGGGACAATACTCCTCCAGTACTAACTCCTTCAACTCAGACCACTTCATCTTGGCTATCGATCGCTTCCCCTCAACCTGGACAATATTGTCCCACCAGCATAACACTGAGTCAACGAAGGAATGAGTGGCAAACTTAACTTTTTGATCCTCTCGGCACTCACTAATTTCCAGTACCGCTTCCATCTCTCTGACCCAACGATGAGCGGCAGTAGCAGTGCCGTTACCGTGAAAGGTTGGGGGCTTGCACCTTTGAAATGCCCCATAGTTGCACCCTCTAGTAGTCTCTCTCTCGGACTCCTCATCACTGTCGTCATCATGGACTACCACTCTAGGGTTTGATGGCTCCTCTTCAGATTCCTCAGTCCTCCCAGTGGACTTTCCTGAATTCTTCTCACTTTCCTTCCCTTTCTTCTCAGCTCTCTCTCCATCCTTAACTGCTTTGATCACCTCGGTCACCACTGAGGGTAAGACATTTTGCATGACATTGTAGACCTCATCAGCGATAGCCTCCTTCACAGTGGGTTTGAGGGTGGCTGATCCCTCCCCCTCCGGGTGACTATGGAGGTCTGACTCCTCATGAACAGTCTCGGGAGCCTTAGCTTTGCTCCGGGTGACACGTGGCTCAGTAGTACGCCCGCCACGAGCACCTCCTCGGGTCGCCTTCCCAGATTTTTTACCAGCCATAACTAATTCCTATAAGATTCAAACACCAAAACGGTTATTCAAGATAATTGCTCAGATCATTTTAAGTATGGTAAGTCCTTAATTACAGTGGCCAAGTGTGATTAACCACTTACCTTACCCTCCTGTCCCAAGCAATCACTATCCTAACACATATCAGTATTCAAATCTAAAAGCACATAAAACAAATAGCACACGCACATAATTCCGGTTTACTTGAAACTTTTACCTGATGGCACGTAGCTACTTGGATTGGCATCCTTCATTCGGTCCCATTTTCAGTTTAAGTTTAGGTTTTGAAAACAGTTTACCCAATTCTCTTAAACTTTGGCTCTGATACCAACTTGTAAGGCCCCGTTCCCGGGAAGCCTCACAGTTGGTTAATCATAGCATAAAATCAGTTTAATAATGAAACATTGCAGCGGAAATAATTAGACATTCATTTAAAACATAGAAATCATATTGTACTCATACACTTGTCCTTCAATTTCAAACAAAACATGCTAATTGTTCTTAAATTACAATAAAGATTTCATAAGTAGGAATGCCATCCATAGCTCCCCAAGTAGCTCCGTGTGCCATCCCCAGCATCAGCACTTACCTGCCAACTATTACGCATAAAAGTCAGCTTCGCTGAGCGAGTTCTAGTTTTAAAATATTATAAGAAAATATAATCTTTATCCTTCATATAATGACCATGCATACAACATAGAATATAACATTACTTGTATCATAATAAGCATGTTCATTATCTTTCATTCTTTCATTATCTTTCACTTTCATCATAAACGAGATTGCACAAAGCAAGAGCTCCATGTTGATCGACAACAAATGTCAATCCCTGTCGGTACACATGAAAACGGTAGCTAACCCCCGACAGTTGATCCACACTGCAAGGAACATAGCCCGCTCATGAATACAGATCCATCATCATACATCAGACTCACATAAGTGAAGTCTATCATAGTGCTTGCAAGACTTTTCATCATCATACGGGCCCGGGGGTAACATTCATTAAGTTTCGCTTTTCATTAATATCATCTTCCACTTTAGTATATATAATACTTAACTTATTAAGTACACATCAAGCCAAGTAAAATCATCATAAAACATAACCGAACCGCCGCGGGACAGCGGGGGTTCGGGGGCGGCAGCCCCTGACAGCGGGGTCATTTAAATGTTTAAAAATTTTTATATTTAAACATTTATATAGCACATTTACTTATAGAAAAATCGTTCTTCCTGTTAAAACCCCTTAAAATCTTGGTCATTTAAAAAAACGTAAATTTAGTATGCATAATAGCCCCAAAACATGGAAAACTTATAAATAGGGGATCTAGAACTCACCTTGATATCACGAATAACTTCTAGGCTTAGCTTACAAGGCTAGGATCACTCTACACCGCCTGCAAAATAGCTAACACTTAAAGGGGTTAATTTCTGCCTAAATTCGCTGCTAATTTCGCTTCAAGATCAGCAATTTCGCAGCTAGGTTCGCCAACAGTTTCGCTGCTAGTTTCACCAGCAGTTTCGCTGCTAGTTTCGCTAGCACATTCGCTGGCAGTTTCGCTGGCATCTTCGCTGCCAGTTTCGCCCAACTTTCGTTGGAAAACCATGTCTGCGAAACTACCTGCGAAACTATAATTTCGCAGGAAGATCCACAGTTTCGCTGATTGAATACGCAAATTCGCTGGATGAACATACAGTTTCGCAGATCGCATAAAATTTACGAACCAGACCGTTTTTAACCCAAAATCATAACTTTTTACGTCCAATCTCTTAGTTTATCATCCATGAGGCTAAATCTAAGCTTTATACATGTTTTCATACGTAAAAATGTGACCTTTATGCGATTCTTTGCAACTTTTCAAAACCCAAAACCCTAGAATCCGGGTTTGATCTACAGAAGGGTTTAGAGGTCGATTCTTACCTGGATTTGTTGCTTCTTTCTTAGATCTTGATGCTCCAACCCCCAGATCTTCAACCTCTTCACCTTGGAAGCTTCAAATCTTGAGTTTTCTTCACTTTCTCTCTCTACTTTCTCTCTCTATGAATTTTGGTGGCTAGGGTTGTAATGATGGAGATGGAGCTGATTTGGGTTGGTTAAGGGCTGATTATGGGCCTTAATCACTTAGGCTCTTGCCCATAAACCTAATTTTGGCCCATAACCCATTTCCTGCTTTTATTAAATACCCATTAATTAAGCCCATTGTCCTTAATGACTCGTTTCGACTTTTCGGGGTGTTACACACTCGATTACACCCTCTGACTGTCCGAGGATGTTTCATGTGAGCTAAGTACTCTGGGGACATTAACGCAGGGGTGCTCAACAAGAGCAACTTGTGCCCCCAGTTCAAGTACCTTGCACATGTGTTGCTGAAGTGTATTGCTTCTCGGAAAGGAGGGTTTGATGAGCTCTCAGATCAGATACAGAACGCTTACGCATCGTTGGTGTTGAACCACCCATTCAGCTTTTCCAGGATGATCTTCACATACTTGGTAGAGAACATTGAGGGGAAGGGGAAGGAGAGATTTTGTATGTACCCTCGATTTATTCAGATGATCATAGATCAGAAGCTCCCTCAGCTACCAAAGGAGAAGGAGGACGCGGTGGTACTCGGGTTGATGGATGATACCACCTTGGGTAGGATGAAGGTCTACGGGGGAAAGCAGGTGTAACCCCCTGTGAGACGACTGTTTGGACATTTGAGTAGAGTGGACTATGTGGTGCCAACGAAGAAGAAGTGGCGTCACGATGACAATGACTCGGACTCTGAGCCGATGGTGCTCCCATCTGATGATTCGGATGACGATGACAGTGGTGATGGTGGTGATACTGGTCCCACCCAGTCTAGGGCCACTCCTGCAGATGTTATATCACCATCATCCACCCAAGGAGGAGCAGAGATAGCAGGATTTCATCAGGATTTTCAGGCTGATGAGGATGACGAGTCGGACGAGGAGCCGTTGACTCGGACGGTGGGTAGCAAGGTGGTTGCCATCGAGAGAGGGATTAGGGCGGTAGGTGGACGCCAGGGTGAGTCTGGGGAGGCTGTTACTGATCCATCTTACACCCCAGACCAGCCCAGCAGCCAAGGGGGAGCATCCTCCTCGAAGGGAACGAGGAAAAAGAGGATGGCTCAGCCTCATGGGATGAAGAGTAAGAGAAGGAGATTTACTTTGATCACCACCACAGCCACCACCACAGCCACCACCACAGCTACCACCACCACTACCACACCCTCTACCACTGTCACCACACCACCCACCACTACATACATCCCATCTACCACCATATCTACCACACCCACTCTACCACCACTTCCATCCATACCAACCCCAATCTTCACCACTACCACCACCACCACCACTAGCCACCAAGCCGGCCCATCATCACATCCCACTCATACATCTGGATCACCTCTACCTCTCAGTGGGGTAGATGAACAGCTCTCGGCACTTAACCGTATGGTGCTGAGGCTGTTGGCTGCCGATGACGAGAAGACTGCTCAGATTCGCTAGCTTGTAGATCTTACTGCTGCCCAATCTCTGCAGATATCTCAGCAGGCACAGCAGATAGAGCAGCAGGCCCATATGATGGATGCACAACGCGAAGAGATGTCCCAACTCCGAGATCAGAATGCCCAATCAGCTAAAAGGATAGAGGAGTTGGAGACCACCAACAAGACCATCATGCTGCGGCTCAAGGGATCCAAGGACGAGCCTTTAAAGATCAAGGAAGGGGATGGAGATGATAGTGATGATGACAGTGTTGATGATGACGACGATGCCAGTGAGGATGACACTGATGCTGGTGATGATGTTGGTGATGAGGATGTTGATGATAATGAAGATGACACATCTGCTGCGGGTGCCACACCTGCAAGTGAGAAGAGGACAAGGAAAGCACAAGACCAAAATGCCTCCACAACCGCCCCGTCAGCAGAAGAGAACGTGATCCAGGACAAGAGTAATACTTAGATGTTTTTGTTATTTAAATCATATGTATTTGAATCATGTATCACATTAATGTAATGAATGTTTATATTTAATGTTGATGTTTCTGTTTTGATTATTAACTAAATATTGCTGTGTTGAATGTCTAAATCAAGAAGATCCAAACTTTCAGAGGGATGAATATGATGTTGCTCCCCTCCAACAGATCAAGACTCAGCTCACGTTGATTCTTGATCTGCAGGGTATAGTCAGGAGATCGGTGATGTACACTCCTGAAGAAGGAGAGATCATTCACAATCTCACTGACGAGCAAACAGCAGAAATGTTCAAATTCAATGTCGATGAGATCATGAAAGACGCTCCAACAGTTCATGTGGAAAGTGACGACGAGCTCAACGATGTGGATGAAATCGAGATCGTAGATGTCACGGACCAGAACTATCCAGAGTACACAGACAATGCGGGTAATGTCATTCCCAATCTGGGAGACAATCTAGTCAGTGAAACCTTAGAGACTCTGGATAAACTGGTACAAGAGTCAGATAAGACTGAAGATAAGGCCCAAGCCTCAGATGCTGAAGTAAATATCAGAAAGGCTGAGTGGGCTGCATGTTTTGAAGAGATAAGAGCCCAACAAAGTGCTTCAACGTCGACTGTCTACACCAAGCTGTACAAAGTAAAGAAACATCACAAGGTGTTGGGCAGAATCATCGCATGGGCATATTTTGAAGATTTCAACGTTTATGCCGTTAATCGTGAGCTAGGGATCGAGTACTTCAGGTTCCCACACGACCTGAAGACTCTTCCTGGATTTGAGCTGAACCAGTTAGAGAAGCTGAAATTGCTATACGTTGATCCACGCAAGATGTCTGGATGGTTTGAAGCAGCTCTGAAGAAAGAGTACCACACAAGATGGGTCAACTTCAAACCTCAACAACCTACGAGGTATATCCGAAGGTCTGAGGTTGATGCCATAACTAGAAAACCGAGAATAGTGTTGTAGTGGAATCCTTCGCGCACCATGTCCAAGATCCCACTACGGGAAATGCCACAGGACTTCACTCCACACTTCAAATGGTGGTACTATGATTGGAGGACATGAGAGGCAGTCATAGTCTTGAACAAAGAAGGAAAATGGATACTATCAGGGTATTTGACCCATTGTGGCTCACACACTTGTCTGCAAATGATATATACACATTATACAATTGGCCACTATTCTATGACTCTCAAGATTTTGTACAAGCTCTACAGTTTCAGAATGTTATACAACTCTGCTTTGCGTTTGAGATATACGCAGAAGTTACAAAAGAAGAGAAGTACAAGAAGTATGAAGAGGTTATGAAGTAGGTAAGACATTAGATGAAACTAGGTCCAAGGGGGAGTTTGTAGGTACATGTGTCCCTAGTTTCTGAACTGAATGTAATATATCTTTAGTGTCTTACACTTATGTAATAGTTGGGTACTTAATGAAATGGAAATGGTTGGTTGTGTTTATAATGTTTAATATTTCATTCATGAGTTGTTTAACGCATATTGACTTGATTATATAGGTTTGTGGTTGTTTGAATGAATCTTGATAATGTAATGACAAAAGAATACATTCAAACTTAGTAATATGAAGTTCTCATGCGAATGGACCATACGCATGAACAACTTCAGGCGAATGACTCAGTCGCACGACTGAACCATGAGACTGGATCAGTCGTATGATTGTAACATGAGATTGGCTCAGTCGCACGACTGAACAATCAGTCGTGCGAATGGATCAACCGCATGGCTCAATCGCACGACTGAACCATACTAATGGTTCAGTCGCCCGAATGAACAACCCTAACCTATAAATACCACCTAATTCGTGGAAAAAACGTAATAATTCATATCACTTCGACTCTAGACGTACCCTAGCCTTCAAGAGACCTCCAAGAACCTGTTCCAAGTTCACAGATCGCACTAGATCGATACCATATCGTTCTTAACGTTTAGATTCAATCCATAATTGATTCGACGTGCATTCTCACTTATTGGATCGCCAATCAAACAGGATTCCGCACTATTTGATTCGGTATACATGTTAATCAGTTAGTATTTCGTTAACAAGTGGTTTTCGATACCATATCGTTCTTAACGTTTAGATTCAATCCATAATTGATTCGACGTGCGTTCTCAATGATTGGATCGCCAATCAAATAGGATTCCGCACTATTTGATTCGGTATACACGATAATCAGTTAGTATTTCGTTTAAATACACGGTCCTAACACAATCTCAACATAACTAAAGTATTGTTGAGTCATAGTTTCACCTGACTCGTAGGTGTATGCTCAAACTACTACTTCATGAGGTCCTTCTTGTTTTCTTTAGCTTCATCAGACTCTTCATACATAAGCTTTACTGCATCCCAGAGCTGCTTAGCAGTTTTACACTTCTTGAAGCTCTATATATAGAGTTTGGAAGAGCAGTTTGGAGAGCAATCGTTCCCCTTTGATCAATGTCAATCTTCTTCCAATCTTCCTCAGAACAGTTAGCCATTTCCTTTGAACTCATCCCACCTCTATAAGTGGCTGAAAATGTGCTTGGGATATGAAGTCCTTTGACAAAAGATCTCCACATCTTGCTATCTTGAGACTTGATAAACCCTTCCATTTGTTGGCACCAAGTATTAAATTCATAAGGAGGAATTTTTTTCATGGTAGCGATTTCCATATCAGCTTTTATGAGAGCTACCATTTGAGTTGTTAAGTGTTTTCTGAAACTAAAGAGATTAAAGATAGTGAGATCTTACAATTAAGAGCCTAAAATGCTCTCATACCAATTGCAGGACCGGTGAAGGGGTCAACGCAATAGTTTCAAAATGTTTGGAGAGACTTAAAACACTTAATAGATTAAATAGGGAACTAGCTTAAAATAAACAAAGAACACAAGTAAAGAACAAAACAAGAACATAATAAGATGGTTTTCAAGACTGTTTTATATTGCCTTGAAGTTCTGTTTACAAAGTGTTACTAAGCTTAAGTCTAGTGAAAAGTATTTGAGGTATTTTATACTACATCCTACAGCTAGCCATACTTTGAAGGCTAGGTGGAAACACTAATCTAGACAACATGATCATGTTAGATCTAGTTCCAATAGGTCTAGATTCATTGTATAGGCTTAGAACTTTAATCATGATTTTGTAATAAACTCTTGTACATATTTTTTTTCTTGTATGCTATATATGTATAGGTTAACCAAATAACTATGTTGATTTATATGTGTGATTGCAGGAATAACATCATACTTAATCAATTTTGTAAATTTACTAAGTGTAAGAACTATCTACGGATGAACACTCTGTACTTCCGTAGATGTTTTTCCAGAACAACAAGGAATTGTGCATCCAAGGATCTTCTACGGAAGAACAACTTGCTACAGATGAAGTCCCAAGTGACAGACTCCTATGGAAGACCAAAGTCCTACGGAAGGCTAAACACCTACTGAAGAACAAAAGTCCTACGGAAGACTCAAGTCCTACGGAAGACCAAAATACTTGTATGTATTTCACCAAGTACGTTAAGTCAACAAGTCAAACACTAAAGTAATGTCATAAAGTCAACTTCTGCAGACGACTTTACTTTAGTCAGAGATCATCACATCAAGACGTTCTCTGAGTAACTTTCTTACCATAATAAGAAAGTTACGGTTACCCTAACAATAAAACCCTGAGCCTATATATACAAGGCATAGGTGCATTCTTTTTGGTATCTATTGCAAAGGATTGCTAAAATCATAACAAACCCTAGCAACCCTAACAACAAACACAACAATACACACCAAATCATCATTAGAACCCTAGCAATCAACAATGTCAATCATTATTTGTTCAATTATAATCTTTAATCAATATTAATAGAAAACTTTTGAATCAAACTTGTTCGTTCTTTCATTTTGTTTATTTGTTTTACATTTATCAAAATTGTTCTTTGTTGATTCATATTACAATTGTTATTCATCTTCAATCAAATAAACAACGAGTAGTGATAATTCCGCAATCACTATTCGTGCAATCTAACCTGATAATTCCTGTTTTGATCCTTGGATTCACAGATCAATGTAAATTCAAAAGGCAGATTGTCTTTTGACTTGTGACTATGACATGCCATAGCTCACATCCTTATCTAGTACAAAAATGATAAAAGTACAAAAATAGAAAGTTACAAACTCTAAGACCTTAATCTATAGTTGACAAAAGTATGCACTTTTCACCAACTCATATAAGTTGGTGAATGTTAAGAGGTGGCCGCAAAAAGCAGTTTAGCTTTTGTCAAAAGTAAGTTAGAGAAAGCATGTCTTTTCTATCTTTGGAAGGAATCAGTCTCTTGGCTTCAGAAGACATTGTCTTTAAGCTTCAGAAGATTTCATCATTCTGTTGTATCAAATCTTCTTGAGTAACTTTCCTTGTACTTCACATGTGCATGCTAAGAGCTCTTTGGTTGCATCAGCCTCTAAGTATAATCCTTACATTAGTTTTTTCATTCTGACATCTAAAAAAAACTTAAGTGCTCAATAATTTACTCTAAGATGTCAAAAGGCAAATCAAGTATTTCATTCTTATGATCATAATATGTGATTACTCCATTTACTCTCTTGACTCTAAACTTCTTCATTTTACCAATGTCCCTTTCAGAATTCTCTCTTCCACTTCGGGATCAAACAACCTTGCCTTTATTATTCCTTTTACTTCAGCTCTCTAAATGGAAATAACTGATGATAAAGGCTAATCATTATCTGATAAAGTAGTATCAGATAGAGGAGATGTTGGATGCTTAATCGGTAGATAGGAAGACCTTTTAACAGTTTCTTTGTCTTTCCTTGTTGTCTTTCCCATTGCTCTTTTGCTTCTGCATATTTTGGGAGCTCTCTAGCTGCAACTTTGTTCTTGATTTCTTTGATATGCAGATCAAGAGTAGAAATACTCATTGGTCCTACTTGTAAGTAAAAGAAACCATAGTACCTTAGGTGCATCTTCATCTCTTGCTTGTCTCTTTACTCATGTCTAAGTCTTTCAACTTGCTCTCTTTCGGATTCAGCTCTCCTTTTCCTAGCTAACTTAGCTGATTTCTACATCTCAACATTAGTTTCACCTATCAGCTTTAATTTTAACTTAGCAAGGCTCCACTCAATAACCTCATCAAAATAGAATCCTTTCATCTTAAGTTGAGCTGCCAGGAAGCATTGTTCTTGATCTTTTTCCTTTTCTTTTGGAGAGGAGGTCATTAGCATAGATTCAGTAGTTGTTGATACAAGAGCTTGCTAAGTTGTTGTCATTTGAGGAGTGCTTTTGGTTGTTTGCTTGTATGACTTCGATAACACTTTCTTAACAACTTTTTCTTTTCTTTTTGATGGAGCTATATGATTAGATCCATTAGTTTCTCCTGTAGGGTTATTGTAAATCCAGGATGATCAAACTTGAATCAAATCATGAAGAATTAGATCAAAATATGATAAACACAATGAAAACCCCTTTGATCTTCAATTAGATTGCTAATGATGTATTGACAAGTAATCCCTCAATCTCTTTGTCATGCAACCATTCACCTAATTCTAATTACAATTAGGCTATTTATAGTCTAGTTTAAGTTTCCATATTTACACATAACCCCCTACACTATATATTTAGACTAAAACATGACTCAAAGAAAGTAAAATATATTTTGTTCACACAAAATATATTTATTACAATAAAACTCCTAGTCATCTAAATCTTCAACGTCTCGTCTTGGTTCCTCGTCTCGAACGTGTCGGGTTTGACTTTAGTTGACTTTGACCGTGACGTTGACTTTTGTTGACTTTCACTGTGTTGATAATATAGACTATCTTTTACAGCTCCAACAATACTCCCCCTTAGTCTATCATTATCAACGTCTTCAAACGAAATCAGCATCGAGAAGTCAACACTAGAAAGATCTTCAATTTGAATCTTTCTGAATATGATGAGAAAGATTTTTCATCTCATAAGCTCCCCCTATTTATATGCTCCCCCTTTTCGAGTGCAAGCTTTACAAAGATATTGGAACAGGTTTCTCAAATCTCTAATCTTGAGTGCTTCAGAAGATGTAGGAGGAGGATTCCTAGCCCGATATCTTCTGCAAACTTGAGGAACAGGTTCTCTGATCAGGTACACTGCTCAACTGATGATCGGCCATCACTTAAAGCAAAAACCTAAAACACATTCACAAACACAATCTCGACATTTCTAATTAGATCATTTCAATTAACAAAATAAACCCGTGTTTATCTGTGTTTGAAAACAAGTGATCCCGTGTTCATTTGTGCTCAATTTCTATGAAATGCATAAAAAATAATAAAATGTAATCAGCATAATATGGAAGACCTAAATGAATATTGAAATGAAAATATATTATAATTTTTATTATATACATATATTATAACATTTTTTTTATCTATATAAATATTTTTTTTTGTTTTTGTTTTTTTTTTTGTTTTTTTTTTTTTTTTTTACTTGTTCTTTTTTTTAAACCGAGAACTGAATCGATCATGAGATCATATCCTCAAGATATACTTTAGCACAAAGATGAATTTAATCATCGACAAGCAATGAGATCACACTGATAACTGAATCTAATCACAGTCTTTTAATGATTTTGAAATTCTCAAACAGATCAATAACGATTGCTGATATGTTTGTCCACTTAAACCCCTGCCCTATCTTTTTCAACAAGCAGAAGATGATTCGTTAAGGTTCGATTAAATGCTTTAGAATGCTAGGACCCCACAATCATTTGGCAAAAAGCCTCACCCAACCTCAGGATTTCTTGAATTTTGTTACAATCTTTATAGAGCAAGGCGTATGCATTAGTGTGCAAGTGATTATCAACAGAATATTGCATTCTGTGATGTATTAGATGATTTGACACTACTTAGACCAAAATGGTGAGAGCTCCAGGTCTATACTCACGTATACAAAGGAGATGACCATTTAATCATTTGCCGATGAGAGCTCCAGGTCAGTACTATCGTACAACAGAGGAGATCATCACTCCAGGTCAGTACTTCCGTACAGCAGAGGAGATTAGCACAAATACAAGACACATAAATACACCAATCATGGCCTAAAGATATGGCTTATATGATTTGTATCATGGTGGGTGAAAGATCAATTCTCAATCCAATTTTTGTCGGGACTCAGTTTTTGTGCAGGCCAAAATGATTGCGTAAATCCAGACATCCTTAAGCATATATTTTAATTTAAATCATCATACTGTTGTCTACTTTATTCTTCAGGCTGAGTCTACCAAGCATATCATTAAAGAATCTGATTGTTTTTCTTTTATTTACAATTAAAAATAAGATGTAAATCAGATAACAGCATCAGTTACTATCATTTCTCATTTTTAAAACGAAAGTCATGCAAAAACAAGCATTTCAAGATGATATACAATCATTTCTCAGTCATCTCGAATCAAGTTCTCAGTACACTTTTCATTTTTATTTACTTATACTCTCCCCCTAAATTTTTATTTTTGCAAATTTTTCCTTTTTTTTATTTTTATTTATTATTTATTTTTTTATATTTTTTTATATTTTTTTTATATTTTTATTATTATTTTTTTAAATTTTTTATAAAACTGTACAAAAATAAAAATTTATCAAAGAAGGTCTTCCAAACTACACTGATATGATGATAAAAAATGAATGCTCAAGAAATATGCAGTGATTGTGAAGTGAGAACTGTGATTGTGTAGATAAAAATCCAGATTGTGGATAAAATACCATGACCTTAACCTGTTTGTTCCGCCTCAAATTTGAATTAGGAACAATCTCTGTCAGTAAATCGGATTACTAACAGTCCTCCTGAATTGTTCCTGCACTCATTAACAAATTAGTTAGAAATGGGAACCCAGGCCATCGTAGTCCTGGAAGTTCCTTTTTCATCAAGATAAGTAACAAGCTTCTGCACACAACCGTTTACACAATCGGGGATTGTTGTATCCTTCTTTTTAATTTTCCAAATTTGTTTCGGTTCAATTAACTTGGATTTGAATGAATTAAATTTGGAAATCATTTTCTGTTTAAGATCAGAAGGAAAAGAATTTGATTTTGAACCTTTGGTCATTTTCATCTTTGTATCATGTGAAACCGGCTTCACATGAAAGGTTTGGATGGAGGGTTTTTCATCCAACCATTCAAAGATGTTTGCTTTTTGCCTTTTGAACCAGAGAAGCAACCCGTGTTGCCTTTACCAACTGGAACATTCTTTGTTGACTCTGATCCGGAGAAGCAATTCAGTTTGCCTTTACCATCAGAAACAAGTCTTTGAGGACATTTCTTTACCACATGACCTTCTTTTCCACACTCGTGATTCTTTATAGTCCCGTGTTGTGTAGGTGCTGGGAAGGATTGCTTTGAGCTTGTAGCAGATTCTTGCTTGTTTTGGCATTTGCTATGCTGAACAGGGAATGAGATCTTCACTAAATGAGTGGGATGCTTTGCAATTGGGGAAGAGATTCGTATTGGTCTTAATTCAGCTTTTTGAAGCTTTTGAGACTTGACAATATCAAGAGATATATTGATCTATGAGGAACCAACACGCTCCTCTGTGTTTGATTCATCATCTGAGCTTATCCAATCTCGTATACACAAATCTGCTTCCAAAGGATCTTGATTGACACATCCTATTGTGTTGGCTTCGGTTATAGGATTTTGATTGCCTGACGATTCAACAACTGTTCCTTCTTTGACAAACCTGACAGGAACAAATGAAGGAATGTTACATGTTTTGAATTTGTTGAAGAAAGTTGGAAAAGCAACTGATATTGATTTTGGAGCATCAGAGGTAGAATCGTCATTAATCTTCTTATCAGACCCCTGCCTGAGAAATCCCAAACCTACAGGAGAATCCTGCACATCTCTAACCTCATTAAGATTAACGTTGCTTAAACCTGTATTTAAACTATTAGTTTCTGCAACTTCAATCAAATCATTAGATGGATGAGGTTGAGGCATAGGAGAGTAACAATGGGTGCTAGGAGGAGGATAGACGTATGGATTTTCACCACAACCTACTCCCGTTTTAATCCTAGCTCCCCTCTGTTTACACAGTAGGTCTTCCTGTTTCATTCCGGATATGGTCCATCTATCAAGCTTTGTTTTAAGCTTGTTTGTTTCAAATTCAGCCAAAGTAACTCTTTCATTTAAAAGATTAATTTCAACATTTCTTTCAAGAAGAGTTCTTTTTAAATGATCATTTTCTTTTAAAGCTTCATTTAATTTTATGATATATTTGGCTTCATTATTTTTAAGTTCTGCGTTTATGGTGGTTAACTCCTTTTGGTTATCTAAAAGTAAGCTATTAGCTTTATACACACCAAATAAACGAATTTTACAAGCAGAAGAACACATATCCTGAACTGTCTCGTATGGAAGATCCAAGATGACTCTTTCAGCAGTAAGAGCCTTCTCACAGTTGCAAACTCTGGTATTTCGCTTCCATTCCTCTTCCTTCTCAGCATCACAAACTTTAGCATTCAATTCAGCTCCACCTTTACCCATTGATGTCTGCTTAAGCTCCTCTTCTACCTCTTCAGTTCCCGGTTTCGGTAAACCGTCGGAATTGGTGCCAAAATCTGATCTCTCTTCTGGTTTCTCTTTGGAGTTTGAAGTGATCTTTTGAGTTAGATATGTCGCTTCATAGTACTCACGACGTTTGATATCCAACTCAATCTCTTTCAGTTTGTTGATCACCTCCATCAGTTTGTAATCCCGAAAGCCTCTATCTCGTTGAATCGACTTGCCGTGTGAGCTCCATTCTGATGGGAGGGAATTAATCAATCTTAGAACTTGTTCATGATTTCCCAGTTGGGCATCAAACATCTTCAGATTACTTGCCACCAACAGAAAAGGATCAACAAAATCAGACATCGGTTCATTCTTTAAAGCTGCAAAATTATCAAACCGACATTGTGCAATTGTGAGATCATCATATTCAAAGGATTTAATCAGTTCTGCAAATGCCATTTTTATTTTTATTTTGTTTAAAAAATTAAACGCCCCAAAAATATTTTTCCCAAAAAATTTAGAATAATTCTCCCCCGGGAAAAATATTGTTTTTTAAAAAAAGTCACGCTATGCAATCTTAGCAACTGGGGTCAAGCTAGTTTCGCTGAAACAAAATGATAATTTCGCCGAAATTATAGTTTCGCAGAGCTAGTTTCACTGAGAACTCTAGATTCGCTGAGCCGACAGTAGTTTCGCTGGCAATTTCGGCAGCAGTTTCGCTAGCCAAATGCTTTAGACTGCTTAGTTTCGTCGACATTTTCGCACAAAACAAGCTTGAACTTTCGTTCAAAGATACTTTCGACAGCAATTTCGCTTGTAATATGCACACAAGCACTGTTGAACATTCGTTCAATGAAACTAGTTTCGCAGGACAGCAGAAAACAACTTCAATGAGGATAACAGATGTAGTTTCGCTGGAAGAACTCGTAGTTTCGCTGGATGAACTGGTAATTTCGCTGAACGAAGCTGAAACCCTTTTTCAACACGAAATCAATCTGAAATTGCCCAAATCTCAATGGATTTGAAATCTGATGATTAACAGAGCTTTCCCAACCAATAACAAGCAAACTTCAATCAATTTCCATATCAATAACACTCAAATCTAATCCGAATTTGATGAAAACTTGATATTGAACAAAAACAACCAAAACCTCAACTTCTCTCTCTAAAATCTTCAAATCTTCAGTGAATTTGATCCAAAATGGCTCTGATACCAAATTGTAAATCCAGGATGATCAAACTTGAATCAAATCATGAAGAATTAGATCAAAATATGATGAACACAATGAAAACCCCTTTGATCTTCAATTAGATTGCTAATGATGTATTTACAAGTGATCCCTCAATCTCTTTGTCATGCAACCATTCACCTAATTCTAATTACAATTAGGCTATTTATAGTCTAGTTTAAGTTTACATATTTACACATAACCCCCTAGACTATATATTTAGACTAAAACATGACCCAAAGAAAGTAAAATATATTTTGTTCACACAAAATATATTTATTACAATAAAACTCCTAGTCATCTAAATCTTCAACGTCTCGTCTTGGTTCCTCGTCTCGAACGTGTCGGGTTTGACTTTTGTTGACTTTGACCGTGATGTTGACTTTTGTTGACTTTCACTGTGTTGATAATATAGACTATCTTTTATAGCTCCAACAATACTCCCCCTTAGTCTATCATTATCAACGTCTTCAAACGAAATCAGCATCGTGAAGTCAACACTAGAAAGATCTTCAATTTGAATCTTTCTGAATATGATGAGAAAGATTTTTCATCTCATAAGCTCCCCCTATTTATATGCTCCCCCTTTTCGAGTGCAAGCTTTACAAAGATATTGGAACAGGTTTCTCAAATCTCTAATCTTGAGTGCTTCAGAAGATGTAGGAGGAGGATTCCTAGCTCGGTATCTTCTGCAAACTTGAGGAACATGTTCTCTGATCAGGTACACTGCTCAACTGATGATCGGCCATCACTTAAAGCAGAAACCTGAAACACATTCACAAACACAATCTCGACATTTCTAATTAGATCATTTCAATTTAACAAAATAAACCCGTGTTTATCTGTGTTTGAAAACAAGCGATCCCGTGTTCATTTGTGCTCAATTTCTATGAAATGCATAAAAAATAATAAAATATAATCAGCATAATATGGAAGACCTAAATGAATATTGAAATGAAAATTTATTATAATTTTTTATTATATACATATATTATAACATTTTTTATCTATATAAATATATATTTTTTTTTGTTTTTGTTTTTTTTTTGTTTTTTTTACTTGTTCTTTTTTTTAAACCGAGAACTGAATCGATCATGAGATCATATCCTCAAGATATACTTTAGCACAAAGATGAATTTAATCATCGACAAGCAATGAGATCACACTGATAACTAAATCTAATCACAGTTTTTAAATGATTTTGAAATTCTCAAACAGATCAATAACGATTGCTGATATGTTTGTCCACTTAAACCCATGCCCTATCTTTTTCAACAAGCAGAAGATGATTCGTTAAGGTTCGATTAAATGCTTTAGAATGCTAGGACCCCACAATCATTTGGCAAAAAGCCTCACCCAACCTCAGGATTTCTTGAATTTTGTTACAATCTTTATAGAGCAAGGCGTATGCATTAGTGTGCAAGTGATTATCAACAGAATATTGCATTCTGTGATGTATTAGATGATTTGACACTACTTAGACCAAAATGGTGAGAGCTCCAGGTCTATACTCACGTATAACAAAGGAGATGACCATTTAATCATGTGCCGATGAGAGCTCCGGGTCAGTACTATCGTACATCAGAGGAGATCATCACTCCAGGTCATGTAAGGATTCCTATAAGTCTGATACAACTACTGATGACTACTTAAGATTCTCTTGGGTAATGTTTCTGAAATCAAAATCAAAAACATTTGAGTATTTCAAGAAATTAGTAACTACACTGGAGTCTCTCTACAAGCTGAAGGTAAGACAGGTTACGCTCAGACAACGGAACCGAGTTCAAGAATCAGTGGATGGAGGCTTACTGCAAGGAAAATGGAATTGTGCACCAGTTCACTTCTTCCTACACGCCTCAGATGAATGGCATTGCTGAGAGAAAGAATCGCAGCTTGATAGAGACAGCACGGACAATGCTAGAAGACACGAAACTGCCAATCCAATTCTGGAATGAGGCAGTGGCAAATGCGTGCTACACGTTAAATCGAGTTCTGGTAGTCAAACGCCATGGCAAGATATGTTATGAGTTACTACAACGACGTAAACCTAATCAAGAGTATCTCGAACCGTTTGGCGCACCGTGCACCCTACTGAAGAAGACTCAGGAGGGAAAATTCAGCGAGAAGGCTGAAGAAGGTATCTTCCTAGGATACAACATACCGAACAATAGTGTTTACAACAACTCAACGGGTCTAGTAGAAGTGTGGTGTAATGTTGATGTTCAGAGATACACCACACCACCTACTAGAAAAGGACCCGCTTACTTTTTCCACTATGATGGATTCTTTAAGTCCTTCAACATACCTATCTCCACATCTGCCGAAGAGTTAGCAACCAGGATGATGTATGATGTCTTGAACTCACCGTCACTAGATTCAACATCATCTGGTTCACAAGGTGACTCGTCTCACCACTCAGGGGGAGCACTAGAAGCAAGTGACTCCTGCAAGTCCAACTCCTGCAAGTCCTTAGAAGATGAAGCAGTGGAGAATGACCAGAACAATCAGGAGGAACAGGTTCCAATTCCTGCAAGTCCACAAGCATCTAACAATGATGCCTCTTCGACTTCTGAACCGCAAACTCATACTACCTCAGATGCAGAACCAAATATTCATAATCTTGACTCTGAGGTAGTTGTTCCCACTACTCCTGGATCACGTTTAAATGTCTATCATCCCCTGGACAATGTCATTGGGGATGTCAGATCAGGAGTGCAGACCAGAAATCAGCTGTACTCAGCTGATTATGCCTCTGTAATGGAAAAAGGATACATTCACGACGGTGCTTATCGTTGTTTTGTCTCGCAGTTTGAGCCAAAATACGTCAGTGAAGCACTGAATGATGAGGCATGGGTGACTGCCATGCAAGAAGAACTTCTTCAGTTCAAGAAGTTAGGTGTATGGACTCCGGTGGATAAACCTAAAGGTGCTAAGGTCATTGGCACCAAATGGGTATTGAAATGCAAGAAGGATGACCAAGGCGTCATCATCAGGAACAAGGTTCAACTTGTAGTTCAAATATTTCGACAAGTTGAGGGCATAGATTACAATGAAGTGTTTGCACCCGTGGCAAGAATGGAAGCCATCCGCATCTTCCTTGCCTATGCATCGTATATGAAGATTAAAGTTTATCAATTGGATGTGAAGAGTGCATTCCTTCATGGTGAAATCCGAGAGACAGTGTACGTCAGTCAACCCGAGGGATTTGAAGATCCATATCATCAGAACAGAGTTTACAAATTCGACAAGGCTCTATACGGACTTCATCAAGCCCCAAGAGCCTGGTATGAGAAACTCTCGATTCACCTTGTGAAACACGGCTTTCGCAGAGGTGTTATTTATTACACATTGTGTATCAAAGAGAAAGATGGTGATTTGCTGCTTGTTAAAATCTATGTTGATGATATCATCTTCGGGTCAAAGAACGAAGATCTATGTAAAGAGTTTGAAATAGTAATGAAGGCTGAATTTTAGATGAGTGCCATGGGAGAGATGAAATTCTTTCTCAGGTTACAGATGGATCAGACACCAAAAGGGATTTTTCTTCATCAGACCAAGTATGTAGGAGACATTCTCTGTCGGTTTGACATGGAGAATGCTTCTGCAGCTGGGACTCCACTTGCTACAAACCATGATGTAGCACCCGATGAGAATGGTGATCTGGTCGATGCAACCATGTACCGAGGAATGATTGGATCTCTCATGTACCTCACTGCCTCAAGACCTGATACCTTGTATGCTACCTGTCTATGTTCAAGATATCAGGCAAAGCCCAAGGTGAACCATCTGATAGGGGTCAAAAGGATATTTCGTTATCTGAAGGGTACTCCAACACTTGGGTTGTGGTATCCTCATGATGATGACTTTGAGCTCACAACGTATAGTGACTCGGATTACGGTGCTTGCAAGATGAATTACAAGTCTACTTCAGCAGGGTGTCAATTCTTTGGGAGGAGATTAGTGACATGACAGTGTAAGAAGCAGACCTTGGTTGCATTGTCAACCTGTGAAGCCGAATACGTTGCTGCTGCAAGTTGCTGTTCACAAATCATTTGGATTCAACAGCAAATGCGGGACTACGGTTTGAATTTCTCATCTACTCCTATTTTTGTTGATAACTCTGCTGCAATTGTAGTAACTAAAAATCCGGTACAACATCCTAAGACCAAACACATCGGCATAAAATATCACTTTATACGTGACTGCTTTGAAAAGAATTTAATTGATGTTGTAAAAATAAACACTGATTTTCAACGCGCTGACCTCTATACAAAGGCTTTTGACAAACCACGTTTTCTATATTTGTTAGAGGTCAACGGTGTTAAAAGAAAAAGTGATGTAATTCCAGATGATGACCATGTGTAGTCCGATGCATTTATTTCATTTTTTTATCTTTTTCCTTTTATTTCCTTTATTTATTCTGTTTTCTGTTTAAATTAAATTCATGTTATTTAGTTGTCTATTAAAATCCTAAAAAGCGTAAATCGGTTACGGTTTTAGAATTTTAGGGGGAGAATAGGTCAGCGAGTAACATTAAAAAAAACGAGGGAGAAGGAGAGGCTAGCTGATAGAAAGTAGATCGTATCTGTTATATCGATTCACATACTTTGGAAAATGATAGAGGGAGAGTCGGTCGCAGAGACTCATCACTCCCAAAATAGCCCTAAGTCGCACGACACATCGTTACTCTGCCCAATTTTCGTTTGATCATTATATATCATCGATTGCTGTGTACTGACTATTTGCACTGATTATACAGGTATAATGCGGTGTAATCCATTTCCATTTCACTCAATTTGATTCCATAATCTGGACATTCGGACCTAAGCAATAACCAAAACCTGGTTGGACAAATAACCTAATAAAACTAAGTAAAATATTGAAATCAAAGTTGTTAGGTGCTAAATAGAGTGATTGCGAGTCTAATGAACCAAAAAACGATGTCTAATCTTAAGAATTGGTCAAAAATTTAATTTGAATTGAACAAGCAGAGTGTCATGCGAATGGACAGGTTGATGAACTTCAGTTGCACGACTGGGGTGTGCGAACGGCTAAACCGCACGACTGAACCATGCGTATGAGTTCAGTCGCACGACTGGTGTAAACGCATGAGTTTGCATACGTATGAGCCTAGTCACACGTTCAGTTGTACGTATGAGGTCATTCGCACGACTGGATCTCAGTCGCACTGCTCATTCGCACGACTTGATCTCAGTCGCACAGTCTCATTCGCATGACAGAACAAAAAATTTTCTAAGTCCAAATAATTCAAGTGACTACTCATCGACGGATACTAATGTTTATATTCATTGTGTTACAGATGGCTAGTTGTTGGACTATGAGCACCAAGCACAACATTTGTGCTCATCTGGATCTGACATCCGGGAACGCATCTAATTTTTCAGGCATTATCACGTTTCTGCAGAGATCTAGGATTTTCTATGCCATTTCTACACCTTGTACACCTTACCGCTCCATTCAGCAGGCCTTCTGGGAAGGCGCAGCTGTTGATAGATCTTCAGAGCCTTATCGCATCAGGAGTTCGATATTTGGAGAGGCTACAGAGATCACCGAGGATGATCTTTGGACAGTGCTGCAGTTCGGGGATGATACTGACTGTCCCACTCGATTACACCCTCTGACTGTCCGAGGATGTTTCATGCGAGCTAAGTACTCTGGGGACATTAACGCAGGGGTGCTCAACAAGAGCAACTTGTGCCCCCAGTTCAAGTACCTTGCACATGTGTTGCTGAAGTGTATTGCTTCTCGGAAAGGAGGGTTTGATGAGCTCTCAGATCAGATACAGAACGCTTATGCATCGTTGGTGTTGAACCACCCGTTCAGCTTTTCCAGGATGATCTTCACATACTTGGTAGAGAACATTGAGGGGAAGGGGAAGGAGAGATTTTGTATGTACCCTCGATTTCAGATGATCATAGATCAGAAGCTCCCTCAGCTACCAAAGGAGAAGGAGGACGCGGTGGTACTCGAGTTGATGGATGATACCACTTTAGGTAGGATGAAAGTCTACGGGGGAAAGCAGGTGTAACCCCCTGTGAGACGACTGTTTGGACGTTTGAGTAGAGTGGACTACGTGGCGCCAGCGAAGAGGAAGCGGCGTCACGATGACAGTGACTCGGACTCTGAGCCGATGGTGCTCCCATCTGATGATTCGGATGACGATGACAGTGGTGATGGTGGTGATACTGGTCCCACCTAGTCTAGGGCCACTCCTGCTGATGTTATATCACCATCATCCACCCAAGGAGGAGCAGAGATAGCAGGATTTCATCAGGATTTTCAGGCTGATGAGGATGACGAGTCGGACGAGGAGCCGTTGACTCGGACGGTGGGTAGCAAGGTGGTTGCCATCGAGAGAGGGATTAGGGCGGTAGGTGGACGCCAGGGTGAGTCTGGGGAGGCTGTTACTGATCCATCTTACACCCCAGACCAGCCTAGCAGCCAAGGGGGAGCATCCTCCTCGAAGGGAACGAGGAAAAAGAGGATGGCTCAGCCCTATGGGATGAAGAGTAAGAGAAGGAGATTTACTTTGATCACCACCACAGCCACAACCACAGCCACCACCACAGCCACCACCACAGCTACCACCACCACTACCACACCCTCTACCACTGTCACCACACCACCCACCACTGCATACATCCCATCTACCACCATATCTACCACACCCACTCCACCACCACTTTCATCCATACCAACCCCTATCTTCACCACTACCACCACCACCACCACTAGCCACCAAGCCGGCCCATCATCACATCCCACTCATACATCTGGATCACCTCTACCTCTTAGTGGGGTAGATGAACAGCTCTCGGCACTTAACCGTATGGTGCTGAGGCTGTTGGCTGTCGATGACGAGAAGACTGCTCAGATTCGCCAGCTTGTAGATCTTACGGCTACCCAATCTCTGCAGATATCTCAGCAGGCACAACAGATAGAGCAGCAGGCCCATATGATGGATGCACAACGCGAAGAGATGTCCCAACTCCGAGATCAAAATGCCCAATCAGCTAAAAGGATAGAGGAGTTGGAGACCACCAACAAGACCATCATGCTGCGGCTCAAGGGATCCAAGGACGAGCCTTTAAAGATCAAGGAGGGGGATGGAGATGATAGTGATGATGACAGTGTTGATGATGATGACAATGCCAGTGAGGATGACACTGATGCTGGTGATGATGGTGGTGATGAGGATGTTGATGATGATGAAGATGACACATCTGCTGCGGGTGCCACACCTGCAAGTGAGAAGAGGACAAAGAAAGCACAAGACCAAAGTGCCTCCACAACCGCCCCGTCAGCAGAAGAGAACGTGATCCAGGACAAGAGTAATACTTAGTTGTTTTTGTTATTTAAATCATATGTATTTGAATCATATGTATTTGAATCATGTATCACTTAAATGTAATGAATGTTTATATTTAATGTTGATGTTTTTGTTTTGATTATTAACTAAATATTGCTGTGTTGAATGTCTAAATCAAGAAGATCCAAACTTTCAGAGGGATGAATATGATGTTGCTCCCCTCCAACAAATCAAGAATCAGCTCACGTTGATTCTTGATCTGCAGGGTATAGTCAGGAGATCGGTGATGTACACTCCTGAAGAAGGAGAGATCATTCACAATCTCACTGACGAGCAAACAGCAGAAATGTTCAAACTCAATGTCGATGAGATCATGAAAGACGCTCCAACAGTTCATGTGGAAAGTGACGACGAGCTCAACGATGTGGATGAAATCGAGATCGAAGATGTCACGGACCAGAACTATCCAGAGTACACTAACAATGCGGGTAATGTCATTCCCAATCTGGGAGACAATCTAGTCAGTGAAACCTTAGAGACTTTGGATAAACTGGAACAAGAGTCAGATAAGACTGAAGATAAGGCCCAAGCCTCGGATGCTGAAGTAAATATCAGAAAGGCTGAGTGGGCTGCATGTTTTGAAGAGATAAGAGCCCAACAAAGTGCTTCAACGTCGACTGTCTACACCAAGCTGTACAAAGTAAAGAAACATCACAAGGTGTCGGGCAGAATCATTGCATGGGCATATTTTGAAGATTTCAACGTTTATGCAGTTAAACGTGAGCTAGGGATCGAGTACTTCAGGTTCCCACACGACCTGAAGACTCTTCCTGGATTTGAGCTGAACCAGTTAGCGAAGCTGAAATTGCTATACGTTGATCCACGCAAGATGTCTGGATGGTTTGAAGCAGCTCTGAAGAAAGAGTACCACACCAGATGGGTTAACTTCAAACCTCAACAACCTACGAGGTATATCCGAAGGTCTGAGGTTGATGCCATAACTAGAAAACCGAGAATAGTGCTGAAGTGGAGTCCTTCGCGCACCATGTCCAAGATCCCACTACGGGAAATGCCACAGGACTTCACTCCACACTTCAAATGGTGGTACTATGATTGGAGGACATGAGAGGCAGTCATAGTCTTGAACAAAGAAGGAAAATGGATACTATCAGGGTATTTGACCCGATGTGGCTCACAAACTTGTCTGCAAATGATGTATACACATTATACAAGTGGCCACTATTCTATGACTCTCAATATATTGTACAAGCTCTACAGTTTCAGAATGTTATACGACTCTGCTTTGCGTTTGAGATACACGCAGAAGTCACAAAAGAAGAGAGTACAAGAAGTATGAAGAGGTTATGAAGTAGGTAAGACATTAGATGAAACTAGGTCCAAGGGGGAGTTTGTAGGTACATGTGTCCCTAGTTTCTGAACTGAATGTAATATGTCTTTAGTGTCTTACACTTATGTAATAGTTGGGTACTTAATGAAATGGAAATGGTTGGTTGTGTTTATAATGTTTAATATTTCATTAATGAGTTGTTTAACGCATATTGACTTGATTATATAGGTTTGTGGTTGTTTGAATGAATCTTGATAATGTAATGACAAATGAATACATTCAAACTTAGTAATATGAAGTTCTCATGCGAATGGACCATACGCATGAACAACTTCAGGCGAATAACTCAGTCGCATGACTAAACCAGGAGACTGGATTAGTCGTATGATTGTAACATGAGATTGGCTCAGTCGCACGACTGAACAATCAGTCGTGCGAATGGATCAATCTCATGGCTCAATCGCACGACTGAACCATACTAATGGTTCAGTCGCCCGAATGAACAACCCTAACCTATAAATACCACCTAATTCGTGGAAAAAACGTAATAATTCATATCACTTTGACTCTAGACGTACCCTAGCCTTCAAGAGACCTCCAAGAACCTGTTCCAAGTTCACAGATCGCACTAGATCGATACCATATCGTTCTTAACGTTAGATTCAATCCATAATTGATTCGACGTGCATTCTCACTGATTGGATCGCCAATCAAACAGGATTCCGCACTATTTGATTCGGTATACATGTTAATCGGTTAGTATTTCGTTAACAAGTGGTTTTCGATACCATATCGTTCTTAACGTTTAGATTCAATCCATAATTGATTCGACGTGCGTTCTCAATGATTGGATCGCCAATCAAATAGGATTCGCACTATTTGATTCGGTATACACGTTAATCAGTTAGTATTTCGTTTAAATACACGATCCTAACACAATCTCAACATAACTAAAGTATTGTTGAGTCATAGTTTCACCTGACTCGTAGGCGTATGCTCAAACTACTACTTCATGAGGTCCTTCTTGTTTTCTTTAGCTTCATCAGACTCTTCATACATAAGCTTTACTGCATCCCAGAGCTGCTTAGCAGTTTTACACTTCTTGAAGCTCTATATATTGAGTTTGGAAGAGCAGTTTGGAGAGCAATCGTTCCCCTTTGATCAATGTCAATCTTCTTCCAATCTTCCTCAGAACAGTTAGCCATTTCCTTTGAACTCATCCTACCTCTATAAGTGGCTGGAAATGTGCTTGGGATATGAAGTCCTTTGACAAAAGATCTCCACATCTTGCTATCTTGAGACTTGATAAACCCTTCCATTTGTTGGCACCAAGTATTAAATTCATAAGGAGGAATTTTTTTCATGGTATCGATTTCCATATCAGCTTTTATGAGAGCTACCATTTGAGTTGTTAAGTGTTTTCTGAAACTAAAAAGATTAAAGATAGTGAGATCTTACAATTAAGAGCCTAAAATGCTCTCATACCAATTGCAGGACCGGTGAAGGGGTCAACACAATAGTTTCAAAATGTTTGGAGAGACTTAAAACACTTAATGGATTAAATAGGGAACTAGCTTGAAATAAACAAAGAACACAAGTAAAGAACAAAACAAGAACATAATAAGATGGTTTTCAAGACTGTTTTATATTGCCTTGAAGTTCTGTTTACAAAGTGTTACTAAGCTTAAGTCTAGTGAAAAGTATTTGAGGTATTTTATACTACATCCTACAGCTAGCCATACTTTGAAGGCTAGGTGGAAACACTAATCTAGACAACATGATCATGTTAGATCTAGTTCCAATAGGTCTAGATTCATTGTAAAGGCTTAGAACTTTAATCATGATTTTGTAATAAACTCTTGTACATATTTTTTTCTTGTATGCTATATATGTATAGGTTAACCAAATAACTATGTTGATTTATATGTGTGATTGCAGGAATAACATCATACTTAATCAATTTTGTAAATTTACTAAGTGTAAGAACTATCTACGGATGAACACTCTGTAGTTCCGTAGATGTTTTTCCAGAACAACAAGGAAGTGTGCATCCAAGGATCTTTTACGGAAGAACAACTTGCTACGGATGAAGTCCCAAGTGACAGACTCCTATGGAAGACCAAAGTCCTACGGAAGGCTAAACACCTACTGAAGAACAAAAGTCCTACGGGAGACTCAAGTCCTACGGAAGACCAAAATACTTGTATGTATTTCACCAAGTACATTAAGTCAACAAGTCAAACACTAAAGTACTGTCATAAAGTCAATGTCATAAACGAACTTTACGACTTTACTTAGTCAGAGATCATCACATCAAGACGTTCTCTGAGTAACTTTCTTACCACAATAAGAAAGTTACGGTTACCCTAACAATAAAACCCTGAGCCTATATATACAAGGCATAGGTGCATTCTTTTTGGTATCGATTGCAAAGGATTGCTAAAATCATAACAAACCCTAGCAACCCTAACAACAAACACAACAATACACACCAAATCATCATTAGAACCCTAGCAATCAACAATGTCAATCATTATTTGTTCAATTATAATTTGTAATCAATATTAATAGAAAACTTTTGAATCAAACTTGTTCGTTCTTTCATTCTGGTTATTTGTTTTACATTTATCAAAATTGTTCTTTGTTGATTCATATTACAATTGTTATTCATCTTCAATCAAATAAACAATGAGTAGTGATAATTCCGCAATCACTATTCGTGCCATCTAACCTGATAATTCCTGTTTTGATCCTTGGATTCACAAATCAATGTAAATTCAAAAGGCAGATTGTCTTTTGACTTGTGACTATGACATGCCATAGCTCACATCCTTATCTAATACAAAAATGATAAAAGTACAAAAATAGAAAGTTACAAACTCTAAGACCTTAATCTATAGTTGACAAAAGTATGCACTTTTCACCAACTCATATAAGTTGGTGAATGTTAAGAGGTGGCCGCAAAAAGCAGTTTAGCTTTTGTCAAAAGTAAGTCAGAGAAAGCATGTCTTCTCTATCTGTGGAAGGAATCAGTCTCTTGGCTTTAGAAGACATTGTCTTTAAGCTTCAGAAGATTTCATCATTGAGTTGCATCAAATCTTCTTGAGTAACTTTCCTTGTACTTCACATGTGCATGCTAAGAGCTCTTTGGTTGCATCAGCCTCTAAGTATAATCCTTACATTAGTTTTTTCATTCTGACATCTAAAAAAAACTTAAGTGCTCAATAATTTACTCTAAGATGTCAAGAGGCAAATCAAGTATTTCATTCTTATGATCATAATATGTGATTACTCCATTTACTCTCTTGACTCTAAACTTCTTCATTTTACCAATGTCCCTTTCAGAATTCTCTCTTCCACTTCGGGATCAAACAACCTTGCCTTTATTATTCCTTTTACTTCAGCTCTCTAAATGGAAATAACTGATGATAAAGGCTAATCATTATCTGATAAAGTAGTATCAGATAGAGGAGATGTTGGATGCTTAGTCGGTAGATAGGAAGACCTTTTAACAGTTTCTTTGTCTTTCCTTGTTGTCTTTCCCATTGCTCTTTTGCTTCTGCATATTTTGGGAGCTCTCTAGCTGCAACTTTGTTCTTGATTTCTTTGATATGCAGATCAAGAGTAGACATACTCATTGGTCCTACTTGTAAGTAAAAGAAACCATAGTACCTTAGGTGCATCTTCATCTCTTGCTTGTCTCTTTACTCATGTCTAACTCTTTCAACTTGCTCTCTTTCAGATTCAGCTCTCCTTTTCCTAGCTAACTTAGCTGATTTCTACATCTCAACATTAGTTTCACCTATCAGCTTTAATTTTAACTCAGCAAGGCTCCACTCAATAACCTCATCAAAATAGAATCCTTTCATCTTAAGTTGAGCTGCCAGGAAGCATTGTTCTTGATCTTTTTCCTTTTCTTTTGGAGAGGAGGTCATTAGCATAGATTCAGTAGTTGTTGATACAAGAGCTTGCTAAGTTGTTGTCATTTGAGGAGTGCTTTTGGTTGTTTGCTTGTATGACTTCGATAACACTTTCTTGACAACTTTTTCTTTTCTTTTTGATGGAGCTATATGATTAGATCCATTGGTTTCTCCTGTAGGGTTATGTAAGGATTCCTATAAGTCTGATACAACTACTGATGACTACTTAAGATTCTCTTGGGTAATGTTTCTGAAATCAAGATCAGAAACATTTGAGTCTTTCAAGGAATTAGTAACTACACTGGAGTCTCTCTACAAGCTGAAGGTAAGACAGGTTACGCTCAGACAACGGAACCGAGTTCAAGAATCAGTGGATGGAGGCTTACTGCAAGGAAAATGGAATTGTGCACCAGTTCACTTCTGCCTACACGCCTCAGATGAATGGCATTGCTGAGAGAAAAAATCGCAGCTTGATAGAGACAGCACGGACAATGCTAGCAGACTCGAAACTGCCTATCCAATTCTGGAATGAGGCAGTGGCAAATGCGTGTTACACGTTAAATCGAGTTCTGGTAGTCAAACGCCATGGCAAGACATGTTATGAGTTACTACAACGACGTAAACCTAATCTAGAGTATCTCGAACCGTTTGGCGCACCGTGCACCCTACTGAAGAAGACTCAGGAGGGAAAATTCAGCGAGAAGGCTGAAGAAGGTATCTTCCTAGGATACAACATACCGAACAATAATGTTTACAACAACTCAACGGGTCTAGTAGAAGTGTGGTGTAATGTTGATGTTCAGAGATACACCACACCACCTACTAGAAAAGAACCCGCTTACTTTTTCCACTATGATGGATTCTTCAAGTCCTTCAACATACCTATCTCCACTTCTGACGAAGGTTAGCAACCAGGATGATGTATGATGTCTTGAACTCACCGTCACCAGATACAACATCATCTGCTTCACAAGGTGACTCGTCTCACCACTCAGGGGGAGCACTCAAAGCAAGTGACTCCTCCTCAGAAGATGAAGCTGTGGAAAATGACCAGAACAATCAGGAGGAACAGGTTCCAATTCCTGCAAGTCCACAAGCATCTAACAGTGATGCCTCTGCGACTTCGAAACCTCAAACTCCTACTACTTCAGATACAGAACCAAACGTTCATAATCTTGACTCTGAGGTAGTTGTTCCCACCACTCCAGGATCACGTTTATATGTCTATCATCCCCTGGACAATGTCATTGGGGATGTCAGATCAGGAGTGCAGACCAGAAATTAGCTGTACTCAGCTGATTATGCCTCTGTAATGGAAAAAGGATACATTCACGACGATGCTTATCGTTGTTTTGTCTCGCAGTTTGAGCCAAAATACGTCAGTGAAGCACTGAATGATGAGGCATGGGTGAGTGCCATGCTAGAAGAACTTCTTCAATTCAAGAAGTTAGGCGTATGGACTCTGGTGGATAGACGTAAAGGTGCTAAGGTCATTGGCACCAAATGGGTCTTGAAATGCAAGAAGGATGACCAAGGCGTCATCATCAGGAACAAGGCTCGACTTGTAGGTCAAGGATTTCGACAAGTCGAGGGCATAGATTAAAATGAAGTGTTTGCACCCGTGGCAAGAATGGAAGCCATCCGCATCTTCCTTGCCTATTAATCGTATATGAAGATTAAAGTTTATCAATTGGATGTGAAGAGTGCATTCCTTCATGGTGAAAGCCGAGAGACAGTGTACGTCACCCAACCCGAGGGATTTGAAGATCCATATCATCGGTACAGAGTTTATAAACTCGACAAGGCTTTATACGGGCTTCATCAAGCTCCAAGGGCCCGGTATGAGAAACTCTCGACTCACCTTGTGAAACACGGATTTCGCAGAGGTGTTATTGATTGCACACGGTTTATCAAAGAGAAAGATGGTGATTTGCTGCTTGTTCAAATCTATGTTGATGATATCATCTTCGGGTCAAAGAACAAAGATTTTTTTAAAGAGTTTGAAGCAGTAATGAAGGCTGAATTTGAAATGAGGGCCATGGGAGAGATGAAATTCTTTCTCGGGTTACAGGTGGATCAGACACCAAAAGGGATTTTCCTACATCAGACCAAGTATGTAGGAGACATTCTCAGTTGGTTTGACATGGAGAATGCTTCTACAGCTGGGACTCCACTTGCTACAAACCATGATGTAGGACCCGATGAGAATGGTGATCTGGTCGATGCAACCATGTACCGAGGAATGATTGGATCTCTCATGTACCTCACTGCCTCAAGACCTGATATCATGTATGCTACATGTCTATGTTCAAGATATCAGGCAAAGCCAAAGGTCAACCATCTGATAGGGGTCAAAAGGATATTTCGTTATCTGAAGAGTACTCCAACACTTGGGTTGTGGTATCCTCATGATGATGACTTTGAGCTCACGGCGTATAGTGACTCGGATAACGGTGGCTGCAAGATGAATTACAAGTCTACATCAGCAGGATGTCAATTCTTTGGGAGGAGATTAGTGACATGGCAGTGTAAGAAGCAGACATCGGTTGCATTGTCAACCTGTGAAGCCGAATACGTTGCTGCTGCAAGTTGCTGTTCACAAATCATTTGGATTCAACAACAAATGCGGGACTACGGTTTGAATTTCTCTTCTACTCCTATTTTTGTTGATAACTCTGCTGCAATTGCAGTAACTAAAAATCCAGTACAACATCCTAAGACCAAACACAACGGCATAAAATATCACTTTATACGTGACTGCTTTGAAAAGAATTTAATCGATGTGGTAAAAATAAACACTGATTTTCAACGCGCTGACCTCTATACAAAGGCTTTTGACAAATCACGTTTTCTATATTTGTTAGAGGTCAACGGTGTTAAAAAGAAAAGTGATGTAATTCCAGATGATGACCATGTGTAGTCCGATGCATTTAGTCTATTTTTTATCTTTTTCTTTTTATTTCTTTATTTTTTCTCTTTTCAATTTAAATTAAATTCATGTTATTTTGTTTTCTATTAAAATCCTAAAAAGCGTAAATCGGTTACGATTTTAGAATTTTAGGGGGAGAAGAGGTCAGCCAGTAACATTAATTAAAAAAAACAAGGGAGAAGGAGAGGCAAGCTGATAGAAAGTAGATCGTATCTGTGATTCCGATTCGATAACTTTGGAAAATGATAGTACACATGAACAAATCAAGAGGGACTTTAAAAGTTTAAATTGTATTAGATGCCAAATTCAAAGTATAAGTCTATGTAGTCTGAGCAATATAAAAGGAAAATGATAGCAAAACTGGTTACTACTAAGGTAACACAACGAAAGTAGACCTAGAGGATGCTAGACCACAGATGATATGTCGGTAGATTCAACACAATAAATGATTAGACCTGGTTGGTGATCTCAAGATCATACTAAGTTGTTCAACTGACTGTGGGTTTCCATCTTACCACTGGTTAACACAATCAATAATATTCCAATAAGGGGTGACGAGCAAATAAACGCCACAAATGTGAGCGGATGACCATAAATAGAGCAAAGCACGAAAAAAAAAGAAAAGCAAACGCTATCAAGCTAATAACTTATGTTGTTGGTGCGTTATGTGCAAAAGAAAAATAAAGATGCTCTAACAAGAAGATAGGTAGTGTGCCACTCTGCTGTGCGATGGCACTGACCTGAGGATAAGCATAACCTAGATATTCTAGAATTCATTGTTGTTTGCCGCCTCTCTGATGTGCAATGGCACTGGCCTGAGGCTTGGCTTCTCTTTGAAAGCTCTAAGAATAGTTTCTTCTTGTCAAAATACCCGTAGACCGCTCAAATTTTCCTGAGGAATGTTGATTACCACATAAGCGTGGGATCCACAAATGTTGGTTGAAATAATTAAACCTTAAACTATCACCAATCTGAGTCAAAAGTCTGTGTATGGATTTAAGAGGACCAGCATACTGACAATCATCGTGGCTACAATTCTTGAAAGTCCAAATCAATGTGGGGATCTAATAGTACCAGTATGATTTCCTAAATTTGCTAACGACTCAGGATGAAAAACAAGAAGTGAGCATCAAAAAGTTTTTTGATAACATGTCCCAAATGATTTGACTTGCCTGTATGATTCCAAATTGAATTGGTCCAGTTATGGTCAAAATAAAATGAAGCTGCCTATTCCGAAACCGAATCCATTAGATTTCTATCTTAGGATTTACACCTCACACAAAAAGTAAAAAACAAGTTTAGTTTTGTACTTCAGCTTAAGTCTTTTATTTTATTTAAATTTAGTCAATTCAGTTTGTTTAATATCGGACTACATCATGGAAATCAGTAAGGGAGTAAATCACCTAAAAGGGTCAGGTCTGAGGTGACCACACGTGTTTTCAAAAGGTAAAAAGGTCACGTCTGAGGTAACCACACGTGTTTTCAAAAGGTAAAAAGGTCACGTCTGAGGTGACCACACGTGTTTTCAAAAGGTAAATGGGTCACGTCTGAGGTGGTCAAAAGTTTTTCAAGTTAAAATGATCATGTTTGAGATAATCAAATGTTCATAATGTTAAACCAACAGTTTAAAAGGGTTTAAATGTCCAATGGTCATAAATTCAAAAAAAAAATCATGAGTATGACCCATTCGCATGAATGGACCATGAGTATGGACCAACCGTACGAATGGACCATACTCATGCCTTATATAGCCGAATGGACATGAGTATGGACCATTCAACCGAATGGTTTATCCGAATGAGCCATTCGGCTGAATGAGAGTGTGCGAATGAGCCAGTCGCCCGACTGAACTCCAGTCGGCCGACTGAAGATGATCGACTGGTCCAATCGCACGATTGAGCCCGAATGAAATGAACGAATGGGTCCAGTCGGCCGATTGAACTCAGATTTAGTATAAATAGAGGGGGAGTCAGTCGCAGTCACTCATCACTCCCAAAATCGCCCAAATTCGCACGACACGTCGTTACTCTTCCAAATTTTTGTTTGATTATTCTATACCATTGATTCCTGTGTACTGACGGTTTTCACTAATTATACAGGTATAATGCGGGTGCAATCCACCTACATTTCAATCAATTTGATTCCAAAATAAAGATATTTGGCCCTAACCAAGAACTGAGACTTATTTGGACAAATAACCTAACAAAACTAAGTAAAATATTGAAATCAAAGTTGTTAGGTGCTAAATAGAGTGAATGCGAGTCTAATGAACCAAAACAAGATGTCTAGTCTTAAGAATTGGTCAAAACTTGAATTTGAATTGAACAACCAGTCTGTCATGCGAATGGACAGTTTGACGAACTTCAGTCGCAAGATTGAGGTGTACGAACAGCTAAACCGCACAACTGAACCATGTGTATGAGTTTAATCGCACGACTGGTGTAAACGCATGGGTTTGCATACGTATGAGCCTAGTCGCATGTTCAGTCGTACGTATGAGGTCATTGGTATGACTGGATCTCAGTCGCACTGCCCCATTCGCACGACTTGACTTAGTCGCACAGTCACATTCACATGACAGAACAGCAATATTTCAAGTCCAAATGATTCAAGTTACTACTCATTGACGGATACTAACGTTTATACTCATTGTGTAACAGATGGTTAGTCGTTGGACTATGAGCACCAAGCACAACATCTATGCGATGGCACTGACCTGGGAATAAGCATAACCTAGATATTCTAGAATTCATTGTTGTTTTCCGCCTCTCTACTGTGCGATGGCACTGGCCTGAGTCTTGGCTTCTCTTTGAAAGCTCTAAAAATAGTTTCTTCTTGTCAAAATACCCGTAGACCGCTCAAATTCTCCTGAGGAATGTTGATTACCACATAAGCGTGGGATCCACAAATGTTGGTTGAAATAATTAAACCTTAAACTATCACCAATCTGAGTCAAAAGTCTATGTATGGATTTAAGAGGACCAGCATACTGACAATCATCGTGGCTACAATTCTTGAAAGTCCAAATCAATGTGGGGATCTAATAGTACCAGTATGATTTCCTAAATTTGCTAATGACTCTGGATGAAAAACAAGAAGTGAGCATCAAAAAGTTTTTTGATAACATGTCCAAATGATTTGACTTGCCTGTATGATTCCAAATTGAACTGGTCCAGTTAAGGTCCAAATAAATTGAAGCTGCCTATTCCAGAACCGAATCCATTAGATTCTGTCTTAGGATTTACACCTCACACAAAAAGTCAAAAACAAGTTTAGTTTTGTACTTCAGCTTAAGTCTTTTATTTTATTTAAATTTAGTCAATTCAGTTTGTTTAATATCAGACTACATCATGGAAATCAGTGAGGGAGTAAATAACCTAAAAGGGTCATGTCTGAGGTGACCACACGTGTTTTCAAAAGGTAAAAAGGTAACGTCTGAGGTGACCACACGTGTTTTCAAAAGGTAAATGTGTCACGTCTGAGGCGACAAAGTGTTTAAAAGGATCACGTCTGAGGTGGTCAAAAGTTTTTCCAGGTAAAATGATCATGTCTGAGATAATCAAATGTTCATAATGTTAAACCAACAGTTTAAAAGGGTTTAAATGTCAAATTGTCATAAAGTCAAAAAAAAATTCATGAGTATGACCCATTCACACGAATGGACCATGAGTATGGATCAACCGTACGAATGGACCATACTCATGCCTTATATAGCCGAATGGACATGAGTATGGACCATTCAACTGAATGGCTTATCCAAATGAGCCATTCGGCCGAATGAGAGTGTGCGAATGAGCCAGTCGCCCGACTGAACTCCAGTCGGCTGACTAAAGGTGATCGACTGATCCAATCGCACGACTGAGGTCCATTCGCCCGAATGAAATGAACGAATGGGTCCAGTTGGCCGATTGAACTCAGATTTAGTATAAATAGAGGGGGAGTCGGTCGCAGTCACTCATCACTCCCAAAATCGCCCTAATTCGCACGACACGTCGTTACTCTTCCAAATTTTTGTTTGATCATTCTATACCATTGATTGTTGTAGACTGATGATTTTCACTGATTATACATGTATAATGCGGTGCAATCCACCTATATTTCAATCAATTTGATTCCAAAATCAAGATATTCGGCCCTAACCAAGAACCGAGACTTATTTGGACAAATAACCTAACAAAACTAAGTAAAATATTGAAATCAAAGTTGTTAGGTGCTAAATAGAGTGATTTTGAGTCTAATGAACCAAAACACGATGTCTAATCTTAAGAATTGGTCAAAACTTGAATTTGAATTGAACAGCCAGTCTGTCATGCGAATGGACAGTTTGATGAACTTCAGTCGCACGATTGAGGTGTGCGAACGGCTAAACCGCACGACTGAACCATGTGTATGAGTTCAATCGCACGACTAGTGTAAACGCATGAGTTTTGCATACGTATGAGCCTAGTCGCATGTTCAGTCGTACATATGAGGTCATTTGCACAACTAGATCTCAGTCGCACTGCTCATTCGCACGACTTGACTCAGTCGCACAGTCTCATTCGCATGATAGAACAACAATATTTCAAATCCAAATGATTCAAGTTACTACTCATCGACGGATACTAACGTTTATACTCATTGTGTAACAGATGGCTAGTCGTTGGACTATGAGCACCAAGCACAACATCTGTGCTCATCTGGATCTGACGTCTAGGAACGCAGCTGACTTTTCGGGCATTATCACTTTTCTCCGGAGATCTAGGATCTTCCATGCCATTTCTACTCCTTGTACACCATACCGCTCCATTCAGCAGGCCTTCTGGGAAGGCGCAGTTGTTGATAGATCCTCAGAGCCTCATCGCATCAGGACTTCGATATTTGGAGAGGTTATAGAGATCACCAAGGATGATCTTCGGACGGTGCTGTAGTTCGGGGATGATACTGACTGTACCACTCGATTACACCCTCTTACTGTCCGAGGATGTTTCATGCAAGCTAAGTACTCTAGGGACATCAACGCAGGGGTGCTCAACAAGAGCAACCTGTGCCCCCAGTTCAAGTACCTCGCACATGTGCTGCTGAAGTGTATTGCTTCTCGGAAAGGAGGGTTTGATGAGCTCTCAGATCAGATACAGAATGCTTACGCAGCGTTGGTGCTGAACCACCCGTTCAGCTTTTCCAGGATGATCTTCACCTACTTGGTGGAGAACATTGAGGGGAAGGGGAAGGAGGGATTTTGTATGTACCCTTGATTTATTCAGATGATCATTGATCAGAAGCTCGCTCAGCTACCAAAGGAGAAGGAGGACGCGGTGGTGCTCGAGGTGATGGACGATACCACCTTGGGCCGGATGAAGGGCTACAGGGGAAAGCAGGTGAAACCCCCTGTGAGATGACTGTTTGGGCATTTGATTCGAGTGGACTACGTGGCGCCAGCGAAGAGGAAGTGGCGTCACGATGATAGTGACTCAGATTCTGAGTCGATTGTGCTCCCATCCGATGATTATGATGAAGATGACAGTGGTGATGGTGGCGATACTGGTCCCACCCAATCTAGGGCCACTACCGCAGATGTTATATCGCCATCATCCACCCACGCAGGAGCTGATACGGCAGGATTCCATCAGGACTTTCAGCCTGATGAGGAGGACGAGTTGGACGGGGAGCCGTTGACTCGGACGGTGGGCAGCAAGGTGGTTGCCACCGAGAGAGGGACTAGGGCGGTAGGTGGACGCCAGGGTGAGTCTCGGGAGGCTGTTACTGATCCATCTTACACCCCAGACCAGCCCAGCAGCCAAGGGGGAGCATCCTCCTCGAAGGGATCGAGAAAAAAGAGGATGGCTCAGCCGCACGGGATGAAGAGTAAGAGAAGGAGATTCACATTGATCACCACCTCGTCTACTACCACCACCACCACAACTACCACCACCACTACCACATCCTCTACCACTATTACCACACCACCCACCACTACATGCATCCCATCTACCACCATATCTACCACACCCACTCTACCACCACTTTCATATATACCAACCCCAATCTTCACCACTGCCACCACCACCACTACTAGCCACCATGCCGGACCGTCATCATACCCCTCCTATACATCTGGATCACCTCCACCTCCCAGTGGGGTAGAGGAACAGCTCTCGGCACTTCACCGTATGGTGCTGAGGCTGTTGGCTACCGATGACGAGAAGACTGCTCAGATTCGTTAGCTAGTAGACCTTACTGCTGCCCAATCTCTGCAGATATCTCAGCAGGCACAGCAGATAGAGCAGCAGGGACAGATGATGGATGCTCAGCGTGTAGAGATGTCCCAACTCCGGGAGCAGAATGCCCAATCAGCTAAAAGGATAGAGGAGTTGGAGACCACCAACAAGACCATCATGCTACGGCTCAAGGGATCCAAGGACGAGACCTTAAAGATCAAGGAAGGAGATGGAGATGATAGCGATTATGACAGTGATGATGGTGATGACGATGGTGATGACATTGAGGATGATACTGATGTTGGTGATGATGTTGGCGATGATGATGAAGACGACACACCTGCTGCGGGTGCCACACCTGCAAGTGAGAGGAGGACAAAGAAAGCACAAGATCAAGGTGCCTCCACAACCGCCCCGTCAGCAGAAGAGAATATGATCCAGGACAAGAGTAATACTTAGCTGTTTTTGTTATTTAAATCATATGTATTTGAATCTTGTATCATATTAATGAAATGAATGTTTATATTTAATGTTGATGTTTCTGTTTTTTATTATTAACTAATGATTGTTGTGTTGAATGTTTAAATCAAGCAGATCCAAACTTTCAGAGGGATGAATATGATGTTGCTCCCCTCCAACAGATCAAGACTCAGTTCACGTTGATTCTTGATCTGCAGGGTATCGTCAGGAGATCGGTGATGTACACTCCTGAAGAAGGAGAGATCATTCACAATCTCACCGACGAGCAAATAGCAGAAATGTTCAAACTCAATGTCGACGAGATCGTGAAAGACGCTCCAACAGTCCATGTGGAAAGTGACGACGAGCTCAACGATGTGGATGAAATCAAGACCGAAGATGTCACTGACCAGCATTATCTAGAGTACACTGACAATGCGGGTAATGTCATTCCCAATCTGGGAGACAATCTAGTCAGTGAAACCTTGGAGACTCTGGATAAACTGGAACAAGAGTCAGACAAGACTGAAGATAAGGCCCAAGACTCGGATGCTGAAGTTAAAATCAGAAAGGTTGAGTGGGCTGCATTCTTTGAAGAGATAAGAAGCCAACGAAGTGCGTCAAAGTCGACTGTCTACACCAAGCTGTACAAAGTGAAGAAACATCACAAGGTGTCGGGCAGAATCATATCATGGGCATATTTTCAAGATCTCAACGTTTATGCAGTTAAACGTGAGCAGGGGATTGAGTACTTCAGGTTCTCATACGACTTGAAGCCTCTTCCTGGATTTGAGCTGAACCAGTTAGCTAAGCTGAAATTGCTATACGTTGATCCATGCAAGATGTCTGGATGGTTTGAAGCAGCTCTGTAGAAAGAGTACCACACCAGATGGGTCAACTTCAAACCTCAACAACCTACGAGGTATATCCGAAGGTCTGAGGTTGATGCCATAACTGGAAAACCGAGAATAGTGCTGAAGTGGAGTCCTCCGCGCACCATGTCCAAGATCCCACTACGGGAAATGCCACAGGACTTCACTCCACACTTCAAATAGTGGTACTATGATTGGAGGACATGAGAGGCAGTCATAGTCTTGAACAAAGAAGGAAAATGGTACTATCAGGGTATTTGACCCGATGTGGCTCACAAACTTGTCTGCAAATGATGTATATACATTATACAAGTGGCCACTATTTTATGACTCTCAAGATATTGTACAAGCTCTACAGTTTCAGAATGTTATACGACTGTGCTTTGCATTTGAGAAACACGCAGGAGTTACAAAAGAAGAGAAGTACAAGAAGTTTGTAGAGGTTATGAAGAAGGTAAGACATTAGATTAAACTAGGTCCAGGGTGTTTATAGGTACATGTGTCTCTAGTTTCTGAACTGAATGTAATATGTCATTAGTTTCTTACACTTATGTAATAGTTGGGTACTTAATGAAATGTAAATGTTTGGTTGTGTTTATAATGTTTAATATTTCATTAATGAGGTGTTTAACACATATTGACTTGATTATATAGGTTTGTGGGTGTTTGAATGAATCTTGATAATGTAATGATTAATAAATACATTCAAACTTAATTATATGATGTTCTCATCCGAATGGCCCATGCGAATGGACCATACGCATGAACAACTTCATGCGAATGACTCAGTCGCACGACTGAACCAGGAGACTGGATCAGTCCTATGACTGTAACATGAGATTGGCTCAGTCGCACGACTGAACACTCAGTCGTGCGAATGGATCAACCGCATTGCTTAATCGCACGACTGAATCATACTAATGGTTCAGTCAACCGGATGAGCAACCCTAACCTATAAATACCACCTAATTCATGGAAAAACATAACAATTCATATCACTTCGACTCCAGACGTACCCTAGCTGTCCAGAGACCTCTAAGAACCTGTTCCAAGTTCACAGATCGCACTAGATCGATTCCATATCGTTCTTAACGTTTAGATTCAATCCATAATTGATTCGACGTGCGTTCTCACTGATGGATGGCCAATCAAATAGGATTCCGCACTATTTGATTCGGTATACACATTAATCAGTTAGTATTTCGTTCAATACACGATCCTAACACTTGGGTTTCCAATATGTAAGTAATCATCTCTTTTATGCGGGATCAGCTGAAGACAAACAGAAATGTATGGATCATTAATAGTGGTTTTTCCAGGCACATGACATGCAATAGGTCACTACTCCAAAAGTTTGAAAGAATTGATGAAGGAATAGTTGCTTTTGGAGGAGATGCAGGAGGTTACATTATAGGAAGGGGCAACGTCACAAATGGTAAGCTCAGCATTGAGAAGGTAAACTTTGTCAAGGAGCTTGGGTACAATCTTCTGAGTGTATCCCAATTTTGTGATCAGAGTCATAACATGCTCTTCACTGAGCATGAGTGCATTGTTCTCAGGTCCGGGGTGGTCATTCCTTATGAGCACATCCTACTCAGAGCCCCCAGGAAAGGGAAAATGTACAAGATGGACTTGCAAGAAACATCTCCTTTAGGAGAAGTTTCATGCTTTCTGTCTAAAGCAAATAATGATGAATCTTTCCCCTGGCATAAAATAATATGCCATGTAAACTTTAAAAACATGAATAAATTAATTAAGAATGATTTGGTAACTGGAAGTACCAAAGAAAGAGTTTACAAGTGATGACCACTGTGTTGCATGCCTGAAGGGGAAGCAACACAAGGTATCCCACAAGCCAAAGGAAAGATATTCCATCATTAATCCCCTACACTTATTACATATGGATCTCTTTGGCCCCACCAGTGTAATGAGTCTAAGAAGGACCTCTTACTGTTTGGTGATCACAGATGACTTTACAAGATTCACTTGGATCTTCTTTCATAGAACTAAGGATGAGACTCCTGAGATTCTGAAGAATTTCATATTAAAGAATGAGAATCAATGTGATCACAAGGTCAAAACCATAAGATGTGATCAAGGAACTGAATTCAAGAATCAAATCCTTGATACATTTTGTGATGAAAAGGGTATTACAATACAATATAATGCTCCCAGGACTCCTCAGCAAAATGGTGTTGCTAAGAGGAGAAACAAGACACTAATTGAAACTGCAAGAACAATGTTGTCTGACTCTAAACTGCCCATCACCTTCTGGGCAGAGGCAGTGAACACTACTTGCTATGTGCAAAACAGAGTTTTAGTGGTTAAGACACATGGTAAGACTCCTTATGAACTTTGGCACAAGAGAAAACCTTTCATTGGTTTTCTCAGGTCATTTGGATGTCCTTGCACCATCTTGAATACCAAAGATCAAATTGCCAAGTTTGCTGAGAAATCAGATAATGGACACTTTATTGGATACTCTTCTCAAGCTAAAGCTTGAAGAGTATACAATCTCAGAACTAGAGTAGTTGAGGAGTCAGCCAATGTGACTTTTAATGAGCACACTCCCAATGTGAAAGGTTCTGGTCCGGATTGGCTATTTGATCTTGATGTAGTTACCAACTGTTTTAACAAATCTTATGAGAATGTTTCAGGATATACAGATATACTACCTACAGGTGATCCTGACCCAAGATTTGAGCTAAGAAGACCTTTAAGTTACACATCTTCAGCTCCAGTGGTAACTAATCCTACAAATGAAGCTTCTACCAGCGTATCAATGACAAATCCTGCTGATGCTTCTGGGGTGCCTTCAAATTCCAGTTTAGAGGCACAAAACTTAGGAGAAGGAGCTTCAAATGTTGGAGAAAATAGTGGTGGTGAAAGTGATCAGGATTTTCTTGATGTTGATAACCACTCCATTAAAGACAACATCAATGATGTAACACACTCGTTGGATCAAGTCAATCTTGATAAGTGTGCTGATGTGGAGGGTGAATCTTCTTTGCCAGATCAGAATTTTTCAAATTTAGATCTATCTAAGCAACTTGCTATGATCCTTCAGCTAAGGATCCACAAGTCTCATCCTACCACAAACATCATTGGAGATGTTGATTCAAGGGTGAGAACAAGAGGACAAACCCATGAAATAAATGTTTGTCTTCACTCTTGTTTCTTGTCCCAGATAGAGCCAAAGAAAATTGCTGAGGCTCTAAAGGAAGGAAGTTAGGTTGAAGCTATGCAAGAGGAGCTGCTTCAATTCAAAAGGCAAAAGGTTTGGAACCTATGTCCTTTTCTTCAAGGGAAGACTACCATAGGAACCCAATGGGTTTTTAGGAATAAGAAGGATAATTGAGGACTTGTCATCAAGAACAAGGCAAGACTAGTTGTTCAAGGGTATACTCAAGAAGAAGGAATTGCCTACACAGATGTTTTTGCTCCTGAGCAAGACTTGAAGCTGTTAGAATATTCCTAGCTTTTGCTGCATCAAAGAACTTCAAGGTCTACCAACTTGATGTCAAGTGTGCTTTTCTCTATGGGGTGATTGATGAAGAGGTGTATGTCTAACAACCACCTGGGTTTGCAGATCCTGATCATCCTGATTATGTCTGCAGGCTTGATAAAGCTCTTTATGGGCTGAACCAAGCACCAAGGAAGTGGTATGAGACTCTATCTCAGTATCTCTGTCAACATGGCTACAAAATAGGTACTATAGATGGAACTCTCTTCATCAAAGGAACAGGAAATGACATAATGCTAGTTCAAGTATATGTAGATGACATTATCTTTGGGTCAAATAATCCAAAACTCTGTAAAGACTTTGAGAAGCTGATGAAGGATAGGTTTGAAATGAGTGCCATGGGGGAACTCAATTTCTTTCTAGGAATTCAAGTGAAGCAAGTTGACAATGGCATCTACATAAGTCAGTCAAAGTATGTACAAGACATACTTAAAAGGTTCAACATGACTGATTGTAAGGTTGCTAAGACATCCATAGCCAGAAATCACACCCTTGGACCTGATCTTGAGAGGGAGTGTGTTGATGAGCATCTTTATAGGGCAATGATTAGGTCTTTTATGTACCTCACAGCTAGCAGGCCAGATATCATGTTTGCTACATGCATTTGTGCAAGATATCAGTCAATCCCAAGATGTCATACCTGGTCACTGTCAAAAAAATCTTAAGATATCTCAAAGGTGCTCCATCATTTGGCCTTTGGTATCCAAAGAATTCTGACTTTTATCTGTATGCTTATACAGATAGTGACTATGGTGGTTGCAACATGACTGCAAAGTCTACATCAGGGGGATGTCAATTTCTTGGTGGAAGAGTAGTCTCTTGGCAATGCAAGAAACAATCATGTGTGTCTGTATCAACTGCTGAGGCCAAATACATTGCTGCTGCAAGCTGTTGTGCTCAAGTGCTTTGGATTCAAGATCAGATGTTGGATTATGGATTCAACTTTAAAGAGACTCCCATTCACATAGACAACAACAGTGCTATCTCCATCACAGAGAATCCTGTGCAGCACTCAAGGACAAAGCATATTAATATCAGGTATCATTTGATTAGAGATAACTTTGAAAAGGGTTTAATCAAACTAGTCAAAGTTAACACAAATGAACAATATGCTGATCTGTTCACCAAAGCTTTTGATGAGCAGAGATTTAAATATCTTGTATCAGCTATTGGGATGATTAACTTTGAATAGATTTTCTTAAACTTGATCATATTTACTTCTAAACCTGTGTGTCTTAAGTTGTCTATTTTATCACCTTCATAAGCCCTTGTTTTCTTTGGAAGAAAATCTTTTCAAAAGACTTTTATTAGATTTTTGAAAATTTTGATCTCTTTTCTTTTCGGAAGACTTAAAATTACCTTCGGAAGAAATTTATGTCTTAGTAAACAAATAATTGCTTCAGTAATTTTACCTTCGGAAGAAATTTATGAAATATCTTCCGAAGCTTAAAATCAACTTAAGTACTCTGTATGTTTTCAAAAAACAAGTTTCTTCCGAAAGAAATTTACCTTCAGAAGTTTTTATTCTCCCTAGAATAAAAAATCCCTAAGTGTAAATTCTCTTCCGAAGCAAAATTCTCAAAACCCTTTGAAATATCTTCTGAAGCCAATTTACCTTTGGAAGCTTTTTCTTCTGAACTTCCAAAGCAAATAACCTTTGAAAGATTTCTCGACTTCCAAGAAAACTACTTTTTGGGAAAAAGTAAACTACTTTTCAGAGGTGGGACCAACATCCGGATTTCAAATTTTATCCTCTTTCATTAACTTTGTCTCAAATCTTTTTCACATAGCCCAACGGTTCTCCCTTCTTTCACTATCTTCTTCAATTACACTATTCCTTAAACCTAAATTCTCCCAAACCGCCTTTGTTCTTCATCTTTCTTCATCCTTAAGCTTCTCAAATGGCAGACCTAAACCGCAGAAACAACCCATATTTCTCCATGCAACTTCACAGGCAACACAACCAGGTTGCTCTGTTAAGCTCTAAGAAAGATGAAAGTTTCTCAGAGGTTTGCTGTTTCCTGGCTCTATCCAACTACTTCACCTCCCTAACCATTGATCCTACTTCATGTGGTTATCCACAGCTTGTCTAACAAGCACGGAGAGTGGGACCAGATTCCTGAAGATCTCTACTTCATAGTACATGGAATGGTTCAAGGGGTCAAATTCAGGTACTCTAAGTTTGTTTATACAAATTTACTTGCTAACTTGGGCTCCTTAGAGTATTATATGTTTCCTAGATATGTTCAACACATTCTCAACTGTGAACTATGCTCACAGTTGAGGGAAACAGATAATATTCTTAAATTGGGACAGATGAAGCCCGTCATCTTTAAAATTATGAAGAAGCCAACTGTAGGCTTCTCAGGGGTAGAAACAGTCCTTGTCCTAAAAATGTTAGAGCTCATTGCTCAAGGTGACAACCTAGCAACACAAGCTAGTGTTGAACCCACACCTTCTACCTCCCAACCACCAAAAAGGCCACAAATCACCCTTAACTACCAAAGAAAATCCAAACGAACCCCTGCTTAAGCTATTGAGTCAGTGCAGGCCCCTATATACTCACCCATACAGGAGGAAGTGGACACTAGTGCTCCCACTTCCCCTGAGGAGCAAACCACTCCTATCTCTTCAAGAATAAGGGATGAGGTTCCCCATGCTCACCCTGATGAGCTCATAAGCCAAACTGCCTTAAGCCCTCACTCTGAGTCTTACCACTCAAGTGAACAACCTTCAGGGGACAGTTACCATCCCCAGCCTCTAGACTTAAATCAACCCATTCCCAACCTCTCATTCTATACTGATGAAGACTTAGGTTTCAGTGGGTGCCATGAGTCTCTTTACTCTTCCCCTACTTAAAGAGAGATGAGTACTCCTGAGTCTCCTTTGTCTAGCCCATATCAGTCACCCATCACTGAGGTGGATACTTCTGAACCTGTTCAGGATATCCATATAGAAGAGGCTCTCACTTCTGCAAGTGATTACATCATTAAGACCTCAACCATGGCAACTCAGCCCATTGACACTTCAACTGAGGCTGTCAATATGCAGAGGAAATCCAGTAGCCAAGAACCTGAAGCTCATGGTGAGAGAGAGGACCTTAATCCAATCATCTCATCCCCCAATGATTCTTCTGATGAAGATGAGGGGAATCTGAGACTAAAGGTGCAAAAACTGTCAAAAACATGCTCCTATTTAGTCTCTAAGGTTAGTCACCTTGAATCTCAGGTGACTACCCTGCAAAATAGGGTCAATGATCAGCAACTTGAGATATCTTATCTTAGGGAAAAACTAGCTAAGAGACCTTTAAGAGGAGCTCAACCAGGAACACAAGAACCTGTGAATGTAATTATTGTGGGTGCTCTTAGGATGAGGCTGGGATTAGAGAGAAATCGTGGAGTGTGTGTGTGTTTCTGCTGGAGAATCCGAAAATGATAAGGGAGATATGAGAGGAGTGAAAGGTGCAAGTGGTGCATTTAAGGAGAGTGGTGGATATGGTGGTGGTGTAGAAGAGAGGGGAGTAGAGGAGAGTGGGGCGGCCGATTTTGGCCTCTTGGCCAAGCTCAAGAACCGCAAAGGTGAAGTTGTGGGTGCTCTTAGTACATGGTTCTCACTAGTTTGGCCTTCTCCAGCCTTGCTCAAGATTCTCCAGCCTTGTCCAAGGAGTTTCAAGCCATCCAAGACCATCTACACCCTCCAAAACGTGAACAATACCAAGTGTAAGCTTCATGTCACCCGAAAATGGTCATTTCATGTGTTTTCTTCACTTCTCTTTCAAAAACACCTCCTCTCTATGTTGTAGAAGAAACCCGACACCATTATCTTGTTCTGGAGGAGCTTTCAACTTCACAAAAGGTATCTCACACGTTATATTGGTCATTCTTGAGGTGGAAACCGATTTCCACCATGAAAACCCTCTTTTTGGGTGTTTTGCACCATCTAACTTGTAAATCTTGTAACCCTTGAAAACAAAACTTGTAATCTGCTTGCTAATGATTTAATGGACTCCTAATAACCTGTTTTGAAAGTTACAAAAGGTTATATAACTCGAACATGTGGTTATTGCACGGGCTACACCTTGAAAAACCTTCTTTCTACATGAAATAACACTATTTAAGCACTTGTTTGAAAACCCTCTCAACCAAGGTTCATAACCTGCTCATGAACGACTTTGGAGCACCCTTATAATCTGATATTAAAGTTAAATAACGTTTTGGTAATGTTTAAACACATTGTTATAAGGATTTACACATGTGTTATGGTCGGTTATGGCTAAATCACTAAGTTGATGGTTCATTGTTGTATTGGGTGACCTAGCCGTGAGTTTGGGACATGATTTCAGAAAGTTTTGATGAATATTAAGTGTGTGATAAATGGTTAATCTCTGGAAATTAAAGACATGTTAAGACTAGACCCACTTTAGTCATTTTCGGGACCCGAAACATGGTAAAACAACTTTAAAATAATAAAACGTGGATTTTATCCATCTTGAAAAGTATTCCAGGCTTAATAATGGTTAATAAAGTGTTCTGGAGTCAATGGGTAATTTAAATGGTCAAAAGGATAAATTAAATAGCGTTTTAACTAGAAACGGGTACTAACCAGGTGACGTTTTTGAGAAAAATCCAAGAAAAAGGAGTTTAAAGCTAAGATTTATAAAAACCATGTCATTTCAGCAAGTTAAGTGTTAAAGGACCTAAAGAATTTTAAATATTGGTCAAATAAGCTTTTAAATGGTCAAATTCGGTTGAAAACGCGTTTTAACGGGTTAATTGTAAAAACGAGGCTTTCAACTATTGGAGGAAAAATTTCACAATTAAAGGACTTGAAACTTATAAAAATGTCCTTAAGATGTACCTACTGGTCCAAGACTCAAATTTAGGAAAATCCTTAATTAACTGTTAAAACTCTCCGGTTTTACCGTAACCGGGAACGTTAAACGTGTAGGTTTTAAACTGGATCCATATTCTCGAAATTTGGAACACTTATTCAATAATAAGATAATTTTAGTTTAAGAACCTGATTGTTGGTCATAATTATCATAAAGTGTAAAAAACCAAACTTGAGGGTAGAAACTGTCAAATTTGAAACTTGAGGGACTAAACTGTAAAATTATACCAAACTTTATAACCGACTCATATGAGACTAATAATCACTTGAACAGCATATTTACCCTATATCTTTAACTAAATGATGTAAAATCCTAAATTATATGGGAAACCATGACTTGCCATAAAAGGAAACGTTTTATACAAACCCTCACGAAACCAAAGTCTTATCCGACAACTAAATTTTTGACATACTTGTTGCACCTTAAAGAAGTTTAGAGTAGTAGCTTATCACTTAATATATTCATGTTAGGGTGCTAGACTTGAAATATTCTCGGCACACGAAGAGTTATTTTTGGCTTAACACCTTAGGTCAGTTCTAGTGATCCCCTTTTTACTATTGCTTTGGGGTGAAACATACTCTGTTATTTATGAACTATATTTGTGCTTTACTTGATGATTGTATGTGGGATTTATGGTTACCTGCTGATACTTATATCATGATCATTAATTCTTTCGTGAACCGCTTGTTTTATATGGATAGATCTATTTGGGGAATCCCCCACACACAGTGGCTTCCGTTCTAGGAAGGGTACCCCACTGAGATCATGAGGGGTCATTTGTGGCATGTGATAGGTTTTGTTAAGAAACTATAGTGAACCATCCGGGCAAGTATGGTACACTGGTTTGGGGCTCAGTTCTTCCTTCGGGAATAGCCGGTTAAACACAACTCTAGAAGAGGCCAACCGGGACTGAGTGCAGGGTTGATTATGATTCTCCCACGATGTTGAAACTATGATTCATTCCTTTTTATCAAATGAGGATTTGTTAAGTCCTTTTTTGTTTTTAAACTTTAAGCACTTGAATTCACCAACTTTTTAGTTGACACAAAATTCTTTTTGAGCATGTTTCAGGTAATTTATGAAGAGATCCTAGCTGTTGTGAAGACCTAGACTTATCCCTGTGACCATGGCATTGGCTTATTTTACTTAATGAACTATTTTAACAATTTTACATTTCTGTTGAGCAAAATACAATTTGTTTCTGCGTTGGTTGTATAACTCATTTGGGGGCTGGATCTGTTTCTAGCCCCGATATCTTTTGAAAACTTTTAATGCCATGTGATATTCTCTCCTTTGAGCTCTTGTAATGGTTTGTTTCCGGTGCCATATGTTGTTGCTAGTCTTTGACGTCCCACCCTACCTGGGCCCGGGGTGTGACAAATTGGTATCAGAGCCAAAGGTTGTAGAGAAGTCGGGAATACCATAGTAGACCCTAAGCTACAACCCTGATACCCTAGGACTGTCCTTGTGGGAAGTGTTGGGATGATCGGGTTGGGTAAATTGATGATTGCACTTGATCAACGTAATCATGAATTTACCGGATGCGTAATTTCCATCACGGACCTTTAGGTAATTGTTGGACTTTTTCTGATTAACATTGATGATTTTGAAACTTATTTTAAAAAGGGGATTTAAATGATTTCTATGATGAACTATGTTATCCGATACTATTTAAAGAGACTATTGATTTGGGGAACACGGACAATGATATGTTGGAATAACAGATGCTACTGCCATCACTACTATTACTACTACTATTATTGTAATCATAAGCTATCAGAAACTAAATTACTCATGATGTATTCCTTACAGGACACAACGGATATGGCTGATAAAGGTAAGGCGCCTGCTCACCCTGATAATGAGACCACTCCTATTGGGACCCTAAGAAGGGCGAAGCCTCAAACAGAGTATGAGGCGTACCTTCGGAGGTGCGGACATCCAGGATGGATATCCGTCACGTCAGATGACACTGAAGCTTCTGAGGACTCTCCCTCCACATCACCTTCCAGGTTTCGGACGCGCTCCCACTCTCCTCATGTAGCTGCTTCTACCCACTCACCCATCCCACCTATAGGGAATAGGGGTGCACGTATTATCACCCGTCCACGCAAGAGTGCTAGGCCAGGACCCTCAATCTCCTTTAGGATGCCACCTCCTCCTCCACCGCCTGTTAGGATTCCGACACCGGCACCTCCGCTGTTTGACCCACGTGATGAACACCTGATGCCACCCAGGCACAGCATGTATGACGACCCTAGCGTACTGGCTGGTGATAGGTACTCCCAGTCGAGCCGCCGGGCAAGCGACGTAGTACCCTCTGATGCAACACTGGATGAGATCTTGAAGACCGTTCGTCGTCACGAGTTGACTCTTCAGCACGCCACCCGGACCTCCCAGTCTGCTCAATTCCAGGCTATGATGGCTACGCATGGGGTGCAGCGGTTGGAACAGGAGCAGAGAAAGAAAAGCTCAGGATGGTTTGGATGGCTGAAGAAAAAATGGATGTGAGAGCAGGGGTAAGAAGCGGAATTATCTGTCTTTAGAAAGTTGAAGGAAGCTATCTCAATTATTAATCGATACTATTATTATTATTATCATGGGGGTGATGGCACCTTCCAACTTGTAAGAGCTCGACTCTGATTCAACTTTGCTGGATGATACTACTATCTATATTTAACAATGAACTGTTTGTTTGGATGCTAGGTTATTGGACTATTTATATTTAATTGCAATATGTTGTGTTGTGCTTTGTAATTGGTCTGTGCCCCTTTCTGATTGATTGTCTAACTGTTATGATATGCTTTGAATTGGACCTTGTGAGAATCACTTAGTGGGTTGTATATATACATATACACACCATGATCCCTCTTCCCGAGGCAAGGTGTAATAGGGTATTGATGCATGAGCTATTCGAAACAAATTTTGAGATGCTAAAAGAATCTATTTGTGATACTATCAAAATGCCGACTCGGAGAGGAACACGATTTGGGCGGCGAGGAGCCACTATGGGCCGCCGTGAGGAAGCCAGACAAACTGGAAAGCAACCTACCCCACCAGGAACTCCCCGCAGGGAAAATGCTAATCAAGAAAATGACGAGAAAGTTGCTAACCTCGTAGCACAACAACTTACTAACGCCATCCCGACCATTATCGCTCAGACCAATGCTGATCGGAGTAATACTAATGGTAATGATCGGCCAGGTAACGACGAGGGCCACGACGAGGAAGCCGAGGCGTTAAAGAACGGATGCTCCTATAAGACCTTCATGGCATGTAAGCCCAAGGACTTCTACGGCACCGAGGGTGCTATAGAGACGTACAGATGGATTGATGAAATGGAAGCCGTCTTGGACATTAGGGAGTGCAAGATGGATCATATGGTGAGGTTCGCATCCCAATCCCTTAAGGGATTGGCTCTTGAATGGTGGAAGTCGATTACTCAAACCCGTGGAAGAAATGTGGCTAACCGAATGAGTTGGACCGAATTCAAGGAACTGATGACCATCAAGTATTGCCCCATCAATCATCTCGAGAAACTGGAGACAGAACTCCTAAGTCTAGAAATGAAAGGTCCCAACTATACGGGATATATCAATCGTTTCTTAGCGCTATCCCGACTGGTTCCCCATCTGGTGACACCCGAATCTAAAGGTGTAGCACGATTCATCTGGGGGCTACACCCAAGAGTTAGGGGAATGGTCCGTTCCTCCCAGCCTTTAACCTACAAGCTGTGGTTGACCTTACCAGCAGTTTGACTGATGACTTAGTTAGGGCTGGATGGACTGAGCAAGCTAGGGCTGATGAGAAGAGGAAGTTTGTTAGTGAGAAAAGAAAGTGGTTTGAAGTAAAGAGAGCGGTTGAAAGTAGTAGCGGGTAAGGTAGGAAGAGTTCTGAAGGTGTGAGGCGCGATGATCAGGGAAGCAAGACCCGGACACTGTACTCGGGGACAAGCCCGTTTTGCAACAAGTGCAAACTACACCATCAAGGGGAATGTAACCCGATTCCCTGTTTCAGATGCAAGAGAACAGGTCATTTAATCAAGGACTGTACTTACGCACCAGGAAAACAATGCTATGAATGTGGGGATCCAGGGCACATGAGGAACAAGTGTCCTAAGCTGGGCAGAGACAAGGATGCCAAGCACAACAAGCCAAAGGGAAGAGCATTCGTTATGGACCCAGCTGGAGCTCGTAGGGAACCTGATATGGTTAACGGTACGTTCCTTGTAAACAATCATCTCGCTACAGTTATGTTCGATACTGGAGCGACTGCTAGTTTTGTCTCTAGTACTTTTAGGCCTTTGATTAACTTAGACGCGTGTACCTTAACTGATACGTTTATTGTAGAATTAGTTTACGGTAACATTTTAGTAACTAACGAAGTTATCAAGGATTGCTCGCTGAATCTAAAAGGAAATACATTTAGGATAAATCTGATGCCCATTAAGTTAGGAGGATTCGATGTGGTTGTTGGTATGGACTGGCTAGCTAAGCATAGAGTCGAAATCGTATGTGATGAGCGTCTACTCAAGATACCGTTGAGCGACAAGGAAGTGTTAGTGGTACAAGGCGAAAGGAGGAACACCCTATACCCCATGGTATCCCACTTAAAAGCTACCAAGAGCTTAATGAAGGGATGCCCAGCTTTCATAGTCTATGTCATGAAGACCCAAAAGGAGAAGAAGATTGTAGATATCCCCGTGGTTTCTAAATACCCAAAAGTGTTTCCGGAAGACCTACCGGGACTCCCCCCGAATCGACAAGTTGAATTCCAGATAGATTTGCTGCCTGGTGCTGCACCAGTAGCCAAGGCACTGTACCGACTCGCCCCACCTGAAATGAAGGAACTGATGGCGCAAATTCAAGAACTACTTGACAAGGGATTCATATGTCCGAGTGTCTCTCCATGGGGTGCCCTGGTACTGTTGTGAAAAAGAAAGACGGAACCCTGCGAATGTGCATTAATTACAGAGAATTGAACAAGCTGACCATAAAGAACCGTTACCCTCTTCCGAGAATAGATGACCTATTTGATCAACTGCAAGGAGCAAGTTATTTCTCCAAAATAGATTTGAGGTCAGGTTACCACCAACTGAAGATAGGGGAAGAGGACATACCCAAAACGGCCTTCCGAACTAGGTATGGACACTATGAGTATTTAGTCATGCCCTTTGGACTGACTAATACACCAGCAACGTTCATGGACCTCATAAACCACGTTTGCCGCCCTTATCTCGACAAGTTTGTGATCGTGTTTATCGACGACATACTTATCTACTCACGTAGTAAGGACGAGCACGAGAAGCATCTCAGGCTAATTCTTGAATTACTCAAGAATGAACAATTATATGCCAAATTCTCTAAATGCGAATTCTGGATGTGTAAGATTCAATTCTCAGAACATGTGGTAAATGAGAATGGGATTCAAGTCGACCCTTCCAAGATTGAGGCTATAAAGGATTGGAAGATTCCTGAAACTCCCACGGAGATAAGGCAATTCTTAGGGCTGGCCGGATACTACCGACGGTTTATAAAGGACTTCTCGCGCATAGTGCCACCCTTGACCGCACTAACTAGGAAGAACACAACCTTTGTGTGGGAACGAGAGCAGAATGAGGCGTTTGAAACGCTTAAGGAGAAGTTATGCAGTGCACCTATCCTTGCTCTTCCAGAAGGAGTAGAAGATTTTGTGGTTTATTGTGACGCTTCGCGTCAAGGACTAGGATGTGTACTGATGCAACGCAACAAGGTGATTGCTTATGCATCTAGACTGTTGAACGATCATGAGAAGAACTATATAGAAGTTTGCAACACATTCTTGACCAAAAGATGCTCAACATGCGTTAGAGAAGATGGGTCGAGCTGTTAAACGACTACGAGTGTGAAATCCGTTACCATCCCGGTAAGGCCAATGTTGTGGCAGATGCTTTGAGCAGAAAGGAGAGAGAAAAGTCTCTTCGTGTACGAGCCTTAAGGATGAGTGTGTATACCAACCTTATCGCAAAACTGAAAGAAGCTCAAAACGATGCATTAAAGGAAGAAAGGTTAAAAGAAGAAGGGTTAACCAGAATGGAAAAGCTATTTGAGACAGGGGACGATGGTACACACAAGTACGAAGGGAGAACATGGGTGCCGAAGCACGGAGGAATTCGAGAAGTAATCCTCGATGAAGCCCACAAGTCTAGGTACTCGGTTCACCCTGGAAGTGATAAGATGTACCAGGATCTAAAGGCACTTTTCCAGTGGCCTGGAATCAAGAAATCAATCGCTATTTATGTTGGGAAATGTCTAACCTGTGCCATGGTAAAAGCTGAAAATCAAAAACCGTCAGGAACGTTACAACAGCCCGAAATCCCAGAATGGAAATGGGATAACGTAACGATGGATTTTGTTACAAAGTTACCCAGAACGTTTAGAGGCCATGATGCTATTTGGGTGATAGTGGAAAGGCTAACGAAGTCAGCTCACTTTTTGCCAATTCGAGAAGACTACGACTTGACAAAATTGGCCCAATTATATGACGACGAGATAGTAACTAGGCATGGAGTGCCATTGTCGATCATCTCCGACCGTGATAGTCGTTTCACTTCTCGTTTCTGGAAATCATTGCAGCAGGCTTTAGGAACCCATTTGGATCTAAGCACTACGTACCACCCACAAACAGACGGTCAGAGCGAAAGGACCATTCAAACATTGGAAGATATGTTAAGAGCTTGCGTGATTGACCTTGGCGGAAACTGGGACAACCATCTCCCTTTGGTGGAATTCGCCTATAATAATAGTTACCACGCAAGTATCAAGGCAGCTTCGTATGAGGCTCTATATGACAGGAAATGCTGATCACCATTGAGCTGGAATGAGATCGGTGATAGCCAAGTAATGGGACCCGACATCGTGTTGGAGACCACTGACAAGATTTTTAAAATTAAGGAGCGACTAAGGGCAGCCAGAGACTGGTAGAAAAAGTACGTTGATAGGAGACGGAAACCTTTAGAGTTTCAAGTGGGTGACAGAGTAATGCTAAAGGTAGCACCATGGAAGGGAAGCGTGAGGTTCGGAAAGAGAGGAAAGTTAAGCCCAAGATACATTGGACCATTCGAAATACAGGCAAGAATTGGCCCCGTGGCTTACAAATTGAAACTACCTCAGAGGTTGAGCTACATACACGACACCTTCCATGTGTCGAACTTGATGAAGTTTGTTGGATCATAAGAGGCTGTTGCAACCAAAACCATATCACTTATAAGATTTTGAGTACTACATACAAAGGACTTCCGAAGCCAAGTATGGGACTTTCGAAGGAAGAAAGAGTTCTTCCGAAGTCTAAGTGTAAAATACACTTCCGAAGGAGAACTCCAACTTCCGTAGGTAAAGAAGCTACTTCCGAAGATTCAAGACTTGAAGACAAAGTTCTGAAGTCAACTTCCGAAGTATAAAGAAGTCCTTAAAGCCTCGGAAGCATAGAAGCATCTTCCGAAGTATAAGTGGCTTCGGAAGAACTTGTTCTTCCGAAGCCAGTTAACCTTCGGAAGACACTTCTATTATCCAGTAGACATAAGTATGGTCTGTCTGACAGTCCGCTGCAAATCTCTGAGATACTGCATGGCATTTTCTCAAAAGCCATGTAGTTGACCATACTTTAATCTACTGTTTACCTTTTTATGGTAAGTACAGTTGCCATCTTTAGTTGGTGACAAAAGGTAAGTCATGGACATGTCATGACTACCATATCTTAGATAATACTTTATCTAAGATACCTTAACTATAGCATTGTAGTATATGCTTTAGTCTTAGGTTTCCAGCTGGTATCAAGTATAACCGGCTGTAGGATCTAGTATATATAGTTTCTCATTGTAACTCATGTTCTATGCTTGTAAGTGTCTTGTAATCTTGAGTTGAGAAGTAATATATACAAGTACCTTGAAAATATTTCTGCTTGTTGCTTTGATTACTTATTATATTATTATCAACTTTGTCAAAGACATTGCTTCATCTTATTTGAGTGACTATTATAAGTGAGTTTGAGAGAAATACAAGTGTTAAGTGACAAAACCCGATCCTGCAATTGGTATCAGAGCTTTTTAGGCTCTTGATTGTGAGATCTTACCATCCTAATCAACCAAGTTTTTCACTCCTCCTTATACCTCACTCAAATGGCCCTCATCAAATCTGAAGTTGAAATGGGAACGATGACCAAAGCTCCCATCATCGATCCTGAAAACTTCAGGTCTTGGAGCAGAAGAATGGAAGGCTTCATCAGATACCAGGATAGCAAGATGTGGCAGTCCATCGTGAATGGCCCGTACAAGCCAAAAGTTGCTGGTGGAAACGGTGCCATGATCGAGAAGGCTGTTGAAGACTACTCCGATGAAGACAGGAAGAAGCTCGACATTGACAGCAATGCTATGACTGTTCTCATGACTGCAATCCCAAACTCCATCATGGTGGGGTTTGAGCATTGCAAGTCAGCCAAAGAACTCTTTGATGCACTTGCTCAAATGTACTCGAGCTCTAATGATTCAAAGAAGGACTCACTGAAGCAGCAGTTCGAGAACTTCACCTATGTTGCTGGAGAAACTTTTAGCCAGCAATACTTCAGGTATATGGATCTTATCTCCTCCCTCCAATCTGTGGGAATCACTCAAGAACTTAGAGACCTTACCAGAAAGTTCATGAGTGCTCTACCCAATGAGTGGACTTTCTACTGTGTCTCCATAAAGAGAACAGAGAATTTAAACACTCTCACCATGACCGAACTCTATGGGATCCTTGATGGATACCGTTTGGAAATGGAAAGCAAGAAGGGTCACCAAGCAAGCAGACCCTTGAGCCTTCCTGCTAGCAACGCTTTAATGGTTGCTGAAGGCTCAGGTATCTCTCAGTCTCAGCAGTACCTGTCATACACCCAGCAGCCATCTTGTTCATCTGGGCCTTACATCACATTCCCTGAGACTCCAAGGTCTCATCAAGCTCAGCAAAGCTCCTTTCAGGAGGGCTGTGCGTTTGTCTCAGGGAGTGGACACTCCAATGATCATCAGTTTTGCTTTGATGATCTTGAGTGCTTCAGTCCAGATGACATAGAGTATGTGGACATTGTCCAGCAAATGGCTCTCCTTACCTACAGAGCGAAGAAGTTCTTTAAGAGAACTGGAAGGCAATTCCCTCAAAACCCAATCACTAGCAAGTTTGGGTTTGACAAGAGCAAGGCTAAGTGTTACAACTGTAACCAGCTTGGCCACTTTGCAAGGGAATGCAAGGCTCCCAAGTCCAACCCGGGAACCTCACAGGCCTCCACACATCCTTCTACACCAAAGCCCAATGGGAAGTCAACTGAAACTGCAGCTATGGCTCAAGAAGTTGACTGGAGCTTTATGGTTCAAGATGTGACTCCTGCTCAAGCACTCATGGCAGGAACAGATGAAAATAAGGTATATGAACATCTCTGTACCCCTGCTTGTATTGCTAAGGTTAAGTTGTACCAGGACTACAATATGGAAATTAAATCCGATATTGAGTCTTTAAATGTGCTAAAATCTGACTTTAAAAGAGCTGAATCTGACTACCAAAAGAAAATTGAGGAGTTAGAGAAAACTGTATCTCTTTTAAAACATGAACACACCAACTACAAGACTCAAATCAAGGATTTAATATCCAAATTGACTGAGGCTCAAGCCCAGCTTGTCACAGCTGAGGCTCAAGCCAGGAAGTATGCTATTGCTGAGCAAAACTTCCAAGCCATACTTGCATCATCCTCTCACTCCAAACTTTGTTATCAAAACAAAAGTGGGTTGGGAACCAATGAAATTGCTCCACCACACTCTTATGAGTCTGTAAGACAACCAAGATGTGGTACTGAAGAGCAAGAGGTTCCATCTGTTGACCCACCTTGTAAAGAGTCAAAGAGTGATGCAACTGTGGAGACCATGACCATCACAGGGAAGGAACAGGTAATTGAGCCCTCCCAGACCAATGATGATCAATCCCTGACCACCAAAGCCAGAAGAAGCAGGGCTAAAGCAGCCAGAAAAACTGCCAAGAAGGTGGCTGAATCCAAGCTGAAGATAGACCCAAAGCAAAAGGGTGTATTCATATCAGCAGGATTCCAGGTGGTTGGACCTTCTGATTCAGGAAAGGAGTATAATACCAGTACTCCTGTCCTACCAAAGGATCAGAAGTTAAAGGGAAAGGTTGCTGATGAGGAGAAAAAGAACAAGAAACAGCAACCCTCCAATTCCCAGAAAATTAACATTGCATGCATAATGTGTGGTCTGCAAAACCACATGGCTAAAGATTGTTACTACAATCCTGCTAGCACACATTATGCAAATAATGTTAAAAGAGAAGGAGTCAGGGAAGGTTTCACATTTGGACCATATCAGATGGTTCAAGTGTTGAAAAAGGGAAAGCTTGTTTCCGAAGCAAGGCTTGTCTCGGAAGAAAACTCTTCTTCCGAGAGGAAAAAGGCTTCGGAAGTGAAAGCTGCAAAGACTCACAAAAGAGTCCCCTTGAAACCATCCCAGAAGAAGACTGCTTCGGAAGAAAAGGTGGTGAAGGTCTCTTCCGAAAAGAAAGAAGCTTCGGAAGAATGCCAAGCTACAAAAGCTTCATCAAGCTCATCTTCTATGATCAACCAAGGGATGGAATGGAAGATCAAGAAGATGTTGTAGCCCAAACCTCTTCTTCAAAGACATCCATTGAACCCCCATGCATAAATTTTGGTTCAATCATGTCACTTTCATTGGAAGAACCCAAGACCAAAAAGGCTTGGGTTTCCAATCAAAACTAATTATCTCACCTTATGTGCAGGGACATCCATATGACAAGAATAACAACATTTGGATAGTAGATAGTGGATGCTCCAGGCACATGACAGGGAACAGATCTCTCCTTCAACAATTTCAACATTATGATGGAGGTCCTGTCCAGTTTGGAGGTGAGGCCGGAGGATATATTTCTGGCAGAGGAAGTATATCCAATGGAAAATTAAAAGTTGACAAAGTTAACTTTGTCAAACAGCTTGAACACAACCTGTTAAGTGTTTCTCAGTTTTGTGATCAAAAGCATCAAATGCTTTTCACAGAACATGAGTGCATCATCCTCAAACCTGGGATGACAATTCCTCAGGAATTGGTGCTTCTTAGATCTCCCAGGAGAGGGGATATGTACAAGCTTGATATGAACAATGCTTCCCCAATGGGAGAAGTATCATGCTTTCTTTCCAAAGCTGATAGTGATGAGTCAACACTGTGGCATAAACGAATGTGTCATGTCAATTTTAAGACAATGAATAAATTGGCTAAAAATAACTTGGTACATGGTTTGCCTAAAAAGGAATTTTTCTGCAAAGATAACTGTGTTGCTTGCCTGAAAGGGAAACAACACAGGTCTTCTCATAAATCCAAAGTTGTTAACTCTATCACTACTCCATTACACTTATTGCACATGGATCTATTTGGTCCCACAAGTATAATGAGCATTGGAAGGAAATCATATTGCCTTGTGATAGTTGATGATTTTACTAGATTTACATGGGTATTCTTTTTAAGAACTAAAGATGAAACTGCTGAAACTTTAAAATCTTTTATTCTTAAAATAGAAAATCAAGTTGATCACAAGGTTAAAATAATTAGAAGTGATCAAGGGACTGAGTTTAAGAACTTTGTTCTTGACTCATTCTGTAACTCAAAAGGGATTGCCAGACAATACAGTGCTCCTAGAACTCCTCAACAAAATGGTGTTGCTGAGAGGAGAAATAGGACACTTATTGAGGCTGCTCGGACTATGTTAGCTGATTCAAAGCTGCCTCTAACATTCTGGGCAGAGGCAGTCAGCACTGCATGCTATGTGCAGAACAGAGTTCTTGTAGTAAAGCCACATGGAAAGACCCCTTATGAGCTATGGAACAAGAGGCCACCGTTCATTGGCTTTCTAAGGTCCTTTGGCAGCAGGTGTACCATACTTAACACAAAAGACAATTTAGCAAAATTTGCTGAAAAGTCAGATGATGCCATCTTTGTTGGATATTCCTCCCATTCTAAAGCTTACAGGGTTTATAACATTAAAAACCAACAATTTGAGGAATCCTCCAACATTGTAGTTAATGAGCACACTCCTTGTGTTAGGGGGAATGGACCTGATCATATTTTTGATTTAGAATTGTTTCCAAACTATTCTAAACCATCTTGTGAGAATGTTTCAGCTGGAACAGGTGCTCAAGGCTATTCTGATGAAGATCAACTATTTGAGCTTCCCAGACCTGCTCCAAGTTCTCCAAGAACAACAAATCAAGTTCCTACTATTGAAAGATCTGACAGTATAACCATTTCAAGAAATAGTGGAACTTCAACAAGGGACTCACCTGATGATCTTCAAGTCTCCTCAGGTGATCCTACACAACACCAAGCTGATGGAAGCAGCATTTTGAAGGAACAGGCAACTGTTAATGATGCTTCACAGCAAAGAAATGATGATGTTTCTCTTTCATTCAATCAGTCCTCATTGAATGAGATTGAAACAACAGCTGGACCAAGTATTCAAGCTCCAGAGCAAAATATGTCCAACTTGGACCTATCTTTGCAACTGGAGGTAATTCCAAGACTTAGAATTCACAATACTCATCCAGCTGAAAACATCATAGGGGAAGTCTCTGAGGGTGTGAGAACAAGGGGACAAACTCACAATGGGAATGTCTGCCTGTACTCATGCTTCTTATCCCAAATGGAACCCAAGAAGGTGGAAGATGCCTTAAAGGATAGTAGCTGGGTTGAATCAATGCAAGAGGAGCTGCTTCAATTCAAAAGACAGAAGGTTTGGAACCTATGTCCGCTACCATCTGGTCAAGTACCTATAGGCACCAAGTGGGTTTTCAGAAACAAAAGAGATGACAGAGGCTTGATTATCAAGAACAAGGCAAGACTGGTGGTTCAAGGATACACTCAAGAGGAAGGAATTGATTATACTGATGTCTTTGCACCTGTTGCAAGACTTGAGGCAGTTAGGATCTTCCTTGCTTATGCTGCATCCAAGAATTTCACTGTCTACCAGCTTGATGTCAAGTGTGCCTTTCTATATGGGGATATAGATAGGGAAGTCTATGTATGCCAGCCTCCAGGATTTGAAGACCCACAGCATCCAAACTATGTGTGCAAATTGGATAAAGCTCTATATGGGCTGCACCAAGCACCTAGGCTGTGGTATGAGACATTGTCTCAATTTCTTCTGAAGAATGGCTATACTAGAGGAACCATTGACAAGACTCTCTTTATCAGAAAGTCTGGGAAAGACATTTTGCTAGTTCAAGTCTATGTCGATGACATCATATTTGGTTCTTCAAATGACCAAATGTGCAAAGACTTTGAGAGCATTATGAAGAAGAAGTTCGAAATGAGTTCTATGGGAAAAATGGACTTTTTCCTTGGAATTCAGGTAAAGCAACTGAAGGAAGGGTTTTTCATCAATCAATCTAAGTATGTCAATGATATCTTAGAGAGATTTGATATGAAGGATTGTAAAGCAGCAAAGACACCCATACCCAGAAACCATGATTTATGCCCTGACTCTGAGGGGGAGGATACTGATCAACATCAGTATAGAGCAATCATTGGTTCTCTGATGTATCTCACAGCAAGTAGACCTGATATCATGTTTGCAACCTGCATTTGTGCAAGATATCAGGCTGCTCCAAAGGTGTCTCACCTAATTGCTGTCAAGAGAATCCTCAGATACCTCAAAGGAGCACCTAAGTTAGGTCTCTGGTATCCAAGAAATAGTGATTTTAATCTCTATGGCTACTCTGACAGTGATTATGGTGGCTGCAACATCAACAAGAAATCAACATCAGGTGGATGTCAATTTCTTGGTGGAAGGATCATCTCATGGCAATGCAAAAAGCAATCCTGTGTCTCTACATCAACTGCTGAAGCTGAATACATTGCTGCTGCAAGTTGCTGTGCTCAGCTGCTGTGGATTCAAAACCAGATGATTGACTATGGATTCAACTTCATGAGCACTCCTATCCACATTGACAACAACAGTGCTATATCCATCACTGAAAATCCAGTAAAGCACTCAAAGACAAAGCACATTGACATCAGGTATCATTTCATTAGAGATATTCATGAGAAAAATCTTATCAAACTAATCAAAGTTGATTCAAATGAACAATATGCTGATTTGTTCACCAAAGCATTTGATGAACAAAGATTTAAGTATCTTATTACAGCTATTGGGATGATAAACATTGACTAGTCAATCTCAATTGAAAACCTTTTCAATATGTAAAGTCTTATGTCAATACAATCTAAGCCCTGTTACAAAAGATCCTTTCTTATTTAACTAAGTATAAGTTCTTCCGAAGAGAAACTTGCCTTCGGAAGATATCTAGTATAACTTCCGAAGCAAATTTCTCATAGGATAATTTTCTTCTCGGAAGTGTACTAAGTCTCGGAAGAAGCGATTGAGGTAATCTCAGATCTACTTCCGAAGCACTTAATACTCTCCACTTGAAAGCAACATGTATCTTCGGAAGCAATTTATTTACCTTCGGAAGTACATTTGCCTTCGGAAAACTTTACCTTCGGAAATACCTTATACTCGGAAGAAGGATTTTACTGTGTAACGGAAATCTTTTGGGCCCCACTCTGTAAAAAGTAAAGATTTTGTTAATGATGTCGGATTATTTAAATGGCTTAACCTTACCGCCCCTGTCACATCATCCTCTGAACCCTCACATCATCTTATCCAAACCACCCTTTAAACCGCCATTTCACCCATTTAAATACTTCCGGTTAATCACTTACACTCTTTTTACCAAATTCACTGCCCTAAAAGCTTTCTTCTTCTCCAATTTACCTCTCTCTCAAGAACTTTTCCTCTGCTATCTTTCTAAATGGCTCTAAACCCTCAGCACAACCAAGTCGCACTCCTTGACTCTTCAAGGGATGCTGACTTCTCTGATATTATCTCTTTCTTAGCCCAATCTTCATACTACACAGCACTGACTGTAAACCCTACCATTTACACCAACCAAATGTCCGAATTCTGGGCAAATAGTCGGGTTGAAACCCTAAATGGGGTTCGTGCTATCAGGTCAAGTGTATGTGGCCAAGAGTTGGTCGTTACTGAACAAATCATCAGGGAGCATCTTGAGCTCCATGATGAAGGCGCACCGACGGAATTCCCCAAGTCTGAGTTAGATAACTCTTATCTCCAAATGGGATACGGTGGAGATGTAAGCAGGTCTACAGTCTACAAATTCAACTTCTCCTACAAGTGGAAGTTCCTGCTACATGTGGTTCTTCACTGCTTATCTAACAAATCAGGGGGATGGGATCAAATTCCCTATGAACTCGGGTGCCTAGTTCATGGGTTGGTACAAGGCTTGCGCTTCAACTACTCCAGGTTTGTGCTGACTAACCTCATGGGAAATCTGCAAAGGGACACATTCTTTATGTATCCCAGATTTCTACAGCACATAATCAACTGCGAGCTAGATCAGAGTAAGCTTGTCTGTGCAGCTGCTCTGTCTGCTCCTCAAATGAGGCCGACCATCTTCAAAGTTTTGAAGAGAGTGTCTACCAACTACACTGGAAGGGATACCGCACTACTTCCAGGTATGATTGAGCCAATGGCTCCTGGTGACATCCCTGTTATCCCCACAGGTGATGAACCCACACCAGCAACTACCCTCACCATTCCAAATCTACCTTCTCCTCCAATAAAAGTCACCTATCAGAGACGTACCAAACGAACCCTTGTTCAATCTACTCTGATTGAACAAGCCCCTCCTCTTCAAACCAAAAAGGCTAGAGTGGAACAAGGGGCTCCCACTCAGCCAGAGGTCCCCCAATCCTTCACTATTGACCTCAATATGGGTCTTGAGTCTCCTCAGTCTCAGACCCATGAGCCCATAACCCCAGCTGATAGCCCTCAGGGTGAGTCTCTATACTCCCCTGAGCAGCCACCAAGGGACAGCTCAATGCCTTTTGACATTGATCAAAGTCCCGGGTCCTTAGGTCTTCATTCCTTCTCTTTTACTGACCTATTGACCGGAGCTGGTGAAGAGACTATGTCTCTCCAAGGCAATGAAGTTGATCCACAACACCCCATTAAGGATCAACAGAGCCTAGAGAAACCTCTTGTCTCTAGCCCACACCAGCAAAGCCCTACTGAGGTGAGTCCCACTGATGTGGAGGGGACTCATGTAGATTCAGCTGCCACTACTGAAGGAGCCTCATTGGATCCTCAGGACAGTGGTAACGATAGTCAGACTGAATCTACGGCAACCATGCCCTATGATGCCTCTGAAAGAGACATCATTGTGCAAGGGAAACCAGGGTGCCAAGAAACCACATCTGGTGGTGAGGATGAACATACTAGGTATGTTACCTCATCTCCCCGTGATTCTTCCAAAGAAGATGAGGGAAGAATGCAACTCACAATAAGAGACCTACTTTCTAAAGTCTCAAACCTTGAATCAAAGGTTAAGACTTTAGAGGATAGGTCTGCCACTCAGCAACTTGAGATTGAAAGTCTCAAGGTCAAACTAGCTGAGAAACAGATTGAGAGATCTGTTAGGCATGTACCAGTTCAAGTCTCCTTGACCTCTTCCTCTAGCTCATCTACCTCTCAAGATGATGCTACCAAAAAGGGGGAGAAAGTTGAGGAACAAAGTCAAAGACAGGATTCCATCAGTCAAGCTCTCACTTCTTTGAGCTCAAGACAACAAGCTGCCATCTTCCCTGAGCCTCCTCCAGTTGTGTTTCAAGTGGATCAAAGGATGCTTCAGGATCTAAATAGGATCTTCAACAAGTTCCTTTTAGAGTCCCTTATTGATCAACCTAGTCCGGATATGTCTGTGATATACTTTGGAGCTCAAGAGCTTCAGAGGTTGAATGCACCTCCTACCACTGTTGAGGAAGTTGGTCAACCTAAGGCCCAAGTGGAACCCAAGATTGATTTCGAAGGGGAAACTAGGACTGATGGCCCAGCAACTGAAACAGTTGGGACAGAAGGTGTGTTTTCACAGGCTTCCGAAGCACAATTCGAAGCCTCGGAAGAACCACTCAAACTTCCGAAGCTGAAATTGCTGCTGCGGAAGGACTGTTCTCTCTTTCCGATGATCTAATAGTCACAGATGCAATTCTGGAACTTGCATCTGAGGTTAATAGGGAGGACTTTCTCAGCCAACCACTAGCCATTACATCTGCATTGACCTCAGCTCCTACCTCCACCATCCAACCTGAATCTTCTACCCAAGAACCACCAAAGTCTAGCACTTCCGAAGACATTAAAGGCAAAAGGAAGATGACTTCGGAAGAGCTTCAGGAAGAAGAAAGGCTGGAGAAACTTAAAAGGAAAGGAAGACTGCCAACTGGGAAACTGTTAGCTGCAAGTTCAAAAGCAGCTGCAGCCAACCAAGAGGCAATCAACAATAGAAGAAGGGTGGAGGTAATTGATAGACTTGTCAGTCTAGGGGCTGCCTCGGAAGATGTACTCCTGCTACCATTAGAGGAGCTGATAGAGCTTGAAAAGGCAACCTTGCTGCAAAAACAGCAAAAAGAAGAAGCTGCAAGGTTGGCCTTGGAAGAAGAAAGGCTGAGAAAAGAAAGAGAAGCTGATCTGCAGCTCAGGAGAGAAAGGATCACTTTCCTACTCTCCAGAGGATTCTCTCAAGAGGAGTTGTCTCCACACAACAGTGACACGATCTTGTGGCTCTTTAACAAAGAGCAAGATCAAATGGAGAAAGAGAGAAAAAGAGCTGCAAGGGAGAAGCTGGTAGAGAAGAAGAAGAAGGAAGAAGAGGCTGGACTGTCTGCCGCCAAGAAGATAGGTGACAAAGCTTGGATGAAGAACTATCTTAAAGCTCACGGCTTCTCTGGCAGGCAAGTGGGTCCAATGTCTGAGAAGACTCTCCAACGACATGTCAGTGACATCAAGGCTGACATTCGTGCAGGGAGAAGAAAGGAGATGTATAGAAGGGGACAGGGATGACCTTCAAAGCCACCCCTCAGCCAAATATCCAAACCCAACATCAACCTGAACCAATACACCTTTCCCTTCCCAATCAAAACTGAACCTGAACCTTTCACCCCTGAACCTACACCTTCACATCTACCAACTCCCTCACCTCAACCACCTAAACTACCCATCATCCAACCTAAAACCTTACCCAGAACCCAACCTCCTAAACCTACCCAACAACCAATCAAACCATCCCCTCAGCCTTCCAAACATCTCTCAATGGAGGAATTCAAGGAGATCAAAACCAAGCTCATCAACTGCACTACTCTGAGCGACATCTCATGTGAGGAGGATACAGTCAACCTGACTTATGTTGATGGATCCTCAAGTTCCCTCACAAGAGATGAGTTTCTTGATCTGCCAAGAGGAACTTTGGACCAAGCCGCAAGACTCTTTGGCCTCAATTCAGATACATTGAATGAGGAAGAAAAGAAGCTGAGGAGAAGGCTGGTGACTCTGCTGGACACAAAGAAAGGAGATAGGGTACCAAGACAATCTCTTGTACCCAGAAAGAAGATAGTCCAGTGGAGGTTCGAAGACCCTTCTCACAACTTTGTTGTTGAGAGAGAGAATGGTGAGATTAACAGGCTGAATGCCTCATCTCTGCTACACTTAAGCAGATTTGATATTGCTGAGTTAGCAGAGAAACCATTCTCCAACCCCTCAAACTCCGAAGTAGCTGCTCACATCAGAAATCATCTAGGCAGCCTTCACATGGTCGAGCTCACTGCAAGAAGCAAGGTCGAAGAGGAGTCAAAACGGAGAGAGGAGGAGGAAAGGAAAGGATCAGCAACCAAAGGCAAAGCCTTTCTTCAAATGGTTGAAGGTCCTGAACTTGAGTCCATAGTTAGATGGGAGTATGACTACAACTCCCGTCAACTAACTCTCTTCAGGGGATCACAACAAAGGGTGCATGTCATTCAAAGTGATAGACTGGATCTCCTATCCACGAATGACTTGTACAAGCTTCTCAGCACTACTTCCGGGAAGAACAGAGAGACAGACAAATATCTTTTGTCCCTGGTGCTGAAAACTTTGAGAAGTAGAGATAAGTGAAGTTTTGGTAGCATCAGCCTAGGGGGAGTTTGTTGGATCATAAGAGGCTGTTGCAACCAAAACCATATCACTTATAAGATTTTGAGTACTACATACAAAGGACTTCCGAAGCCAATTATGGGACTTCCGAAGGAAGAAAGAGTTCTTCCGAAGTCTAAGTGTAAAATACACTTCCGAAGGAGAACTCCAACTTCCGTAGGTAAAGAAGCTACTTCCGAAGATTCAAGACTTGAAGACAAAGTTCTGAAGTCAACTTCCGAAGTATAAAGAAGTCCTTAAAGCCTCGGAAGCATAGAAGCATCTTCCGAAGTATAAGTGGCTTCGGAAGAACTTGTTCTTCCGAAGCCAGTTAACCTTCGGAAGACACTTCTATTATCCAGTAGACATAAGTATGGTCTGTCTGACAGTCCGCTACAAATCTCTGAGATACTGCATGGCATTTTCTCAAAAGCCATGTAGTTGACCATACTTTAATCTAGTGTTTACCTTTTTATGTTAAGTACAGTTGCCATCTTTAGTTGGTGACAAAAGGTAAGTCATGGACATGTCATGACTACCATATCTTAGATAATACTTTATCTAAGATACCTTAACTATAGTATTGTAGTATATGCTTTAGTCTTAGGTTTCTAGCTGGTATCAAGTATAACCGGCTGTAGGATCTAGTATATATAGTTTCTCATTGTAACTCATGTTCTATGCTTGTAAGTGTCTTGTAATCTTGAGTTGAGAAGTAATATATACAAGTACCTTGAAAATATTTCTGCTTGTTGCTTTGATTACTTATTATATTATTATCAACTTTTGTCAAAGACATTGCTTCATCTTGTTTGAGTGACTATTATAAGTGAGTTTGAGAGAAATACAAGTGTTAAGTGACAAAACCCGATCCTGCAAAGTTCATGGTAGACAAAACCCTACAGCTACCGTTGAAAGAAGCAAGAATCAATGACAAGCTGAACTTCGTGGAGGAGCCCGTGGAGATCACGGACCGCCTGGTCAAGCAACTCAAGCGCAGCCGCATACCCAAGGTCAAGGTTAGATGGAACTCAAAGCGAGGACCTGAATTCACTTGAGAACGTGAAGATGAGATGAGGAAAAATTATCCACACCTCTTAAAACCCACACGTTCAGATTCTAATCGAACCGAAATTTTCTAAACGGTGGGAGAATGTGACAACCGGCCTCCAGGTTGTTATTCTAACCCTAATCTACTTGCGTCATTACCCATATTATGAGTACTAATGTTAGAAACAATCTAACTCTATTAGTGAATTTGGTATCATCTTCTGCTATTTGTTCCATTTTATGATTTTATGTGATTTTAGTGACGTTTAGTTAATTCGAGTTTTACCTTTTTGAACTTAGTGTTCCGGGAAAGTCAATTAGTCACCCCTACTACGAAATCAAATTATTATTGAAACAATTAAAGTGTGTGCCTACACACTAAAATTTTCGGCTAAAGGCATGCATCATGCATATGAGACATCAACTAACTAAATTTTACCACCAAAAATACTACCCAATGCTACAAATAATACCACTACACACAATATTATTTAGCATTTAAAATTTAAATTTAAACCCCCACAAGAGGCCAAAATCGGCCGCCCCACTCTCCTCCATTCCCCTCTCTTCTACACCACCACCATATCCACCACTCTCCTTACATGCACCACTTGCACCTTTCACTCCTCTCATATCTCCCTCTCATTTTCGGATTCTCCAGCAGAATCACACACACACTCCACAATTTCTCTCTAATCCCAGCCTCATTCTCGAAGAACAACACCATTCCATCCTCGGCCAAGCTCAAGAACCGCAAAGGTGAAGTTGTGGGTGCTCTTGAGTACATGGTTCTCACTAGTTCGGCCTTCTCCAGCCTTGCTCAACATTCTCCAGCCTTGTCCAAGGAGTTTCAAGCCATCCAAGACCATCTACACCCTCCAAAACGTGAACAATACCAAGTGTAAGCTTCATGTCACCCAAAAATGGTCATTTCATGTGTTTTCTTCACTTCTCTTTTAAAAACACCTCCTCTCTTTGTTGTAGAAGAAACCCGACACCATTATCTTGTTCTTAAGGAGCTTTCAACTTCACAAAAGCTATCTCACACGTTATATTGGTCATTCTTGAGGTGGAAACCGATTTCCACCATTAAAACCCTCTTTTTGGGTGTTTTGCACCATCTAACTTGTAAATCTTGTAACCCTTAAAAAGAAAACTTGTAATCTGCTTTCTAATGGTTTAGTGGATTCCTAATAACCTGTTTTGAAAGTAACAAAAGGTTATATAACTCGAACATGTGGTTATTGCACGGGCTACACCTTGAAAAACCTTCTTTCTACATGAAATAACACTATTTAAGCACTTGTTTGAAAACCCTCTCAATCAAGGTTCATAACCTACTCATGAACGACTTTGGAACACCCTAATAATCTGATATTAAAGTTAAATAAGGTTTTGGTAATGTTTAAATGCATGTTATAAGGATTTACACATGTGTTATGGTCGGTTATGGCTAAATCGCTAAGTTGATGGTTCATTGTTGTATTGGGTGACCTAGCCATGAGTTTGGGACATGATTTCAGAAAGTTTTGATGAATATTAAGTGTGTGATAAATGGTTAATCTCTGGAAATTAAAGACATGTTAAGACTAGACCCACTTTAGTCATTTTCGGGACCCGAAACATGGTAAAACAACTTTAAAATAATAAAACGTGGATTTTATCCATCTTGAAAAGTATTCCAGGCTTAATAATGGTTAATAAAGTGTTCTGGAGTCAATGGGTAATTTAAATGGTCAAAGGATAAATTAAATGGCGTTTAACTGGAAACGGGTATTAACCGGGTGACGTTTTTGAGAAAAATCCAAGAAAAAGGAGTATAAAGCTAATATTTATAAAAACCATGTCATTTCAGCAGGTTAAGTGTTAAAAGACCTAAAGGATTTGAAATATTGGTCAAATAAGCTTTTAAATGTTCAAATTCGGTTGAAAACGCGTTTTAACGGGTTAAATGTAAAAACGAGGCTTTCAACTATTTGAGGCAAAATTTCACAATTAAAGGACTTGAAACTTACAAAAATTTCCTTAAGATGATACCTACTGGTCCAAGACTCAAATTTAGGAAAATCCTTAATTAACTAGTTAAAACTCTCCGGTTTTACCGCAACCGGGAACGTTAAACGCGTAGGTTTTAAACCGGATCCATATTCTGAAAATTTGGAACACTTACTCAATAATAAGATAATTTTTACTTAAAGAACCTGATTGTTGGTCATAATTGTCATAAAGTGTAAGAAACCAAACATGAGGGTAGAAACTGTCAATTTTGAAACTTGAGAGACTAAACTGTAAAATTTTACCAAACTTTATAACCGACTCATATGAGACTAATAATCACTTGAACAGCATATTTACCCTATATCTTTAACTTAATGATGTAAATCCTAAATTATATGGGAAACCATGACTTGCCATAAAAGGAAACTTTTTATACAAACCCTCACGGAATCAAAGCCTTATCCGACAACTAAATTTTTGACATACTTGTTGCACCTTAAATAAATTTAGAGCAATAGCTTATCATTTAATATATTCATGTTAGGGTGCTAGACTTGAGATATTCCTGGCACACGAAGAGTTATTTTTGGCTTAACACCTAAGGTGAGTTCTAGTGATCCCCTTTTTACTATTGATGTGGGGTGAAACATGCTCTGTTATTTATGAATTATATTTGTGCTTTACTTGGTGATTGTATGTGGGATTTATGGTTACCTGCTGATACTTATATCATGATCATTAATTCTTTCGTGAACCACTTGTTTTATATGGATAGATCTATTTGGGGAATCCCCCACACACAGTGGCTTCTGTTCTAGGAAGGGTACCCCACTGAGATCCTGAGGGGTCGTTTGTGGCATGTGACAGGTTTTGTTAAGAAACCATGGTGAACCATCCAGGCAGGTATGGTACACTGGTTTGGGGCTCAGTTCTTCCTTCGGGAATAGCCGGTTAAACACAACTTTAGAAGAGGCCAACCGGGACTGAGTGCAGGGTTGATTATGATTCTCCCACGATGTTGAAACTATGATTCAATCCTTTTATCAAATGAGGATTTGTTAAGTCCTTTTTGTTTTTAAACTTTAAGCACTTGAATTCACCAACTTTTTAGTTGACATAAAATTCATTTTGAACATGTTTTAGGTCATTTATGAAGAGATCCTAGCTGTTGTGAAGACCTAGACTTTTCCCCGTGACCACGGCATTGGCTTATTTTACTTGATGAACAATTTGAACAATTTTACATTTCTGTTGAGCAAAATACAATTTGTTTCTACGTTGGTTGTATAACTCAATTGGGGGCTGGATCTGTTTCTAGCCCCGGTATCTTTTGAAAACTTTTAATGCCATGTGATATTCTCTCATTTGAGCTCTTGTAATGGTTTGTTTCCGCTACCATATGTTGTTTCTAGTCTGTGACATCCCACCCTACCTAGGCCCGGGGTGTGACAGTATGGACATTGAGGACTCACCATCCTCACTTGCAATTGTGCATACTCAGAAACTTCTTCAAGTTCACATTAATGTAGACATTATAGACTCTATCATTAGGAGTCTCTTTGAGAAAGGCATTCCAAGGGCTATGTCATCTCCACCTCCGGCCTCACCTCCAAACTGGACAGGACCTCCATCATAATGTTGAAATTGTTGAAGGAGAGATCTGTTCCCTGTCATGTGCCTGGAGCATCCACTATCTACTATCCAAATGTTGTTATTCTTGTCATATGGATGTCCCTGCACATAAGGTGAGATTATTAGTTTTGATTGGAAACCCAAGCCTTTTTGGTCTTGGGTTCTTCCAATGAAAGTGACATGATTGAACCAAAATTTATGCATGGGGGTTCAATGGATGTCTTTGAAGAAGAGGTTTGGGCTACTGCATCTTCCTTGATCTTCCATTCCATCCCTTGGTTGATCATAGAAGATGAGCTTGATGAAGCTTTTGTAGCTTGGCATTCTTCCGAAGCTTCTTTCTTTTCGGAAGAGACCTTCACCACCTTTTCTTCCGAAGCAGTCTTCTTCTGGGATGGTTTCAAGGGGACTCTTTTGTGAGCCTTTGCAGCTTTCACTTCCGAAGCCTTTTTCCTCTTGGAAGAAGAGTTTTCTTCCGAGACAAGCCTTGCTTCGGAAACAAGCCTTCCCTTTTTCAACACTTGAACCATTTGATATGGTCCAAATGTGAAACCTTCCCTGACTCCTTCTCTTTTAACATTATTTGCATAATGTGTGCTAGCAGGATTGTAGTAACAATCTTTAGCCATGTGGTTTTGCAGACCACACATTATGCATGCAATGTTAATTTTCTGGGAATTGGAGGGTTGCTGTTTCTTGATCTTTTTCTCCTCATCAGCAACCTTTCCCTTTAACTTCTGATCCTTTGGTAGGACAGGAGTACTGGTATTATATTCCTTTCCTGAATCAGAAGGTCCAACCACCTGGAATCCTGCTGATATGAATACACCCTTTTGCTTTGGGTCTATCTTCAGCTTGGATTCAGCCACCTTCTTGGCAGTTTTTCTGGCTGCTTTAGCCCTGCTTCTTCTGGCTTTGGTGGTCAGGGATTGATCATCATTGGTCTGGGAGGGCTCAATTACCTGTTCCTTCCCTGTGATGGTCATCGTCTCCACATTTGCATCACTCTTTGACTCTTTACAAGGTGGGTCAACAGATGGAACCTCTTGCTCTTCAGTACCACATCTTGGTTGTCTTACAGACTCATAAGAGTGTGGTGGAGCAATTTCATTGGTTCCCAACCCACTTTTGTTTTGATAACAAAGTTTGGAGTGAGAGGATGATGCAAGTATGGCTTGGAAGTTTTGCTCAGCAATAGCATACTTCCTAGCTTGAGCCTCAGCTGTGACAAGCTGGGCTTGAGCCTCAGTCAATTTGGATATTAAATCCTTAATTTGAGTCTTGTAGTTGGTGTGTTCATGTTTTAAAAGAGATACAGTTTTCTCTAACTCCTCAATTTTCTTTTGGTAGTCAGATTCAGCTCTTTTAAAGTCAGATTTTAGCACATTTAAAGACTCAATATCGGATTTAATTTCCATATTGTAGTCCTGGTACAACTTAACCTTAGCAATACAAGCAGGGGTACAGAGATGTTCATATACCTTATTTTCATCTGTTCCTGCCATGAGTGCTTGAGCAGGAGTCACATCTTGAACCATAAAGCTCTAGTCAACTTCTTGAGCCATAGCTGCAGTTTCAGTTGACCTCCCATTGGGCTTTGGTGTAGAAGGATGTGTGGAGGCCTGTGAGGTTCCCGGATTGGACTTGGGAGCCTTGCATTCCCTTGCAAAGTGGCCAAGCTGGTTACAGTTGTAACACTTAGCCTTGCTCTTGTCAAACCCAAACTTGCTAGTGATTGGGTTTTGAGGGAATTGCCTTCCAGTTCTCTTAAAGAACTTCTTCGCTCTGTAGGTAAGGAGAGCCATTTGCTGGACAATGTCCACATACTCTATGTCATCTGGACTGAAGCACTCAAGATCATCAAAGCAAAACTGATGATCATTGGAGTGTCCACTCCCTGAGACAAACGCACAGCCCTCCTGAAAGGAGCTTTGCTGAGCTTGATGAGACCTTGGAGTCTCAGGGAATGTAATGTAAGGCCCAGATGAACAAGATGGCTGTTGGGTGTATGACAGGTACTGCTGAGACTGGGAGATACCTGAGCCTTCAGCAACCATTAAAGCGTTGCTAGCAGGAAGGCTCAAGGGTCTGCTTGCTTGGTGACCCTTCTTGCTTTCCATTTCCAAACGGTATCCATCAAGGATCCCATAGAGTTCGGTCATGGTGAGAGTGTTTAAATTCTCTGTTCTCTTGATGGAGACACAGTAGAAAGTCCACTCATTGGGTAGAGCATTCATGAACTTTCTGGTAAGGTCTCTAAGTTCTTGAGTGATTCCCACAGATTGGAGGGAGGAGATAAGATCCATATACCTGAAATATTGCTGGCTAAAAGTTTCTCCAGCAACATAGGTGAAGTTCTCGAACTGCTGCTTCAGTGAGTCCTTCTTTGAATCATTAGAGCTCGAGTACATTTGAGCAAGTGCATCAAAGAGTTCTTTGGCTGACTTGCAATGCTCAAACCCCACCATGATGGAGTTTGGGATTGCAGTCATGAGAACAGTCATAGCATTGCTGTCAATGTCGAGCTTCTTCCTGTCTTCATCGGAGTAGTCTTCAACAGCCTTCTCGATCATGGCACCGTTTCCACCAGCAACTTTTGGCTTGTACGGGCCATTCACGATGGACTGCCACATCTTGCTATCCTGGTATCTGATGAAGCCTTCCATTCTTCTGCTCCAAGACCTGAAGTTTTCAGGATCGATGATGGGAGCTTTGGTCATCGTTCCCATTTCAACTTCAGATTTGATGAGGGCCATTGTTGAGTGAGGTATAAGGAGGAGTGAAAAACTGGTTGATTAGGATGGTAAGATCTCACAATCAAGAGCCTGAAACGCTCTGATACCAATTGCAGGATCGGGTTTTGTCACTTAACACTTGTATTTCTCTCAAACTCACTTACAATATCACTCAAACAAGATGAAGCAATGCCTTTGACAAGAGTTGATAATAATATAACAAGTAATCAAAGCAACAAGCAGAAATATTTCAAGGTACTTGTATATATTACTTCTCAACTCAAGATTACAAGACACTTACAAGCATAGAACATGAGTTACAATGAGAAACTATATATACTAGATCCTACAGCCGGTTATACTTGATACCAGCTGGAAACCTACGACTAAAGCATATACTACAATGCTATAGTTAAGGTATCTTAGATAAAGTATTATCTAAGATATGGTAGTCATGACATGTCCATGACTTACCTTTTGTCACCAACTAAAGATGGCAACTGTACTTAACATAAAAAGGTAAACAGTAGATTAAAGTATGGTCAACTACATGGCTTTTGAGAAAACACCATGCAGTATCTCAGAGATTTGCAGCGGACTGTCAGACAGACCATACTTATGTCTACTGGATAATAGAAGTGTCTTCCGAAGGTTAACTGGCTTCGAAAGAACATTTTCTTCCGAAGCCACTTATACTTCGGAAGATGCTTCTATGCTTCCGAGGCTTTAAGGACTTCTTTATACTTCAGAAGTTGACTTCAGAACTTTGTCTTCAAGTCTTGAACCTTCGGAAGTAGCTTCTTTACCTTCGGAAGTTGGAGTTCTCCTTCGGAAGTGTATTTTACACTTAGACTTCGGAAGAGCTCTTTCTTCCTTCGGAAGTCCCACACTTGGCTTCGGAAGTCCTTTGTATGTAGTGCTCAAAATCTTCTAAGTGATATGGTTTTGGTTGCAACAGCCTCTTATGATCCAACAACTTTGTCTCTGAGGCTTCGGAAGACTTCATGTTTGACTTCGGAAGATATTGGTCTTGGCTTCGGAAGATTTTACACTTAGAGTATTTTCTAGAGCATTGTGTAAAACTTCCGAAGCATTCTTTACTTCAGTACTTAGTGAATGTTGCAGAGACACATTGGATGTTTTGGGTTGCATCAGACTTAAGGAATCCTTACAAACTCCCCCTAGGCTGATGCTACCAAAACACTTAGAAGATCTTCAGATATTGGTGGTCTTCAGTACAATCATGACCATTCCTTTCTTCATTAGATGGTCAGGATCATCAAGACCTTCATAGTATCTTCTCATCTCAAAGAGATCATGCAGAGGTAAGTTGATTATGTCTTGCCAAGAGTAGACATTCTCAACACCTTGATCTTTGATTACATGCCATTTTTCTGGATTGGTAGAGTAAGTCCAGGACAAGATGGGTGTCTCAGTTATTAGAGGAGCCACTTGCATAGGAGTTGATTGGGCTGCCTCATCATGCACTTCCTCAGGTTGATCTGACTCAGCCTGAGGTGTAGAGGTAGATGACTTAGGCTTCTTCTTCTTTGACTTTGGTTTAGAAGCCATTCTCTTCTTCCTCTTTGATGTCTTTAACTGAGAAGACTGGTCTGCAGCACCTTGTTGATCATCATTGTCTTTCTCAGTTGGGTGTTCCTCCCTCACAGGTTCAGAAGGAGAGGGAGTTTGACCCTGCTTTGGATCAGAAGATGAAGCTTGCTGAGGCTCAGATGGAGATCCGGGTTGAGGTGTCTCATGTTGTTCAAACTTAACCTCCACTTCAGGTGGGACTTGACTTGGAAGAGAGTGCAAGTCAATCAGTTCACCACTCTTAATCTTCTGCTTGATCACCCTTATATGCTCATCCATTGTGGATAGAGACATAGGGCCAAGTCTCCTTCCGGAGAATCCATATAGCTTCAAGAAGCTCATCATCCTTTGTCTGTCAGCAAACTTCTTTACACTCTTTTGAATGATGGCTCTTGACTTTGCAGCTTCTTCCCTTAGCTTCCTTTTGGTTGTCTTTCTTTCTTTGACTAGCTCAAGCTCAAGTTGCTTTAGGTACTCAAACTCAATGAAGTCATAGGACAGGGGAAGAAGTGCATCTGCCTGATAGAAGCCTGTGGCACTCAGGTAGTTGATCATCTTGATCCTATCTTCTTCTTTATCTACCTGAGGTTCTTGTGGAACCACATCTTCCTGTGCAGGACTTTCTTGAACTGGAGAGAGAGTGGGAGCATGCTTGTAGAGTCTTTTCTGTCTCCTCTCCTCTTTGAAATGGAGAAGTAGCCTTGCATCCTCTTTTTCTTTCATCTCTCTTGACACTTCCATGTCAGCCAGTTCATTCAGTTCTTCTAAGGGGAGGGAGATGATTTCATCAATATCATAGTTCCTGGTCTGTAAATAGGTAATCCTGACTACCCTCAACTCATCATCTTGAGTATTTGGTCTGGGGGCAGCCCTGATTGCAGCTTGCATAAAGCTAGATGACCCAGAGGAACTTTCTCCCCTTAGCTTCCTTTTCCTCTCTCTCTCTTCCTCCTCAATTTCCTCAGGAGTCATTTTCCTTTTCCATTTGTCACCCACAGACCTTTGTGACTCAGGATGGATAGAGGCTTGGCCTTCATTGCTTGGTGTAGCTTCCATGCTCTGGCTAGAGAGAGGCTGAGAAACACCTTCACCAGCAGGTGTCTCAGAAGGAGTTTGAACCTCTGCAGCAGTTGTTGATGATGAGACAGGGGTCTCAGGTTCTGCCACTGGGCCTTCAGTCAAGGTTTCCCCTATGAAACTAATCTTAGGGTCCACCTCAACATCCAGTTGACCGATGACATTGCCTGATTGCCTAAGTCTCCTTCTTAGAGTGAACTCTGCAAGGATTCTATCTTGGATTCTTTGAGCCAATCTGTCAGCTTGTCTTGAATTGCTTGGATTGACAAGTGGCATGTTGACTAGATCCAATCTTTCATAGAAGTTCAGGCTTTGAAAATCAAACACCTCTTGTTGCCCTTGAACTCTGTGAAGGATAAGGGCTCTTCTGTCAGCATCATACCTCCACCTGATGATGTAGTTTTAAGTTCCTTGTGGTGGAGATGATACAGCCCTTTGTATACCTTCCTCAAAGAGACTCCTTATGATAAAGTCTATAGAGTCCACATTAATGTGAACTTGAGGAAGTTGCTGAGAATGCACAACAGCAAGTGAGGATGGTGAGTCCTCTATGTCCATTCTCTGTGAAGAACTCCCAGGTTCTGTGGCTGCAATAACTTTCTCCCCCTTGGTAGCATCACCCACTTGCATAGGTGAGCTGGAAGATAAGTCAATCACTTCCACAGGTTCTTGTGTTCCTGGTTGAGCTCTCCTTAAAGGTCTCCCAGCTAGTTTTTCCTTTAGATATGAAATCTGAAGTTGCTGACCATTGACCCTGTTTTGTAAGGTAGTCACCTGAGATTCCAGGTGACTAACCTTAGAGACTAAATAGGAGCATGTTTTTGACAGTTTCTGCACCTTTAGTCTCAAATTCCCCTCTTCTTTATCAGAAGAATCATTGGCGATGAGATGATTGGACCAAAGTCCTCTCTCTCACCACCAGCTTGAGGTTCTTGGCTGCTGGTTTTCCTCTGCTCACTAGCAACCTCAGTTGAGATGCCAGTGGGCTGAGTTGCCATGGTTGAGGTCTTAATGATGTAATAACTTTCAAAAGTGAGAGTGTAAATCCAGGATTATCAAACTTGAATCAAATCATGAAGAATTAGATCAAAATATGATAATCACAATCAAAACCCCTTTGATCTTCAATTAGATTGCAAAATATGTGTTTACAAATAATCCCTCAATCTATTGGTCATGCAACCATTAGCCTAATTCTAATTACAATTAGGCTATTTATAGTCTAGTTTAAGTTTCCATATTTACACATAACCCCCTAGACTATATATTTAGACTAAAACATGACTCACAGAAAGTAAAATATATTTTGTTCATACAAAATATATTTATTACAATAAAACTCCTAGTCATTTAAATCTTCAACGTCTTGTCTCGGTTCCTCGTCTCGAACGTGTCGGGTTTGACTTTTGTTGACTTTGACCGTGACGTTGACTTTTGTTGACTTTCACTGTGTTGATAATATAGACTATCTTTTACAGCTCCAACAATACTCCCCCTTAGTCTATCATTATCAACGTCTTCAAACGAATTCAGCCCCGAGAAGTAAAATAGTAGAATGATCTTCAATTTGAATCTTTCTGAATCTGATGAGAAAGATTTTTCATCTCATAAGCTCCCCCTATTTATATGCTCCCCCTTTTCGAGTGCAAGCTTTATAAGGATATTGGAACAGGTTTCCCAAATCTCTAATCTTGAGTGCTTCAGAAGATGTAGGAGGAGGATTCCTAGCTCGGTATATTCTGCAAACTTGAGGAACAGGTTCTCTGATCAGGTACACTGCTTAACTGATGATCGGCCATCATTTACAGCAAAAACCTGAAACACATTCACAAACACAATCTCGACATTTCTAATTAGATCATTTCATTTTAACAAAATAAACACGTGTTTATCTGTGTTTGAAAACAAACAATCCCATGTTCATTTGTGCTCAATTTCTATGAAATGCATGAAAAATAATAAAATGTAATCAACATAATATGGAAGACCTAAGAGAAATTAAAATGAAATTTTATTATAATTTTTTTATATTATATACATTTATTATAACATATTTTATATCTATTATATAATTTTTTGTGTTTTTTTTTGTTTTTTTTTAAACCGAGAACTGAATCGATCATGAGATCATATCCTCAAGATATACTTTAGCACAAAGATGAATTTAATCATCAACAAGCAATGAGATCACACTGAAAACTGAATCTAATCATAGTCTTTAAATGATTTTGAAATTCTCAAACAGATCAATAACGATTGCTGATATGTTTGTCCACTTAAACTCATGCCCTATCTTTTTCAACAAGCAACAAATGATTCGCTAAGGTTCGATTAAATACTTTAGAATGCTAGGACCCCACAATCATTTGGCAAAAACCCTCACCCAACCTCAGGATTTCTTGAATTTTGCTACGATCTTTATAGAGCAAGGCGTGTGCATTAGTGTGCAAGTGATTATCAACAGAATATTACATTCTGTGATGAATTAGATGATTTGACACTACTTAAACAAAAATGGTGAGAGCTCCAGGTCTATACTCACGTATAACAAAGGAGATGACCATTTAATCATGTGCCGATGAGAGCTCCAGGTCAGTACTATCGTACAGCAGAGGAGATCATCACTCCAGGTCAGTACTTCCGTACAGCAGAGGAGATTAGCACAAATACAAGACACATAAATACACCAGACATGGCTCAAATATATGACATATATGATTTGTATCATGGTGGGTGAAAGATCAATTCTCAATCCGATTTTTGTCGGGACTCAGTTTTTGTGCAGGCCAAAATGATTGCGTAAATCCAGACATCCTTAAGCATGATGTTTTAATTTAAATCATTATGCTGCTGTCTACTTTATTCTTCAGGCTGAGTCTACCAAGCATATCAATAAAGAATCTGATTGTTTTTCTTTTATTTACAATTAAAAATAAGATGTAAATCAGATAACAGCATCAGTTACTGTCATTTCTCATTTTAAAAACGCAAGTCATGCAAAGTACAAGCATTTCAAGAAAATATACAATCATTTTCTCAATCATCTCAAATCATGTTCCAAGTTCTCTTTTCATTTTTATTTACTTATACTCTCCCCCTAAATTTTTATTTTTGTAAACTTTTTTTAATTTTATATTTTTTTATATTTTTTTCTATTTTTTATTTTTTTATTATTATTTTTTTATTTTTTTTATTTTTTATTTTTTTTAATTGTTTTTAAACTGTAAAAAAATAAAAATTTATCAAAGAAGATCTTCCAAATTACACTGATATGAAAATAAGAAATGAATTCTCAAAAAAATATGCAGTGACTGTGAAGTGAGAATTGTGATTGTGTAGATAAAAATCCAGAATGTGGATACCATGACCTTAACCTGTTTGTTCCGCCTCAAATTTAAATAAGGAACAATCTCTGTCAGTAAACCGGATAACTAACAATCCTCCTGAATTATTCCTGCACTCATAAACAGATTAGTTAGAGAGGGGAACCCAGGCCATCGTAGTCCTGGAAGTTCCATTTTCATCGATATAAGAAACCTGCTTCTGTACACAACCGTTGAAACAATCTGGGATGTCTGTATCCTTCTTTTTAATTTGTCAAATTTGTTTCGATTCAATTAATTTGGATTTGAATGAATTAAATTTGGAAAATATTTTCTGTTTAAGACCGGAAGGAAAAAAATTTGGTTTTAAACCTTTGATCATTTTCATCTTTGAATCATGTGAAACCGGCTTCACACGAAAAGGTTTAGATGGATGGTTTTTCATCCAACCATTCAAAGATGTGTGCTTTTTACCTCTTGATCCAGAGAAGCAACCCGGGTTGCCTTTACCGTCTGGAACATTCTTTTTAGACTTACATTCGGAGATGTAATTTGTTTTGCCTTTACCATTTGTAGCAAGCATTTGAGGACATTTCTTTACCACATGACCTTCTTTTCCACACTCAAAACAAGCCTTTAAAGGCTTTTGATTCTTTGTAGTCCCGTGTTGTGCAGGTGTTGAGAAGGATTGCTTTGAGCTTGTAGCAGATTCTTGCTTGTTTTGGCGTTTGCTATGCTGAACAGGGAATGAGATCTTCACTGATTGACTGGGTTGCTTTGCAATTGGAGAAGAGATCTGTATTGGTCTTGATTCAGCTTTTGGAAGCTTTTGTGACTTGACAATGTTAGGAGACATCTTGATCTGTGAGGAACCAACACGCACCTCTGTGATTGATTCATCATCTGAGCTTGTCCAGTCTTGTATACACAGATCTTTCTCAAACGGATCTTGATTGACATCTCCTATTGTGTCAGCTTCTCTTATAGGATTCTGATTGCTTGATGATTCGACAACCGTTCCTTCTTTAACAAACTTGACAGGAACAAACGAAGGAATACTACCTGTTTTGAATTTGTTGAAGAAGGTTGGAGAAGTAACTGATATTGGTGATGAAGCATCAGAAGTGGAATCATCATTAATCTTCTTATCAGACCCTTGCCTGAGGAATCCCAAACCTACAGGAGAATCCTGCACATCTCTAACCTCTTTAAGATTAACACTGCTTAAACTTGCATTTAAATGATTAGTTTCTGCAGCTTCAATCAAATCATTTGTTGAATGAGGTCTGGGGATTGGTGAATAACATAAAGTAGAAGGAGGTGGAACTGAATTAAATATAGTTTCACCATCAGATTTATATCCAATCCCATGTTTTACCCGCACCCCTTGTTGTTTAGCAATAAGCTCATCTTTTTTCATGTGTGAAAGGGTCCATTTATCAAGTTTTGTTTGAAGCTGAGTTGTTTCAAATTGAGCTAAGACAGCCCTTTCTCTCAAAATATTAATTTCAACGTTACGCTCCAAAATGGTTCTTCTTAAAAGATCATTTTCAACCAATGCTTCATTAAGTTTTCTTGAAAAAGCAATTTCATTTTTCTTTAATTCCTGATTGATTGTTTTTAATTCTTTTTCATTTTCCAATAACAATCTGTTTGCCTTATAAATCCCAAATAACCGGATTTTGCATGACGAAGAACACATATCCTGAACAGTCTCATATGGAAGACCCATGATAATTCGTTCTGCAGCTAAGCTCTTTTCACAGTTGCAAACCCTTGTGATTTCTTGTTGTTCCTCTTCTTTGACCTTCAGCATCTCTTCAACCTCAAATTCTTTCTTTCTTTTATCAGCATTTCCAACCTTATCATCATCGGTTCTCACAGACTCCGGTTTAGTGTCATTGTCGACTCTCAGAGCTTCATAGTTATCTTCAACAGTTTCTCCGAATTCAAAATTCACATCCGAATCAGTTCTCATTAACTTCAACTTTTCAATCATATCTGTTTTGTAATCAAGTATGCTTGTTACAGAAGAAACAAGATCAATATTAAGCGCGTGGGTTTTATGTGGGAACACGGCTTGCTGAAATTCGTTTCTTTGGATATCCAGCTCGAGAGATTTTAGTCTGTTAATCATATCCATAAGTTTTGTGTCGACATAACCTCTTTCTTGCTTTAGCATTTTAACTTGATAATTCCATGCAGACGGAAGAGAGTCAAGAAGCTTTTGAATCTGTTCATGATTACTGAGATCTGGAACATGCTTCTTTAGATTATTTGCCACCTTTAAGAATCGATCAATCAGATCTGTCAATTTTTCTTTCTTCATTGCTGCAAAAGAGTCAAACCGACTTTGTGCCATTGTGAGATTATCTGATGTAAAGTCTTCTGAAGATGACATTATAGTGTTAAAAAATTTGAACAATTAAACGCCCCAAAAATATTTTTCCCAAATTTTTTGAATAATTCTCCCCCGAGAAAAATATATTCTTTTTAAATGTCACGCTAGAAAATCTTAGCAACTGGGGTCAAAGATACTTTCGCTGGCAATTTCGGCAGCAGTTTTGCTAGCCAAATGCTTTAGATTGCTTAGTTTCGCCGACAATGTCGCACAAAACAAGCTTGAACTTTCGTTCAAAGATACTTTCGGCAGCAATTTCGCTTGTAATTCAACCACAATCACTGTTGAACTTTCGTTCAATGAAATTAGTTTCGCAGGACAGCAGAAAACAACTTTAATGAGGATAACCGATGTAGTTTCGCTGGAAGAACTCGTAGTTTCGCTGGATGAACTGGTAATTTCGCTGAACGAAGCTGAAAAACTTTTTCAACACGAAATCAATCTGAAAACGCCCAAATCTCAATGGATTTGATACCTGATGATTAACAGAGCTTTCCCAACCAATAACAAGCAAACTTCAATCAATTTCCATACCAATAACACTCAAATTTGATCCGAAATTGATGAAAACATGATATTGAACAAAAACTACCAAAACCTCAACTTCTCTCTCTAAAAATCTTCAAATCTTCAGTGAATTTGATCCAAAATGGCTCTGATACCAAATGTAAATCCAGGATTATCAAACTTGAATCAAATCATGAAGAATTAGATCAAAATATGATAATCACAATCAAAACCCCTTTGATCTTCAATTAGATTGCAAAATATGTGTTTACAAATAATCCCTCAATCTATTGGTCATGCAACCATTAGCCTAATTCTAATTACAATTAGGCTATTTATAGTCTAGTTTAAGTTTCCATACTTACACATAACCCCCTAGACTATATATTTAGACTAAAACATGACTCACAGAAAGTAAAATATATTTTGTTCATACAAAATATATTTATTACAATAAAACTCCTAGTCATTAGTTTCTGCAGCTTCAATCAAATCATTTGTTGAATGAGGTCTGGGGATTGGTGAATAACATAAAGTAGAAGGAGGTGGAACTGAATTAAATATAGTTTCACCATCAGATTTATATCCAATCCCATGTTTTACCCGCACCCCTTGTTGTTTAGCAATAAGCTCATCTTTTTTCATGTGTGAAAGGGTCCATTTATCAAGTTTTGTTTGAAGCTGAGTTGTTTCAAATTGAGCTAAGACAGCCCTTTCTCTCAAAATATTAATTTCAACGTTACGCTCCAAAATGGTTCTTCTTAAAAGATCATTTTCAACCAATGCTTCATTAAGTTTTCTTGAAAAAGCAATTTCATTTTTCTTTAATTCCTGATTGATTGTTTTTAATTCTTTTTCATTTTCCAATAACAATCTGTTTGCCTTATAAATCCCAAATAACCGGATTTTGCATGACGAAGAACACATATCCTGAACAGTCTCATATGGAAGACCCATGATAATTCGTTCTGCAGCTAAGCTCTTTTCACAGTTGCAAACCCTTGTGATTTCTTGTTGTTCCTCTTCTTTGACCTTCAGCATCTCTTCAACCTCAAATTCTTTCTTTCTTTTATCAGCATTTCCAACCTTATCATCATCGGTTCTCACAGACTCCGGTTTAGTGTCATTGTCGACTCTCAGAGCTTCATAGTTATCTTCAACAGTTTCTCCGAATTCAAAATTCACATCCGAATCAGTTCTCATTAACTTCAACTTTTCAATCATATCTGTTTTGTAATCAAGTATGCTTGTTACAGAAGAAACAAGATCAATATTAAGCGCGTGGGTTTTATGTGGGAACACGGCTTGCTGAAATTCGTTTCTTTGGATATCCAGCTCGAGAGATTTTAGTCTGTTAATCATATCCATAAGTTTTGTGTCGACATAACCTCTTTCTTGCTTTAGCATTTTAACTTGATAATTCCATGCAGACGGAAGAGAGTCAAGAAGCTTTTGAATCTGTTCATGATTACTGAGATCTGGAACATGCTTCTTTAGATTATTTGCCACCTTTAAGAATCGATCAATCAAATCTGTCAATTTTTCTTTCTTCATTGCTGCAAAAGAGTCAAACCGACTTTGTGCCATTGTGAGATTATCTGATGTAAAGTCTTCTGAAGATGACATTATAGTGTTAAAAAATTTGAACAATTAAACGCCCCAAAAATATTTTTCCCAAATTTTTTGAATAATTCTCCCCCGAGAAAAATATATTCTTTTTAAATGTCACGCTAGAAAATCTTAGCAACTGGGGTCAAAGATACTTTCGCTGGCAATTTCGGCAGCAGTTTTGCTAGCCAAATGCTTTAGATTGCTTAGTTTCGCCGACAATGTCGCACAAAACAAGCTTGAACTTTCGTTCAAAGATACTTTCGGCAGCAATTTCGCTTGTAATTCAACCACAATCACTGTTGAACTTTCGTTCAATGAAATTAGTTTCGCAGGACAGCAGAAAACAACTTTAATGAGGATAACCGATGTAGTTTCGCTGGAAGAACTCGTAGTTTCGCTGGATGAACTGGTAATTTCGCTGAACGAAGCTGAAAAACTTTTTCAACACGAAATCAATCTGAAAACGCCCAAATCTCAATGGATTTGATACCTGATGATTAACAGAGCTTTCCCAACCAATAACAAGCAAACTTCAATCAATTTCCATACCAATAACACTCAAATTTGATCCGAAATTGATGAAAACATGATATTGAACAAAAACTACCAAAACCTCAACTTCTCTCTCTAAAAATCTTCAAATCTTCAGTGAATTTGATCCAAAATGGCTCTGATACCAAATGTAAATCCAGGATTATCAAACTTGAATCAAATCATGAAGAATTAGATCAAAATATGATAATCACAATCAAAACCCCTTTGATCTTCAATTAGATTGCAAAATATGTGTTTACAAATAATCCCTCAATCTATTGGTCATGCAACCATTAGCCTAATTCTAATTACAATTAGGCTATTTATAGTCTAGTTTAAGTTTCCATACTTACACATAACCCCCTAGACTATATATTTAGACTAAAACATGACTCACAGAAAGTAAAATATATTTTGTTCATACAAAATATATTTATTACAATAAAACTCCTAGTCATTTAAATCTTCAACGTCTTGTCTCGGTTCCTCGTCTCGAACGTGTCGGGTTTGACTTTTGTTGACTTTGACCGTGACGTTGACTTTTGTTGACTTTCACTGTGTTGATAATATAGACTATCTTTTACAGCTCCAACAGAGAGCCTCTTCCATATGGACATCCTGAACATGTTCAGAAGTGTCCACTTCAGTAACAGGTGACTGATGTGGGATAGACTGAGGAGTGTCAGAGGTACTCATTTCTCTTTGAGTAGGGGAGGAGAAGAGAGACTCATGGTACTCACTGAATCCTAAGTCTTTATTAGTATATAAGGATAGGTTGGGAATTGGTTGGTTGAGATCTAAAGGCTGGGGATGGTAACTGTCCCCTGAAGGTTGTTCACTTGAGTGTTGAGACTCAAAGTGAAGGCTTAAGGCTGTTGGGCTTGTGAGCTCATCAGGGTGAGCATGAGGAACCTCAGCCCTGATAGGTGAAAAGATGGGAGTGGTTTGCTCCTCAGGGGAAGTGGGAGCTCTAGTGTCCACTTCCTCCTGTAAGGTTGAGTATATGGGGACCTGCACAGACTCAATAGCCTGAGCAGGGGTTCGTTTGGATTTTCTATGGTAGGTGAGGGTTATTTGTGGTCTTTTTAGTGGTAAAGAAAAAGAAGGTGTGGGTTCAACACTAGCTTGTGTTGCTAGGTTGTCACCTTGAGCAATGAGCTCTAACATTTTGGGGACTAGGGCTGTTTCTACCTCTGAGAAGCCTACAGTTGGCTTCTTCATTATTTTAAAGATGTCGGGCTTCATCTGTCCCAATTTAAGAATATTACTTGTTTCCCTCAACTGTGAGCCCAGTTCACAGTTGAGAATGTGTTGAACATATCTAGGAAACATGTAATACTCTAAGGAGTCCAAGTTTGCAAGTAAATTGGTATAAACAAATTGAGAATACCTGAACTTGACCCCCTGAACCATTCCATGAACTATAAAGGAGAGATCCTCAGGAATCTGCTCCCACCCACCATGCTTGTTTGATAAGCTGTGGATAACCACATGGAGCAGGTATTTCCACTAGGATGAGACCTTCCCTTTCCTGAAGGTCTTTACAGAGAAATCTCCCTCATAGCCCATCTGCTCAAAGGAATGATTAACAGCTTCCTTTGGGAAGGACAACTCACCTTCTTCATCATCCAGCTGCAAATGATGATTAATGATGGCCGGAGTGATGAAGATTGTCCTCCCTTGCACTGTGGCAGACAGTGCCTTCTCCCCATCCATAATGACCTCTTGGCAGGTGTAACTCCAGGATGATCAAACTTGAATCAAATCATGAAGAATTAGATCAAAATATGATGAACACAATGAAAACCCCTTTGATCTCTCTTGATTGCTAATAATATTGTTTACAAATAATCCCACAATCAATTGGTCATTCAACCATTAACCTAATTCTAATTACAATTAGGCTATTTATAGTCTAGTTTAAGTTTCCCTATTTACACATAACCCCCTAGACTATATATTTAGACTAAAACATTACTCAAAGAAAGTAAAATATATTTTGTTCACACAAAATATATTTATTACAATAAAACTCCTAGTCATCTAAATCTTCAACGTCTCATCTCGGTTCCTCGTCTCGAACATGTCGGGTTTGACTTTTGTTGACTTCGACCGTGACGTTGACTTTTGTTGACTTTCACTGTGTTGATAATATAGACTATCTTTTACAGCTCCAACAATACTCCCCCTTAGTCTATCATTATCAACGTCTTCAAACGAAATCAGCATCGAGAAGTCAACAATAGAAAGATCTTCAATTTGAATCTTTCTGAATCTGATGAGAAAGATTTTTCATCTCATAAGCTCCCCCTATTTATATGTTCCCCTTTTTCGAGTGCAAGCTTTACAAGGATATTGGAACAGGTTTCCCAAATCTCTAATCTTGAGTGCTTCAGAAGATGTAGGAGGAGGATTCCTAGCTCGACATCTTCTGCAAACTTGAGGAACAGGCTCTCTGATCAGGTACACTGCTTAACTGATGATCGGCCATCACTTAAAACAAAAATCTGAAACACATTCACAAACACAATCTCGACATTTCTAATTAGATCATTTCATTTTAACAAAATAAACCCGTGTTTATTTAGTGTGTGAAAAACAAGCGAACCCGTGTTCGTTTGTGCGCAATTTCCGTGAAATGCATGAAAATGATAAAATGGTAACAGCATAATATGGAAGACCTAAAAAAAATTTTATTATATTTTTCTATTTTTTATTATATACATGTATTATAACATATTTTATATCTATTATATAATTTTTGTGTTTTTTTTTTAAAACCGAGAACTGAATCGATCATGAGATCATATCCTCAAGATATACTTTAGCACAAAGATGAATTTAATCATCGACAAGCAATGAGATCACACTGATAACTGAATCTAATCACAGTCTTTAAATGATTTTGAAATTCTCAAACAGATCAATAACGATTGCTGATATGTTTGTCCACTTAAACTCATGCCCTATCTTTTTCAACAAGCAGAAGATGATTCGTTAAGGTTCGATTAAATGCTTTAGAATGCTAGGACCTCACAATCATTTGGCAAAAAACCCTCACCCAACCTCAGGATTTCTTGAATTTTATTACGATCTTTATAGAGCAAGGCGTGTGCATTAGTGTGCAAGTATTTATCAACAGAATATTGCATTCTATGATGAATTCATCGTTTAGATGATTTGACACTACTTAGACCAAAATGGTGAGAGCTCCAGGTCTATACTCACGTGTAACAAAGGAGATGACCATTTAATCATGTGCCGATGAGAGCTCCAGGTCAGTACTATCGTACAGCAGAGGAGATCATCACTCCAGGTCAGTACTTCCGTACAGCAGAGGAGATTAGCACAAACACAAGACACATAAATACACCAATCACGGCTCAAAGATATGGCTTATATGATTTGTATCATGGTAGGTGAAAGATCAATTCTCAATCCAATTTTTGTCGGGACTCAGTTTTTGTGCAGGCCAAAATGATTGCGTAAATCCAGACATCCTTAAGCATGATGTTTTAATTTAAATCATTATGCTGTTGTCTACTTTATTCTTCAGGCTGAGTCTACCAAGCATATCAATAAAGAATCTGATTGTTTTTCTTTTATTTACAATTAAAAATAAGATGTAAATCAGATAACAGCATCAGTTACTGTCATTTCTCATTTTAAAAACGCAAGTCATGCAAAGACAATATCTCATACCACTTCCTGGGTGCCTGATGCAGCCAATAAAGAGCTTTGTCAAGCTTGCAGACATAATCAGGATGATCAGGGTCTACAAAACCAGGTGGTTGTTTGACATAAACCTTTTCATTAATCACTCCATATAAGAAAGCACACTTTACATCAAGTTGAAAGACCTTGAAGTTCTTGGATGCAGCAAATGCCAGGAATATCCTAACAGCTTCTAATCTTGCTATAGGAGCAAAGACATCAGTGTAGTCAATTCCTTCTTCTTGTGTGTATCCTTGAACAACTAGTCTTGCCTTGTTCTTGATGATAATTCCTCTATCGTCCTTCTTATTCCTAAAAACCCATTTGGTTCCAATGGTAGTCTTCCCATGAGGAAGAGGACAAAGGTTCCAAACTTTCTGCCTTTTGAATTGAAGTAGCTCTTGTTGCATAGCTTCAACCCAACTTCCATCCTTTAGAGCTTTATCAACTTTCTTTGGCTCTATCTGAGATAAGAAATAAGAGTGAAGACAACCATTTGCTTCATGGGTTTGTCCTCTTGTTCTTACCCCTGTGACAACATCTCCAATGATGTTTGTGGTGGGGTGAGACTTGTGGATCCTTAGCTGAGGGATCACAGCAAGTTGCTGAGAGAGATCCAAATTTGAGAAATTTAGATCTGGCATAGATGATTCACCTTCCACATTACCACACTTATAAGGATTAACTTGATCCAATGAGTGTGTGACATCATTGATGTTGTCATCTATGGTGTGGTTATTAGCATCAAGAAATTCCTGATCACTATCACCATCACCATTGTTGTCTTCTACAATTGAGGTATCTTTATCTGGTTGAGGAGCCTCTGAGCTGGAATTTGAAGGCATACCAGATGTATCAGCTGAATTTGTCATTGTAGGCTGATAGAGACCTCATTTGCTGAAGTAGTTCCAACTGGAGCTGAAGATGTATGAGTTGAGGGTCTTTCTAGCTCAAATCTTGGATCAGGATCACCTGTATTTAGATTTTATGTAGATCCTGAAACATTCTCACAAGATTTGTTAAAACAGTTGGTAACTAAATCAAGATCAAACAACCAATCAGGACCAGAACCAGCCACACAGGGTGTGTGTTCATTGAAAGTCACATTGGCTGACTCCTCAACAATTCTAGTTCTGAGATTGTATACTCTATAAGCCTTAGCTTGGGAAGAGTATCCAATGAAATGTCCATCATCTGATTTCTCAGCAAACTTGGCAATTTGATCCTTGGTATTCAAGATGGTGCAGGGACATCCAAATGACCTGAGAAAACCAATGAAAGGTTTCCTCTTGTGCCAAAGTTCATAAGGAGTCTTACCATGTGTCTTAACTACTAAAACTCTGTTTTGCACATAGCAAGCAGTATTAACTGCCTCTGCCCAGAAGGTGATGGGCAGTTTAGAGTCAGACAACATAGTTCTTGCAGCTTCAATAAGTGTCTTGTTTCTCCTCTCAGCAACTCCGTTTTGCTGAGGAGTACTGGGAGCACTATATTGTCTTGTAATACCTTTTTCATCACAAAATGTATCAAGGATTTGGTTCTTGAATTCAGTCCCTTGATCACATCTTATGATTTTGACCTTGTGATCACTTTGATTCTCAACTTTTTAGATGAAATTCTTCAGAATCTCAGGGGTTTCATCCTTAGTTCTAAGAAAGAAACCCAAGTGAATCTTGTAAAATCATCTGTGATCACTAAACAGTAAGAGGTCCTTCCTAGACTCATTACACTGGTGGGGCCAAAGAGATCCATATGTAATACAGTGTACTACTAGATGTACACTGAATCATATGTGAGATCATATCGGAGAATAATCAGCATATTAAAATAAAAGAAATTGTGAATAATCATAGACACTGATTAAATCCTTATCAGGTGTGTTCCAGGTCAACACTATTACAGCAAAGGAGACACAAGATCAAAGGACAGACAATGAGTACTTTAGTAAAAGTATCAGCACACTTACTTTTTCAATTCATGGATTATTAAGGTTCTATTAGATATGACACTATGGAACCCACACTTAGACTTAGAGAGTCCAACCCTCGTCAAGGTATGCAAGCAAGCACGTATTCTCAGCTTGATTACCTGACATATATGTATAACCAAATCTCATGTTTAGGTCAATGAGAGAATCATTATGGTAAAACCATTTAATAATCTCTGAGAAAACCACCATGGACAAGCCATTAGGTAATCCATGAATCCGTTTCATATTGAATTGGATATATATATATGATTCATAAGAATCAGAGGACATCCATTTTTGGTTTTTTGAAAGGATTGTGCACATTGGCATCTTTTGCATCAGGTGAGAATATCTAGGTCTCTAATGACTTAAAACAGAGGATATCTCGTCACTTCAGGTCTATGATGACTCATAACAGAGAAGTGAACAGATGCAGTAAACATATCTCATGGTTATTCATATCACCATCAGGAGTGAGTTTATGACTTGACAAGCAATCAATCAGAAATGTCAATACCACTCATAAGAACTAAGATGAATACCCAAAAATGCATAATGATTTAGTTAAATAACAAGAATCTACATTTTTAGTATAATTGCATGATTATACCATCACATCATATCTAATCACGTCAGACTTTATTATCGAGTGAAGTATGCAACTGATTACATCTGATGTACTATCATTTCTCACATGTTGCAAAGGCAGATTCAATCCTAAAGAAAGAAAACATCTAAACTATATTTTTGTATTTTCCTTTTATATTTTTATATTGATTTTTCAATTTCTAATTTTGTATTTGCTTTTTCATTTAGCACACACACACACACACAATATTTACAATCAGGCAGTCAACCTTGATGGTTTTCCTTTTGAGTTGTTTATGAAAAGTAGGGAAGGTTATTATCATTTGATGAAATAAAAACATATTTCAACATGATTAATAAGGCCAATAGACTCAACCAGATACTCAAACCTTCCTGGTAAAAAGGCTTTAGTAAACAGCTCAGCTAATTGTTTGTCAGTTGAAATTTGAATCAAAATGATTAAACCTATCTCAGAGTTATCTCTGAGAAAATGATATCAAATTTCGATATGCTTTGTTTTTGAATGTTGAACAGGATTAGCTGTGATAAACATAGCAACGGTGTTATGAATGTAAATAGGAGTTTTAAGAAAATTGAACCCGTAATCCAGCAGTTGGCTTTGTAACCAAAGGATTTGAGAACATCCTACTGATGCAGCTATGTACTCAGCTTCTGCAGTTGACACGGAGACATTTGTTTGTATCTTACACTGCCATGAGACTAATCTGGGACCCAAAAACGGTCAACCACCCATCGTAGATTTTCTATCTTGACTACATCCCCCATAATCACTGTCAGTATATCCATGTAACTCGAAGTTTCCTTCATAAGGATACCATAACCCTAGAGCTGGTTTTCCTTTGAGATATCTGAATATGAATATGTTTGATTGTAATTAATGAGTGAGATTCCTTCGGGTCTGATTGATACCTGGCACATACACAAACAACATACATTATGTCAGGTCTAGATGCAGTAAGATACATCAAAGAACCAATCATAGATCTGTATAATGTTTGGTCGATAGATTTTCCTTTCGGATCAGGATCAATCTTGGTATTAACGTCAGTTGAAGTTTCTGATAGATTGACAATCTTGCAGTTTGAATTTCTTCAATAGCTTATCAACAAACTTCTCTTGGTTGATAAAAATACCATCTGCAGATTGTTTTACTTGCAATCTAAGGAAGAAGTTGATTTCTCCCATAGAACTCATCTGGAAACGTGATTTCATAATTTCTTCAAACTCTGAGTACAGTTTTGGACTGGTTGAACCAAATATTTATCGTCCACATACACTTGCACACATAACAGATCATTTACATCCTTCTTGATGAATAAAGTTAGATCAATTTTCCCTCTTGTGTATCCGTGTTGTATCAAATGCTGGGACAATGTCTCATACCAGATTCTTGGAGCTTGATGTAGACCATATAACGCTTTGCTTAGCTTGTACACACGATGAGGAAATTCAGCATCTTCAAAACCTTGAGGTTGCTTGACATACACATCATCGGTGATTGGTCCATACAAAAATGCACCTTTAACATCTATTTGGTACACCTTGAATTTCATATAAGATGCATATGCCAGGAAGACACGAATTGGTTTGAGTCTTGCAACTGCAGCAAAGACTTCCTCATAATCAATTTCTTCCTCCCGGGTGTAACCTGTGCTACAAGTCTTGCTTTGTTTCGAACAACTCTTCCTCGATTATCAGATTTGTTTCTGAACAACCATTTTGTGCCAATGGCATTCTCTCCTTCAGGCAAATCCACAAGCTTCCTCACTTTCTGTTTACAGAGTTTAAGTAACTCTTCTTGCATAGCTTCAATCCAACTATTGTCTTGTAAAGATTCAGTGATGTTTTTAGGGACAATTTGAGAAAGAAAACACGAGTATAAGGAAATGTTTGCTTGGTTTGTATGACTTCTTGTAGTTCTCTCATTCAAAGGACCAATAATTTGTGAGATGGGATGTCTCTTATGAATACGAGTGGTTGGGATCTCGTCTTCTTGAACATTCTCCTCTAGATTTGTTTGGTTCAAGTCAGAGAGATGATATAACAAGTTTGAAGAATGTGGAGTGAAATTCGGAACTTGAGTTGGGGAGTTGATGAAATAATCATGCATGTCATTCACATCTATATCTCCTGATACAGATGAAGTTCTAGGCTCAGGTTGTTGAATTTCTGGTCCATCATTAGGAATTGGTTAAGAAACATCACAATTTGCATATTCGAGGTGTTGCTTATTAATTTGTTGCTCATGAACATCTGAATTGAATAAAGAATCTCTGACAAATGAAAAAAACGGATAGTCCGGGCTTGAATCATCCATATCTTCAGAGTCTGAATCGTCACTAAAGGATCCAAGATCTCGTACCTGTTTCCTGTGAACACAAGAAGAGTCAAACATATTAAAATTGAGTGAATTTGATAATAAATCTAAATCAAATAACCATGCTGGAACATTTGCAACTGATGGAAATGAATTTTCAAGGAATTTAACATTAAAAGTTTCAATGATAATATTCGTCTTAGAGTTATAAACTCTATATGCTTTAAAAGCTGACGAATATCCAAGAAAGAATCCGTCATCAGACTTTGCATCAAATTTGCCTAGCTGATCATTTGAGTTTAGAATCAAAACTGGACAACCAAATGATTTAAGAAAATCTATGTTTGGTTTCCTGCCGAACATCAACTCATAAGGAGTTTTTTGTTTGTCTTTCACCAATAGAGTACGATTCTGAATGAAAAACGCAGTTGATATGGCTTCATCCTAGAAAGTGATAGGAATCATAGCATCTGCTAACATTGCACTGGCTGCCTCAATCAGTATTTGGTTCTTCCTTTCTGCAACTCCATTTTGTTGATGAGTTCTTGGAGGACTGAACTGATGAGCTATCCCTTTCCCTGCAGAGAACATGTCAACAGTAGCATTTTTAAATTCTGTTCCATTATCACTCCTAATTATTTTGACTTTTTGATCAAGTTGATTTTCTACTTTGTGATAAACTCTTTTAATAACTTAGCCGTTTCAGATTTTGCACGTAAAAAGAAAACCCAAGAAAATCTTGTATAATCATCAATGACAACCAGACAACATGATTTCTTTCCAATACTTTGTACGTTTACTGGACCAAATAAATCCATGTGTAACATCTGCAAAGGCTTGGAGTTTGAGTTTATAAGTTTGGACTTATAAGACGCCTTGTGTTGCTTCCCTTTCAAACAAGTTTATAAAGATCTGTTGTAGCAAACTTCTTTGATGGAATGCCCACAACATGATTTCCTGCTGCAAGTTTGTTCATGTTTTTGAAGTTTGAATGCCCCAGACGTCTATGCCAAAGCGGCTTTCATAATTTGAAGCATGAGCAATGAGACAAGTTGTTTCAGTTGACAGATCAACATGAGACATATCTAGCTTGTAGACATCTCGATCTCTAACAACTTTTACAACAACCCATTCCTTGCTGATCTTGAAACTTGTCTTTAGAATATAGAAATAAGAGTCATCAAATAAGAAGAATATGATTTATCACATATTTGAGAAACGCTTAAAAGGTTAAAGTTCAACTGAGCACAGAAGTTGACTTTATCAAAACTTATAACTCCGTTAGATTCTGTTCCTTCTCTGGTTATCTTTCCACCTGCATCTCCATTGAAAGCTACATGTGTACCATCTTTTTGTCTTAAAGTCCTGTAACAAGGCTTGGTTGCCTGTCATATGCCGGCTACACCCACTGTCAACATACCATGTATTCATTGGTCTTCTTGGGCGTACCTGCATTTCAAAAACATTTAAGATGAGTTATCAACCCAAGTCGAGATGGTCTTGGGCTTGCCATATTTATCCACAATGGTAAAATGCTTGAAATGGAGTTTTTTCACATCAAGTTTCTTCTGAAATTTAGGATTTTCAAATCCTCTTTGAAAAACTCTCTGATTATCTTTTCTTTGTTTTAACCTCAAAGCATTAAATCGATTCTCAAGATCCTCATTAAGATAATTTGAACCATCATTTGAAACGGTCTTTGAAAAATTTTTGTTGTTAAATGTTTCATTTTTCATTCTCACTGAACGTGGAATGAATTTTCTTTGATTGTACTACTGTGATCTAACAGTATACTGATTATCATAATCAGAATTGATTCTTCTGAGATATCTCAAGCCTAAAGAAGGTTGTTTTGATAATCCTTGAAAATCAAAATTTTGATATCTTTGAAATCTTTGATTATCAAAATGTTTCCGAGGCGAGTTCTTTCTAAAGAAGCAGTCTTCACTATTATGATTTCTTTCTTCACACAAGGCACAGTATTTATTGAAATATCAATCAGCCGTTCAGTAATTTGTCATATCACAAATGTGATAGTACTTGTTAAAATAACACTAAGATGTGTTATGATTGTACATAACATATATCATCTGAAAGATACTAAATCAGAAAGTAACTGTCTTGAGTTTGACTAGACTGTAACTCTCAGTTTGTTTTTGCATGGAATCATTGTTACCACAAAACCTTGATGAGTCACCCACTTTATTAATAAAGAATTTATTTTGCGTGTATCACAGATCATGGTGCTTTTCAATCTTAAATGTCAAGCCTATCAACATATCAAACGTAATCAAAGTCAGTTTGTTTTAAGCCTTACGATGTCATGTATCAAAGTCAAGAAATGTACTATTATTTCTTATATTATCTTTAGACAAAACTCTTTTTATAACTTTCTTTAAACCTTTACTCCCCCTCAGAGAAAAACCGTTTTTGAGATATTTTCATATTTTCTCAAAACAAAATCTTTTTCACAGACAATCTTTTCATATTTTCTCGCTTAAAATTATGATTATCTACAAAGAAAATAACACAATTGTTAACAAAAATGAACAAAAAAAATATTTGAAAGGGTGTAAGAACAATTGTTAACCAAAGCTAATCATACCTAGAGATTGAAGTAAAAAGTCGAATCGAGAATGATCAAACACCTTAGTAAACAAATGAGCAATTTTGCGATCTGATTTAACTTGTTCTAGATGAATATGCTTTCAATAAAAACAATCATGGATAAAATGAATTCGGATATTGATGTGTTTTGTTTTTGACCGTTGGATCAGATTCTTCATAATGTTAAGCACTACAGTGTTCTCACACCAAATTTTGGTGTTAAAGATGTTAAGGGCATAATCAAGAAGTTGTTGCTGAATCCAAACAATCTGAGAACAACAACTTGAAGCAACCACATATTCAGCCTCTAAAGTTGATGTGGATAGCGTCTGCTGCTTCTTGTATTGCCAAGAATCTAACCTGTTATCAAGAAATTAACAACCTCAGTAGTGGATTTCTTGTCTAAATTACATCCTGCATAATCACTGTTAGTATAAGCATATAATTGAAATTATAAGTTTTAGGATACCGAAGGCCGAGTGTTGGTTGACCCTAGATCTATTTAAAAATCTGTTTGATAGCTTCATGTGAGATTCTTATGGATTACTTTGATATCTTGCACACTAACAAATAGGAAACATGATGTATGGTCTGCATGCAGTGAAATACATCAGAGATTCAATCATTTTTCTACATAAATGTTTATCAACGTCTTCACCAGTGAGATCAGGAGTTAAAGTAGGACGAGAAGACATTGGAGTGGGTGCAATCTTGGAGTATTGAACTTAGTATTTTTTCAAGAATACGATGAACATATTTCTCTTGATGAATCAAAATACCCTAGTCATTTTGTTTAACTTAGATACCCAAGAAAACCGAGCTCATCTCAAATTTTCTTTTCATCACAACATCAAATTCCTTGCATAGATCTTCATTGGTAGATCCAAAGATAATGTCATCAACATATATTTGGACAAGAATAATATCATCTCCAGTCTACCTTAAAAATAAGTCTGATCAATAGCACCCGATGTATAACCATTTACAAGGAAATATTAAGTCAGAGTAGCATACCAAGCACGAGGTGCTTGATGTAAGCCATAAAGTGCTCTGTCTAAGTTGTAAAAATATTCAGTTTGATCTCGATCTTCAAAACCTAGTGGTTATAGATTTCTTATTTTATCTCTCCATACAAGAATGCAGTTTTGACAACCATCTGATATACTTTGAAGTCCTTGTATGAAGCGTAAGCCATTGAAATTCGTATAGTTTCTAATGTTGCAACTTGAGCATATACCATTTTATAATCAAGTCCTTCAACCTCATTGAATCCTTTAACAACAAGTCTGGCCTTGTTGCGAAAAATCACATATTTTTATTCCAGTTTGTTTTTAAATGTCCGTTTAGTTCCAATCGGCAACCTACCCTTTGGTAGTTCACACAGATGCCACACATTAAGCTTTTTGAATTGCATCAACTCATCTTGCATAGCTTCAACCCAAATGTTCTCCTTTAATGTCGTTTCAACATTCCTTGGCACAATTTGAGAGATAAAGCATGAATACAAGCATGTATTTATTGCACTACATTGACTTCGAGTTTGGACTCCTTGTGATAAAGGAGCAATGGCTGCATCAGTTGGCTGATCTCTATGAATTCTAACTGAGGAATGGTGTCTTCAGAAATAACTTCATCTAAACTGGACATAGAGACTGGTTCTCAGTTAGAATTCCTCCTTGGAGTTAATACACAATATCTTCTCTTCATGATTATCACTATCAATAGATAAATCTTCAAATTGAACACTCGAATAACAGAGATGTAATAACCAACAATCATCTGGGTTCAACCGAAGGCCACCTTACCAACAACAAAAACCAAACCGAAGGCCACCTTACCAACAACAAAAACCACCATACCAAGGTCCTCGCAGTAGTAGGAACCAAGGACCGTGGAGCATCATCAAGGAAGACTTATTGCAGCATGTTTATTAACTACACCAGCACAGGTGAGTACATCCGGAAATCTGATAGAAAAAAATGAGGAGAGGTTCCAAAGAAACGAAGCTAACATCAAAAGCAACAAAGCATCATTACAAACCATAGAGCACCAATTGGTCAAATAGCACAACAACTCTCGAAGACCTCAAGGAGCCTTGCCCAGCAACAATGTGACAACCCTAATGCTCAAGTCAAAGCCATCACCACAAGGAGCGGCAAAACCACTCAAGGTGATGCACCCGCATTACAACCCATCCTTGAAGAAATAGAAACTGAAACTCCAAGTAATACGAGTGATAAGCAAAAGCAACCTGTTGTTATTGAAGAACCAGCAAAGAAATACGTTCCACCACCGCCTTATGTTCCACCACCTCCATATCAGGTCGTTTGAGACAACAAAGAATGAAGGCACAATATGGCAAATTCCTTGGGTTGTTCAAGCAACTCCACATCAATCTGCCCTTGGTGGAGGCCTTAGCACAAATGCCAAACTATGCTAAGTTCTAAAAGGTGGTCTTGGCAAAAAAAAGAAGCTGAAGAGTGAGAGTCAGTTACACGTTGTTTTAGTTTTGAATGGGAATGCTCTTGCAGTTCTTCAAAACAAACTACCTCAAAAGATGACTGATCTAGGAAGTTTCACCATATCTTGCCTAATAGGAAATCTTTCTGTCAGTAATGCGTTAGCTGATTTGGGGTGCAAGCATTAACCTATGCTTAGCGGTTTTTGAAAAATTAAACCGAGGTGAACCTAGACCTACCCGTATGAGCATCCAGTTAGCAGACCGTTCTGTCAAATATCCGAGGGGCATCGTTGAAAATCTCTTAGTTAAAATTGACAAATTCGTATTTCCCGTTGATTTTGTGATCCTAGACATGGATGAGGACAAAAATGTTCCTCTTATCCTAGGTCGACCTTTCTTAGCGACTGCTCGAGCCCTCATTGATGTTTGAACAGGCAAACTCACGCTTAGAGTAGACGAGGAGGAAGTAACTTTCGATATAGGCCAATCCATGAAACACCCTCAACATCATGATGACTCACTCTATTACGTTGATGCTTGCGATTCGATCATAAGTTGTCATTTGAAGGAAGCCCTTCAAAATGAAGCTTGCAACACTCAATTAATAGAAGTCCAAATCACCGAACCTATATGTGAGAACCAAATCATTTCAGAACTTGAAGTTGATGAAACATCATTTCATCAAGAAGCATTTGAGATCATTAAGGAAGACTTAGAACCAAAAGCCAAACCTTCTATCGAAGACCCTCCAGCTTTAGAGCTCAAAGAACTTCCATCTCATCTCGAATACACTTTTCTTGAAAACACATCTCAACTTCCTATCATAATCTCATTCGCCTTATCAATTGATGAGAAGAACAAGTTGCTCAATGTGCTTAAGGCACACAAACGAGCAATTGCATGGAAAATCATGGACATCAAGGGAATCAATCCATCCTTTTGCACTCACAAAATATTGATGGAGGAGAACTTCAAATCCGTCATTCAACCTCAAAGACGTTTAAACCCGAGCATGCAAGAGGTGGTGAAGAAAGAAGTGAAGATCATGTTAGGTTGGACTCACTTTAGTATAGATGTTTACTTTACATTGTAATAGGACTTTTGTTAGTTTCATTTTGTATTTTGTTAGTAATTAGCAGTTTTGGCAGTCCAGCGAAACTGTGAGCGAATCTATAGTTTCGCTCACAGTTTGCTGTTTTAGTTTACCCGGCGAACTTGTGTTCTGCCGGGCGAAACTATAGTTTCGGCATGACAGTTTCGCTAGTAGCGAAACTGTCAGCGAAACTATGACTGCTATATATACTATTGTCATTTCACTTTGTATGGTAAGTTTGCAAAACCCTAATCGTGGAATTCTGTTGCAAACTATCATTTCTAAGCAGTTACTTCATTGAAATACAATTGTGCTTATTGTTATTGAGTGAGTTTGTCCATTTGAATATCAATTATGTCTTGATTCATCATATTCACTTCTCAATTGTTGTTATTTGGTTTGTGTATTTGATATTGATCAAATTATCCTATCAATTTTACTGTTCATCGATCACATGGACCAACAATATGGTATCAGAGCCTTAGTGCTCTTGATTTGTTGAGTTTTTGTGGTTTTGGTCAATATCTAGTTTCAATCAATTTTCATTGGATTATCAGCTGTTTTTGGGATGGAAATTGATTGAATTATGCTTGTTCTTGATTGAGGAAGATTCTACAATCATCAGATCTCAAATTCATTGAGTTTTGGATGATTTCAGATTGATTTTGTGGTGAAAAAGGGTTTTGAGATCGACCAGCGAAATTACTGTTCTTACTGCGAAACTGTCATCTTCATCCAGCGAAATTATGAGTTATTTTGGATCAGAAGTTGTTTTCTAGAGTTTCAGCGACAGTATTTCCTTGAACGAAAGTTCAGTAGTGTTTTTGACCAATTATCAAGCGAAAGTGCTGCCGAATCTATTTCTGAACGAAAGTTCAAGCTTGTTTCCTGCGAAATTAGCAGCGAAACTAAGCAATTGTTGTCTCTGATTCAAGCGAAAGTGCTGCTGAAATTGCAAGCGAAAGTGTTTGTGTTTGCGAAAGTGTCTGCGATAGTATTGTTTCAGCGAAACTGTTAGTCTTTCAGCGAATTTGTTAGCGAATTTGTCAGCGAAATTATCAATCTTTCTGCCGAAACTATCATGTCGAAATTAACTACTCTTACACTTGCGGATCTTGAAAGTGTTGCTCCTAATAGACCTCCAAGACTCATTAATGGAGATAATTTTGAAGATTGGAAGAGATGTCTAAAAGCTTTCTTTTTCTACACAGATCATAATAAATGGGAATCGATTATTTCAGGTCCTCATATACCTACGGTTACGGTTGGTGATGTCGTTTCTCAGAACAAAGATCCATCTTCTTATACTGAAAGAGATCTGAAACTGATTGATCGTGATCAAAAAGCTTTTGGTGCTCTAACTCTCTGCTTGGCTCCAGACATCTACAATCGTTTTGCAGAGCATAAAAATGCTAAATCCCTTTATGATGCTCTCTGTGAATTCTTTGATGGGAATGCAGATCTGGTGAAAGACAAGAGTATTCAAGCTGAAAAGGAGTTCAATTCGTTTGTAGGATACAAGAATGAAAGTTTGACAGATCTTACAAATCGTTTCTTAACCGTCTCAAGCACTCTGAAGAAGTATGATGAAAGACTCTCCAACAGTGAACAAGTTAACAGGCTTCTCGATTCTCTTCCACCACAGTGGAGTCTTCAAGTGAGGATGCTCAAACAAGAAAGAGGTTTTACAGATTATAAGTTGATGGATATCATTAACAAGTTGAAATCTTTTGAGTTGGATATGAAAAGAAGAGAATTTAACCAGACTATGATGCCCACACCTGGTTTTTCTCAAAATGCTGCTTTGTTGTCATCCGCTGCAAACTCTCACATTCAAAGTCCAATTCAAGGAGGGAGCAATACAAGTAATTTCTCAAGTGGTAGTAATCATGTTGGAAAAGAATTGGGAAATTCTAAGGTGAATGCTGAAACTACAATTCCATCTGAAACAATGGCTCTTTTTGGAATGTTTGTTCAAAGCTATGAAGCTCTTGTTGCTGGTGAATTGAAAGGTAAAGGAATGACTATGGAGGATATGTATCAGGTTGATCCTGATGATTTAGAAGAAACTGACATTCAATGGAAATGGCAATGTTAACTTTAAGAGCCCGGAGATTCATGGAAAGAACAGGAAGAAAGAATTTTGGTGGTGAATCATCAACCTCAAAACTAGGATTTGATAAGTCAAAATTGAGGTGCTTTAATTGTAAACAATTGGGACATTTTAAATGTGAATGTCCATTACCAATTGTCACAGATCCAAGTAACACTGGAGTACCAAGATTGACAGCAGAGAAAGTAAAGGAAGAAGGAAATTCAAAAAAGGAGTCAGCCTTGATCTCAAATTTTGACTGGAGTGCAGAGGTGGAAGAAACAAGATCTGAAATAAATCACGCGTTAGTTGCTGAGATTGTGGAAAGTGATGAGATGGAAGTTGATAAAGATGAATTTGTGTTGTTTAAGGAATTCAAAGGAGAGAATGAACCTTCAGTAAAGGAGAAAGAAGAGAAGGCAGATGGAGAGAAGAAAGAGGAAATTACAGATTCAAATGAAGAGAGAAATTCAAAAGCTGCGAAAGGAAAAGAGAAGGATGATGCGGCTGCTACTATTGAGGAAAGGAAATCAAGTACTCCAGTATGCATGTGCGATAAAGCTTTAGCTGCCGAAAGGATGGTAATGGGACTTCCTTATGAGGTAATACAGGATATGTGTTCATCTGCTTGCAAAATTAGACTTTTTGGGGTTTATAAGGCTAATCGTTTGTTAATTGATAATGAAAAGGATTTAAAACGAATTAATGATGAACTTAAAATGAATGAATCAAAATATTTTGTGAAATTAAATGAGGCTTTAAAAGAAACTGATCATTTAAAAAGAATTGTTTTGGAAAGGAATGTAGAGGTTAATACTTTGACTGAACGGGTTGCTCTTGCTGAATTTGAAGCAAGCAAACTTCAGTCAAAGTTAGATAAATGGACTATTTCTGGAACGAAACATGATGATCTTTATAAATCTCAACGGGGAGCAAGAATTAAAACAGGTTTGGGTTATGAAAATGTACAGGTTTATCCTCCTCCTAGTACATACTGTTATTCTCCTATGCATGTTCCTCATCCTTCTAATGATTTAATCAAATCAGATACTGACAGTATGTCTGCAGGTTTAGTTGGGAATAACTCTAAGTACATTCGTGAAGACTACGACTATGGACCAACTAGTGGGCTTGGATGCACTAGTTCTAGTACACCTGAAAATCAGCAGTCTGTTTTAGATAATAAGTCTAGTTTAAATTCAGTGTTTGTTTCTAGTTCAAATGTAACAGACTTGAATGTCTCATGTTCTCTTGATTGTTCTATTTCATCTTGTAATTCAAATCATGATAGTGATGATTTTTGTTCTGGTGATGAATGCAATGAATCTGATGTTTCTCCTAAAACAACTGAGCAACTTAAAATCAATTCTTTCGAAAAGTTCTTTTCTCAACCTATTCCATCTTTCATACCATTAAATATGACATCTTCAGAAAAATGCAGTTCGTCTTTATCTGAAACTAGTACCAATGGTACGAGTTTTACTGATTTGTCAGAAGAATCAAGTTCTGATTTTGTAAAGAATAACTCTGATTCAAATAAACAAAAACATCATGAGATGTATGAGACATTCAGTGATGTTGATTCTAGTTTGTCTGAATGTGATGAGGAGATTATTATTGATCCTATTTTTACCTCATCACATCATCGACCTAGATTCAAACATCATTGTTTCAGGTGTGGTGAAGAGGATCATCTTATCCAAAATTGCCCTTTGATTGAAAGATCCTCTAATAGGAATTGTTTTGGAAATAAATTAAAAAAATTGGTTAATAATTTCTTTCATAAAAAATCAGCTTCTTTAAAAACAAAAGTTGTTCAATCTTGGATCCCTATTACTCCTAGCTAAATGATTTGTTCATTCATTTCAGGGATCTTCCTCAAAGATTGTACACAGTCTGTGGCATGTTGATAGCGGCTGTTCCAAGCATATGACGGGATTAAAGGATTTGTTGACCAATTATCGGATTATAGATGGAGGATATGTAGCATTTGCTGGAGATAAGAAGGGTGGAAAAATGATTGGACAAGGAGAAGTTACCAATGGTTCTCTTACTCTAGAAAAAGTCAACCATGTTCCTGAATTGGCATTTAATCTTCTGAGTGTCTCTCAAATTTGTGATAAAGACATTCCTGTTCTATTTAAATCTGACGAATGTTTATTTTTAAAATCAGAGATTGCTATTCCGGAGGATTTAATTCTCATGCGTGCTCCAAGGAAACACGATACATATCTTCTTGATATGAATTCTAATGAGTTCAAGGCTACTGCAACGTGTCTTCTCTCAAAAGCATCAACCTCTGAGTCACTCTTGTGGCATCGTCGCTTAGGCCATGTCAATTTTAAGATAATTAATAAATTAGTAAAGAACAATCTTGTTAGAGGACTTCCTTTAAAAGATTTTTCTGTTACTGAAAAATGCATGGCATGTGCCAAAGGGAAACAACATAAGAAACCTCATAAGCCTAAACTTTTAAATAGCATATCAAGTCCTCTTGAGTTGTTACATACTGATTTATTTGGGCCAATTAGTGTTAAATCAATTGCTAAAAAATCATTTTGTCTTGTTGTTACAGATGATTTCTCACGTTATTCATGGGTGAGGTTTCTGGCACACAAAAGTGAAGTTGCAGAGGAATTGCAGAAATTAATCATTTCTATTGAATCAGTCAGTAAGAAAAGAGTTATGGGATTAAGAAGTGACAACGGCACTGAATTTAAAAATCAGATTCTTGATTCGTTTTGTGCTCAAAAAGGGATTGTGAGACAATTTAGTGCTGCAAGAACACCCCAGCAGAACGGTATTGCAGAAAGAAAGAATCGCACTCTTGTGGAAGCTGCTCGTACAATGTTGCTGGAATCCTCATTACCAATTATTTTCTGGGCTGAAGCTGTTAATTGTGCATCTTATGTTCTCAACAGGGTGCTAATTGTGAAAGATAAAGTGAAGACTCCTTATGAACTTTTTCATAAGAGGAAGCCACTAATTGATTTCTTTCGCCCATTTGGTTGTTCTTGTACTCTTCTGAATACTCAAGCTCAAAAGACAAAATTTGGTGCTGTTTCTGACGAGTGTTATTTTGTTGGATACTCTTCTTCACAAAAGGCATACCGAGTTTATAACAAGAGAACACGTATTGTTCAAGAGTCATTCTATGTTGATTGGCAAGAATCCAATCCTTCTGAAGTGAAACCTGAACCTGCATGGTTCTTTGATTCCGATACTGTGTTCAATTCATTTAATTTGCCAGTTTTCGATGATGATACATCAATTCCAAGTACTCAAACGAATATTATTCCATCATCTTCATCGTCTGTTCCATCCATCCCACAAGTAAATGATGCTGTTTCAACTGATGTTAGTTCATCCTCTCCAATGCCTGATCAAGCTCCATTATCTGATTCTTTATCTCCTACATCTCCTAACTTACCTGATTCAACACCTGTCATTGATGTACCTTCATCTAATCTTTCTCCGGCAATGGCTGATACTTCTTCAACTATCTTTCCTTCTTCAAGTGATTATAAAACTTTGAAAGATCATCCGCTTGATAATGTGATTGGATCTGTTTCTGATGGTGTTCGCACGCGAAGTCAATCCGGTCTGATTAATATTTGTCTTTTCTCATGCTTTATTTCTCAAATTGTTCCAAAAAATGTTCATGCTGCTTTACAAGATCCTTGTTGGGTAGAGTCTATGCAATTGGAACTTCAACAGTTCAGAAAGCTTAAAGTTTGGACTTTAGTTGATTTACCTCCCAACAAATATTCAATTGGTACAAAATGGGTATTTAAGAACAAACCAGATGATCGGGGTGTGGTGGTGCGAAACAAATCTAGACTTGTAGTGCAAGGCTTTGCTCAAGAAGAAGGAATTAATTATACAGAAGTCTTTGCTCCAGCTGCTCGTCTTGAAGCAATCCGAATATTTCTTGCTCATGCTGCTCATAAACAGTTCAAAGTGTACCAGATGGATGTGAAATGTGCTTTTCTCTACGGAGACATTGATGAAGAGATATATATGTGTCAACCACCAGGCTTTGAAGATCCTGATTTTCCTGATAAAGTGTATAAGCTTGATAAATCTTTGTATGGCCTTCATCAAGCACCCAGAATCTGGTATGAGACTCTTACGCAATATCTTTTAAGCAATGGTTATTCTCGTGGTACCATTGATATGACCTTATTTAAAAGGGAGGTGAATGGTGAAATGATCTTTGTTCAAGTGTATGTCGATGATATTATTTTTGGATCCACAAACTCTTAATTGTGTAGAGAATTTGAAGAAGTGATGAGCCAAAGGTTTGAAATGAGTATGATGGGTGAAATGTGCTTCTTTCTTGGCTTGCAAGTTGAACAACAGAAAGAAGGAATTCTTATTCATCAAGAGAAGTACATTAAAGATATTCTGAAGAAATTTAGGATGGATGATGCGTCTACTGAGATGACTCCTTTTACTGCTCAGACCTGTCTCACTCCAGATGAAAATGGAAAACCAGTTGATCCTCATCTTTTTCGGTCTATGATTGGCTCTCTCATGTATCTTACTGCAAGTCGTCCTAATATCACTTTCGCTGTTGGTTACTGTGCTAGATATCAGTCGGCTCCAAAGGAATCTCATGAGAAAGCTGTCAAACGAATATTTCGTTATCTCAAAGGATCGTCTCGTCTCGGACTGTGGTATCCATATGGTGGAAATTTTGATTTACATGCTTATTCTGATAGTGATTCCAATGGTTGCAAGTTAAACAGAAAATCTGTGTCTGGAGGTTGTCAATATTTGGGAAATTGTTTGGTATCCTGGCAGAGCAAGAAACAAACTACTGTTTCTCTTTCTACAGGGGAAGCTGAATATATTGCTGCATCTAGCTGCTGCTCTCAAGTTCTCTGGATCCAACACCAAATGATTGATTATGGAATTAATTTCCTTCATACACCTTTATTCTGTGACAATGAGGCTGCCATTGGAATTGCTAAAAATCCCATTCATCATTCTCGCACAAAGCATATTGAAACCCGAATTCATGCGATTCGTGATGCTCAGGAGAAGGGTTTCATTAATATTATTCCCATCGATACAAAAAATCAAAAAGCTGATCTTTTCACAAAAACTTTTGATAAACCTCGTTTTTATGAATTGATTTCTATGCTTGGGTTAATATCTTTTTAAATTTTCATTTTCTATTTCTTTGATAATAAAAAAAAAATTAAAAAAAATGAAAAAAATTAAGTTAAAATTCATTTATAATTATAGAAATATGAAAATAAAAATTTGGGGGAGTAATATCGTTATTCTGAGATCGGATTTAACATGATGAGAAATGATTGTATATTCTCTAAATATTTTTATTTACATGACCAGTTATTCTATGAGAAATGATAGTAACTGTTACTGGATTCTGTTTCACATTAAAATAAAAAGAAATGGATCAGATTCTTTGACGATATGCTTGATAGACTCAGCCTGATGAATGAAGTAGACAGCAGCTTTATGATTAAATTAAACTTTATGCTTAAGAATGTCTGGATTTACTCATTCATTTTGGATTGCACAAAAACGGAGTCCTGACAAAAATTGGATTAAGAATGAATCTGTCGTTCATTTTGCTTTGTTATGTCATCATTCTCTGCTGGTTTATTTTGTGTTAAGATGTCTTGTGTCTGTGCTTATCTCCTCTGCTGTACGTGAGTACTGACCTGGAGTGATGATCTCCTCTGCTGTACGATAGTACTGACCTGGAGCTCTCATCAGCACATGATCAAATGGTTATCTCCTCTGTTATACGTGAGTATAGATCTGGAGCTCTCACCATTTGGATATAATTATGTCAAATCATCTTATCGATGAATTTCTCTCAGAATGAAATATTCTGTTTATAATCATTTGCACACTAATGCACAAACCTTGTTCTATGAAGATTGATTCATAATTCAAGAAATCCTGAGGTTGGGTGAGGGTTTTTACCAAATGATTGTGGGGTCTTAGCATTCTAAAGCATCTAATCGAACCTTAAATGAATCATAAGCTGTTAGTTGAAAAAGGATAAGGCATGAGTTTAAGTGGACAATTATATCAGCAATCGTTATTGATTTGTTCTAATTTTAGTTGTTTCTGTGCAGATTGTGATCAGATCTTGTATTCAGTATGATCTCATGACTGGTAGATGATTTTTGATTATCTTTATGTTCTAAAATATTTTGAGAATGTGATCTCTAATTATTTTAGATCTCATTATGTGATGTGATTCCTTTGAGTAAAATAAATAAAAAAAAATTAAATCAAAAATAATAAATAAAAAAAACATATAAAAATAATAAAATAATAAAAAAAAACGGTGCGAAATTATTCTTTCGCTCACGGTTTCGCAAAGCGAAACTGCAATTTCGCTAGGTTTGCTAATAAGTTGTTAACCAATTATTTCCTAGCGAAATTACAGTTTCACTGGACGAAACTGTAAATTCGCCAGACGAATTTATAGTTTCGCTGTCAGCGAAACTGTTGGCTATATAAGACATTGTTGCAAAATTTCTTTCATAATTTCGCGACATCGTTCAGTTTCTCTTCTTAGGGTTTTTCCGTAACATTAACGGCGATTTTGATTTGTGGCTGTATTTTGGACTGATTGTTAGTAGTTTTCGCTTCGTATGTGAGTTTCTAACCTAGCTTTATGCTTTAATCTGGTTAAAATCTCTTATTCTTAAGTAATCATGATTATGTCTCTTCGGTGGTTTCGCTGTTCGTTCAGCGAAACTACTGAAGTTTCTGCGAAATTGAACGAATGTTCACATCTTTTCAGCGAAACTGTAAAGTTATGTTGTCCGAGCGAACTTAACAGTTTCGCCATATCTTCTCTAATTTCGCAATGACTGATCCTTAATTTACACAGTTTCGCTTGTATTTTCATGTGTCAGCGAAACTAATTGGTGATAGCGAAACTAAATTAATTTTTGGTAAAACTAATTGCGAAACTACTTTGATTCATTCTAAGCTTGTCGAAACTACTTTTTTTTCTGCGAAACTAACAAGTTTCTATGAGCGAAATTATAGTTTCGCTCGTCGAAACTGTTTGTTTTTCTTGTCGAAACTGTCTTTGATTCGGCGAAACTATCATGTCTTAGTGAGCGAAACTATTGTTTCGCTTGCCGAAACTGATTGTTTCTTATGTTTTTGTCTTACTTTCTTATTTTCAGTATTTCTTATTCAAATTTATTTGTTGTTCTTTTCAGGTTATTATGGCAAATCTCAAGTTTGATGAGAGGAATAACATTACTGCCATATTAGACGATACTCTTCCAAAGGCGGCCGGATTTCGTGACTGTATTAGATGGCTCCAAAGATCACCCATTGCATATGCTATCTCTCACTCACCCACTATCTATGATCTTCATATTAGAGACTTTTGGAGATCAGCAGAATACAACACTGGAGGAGATGTTCAGAGAATCACAGCTAGAGTGATTGATCATGATATTACTATTACTGCTGAGAGCGTGTCAAGGATTCTTAGACTAGAAGATGATACTGGTGATGAAGTTGATATGACGGAATCTGAAGTATTCCAAGCTTTCCGACAAATGGGATATGAGGGACCAGCTTTTGGTTCGAGGAAGGAGATTAAAAAGTCTTTTTTATCTAAGGAATGGAGATATATAGCTCACGTTTTTATTATGTGCTTAGATCACCGTAAGGGTGGATCTGATGGACTTAACCTTGACTGGGCCAAAGCTATGGTGATATGTTGTAAAGGGGAGAAAGCAAACATTGCTAGATTGATCTTTGCGTGTATGGCACAAAATGTGATGGCTGTGAAAAAGGATAAATGGTTGTTATATCCTTGCTTTATTCAGATGATTATTGATGATCTTGATCCTGATGTTCCTAAACATGGTGAGGTTAAGAGATTAGTGCAGATGAACCCTCGGATATTTGCTGATTGCTGTGCTATTCGACATGATTTCAGTGGTAAAATAACCCATCTCTGGGAAAATATGTACCCACCAGAACGATGGAATTATATCAGACGGGTCGATGAGTCTGAAAACAAAAGGGCTGAGGAAACAAGGGTGAAACAAGCTGATGCAGCTAAGAAGTGAAAGAGATATGCAAAAGAGAAAGATTATGATTTCGAAGAAGACATAGATACACAAGCAGAGGAAATAAGGGTGGAGAAAGAACGGAGGTCGAAAAAGAAAACTGACTTTGTTGAGCCTGAACGAAGAACAAAACATAGACACGAGGGTTTCACAGCAGGGAAAGAGGGTAGTGTTGGTCTTGATGAGGATGTGATTCGTAGTCTAAATACTTCATTGGCAAATGAGTTAAGTATGATAAAGACTAAACTGACGAATCAGGAGATTAGGGAACAACAGAAAGATGAGGTAATTGAGGGAATGAAAAAGATGTTGGTTGATCAGAATAATTTGATTAAGAGATTGTTTGAAGAGATTTCTCAGATGAAAGCTGCTGCTGGCCTACCTAGGCAACTAACTCAATCTGAGTTAGATTATATGACTGATATATCTAAGTACTCATTCTTGAATATGGGTACTTCATCCAAGGTAGGAGAGGGCACTTCTGGAGCAGCTGATACTGAAGCAAGGGAACAAGAGATCCCAAGAGAAGATGCTGGAAGAAATGAGGAAGATGATATTATTGAAGCAGGGTTTGTTAACCTACAGTTTGATTTTGATAAGGATATTGTGGGAGAAGAAGTGGTTGTTACAGCTACTAATGAGGAAGTGTCAGATAAAGGAAAAGGTCTGATTGATGAAGAAGAAGAGGATGAGCAATTGGTTGATTATGATTCTGAACCGGAGTTCTATGAAGTAGATGAGAGACCTTTGGTGTATGTTGCTAAGAAGGGAGATGATGAAAGTGATGTGTTTGAGATGGATAAGAGTGATTGGTTGGTGAAGGAGAAGGAGGCTGAAGAACTTACTCCTTTGTTTCAAAATATGGAGAGTTTAAGCAGGAAAGAGGCAGACAAGAAGATAATAAGTTGGTGTTATAATCCTTTCTTAAAGATGTTTTTGATTAAAAGAAGAGGAGGCAATATTAGTTACATGCTCAAGAGGAAGGCTTTTAAGACCATGCCTAGATGGGATCTGAGACGGTTGGCCACCTTGCCTTTGATTAATGCTCATTTAAGTGAAAGGGCAGTATTTCTTGAGAAGGAAATTAAAAATGGCCTTAATGATAATTTTGAGTCATTTGGATACATGAAGGCTGAACGAAAGAGATCGAAGAAAGATAAAGACTGGGAGACTGGCAAAGGGAGGATTGTTTTGAGAGTCAAACCACCTAAGACTGTAAACAGAGTAAGATTGGCTGATCCTCTTCCTCCACGTTTACAGGACTTTGAAAAGTGGTTCTATGATAATAACACTGGCGAGGCGGTGATTAGAGCCAAACAAGGAAAAGAGTTTAGGGTGTTTGACCCAATGGAGTTATTCAGCTTCTGTGATGAAGATCTCTTGATTCTTTGTGAGAATCATATTAAGGCTGGGGCAGGAGAGGAAACACGAAAGGATGCAAGCTTGTTTATAAATGTGGCGAACAAAATAAGAGGAGTACGGGCGGAGGTAAAGATTTTGGCTGAAAAGGTGAGAGCACAAGATGACTTTGCCATGGATGTTCAAGACATGACCAGGCAGATTGCTAGAGCTAGTGGTCATTCGGAGGAAGCTGGTGATGCAGGAATTAACCTTGGAGAATCAGTGGCTGAAGCTTCTAAAGATGTTGCTGCAGGAGGAGATGAAGATAGACCAACAGCAGCTGAGGAAACCGGAGCTGACGAGTCAAACCAAGAGAAGTGAAGATAATGAGGTCCAACCTAGGGGGAGTATTGAAGATCATGTTAGGTTGGACTCACTTTAGTATAGATGTTTACTTTACATTGTAATAGGACTTTTGTTAGTTTCATTTTGTATTTTGTTAGTAATTAGCAGTTTTGGCAGTCCAGCGAAACTGTGAGCGAATCTATAGTTTCGCTCACAGTTTGTTGTTTTAGTTTACCCGGCGAACTTGTGTTCTGCCGGGCGAAACTATAGTTTCGGCATGACAGTTTCGCTAGTAGCGAAACTGTCAGCGAAACTATGACTGCTATATATACTATTGTCATTTCACTTTGTATGGTAAGTTTGCAAAACCCTAATCGTGGAATTCTGTTGCAAACTATCATTTCTAAGCAGTTACTTCATTGAAATACAATTGTGCTTATTGTTATTGAGTGAGTTTGTTCATTTGAATATCAATTATGTCTTGATTCATCATATTCACTTCTCAATTGTTGTTATTTGGTTTGTGTATTTGATATTGATCAAATTATCCTATCAATTGTACTGTTCATCGATCACATGGACCAACAAGAAGTAATCAAACTGCTATATGCCGGTTTGATTTACCCTATTTCTGATTCGCCTTGGGTCAGTCCCGTCCAAGTTGTTCCAAAGAAAGGAGGGATAACTGTTGTAACTAACGAGAAGAATGAGCTTATTCCCACTCGTACGGTTACAGGATGGAGAGTTTGCATAGACTATCGCAAAGACAATGACGCCACAAGGAAAGATCACTTCCCTCTTCCTTTCATCGACCAAATGCTTGAGAGATTGTCTGGAAAAATGTTCTATTGTTTCTTGGACGGTTTCTCAGGTTATTTCAAAATTCCTATTGCTCCCGAAGATCAAGAGAAGATGACATTCACTTGTCCATATGGCACATTTGCTTATCGGCGAATGCCCTTAGGATTGTGTAATGCTCCTGCTACATTTCAAAGATGCATGGTAGCAAATTTTCATGACATGATTGAACACTCAATGGAAGTTTTCATGGATGATTTCTCCATCTTTGGAAACTCATTTGAGCAATGTCTTGAAAACCTGGAAAAGATGCTGGTTAGATGTGAAGACTCTAACCTTGTTTTAAATTGGGAAAAGTGCCACTTCATGGTTACGGAAGGAATAGTGTTAGGACACAAAATCTCTCGAGCGGGGCTTGAAGTCGATCAAGCCAAAGTCGACACTATTTCTAAACTTCCGCATCCAACAACCGTGAAAGACATCAGAAGTTTCCTAGGACATGCAGGATTCAACCGTCGTTTCATCAAAGATTTCTCAAAAATCGCTCGACCAATGACTCAACTTCTGGAGAAAGATGCACAATTCGTATTTTCTGATGAATGAATTAGTGCATTCAAATTGCTTAAGGAGAGACTGGTAACTGCTCCAATCATGGTTTCTCCAGATTGGACGCTACCATTTGAACTCATGTGCGATGCAAGCGATTTCGCAGTAGGAGCTATATTAGGACAGAGGAAAGAAAAGCAATTTCACCCAATTCATTATGCGAGCAAAACCCTAAACGACGCACAAGAAAACTACAGTACCACCAAAAAAGAACTTCTTGTGGTAGTTTTCGCATTCGACAAATTCCGCTCGTATCTCATCCTTTCAAAAACAATTGTCTACACCAATCATGCAGCCTTTCGTTATTTGTTCAACAAACAAGATGCAAAGCCGAGATTGATTCGTTGGATTCTTCTGCTTCAAGAATTTGATATCAAAATTCGTGATAAGAAAGGAGCGGAAAATCTAGCGGCTAATCATCTCTCGCGTCTTGAGGATTCAAGTCCTTCACAAACTGAGGAAGCCAAAATAAACAACAATTTTCCTCACAAGTTCCTTATGCACATTCAATCCTCAATCGATGAACATCCTTGGTTTGCCGATTTTGCAAATTACTTAGCAAGCGGAATCCTTCTCAAAGGAATGACTTATCAGCAAAAGAAGAAGTTTTTTACTGATATCAAACATTACTATTGGGAGAACTCGTATCTGTTCAGAATCGGTGCAGACCAACCATTCGAAGATGCGTATACGGAAGTGAAGCAGAACAAATTCTATGGCACTGTCATGAAGGACCCACAGGAGGACACCATGGAGCAACCTTGACAGCCGAGAAAGTATTCGACTCTGGATTTTACTGGCCCACGATTTTCAAAGATGCTCACAACATGGTACGCACCTGTGATGCATGTCAAAGAGCAACCAATATCTCAACACGGGATGAGATGCCTCAGAAACCAGTTCAAGTATGCGAGGTATTTGATATATGGGGTATTGATTTCATGGGGCCATTCCCGGTGTCATTTGGCAATCGTTACATCTTGGTAGCAGTTGATTACGTTTCAAAATAGGCTGAAGCTCAAGCCCTGCCTACTAATGATGCCAGGAACGTCGTCAAATTCCTTAAGAAACTATTTTCTCGTTTTGGTACCCCCAAAGCTCTGATTATTGACCGAGGAACTCATTTCTGTAACAATCAGCTTGAAAGAGCAATGGCACGTTATGGAGTTCACCATCGCTTTACAACTGCTTACCATCCACAAGCGAATGGGCAAGTCGAAGTCACTAACCGAGGTATCAAACGAATCCTTGAGAAAACTGTAGGTCAAAATCACAAGGACTGGTCTACAAAGTTAGATGATGCATTATGGGCTTTTCGAACAGCCTATAAGACTCCCATCGGCACAACACCGTTCAAACTAGTTTATGGGAAGTTGTGTCATCTACCTGTAGAACTAGAGCACAAGGCCTTTTGGGCACTTAAAGCAGCAAACCTGGACCAAGACCTTGCAGGAAAGAATCGATTCCTACAAATTCACGAATTAGAGGAATTGAGGGAACAAGCGTACGAAAACGCTAGGGTTTACAAAGAAAAGACAAGGAAATTCCACGACGCTCGATTAAAGAGCACCAAACAATTTCATGTGGGAGAACGTGTCTTACTGTATAACTCTCGTTTACATTTATTTACTGGAAAACTGAAATCACGTTGGTCTGGACCTTATACGATCAAAAACGTGTTTCTGAATGGTGGCATTGAAATTTATAACCACACAGGTTTAAGTTTCAAAGTAAATGGCCATTGTTTAAAACCGTATAACGATGGACCAACCAAGATTCCTTCGGAGGAATTAAACCTCTGCCCCGATAAAAACTAAGTGTGGGGAAGGGTCATGTCGAAGACCCGAAACTTAAACGTGGCACCTGTACATAATTTTTTCTCACTTTTTAGCAATTTTTAGGACTTCAAAAGCACAAGAACGGGGCTGTGCCACATCAAGCACGCCCCCGTGTCTCTGACAAATTTTTTCCACGATCTCCGCTGACAACTCTGGAACGTTGCAGGTCGAATTTAAGACGAATTCTGACAAGCACAGGGTCGTGCCTAGCCAAGCACGCCCCCGTGTTCACTTTTCACAACCTGTGTATAAATACCACACTTGTTCCATTCTCTCATCACACTTATTCCTGCTTAAAAACTTCTGAAAAAAATGAAAGAATCAAGTCACGGAAGCTCAAACTGGAATCCTGCGAAGAACCGCGTTCTGAAACGCGAGAGCCAACGACTCAAGAATATTTCTTCAAGATGCATGAACTAATCAAGCAATTGATTGAAATGAACCTCGTTGCTTCCCAACGCTTAGCTGAACTTATCCAAAAAGTTCAACAGATGAGCGACCATTAACCGGCAGCTTGCGGAATTGAGCAACCGAACTTCTCACTATCCCATGCCAAACCTTCCACACGAAATGTGTGGAGGTTTCTTTTAGAAGCATTCCGTGATGTGTTAAGTGCGCTGTTGCGCGTTAAAGAGTCTGGCTTTGCTGTTTCAGATTCTCGGCTTTTAACGTATCGTGTAACCGTAGGACCCTAGGAAATGTAATTTTCAATTTGGCTTGTGTTATTTAACTATAGGACTATTTTCGTATCTTTTCTGATGATTTGGAAGTGATATAACTTAACCGGGAAAATTACATAACATGCGAAACTGAAAAACGGAACAACAAAAAAACTGAAACCGAACAATAACTCATGAGCACGCCCCCGTGCCTAAGGAGGCACGCCCCCATGCTCGACAAGACATGACACCACCTGACATTTTTTCAGCCTTTTGTCTTGTTTCCCATCAATTTTGCATGTTAAAAACCGAACTCATTTGCCTGCAAAGTCGTATCCATCTTCAATTTCATCTTGTTTTCCATTTTTCTTTCATCTTTTCAGGTGTTCTTGCAAGAGTAATTGATCAAGAGGTTAGTATGCTAATTCCTATGATTATGAAAGTCATTTACATGTAGTTAGGTGATTAGGTCTCTAAACAACCGAAATCCTAACAATTATGTGTAATCACTTGTTCTTAAACGTGTTATGGAATGACGAATGCTTTGAACCTACTTGTTCATGTTTATTCTTGTAGTAGATTAGTGTTAATTAGTATGTTTAGTTACTTATTAGTATGTTTAGTTATTTAATTAGTTGTTTTCTTTTATTATTAACAAGACTCTCTTCATAATTCGTGGTAAAATCTTTGTTAATCATGTTCAAGTTACAAGAATTCTCAAGTGGTGTAAAACAATATATATATTTTGAGTATCTTGAATTATTAACAAATTATTAAAATGTTAAACATATAATCTTTGTTTTTTAAAGCAAGAAAATGTTAAACTCATGCTTAATCAACGATTTACAAACAAAACCACGATTGCTCGAGTCAAGATTTCATGCCTAAACATGTTAACCGCACCCCCACATTTTACAAAGCGCACCCCCATGTTCAAAATTTTTTTCCTTGGATGATAAATTCTTAACTATTTTGAACATGAATTGAATCATTATGATGTTATGTCTTGAAAAACGTATAATTTTCACTAACATCATGAAACTGCTTAAGAAATTTGTCTTGTCTAGATTAACTTATTTTCAAAATTTCAGAATCATGGATCATCCCTACTTACATTTTGAAGGGAGCCGCGAGAGATGGTGTCATGATAGACTTCAAAGATTGCTACAAAGGGTCGAAAGATCCCACTTACAAGCAGATGAAGAAACACTAGCGGCAGTCGGACAGCTAGAAAGATATAATAATTTATTAAGTGTTCAGTGGAAACGTTTATTCTCACAAAATAGACCTTCCGTTTATGAACTAACTCTTGAATTTTTAGCATCTTTTAAGTTTAGCATGAAAAACTCTGACCCTTGAGATGATAGTGCAGTTTCATTCAGACTAGCTGGGCATTGGCATAAAACATCCATTGCCTTGTTCGGTGTCTATCTTGGAATATACACGGAACAAGAAATGGAGGAGGAGGCAATATCTGGAATGCCGGCATACCATACCTTCCCGGACGAGGAAAGTAAAGACGCGGAAAGTGGTGCAATGGGGAAAGCATTTTGGGAGCGAATTGGAACCGGAGGGTTCAACTCGAGTAAAACAAAAAGCAGTCAGATACGAGACCCGCTGCTGCGATACATTCATCGGTTACTCAGTCATTCCATAACAGCTCGTGGTCAAAGCGAGGGAGTTGTTAATTTGAGGGACTTGTTTATTTTATATTGTATGGTTAATCAGTTGCCATGTAATATTGGGTATTTGTTTTGTAATCTTTTTGCCAAGAATGCGATTGCAGGTGCTCCAACACCCATGTTTGGAGGAAGCTGGATTTTGAACTTATACGAAAGCTATGGTTATAACACTTAGGGAACCGTAGAAGTTATGCCGGGACTGTTAGACTTGAGTATTTGTACAAGTATGTACATGGTGACAAGCCTACCAAACGGGCAGCCGAGATTCATGGATAAGAAGGGACAAATCTGGGATCCGGCGGATCCCGAAGAAATAATCATGGACCTCGACATGCCGATACAGCCGGAAGGAGCCGGAGCTGGATCTTCAAGTTCACGTACAAGGGAATTCCCAACCATGTTAGACCTTTATGAGTCAATCCAAACCACTAGCAACCATGCAAGGCGATCATTTGAGTATGCCCAACGAGCCTTCAACCGAGTCGAAAATCTGCACTCCCGAGTCGATGACCTTAGCAACGATGTCATGTACATTAGAAACCGAATGTACCACGAGTGGGGGGATATCCCACCACAAAGCCCTTGAAAACCGTATCATTTTCGGGGCCCCGACACAGTTGTTTTGTGCCAATCTATCTTTTAATTTATGTCGTTTTGTTTTTATTTTGTGTGTTTAGGATTTTAATGCTTTCAATAAATTGGTGACATTTCAGGTGATACCGAGGATTCTAACAACGCGACGGCAACCAAACACAAGTGAAAAATTCATCATTTTTAGGGGAGTTATTTCGTTACCCTTTATCGATCCTGAATATATTAATCACATTGAGGACAATGTGAATTTTAAGTGTGGGGATGGGAGTAATGCATTTGACTTTGCTAAAAAGGTCCAAATTAAAATATTTAAGAAAAGATCACTTACCAAGTAATTTTTGTGACAAGAAACCAAAAATTTAATATAATTTTTGATAAACCAAATTATAAATATACGTTTTCGGGAAATAAAGAAGTAAATCCATGACGTCCAAATAAAATTGAAAATGTTTTTTGTGATATCCTTAAAAGCAATAATCTAGTAAACTATTTAATCATGTAAAATGAAACACTTTTACCCAATTCCATCCGTATGTGAGTTTATTTTTTAGCGTTATTTTGCAAATTGCAATTCTACTTTCATTTTGGATTTAATTGAGTGTGCCATATGATACGTGTGATTAGAACTTGCTTTGGGTATACATTTCAAGACCTTAATTAGTATTTGTTGCATAAAAATGAGTTAGACACTAGGAAACCTTAACCATTCGAGCCCCAACCATTGTCTTTAATTTTCCTTACCCGAACGTCAACCCTAGTTAGCCCCATTGAGCTTAAACGTTTTTATCTTTCAATCACCCGAGTCACCAAGTCACTTAACCAAAAAGCCTTTAACAAAACCCGTTTTCGTTAAAGACACGTTTTGGCTTAAAAAAATTTGGTCTTTTATCGGCAGACCTTAAAGAACTGGAATGCATTCTTTTGATTTTAATTTGCTTTGTTGGCTTCATCACGCAAAACCGGGACTTCCCCCGAAAATCCACGAACAAATTTTCAATCTCATGTTTGACGCAAGAAAGAAATGGCGAAAAAAGGAACAAGTTCCGCCATTTTATGGGATTTCAAAAAGTGCTATAAAGAGACGGGCAAAAAGATATGAGAGATGCCCGAATTGTGGAAATTGGTCCAATGCAAAAAGAATCAAACTGAATCTCAATACGAATACACAGAATTAATCCGATTGGGTGCTATTAGGCTTCAAGCCGAACGATCCTTGAGAAAGGAAAGTTTTGTGTATCTTCGGGTAAAAGATGAAGTAAGATTCTTGAAAGCAAAATACGGTCTTGACAATCTGACCTTAAACGAGTCCTCAAACTAGCATATCCCTTCTAGCTTGAAGTATTGTATAGGGAACCTTTATTGCTTTCCTTGTAGTTTATGTTAGAAAAAAATAAGCCAAGACCGTCGTCTTTAGCAACTAGCCACTCTTTTTCCAAATATTCCATACCCGAGCCCGAGCCAAGTTACAACCCATCAAATACCTAATGATTTATGCAAGTAAATATCTAAGTAGGTGGAGATTTGATCCCTTAACAAGCATGATTTCACACGTATTCATACTAGGCAGTTGAGTGTATTAGTCATACTTAATCTTGATTATGACTCCATATATTTAGCCGAGTGTGAGTGCATCTTGTGAGAAGTGTGGATTTTTACATGATAATAATCTTTACTAATCAACCTATTGCTTGCTAGGATATCAATTTACATGTGCTTAGAATATTTATATTTGGATGAAAATAATATTTACTTGTGTATTTCTCAAAAGACATGTTTATAATTTGATTTATTTGATTTTTGGTGGAATTGTCATTTTAAGTGATTTTTGCTTGACGACAAGCAAAGTTTAAGTGTGGGGATGTTTGATGTGCTCTAAATTATACATAAAAATCCTATCAAAAACACATCAATTATTCCTTAATATCTTCCTTAAAATGATGAAAATATACTTAAAAGCGTTAAATTGTGTTTTCAGGTGTTTAAAAGGGCAAGATGGACAAAAGGAGTATATTTAACAAGAAATTGAAGTAATCCGAGCTTTGGACTCCAAGCATGGGGCCGTGCCTCATTAAGCACGCCCCCATGCGTTGCCAGAAACACACCCCCGTGCTACATTAACACACCCCCAGGCTTGGAAATCTGACAGGACAAAAAGTACTGTTCCCTAAAAGTAGACACGGGGCCGTGCCCCACCTCCGACACGGGGCCGTGCCCCATTTAGCACGGGGCCGTGCCCGACACAATCTGCATGTACGAGCCGACCAACTTTCGTAAGCATTGTACTAGCACGGGGCCGTGCCTTATAGGAACGGGGCCATGCTTAAACACTCCGGAAAGCCTATAAATAGAAGTCTAAGTTCACCATTTTTTGGTAAGCTTTGGTGGGAGAGTTACTCTGCAGAATTCTCTCGGGAATCAAGACTTCAAGATCATTCGAAGGCTCGGGAGGTGCATACAACACTTGGAAGAAGCTTGGGATCATCTAAACGTCATCCATTGTGGATTATCGATTTGATTGTTCCATTTCACCGATGATCACTTATTAATCTTCTTTGTTATCTGTAGTGATGTTCAAGCTCATTATGAGCTAAACTCTATATATCATCCTAATCGGATGAAACTTATGCAATTTGTGATGAACTAATGGTGTGATAAATATTATGTTAATGTTATGGTGGTCTTGGGAAAACTATTGATGGGTAGCATCTACATTTGAACGGGAAGTTATAAATTTATGGTTTGTGATTGTGATTGTCATACAAGGTTGAAAACCGTATGATTAACTTTCATTCGCGAAACCGGTCTTCATAATAAATCCATGGCTAATGAACTAGAAATGGTTATCAGAAATCATATCACTTTAACTTTCTGATCATTTGCGGGTTCCCTTTTATTAGTTCGGAAACTTTAGTAATTGTTACGGTTTTCTAAAATTAATGGTATGTTAGGAAGGAACCTGATCAACTCTCTTTTTAACATTAAGTTATGTTTTCAAAAATCGTATGTCAAATAGGACACAAAAGATTCACCTACATTACTAGGGCTTTGATCGGAGCAGTAAACTCAGCCTGACAGGATCAAGTCACTATGGCAGCAGGATAGACGAGAAATCGCGCCGGCTCATCTTTATAAACATTAACATAATTACATTAATCAATATCTTTAAGTGACACCATCGATTCATCACGATTACATAAGTGGAGTCTAATTAGGATGATAACTTTTATTCCCTGGTTTTAAATCCAAACGCTTCAAATCTTAGTTTACTTTCTTTCTATTATTGTTTATTTTTAAACCCTAAAAATCTTTCCAATGAAAATTATCACTTTCTTTAAAAACCAAATCTGATAGTCAAACATCAAGTTTGTTGAGTAGGCTAGGTGTGTCCACGGATTGATACTCGGTTCTTACCAACACTATATTACCACACGACAGGTACACTGCCTTTTGTGTGTGTGGTTTAGTATTAGTAATAACCAATTAAAACTGAATCTGTGCAATAAATCTTTATCAAAATATATATACTATCTGCACACCCATCAAGCTTCAAACACAAAGTGTTTCGAAGCCAAAGAGTGAAGACAGATTTCTTCGGAAGACTTTTAGAGATATGCCTTTATCTGATGTACTTTACCATAAAGCTGGACCACCTTTCCGCTGCAACTCTATAAAGTCACCAACTTACATGAGTTGGTGAAAAGGTCCATGCTTTTGGTAACTGTACATTGAGGTCTTGAGTCCATGCTTTCTACTTTATGTACTTTTATCCTTTTTGTAATATATTAGGATGTGAGCTATGGCATGTCATAGTCACTAGTCAAAAGGTAGATCTGCCTTTTGACTCTACATTTGATTTTGTAGTTGTCTAGTCAATTGTATCCAGCTGGCCTTCTAAGTATGGCCGGCTGTAGGATGTAGTATATGTATCTCAAGTACTTGTAACTTTCTTTTATGCTTTGTAACATTTGTAATAGAACTTGAGAAGCAATATACAACATTCTTGAAAACCAATTACTTGTGTTGTTTGCCATCTTGTTTTGTCTCATATTTACTTGTGTTCTTAGCATCTTTAATTAACAAGTTAACCATTACCCTATTTGATATGTTAGGTGTTCTAAGCAACTCTCATCATTGTGTTGTTGTGTTGTAAGTGCATACCCTTCACCGGTCCTGCAGGTTGCTTTTTCTTCTTGCAGATTAGGATCCTTTTGCATTTCATCTTAGTGAAATAATGTTCTTCTTTATAGAAGTTTCTTAAGAGTTACCAGCTTGTAATTCAATCAGCTATTTAACAACATTTTGTGAACATAGCTCTATCTTTTTTGTCATAAGGAATCTGGCCTTTCTTTCTTAAGGCTCATGTTTTATCTCTTCTTCAGTAGTCATAAGTGTCTTACCTTTGTTAGAGGTAGAGGTTATTGTATGTTTGATTACTGAAGGTTTAGTAGGTAAACCTAATGCCTCACAAGATGCTTTGGGATCATCGGTAGTTTTCTGAGCTCTCAGTATCCTTGGTAACTTCTGGGCCATCTGATTCCACATTCACCTTAGAGGTAACTGGGATTAAGCATCCGATTGATAAATATCAACTCAGCTGATTTCTTGAGCTCAGACGCAGGTGTTTCCTTTTAAACTTTATGAAGTTGGCTTGCTTCTTCTTCTAGAATCACCCCATATATATCCATATCATCCTCCATAGTTTAGGATCCTTTTATGTAAACAATCATATAGCCTGTTGAGGCACTCTCTTGTGTGGCTGAATCGATAGTTGCATCATTAGCTGATTTTTCAACTCTTCTACAGCTTCTGATAGCACTCTAAGTAATGAAGCTTCTTTGTCAGTAGATGATCTTGGAATGGCTTTAATTCCTAGTCCAATCTTCCTCTTCTTGGTTGATTCCTCATCTATCCTTTTTGGTTTAGTCTTCTCATTGATCTTCTAAATTCCATTTTCTGCTCCTTTCAGTTGTCATGTCCATTTTTTGCTCCTCTCTTCAAGGAATGCCTCCGTATAGAAACCCTCAAAGTGAGTTGTCACGGTTGAGGTCTTACGTGTGTTGTCTCTATCCTACTGATCAATTGATAGATCAACAGTAGAGATAGCCTCTTCGACATTGGCCATTTCTTCCCTAGGGTCAATCTCGTTTGATGAAAGATATAGGCTAGATGCTTCTACATAAACATCAGTCTCCACTGTCTGTAAGATATGGTAGGAGAAGACGGTAGATCATGCTGAACGGTAGTATAGACATCCTCATCCTGGATAGGAGACATGTGAATGGAAGTTTGAGAAGATATGTCTAATGGCCCGGGATATGAACCAGTTCCTGATGAGACCTCTTCCTCAGAAGTTGTCTTAGTTATATGGGTATCCCTTTTTGGTTGCTCAAAAGAGTATTAGGACTCTAATTACAGGCTAGTAGGCTTGGTTTGGGTCTGCTTAGACGAAGGAAGAGAAACCTTCTTCTTTAAGCTTGATTTTAGTGGGGCTAATACCTTTGGCTTAGCTGGTACCCAAGTTTCCAACCTTGTTTTCTATGGTGGAGGAGATTTGGGAGCCTACATCTTCTTAGTAGAGGATGCAAGGGTTTGCTTGGTTGTGAATATTTTGGGCTTGATGTGGAGGGTGTGGGATCAGCAGTGGATGGTGTAGCCACGCTGTCATCCTGGGGCTTAAGTGACCTCGAGCATATGGGTAAATTTGTCAGTTACTTAACCCGAAAATGAATTTGTTGTTGCCTTGAACTTTGTAAAAATGGCTTTAATTAAAGAAACCAAGGCATACACATCTTCTTCAAGTTTCAGTTTGTTACCCAACTCACAATTTAAAATCAGTTGAATAAAGCATGGGTACATAAGAAACTTTGACTTTTCAGTAGCAGTTACATTTTTACATAAATTTTAAGATATGAAGTTTGAAAAATTTTAACTAATCTACTTTATAAGTTCATGGATAGCCCCTACTAAGTCCAATGGAACTTGATCCCATCCTCCTGATTTGTTTAAAACATAGTATAGAAAGATACAAAGAATTATTCTCCAGTTATGACATACCATTGATTTGGAGAAAGTTGAAGTTAAAAGAGTTCCTTCATATCGCATATCTTTAAACGTGACACTCACCACCTCTTTGGAGAAGGAGGTTTCTACATTAGCATCATTGAGTCTGACGTGAGAGGGAATCTTCACAGGGGAATGGTGATGTCTTGTCCTTGTACTATAGCCATAAGGACTTTACGTCCATGTTCTCTGTTGATGGAACATGCATTCTAGAATTGCTAAATATGGGAGGCACATATCACTGGTTTGACTGAAATGGCGAAAGCATAGTTACTATTTTGAATAAATTTTAGTACAGAAACATACATTAAATCACCAATGGGTTCAAGTAATTCAACAATATTGTGATTGTTTCTGAACTCTAGGTTTTGAGCGGCCATTTGGAACGGTTTTGATTTCGAAGTAAGGTTTGAGAGAGATGGAGATGGAAGGGGAGTCAATTTATAGTTATAGGACAATATATAATAAAATAATCTTGAAAATATTACCATCGTAGCTATAATTCTGATGGTTTTATGATGATCGAACAGTCTTTTTAGGGAAAAGTATGGAACCACTACACATTGAAAGATAAAAGTGGGCCCTACCGTATTTTTGTAGTTTAAGTGTTGAAATTCACTTATCGGCCGATTATTAAAATTTGATAGATTCTAAATTATTCAAAGTTCATCATTCTAATAGTAGATATTAGATATTTAAATCTTGTTTCATCAAATGTCTTTGTGAAAAGATCTGCATATTGTTTATTTGTATGAACTTTGACTAATTTAATAATCTTTTTTCTTCACAATCACTGATGAAATGATACCTAATATTAATGTTTTAGTCTTTAAATGTTGAACAGGTTGTTGGTGATTGAGATGGCATAAATGTTACATTGTGGTTAAGTTTAAATCCAGAGTACCTGAGCATAACAACTTGAAGCAGCTATGTACTCTTCCATGAAACAAAGCTTGCCCCTAGAATTGACATCCCCCATAACATAGATTTTATGTTGATGTTACATTCTTCATTGTCACTATCTGTATACTCATAGATATTAAAATAATAACTCTTAGGGTAACATAGTCCTAAATTAGGTTTCTCTTAAGATACTTCTGAATTCTCTTAGCAGCAATCAAGTGTGACACTTTTGAAGCAGCTTGAACCTTAAGCAAAGGCATGTGGCAAACATAACATCTGGTCTAGTGGCTATAAGGTATATTAGATATCCAATGTAATGACTCGATATTATTACTAAGCTATTGCTTCCCCTCAAGATCAGGAGTTGAAGAACATGCACTGGACATTGGTGTTATTGCAGCTTTAGCATCAGTAGCTTGAAATCTTAATAAGATGGCTTGAACATACTTAGATTGATTTATTAATATGCCATCAGGAGTTTGTTTAACCTGAAGACCTAGAAAATTGTGAGTTCTCCCATTGAGCTTATTTCAAACTTTAACTTCCTATGCTTCTCAAAGTCTTTGCACAATCTCTCATCTATAAACCTAATATGATGACATCCACATATATTTGGACCAACATGATATCCTTCAAAACTTTCTTTATGAAGAGTGTTCTGTCTATGGAACCCTTGGTTTATCCATTCTTCAAAGCTTGATGAAGCCCATATAGAGATTTATCAAGTTTGCACACGTAATCTACATACTTTGAATCTTCAATGCTAGGTGGTTGACAGACGTATAAATTCTCATCTATCTCTCCATAAAGAAATGCACTGTTAACATCCATTTGAAACACTTTAAAGTTTCTTGAGCCAGCAAAAGCTAGAAAAATTTGTATTTCCTCAAGACTTGCTACTGGAGCAAAAACTTCATTCTCTTCCTCTTGTGTGTACTCTTGTACCACAAGTCTTGCCTTTTTCTTGATAACAACTCCCCTGTTATCCTTCTTGTTCCTGACCACCCATTTGGTTCCTATGGAAGTCTTCCTTTTTGGAAGAGCACATAGTTTCCAAACCTTCTATCTCTTAAACTGAAAAAAGCTCTTCCTACGTAGCTTCTACCCAACTATTTTCTCTTAGAACTTCATCAACTTTCCTTAGTTTTAGTTGAGACAAGAAGCATGAGAACAAAAAAATATTTCCGTCATAAGCTTTACTTCTTGTTTTGAAATTATCATCAACATTACTAATTACATTTTCAACTGGATGATTTTATGAAATCTTAGTCTTGGGACACTTGAAGTTGTTAAGATAAATCTAAATTTGTGAAATTTGTTTCAGGAAGCTTAGTAGATGGACCAGTGGCAAATTTAATCAACTATCAAATTGATTACTTCTTTAACAGTTGTTATGTTTGTTTCCTTATCATTTGATTGCCTGGTACCACAATGTATATTCATATGAGACTCCTCATCTAATAAGTCATCATGATAAATTGATGGTTGATTCATCATATTTATGATACTTGCATTTACATCTTCTAACTGCAACTGGATGGGATCAACAGTTGATATTCTTTGATTGAAACCAATAAAGGAGATCAATTATGTAATCTTCATCACTTGTTTGTGTGTCTGCTAATCTTTCAACTGAATCTCCTATAACATTCTCAAGTAAATGGTTAAAATCATTTGTAAATCCATTTAAATAAAACATCCAACTTCGGATACTACCTACACTATTTGAGGAATTTTCATTAAATATCACATTTCATATTCCTCAATAGTGTGATCAACTCTTTTATACACTCTATTAGCCTTAGCTTGTGACAAGTCACCTATGAAGAACCCATTTACTGATTTAAACAAATTTGGACCAAACAAGTCCATATGTAATAAAAGTAAAGGAGTAGTGACTAAATTCAATTCTTTAGACTTATGAGAAGATCTGTGTTGCTTTCCTTTTTGACAAGCAACATCGTGATCAGCACATGCAAACTCTTTATTTAGTAGTCATGTGACTAACCTATTTTGAACTAATTTGTTCATATTTTTGAGGTTTAGATGTGCCAATCTTCTATGCCAAAGTAAGGATTCATTCATTGAAGCTTTTGAAATGAAACATGACACATTTCCTAAAGGTCATGTATTTTGCATGTTGAGCATGTACATATTCTCTTTCCTGAGGCTCTTAAAAGTATTTTATCATTTGGAATAACAACACCAGGAGATAAAACGATACATACATGCTCTGTGAGAAGAGTGTTGTGCATTTGATCACAAAATTAAGACAGGCTCACCATGTTTGTAGTTTAACTCTTTGACATAATTCACCTTGTTAAAGCTTACCTATCCATTACTGATTATGCCACCAGCAGTAATGTATCCTCCTCTTGAATCGCTTCCAAGGACAACTGATCCACCATCATATGGTTCAAGATTTAGTAGTCATGATTTGTCACCTGTCATATGTCGATAGCACTCGCAATCCACAAGTCATCTTGGTATGCGAATGTTCCTGCACATAAACCATTTTGTTAATGATGAACGGGGACCTTCATTCTTAAGTGTCTTCCTGCACATAAGCCTGTTTAGTCTTGGGTCTTCCAGATTTTAGCATTTGATCTTCATTCTTAAGTGTTGAATGTTTGATATTAGGTTTTGGGTCATTTTGACTTTTATCAAGATTGGTAGATGTCTTTGGTCTCTAGGATTTCTTTTCAACTTTAGAAATATTGGAAGCTTTGACATCACCCTTCTTTTGATGACCTTCCAATGCTTTTGGAGATGATGACACCTTCTTAAAAGTCTTCTTTTTGGTGGTTGTAGCTACTGATTTGTTTGGCAGGTTCTTCAGAATTGCCGGATCTTTCTTCTGATAAGCACTTAGATTGTTTTGGTTCTGAACAACTTTAGAAGTACCACCTCTCTTTTTAGATGGTTGATCGACAGCTATAGGCCTCTTTGAAGATCTTGATCTGTTAAGGTGGTTGGTGGATTGAGCTAAATGGTTGTCTTGACAAAATTTAGCGAAATGATTTTCTACACAACACATCAAACAGATAATCTTCATCTTGTTCTTCTTTTTGGATGACTCAATCTTTCTATCTAGTTTTATCAATTCTTTCTTCATATCCACTCCCTTGCCTCCTTTAACTAGCTCATGGTCAATGAAATCTCCAAGTGTCACCTTCTTCTTTGGGAAACTTGTTAATTGATTTTCTTCCTCCTTCTACATCTTCCCACATATACTCCTCTTGAGTTTGTAATAAACATGTGTGGTAAGATCAATCTTCTTTCTTGGGAACTTCTTGTTATAAATCTTCACGGCTTCATGCGTAGAATTATTGACATATGGTTGTGGTCTCCCTTCTAAAGCAACAGATATTCATGCATAACAATTTCTTTAACGTGTTCTTTTATTAAATTTGTACTTTGGTTGAGATGTTGATCTGATTGAAGGAGCTGGCCCATTTGTTAAGCTGTTGTTTTCAGAAAATAAGTTTTCTTTTTCCCGAATTATTTTCTTCTTCTCCTTATCTATCTTCATCTTTATTTTCCCTTCTCTACTCTTCTTTACCTCTTCTTTGATAACTTTTCATTTTTCCCTCTCTCTTCTCACCTTATTAGACTTGTCCTCCGCTGGCTCTGCACTGAGTGGTTCGACAGACAACTGCTCTTTTACTTCTAGGCTGCATCTAGGAGTGAATGTTGGGGTATAAGCCATTGGTGGTTCTACAACATTGTACCCTACGCATGTCTTTGTTTGATAAAGCCTTTGAAAGTTCTCATAGAAGGCAAGCAACTTCGCAAACTTCTCAATTTGAACATTGTATTTGTTGGCATATGTCTTAGCTATTGCCAAATGACATTATGCCGACTTTAGCTTGGCCAAAAGATCATCAATCAAGGTCTCTTGGTTAGCTTGTTCATGTTTTAATAGTGAAACAATCTTCTCTAGCTCTTTTATTTTTCTCTTTTTGAGCTTGATTAGTTTTCTTAAAATCAGTTTTAAGAATGTTAATTGACTCCTCATAATTCATGAGATTCAGATTATGACTTCTATACGTGTTCGCTTTTGCAATACACTTTGGTGTACAACAAAGTTTCGAAGTTACATGAGGTGAGGGAATAGAGCTATCGGCCAGCAATGCATTGTTGATGGGATGATGTCTTCTTGTTGAAAGCTCTAGGCGATCAGCTCTTCTCTAGAAAGCTAGAGTTGTCATGTGTCTTTGATTGATAGAATTTGGTAGGCTGAAGGTTGTTTGAAGTTGGGTGAGCTTGAGGAAAATGGATTTAATTACATTCCTTGGAAAAGTGTCCAAGCTAATATCAATTGAAATACTTCACCTTACTTTTATCAAATCCAAATCTAGATCTTCTCTATCTTTAGAACTTTCTTTCAGTTCTCTATTGAAACTATTTAGCCCTAAAAGAGATCATGGTTATTCGATAATTGTCATCCATCTTATCAAGATCATCTGGATGAATGCATTTTAAATCTTCTTTAGAGAGTTAGAAGAAATTTGCATGCTCACTAACAAAAACAGAGCTGGAAGAGTACTTTGGTGAAAAGGATGGTGAGGACTGTTGATTCCATCTGCTAAAAGATGGTGAAGACTACGGTTCAGCAGTTGGAGATTCCGGATAGGTGATCGTTGGCACTTAGTAAGTGATGTAGTCGGAAACAAAGAGATAGATAATTGAGCCTGTTGATTCAATGAGAATACCAGGAACAATTCTTCTAACTATCGTTGATTCATAAAGAATACCGATAATCAGGGTTTACACTCACACACACAGTGATAGAGAGGAAAACAGATTTTTTATAAACTTTAATAATTCTTTCACCCATCTCTTACAAACATATAAAGAAACAAAGCAAAAGTCGTATGGGCCACAAAACATAAACGGGCCGAAAACTGGGCCAAATGTAAAGTTCAACAAAATATAAAAATAATACAAAAATGTAAATAACTCATAAAATAAGCCGTTTTTGGGCTGAAGCGATGACCCAAACCGCCTATGGCGTTTTTGAAAACGGGCTCCTCGGTCCGGCGTTCGTTTTGATTGGTCGCAAGCCCAAAACGGAGACTTCTAGCCCAACTTATGGCCGTTTTAGTGAAGCACCTTTTGATAAGCGATCTTGGGCCTCCAAAAAGGCTAAAGCTTGCTCATCCACACTTGGGCCCGCATCAGTAAGTCATCATCAGAACTTGGTAGGCTTGAGAGTGAAAGGGTTCACGAATGAGTGCTATGAGTGCTGATGACTTTTAGGAGTTTGATGATGTGTTGAGAGATTCTTTATTTGCATTCATCTCCATATGATAGGAACTTAGAATGCTATACAACTCCTCAAGAGTCATTGTCTTCAGATTCTCAAATTCTTTTGATGGATACAATATACACTATCCACATCTTTGGTAGTGACCTTAAGAACTTTATGAGAACATCACTATATCCATCCTTACCCTTGCTACATTTAGAGAGCCCAACAATTTGAAATATCTAAGACAATCGTTGTTTCTCCTCTTGTGGAACTAAAATTTTCAAACTTTTACTTCAAGACATCTTTCTTGTTCTACTTCATGTCTTCAATCCCTTTGAATCTGGCCTTTAATGATTTCCACAATGTTTGAACAATTGTGAACTTCTTTAAGCTATGAATGATATTGTTTGGTATGCTCATCCTGATCAACCATAGAGCTTTTGAATCAACATCCATCTTTTTCAGATCTTCCTCTGAGCACTTTTTGGGATCCTTTGGAATCATACCACCTCCTTCACCAGCAACTTGAACCATAGGGACCTATGGTCCATTTAGAATCGAGAGCCATAACTTTAGATCTTGATTCTTTAGTAAATCTTCCATTTTAATTTTCCAAGTATCATAATAATTTAAAGTGAACATTGGAGGTTTGGTTTACGAAGCATTTTCCAAATCATACTTGCTCGAATTTGCAAGAACAGTCATTTTGAGTGGATAAAGAGTATGAAGGAATTAGTTGTTTGAAAGTATGATCTAGAAAATAAGTGATCTGTTGAAATGAAAACTTCAATCAAATCAAGAGCCAAAGCTCTGATAACACTTGTTGGATTGGGTTTGAACTAAACAAGGCTTTTCTAATGATCAGCAGTTAACAAATATGGAATCTAAGTTAACTGTTTCCTAACAAACATAACACATTGAGTAAACAATAACACAAGAAGTTCTTTCAAAGTATTCACTTGATAACTTTTATGATTACAAAGAGTAATAACAATAGATAACAAGTGGGCAAACAAGAGAACATCAAAACTATATAAGTGTAAGGTATTTATACTAAGAAAGCTAAACACTAGAATAAATCCTAATCATCTATTCTAGGTTTAGGATCAATGCATGTTTCAGCCATTGATCTACACATTATGGCATTACACGAATGTGAATTATTATTGGTTACAAAGATATGTACAACAAAGACAGAAATTTAGTACTTCAGTACATCATTAATTGTATATCTATGTTGTCACCACTACTCTTTGGTACTAACAGTCTTTTCTAATATAGCAATGAATCAGCAAATCATTAGACTATACACAAGTGTTGATTCATAGTAGTTCAATACTTACAAGATTTTTGCATTTGTGGATTAGTACTGAATTTTGAATTTTTGGTTGCTTCATCCTTCTTAAGGTTCAATAATTATGTTGAAGAGCTAAACCATGGTTTGTTACGTGTGTCATAAATTTGTGATAAAAAGTTTTTGACACACTTTCAAACAAAGAAAGTTTGATTTTGAAACCTTGTTTTGTGGTACCCGAGAGTTAGATTTTGGTGAATATACCTAGCTAAAATAATTCATATGTCATCCACGTGAAAAATACTATTATTCGTGAAAATGATTGTTTATTTATAAAATCATCAGAGGCCTATGCATTGTTATAGCATTGTAGGTTTGGGCACTTAATTTTGAAAAAACTTAAATGCAATTGCAAAAGGTTATCATGTTTAGGGGTTACCTATTATGGTTTTTTTCACAGTTGAGAAAATGTGTTCCATGTGCTCATGGTAAACATCATAAGAAACCTCATCAACTTAAGCTATTAAACGTAATCTATTGATTCCATATTGCAATTGCATCACATGGATCTTTTGTAACTGTGAATGTAATGAGTATTGGCCGTAAATCATATTATTTAGTTATCACTAATGATTACTTAAGTTTTCTTTTCGCCTGAGACATTTGAAACCATAGAGTTATAAAGCCATTCATGACTTTAATCAAGAATAAGACATACAAGAAGGAAAGCAAAGAGTCAGGATAAAACCAAAGAGACTATTGAAGGAACCTATATCAGCATACCTGACGACATGACAATTCCATGCACAAATAAAGAACATGCTATAACCGAACTCATCAATGATGGGTTTTCGTCAGTTCAAAAAAATAACATTCTTCATATTATATAATATCTCAAACAATATCATTCATGAAAAATGAGAGTGTAGAGGAGATTAATGATAAAACATTTGAAACTTTTCAAAGAGATGAAAAGGTGTACTACAATTTTGATTGAGTAGGAGACGCCCACCATAACTTCTATTCGATTGAGTTTGCAAATTCAGTAATTATGAGTGGTTTGTTGCCTTATAAACTACATTTAAAAGTTTGATGCCCCTTCATACTGTCACAGAACACTATCCCTCCCACAGTTTATGAGGTTGATATGTGGAGGTTTCCAGGGCAATGTTGTTGATGCCTAAATAGTTATGGTCAAGATACTAGAAAAAGATTATTTATGCCAAGAATCCCTCTAACTCTTTCTGAAGATGACATGTCCTGCTCAAGCTGAAAAGAAAAGGTTTCCCATTCAACATAGTTTTTCCATGAAAATCAACAAAGTTCAAGGTTAAACAATTCCTAATATTGGTGTTTAGCTTCCAGATTCTATAATTTCCCATGGATAACTTTATGTGGCGTTATCAAAAGGGATATCATGGATTGATAAAAAGGTATTAGTACATCCTGAAAAAAAATTTCAAGCGATTAATAGTATACACCTCAAATATGGTATAACAGAAGTATTACATGATAGATGAAATGTGAGTTTGCCAAAACATAAGAATATGTTTTCTTACATTTTCTGGCTTAACTTCTTATATTGTTAATAAAGTTTTATATTACCGCATACTTCCATTTTTTTATGTATACGAATGATACATTTTTTTATTTATACTAACTTGTTGAATTTTGTTTTACTTATCATAGAAATCGGATATGGATGAGCAAAAGCTTAATTTGGAAGATGTGTCAGGTTAATTTTATCTTTGCAATATTGGTCGATACAATTTATCTACACTTAATTATATAATAATGTTGCTTGTTATAAAATCACATGTAACAATTTAAACATGATGTTATTACTAACCTTGCTCCCACTACTAAGCTATCAGTCAAAGATGAAAAGATAGAAGATATTCATCCTACTAAAGATGTAGCAACCAAAGACAATGAAATACAAGATATTCCTAAGTGCCTTATTGATGAAAGATAGTGATAGAACAATATAGATGAGATCATCATGATCTGTGAGGGGCTTACGAATGAATTGATCTCATTATGCAAGTAGTTCGCAAGTAGACTTTTACTTTCCAGCTTTTATGTTTCAAGACTTGAATTTTCTTATTCATGTGTTATTGTATTACATTGCTAGTTTTTTTACGTACTTGATAATTTAAATTATAAATTATTAGATACTATACATGTGTAAGAGAAATGAAGTATATTTAACACAATGATGATACTGACCTTAACACTTTGGACGAAAAAAATCTTACCGAGCATTTATAAACAATAATGTACGAATATAGAATTAACTAGAGATGAGTACCAAGATAAAAAGTGTCGCACTCCTCACATCACGCGGGTAGCCTATTAATATACATCTATGCACACACGCACATAAATATATTTACAATTTAAAAGTTATGAGTATTTAGATTTAATCTCAAACTTAATTTATGTGGCAACTCGTAGGTAATACATGAATCTAATTTGGGTCTTGACATTGTTGTAAAATTGTTTTAAAGAGTGCGAGGTGTTATAACACTTTAAATAAGTTGGAATGAGTGTTTAAAGATCTTAAAAAATGTGTTGCGTATTGAGTCAAATAATAAAAAATGAATAGAAATTGAAGATTTTGTAAAAAAAGGCGATTGGAGTGAAGAGTTTGAAAGTTAAACCTATTTTTCCGCCTAATTATATCGAGTTTGAACACAGTCAAATCACTGAAAGAGATGGCTAAAAGGAGTATGAAAGAGTCGATACCATATCCTGAGGTCATCATCACATCCACAGTTAAAACCTAACATCATTTCTTAAAATAAATGGCTCATTAGCTAACCACTCCACATAAACTTTCATTTGGATCTTAATTTAAGTGATAATATTCCTTTCAAGTGAATTGATACTCAAAAGTACACCTTGGAATGAACAAACTCCTATAATCAACTACTCTACAAACTAAATTAAATTGGAATATCCGAATTAAAACTTTCACTTCGTTTGCTACACAGTCCCCGTTTTAAGTAGTTCGTCCACTTTGATTGGATTAACAAAAACACATAGTTAGTGTGTGTGTTTCGTCAAAACAAAAAGAAAAAAAAAAGATTTGCAAAGAAAATATGATTAGTACCAAGTTCTTCAATTGTTGGGTTTAAGATGTCATCAAATTACATACCAAACATTAGTCTTCATCTATATTGAATCAAATCTAAATTTACTTGATTGAACAGTAGTAACTGGAAAACCTTCAAGGCCCGTTAATGGTGGATATGACACATAGTAGTGTTTGTAATAAGTGGCAACAACGATCGACAATTCTTATTATGTCGGCAATTTTTAGAGTATCGTCTTCAAATTTTCTAATACAATAATCTTCAATTTGACGATTTCAAGAACAATTATCAATGACATATCCATTCTTAATAGAAAGAATACCTATTTCGATTACATCAATAAATTAGATTAAAAGATTAATAACATACAAGAATCTCTCAGGTCGAGCAAATATGTTTTACTTGTTAACAAAATCAATCTTTTATTTTAATATCATTTTTCGAAGGTGATAATCTTCAAGCAACAATGAACACAACCCCACCAAGACGGTTGAGAGCAAGTCACATGGACATTGTGCACAAAGGCCAATGATAAAAACAAAATCATCTTCATAACAAGCTCCGCCGATTATTCATTTATTATTTATTTTATTTTTATATTTTTGTTATTTTATGAAGGGTCGGCTTTCTAAAAGCACCACTTTTGTCCAATCCTTTATTTGATCATTTACACCACCAAAGTTAATTACTTTGTTCCTAGGAATCAAGTGAAATACGCATAAACCACTTCCTAGGCGCATCCCGGCCAGTTTCTGCTAATTAATATGCCTTCAACCCGCCATGAAAACACCAGCAAAAGTTGTCGAAAGAGATTTTGCAGCGCGTTTGGTGATTGCATGACTAAACCAACCATTGCTACTTCACCGCCTCGTCACTCTAATCCAAGACTCCAACTTGAGGTACCTTCTAACCATAAGTTATATAGTAGAAATTAAACCTTCTTAACAAATAAGATTTGAATCATCCAGCTGCCTACCTCATGTAATTATTATGGAGGTGATGGAATGTGCGACGTTGGGCAAATACTCAAAACTATTGAAATTTCATATGTTCACTGATTTTTTCATATGATTCTTCGCTTGAACATAAATGAAAGCCGGTTCACACTTGGCATAACTACCATATTAACTAGTGTCTTGTTCCCGCCTTATCGACTTACTTTATACATCATTAATAGACATGATAATGTATGTGACATATTTACATAACCATACTTAACAATATTATATATGTTAAACTTATGCTTCTAACAAAAGCGGGCCAAGTGGGGTTTCTTGATTAGTAGAAATTTTTGTACATTTTTATACATATTATAGGTAATTAAAATTAATGATCAAGGTGGAAGAGCTGCAGAAAGAAGTGAAGAAAGAGAAGGAACTAAAGTCTGGGTACAAGATGAGACTAGAAAGAACACAAGATTATCTGAAATACTGTCTGCAAATAGCACAAGACAATGGGTTCTTGAACCTTATTCTAAACAGAAAGGATAACCCTCAAGAATCATCATTATCATCTCTGAGTCCCTCATTTGCCATGATTCAAGCTTCTACTAATCCTCAAACGCCACCGCGTGTTGAACAAAACATGGATCTTTCCTCTCTTATTGAACAAGCCAAGAGTAACGGATGGTACATTGACCCACATGAGGTACGTATATATACCCATGCAAAAATGTTAATCCATCTAATGTAATTATTAGAATTTTAGACGCGACTTGATAATAAGAAATTCACAAATTATGAAAGTCATGAGTTTGATTAGAAGGGTTTGCATTTGTAACAAGTAAAACCCATGAACAAGTTTACGTGTAGGGATAGAGTTCTTGCCAGGATTCATGGGATGACGTGTTCAACCCATTTATATTTAAAAATATGTTTTATTTAATTGTATGGTTGAACTCAGTAGGTAGTTTATGGGAAAAAAAATTAAAAGCTACAAGAGAAACAAGCATCATGTTTAATAGTCTAAAGGTAATTGTTTTATATACATTTTTATTTTATAATAAACTTAAAATTTTAAAGATAGTAAGCAAAAATAAAATACAATTGGTTTTTACTGTACGTAGTAAATGTGTCACAATGTATAAATAATTTCAATCAATACATATTTTTTTTTAGTTACTATTGTTTATATATTGATATAAAATAAGGAAATTAAGTTTTGCTACACTTTTGTGACGAAATCGTTATGATTTTCTGTTGTCTCGCAATTTCATAGCAAAAATTCGTAGGCAACTTAAGGAATTTTGTTTGCAATGCAATCTTTGCGTAGCAATTTGTGAAAAAAAAAAAGTTGGGTAGCCAAACCCCATATTTTCTAGTAGTGTGGCATCCCATGAATATGTCTCTCATAAATGGGTTCATATGTAAATTGATTCTTATAAAATTTCTGTAGGTTCGACTTGCCAAACCAAGAACGTACACAATGACTTTAACACCATATATTACAACTATATTATCCAATTTGAATGTTTTTTGTTTTCAGCTAAATTTTGTCATATGATGGATATGTGTTAAGGATAGGCAGTGCAAGAATAAATTCATTTATAAGTAAATGTGTAAATATGTCATTGCTGATAAATATATAATCCTACAATCTCATGAGATTAGTTTTAATTATTTCATGACGTGGTATAAAGATTGAACTCCACAAGAAAATAGCTCAGGGAAGCACAGCAGAAATATACCAAGCAACATGGAGAGGTGTAGATGTTGCAGTGAAATGCATATTTCCAGATTTCTTTCGCTTAAATGACAGTGGAGTCAACTTCTTTGCTCAAGAGGTCGAAACATTATCTAGACAACGTCACAGCTACGTGCTCCAGCTAATGGGCGCGTGTCTTGACCCACCTAACCATGGTTGGCTCGTCACCGAGTTCCTCAACATGACTTTGAAGGACTGGCTACATGGCCCAGGTAAGAGAAGGAAAGAACGGGTCACTACACTCCCTCCTTTTGAGGAGAGATTAGCCAAGGCATTAGAAATTGCTCAAGGGATGCAGTATTTACATGAACACAAGCCTATGATCATACATAGAGACTTGAAACCTAGTAATATATTTTTGGATGACGCATTTCATGTGAGAGTTGCAGATTTTGGGCATGCCCGATTTTTAAGTGATGATGAAAAAGCGTTTACCGGTGAAACAGGCTAGATTTGCATCTCTTTTCATCTTTTCTACCATTTCAACTCGTAACAACACAAAATACAATATGTGTGTGTGTGTGTTGTTTTTCCAGGAACATATGTATACATGGCTCCGGAGGTGATCCGAAGTGAGCCATATGATGAAAAATGTGACGTTTACAGTTTTGGGATCATACTTAACGAGCTTATAACAGGCCAATACCCGTATATTGAGACCGAGTATGGTCCGTCCAAGGTTAAGAACAAAAACACACTTGCTAGGAACTAGTTATGTTATAATAAAGGAATTTAACATACATTGTGTGCATTTGTGTTGTTTGATAACCAGATAGCATTAGAAGTTGGAGAAGGCAAGTTAAGGCCAGCACTACCGAAGCATGAAGAGAATATTGAAGATCTTATTGATCTAATTCAACTATCGTGGAATGAAGACCCAGAATATAGACCATCTTTTGCTATGATCACTCGTGGTCTGAAATTGATATGCAATAGACTTGCTAACTATCCATAGATGTTTGCACTGAATACCCCTAAAGAAATTGATACTGAAATTTTCGTTATTATGTTTGATTTGGTTTCTATTATTTGACAAAACAATAGCTATGTTGTAATACATAGATAATGTAGTGCTAGATTCAACAAATTAGATACCCATCCACCAAACAAACCAGTGAGTATAAGACTTGTTACCTAACCAATCTGATTTGTATATTTTGCCAACTCTATGTCTTTGATTACCAAATGACACGCCATTGATGGTACAAGAGTGTATTTTATTTTATCTACTCATAAATTGATAATATGTGTGTGTATATTACATATGTTTATTTATTTGTCATTAACGTATTTATTAAAGAATATTTATTTTTATTTTTATGAGTTGTTACCTTGTTTACATGTACATATATGATAAGGTCGTTTTTATTTTATAGCATAGCATAGCTTTATTTTATAGCATAGCATAGCTTTATTTTTATTTATTTGTCATTAACGTATTTATTAATGTATATGATAAGGTCGTTTTTATTTTATAGCATAGCTTTATTTTGTTTATTTAAATTTTTATTACCAGCTTTATAATTATAATAATAATTATAAGAATAATAATAATAATAATAATAATAATAATAATAATAATAATAATAATAATAATAATAATAATAATAATAATAATAATAATAATAATAATAAAATAATAATAGTAGTAGTAATAATAATAATAATTTAAAATGGACCGTCGTCGTCGTCTTACTACTACATAAAGCACTACATTACATAAACAACCACATATGCCTTTACTAGAGCTTTAAAAGCATTAGGCTAAATTCAGAATTTTCGAAACAGAAATGGCCACATCTAAACTTGTACTTATATGCAATACCGAAATAAGTCGGGTAGTGCCCGCGATGGACTTGCCTTTCCGGCTAAGTACTTGACTTCAAAGACAGCTAGCTAGTTTTATTCAATAAAGAGGATTTGTACCAAAAGAACAGGCTTTCTACCCCTTCTAGCGAGTTATTAGCATCTGGGAGTTCTAGCGACTGACTTGCCCGCATCTCTTGCCTTAAAGGTTTCACTGCTTTAACATCATCATCATCATCATCATCATCATCATCATCATCATCATCATCATCATCATCATCATCATCATCATCATCATCATCATCATCATCATCATCATCATCATCATCATCATCATCATCATCATCATCATCATCATCATCATCATCATCATCATCATCATCATCATCATCATCATCATCATCATCATCATCATCATCATCATCATCATCATCATCATCATCATCATCATCATCATCATCATCATCATCATCATCATCATCATCATCATCATCATCATCATCATCATCATCATCATCATCATCATCATCATCATCATCATCATCATCATCATCATCATCATCATCATCATCATCATCATCATCATCATCATCATCATCATCATCATCATCATCATCATCATCATCATCATCATCATCATCATCATCATCATCATCATCATCATCATCATCATCATCATCATCATCATCATCATCATTATCGTCATGTAGGGTTTTGTAGATATTAATCAAAGACATATTAACCATTTAACATGTAAAACGCAGCGGATTTTCAGTTCAAATAAGAGTTTATGTATCATATACATATGTTAAAGCAAAACCCAAAACAAGGATCTTATTATATGGAATAACACACTATCACAACATACATATCAACCATATATATACTACCTTTGAAACGTGGAATGGAGGCTAGGAGATGATGTTGAATGTCAAGACTTCAAAGTAGAAATCCTCAAGAGATGATACCCCAAGCTTCCTCCAAACACCCACTTGCTAGGTCTTGCAACACCAACCTCAAAGACACTCTTGAAGATCGATTTTTCCAGCCAAAACAACACTTGTTTGAAGCTGAAAATTGCTTCTAATTCAGCTCTAAAATCCGAATTTTAGAGAGAGAGATTAGAGAGAAAATGCTTTTGCTATGTGTGTGTGAGAGAAGGTGTATTCTTGGAAGAGTGTTGCAATGAATAATTTGCAAGGACCAAGGTGATTAATCAAGGCTTGCAAGCCCCAAGGGCGGCCGAAATATGGACCTTTGGGGTCCCTCTCATTTGAATTTTTATAAAAAAAAAATCACCCTTGCACTCTATTGATTTTATAAGATTAAAACCCTTTTATCTTATAAAATTAATACACTTTTGTTTAATATTATTTAACCAACTTAAATAATAGAAACAAGTAATTTCTCATGAACAATTATCCATATAATGTTGTTCATTATCAAAAGCAATGTTTTAGAAAACCCGGTTTCTATGTTGGTGCTTATATTTATTTGTTTGATCTTATCAACGAATAAATATTTATCGGTGTTTGTTTTGCTTGTTATTGGGTATGACCCGACTTGGATCATATCACACTAGCCACATCAATTTAGTATGTATCTTGGGCAGATCAAATCCTTCAATCTCCCACTTGCACAAGATTCATAGAGAATTGATGCAAGTAGCAAATAACGCCTAGCAACGGTTTGCTACCCCTAATGTATATGACTAAGTGCCATTCAATAACATCATCCCTTTCAAGTACCCTACTTGAATATGATTTAGGTGAATAAATCATTTATCCTTTTGTTACAGATGTCATGTTAAATCCTAGAGACATAGAATTGTCATTCTCCGTTGATTTAACTTTAACAGGCCTTAGACATCTAACTCTCAACGAATAAGAGGAACAAATTCCTTCTTGACTACATACGTCTCTCACAATCACCTTATATTATACCCGAACTCAGCCTTATGTACTGCCAATTTTTCAGAACAGCAAAGAACTAACTCAAAGTACAATACTTGGTGAATATCAAGACCCAATATGTATCTCAGGTATGAGGATACAATGATATTCGCCTTTACTCAATATCTCTTATGACTAATCACAAAGATTCCATGCAGAAATAATTGAGAGCGGGTCAGTCCAATATCCATATCCCATAGATATCAATGAACCTTGGTAGCAACGTCTTGCTCTATATTCATACTTAGTGAATATCAACCAATCCAAGTTCATTATAGTCTTACATTCATAGTTGTTCCCACAAGTACGATCGACTACGGACGTTTTAGAATAACTTACTTATTCACGGATTTAAACATGTTAAAATAGAAGAACAAATGAAAATTATAACCATATAATTAAGTCAAATTACATAAGTTCCAATATCCAAATACAAAATTTGATCAAGTCCAATTACTAGAATATCGAAGTCCTAAGGCGCAAGTATGACTTTCATGCTTTGACCTGTCAAGGAGCTTCGTGAATGGATCCGCAATGTTTTGATCGGTGTGAACTTTGCGAATACATATCTTTCCTTTTTCAACTTCATCCCTAATGTAGTTGAATCTCCGTTCAATGTGCCGGGTCTTTTGATGAGCACGAGGTTCCTTGATTTGAGCAATCGCGCCCTCGTTGTCACAAAAGATCTCTAGGGGGTCTTGAATGGTAGCAACGACCCCTAGATCAGCAATGAACTTCCTAAGCCACGCAGCTTCTTGAGCTGCCAGTGAAGCGGCAATGTATTCAGATTCTGTTGTAGATAATGCCACTACATCTTGCTTTGAGCTCTTCCAAGAGACCGCTCCTCCATTCATAATGAAGACATATCCCGACTGTGATCGAGAATCATCTCGATCAGTTTGGAAACTTGCATCTGTGTAACCCTTTACCACAAGCTCCTCCTCACCAGATCCATATATTAAGAACATGTCCTTAGTGTTCCTAAGGTATTTCAAAATACTTTTAACAGCCATCCAATGACTATTACCAGGATTCTGCTGATATCTGCTTGTCATACTTAGAGCATATGACACGTCCGGCCTAGTACATATCATTGCATACATGATGGATCCTATGGCAGACGCATATGGGACTCCACTCATTCTTTCTTGTTCAACCTTTGAACTAGGGCATTGAGATGAGCTCAATATAGTCCCCTTTTGAATAGGTACCAGACCTTTCTTAGAATTCTCCATCTTGAACCTTTTCAAGATCTTATCAACGTATGCACTTTGGTTTAAACCTATCAGTCGTCTTGATCTATCCCTATAGACCTTTATACCCAAAATATAGGTGGCTTCACCAAGATCTTTTATGGAAAAACAGCTTCCAAGCCAGGCTTTTACACCATCCAAGGTTGGAATGTCGTTTCCAAATAGTAAAATGTCATCAACATATAATACAAGGAAGGTGATAGTGCTCCCACTAGCTTTCTTATATACACAGGCTTCATCAGCGTTTTTGATGAAGCCAAATTTCTTTACTTCATCATCAAAACGGTGATTCCAGCTTCTTGATGCTTGTTTCAATCCATAGATTGACTTCTTTAACTTGCATACCTTTTCAGGATGTTTTGGATCGACAAAACCTTCAGGCTGTTTCATATGGACATCTTCCTCAAGATATCCATTAAGGAAAGCGGTTTTGACGTCCATTTGCCATATCTCATAGTCATAATATGCTGCTATGGCAAATAATATCCTAATAGACTTTAGCATTGCCACAGGTGAAAAGGTTTCATCATAATCAACCCCTTGAGTTTGAGTGAAACCTTTTGCTACAAGTCTAGCTTTATAGGTATCCAAGTTTCCATGCATATCGGTTTTCTTCTTGAAAACCCACTTACTCCCAACTATCTTGGACTTAAGAGGTGGTGTAACCAATTCCCAGACTTGGTTATCATACATGGATTGCATCTCAACGTTCATGGCTTCTTGCCATTTGTCACAATCAGGTTTTGACATTGCATCTTGGTATGTGGTTGGTTCATCTGAATCTACCACATAGCATCCATCCATGAAAAATCCATATCTCTCAGGAGGAACACTAATTCTACCAGATCTGCGAACGTTTTGTGTATTTTGATCATCCATATGATCATTCTCAACATCCTCATGTTGATTGCTAGTATTAACCAATTGTGTATCTTCTTGTGAATCATGGACCTCTTCAAGTTCCACTGTTCTTCCGCTAGTTTCTTCCAAAAGAAACTTAGTTTCCAAGAACTCTGCCTTTCGAGCAATAAACACTTTCTGCTCTGTCGGATCATAGAAATAATATCCAATACAATCTCTAGGATATCTGATGAAGATACACTTCGTGGATCGCCCTTCCAGTTTGTTCTGAGTGTATTGCTTAGGATAAGCTTCACACCCCCAAACTTTCAAATATGATAATGATGGAACCCTTCCATGCCATACTTCGAAAGGTGTCCTTTCCACTTTCTTGGTTGGGGCCATATTTAAAATACGGGCCGCGGAGAGCAACGCGAAACCCCAAAATGACAGAGGTAGTGTACTTCTAGCCATCATAGATCGAACCATATCCAATAGAGTTCGATTCCTCCTCTCAGACACACCATTATGTTGTGGTGTTCCAGGTGGAGTAAGTTGTGAGACAATCCCACAACTTCTAAGATACTCTTGAAATTCACTACTTAGGTATTCACCTCCTCTATCTGTGCGAAGAACCTTGACCGTTTTGTTGAGTTGATTTTCAACTTCATTCTTGAATATTTTGAACATTTCAAAAGATTCATGTTTGTGTCTTAACAAGTACACATACCCATAACGACTATAATCATCGGTAAAGGTAATGAAGTATCTTTCACCATTCCTAGTCATTGGTTTAAAAGGTCCACATACATCCGAATGTATGATCCCTAATAAATCTTTCGCCCTTTCATTAGTCCCACTAAAAGGGGCCTTTGTCATTTTACCTTGTAAGCAAGACTCGCACACATCAAATGAATCATTTTCATTGGTTTTCAAAAGACCGTTCTTTTGAAGTTTATGCATACGATTCTTGTTTATGTGTCCAAGGCGACAATTCCAAAGATAGGAATCATTCAAATCTAATTTGAGCCTTTTGGTGGTTGCTTGGTACATTGAGCTATCATATGTTGTGTTATCATGAACCAATTCATAAATACCATTACAAGGAATAGCCTTAAAATAAAACACATGATTCAAAGTAACATGAATATCATTGTCAACAAATTTGAAATCATAATCATATTGTCTTAAACGGGAAACAGAAATGATGTTCCTAGTCAAACTAGGAGCATACAAAATATTCTTTAAAATAACTTCCAAACCACTTGGAAGCTTCAAAACATAGTCTCCTTGGGCTTCCACATGAACCTTTGCACCATTGCCCATGAAGAGACTAACTTCCCCTTTTGAATAATGCTTACTTCTTTTGAACCCCTGCAACAAATTGCAAATATGAGTTCCACATCCGGTATCTAATACCCATGTGTTAGAAGAAATTACATTTAGCTCAACATGTATCATAAAGATTGTACCTGAGGTTTGCCCGTCCCTCTTCGACCTCAACGCTTTGAGATAGACCGGACAATTGCGTTTCCAATGGCCTACCTCACCACACTCAAAACAAGGGTCATCTTGAGCAACCTTTTGCTTCTTTTCTTTTGGTTTGGGGGGTTCCATTTTTGCCTTTCCCTTTCCCTTGACGTGCCCCTTCCCTTTGGCAACGCTTGCCTTAGGGTTGGGGAGGTGCCTCTTCCTACTACCTCCTTCATTGATCGTAAGGACCGGTAGAACCTTTCTACCCATGCCCGCCTCGGCCGTTTTTAGCATTGAATGAAGCTCACCAATGCTCTTGTCCCAACCATTCATGTTATAGTTCATAACAAAACTATCAAACTTCTTTGATAGAGAGTTGAGGATCAAATCCGTTGCCAACTCGTTGGACACACGACAGTTAAGCCTTTCGAGGCGATCAATGTGGCTCTTCATCTTAAGAACGTAGGATGACACCGATTGGGTCTCGTCCATCCGACATGCATGGAGCGCTCGAACCGTTTCGAAGCGCTCCACCCTTGATTGTTGTTGGAACATTTCCTTCAACTGGGTGATCATGTCAAAGGCATTGTGGTTTTCAAAGTCCTTTTGCAAGTCGGGAATCATACTCGCTAGCATGAGACATGAGACTTGCACGGAGTCCTCGGTGTACTTGACCCACTCGGCAAAGGCCTCAACGTCACTCTCATCGGGTTGATCGGGAATGGGATCGTCTAACACATAGGACTTCTTTTCTTGCTTGAGAACTATTCTCAAGTTTCGATACCAATCCATGAAGTTCCCATGGTTTAGACGTTCCTTTTCGAGGATCGTTCTTAGTGATAGGTTATGGACGGTCGGGATAGCGTTGTTGTTGTTAGCCATCTACAATATTACAAAGTTCAAATTTTAGTATTTCGATGTTTAAGCAATTTTTTTTTAATTATTAATACCCTTTTATGTCTCATAGACAATTAATAATTAAAACTAGAATCCAACGTTATTGACCTTTATCCCTTTATTTAAATTAACAAGGTAGTCAACATTTTGACAATTGTAACCCATTACAATTTCTAGTTTTTATGGGATCGTTTTAAACATCTTATGTTTAGTTTGACATGTTAATCCCATCAACACCGTTTGTACGTCATGCTTCGGTGATCCTAATGCATGATTTCCAAATCAAGTCGTCCTAGTTAGACACACGTGTGATATCACTAATATAAGTGGTTAGGTGACCTTTATCCCACAAATATAGTAATTTCACCTCAACTTCTCAAGTTTCTACATTTATGGTTAGGTGACCTTTATCCCATAAATAAGTTACAAGTGAATTGAGTGTTGTTCAAAAGGATGGTGTTAAACTTGTTTTAAAAAAAAAGGGTTTTGAAGTTTCTAAAACTTATACCTTGAAGTTTCTAAAACTTAGTTATAGAAAACCTTTTATACCATACAACTTGTATGCATTCAAATGCATGGTATTATTTGAAAAACAATTTTTAAGGTTCCTTTTAATAAAACCCATTTTTTATTAAATCATTAACCCTTAATAAACTCATTTTATTAATCCATTTAATGATTATAAAGAACCATTTTTATGCTTGATGCGCCATAGTTGTTAAACTAGTTTGTCAATTTTCAATCCAAAACAAACACAACCAAGATAACCAAACAATCAACCAAACATAATATAATAAGTGCACAACCAAAGCCAATAATTTTGAACACACTTGCTTGCCATAACAAGTGTGTTAAGGGGTCAATCCAAAGGTAAAACATGACACATTGTTGAGTTGATGAACTCCCACTTGAACTTGCATCCAAATGCTTCAAGTATGCCTTTTGTGTTGTGATTCCATCATCATCTTTAGGCTTCCTTTATGTGTTACAAAACAGCCCCAAAAGCTTATTACATAGAAAAGGTCCTAATACATTTTTTCTAGTAAAATAAGATACAAGCTAATCTATTTATTACATACCAAATGAAATAAATAAATTACATATGCTTTATTACATCCAAATGAAACACAACCACAAATAATCAATCACAAGGTCATGGCTAGGCTTTGTGCACTTAGAACACATCCAAACAAGTCCAAAATCGATAATATGGCAGCCCCTTTTAACCCAAGTTTTTGGCCAACACAAACCAAGAACATGTGGGTTTATGTCCAAACAAACAAACCATCATATGATCTATATTTTTCAAGATCTTTACATGCATATAAAGTAACATCTTGAAACAAAGGGACTTCCATGTAAAGAAATTTCCAGCCCACTTTTTAGAGAAAAAGGACCCGAAAATTTCATGTTGGAAGCATGTATCCATATAATCCGGCTCTAGATGCCATTGTAGGGTTTTGTAGATATTAATCAAAGACATATTAACCATTTAACATGTAAAACGCAGCGGATTTTCAGTTCAAATAGTTAATATGTCTTTGATT